>OX375800.1:6857434-9357434 GCA_947359425.1 Lagria hirta | reverse complement strand
AAAACAAAATATATATTTTCATAATAGTGTTTATTCCGTAGGGTTTAATAATTTCACTTATATTTTTACAAATCGCTATTGAACGACTGGGCTTTTTGAAGTAAACACTGAGCTCAATATCACGCGGGCTCTAGAAAGCAACTAATACCTTCTATACCCTTCACTGCTTCTCTCTATTCTAATGCTTTTTGATAAACTATATTTTTAGTTTTATGTTCTGGCGCGTAAATATATAATGTTGATGGTTTTCCGACACGGAAACAGGCGACATATAATTGGCCATGTAAAAAACATGGATTTTCTAGGTTGATGCCACATACACTTAGCGACTGCCCTTGCGATTTATTTATTGACATTGCAAATGCAAGCCGCACTGGAAACTGTAAACGTTTAAAACTGAATGGCATATCGTTCGGTATCATAGGGATGCGTGGGATTAAAACATCTTCGCCTTCGTACTTCTCTTTCAAAATGTTTGAAAGGAAAGTTAATTGAATGACGTTGACATTTGTTAGCGCGGTTATGTCTGTGGTGTCATAGATCACCACAGAGTTTTTTGTTTTAAATTGAATGACGTTGACATTTGTAACGCGCTTTTTTTTAAGTATGCAAAATTAAATGATAATTTTTAATCTTTCTGAGAGATTTTCTTAATATTTTTTTTTGTAAGAACCTTGTACAGAGTATTAGAAAACTACAAAAATAAAATCTGCTAAATCGGTCAAGCCGTTTTCATGCTATGTCGTGACAACGAAAAACGGGTTTCATTTATATATATATAGATTACATACGACAGGATTTGTTAAGATTTATTTTTTTCCTATAGAAGATGTTGAACTATTTTTTATCAACTCTTTTAAGTAGATAAAGTAGCACTTTCAATCGCAAGGATGGATAAAGTAACACTTTAACAGTAAGGATAGATAAAATGTTTTAATTTTGTTATTCAATTAGATTTTCAAATTTTAACATATTAATTTGAAGGGCTTACAGCAACTTCAATGTATACTTCTCATTATTAAAAATACCTATTTTTAAAACGTTTCTGCAATCAATGTACGTTTCTAAAATGAATCACGATTCCACCCATTCAAGCGTTTTACTCTTACCAGATCAGCACCAGAGTTTGCCAGCATGGTAGCTGCAGAACGACCGAAACAATGTCCTGTGAACATTTCAGAAATTGATAGCTTTTAAAAATTCACAATTTTTTTGCAGTCTTATTGGGTTCATCTCTACCGGTTAAGTAGTGCATTTTTTCTGTCAGTGTTCAACAAAAAATTTATAATAAGGTACGTTTTTGGAATGCATTACGATGTACTTTCTCGCAATTTTTAAGAAACTTACTTCACATTTCTTGTCAGTAATACAAAACGACCTATCTTGCTTAATTTTAGTGTCAAATTATAACACAACTATCACTAATTTTCTGTCGCTCACATTAGACAGTGCGATTCATCGGACCGAGTCGCTTAAAGTGCACTAAAATAGGAATAACCTACAAATATAGTTAAATTGCTAAATCTATACAAATTTAATAATATCACGTAATATAGCACAAATATCACAATTTTCATTCACTAACAACGTACAAATAATACCACCATAATGACGTTGGCTTCATTTCTTTTGACTTTTGAGAAAAAACGACAAAAGTACTTTCTCACACTATATTGATATTCTTGATGTTTGTCTTCCTATTCAAAGACTGGTATTTCTTTTCATACATCATCTGAGATTTTTCAGGCAATAATGTACTTTCTGTCTCTAACTTTGTTTTTGACAGTTTTTCTTTTTTTCGAACACAAAACGCAAAAACCAGAATAACAAATTTGTTGTAACCTAAAGAAACCTAAACACAATTTTTAAAAATTTACTTTTTCTTTTGTTATAAAAAAACATTGTATTGTACAATGATAAAATCTCATTATCTTCTCAAGCGTAATTAGCGTCTCGACGCCAAAAAACGCTCTCAAAGATAAAGTTAAATTTTATCGTATTGTATAATAAATAGCTATTAGGTACATAATTTATAAAATGTAGTAGAGATAAGAAATAATAAAGTAAAAGAAAAAAAATTATTGATAATACTTTATGAATATATTGCTTTAGAATTTTTAGCAGCAATGTATGATTAATTTGTTTTGAAAATTGTAAAAATTTGACAAATGAATTTGTAGCCGTAAGCAGACCATTATCGTAAACAATTTTACTGAGCGCAAAAGCTGCACAGGGCAAAAAAAGCAGATAGTCATCTGACTATTAGTTTGACTGTTTTACTTATCTTTTTTATTTATTATTAGCGAAAATGAGCATTTAAAATGTATCGTGCAACATTTAAAACATGTGCAATAAATTAAACATTTTTAATATAGTGATAATTTAAAGTTGTATAAATGGTAATATGTTTATCTAATCAAAATAAATAAATAAATGCATAAGAAAAATTACAATTTGAAATTTTAAAATGTGATAAAGAACACATTTGCACACTACAATGGCCAGCAATTTCTTAATACGCTTAATCAATTTTTTCAAATGTGTTTTATTTTATCTAAACATGCAAGTATAATTAATTCAAACACAAATAACGCAAAGTTTCCAGTTTTACTTTTTAATTAATTGTTATACACAGGGCAAAGAAATATAAAGGAAACGTGTGTAGCTTCATACGTTTAATTGCAAAAGCAAAAAATTATTGTTAAAACACCTTTTCGTGAGTTTTATTAATAATGATCTTTTATAATTATAATGGTAGTTGCCGGCACGCTACTTTTTTTGCTAAATTTATACAATAAATTTATATTCTTTAAGCTCTACCTGTATACAGCAGCTTTTTCAACAAGACCAATCATCTGCAGACTGTTGTCACTCTTTTTGCAACCCGTTTCAGTCAAATTGTATTAAAAATTTATCTATTCCAAGCAACAGATGCGCTTCAATTATTATGAGCAAAGTTTCAAAAGAAATAACTGAAAATAATGAATTATCAGTATTAAAGAAATTAGATTTTTATTAAATACATCAGAATACCGTTTTTTTTTGATGTTACATTGTTGAGCCAGTAGCTGATTGACCACCTGTTATTCAATTTAATGAAAATAAATATTTTTTTATAAATAAACAAGAAGAAAAAGCTGTTATTATAATAATCGCCTATTTACAGGTGTCCTACAATTGGAGGACAGATGACTAGTTGTTGCTGAGCTTATCATGATTTATACTTAATTAAAAATTTATAGATGAGACGCTAGAGACATAAAAAAATGAGAAAAGTAGCGTAAAAAGCAAGGTTATAAATTATTAGCTAATTTTGAACAATATTATGCTTTTATTGCTGTTTTAAAAGTTTAATTGTGTCTATAAAAACGCTGCTGGTTGATGCATAGAAGCACTAAAACATGTGCTTCTAACCATTAAAAGTCTATTGCACAACATAAATTTAGATAATTTAGTTTTTTATAAAGTTAGAAAAATAGGGCTTACACTTGTACACTTTTGCATTTTGAATACAAAGCAGCTTATGACTAAAAGTAGCAAATAGAGGCTTTTAAAATAAGTTATGAATATTTTGTAATAATTCTCAATTTTAATTTTTTTTTTTGCATTTAGACTTTTTGATATTTTAGACTACCTAGATTTGACAAAGCGTTTTGATGTACAAATGCCTAACAATCTTTTTTTATTTAAATTTTTGTTTTGTTTTATTTTTCTGTTTTTTTTTTCTAGTATTTTTTATTTAAGAATGTTTGCTGTTTTTTTATAACTTTTATATATTGTAACCCTTTATTTTTCTTTTTTGATGACAAATTCCCGCACACTATAAAAACAGTGAATCCCAGCCAATAGCGTCCCGAGTATCGCAAAAGTAATACGTCGTCTTCAAAACTGCGTCTTTTTGCGAAAAAAGTCTCTCTTTGTTGAGTAAAATAGATAACTGATTAAAAACTAAAGACCTTGACATTTTACAAAACTAATCCTAAATGAATTAAGAAAATCGCTTTGTAACCAAATCTGAAGGTAAGATTGGAAATTTGTCTGGATGAATAAAACTCAACTTTTATTTATTACGAAAAATTTTGATTATAATAGACTCAAAATATTGTGTTCTCTTGTTTTTTCAATATTTACACATTTTTTATGTTGTTATTCTAAGATTGTTTTTTTTAAATTTAGATTGTAGAAGAAAAGGAGAGAATAATAAACAAAATGTATTAGTGACAATAAAAAATGTGTATGCGCAACTGAACAGGCCATTGATATATAGCAAAAAAATGTCTATGAAAAACTTAAAATAACTTATAAAAAGATTGCAATTCCAAATTAGGTAAAAACGAGTACATACGGAATCTACTTAAATGTAGCATAAATGATGATAAAAGTATAAACACAAAATTATGTAAATAATACCGGGGAAAACAACAGGTAACCAGATTGACCATGTTAAAATATCAAACAAAAGACAGGAGCGGCACAAGATGTACGTTCTTCTATGGGAGCTAATACCAACACAGATCACCTATTAGTAATTGTGAAAAGAGACATAAGAGCAGAAAACAGTCGAACGTAAAAGAAAAAGACGAAATGTCTAAAATTTGAAGAGCAAAAACGAAGAGTATATAGCAGAAATAGATAAACAGCTGGCGCAACAAACAGAAAATAACAACATTGAAAAGAAGTGGTGTAGAATAAAACAAAGCATGACAGTAGCAACCGACAATTTACTAAAAAAAAAAAATAGAATAAATGCAAATAGTTTGATAAAAAATGCAAAAATGCGATGAAAAAGAAAAATGTGTTTAGACTAACTTGGCTAAATACGAGAAAGAAGAAAGATTACAAAATATACAAGAAAAAACACAATTTTAATAAAACAGAATTAAAGAAAAATTGATAGAAAAGATAACAGACAATATAGAAAACAATAATAGTAACAACAGTAAACTGTATCTACATATTGAGAAACAAATCAACAAAATAACAACCTCAACTATAAAGAGCGAGAAATAAAAAATACTTTAAGTAAGTACGGAGAGACAGGAACCAGAAGAAGAGCTTGAAAAACACAAAAAAGCGTCTGAGGAAAATTAGACACCAACGTCAAAGGAAGTTGCATAAGCAATTTGTAAGCTAAAACAGAGTAAATTAAATAACATAGTCAATAAAATGTTGAAGAGTGAAGGAAGGAAGCAGAGCCAGCAAATGTACGAACTAATCTAGAAAAAATAAAATGTAAAAGTAATGCCGAAAAACTAGGAGGTAAAACTAATAGTGCCGATACTAAAAAAAAAATCTAATGATATGCCCAGACTATCGAGGAACAACTCTACCAATTATTGTGTCTAAGATACTAGCACTACTAATAAACAACAAGCTGAAAAAACAAAAATAGGAGAATATCAACATAGCTTTAGAAAAGAAAGATCAACTATAGATGCAGTAACTACGTTGAACCAAATAGAGAAAAAATGGTACCAACAAAATATAACCGATTAAATACTATTGGTCAATTTTAAAAAGGCGTTTGATAGAAGCCTTAAAAAAACTTATGTGCACCAGTAGCGACAAAAAGTGAGGCATCTAAAGTATTTTAAATCAACCTGAGGGTGCGGCAAGGGGGTGGCTTGTTAACTACCTTATTTAACATATTGCTGGATGCCATTAGGACAATTTAACATTAAAAGTAATAGCTTACGCCGACAATCTGGCAATAGTGACAAGAAGCTTAGGAAGATTAAAAAAAATTGTGCACGCGCTTGTGGCAGAAGCAAGAAAGAGGGGAATAGAAATAAATGTGAACCAAACGGAAAATGTATACGGCAATAGACAGGGAAAGCAGAAATAATAGCCGAGACAGTATAACAATAGAAAGATACAGATTCAGAGTGGATAAAAACATTAAGTATCTGGGAGAAGTTATTAACAATAAAAAGGATCGAAAAAGGAAAATACAGCAGAGGATACAGGCAGGGTATAGCGCATATTATAAGTTTAAGTCTTCATGACAAGTGGGCCAATAAGTAGGAAAACAAAACCAAAGATGTGCAAAACAAGCTATGAGGCCTGCAGCGATGTATGCGGTAGAAACAATAAACATAACAAACGCAGGCAAAAAAAATTAAGAATGATTGAAAAAAAAATTATCAGAAAGATATATGGCTCAAAGAAGATTAAAAAATAATAAAATCAATAAATAATACAAAAAATAAAATAAAGAATAATTATTTAATGTAAAACCAATTATAATTTTGTTCAAAACAATATAAATCTAATAAAGATAATGTAAAATAAAACTTGAAGTTGATCTTGTCAAATTTTCCAAAATGTTTTTTACAAAAACCTAAGACAATTTGAGGTTTTGTGCCGAAGCAGATTTAAACTCTCTATTGTTTAAAATCTTGAGAGTAATTCTTAAATTGATAGGTTTTTGTTGTAAATTAAACTAATTCGAATTGTTTATGCAGAGTGTATATAGTGTAAAAAATTAGGCGTAAAGTCCTATTGTTTTGAAAAAGTTGCTAATTTTTCCTTTTCAGCACAATAGTGAGATTGTAGCGAAGCATAACAATCTGAAAATATGCAAAATCTCAACAACAAAGCGCAATATTTATCCACACACACAAATTCTCTTATCCACAATGTCTTACCTTTCTCTTTGTTGAAACTTATAGATGACTTCCGTTACAAGAAAATTAGATTTTTATGTGGTAATGTAATCGCATGATTAATGTGATCCAAATGGTCGTTGCACAGCGAGTTTAAGACAATGTAAAAAGAATTATAATAATTGCTCTTGAAATATCTGATCGTAATTTGTAATTGCTCTTTCACACCAAACAAGACTTATTTGAATATTTATCGCTCGTTGCCCAATCCTATAATATTTCTTTAAAAACAACAATGTTTTTATAAATAAGTTTGTTTGCGGTAAATGCTAATTTGTTATGATAATTTTAAAAGTCATACCTTTGATATATTGTAAAAGATATCATTTTAGAAATATTATACTTTCAACACAAAGATAACCCAGTACAGCAAACATTTTTTGAATGATTTGGTAAACCGGTTATGTACCAAGACATTCTAAAATATTAGCAACATCTATTAAAATTCAAAGCTTTTTAACTCAAAATCGAGAAGTAGGTTTCTACATGTTGCTATAGGTCACTCCAAATGGCTGATATCAATTCAGATAAAAATTTTGAGACAAGAAGAATTTAGCTGATTAGACAACAACCAAGTTATCACAGTAGCGTCTTTTGCTTGAAACGCATATTACATCTAGACAATATCCATCTACTTTGGTAAGCAGTGTCCGGTGTATAAAAAATATTAATCTTATTAAAAATTTTATAGTTTTAAAAAAATACTTTATAAACTGTTTTCCAGGCTAACCAAAAAGATTTTTATCTTGCGATGCTACAGAATCTAGAAATAGAATCTAAAACCGAAGAATGAGGCTCAGCACTTCTGTTTTTATTCATTTTTAGCCCTTATCAAGAACATTTTTTGATTATTTAATGACTCTAAAAAATGATATAATTGAAAATGAAATGATCGCTTCCTAAGTATAAAAAATTTTGATTTACTCGAAAAATTTTTGTAGTTTTCTTATAAGAACTGATTTCGACAAAACGCAAAAATAAGCTATCAAATGTGAAAAAAAAATTGCAAAATACTGTAATTGAGAAAGTGCATTTTTTTCTGCTTTTCTGACAGTAAAATGTATTAAAAATTGAATATGCTGATCCACAGCAGGCGCAAATTTATTGAGAAATTAATTCATAGTTTTCTTAACATAATCTTTTTAGGTCGATTGGCAGTCAGGTGGCTGACGATAGTGAGTTCAAAACGTTTATTTCTACAGAAAAGAAGGCTTTTGTCTGTTTTTATGCTTGTAAATGTTGGAAGAACAATAGATCAGAAAGGTCGCAGTACAATACGCCTTGTTAATCTTGTAACCACAACCTTTAGAGAAAGACGCTCATAATCGTAATCACAGAACTCCAATTTTTTGAAAATTTTACAAACCTATAGGTTAGTAAATTTTTTTTTTATTGACTCAAAGTAATCAGTTTTCTAAGCTGTCAGAATAAAGAACTTATTTTTTGTAAAACTTTCAATATTTGTATGACTGATATAAGCTTTTTTGGCTATTTGTAGTCTATAATATTTTGATTTAACTGTATCATTGTATTTATTAAAATGAAAAATAGTAAATCACCGTTCACATGATTACTACTAACATTTTATTCTTTTCGGATATATATTAGGTATACCAATATCCCCTAATAAAAATGGACTATCTTTAGGTAAAAATACCTGATTTTCAGAGCATTTAAATAACCAGCAATAAGGTTTAAAAAAAAATCATGACAATCAGAACAGTTTAGAGCTTGGTGAATATTTCCTACTACAAGCAAAAAGATATTAGACTTAAATTACTCTTAAACTAAAATATTAAATAATTTTACACTACTTTGTAAATACCTGTTTGAAAAACTATATAATTACATCAATTTTTCGATCAAATTTGTGAATGTCTACAAATGAACGTTATAATTTTTTTATCCTAACATAGATTGCATCCCGTCGGTACACCATTGCCGCCGCCGTATCCATAGAAACCTGTGTCGACGCCAAGCCAACTGCTCATTAGTGAATTCCAAAAGGCGTCGTTTGAAATGTGTCATAAAAAGCCGTCGGCTGTCACACGGCGTCGTACAAATAGCGCCGCTTTATTTTTATGCAGCAGTGCGCTTCATTTGCCAAATACACTGATATTCGTTGTGATATCTCGCAAATCGTAAAGTCTTTTTCAAAAACAAATGTTTTAACATTATTGGGGGCTATTTTCGAACGGCAAAAACTGTTTGAAGATTTAATTAATTGGCGTTTGGGCTTAGATGGCTCAATTGTTGCTTTGAACCTATCAGCCAGACGCAAAAAGTCGGAAAATAAATATAAATGTTCATTTTGATTCGAAGCCTATGTGGTATTAACTTCGTTATGTTTCTATACGAGAAAAAAGCCATTTTCGACTAAAGCTTCATTATCAGAAACATTTATTATTAATTTATTACATCTAAAAAGAAGTTTAAAGAAATACTATCAACCTTGGGTTTTAAAATAGATATCCAGAAAAAAATAGACTTTATAAAAGCGATATTTTTGAAATAAAGATCAGTACATTACAAAAAAGGTCGAAAAGCGTTACCTTTTTTAAAGCTCCTAAGTTTTAACCATATTGGTAATGTTACGATTCCTGGCTGTCAAAGAACAAAAATAACTGTTAAAAAGTAATTATTATGAAATATTTAATAATTTTCTCCCCATATTAGACAGCCGAATTGATGATATACGTTATGAGGTGCTTTAAAATCTCAAGCAGACGTAATGACTTAATGCATTTGTCTTAAATTTTTAATAATTTGGTATTTGAAGGATGATTGTAAATAACACAATAGGTATACAAACCTTGGTGCAAGACAACATTTTTGTCTCAAATACAAAAATTACTACAAAGCTCGAGTTAAGGGGTCAACTCTTGCCCTTAGACCGCGTTGCTGTGTGGTTCTTTCCTTGTTACCTTACCTTACTTACCTCGTTATCTTTGCTGCAAGAGTTTTTCCAATTTTCAACCGGTTTTAGAAGCAATGCAATTATAAGATATCTAGTTTTAACAAGATGGTGCCACTGCACACACTACGAGCGTTATTATAACTGTTTTGAAATAAGAAAAGTTAATCTCTTTGAAGATAAATCTTGACTAGCCTGCACGTTTACCCGGCTTAGTTTCATGCGAATTTCTTCTTAAAGATTACCTACTTGAAGTTTAACTTTATTACGGAAAACTAGCATTTTAAGGCAGAGGCTCTGAAACTACAAGCTCTTGTGTGATTTACAAGATTTTTTTGCTCTCGTTGAAAAAATTAAATAAGTTTTTTATTGGAAAAAAAAATTGTTTATGTTGGTAACGCTAGTAACTCTAATTTATGATTTGCTATTTAAAAGATCAAGATCTCTTGTTTATTAGAAAAACTAAATTTTGCTTTGACATTCCACAAATTATTTGCGTTCTGAAAAAGTAAAAATGTCGTTTTCTGAATAAACCGAAACCCCAGCACACATAAACCGGATCCGTGTAACAGTATTACCAGTGTTTATTACTATTTTATGTTTCAAAAGTGAAGAAATTATGCGACTATAGGATATGTTTTGAGAGTATATATAAAAAACTAACCTCTAAAAGTGAATTTATTCTAAAAAGAGTAAACGGTTTAAAACCATATCCAATGTTTGGTAGTTTGGTTTAAACATACTAGAATGACTAATGAGAGAATAGGTCTGAAAAACCCGTCAGCTAGCTTTGGACCCCGACCCTTCGTAGGACACACTAAGAATTTGTCACTCACTGAAGAGCGTGGGGCTTACGGCTTAGAAGTTTGGGTCTTACGGCTTATAGGGCTTAGGGGGCTATACATTATACAACGTGTAGCCCTTATTTGTAGTATTTATTTTCCGAAGTTGAAAGTACGTGTTTGACAGCCGAGGTATTATTTTCATTGTCATCTAAAATATGTCTTGCAATGTTGATTTTACTTTTAACTGAGGATTCTATGTAGCTTTCTATTTCCAACCGCCAAGACGTTTGATAGTCGTTAAAGCCGCATTGCTGTCTGCTAACAAAGTTGATGAGGTTCTTCTCGTCCAGTGTCCTGTATGTAATGTAGCATTGAGAAGATTCAGATAGTTGATGGTTTTTTGCCTAACGTATTTTTTCCTACTGGTTGCGTTGAGCATTTCTCATTTTTATAAAATACAAAAAAACGTCTATGGTTGTAAGTATGTGGTGGTCAGAAACTTGCATAGTTTTGATACAATCCAAGAAAATCCAACGATGATTCATTAGTACGATTTATAATATTGAATATAAAAATTCCGATCAATCTTTGTTTTCGTATCTTTTACGTTTAAAATTTAAACTGTTTTTTCATCTCCACTATTACTTACTGATGAATTTAAGAGTTTCTGACATCTCGACTCTAGGAACATCTATTATAAATCCAGCTTATTAATTGTATTACAAAATTGAAAATTGAACATTTTTTAGAAGCTAGTTTACCTTGGCTATCAAGAATGTTTCATTTCCAGCTTCCATTAAAAATAGCATCACATCCTCTCTGGTAAAAATTTGTGATTTTTTCGCTCTATAACTTTCCGAATTTTGATTTAGAAAAGCTATTACTCTAGAGAACCTGCTGATGCTCACATTGTGCTGAATAAAAATAATTAATTTTATTTTCGAATCATACAACCAGATCGACGATGCCTTATGGGTTTTAAAGACTTCAACAAAATGAATCAGCAAAACATCTTCAGGACAAACGTTTTGAAAGCTTTGTTTTTTACACTTTTTTGAATATTGTTGGTAAGCCTTTTTATGCACAATCTTAGACTTTTCTGGAAGCAAACTGGTATCTACCTGAATCTTCTCGATCCTACATTATATACAGGACACTGCATGGGAAGAACCTCGACAACTTTGTTAGCTGACAGCGTTGCGGATTTATGTCTTGGAGGTTAGAAGTCTAGCAGTATTGCTAAAAAAACAAGCCCTCAATCATAAATCACTTACCTAACAACAACGTCATCGTGATTGACGTTAATAATAGTTCAGTCAGATATGCATGCAAATGAATTTGTTGTAACTGTAATAAATGTAAATTTTAATATTAATAAATAAAAAATTGTTATTATTTGTTATTATTATTTCCTAGGTAAAAAAGTTACTTGTTATGAATTAGAAACGAGGGAATAAATCTTTATTTTATTTTCGGTTAGAAGAAAATATTTTATTGTGTGTGTAATAGACATGATGGTAGTGTAAAAACAAAAGCGAAAAATTATAAAAAAATAATAGATTATGTTTAAAAAGTTTTAATATAAAATTTTCAATTAAATAAATCATAATATACGGCAATTATCTATGTTTTACATAACACTAATTTAGATAAAATATTTTTGAATAATGTCGATTTAAATAACGACGTTAGTCCGCTATTTGACCACAAATTTTAAAGATCCCAGTGCAATCGCATTGTATGCAAAAATTTATTTTAATCTAAGCTCTATACTTTAATAAATACTTTATAAAAAAGTCATAAAAACTACACTGCGTTTACACGCATTGTTCAAAATAGAAAGATAAACATGGTTTACCGTTAAAATAAAATTTTTTTTTTCAAAAATAGTAGACGTTATAAAACAAGATTTTAAAATTTTGCATTATGTTATGATATAATAGGTGCTTTTTCTTTTCAAAGCCGTTTTTAGTATCTTATTTTTAAGATAGAGCTTTTTTTATTACATTGAAAATGTAATAAAAATATATTTTCTAATATTTGTGTATAGCAAAACAAATTCTATATTCGCATTAATTCCAAGAATGATACGCTTGAAAATGATTTAAAAGCGACGTGTTCATCTGATAAGTTCGAACGGAGATTGCATTTTTTATTTATGGCTTCCACTTAGTTAATTACAGAAACATTAAACGCAAACAATTAATCAATAGCGGACAAGATCCTATGCAAATTTGAAAAAATCTAATTAAGTTATTGTAATAGAAGCTGGAGTTTATCTGAACGAAGATCGACCAAGAGAAATCCATTGTTGAAATGTTTTTGGACTTGGATTGATACCGGATGGGTTTTCTAGGGATAGATTTAATCACCCAACGGTTAATTATTGGTTGGTTTTAGTGTTTTTGAGAAAAGCTGGCGAGATGATGATTAGTGGGTTAATAACTAATTAACAGTCTTTGACAGGATAGTTAAAGTTTGACACGTTTTTTTAAGCTTTTCATTTCAAAATCGATCAATCAACAGTTTTTTCTCATATTCTAAAAAATGTATTACACTTTTTACAATTTTTTCTCATATTGTATTACATTGTAAAAAATGTAATACAATATATACAATGTAATACATTATGAGAAAACTATACATTTTTACAATATGAGAAAACACTGAAAAAAATGTAAAATTAACACAATTTATATTCTTTGCTTTGTAAATGATAATCATGGTTCTAAATCTATAATTTTTTTAAGTAATGCCACATTTTTTTTATTGTTTTTTTTCTTTTGTTTAAACAAAACACCATCAGTATCAAACAACTAGAGAGATTAATCTAGCTCAATAAGAAAAAAGTTGTGTCAACGTTACTATAAAACATTAATAAACTAATAAAAAGTTGAATAAGTATAACATTTTATAATCTTTTTAAAAAATTTAATAATGGTGCAAGCGCCAAATGCAGAATGATTTTGTAACACTTCCACCTAGGAAAGCTTCTGTTGGATTAGACCCTTAAGCTATTCAATTTATCAGACTAATAAAAAGTTGAGTATCTATAACAATTTACAATGTTTAATGAAAAAGGTGAAAAACTGTAAAGGCTCCACATATTTTTGAAAATTGTTCAACTAGAGAAGTTTCTATTACAATTTATTCAAGTTATCAAGTAGGCTAATAAAAGTTGAATATTTATAGCATTTTATAATTTTTGATAAAAAGTTGAAAAATGGTAAAGACGCTTTTTTTGCAAATTGTTTCTCTAGTTTGTTAAAAACTAGAAAAGTTTTTATTGTATTAGACTCACACGTTTCAAGTTATTAAGTAGACTAATAAAAAGATAGATATTTATAACATTTTAAATTTTTTTCTAAAAAGATTGAAAAGTCGTGAAGGCGCTAAAAGCCATTTTTTTTAAATTGTTCAATTAAAAAAGCTTCTATTGTATCAGACTCACAATATTAAAGCTATCAAGTAGGCTAATAAAATATAGATGTTTATAACTTTCTATAATTTTTGATCAAAAGTTGAAAAATGGTAAAGATGCCAAAAGCAACATTTTTCTGTAAATTGTTCAACTAGAGAAGCTTCTATCGTACGACACTTACAAGTTACTCAAATTATTATAAAAAAAGCATTAGTAAGCGAATAAAAAGTTAAATAGTGACAACATTCGATAATTGTTTATGAAACGTTTTAAAGTGGTAGAAGCGCACTAATAAAAAGTTGGATATTTTTATCGTTTTATAATCTTTCATGAATGGTTTAAAACTGCAAAGCTTTTCTATCTACTTAAAAACGAAATTGTTAAAAAATGTTGAAATGTTTTCTATAGTATTAATTGAGCTGATCAATTCCAAAACCTGTCAGGCCCACAAATGTTAATTCCACAGAAAAGTCAAAAATCATTAAAACAAAACTAAAAACAAATAACAAAAAATACTTAATTACAATGCCGTTAAGACAATCTGAAAAATAAAAAAACAAAATAATGTTTACCAAAAAGATTTGCAAATGTTGAAACATTTGAAAAGAAAATTGATTATTTATAAATTTTAATATATTTTATGAAATTTGCATAAAGTTGGGAGTAGCTACAAATAGTGGTTTCTCTATGCGTTATCAACATGGACTATGTTAGAATAAATCGGTTAACAAACACAGAATTTTGTACACAGGAAATTTTTCTGCTACGTTTTTAGTAAATTCTGATAAAGATATTCTAGATTTAAAAAAACAAGGAGTTTGGAAGTGTACTATATCTTGATACTTTACCTGATCTTTTCTATATCAGATAAAACAAAAGCCGCTTCTTTATCTTTGAAGATTTAAAAACGTCTAAACTTAACAATTCAATGCTGCTCGCATTACTTTTACTGGCATTACTAGCTCTAATTGAAAGCTAGATTACATCTAAAAGATAAGTTAAAAATAGAAGAAAATATAACTCAATTTTGCTTATATTGCAAGAAAATAAAATAAAATATCAACTCTACTGAAAAAAACCAACTTTTAAAATGCTTACTTTCACATATTGAAATATAACACCAAATAAAATCCCTGTGTTGAAAGTTTAGATAGGGTCGCATGACGCTCTTTCCAGCAGCTTTTGATTTGGCTAATAACGTACGTTTTCTCACACGGCCACGCTTCAACCCTCTTCCGGAATAGAAATTTCGGGGTATAAAACTCCCGCTAAGAGGGCGGCACGTGCTTCTTCAACATCTTGCATTTCAACTTAGGGGTTCAAGTTGGTTTTGTTACGGATGCAACCCCTACGGCTCCTGGGAACGATAGCCCTACAGGAGGCGTGATGGGTGGTTGAGGAAAATAACTAGGAATTCATTGTTATCTCAAGTACGTAAAGTCTGCTTTAACACTATTGAATTTAGATAGCTAGCTTTAAAAAAATATTATTACTTACTGGGGAAAACATTATTTGAAACTTATTATAAAAACACTGTTGCTCACAATGGGTTTTAAGTGTTAGTTGAGTTCAAGATGTCATAAATTTTTCTTATATAAAAATGCTGCTAATTCTATCTAATAGTATTATTAGATTAGTTATTGATTGTGTGGGTTACATTATTAAAATCACATGTATATAATTACAACAAACAGTATTTTGGCATCTTGCAAAATAAAAAAAGGTGATAAAATGTAAGTTAAATTAATAAAAACAATGTAAATTTAAATAATTTAATAAGTTTAACAATGCAAATAATTGAACTATTCAATAGGCGCTTAAGTACGGTCATGAAAAAGTCTTTACCATTTAAAACACATACTATAGCAGATGATAAGACATATTTTTCGACACTATTCTTTGATAACAAATTAATTATGGTCATATTTTAAAGTTTTATGAGAAAATAATCTTTAATTTTAATAAACCTTTGTAGTTTTATGAATTTTTGATGATGTAGTTGATGATTTAATAATTACTGTATATTTCTTTTGGTAAAAAAGTTCCAATCCTTCAAATGTTTTCTTCTATTTTCTTGGTTTCTCTTTTGTTTTATTTTGCATATTTGTTAATATATTTATCATACATTATGTATTATACATATTAAACACAGTGTGCGCTCGGATTGAGTTTACAAAAGAAAAAATAATCTGTTGCGGATTTAAAACTAAGAATACCTTTTTATTAAAACTTTGTTCTCAAAAAAATAAGAACTCAATTTATTATAAATCAAACAAACTTCAAATATACTGGCTGATAAATTAAGAATCATAGGAAAAGATAATTTATTATAATTTTTGACAAAATTTTTATTACACAAAATATATTATAAGTAAAAATATGAATTTTTAGCTATAAAGTTTTAATAAAAGGTATATAATATAATAAATTTTACGCGCAATATATATAATAAAATATAGCTTTTGTGTTGTTCCATTATAGAATGAGGGCGCTCGTGTAGGTACATACAATATATATAATAATTTCGCGCTTTCTGACGTGCCGTTATACAAAGAGAGCGATACTGTTGCTACTTTAAATCATTGGAAAACTATTGATTCTTCATAGTTTGTTAAAATTTTCATTAAGTTTTATCATCAAATTTAGAAAATAAGATTTATATTATTGCAAACACATCATTAAAAGATTTTTCAGAGCTGCTACTGTATTTTCTTTCTGTTAAATAATTTAAAATAAAACAATAATTTCTTAAAATTCTTAAAATCTTTGTCATTTAACCGTTGCTCAAAGCCTAGATGTTAGCAATAATCATAATTTGCACTAAATCTACAAAAAATCTGACAAGATTTAATAAATAGGAAATAAAATAAAATCAGTCAAATTTTATTACGTAAGCTCGAATATAACAATAATGTTCTGAAAAATATACATTTTTTAACCTTTCATTAGTACACACTGCACTTTATCTTCTTGAGCTTCTGATTGGTTAATTTGAATTTACTATTAAATTTTCTAATTTATTTATAAGTAATATTTTGTAGAGCATATTATGTTTACTTGAAGTGACAGCACAAGCGCTTTTGGAATCACACAGAAACTTTAAATTATTATATATATTTGAAGTGGCTACAGGAGCGCCCTCAATCTATAACAAAAATACACAGAAGCTTGAAATTATTATATATATTATTATATATTTGTTGTATCAACACGAGCGCCCTCAGTCTATATATCAAAACGACACAGAAGCTGGATATTAGTATATATATCACACTTATATTATTATATTATTTTACTTTAAAATAAAAAAACTTTCACTTAATTTGAACACATATGACGTTTGATAAATACTTTATTGTTTTTTAAAACTATTTTTTATGTTTTTAAAGGAAAAATGTATGGTTTACGATTGTTGACTATAGTAAATTTAATAAAAGAGTGAAGATTTGTGAAAGCTATTTCAAAAAAGATCAATTTTTTTTACAACTACAAATTTAATTTTTTTTAATGAAAAAAATCAATTGATCAGTTTAATTTTAATCATACAATATTAATGTTAATCTATGATCAAAAATAAAAAAAAGTTTTTCAAATTTTGTATTTGAGCTTTGGTTATAGACAACGTTGTCTTATAAAAGTTTTGTTTTCAGAAAAAGTTGAAAAAAAACAAAAACCGACTTCAATTAAAAATTAAAAAATTCAATTATTTGATTATCTAAGAAAAAATAAATAAAACAATAATATTAATGTCATTTCAGAATTATTAACATTTGATTAGTTATTTTTGAATCTAGTGCCAGTCAAAGAAAAGAATTTGAATCATTTTAAATCTGTTGCTGTAATAAAATTGAAGCTGCATATTTTGACATTTGAAGCAATGTTTTTAAAAACTATGGTTTGTTCACACAAACTAATCATGCCTATTAGACCAAAGCCAACTATGACTTCCAATTTTAAAAATTATTTATTACAAATTTACAATATATTATCTATACTAGTACTATTGTAAAAAGCAAAGATTTTGATTTTTGTATTTTTAAATGTAAACGAATAAACATAAATACTGAACCGATTTCAAAACATGTTTTGCCGTAAAAAAACCTTAAATATTTCTGTTTATTATTAGAAAAAATAAAAAATTCTTAGAAACCCCTACTAAAACCAATCTAAGATGTAAGAAAGCGAGCTATAAAATGTCTTTCATCGCAAGCGCTGCCAAAATATTGATAGAAAAATAAAAAAATGTTTTACAATTTTATAGAACATATCAATATCTACAATACATTCTACAACACCATATGTCTAACCATTGCATTGATCAAAATTAATACTTTTGTATTAATTTTTTAAATAAAGATATTTTTTTATATTTAAAATAGTCCCAAAACCTGTTGATCACTTTTTGAATTATTGAACTCAAATATTCTATCCAAGAGAAATTAAAAATACAAAACCTACGAAAAAACACGTTGACGTTGGTGTTGCTTCCGTTCGAAGCTGGTACAAACTGCTAATGTTCAAGACAGCCTGGTCAACAATGTTGGCAATCCTAGATTTCATTTAAAAATTTTTCAACTGCAACTGCTTCTTGTTGTTGACAGGTGACACCTTTGACACTGACATCATTGACAGATGCCAATTAAAAGGCTAGTCGCTGTGACATAACGTACAACTTTTTTATGAGTTTTAAAGATAAACAAATTTGTCAAAATTTGACTTCTCTGTAAAAAATTAGGTTATATATATTAATTAAAATAGTTTTTTGTTTCGCAGGTTAAAAAGTAGGCATAAATAATAGTACTCCACTTTTTAAGCATTTTCACATTTTCTCAATTTATTAACATCCTGTAGAGCTGTTAAACTAATTTTTTTGACAAAAAAAAACATTCATGAAAACCTATTGTCGTAAAATCAAAAATAAAAAATTTTTTTTTGTGAATTTCATTCTGAGACAGTATATATGTACAACGTGTGCCACTTAAGGGTACAACCCTGCCGATTTTGAAACGCAACTTTAAATTCTATGATTATAACTAATTTGAATAATTTTTTGTAAGCCTTAAAAATTATCTTTAGCTGTATCTAGTTTTTCATATTAGGTTCCAATATTGATATGCATTGCGGTCGTATTCTTACGTAGCCCACTATGTATAAAAAATGTTAAATTGTGATAGTAAACCAACATTTTGTTTTAAGATACAGTTCAGTACACAAGTTTCAAAAAAAATTAAGTTTGTTATACCTGATAATGTAGAAAAGTTATTACATTGTATTATTATTTTTTGACAATTGTTGGTGTAATTTTTTGGACACTTTGTATACATTATTTCTCACTACCCAATTTCGGAATATGAAACTTGAATGTAAACTGCAACATAAAATCACAAGCGTAAATTAAGATCTGGATCATGAATTGAACGTTTTATTAATTTGTTGTGTCAGTTGACGTCCAGTCGATTCGATTTTGATCATGACAGTAGGTCAGACATGGTCAGAAAACAAGCGTGCGACAGTGTAAAGTCTTTTAGCTGGGCGTGTTTTTGGTTTACTTGACAACCCATCGTCGTGAGCAAGATGGATGGGAATGATGGTAAAGTTGTCGATAACACCAGACGTTCTCTATCTCGATCCTCCGATCCTTCTCTATACCAAACCTGTCACTACAATGTTCTATATCATCCTGATACTGGATCATGTATTATTAACACGTGACATTTTTTTCTTCTTTTTTGATTTCTATAATTCAATGGCTTTGTAGCACAGCAAAACATGAAATATTACAAAAAAAAAAACAGAAAAAGATGTTTGAATATATTGAATTAGACACTTGTTTATACTTGCATGTTACAACCCTTACTTGCAGCTTGCAAAACATTCACAGGAAATGATGGGTTGTTAGTAAAAAAAAAGGGTGCGTACACAGCACACTTGACTGACTGATCATGCATAAAAGCAACTTATGACAGATAAAATACGAGCTTCAGTTAGTGATCTGCACCTGCCTGAATGTGGATCGCGATATACGGGAGAGATCTGGACAATGGGATTTTTTCCGAAACGTCAAAAATGTTGGAGTAATGATCTTAATTGGGAAAATTATAGCGGGGCTGTGTAACAGCTGGACGTGTCGGAATGTAGGGTTGAATCAAGGATTTTATTTCGTTTCGTTTTATTTTTATTGGACAAGATGTATAGAGTAGCAGAAAATAAATTGCAATTCTTACGCCATTATTGATTCTTGGTAGGCTATCATTCTGCACTCCGTGAGATTAAAAACGTTTTTTTTTTTGGATCCAAGGAAACATCAAAAGAACTTACAAATATCTCTAATAGCCTTGTAGCTCCTACCCGCCACATTTTTACCGCACTTTTCTCCTTTTGTTCCCACAAAAATCACAACACAACTGTATAAAAAGTTCTGTATAAAGAAAAATTAAAACTAGAATAAATAATGCAAATGAATAAATAATGGTAAATTTATTTCAGACAATGACTATACAAGAAATTACTTTAATTTTATTCTGCTTTGTAATAACAATTGCAACTCATAAAAATCATCTAATTTAGATATTTAGCTTTGATAAAGAGGGACAAAAGTGCCCTCGAAACGTTAGCAAGAATATCATAAATAATTTTTATAATAAATTGTCCAAATCCCTGTATAAATCTATTTAATTAAATAACATGGACGTAAACCACAACCAAATTAAAAAAATAAAGTTATAAATTTAGTATAGCTAAATAATTATAAAGTAAACATTTCAAAACCAATTTTAAAAAATTTTTAAAACTCTTAAATTTTCTAAGCTTAGATATAAATAATTGTTAAAAAAATTTTAATAAATAGTTTAATTTTGTAAAAAAGAATCAAAATGTTAAGTTATGTTTTTTTCAAACCATATATCAAAATTTGTAAAAAAAAAAATTAAAATACTTTTAACGTTTTTTTATTCTTTACCTATTATAAATACATGAAATTTATACAATTAAATTTTAAATTAATATTCTACAATTATGTTAATAATAATTATGATTTAACAGCTAAGTACCTAAAAAACTTAAATCATAAATTTAATATAGCTAAATAATTATAAATTCAAAATTTTAAGATCAATCAAGAATCCAGTTTGAATAAATTTCTTTTGATCTTATTTTTTTATTTGTTAATAAAAATCAATGTAGATACAGGGTGTATAATATTAACAGGAACTATTACAAAAATGAATATATCAATTTAATTAGTAGAGTGCGTCATGACTTTTGAGCGCTGTAAAATAAGAATTACATATTTTTATTCTGTTTCTAAATTTTCCGTTTTCTTTAAATAACTAAAAATTTATTTTACATACAGGAAATTACGCAAATATCTGCGGCAGGCATTTATGCACGGTACTATGCTCAAATGTCAATGACAGTTACGATTGACAGTTGTGAATAAGCACGTGCTATACCGGGCGCAAACAAGTAATTAATTCTTGTTATTTTTAAAATAGAATAAGACAAGATGAAGAAACGGAATACTCGATTAATCTGTTTTCTCAAAAAAATGCAGGTTGAGTAGTTGTTTTACCTAATTTTTGTACAAACTGATCTAAGACCTGCTGCCAAAAAATCACAGCTGCTCTTGAATCTTAATTAATATGAAGATTTTTATAAAGATTTATAATTAAATGTTAGTATTATACACCCGGTAGATAATATTGCATATGAGACAAGTTTAATTAACCTGATAACTTTTAGTCGTCCGATCAACAATATTCTTTTTTGTTGAAATTTTTTCTCTCGGAATCGATATCTGTTATTTTGAAGTCACCTATAGCATTCACATAGAGAAACCAAAATTCTTGACTTTGGTCTAAAGAGCTTCTCTGCTCAAAATTTGAAAACACAAATCCAGGCGTTTTTGGCATACAATCCCAATTTTTAGTTAACCCGAAGTAAAGTTTAGAAAAATGTCATCAGGTCAACAGAAAGCAAGAAATAGACGATAAAATATTTTTGCCTATCTATAACTCTGGAATTTTAAATGAGTTTTTCTATACTATATTAGCTTAATTATGTCACATTTTAGTTTAATTTTTTTTAAGATAATATTTTGCTATTATGCTATAGGTATTCTTCAACCTGTTAGGATATATATAATACTGTGTTTATTACAGATTACCATAAATTATGAAAATCGATAGTATTACCAGATACAGTTTTGTTTGGAGACATCTATTTTAAGCCCATGAGACAAGTCTAACGCCGATTATCGATCAGGTTTATACCTTGGAACCAAAAAGGTTCGAACCCGAAACCGCTTCGGCAACAAAACGGACATAAATAATTAGTTTATCGTTCATCTTTTCCGAAAAACATGTGAGCACGAAGCAATAAAACCTGATCATTTTTTCTCTCCAAGCCCGATAAAAAAATATCGGCACCATAAAGTGTCACTGATGTCTTCGTTACTCGGAAAAAATATATCCTCCTATCCAGCAAAGACCACGCACAGAAAATTCACATAAGCGGGCCAAAAGCAGCAAAAAAAAAATCGTCGTTTTAAACCGGAACCATAAAAATTGTAACCAACAACAGTAGCGCATTAAAACCAATTGGACAAGAACGTGGAGATCTCCCATTTTCGGTATTGAAATCCGGCGTGGGCCGGACTCGCCTCTGCAGACTCCGGGGGTCACTACTTTCCCAAGGATCGGTGACAATAGAAGTTTATCGATGAGATGATGGAATCATGAATGAATGAGCTTGATACCGCTCTGTGGAAATAGTTGATATACAAAAATGCTCAGAGACTGATAAAAGTTTATTCGATTTTTAAGTTGGCTGGGTTCATTTATGATTTTATCTCAAGTATTTGGGATGGGCGGAATTCTGGTTTTTAGAGCTTTATAAAAGTCATATCTATAGATCTTACGTAGACACAATAACTATACTTTCCACCTTTTTTTTATCAAATAAATTGTACAAAAAATAATTAACCATTAATAGTTTGTCAAAATTTATTAATAAATAACTAACAGTTTGTCAAAAGTTAGTTAAACAATAAATAAAAATCAACAGTAAAAGCCGTTTGATACGATGTAAAGTTTACAATATTTTGTTTATACTGTGTGATACATTTACAAAGCTTTACCCTTGTAAATATAAAAAGCATGTTCTAAAAAATGTAAAAAACATAAATATCTGCACTACAATCTGTGCGAGTAATTTTAACCCATATTTGACATAAAGTTATAAATAAACTTAAACATAACTGGTAATTATATTGTATATAAATCAAAACAATAATAACAGATTGATTATAGAAATCTTAGTTTTTATGATCCACCTAAAGTTAATTTTATTTCAATTTATTTTGATAGGTTAAAAGGTCAAAAATAAGCGACTACTTGTGAAAAATACATTTATGCTTCTATTGCTCATAAATATTTTTATAAAATATCTTATTTAATGGCATACAAACAATATTTTTTTGTAAAGTTTATAAAAAATAATGTACCGGGTGTGAAAAAAAATTGGTGAAAATTATTTTCAAGTTTCTAGATAGCCGGTAGACAACTAACTAAAAAAACCAATTTTTTTTCGCTATAATACTAAAGAAATTTAATTAAAAGTAGGTATGTTTATTGCAAAGACGAGATTATTTTGCACAATTATAATCTCGCACTCCAATTTGTCAAATGTGAATAGGAAGAAAGTGGGGGCATGCAATTCAAAAAACGTCTATAACTTTGACTTGCCTCAACCCATTTTGACAAATCTGGTCTTAATAAAAAGATTTTTTTTTGTTTTATTTGGTATTTAATTAATTAGATTATTTAACTTCAATTGTTAATTGCCAAGGTAGCACTGTTTGACCAATTTTCACAATTTTTTCCATAAATCTTGATATAAATTTACAGAAAATTAAACAACAAGTGCAAATTCAAGAAGTTGATATCTCTTTATGGATAAGATAGCTTTACGATAGCTCTTTAGCATTTAAAATGAAATCAATTTGAACTTTTGACAAACTTAGTACTTTTGTAGAATTTATAGTTAGTACTTTTGTTATGATACTATTTTGTTTTTAGTATAATACGTGCACTTTTGTTATAATTTTTTTTATTTTAAAGTTTTACAACAAGCGATTCTTGAGACAGAGCCGGTAACCTTTCTTATCAGAACATCCGGTACAATATTTGAAAAAAAATTACTTTATTAGTTCTTTACAATCACAATTAGGCATAAATAGGTTAAGTACTACTTATTTTCACCACTATATTTTTCGTTTGCGTTTGAAGATTTGAAAGGAACCTAAAACATCAATTAATATTTTTAGGAATTGTTTGCTAAGAAAAGTAATTTTTTTCTTCGACAATTACCTCCTAATAACATTTATTACAAAACCAGTATGCGGTTGGTCTCGTTTTGTATCGTTTCTATTTCGGTTTATAGCCAAGCTTAACCATACCGTGGATGTGCGTTAAACACAGCTATTATCAATTGAACATGGGTCACTTGATTATGCCTTGACGTAAATAACTATAATTTCATTTGTTCGATAGCTTTTTATAGACTGTTTAAAATTTATGTGTATTTTATGTTAGCGTCGATGTGGACGTCGATGTACCAGAGTACCAGTACATACCTTTTATTACTATTATTAAATTCAATTACTTCTCGCTCTGGAGTTTCATTAACGCCTAATTTGTATTGTTATTAGGTACATAATTTTTTCCCAAGCTGAATGGTGTCGGAAAGGTTAAAAGCGCGAGGAAATTGTAACCTGGTGCTGATACAAAAGTAGTACCAAAGAATCAACCGCAATTGCATTTCTCTTTTTATTGCATCTTTAATTCTTAAATAATTTCCTAATCTGACGTGTGCGTTCGCTTTTTCGAATAAAGTCATATTATTTTTGACAGACGCGTCCTCTTTGTTATCCGTTTCCTGTTATTTTAATAACCGTATCTAATAGTTGAGCGATGAAGTGACGCAATAGTCTTACTATATTTTGTCTGTTATAATTATTTTTTTAGAATTTTTTCAAGTTAAATAAAGCGTACTTCCATCGAGCGTGAAAATGAGAAGATTTTTTCGTTGTGAGCACACAAAACTTCCTACGTGAGGAAATTGTTCTACATTAAAAACGGTGCTTTTAGAAATATGTAATTAAATGGCCAGATACATGAAATTTTTTACATATAAACAATGTGAGATAATAATCTCGTTTAAATTTTTGATTTTTATCTGGTTTCCACGGCAATGATATACGAAGTTTATTCGAAACCTGTGTGTATTATTTATATTTTATCTTATCGCAGAACGGGATTTGATATCTACATTTATATTATATTATTCTGACGGATATATGTGTCAAAATTACACATTTCTTGGCCGAAGCGGAATAAGTGGCATTTAATATGCCATAGATTACATTTTGTTTTTCAATGACAAATGTTTTACTGATAAAAGTGTTAATTCAGGCTATATAGTATTTGCTGATGCAAGACATGTATCATTCGGATATTAATTTGGATATTTTTTGATTATTAATATAAATTGAAACTATCTACTTCTTATTCTAAGAATTAAAAAATATATAAAATAATTATCTACTAAAGAGAGATTAAATAAATATTCTCTTTGTCACTAGAATAAAAAACCAACACTTTTGCCGTAGAAACCCTTGGTCTGTGGAGCGCAGTTGCCAAAGTTCTTTTAAAATATTTACGCAAGTTTTTTAAAAAATCTGGTTTTTTCCAGTTTCCTAGTTATTGTCAGGAAAGAGTCAGCATTGCTGTTCAAAGAGACAATGCTGCTCACTGGTCATTGCACTAACACTATTTTGGCGCTTGTAATATTGTGAAAAACATAAAAAATTGTTTTTTTTCTGAAAAAATTGCGAAAGATGTTGAAGAGGTCACGTCGAGTTTGCTACCTAAGAAATCCAGCGACGTTTATTACAAAGAAAATTAAGTGAGTTCAAAAACTGGAAACAGAAAAACGATGATTGTGAAGCAAGCAAAGATGCGCTGTTAGGTTTCTTCTTTAACGCCAAAAAAAGATTTGCAGTCTCTTGAATGTGGACGAAATACAACATGTTAAGATCGACATTAAAGCTTCACAAACATACAAATATTTTACAATATAGCAAGTTAATCGCTTTCTTAAGGAACGAATCAAACAAAATCAAATGGAAGAAATTAAAAGTTTTTGAAAGAAAGCATACTTAATAGTTTCAGTGGGAATTAATAAGCTTTTTAAAATACTACCAGTAGTAGGTAATTCTTTAAAGTTACCTGAATCAGAGTCTTACACAGCACACAGTATGAGACGTACATCAGCGAGTTTATTGTCCAATGCTGAAGCAGATCTTGGTATGGTCTAACGTCATGGCCAATGGAAGTCGACAACGGTGACACAAGCGTGTGTCAAAGAATTAATTTTGAGCAAAATATTCATTGTTAAGAAGATACTGGGTAAAAATTCGGCAACAGAAGACAATTATATATATAAATCTCCACATATGATTTTATCTGAGACTCCTGGTTTTTATAATTATTGTATTTATATGTATTGCATTTTTTGATATTTTTAATAAATTGTTAAATTGTTTTATTTTCTGTAAACTTTTGAATTATATAATAACAGTATTATTATTGATTCATAAAACCACTTGTGTTTTATAGACCCAATAATTTAATCAAAAACATCATAATTTCTAATTGTTGGATAAAAAAATTAATAAATTAATTAATTAAATTAATTTTACTTTTTTTGTAACAACATTTACAACTGCTGATAAACTTTTAGGGCGACTATTGTAGTTTTATATATTTATTTCTCATTGGGTTAAAATTAAAAATAGGTTAGAAGTCTTAAAATTTCACATTCATCGCTTTGCACTATTTAACTGACTCTTTACTTTAATTTTGCATAAAATAAAATTTTTTTTTTGAAGAAATCTATCAATTTTTAAAATGTGTGGGAAATTTTAGGTAATAAGACTTTCACAATAAGATTTTAGGTATAATGACTTTCACATTATCGAAGTAATAGTACATTGAATTTATATTTCTCAAAATATTAATATTTATTATAATTTAACTTTAAAAAAAAAAAAATTAAAAACTTATCAGTCTTGTAGCAGGACCGATCATTTTTTTAATTAATTGAGTTTATAGAATTCGACAATGTATAAAGCAATAGATCTCACTTGCAAGATTTTAAAATCTGTTTGAGTTACTATCCTGAACAGAGAACGGTCTGCAATAGATGTTCTTTAGTTTATGACTGTGGCGTTGAATGTAAAACTTTCTGAGAAAATAGTGCTTTAAAATTTACTGCCTGAGATTTCCAACGTTTTTCCTATAGAACAAAGACTACTTTGACCTAAGCTTTTCCGATTAGATAAAAACATTCTTTGATATTACTAAAGCTTCATTTTTTTTTGTGCCAACTCTTCGATTCTGTATACAATTTGTTTTACTAAAAAACCTAAACCTAAACCTAAACAATTAGTTATCTAAGTTTAAATGTAGTAATAAATTTAGTTGCAAAGAAACATAATTACGCATAAAATTTAAATTTGTTTTAGCACCGATAAACTACAATAAAAAAAAGCACCAAGTTTTATAAGAAATGCTTCAAATAAGTTCGAATACTTAGACAAAATGCAAATGCCAGCTTAAACTAAAGTTATCAAAACGTCACACTTAAAAACCTGACTATGTTTCTAAAAAAAATAAAATCAGAAAAATATTGCCAGTTTTTCAAAAAATACAGTCTTTTTGTAGTTTATTTGTACCGTTCTAAAATCATACGTATAAAAACAAAAACTAAAAAATAAATAATTTATGACATTTTACAACTTTTCCCTTTGTGTTTCTTGAAGAAAAAGCACATAAACAGAAATTTAAAAAATAAAAATAAATTTTTGATTAATTATACCCAATTAATATTCTTAAAAATACAAATGATTATTACAACATTATTAATCATCACTTAGTATTGAAAATTTTGTAAAAAAAATTTTAGATCTAAAGAGCAAGCAACTTGAATTTCAAAAAGTAATTAAACTAGAATCTATTGAAAGCAGCTTTAAGCTTTTGTTTACGTTTTATACGTTAACCAGTTATAATTTTTGACCGCTTTTAATCGTGGATCAATGCTGCACTCTGTTGTCTTAATATTTTTAAAGTAGTTTTCTGAATGTTGCTATTTTCAATAAGTTTATTTATTAAAGAGATCTGTCTAATTAAGTTGTGGATGACTCCCAGAACTTTCTGCGTTTCAATTAAGGTTGTTATCGCAGCTTTCTGCAAATTAACTTTTAAGAGATTTGTTGGTTTGGTGTATTTCAAAGTGTGAACTGTGAAGTAATGCAATGCTCAAGATAAATAAAAAAAATCTGTAGACAAACGTGTGAGTGAGAAAAACGTGTTTTTTAGTAAGATTTATGCAAACTGTTCTATAGACTTAACTTAGCCAAACAAAGTTTAACAATAATTGCTGTTTTGTTTTCGAATATAACAGCTTATTTTCTTTGAATAAATTTGTATTTTTTATGGTTGTCGTAACTCTAAAACGTCTTAAAAATAAACGATAGTCATGTAAAGCTTTGAAACAATGTAAAATATAGCATTTGTGTATATTTCTAGACAAAGTTGTTAACGACACCAGTGATTTATTTAGTTTTAATAGTTTTTGTAGTTTTTACCTAGATGAAAGTGTCAATAGGGTAGAAACCCTCGTCAAGCCGAAAACAATACCACCGCCTTTTACATTATCTTTACTTCCTAACTATAAAGACATAAATCTCCAGTTTCGAAAAAGACCGCTTTATGGCCGATACTTTTAAAAACTACAACAGGTGATAAAACTATAAAGTGTCTTCATCACTCACTGGAATTCCAAGACCAAAAAAATTGCCCACATCTTTTTGGCAAAAGCATTGATTGTTTTTCTTGAACCAATAAAGTTCCAGATTACTCCGATTTCAATCGAGGAAAATATAGAAGATTAATGTATTCAAAGTCAAGTTTTTACTATCTGAAGTAAATCTTCTAGGAACAACTTAATTCTTTTTTTAGACTCACCAAGCCCATAGTGACCTTTCCGCCAAACATGATTAATAATCACCTGTCCGAGATAGTTCGATGTTTCTTTTGGATTTAGAGAAGGCCTGAAAGACTTGAGACGCATTAAGATATCAAGAATTTTATTCTCACCGTAAAATATCTTCTTGGTGTTATCTTCCGAGTACAAGAAGAGGCCAACTTTGGTCCCTTGTCAGCCGTCACGTGTTTCTAATGTATATCATTGTTTTGCAATGAGTTGAAATATTATAGAGATTTTAACAAAAAGCTTAAGGAAGTCGTAAATACTAAAAGCTGGCCTTTTAAAAGATTGTTTTATAATTTAGAGATGTAATAGTTTTAGATCTTTATTATCTACAACAATCTAATAATAGGCTAAACGCTATATAAAGCTTGATACCACACTATAACATCTTCTATGTTTTTTTATTTTTTCAATGTGAAGCTTAACTTGTTATTAATCAATATTTTAAAACTTGGCCAAGATTTGGTTTTTAAAAAATGACATTTTTTATAGATAAATTTTGGTTGATTGCAAAACAATAGTTTATCTAAGAGTAGAAAGCTGTTAATCAAAATCAAACAGATTTTTTAAGACTTTGACTTTTAAAAGTCTGATTTTAAATATGCACTGCAACCTATTGGTTTATTATAATTCTCTTTATTGAACTCTCTTAGCTTCTCATACAACTTCAGAGCTGTAATAATTTCTAGTAAATGAGAACGCTTTATCTAAGTATTATTTAAGTCAGGTTTCAATAACAAAACATTCTGTTATCAAGTGTTTGGTATTCTCTTTTTTCTTGTCGAATCAACTTTTGCCGTTATCTTCTAGACTAGACATAGTCTCAAAAAAAAAACTTTTCTATTTAACAATAATCAATAAAAGAGCTTGTAAAAATGCAAAATTTATTCTTAATAAGTATCAAATCAACTACTAATTTTGCTTGCTCAAAAAGAAATTTTAATTTTTTTTTAAAAGTTTTTGTTTTGTTTTTTTAAATTTCTAGCTGTAGGTGTGTTTTCTTAAGTCACAGAATATTTCTGACCTTACATTCTCTCTTCCAAGTTTGTTTGTTTCTCTTAATTTCTGTTAGTTTAGGTGAGGTTAGGTCATTTGTTTTAATTTTGAGTGCAAAACCGACGACTCTTATTTTTGTGCTTTGGTGAAAACCAAAAATGTTTTTTCTATCGAAAACTATTTTTTGGAAAGGAACAGTTATAGGAAAACAAACATTGAACACACCAATTAAATTTAAAAACTTGGAACCGTTTTTTACAATAATTATTTTCTCTAAAGTATAATATCCAATACAGTATATTTAATTTATTTTCAAAAACTCTAATTGTTTTAAAATGACAAAATGCTCAGATTAGTTTGACAAAAAAATAAATAACAAGATTTATAAACTTGCACTAGCTGTACTACTCAGTGAAGACTCCAGTGTTTTATAAATTTTCTAAAAAATTGATGATTAAAATAAAATGTTCCAGTCAGGTAACACAAAAAGATTTGTTTTCACTTTGTGAAGTTCTAATTGGAAAACATCATACAAAGATGTGGTTTTAACAAGACGGTGCTACAGGCCACACAGCAAAGCAATAAGACTGATAAAATAAAATGCTTGTTAAAGTATTTGCTCAAGAAATAACTGTTTTCAGTTGGATAAAAGTTTTGAAGTTTGGTGTACAAATTGCAACAATATAGATTTTCTAAATATTGATTATATTTCACTAAACTTAAGATTTGTTTCTTGTTAGTTATATAATTATAAATACATTTTATTAAAATAATATAGCAATTGTTATAATATTTTCTCTGTTGTATAACAACATGTTTGTATCATGGCATAAAATTATAGAATACTATTTCCAATTTTGATTTATTTATTCTGAATAATGTTTATAAAGTATTTAGTTGTTTCCGCACAGGTAGGTGCACGATAATAAATTGCAAAACATAAAATAAACCTGTTTACAATTTCATTGCAAAGTCATTAATTTTGGTAATAATTTATGCTTAGTTTTGTAGTAAAACAAAATTTTACAACTCCGTCACCAATACTATTATTATAATGAATGTGTCGTCAGGTTACGGTTGATTTATGATTTTTTTTATTTAACAAACATGAATAGTTAATATTAAAGTTTTCGTAGTAATAGGCAGAATTATTAATATTACGTTAAAACTAGCAGTGGAAATAGAATTAAGTTACATAATATCATATAATTTACTGCTGTTTTCTATTATTAATAACAAAAAAATAAGATTATAGCAAATTATTTAAACTATATCTGTAGACTTGAACTTGATGTTTTGTTCTTATCGGAACTCTTGCCGCAACAGATTCTTACTTGAATACATTTTTGCAATGACAAATTTGGGCTTATATTCACCCAAGTGTCGATTACTTCCGTAATATGACAAAAAATAGCGACATTTATTAGAATTTAGTAGCTACTTACCGTAAAGTCAAGAAATCAAGTTTCTACATTTTAATATAATGTCAGTCTAAATAACAGATTTTGATTCTAAATTCTAATACAAGTAATTTAGAAAATAAAACATAATTCATAATAATGTTAAACTTTTAGAAAACATATTTTCAATAAAAATATTTAATTATGTTTTAGAATAGCATAATAAGCATAGTTAAATATAAATAAACTATTATCTAACAAATTCTAAAAAATGATAGTATAGCTCTATTAATAGCTATTTTTTATACAAGTGTTATATAAGGCAGATAAATAACAAGAAGAAGGTTTAGCCGCGAGAGCTTGTTTGAGTGACCTAATTTTTCTTGAGTGACTTATTTGCTGTTTCAACACCTCTCTCTCTCTCTCTCTCTCTGTAAGAATTTTTAAAAAGTCATCAAAACCCAAAAATTTTACATTTTTATCTACAAAGATAGTAGTAGTCTATGATTTGGTTGCCAGTTGTTGTTGATAACAAATTTATTGTTTAAGAAAAATTTTGTAAGCAAACTGTTTAGGCGTTGGAACATTGTTGGAAATAAAAAAAATTAGTTCTTTTCCTGAAAAAAATGCAAAAGATGTTGAAGAAGTCACATTTAGTTTGCTACACAAAAAAACCAGAGACGCTTTTATTACAAACTAGCTGACCCGGCGAACTTCGTACCGCCTAACAGTCAATGAATGTCGTGTTAGAGTTGAATTGCCGTAAGAAAGCGACCGGTGAATCATCGTTAGATGCCCGAGCTTTATACCTACGCCAATGAATGCGATGAAATCCGGCCGTTACTTAGCAACCGAACGTAAACAAACCACTGCGCATTCAATGACAATTAATCACCGGTCTCTTTCTTACAGCAATCCAACTTTACTTTTTAGCTGAACTAATTTAAGCTTTGATGAACCTAAAACAATGATACAAAATAATATATTTATATAGATAAAAACAAAAAAGTACTTTATTATGATGAATGATGATGAAAACATACATACAGAATGAGAATAAAAATAATAAAAAATATAAAAAATAATAATTAAGTACTTCAAACTCATGTCAGAAAAAAATGATTGAAAACTATGTTGTGCAGATGAAGAAAAAAAAATAAAACTCGGATTAATTCATTAATAGGATTTTCATTTAAGCACTTTGTGGTAAACAACATTCTTTGTTTTTTGGTCAGGCGCAAGAACAAATAAAGCAGATGGTTTGCCGACACGTGAGCATGCCACGTACAATTGACCATGAGAAAAACATGCATTTTCTAGATTGAGGCCACAAATAGTTAAGGATTGGCCCTGTGATTTGTTGATCGTCATGGCGAAGGCAAAACGAATCGGAAATTGAATTCGTTTAAACTCTAAGGGCATATCCGTTGGGATCATCGGAATCCTTGGAATAAGAACTTCCTCATCTTTAAATTTTTCTTTAAGTATCGACGCGTGCAATTTCTTGCAGATAATTGACTCGCGATATTCCGTTGCCTAATTGCCTTACGGCTTCGCTGGGAAAGATTAGATCTTCTAGGACGCGGCATTGTTATTAAAATGTGCACTCGCATAAAACCACCAAATAGACATTTACACTTTTGTTAACCTGTAGATTTTTTTCCTTAATCTTATAACCTTTACCAACTGATTTTTTATTCCCTAAATTCTGTTCCTTTCTTTCCGATGATTTTATGTTTTTACTGTAGAATAAATCTTAGGTATTATTTTCGGAAATTAAAAACAAATATAACAGTACCTGAACTTGTAGACATTTTACAAAAAAATAAATTTCTAAACGCACACATGATGTCTTCAGAAAAATATAAAGCTGTGGCTTAAAAGTCTCAGGAACCAGGTCATAAGCTTAAAAAAAAATAGTTGTTACACTATTTGACAGGATTGGACAACAAATGTTTGACATGTAATAAACAAATTAGCATCTATTAAAATGATTAAGTATTCATTACACATATCGAGTTTTCATTGTTTTTAAGATGTATTCTGCTATTCGGGACGGAAACAAATCCAACAAATTAAAAACCATGGCAATCGGTTCAGCCGTTCTCGAGTTATAAGTGTTGTCACAAACACGACTTTCTTTTATATATATAGATAATTGAGTGGGATTAATTCAATTCAATCCGGAAACACAAAAACGATGTTTGTGGGGTAAGCTAAGACATGTTTCTCACCCTTAGTGACGACCTTTTTTTACTAATTTCAAAATAATGTTGCCTCTCCGATGATTAGCTTTTTAATTAACAGACAATTCATCTGGTGCTTTGGTACGTTTAGTTACTTTGGCGTGTCCCTTTGGAATTACCTCATGTAGCAAATATTCAGCAGATAATAGATTTATACCAACTAATATATCTGGAAAATTCCCAAAATACGTAGAATCATAATTTTCAAATTATCAACAAAAAAACTACAAACGGTAAGAAAGAAAAACCAAAACTCTAAAATTTTAAACTCAAAATCATTATATTTGAACATAATTTTTTTTCTGAAATGAAAATACGGTTTGCTTTGAAATAATCTATTGAAATAATCTATTTCAAAGCAAACCGTCGGATGAGAAAAAATATCTTTTTTCTACATTTCAAAATGTCGGCCTGCACGTAAACCATTCGAAAAAACTGTCTTAAATCGACTATTAATTGTAAGGTTTTACCGAAATGTAGTAATTTGCACAAAACACGCCATAAAATTTTTTTTTAATATTTTTGTTTTTATTTAATTTTTTTGATATTAATTTTAAGAGTAAACAAAATTAGATTACATTTGAAAGTGATTAGAAAAGTTACAACCCAACGGTGTAGGTGTTAAAATAGTGAGGTAATTTAACAACAATTTTACACAGTATTTGAAACCTTTTTAGTACACCTGAAATTGTCTTAAAAGTAGTATTTTTTTGTATTTTTGTAAACATGTTGGCAGCACTGTTTCTTTACCATAGCATTCTTGATATTATAAAAGACTCATCGTATCGGACAGAAGCAAGATCGTGGGAACCGCGAGATAAAAATGCATGTCAACCGAAATTGAAGCAGCGACAATCTTAAATCTCGGAGTTTCCGTTCCGATTTTTCTTGCGTGTTACTTTATTAATAGAAATCAATGTTTAACTATTTATAATTAATTAATAAAGTCAACAAACCAACTGTGAAATTAGTTAATCAATTCAATGATTTAGAGTTTTTGATGAAACCGGATTTTACAAAATATGTTATAGACCGTTTAGCACTTTCCGCTAGGTATTGTAAAACTATATTATTGCTTAATTTAAGCATGATTAGTATAGTTTTATTAAATATTATCAATTTTAAGTCACAAGACATTTAAGACTTTTTGGCTTCATGAATCAGATATAGGTAGGTATCTTCCAGATATACACATAATTTTTCAGCGCACAAAATTGGCTTGGAAACAAGTGAGCAAATAGTTTACAGGTGAAAAAAAGCGTTGGAAATAATTTTCTTTTCTTTTATTAAAACATTAAAGCAATCTAAATTCAAATGTTTTAAAATCAGTATCTGCCAAAATTAAAATCAGAATCTATTTTAATTTTTTGTTTGGATTACACAAAATTGTAGAAAAATCTACCATTTAATAAAATATTCTACAAAAAATCTCTAAATTTCTCTGAGCAGGCGGCAATAGAAGTTGCCACACACTTTTTGTGCATTACGAATAAACGCTTTAACCATGAAAATTTTTTATTGTGATTTATTTAAGACTTAAAATAATCAATGCAAATTCAATCAAACTACATCTGTAAAGTTGTAAATGTGTAAATGTATAAACGTCTTTATATGTAAGAGTACCATAGAACCGAAATACAAAAGGAGCGCAGTACCAATCCCAAAGTAATCTGCTAATAAAACGAGCAAGGAGTAGATGAATACAGGAGAAAGCTAGAAAACGTTCAAGGAGCAACATGTAGAGAAAATAGAACTGAAAGGAATATCAGGCACAAAGCAATGGTAGGATAGAAAAATAAAAGATAGAGATAGAAACATAAGCACAAAAAAAGAAAAAAATTAAGTGGAAGCAGGTCTAATAAAAGGTACGTTACTCTATTCACAAAAGAGGTGTCTGGACTCTTAACAAAAATGAGAGAAAAAGAAAGACATGTTTAGCAAGAAGAAGTGTGTAAATGAAGAAAGAGAAAACAGATATTGCATAGAAAAAAAATGAGACAAAAAGCAGGATGTGTAAAAGAGAGAGAGAAACTTTAGAACACATGATAAATACATTCAGGAAGATAATAAGCTGGAGAACAAAAATAATGAGAAAAAAAAAGAAGGATTAGAATGAATGAAAATGTTATTAAGAGAGGAAGAAAGATTAAACAAAATAGTGTTTAAAGTAGAATAAGAGAATAAAAATAAAACAAGCAAGAAGAAAGAGAAACAAAACGTAATTTAGAATAGAATTTTGAACCAAATAGCATAAAATGTTTGTAACTTTTTTATTGTGAAGCAATAAACATTATTATTACAGAATAGGAAATATATGACTGTGGGCTTGAATGTCAAACTTTCTGATAGATTGGTGCAATAAATGTCATTGCCGGGTATATCTCATACGTTTCTACTATAGTAACTTGTATTTAAAATTTCTTTTTTACATTCTTTACCAAAGAGACGTTGCCCGGACTAAAAGTTTTTTTATATAATTGTTTTAACTAAAACTTTAAATCAAATTAAAATCTTGTTATTAGCTTACTTGATATCATTACCAGTTTACACAATATTATAAATAATGTCTACATTAGAGAAGGCGTTGGAAATACTTTGCATGTTTTTGATTGAAACATTGAAAAAATCAAAGTTTAAATATGGTCAAAATCGTATCTGTTAGGCAGAAACCTGCTTAGTGGATTATTAAGTCTTCTTTGATATACTTTATCAAAATTTTAGGCTGTATTAAGAAAAACAGTATAGCAAGCTTTTCTTTCCTCTGACGGCTTTTTTTCAATTATATCTATAATTTTTTGAACGTAATCTATACCTAAAAATCTTTCTATAAAGCCAAATAATAATCTAGAATTATCTGTTTTCAATACATACGATGTTTCTGCAGCTTATATTTTAAAAAAATTCAAAAACCTTGTCTAAATTTTAATAAAAATTTAAACTTTTCGTTAAAAGTAAGGTAGAAAAAAGTGTAGATAATTAATTTTAGACATATTTTATCAAGTAGTATGAATAATTACATCGAAGATGTATAATTGGGTAATAATTTATCTCTACAAGCTAATAACTAGTACATAGTTTACAATACAGCAGAGCAATTAGTACTATATAAAACACAAATAATGTCACTGTTAATTTATGACCATTAAATTTTTAATGTCTTGTAATTGACTTCCTATTTAATGGTAAGAAGCTTTTACATGAGTGGGTCTAGAAATTAGAATTATAGATATATTTATCATCTGGTTTGAACTATTTTGAGCTAGTATTTCTAATAAAGAAGAGACAAGTTTGGATATCGACAAACTATAAATTTCAAAAAACAAGTAAATTGGTAGAGAAGTAGAAACCAGTACTGTGAAATATATTAGTAATTTATAGGTGTGAACATTATAAAATGGAATGTAACGCAACAAATGTTGTACTATGTCTAAGTGACGGATATGGACGTGTACCGTGGACAGGAGCTAAGACTACCGTTGACCAATGTTGCCATATTTAGAAATTATTGATGCCAAAGATGCAGAAATAATAATTTTATATACACCATCTGTCACACCATAAATTTTCCACTCGTTTAGAATAGAATTATTTTTTGATGACATAATGCTACTTTGTATATAAATTGAATAAAGTTTTGTCAAAACAGAATTTTTAAAAATGCGATTTCTTAGATCTTTTTCTTTAATCTCTTTAGATAATTAGCTGATAGTAACTAGTTCAAAAAGAAAATAAAAAATTTATCACTGGTTCAATATGACAAATTATAAATAAATATCATTACCAAGTTGTTTACAATTATTAATGTATTAAAGACATATTAGCTTATAGCACAAAAGAATGTTTAAAATTTAAAAATCTTTAAATTCCTCGAGCGCCATAATCTTAACTATGCCGCGGTACATACAACGTTTTTTTTTATTTTGCTTCCTAGAAAAGATAATACAGCTTTTTGTGCACAAATATTTCATTGTCAGTGTTTTGGCGCAAAGTTTTGGTGTGCTATGTATTGCTGCTATAGGCAAGTGTTTTGTTTATAAACAATTTGGTCAAATAAAAACAAAAAAAACGATGCACGCATTATTAAAAAAAAATTTTAGATAAATTTGGAGCCGCCCGGCAAAAGTTGATTCCAGTAAAGTCGAAAGAGTTGTACTAGAAGTTTTGTGATTGGCGGTGTAGGAAAAAAATCACCAATTATCATGAAAAAGTGGCTATGTCTTACTTATCTCAAATGCTAAAATACAATCAAGCTTATTCTAATTATTATTTACAATTTTGTTTTGCATAAAGTGAAAGATTAATAAGACGTCTTTCTTTGGTGAATCTATTATAAACTAAAAAAGATGACCAGGTCAGGTCAGATCAAAGGAAAGAGTTGATATGTTGAGATTTCGTTTTCTTATTGGGCTTATAAAAACTGATTCTGTAGGTGTCAAAGCTAAGAAATCAATAGTACTGTAACGAGATCACATTCAAAAATTCATGTTAAAAGCACCTGATTTGACGCATTTGTTAGTTAAGGTATGACAGATCCAGCTAATAATTGTTTCGTTTTTGTATTGTTTATTGCTATTTGCAGGTGGTTACAGTTTTTGGCATGTTTGTATCATGTCGACGCAAGAAACTTCACGATTGGTAAATTTAAGATGTAACAAACTGAAACCTACAGACCGAGACAGTTTACTAATGTCTCAAACACTAGTCCTGTCAATTACAAACACTAGTCCTGTCAATTACAATAAACATGTTGGCTTACAATCTACACACGCTAAAATCAACAGCCTGTTTTTGTTTTATTATAGTGGCAAGTGCTCTTCTGACATTTAAAAAAATGCCCCGGATGAATGCTGAGTATGTAAAACTACCGAATGCAAACCAATTCACAGAAAATTGCTTCCGTAGAAGTGCACTTATTAAACTGGCCGAGAACGGCGGTGATAGAAGAAATTTGAAGCAATTGGGTGGATGGCGATTGGATAAGATAGCCAAGTTATACGTACGTGTTAGGCTTTGACTTAGTTCAAGTGTCATTACTATATCAAAATAAGCAATTGCATTTTCAATTTTGAAAAAAGTAAAGCTACATTTACTCACTAAAGTTGTAACTATAAAAATGTTTTTATTTTTTATCTATATCTTAGCAGCTTTATCCGCTCTAGGGTTATAAAAGCTAAATTACGCTTGCATTTGAGCACCTATAAAAAAGAGTATGATTTTAAAATAAAATAAATGTTTATTTATGCTTTTTTAACAATAACTGAGTTGATTGGTTTTTTAAGCGGATGCAAGGTTTTACAATAGATACATTAAAATAAACAAGTTGGCTTATCATAGTGTCTCACACCTAAAAAAGATATAAAATATGATTTTGTCAATAGAATTTACTTTAATAATCTAACTTTTTATGGCATTTATGTACAAAAAATAACTAATACTTTTTATAAGCAAAACCATGAAAAGGGTAAACTGTTTTCTTGAAATGATAGTAAAAATGTAATTTTTTTTATTTGTTTTTATTTAAAAATATAATAAAGTTTGTCAAAATTAAAATAAATGTGTTAACGCTTTACTATTGCAAGATTTTTATTAACCAAAATAAGAAACCGAGTCATAAGCCTTTTTAAAATCAATAGAAGCAGTTTAGATGTTACGTTTATTTGATCAAGCTTGTTACATTGTTGTTTACAAACACAAGAAGTACTCATGCAACGTTTTTGCTCAATATTTATAATATTATTAATTATGCAATGGTTATAAATTAGATCTTTGATGTATGATGGAAACAAAATGTAGCGTATGTTTTTTCAAATTTGGCGATGAAGATTACCAAGCTTAACTTTAAAATGTGAACGTACCTTTACGATCGAATCAAAGTGACCATTTTAGTAAAAAAATACCTACATCCCTCTTGGTGGTAATAAATTCCCAAAAGTACCGGTATGATATTTATTTTAGGAAAAAGTGATTCACGTTAACTTAATAACTTTGATTTGTAGAAGAGTTTTTTATTTATTATTTTAAATAATCTTTGACTAATATTAATATACTTTTTAGCTTCTATATTGCTCAATACATTTTTTTTCGTAAAATTGTTTAATATTATATCTACAATGTTTGAGCTATATTTTTTAACAGCTAAATTGAAAATCTTTTTGATATTCATTGTCATTAAAATATTAGCAAATACCAATAGTTAGTGAAAATGCAAATTAAATAATAACAATGTATGTCAAGCTTATTACAAAAATTTCTTATGATTAAAATAATATATCAGTCACGATCACGATAATCTGATTATAAACCAAAAATTCAAAACTTTCTTGCTTTAATAATTCTTCATAAAAGCTTAAACAATGAACAACTTCCTACAAAATAAATCTTACTTTAAATAATTTAAAAAGTGATGCATGTGTAGAAAATGCAAACCAAAGCCGTTGATTACCCCTGTTATAAGTATAACAAGTCAGCTATGTTATAACTGCACGTTATTAAAGATGCATAGGAAGTTATAATTAATTAGAAACATACATTTATGTTAATAAAGAGTAACGCAACCATGGAGTACTAAATTTTACGTCTGACCTTCTTGGAATTGCCGAAAACATGAACGTTGAACTGTATTTAAAAAGCTTCCTATAATTTACTCAATTATTACGATACTAAAATTTTATTTCGAAGAAATGCAGCGACCTGTGTATGTTAAGGCCCATGTACAAATAACAGTGCTATAACTTAAGAAAAAGATTCAACCAAAGTTTAATTTTTTTCAGGAAGTTGTACAAATTATCTCTAAATAATTATATTTCATAAAATTATAGTTAAATATAATGTGTTCAGTGTTCTTTTGCTGAAATATTAATTAGATAGATTAGATTACGTAGAAGATAAATGAAGTAAAATTTCAATTGATCAATTGCGAGATAAACACAGAGAGAGTTTTATATGCCCTATCCGCCAAAAAAAAAATAAAAAAACAAATAAATTTTATATTAAAAAATTGATTTTAACAAAATCAATTATTATTGTATTTATTGATTCAAACAAATTAAGAAAAAAAAATTAACATTATATTTTTTTAATCTAATTTATTCTTATATGAAGATGATTTAATTTATGTATATTATCAATTTATATATATCATGTTACTTTGAAGATCATTATTTAATGTCAACTAATTTTTAAACCACTTTGAAAATATATTTTTTAAATAATCATTTAACAATTTAGATCAAATTAAGTATAAAGTTGAATTATTATGACTAATATGAAGTTTATTTTTTAAGGCATTAGCTTAGGGTAATAATCTATGAGTCATAACACCAATAGCTTTAGTGTTAAAATGAACATATTTTTTTAATTAAAAAGGAAATGATGTATTATATAAACAAATATACTGTTGTTTATAAATTATTTTTATTAAGTCTTGCTTGCGAATTTTTAAAGTATGTTTATATTTGATCTAAATTTATTTTTTTTCGATCAAATCAATAATTTTTTAATTTATATTTTGATTAATATAGTTTTTTTATTAAAATTCTAATATATCGTACGCAGAAACGTACGATATTATTAAAAAGCTTTAACGTTTGTTTGATATTTGTCAGTAATCATCCTATCAAAGACAATAACAATCTGTCAAGCTAAATCACACAGCAAAACAAGATCTAATTAGTTTCTGAACGCATGATATAACATAAAACAAGCCTTCTTTAAATCGTAAAAATAAACTTACTTTTAAAATTTTTTTAAAATGCGTTTTTATCAACATTATATATAATTTTAAACAAAAAAAACTAAAAGTGGTTGTTTTAAATAATATATTTGTTTAGTTTTTTGTCAACAATACGCGTAAATTGCAAGTAAAAAATAGGTCAAAATTAATGCATATAAAAATCTTGAAAAATAATGCTTTACAGACCTGCCTGTCATACTTCATACTTTACAGACTCTTATGTCAAACTTTACGGACGATATCGGGAGAAAAATATATATACATTTTAATTGTGTAACCCTTTTCTTTTCTTAATTATTTTTTCAATTATCTTAACCATTTATTTTCTATCAAACAAAAAATAAATGATATAAATAAGCAAAAACAAAAAATACCCTTTGTTCACAAATTATTTGGGTCAACTCTTGCTGCACAATTTTGCTTGTTACATTTTTGTTGTCGTTCATACATAGTGTATATGTTTTATTACATTTTTAGTGCAAGACCGGTAGACTAGACCGGTATTGCATTAAAATGCCTACCGCAGCCATTTACGCCATTTTCTAAAAGTAAAATACATTTTTCAATTAGAATTAACTAAACTTGAATACTACTTGTAAACTTGAATTTTTAATTCAAGTTTACAAAAATCTTTACAACATTGCGTAAGAGATACTATGTTTTTAGCCTCGTCGATTATTAAACGCATATTTACGTCTTGTCACCTTCTATGATATCTAAATGTTTCCACATGTTTTTTGTTAGTGGTATAAATAACTGATTGAAAACTAAAAAAATTGACGTTTTACAAAACTTATTCAAAATGAAGCAAGAAAATCTGTTTGGGTGTTTGGGTGTTTGTCTAGATGAATATAACTCGACTTTTTTTTTCTCCTTTCAGAAAAACGGGTTAACTTGGAAAAATGATCTTCTTGACTTCAGTTATCCAAAAATATTATACAATCGTTACGCAGCATTACGTAAAATTATTTAATTAATAACATCAGTTACTTCTTTCAATTGTTTATATTCTTTATTTAGATTTTATTTTGTTATTTACTCTGTAACCTTTATACAAATATGTAATTAAGTAACCCTGTTAATGGCCCATTGGGCTGATAAGTTTAAATAAAAAAAATAATAAAAAATAATAATAATAAAAAAAATGCAGATATTGACGTGAAAGAGTATTAGTGATAGCAAATTAAAAATTTAGTTAGAATGTAAGTAAGAATAAAGAAGAAGAGTGAAAAAAACAAGTAAATTAGTATTTTTAAATATTGTGTGCTAAGTGCTGGTAAAAAAAAGTGACGTTGACGTCTATAAAGAATTGTGTAGAATTAAAAAAGACAGAACGAGAGATAGAGAATCTAATAAATAAAGTTGACAAAGAGAAAGAATAGGTGAGCAAGGGCAGTAGAAAGAAGGACAAAACATACAAGAAAGGTAAACAATTAATGTAACAGTTCTAACTTTTTTAGAAATAATAAAATTAATAAATAACAGTAATTAACAATAATAATTAATAATAATAATTATTATTTAATATCAACAGTTATTAAACAATCGGACAGAGATGTTTGATTATTTAATAACTACAAAGGAAGAGCGTGCAACAAAGAAGAAAAGAGTGAAGAGAGTTGTATGATTAGGTGTGCATTACTAAATTCAACTGCTGCTATTGACTGTCAGCTGTCAAACAGTTTTGACGTGCTTGTTCTTGAACTGTTGCCAATAATTTGCACGTTTTTTTAACGTATTTTTATCGGTCAAAAATGACTTTTTGCAAAACTTGACGTAGATTTTGGCTGGTATCAAATACTTTTTTGAACACACTGACAATTTTACACCTAACATTAAACATAAGCAATTGATTGTAGGCTATTAAAACAAAACTATGTAATTAAACCATTAAAACCCATTAAAATTTTTACAAATAAAATCGAATGAAATTATATTAGGAAGGCTAAAATTCTTGTATTTCAAGAGAATGTTTTTTGTTGCGTTGGATGCCTTTACCGCGCCTAAAGATGTGCTAACGAATTCGAAAAATGCACGCTACTGGACATTTTCAAACGAAAAATAATTTATTCTCTGGTCAAAAAATATCAAAGGTTCGTTGGCATCTCTTAAGAGCAAATACCTAAAATTCATGAATTGCCCGACCAGATGAACGCCATAAATCTCGAATTTTACTATGAGAACGGAAGCCACTGGAATTAACGAATTGAGAGCTCAATTTCTTATAAGAATTTATTACTTTCCGATTGAATAGCAGTGAATTTATTTGTAAATTGCTTAGTTAAATGTCGTTGACGTTTGTCAAAATTTTAATTTGAAAATTATCAAGTTTGATTTATTACAAAAATTCAAGTTGAACATGTAAATGAGATTTAATGTATTTTAAAGTATTCTTTTTTGTAATTACATAAAATAATTATTAAAACTAACAGAGTTTTTTTTGTTTGGACACCTCCTGAGTCTTCATTTTTAAGAACATAAATTACAGCGGACACCTTTCATGTGGAAAAATGCCGCCAATCAAGAACTTTTATAATTGGAAACTGTTATACCGTTGTAAAAATACATACTACTGCATACTTCAGTCAAAGTTGTTTATTGCTACCAGTTAAAATAAAATAGTTTTTCTAAATGTTTCGAATAATTAGATAACAAAAAAGCTTTTAAATTTTTGCTATGGCTATTCGGAGAATATTTTAGCTACTTGCCATTGAAAAATGCTAAAATACTCATTTTTTGTCAACATAAAAAATGTCATTAGTTAACTACATATTATTAAATATGTTAATAATATTAGTTAATTAAGAAAATTATGAATAGCGCGCTGGCAAATTAATTAATTTGTTTAGTTTACTGCTATCTACTATGCTTAACCTACCATTCATTAAATTATCGAGTAAAAAAAGCCTCTATTTGTGGATAACACCTTGCTACTTATTTTTTAATCTCAATAACTTTTAAAACTAAAAAACTGCAAACACAAAAAAAGAAAATGCGAAATCAAGACACAAACATAAAAAATTGTCCTACATAACTTGAAAAAAATTTTATAGTTAAAACACGTATTTTATTGTACATTGAAATTTTAATGTACAATTATTGTTATTTTTGGAGTCGGTGTCAGTCAAGGTAGGATGGGCGCCCGCGTTTGCTCGTCTGTGCGCCGCGTACAGTTAGTTTAAATATTGTGTATGCTAATATTAAGATTAGTATATTGTAATTTATACAACCTTATACCTTGTCTAGCTTGACAGACACCGATTCCAAAAATAAAAATAATTGTTAATTTATTATAGTATTCAAATAATTTGATTATTTTTTAAGCATACAAGTCTACGCCATTATTTTATAATTTTTAGTGCATTTTTTTATTTTTTAAAGTTGGTTCTTTTTTTTTACTAAACATTTTTGTTTTGTTAAATTTTGATGGTAATTTCAATACTAGTCTTATCTAAAACCCAAATTTTATTTTTCACACAATAAAATTGATGCAAATACGTAAGAGTCGTTTTTAAAGCATAAGCGTTCAATGAAAGTAGCATATAGATTTTAACAACAAATTATCTTTAAAGTTAGGAATAATCGTTATTAGGTTGTCATAAATTTGGTTAGGTTGTAGATTATAAAAGTTCTAGTGAAAAAAATTGTAGCCAGGTCAATAATTTAGGTTAGGTCGAATTATATTAAAATTATTAAACTCTACTTTAAATTATAAAACAATTGTCATTCTTAGGTTGCTGTGTTGCAAAGTAATATATATAGTTGTACAGTTTATAATCCAGTTAAATAATATACCTTACTTACACACTTATTTATTCATAAACTTGTATAATAGTTATAATACTAATTAAACTTGTATAATAGTTATAATACTAATTTTACACTAATTTTCAAAAAAGTTTAACAAAAAGTATCGCTTTTTTTTGCAACATTTTTTTATTATCGATAATATTTAATAATAATATTTAATATTAATAAATTTGCGCTCTCAATTTATTAATACACAAAAATAATTATTTATTAAAATGTCTAGCAAAAATTAACGTTCCAGTATAGAATAAAATAAAATTGTATGTTTTTTTATAGGTGTTGAATTTGAGTTCTTGTCAAATGATTTCTGTTGCAGTGTTTTTTTTAAGATAACGCGTGTCTTTTTGATCGTGTTTCTGCAAATAAAGTTAAAAAAACGTTTTGCAAACAATTTGCACAATTTGAAAATTTAGCTTTGAGCTGGAGTTTAACGGCTTAAATTTTCTTTTTTCTGTAATAAAATAATTAATAATCATACAGTTTTGATAACAAAAAAATCTATTTTATTGTTTCTAGATTTTTAATGTATGATACAAAACAATGATAACTATTTAATACTTTTATTCATAATTTTTATATTTAATCTGCACAATATAATTGCCAATGTCATTAGTCTCATAGTATCATTACCGTTTACCATTTTATCACTATGGATGGTTGCATATGCTGCAACAGTAAGAGATGTGTACAGCTGGATGTACCGTGTACGACAAGAATAAAAATAAAACGACGGTCAAGAGACACCATTCTACCAGTTTTTAGAACGGAAACACTTATCTTTTACTAAAGATCGTCGTAAATGCTCAATTAGCGCCGTAAGTGAGTTATAGAAAATGAATATGAAACCGATATTATTTGTTTTTGCTTACAAAATTTTGCTGCTGACGTCATTTGTTCTATACTTTATTATAGTACTTAAATCTATTTCAGAACGATTTAGAGTGTTTGGTTTCCTAGCGTAATTAATTAGAAGTATTTTTAAGTTTATGTACTTTTATAAGATTAATTTAAATTCATTCAAGACTTAAACATATTTTGTTCTTAATAGAACTCTTCAGATTTAAATAAACTTGCAATGACAATTTTGAGATTTTTTTATCTAAATGTCTATTACTTTTTTAATATGGTAAAACTAGCATCTATTAGATGCTATCTTACATCAGAGGTTTGAGAAAAAAGGTATATAACATTCTACATGTTATAATGCATATAGGGTACTCTAAAAGACTGATGTCATATTTGATAGATACAAATTGAGATAATACGTATATTGCTGATTGGATACCTAATTTATCACGCTAGCGCCTTTTGCCTCAAACGCATATTAATAATGGCATCTTTGGTGACTAGTAACAAACACAAAATTGACATTTATCAATATGCATTAAAGCATGTAGAAACCTTGTCTCTCAAATTTTTGATGTAAGGTAGCTTTTTAAACAGATATCGCTAGTTTTATGTACCTTCCTAAGGAAAAGTACATTGTAAAAACTACCAATTTTTTATCTTGTGTCGATATTCTACAAAAAACTAGATCTGCTGCTAGTTTATATAAAAAACAATTTAGATAAGACGTTAATAAATAAAAATATTATTATTTCAAGGTTAGCTCGTTAAAATAGCCATAAACTTAAGATTTACTTTAGTCCATTTAAGTAAAACATTCAATTTCTTTCACAACTATTTTACATTTTGTTTTGATAGATACTACGTTAATGGTTCTTGGTATTAAACAGAAGTTTTAAAAGCTTCCTAGATTTTTTATGCGTAGTTTATCGTTTGAATCATGAACTATTCTACTTTTAATTTTCATTGTAGCCATAAATAACAGGTCGATCAATAAAATTGAAAGCTTTTTGATAGGTGAGTTGGCAAATTGTAATCTCATATCTGTTGTTTAAATCTTCGGATCTATCACCAATTCCTCGAAAACGTTTTCGAGCCGGTCCTGACTAACGGTAGCCCTCTTCTATCATAGGTCGAGCCTCTCTCCGTTAATGCTAACCTATAACTACTGTCAGATAACCATCAACCATCACAACTTGAAGTTTTTGCTCAATTATTTCAACACACCAATTCTTGAGTTGACTGTTATTTTTTTAAATGCACCACATTGTCGATAACATCGTCTGTCGACGTAATAAGACTAAATTATACACAAATACATCGCTTTCAATTAGCTCATGTATTTTCAAAAGTAGACTTATCGTGGCTTATGTTCAAAACAATTGCAATTACAATCGTAAATCTTCAATTTTTTATAATTAAATTGTAACATTGGAGATTGAAGACCGCTAATAATACAAATTTATTACCATATTTTGATAGTTACATTTTGCCTATGTAACTTTTACTACAATTTTATAAGGTTTTACCGTTACATAACCAAATTAATAAATTTTTTCCAATTCCGTTCCAAAAACCAACTAATGTGATATGCCTTTTAAGTTATAAAACGTGCCTCATTTTATAACTATGTAGTTATAAAAAGTGTCTAGTCTAGTGCAAAAAAACGCTTATTTTGCTAAAAAAAAGCTATTAAATATGTAGTTATTAAATATGTAGTTTGTCGCAGAGTATTTTAGAAAGCATTGTTAAAATCGCACGAGAGCGATAGACAGACTATAAAAACAAGCAGTAAATACATTAACCAACCAATTCGGGAAAAATTTACTTCAACCTTGATAGCATCAACCAAAGATTTTTTACTTTATTTACGATAAACTACTAATAAAACATAGCTTTAAAAAGAAAAATATCTTATAGTTTTATTTTAATTTCCAAAACAAATTAAATAAATAGATTTTGGATTAATATACAGACATGTTGTTCTTGTTTATTGAGTTATTTATATTTTAAATCAGAAAGTGTCATTATAGATATTTATGCATTAAGGGAGATATGAATGTTTTTTCTCCGAGGTTGACGTGTTACAGACCAAGGGCCGGAGGCCCGCGGTCTGTAAGTCTACCGAGGGTGAAAAACAGAATATCTCCCGCAGTGCATTAAATATTTTATTTTTTAGCATTTCATTACTGCTTTCTTAATAAAATTATATGAAAAATAACAACATCCGAGAATGCATGAATGTATAATTGCTGCAAATGCATGGTAACCATGTGTTTGAGGGTGAAAAACTTTACAAAGTCCCAAGGGAGATATGAGATACGTTTCATATATCGTATCCATAACGAAAATCAACAATATCATGTCACTAAAAAATAAAATATTTTTCAATGTATTGCTCATTTTCATTGCGACATGACGTAATATGCTTGCAAAAAAACATAGATTTTAGCAAAAACAATATTTTGATTCAGAAACTTGTTATTCATTACATGTTTGGTAAAATAATTCTAAATTTTTTTTTCATTTTTGATATTTTCTAAATATAGTTTGATTTTCTTCAGTGATTCTACGATAAATATCACGGCAAAAAGTTTTAATCGAATATTGTAGATACATACAAAGTTTTATTTTTAAATGTTATTTAGTGGTATGTTTAAATAATTTATTACGCCGTTAGATGGAAATGAAGCTAGTAACCAACGTGTTAAAAAGCAGTCAATTATTATCTCGTTTTTGGACTAAAGAGTCAAAATCATTTCAAATAAATTTCATTTGCTTTATTTTACAGATTTTTTTTGTTATTCTTTTGTCTATCAGTCTACCTCAATTTATAAATTCTTATTCTGAAAAGACGCTTCTTTTTTGTTGCATTTATTAAACTTGGCAAAGTCTTTCATCTTGACCAGTTTTCATAAGAAGAATTCTTCTTCCAGGCCAATTATTGCAAACACTCATCCAAGGCGCGTCCGTTTTCGATGTGAGAACTGAAGACATCCGAAGAAATAATAATCGTTCTGCGTCAACGGTGAGAAAAGTACGTATTATATTGAAGAAATAGTCAAGTCATCGTGACAGGCGACCTATGTCTAGTGTCTTTGGTCCAGAGCCGGCGTCGACTTCAAAAAAACTTATTTCTTTGCGGTTTTTTAGAGATTTTAAGAGAAACTACTCGTATGGTTGCAACAAAACCAAAAAAATATAATATTAGATCATAAGAAAAATTTAAAAATGTTTTAAACATAAATATTGCACTAAAAGAATAAAAGTGGTTACTCTAAAGGTTCTATCTGAATTTGTAAATCATCACTGATTTTATTAACATTTATAACATTTTATCAGACTAAATAATAACAGTTTACAATACAATAAATAAGTAGTTTATAATTTACCATAGAAAGCACTTTAAAGATTGAGAAAAGATGCTGCGGTACCATTACTACAATTTACAAACAATTAAAGCATGTTTTGTGTTATTTGTTTAGGTTTATATGTGAGAATCAATAGTTCTTACTTCCGTACAAAAAATATTTACAATTTTCCTTCGATTAAAAAATTTTATTTTAAGTTTACCTTATCTGATAATAATAGAATGAAATTCATGTTCAAGAAAAGTAAAAAAGAAAGTTCTAAAATTCAGAAAATAATCTAACTAAAAATAAAAATTCTGTTAGTATATACTTTATAAGCTGACTTTACTTTTTTGACTCTAGAATTATTGCCAAATGCACCTAATTAAACAATTTACATAAAAAAATTACTTGGTGCTTCCATCATTTTTGTGTGGTGGAAGCACCTTGTGAGTCTAATACAATAAGATCTTTTCTAATTAAGAAACTTACAGAAAAAAACTTTTATGAAAAATAAATACCTAGCTTTTTAATAGTTTACTAATCTTTTCTATGATATCTTCAGTTACTTGTAATATAAGCTTACCCAATTAACAATTTACAAAAAATGTTTTGATTTGGCGCTTCCATCATTTTTCCACGTTTCTTTTAAAAACATCCTAGTCTAATACCATAGAATCTCACTCAATTTACCAATTTACGAAAAAATTATTTACTTGGCAATACCACCATTTTTGACATTTTTATCAAAAAATTTAAAATCTTAAGAATAATTATCTTAACTTGTTAGGAGCCAACTTGATAACTTGAATAACTTGTGAGTCTAATACAATAAAAACTTTTCTAATTAAATATCTTATAGAAAAAAATCGCATATGGCGTATCTACCATTTTTCAACCTTTTCACTAAAGATTATAAAAAGATATGAATATCTATTATTTCATTAGTTGGCTTGATAGCTCAAATATTTCAAGTCTAATACAATAGAAACTCTTCCAGTCAAGCAACTTACAAAAAAATCTTGTATTCAGCGCCTCCACTATTTTTAATTTGTAAAAGATTAGGTATAAAATGTTATAAATATCTATACTTTTATTATTTATTAAGGTTTTTTATGATACCCTTAGTAACTTGCGAGTCTAATACAATAAAAACTCATTCAATTAAACCATTTAAAAAAAAAACCTTGCATTTGCTTTTTCATTATTTTTCATCTTTTTTATCAAAATTTATATAATGTTATAAATTTTAGTTGTTTATAGGTGTTAGTAAGCTTATTAAAGTAATCGAAATTACTCATAAAACCATAATTTAAGATCTGGGCTATTAGCGGCAGTGTTTAAAACGCTAGCAGCATTCTTTCTTTGAGCAGCAATGCTGATTCTTTGCTAAAAATAACTAGGAGACTGAAAAACACCAGGATTTTTAAAAAGCAGCTTGCGTAAATTTTAAAAGAGATCTTTGAGATTTGGGCTCTATGGACCAAAGACTTCCATAGCAAAAGCAACACCTATATGGCTATTTTTAATGCTGGAGTACTTGAAGTGTTTTAATGTTTCTGCAGCAAGAGCAGCAAAACTAGATCTTCTGAAACAACTATTACAAACATTACCACGAATAAGGATAACTCAGGAGAATCTTGTTGAGAACCGTTGTCAGAATAGAGTCCCGTTTAACAGAATTGAAAGCATTTTTAACGTCAATCTTCAAAAAAACTTTGGCTGGAGACGTATTATTGGTTAAGTAAGATCTTATAGCTTTGCAACCACTTTTGGTATCGAAAAAAAGATGTTTTGGTAATTTAATATCTCTTCAAAAAAATAATGGCATTCTAATTTTGATGCAAGGCGTCTGAAAGCGAAACCAATAGCAATTGGGCATTCTACCATCTTTTTTAAACAAAACGCATATAAGCGGGTTATAAAATTGTATAAACGGGTTATTTCAGACAGCAAACGTTGACTAGCATCACATAGACTTCTACCAAGTAAATCTTTTAGATGGTGTGGTCCTAAACTAGCTGAACCAGCATTGGGAAACGACATTATAACTTTTAAAACTTGATCTTCAGAAACTGACAAGTAATCAACATTTTTATTTAGTGCTTGAGGTAGATTGAAGAGTCGAAGTATCTGAGTTGTTTGCTGCAAAAACATCCAATGAAGAAAGTAAAAAAATCGCTCCACGGATATCACCGTCACTTATTTTATTCTCAGTAGTTTTGTAAACGGAATAATTTAAAGCTTTTTTTCTAATAAATATATTAGGAAGTTCTTAAGAAATGTTTTTCTTCACTTTTGAAGTCAATGATTTATCCTTTAAATTTTGAGGCAAAATATTTAAAATCCTAGGAAAATAGAAAATGTTTTTCCTACGCATCCATTGTATTACCTTTAACACAAGCGTTGATTATAAAAGAAAGGTTGTTTGCCACTGAAATACGTGCACTTTTAGGGATTCTTCTAAGTACAGGAACATTAGATTTAAAAGTAAGAATTCTTTTTTGAAATCTGTTTCTTTCTTCATCTGGTGATAAAAAACCATGAGCGTTTAAAAACGTTTTTGAGCAAATTTCACATTTATGATTAGAGCAACTATGTAGTTGTTAGGGGAGCAAGGAAGCTGCTTAAGTGATTTTTTCCAAAATGTATGTTTAAATCACGTTTTCATAAAAAAAATCATGGCAGATATGACACTTTAAACAAATTTTTTGACTGCTGTAAAAACTAGCGCTAAATATCAAGAAAGATTGCGAAGATTGTTGTAAAACTGCAGAACTAGAAGGACCTGCATCAATGATGTCTTGAGTGGGCACTCTAAAGTTACGTAAAGCCTCCGGAGTTTCACTTCCTAAACGACAATTTTCAAAAAATGAGTTTTTAACTGTAGAACAATTTTCACAATTTGCTACTGACATTTGTTACTTTTAAAAAAAATAATAAAATAATAATTCAACTTTGAATAATTAATAAGTACTTTTCTAATCAACCACTAAAAAGCTCAAAAATGGGATCTAATTATCTATTCCAAATAACCTTTATAAATAAAATGTAGATAAAAAAACGTCTCAAGCTGCTACTTTTAAACTGAGAGTGACAGCACTATATTGAAAAAAAGTAGCTTTTAACTTTTAACGTGGGTGAAATTAGTTTTCAATTGTCACGTTTTATTAATTATTTCTACATTCTTTTGCTTAAAAAAAATTAAAATTGGCTAAGAAACAAAATAGATAGGTAAGTAAATAAAGAGTCAGCATTTTTTACCAAATAAATCTTGAGAGATAAATTTGGATATACTATTTTTGCAACAGCGTCATAATTTTTTTATAATTTCTCAACTAACTTTCTGTGCAATATACCGAGTTTTGAGTCTTAATTATCCATAAATCGGGTGCTTCAACGTTTTGTAAAACGTATTAACGTCTAACCAAATTCAAACTATCATTACACGGAAACATCCGGAAAAAATTGATTTTAGCACTGACCGCCCAAGCCTATCCTCTCATTAATTAGGACTAATTCCCTATAATTTTAGCGTTCAATTTGCACCTTAACTGCACTTATCGTTCATTTTTATGGTTGTATACCGTGTTTCAGCAGCATATCGATGCTCTCAGTGCATAACCAAGTCGTGTTTCGCAAACTTATCGCATGCAAATGGGCTGGAATAAGTGTGCTTCTGTACGTAAATACACCTGTCATCAGCATACATGATTATAAATTGCTAGGTATATCGAAAAATTTTAAATAAATTATTCTCTATCAATAATTATTTTTATGACAATGTTTAATTAATTGGAAAATAATGGAGGAATTGTGGCAGTCTGTCGAATTTTATTATGGATAATATATAATTGCATTTTAAAGGCGGCTGTTAACTCGTAGCTAATTTGCTAGTAGCTCTTTTTGTCGTGATTAATAACTTACCTTATCTAATTTATGGTTTTCATATAACGGCAAATTACTAAAAGTTTTAAATATTTTTTTTTTATCAAATAAAAATTTAAAATTAAACGTGTAGTAGGTACAGCTAGAAACAGGTCTTTTTAATATTGTTGCAAACAGTAATTACTACAAAGTTGCTCATTAGTGATTGAAAACATCTGCCTATTTTAGACATGGAAAATTGCTTTTTTAAATAAATTTGACATGTGTTCTAGATGAAAGCAAATCACCATAATGAGTTCAAAGAATTGTAAATATAATTTTTTTTTTGTAAATCGATTTTTTCCTTCTACTTTGAGAACAAATGAAAAACAGTACAGCGGTATGATGCAGACCATAAAACTGACACAGAAAGAGACCAGGTGTTTAGACACCCCTAAAGCTAAGCACTAATAAGCAATAATCAAAACTATTAAAGACTGAAGAAATCTTAGAAACAAGGTCTTTTCTAAGAATATTTGAATATTTAATTAAACAAAAAAAAACACAAAAAAAAGGTGATGGCGGAAAAAAAATTGTAGAATGCGTATACATAAACAAAATTTATAAGCAAGAAAAAAATTTAAAAAAACATGTAAACGTTCTATAAGACTTAATAGATAAGAGATAAGAGAGTGAAAAAGAAAGAAAAAGAACAAATTAAAAGTTTGTAACAAAAAGAAAAAATACATAGCTAGTGAACACAAGGAGAGCATAACTTGAAAAAGTTGTTTATTATATTATGACCAAGACAAAGCTATTTGATAATAAATTCAAATAAATTGTTGCTGTTAAATATAAAAAAAAATCATGATGATAAGAAGCTTGTAAATGTAAATTAAAATAGAATTAACATAAATGCACTTCTACAAGCAAAGAAAAATGTTTTTTTTGTTGACTTTCTCAGTTTATGTCGGTCTTTTCATAAATTTTATTAAAGGGAACATTAATGTTTTTATAAATGTTTATAATTAGACTTTTAATAGTGACTTTTTTAATAATAAACAAGTATTTAGGTGACTTATTGTGCCTAAATTCATAGATACTGCGGCGGAAGGACTTATTTGCTATATCAAAAATATTGATTAAACGTGAAAGTTGTAATACAAAAAATATTTTTTTTTATTTCAATATTTCAACGTTACAAGCTATTGAATTCATTCAATAATGACCTATAACTTTAAAAAAAAAGTCAAAATTTACAAAATTATTGATAAAATGATACGGGTAGTGCTCTCATACAAGAGGTTTCCAAACTAAAAACAGCGAGCAGCAAAAGTATTCTGTACGTGAGAATGTAGCAGTTTCTCTTACACTTTCTAGATGTCGCTCAATTCACATTTATACAAATTAAGCTCCACCCATAGGCCATATTGTGGCAAATTCAAACTTTATTTCTGTGGCTTTAAGTATCAGTTTAAAAAAATATATTGTTATTGCAATTATCTGCGCTAAAAACCTATTCTAAACGAACAAAGAACTATTTATTTTAATATAAAAATTAAAATTAAAAGAACGTTTACAAAACATTTCAAGAAATTGAGAAATTACAATCTCAGAATAAAACATAAATCTTCATCATTAATTGGTTGGTTCAGAATCTTTGGCACTATAAACTATTAACACAGTTTTATATAATGAATCTAATTTTTTAATAACAAACTATTAAGTTTTTTTATTTGTTTTTTGGTTGGTAGCGTTGCTCCCGCCGAAATCTGATTTTTAAAATGTAAAATGGTCTCATTGTTTGGTGGCTATGGTTTTATTGAAATAAAAAAACATTGTTTTGAAAGTTTTCTCCTAGTTGTGACAGCAAAGTAAAAAACACCGCAATGCAAAATAAATGTTTTTTTGGAAAGACCGGAAGCTGCCGATCTTTGAACGATAAGTGCAAAATTAATATCGTCTGCCTACATTAATAAGTGCGTGCAGTCAAGCCAACATTTCAGTTTTTCACCATCGAAACAAGATACATTTTTGGGCATCGGGGATGCCCAAAAATTACAACAAAATTGTACACTCTCATTTTTGATCACGCCAACGTAGACTGAAATCACTGAATTCTAAAGAATACTGATTTCTAAAGAATCGTTTTTAATGGTGCTTTTAAACTTCCATCCACAAATATTACATAATAAATAAGCTTAAATGAATTGAAAGGACATAATACATTTTATAAAAAAATTTTATCTCGGTACTGGGGTTTAGTTTGACAAAGCATATCTAAAAATTTAGATAATTATGGTTTTTTTATTTTCTCTTGAGCTATAGTTGCTTCTATCAGAATTTGTAGAATATTGTAACATATAGAGTGATTTTGGTTGATTTTATATTTAGCTACTTCTTTCTCAGTACAATCTTGCAAAAATCTACTGCTCAGTGCAACTTTTATTATTTTATCTATGATCATCCGATAAAAGAAACATTCTTAAACAGTTTAAACCATTTTTAAAAATGCATAAATAAAATACCTTAAATTTTCACTAATATGCTTCTTTACTTCCAACAGTCACTGCTCATAGCCGATTTTTTGTTATCTATAAAAATAATAAGTGTACAAAACAACGTGTCGGCATTAATCAGTTTGGCACAATACCCTTCCTAATGGAAAATTTTATTAATCTAAAAGATCCCAATAGCTATACAGGTCGTAGCTTCAGACGTTTTATCAACTCTATTAGCCGACTCAGGTGCTAATATTTTAGCATTTAAACGGCATAAAAAATAGAATTTTTTTACCGTTGCAGAAAATTAAATATAAAAATCTAAAAAAATGAAAAAAAAACTTAAAAAAAAATTTTTGGATTAAGAAATCAACTTCAAATTTTGCCAACATCTCAGACATACACTCTTACAAGAGAAAGACTAGTCCACAAAAAAAGTAAAAAAGTATTTCCTGTGTAATAATTTGCAACATTAACAGCTGTACAAATTTGACAATAAATGTAAATTTAGAACAATTGACTAAATATGTCTTTTTTCATAATTTAAATTTTCAGATAAAATATTGTGTGACACACGTGTGTGGAAAACCTTTATGTACTCCTTGCGATTAAAGCACTTGCCTATCGGCTCGTGCGTGAGACCCTCTAATCCTAATATACTATGTTGTTATCTAAATACCTGTCTGTGTCAGTTTTCAATGTGAAAATTCAAATGTTGTGTTTTGAATGTGTCGGTTTCAAAATTTAAATTTGAAGATCGGTTTTAATTTTGGCAAAGAAATATAAAAAGTCGCGCAAAAAAACAGCTGCGTCACTATATGCTTCTCGTTTGATCTTGCTTGATCTAAAAATTAAGCAATGGTAAAGTAAACCAGCTTGCCAAGCTCTTCAACAAGAAATTTCAAAGCACAGCTTACTTATATTTTCTGAAAATAATTTGGCATAAGATATTTCTCACTTACTTGCTCTGCCAACTTGAAAGATAAACTGTTGATGAACAATAAGTTTAGCAATGTGATTTACACAGATTTTTTTTTTGGTTGATCGACTGAAGTTTTTTTTAGTATTCTTTAGAGAGTAAACAGTTTTATCTGTCATAAACATGGTTTTTACGTTTTTAAATAGAACTGACACCTCAGCAAAAGCACCTTTAATTCCTTCACACTGCACTGATTAGCTGGTTTTATATCTAACTAGCTGGCCCGGCGAACTTTGTTCCGCCTAAACATAGATATTATTTTTCAAATAAGCAAACCAAAATCTTTGAAAATTATATATTGAAACATGTCATTTTTTGTCTCTATCTCTCCCCTTTTCATCCCTTTGTTAATAAAAAGTAGCTGTTTATAATTATTTAGTTTTATTAATTTTTTCTAATTAATAATTAAAAATTATTAAATATTATTAAATATTTAATAATTAAATATTAAAATAATTATTAATATTTAATTAAAAATTTTATTAATATCTTTAAATATTTATTAATATTAATAAACTCGCTGCTCGATTCAAATCAGCACTTGATAAATATCTTGTTCTGCGTCGCAAATTATCTATTTGTTGACCTCTGTTGTTCGCTCGACGATTCTGCATTGCCAACCGAGCTGTTTCACGGGCTGCTTCACTTTGCTCTCGTGATTGAGAAGCACAAAGTCGAGCCATACTATCGCGGCGCTGTTCACGTGCAATTTCTTGTTTTTCTTCAGTCCTTTCATTTGCAGTATTTCGTATTCTTCTTGCATCACGGCTTTGTCGGGAAAGATTCGATCGTCTTGGTCGCGGCATTATTAATTAAACTTCACTTCACCTAAAAACTAAAATTTTCAACCATACCGAGTTTTATAGTTCACTTCACTTTTTATGAATGGGCAACGGCACTATCATTACATTATAATTGTTAATTATTTATTTAATAGAAATAGTTTTATTATTGATTTCTTACAAATATCAAATTGTCATCCATACGTCATTACATATCTGTCATTATACGTCAATTACATAGCTGTCATTTGCGTTTTGTTATTCCACGTTTTATAGTGATTGACGTTTCATGTCAAGTCACACGGGAATGCTGTCAAACGGGATGAAAAGTATCCTATGTCCTTCTCCTGGCTCTAAACTATAATTGATATAAAAATCCAAGTTTGGAAAAATTTCTTGAGCCACGTCAAATAAATTTTAATGTAAACGCTTCTTCGTGGTTGCGTCAAATTTCTCGGTAATTTGTCGAGCCTCCCCGAACGTTTCCGACATCGCATTTCACATTTGACTTTCACCCCTCTTTTAGAGGGTGGTTTCTGGAATAAAAAGTATCCTATGTCCGTTTCCTGGCTCTAAGCTACCACCTCACCAATTTTCAACCCTATCGGTAAAGCCGTTCTTGAGTTATAAGTGGAGTAACTAACAGACTTTCTTTTATATATATAGATGTAACACCCACAGAATATTTGAACTACACTTCCTGTTTTGAGTTCTGTAAAAGAAATATTTTTTATTTAATTATTATTGCTTCACTTTGTTATTTTTATAAAAAAATTAAAACGGTTTAAAACTATTCAGAATTTTAAACTCTTGGATTTTAATTTTCCTAAAAAACTGTTTTTTTAATATATTCAAAAACTTTGTACTTCCTAACAGCCCTAACCTTCCTCCTTCAGGACGTGAGTAACAATTCCAACGTGATGAGGTTATATCTTCAAAAAACTTATTTAAAGGCCATTTTTTAAAAATAATCTACAATCATTTTAGAAAGTTGAGATGATTTTACTTTAATTTCAAAATAATTAAACATTTTATGTAATAGTTATTTACATAAAAGTCAGGAAAATTTCACATTACTGAAAAGGAGCTAAAAGCTCCGAGTCAAGTAAGAGATTTTACTGACGTGTTTTGTATTAAACTTTTTCGGAAATCGTAAAAAAAGACGAAACTTACAAATTTTTGAATTTTTTTTACATTCCACAAAAATCAAGTTTGTTAATTTTGTTGACAACTATAGTTACTAGAGTATCTTTTTTATTTTGCGTCTTGTAAAGTTTTTACAGTACTAGTCCGGAAAACTCAATTTTCCTGCGCGTAAATAAGCTGGAAAATATTGTTTCCGAGACGATTTCCGGAAAAATAACATTATCAAACGTTAGATCTTGCAAGCGTTTTTGCAATATACCTACATACGTACAAAAAAAAAACAAAACTTTGGTTTCAAAACTTTCTGTATCTATTACCTAGACAATAAATTCCAGCTTTAGAGCTGGTAAGCACTTTAATAACAATAAACAAAACAACAATATTCAAAAAAACAATATTCAAAAAAACTACTCATTTTTGTGATGTGAATATATACTGCACAACTTTGCCACTTGATAGCTGACAGCACCAAGCGACTTCGTCAGCCAATAGAAATAAAGAAAAACACTCAAAGTCGACGATGGGTGAAAAGTGATCTACGATAAGACAAGATAAACAAATTATTCTTCTAGGTTGTTACTAAAATTTAGAACATTTTTGGATTGAGGTCTATATCGAAAATGTTGAACGACTTATTTTGATTTGTATAAATATTGTAAATTTTTATAAACATGTCGCAAACATATACTTCTACGCCACTCTCTTTTAAAACTCTATCAGATCTATGGAGATTAGATACTTGAATAAATTTATTAATTTTATTCATTGTTATGTAATCAGTTTTTGTTCATTCGGTCGGTTATTTTGGACCGACAATCATTTTTTTTTGACATAACAATATCTAAGATTGGATTATCAGACGTTGTCAAGAACTTTTGCTTTATTGACTAGGATCTTGCAATATTGAGTGGCGTCTTAATTTGCTTTCTTGTTCGTAACCTATGCCCTCTCTACTGGAGGCCTGATCGGAATATTAAGGCAGCATTGTACGTCAATGCTGGATTCTCTCTATTATAACCACCCTCATCTCTGCATTGTTTAGTTATCAACTGTCTGATTCCTGGAACGTAATTTATAGGTAGAAAGGGTTAAACATTAACCTTTCTACCTATTTAAAAGTTAAACATAATACATTATATGTAATATCGATTAGTAAAAGCTATTATGGTTATCCAAAATCTACTTTGTTTTTATGAGGATCTCTATGTCTAGGTCTTGTGTAGAAGCTATTAGTATTTACAAATAGGAAGTCATAAACAGAAATCTGATCAGGTGAAAGCATAGGTATGATCTTACCCAGAACCTTATAACGTTAGGGAAAGAAACAATAATATTATAGTCTGGCTAAACATTTGGTGCGAATATGGTTTTATTGCTACTTAACTTTTCCTAAACTTTATGAGCGTTCACCGGAGGGTTTCATTATTGAATCTTTACGATAATGCGCTAGAACGGTATTCAGGCTTCTATTTTCTTCGCCTGCATGCTATAGTCCAGCAAATGAAATAAGAGCTAGTATATTTTTACAACCTTAATACTATATATGAAACTGTTAGCTTTTGCGGTGGGTAAATCATAAACTGACAGAGAGGTGTACTGGCCCCACTCAGTCAGATGTGCGACCAACTCAGGTAAACAGATTTTGACCATTGTTAGAGAAAAATTTGTTTGTCTCATTCTTATAAGAGCATTTTAAAAACAAACTCAATTCGTTTCGCGCTATCCCCTGTGTTTTTCTACGTCAGCTGAGGAGCGGAGCTTAAGTCTAATTGTTTCAGTCATTTTCCTGTCTTTTCCTCGTCTAGCTGAAGAATACCCTTCGAGTCGGTATTCTTCGAATTATCTAAAGAAATATTATTGTGGGTAAAGAAAAAAAAATTGTAAACATCTAATATTTTACTTTGTTTTTTATTTTATAAATACTAATAACGGCTCTGTACATATAGTCCAGTAGGAATCGGACTATATTTTGCAAACAATTGTTATTTTCTAACCGGACAAATTTCTTTTATATTTCTTATTGAAATTGAAATAAAAAGATATAAAGACATTTTTCGACAAAGTTAATGTTTTTAGAGATATAAGTTTTAAAAGTTTGAAAAATCTTAAATGTATGTTTGAGCAGAAGCCTTAAATACTTGCAAATACAAGGCATCTGATGTTCATGTAATTTTAGATTAATTAACATTACTGCCAAAGCAATGAGAAAAAACCACTTGTTTAGCTTCATCAAAATAAATCTTATGATTTTATACAAAATAACCTTGAAAAAAACAAGAAAAATAATAAAAAAATTAGTTCTAACCTGTTAGAAATATAAACAATGTGTACTTTATTTGCGGTACGAAAGAAAACTTTTTTTGCCTAAGCGCAAAAGTAAAAAATAAAGTAAATTACGTGATTTTAAAAGGAGTTCTGTACAGTGCCGTCATAAAAAATGTGTGATTTACTTTTACACATAACTTCACTATACTTCAAAAAAGTTACGCATTTTGAACTCTTATAACAAGTTGTGCCAAAACTGATTTGAATATACAATTTTTTACTGAGACAAAATCATACACATATACAAATGCGTCTATTTTATTTTATTGTTTTTTAATTTTAATTATGTTGTTTAATGTGTTTAATAATGCATTACAATATAAAGGAAAATGTCTTCTTGATCAATTTTACTTATAAAAACGTAAACTAAAATTACTAAAATGTATAAAATAATTGCGTAGACTTGTATCGTTAAAAAACAGTCTATTGTTATTTTTTAAGTTGGTGTCAGTTCAAGTAGGTTTGTATAAGATTGTATATATTATGATTAGTATATTTATATACATACTGTTTAAAATATATTATGATATAATAATTATAATATTAGCATACACAATATTTAAATTAACCGCATGCAGCGCGCAGGCGAGCAGACGCGGGCGCTTATCCTACTTTGACTGACACCGACTCCAAAAATAACAATAATTGTACATTATATTGTTCAAATAATTTGATTGTTTTTTAACAGCAAGTCTATGCAGTTATTTTAAACTTTTTAGTAAATTTTTATTTTTTTAAGTAGCTTTTTTTTGTTAACAATTTTTAAGTTACTACAATATGTATGTACCAATATATTTTTTATATTTATATAATTTTATTTATAACTTCAAAAAACGTTCAAATACTATTATACTTTATTATTATTGATAAAACTGCATAAATTATTATGATAATAACAAATAAATAATATTGACCGATAAAAAACTAATTTTAAATATCGGTTTCGCTTTATGTTTAAAAATAAATTAGTTGTAAGCAAATTGTAGACAATTTAATTATTGATAATATTGCCTTTTTTATTATTTTGATAAAATTAATAGTTTTTAAGATAAATGGTAAATAATTATTTAAAACGAAGAGAAGTCAATGCAGCATATGAGTCAGAAAGAGACTGATATACGATACTGAAGAGTACCTACTTGTTTTAAAAATTAGAAAGAAGATATAAACAATGAAATTTTTTCAAATCTTTATTAAGAGAATACTCTTAATAAATATTGTTGGTTTTGTATAAATAATTTAAAAAAAATATTTTTTTTGTTTTTTTTTTAAATATATTTTTCATTGGTCGAATTTTAAGATTTTTCCAACTTTGAATTCAAATTCATATCAAATCTTCAAAAATATTAATTTTATCAAAAACAGTCATAGATTCCTTTTTATTTGAATTTTAATAAAAAACATAAAAAAAAAAATTCTCTATTTAAAAGTTAATGTCAAGAGCGTGATTCCTACAGTTATAAAGCAGTATTCCACATAATTTCAGAATTTTTAACACTCACAATTTTTTATAAAAAAAAGACTATATATAGTATTATTTCTTTAGGACTAATACTTCTATAAGACTAATACTACGAAACGTGCTAAGAACTCCGTTCTGTAGATCCACTAGTTACTCGATTGTAAAATAAAGGTATATCCTTTACGACCGCTAGACGGTGCCGTTTCAAAAAATTCTCTATAATTATAGATGTTATGTTTTTGACCGCACTTAAACTTTAAAACTTGGTTTCTGACAAATTGCTTACCCCTTGTTACCACAAAGTAAATTTTTATTGCACTGTCATAAAGGCAGACTAGTTTTTGGATAACAAAATGACTTTTAGCATCACAAACTAGTGCTAAGACATAAGCAAAAAAGTAAAATTATTTTTTGAGCACTTTGTTATTGCTATCAATTATAGGAACAATAGGTACTGATTGCAACCATTAAACATTAGAACTTTTTTATATAATCAAATATTTTGAAGAGCACTTGATCACGACTTTCAGTGTTTATTTTGTTTACAGTTAAATATTCACCACTGCTTATAGTAAACTATGTTTTATGTGTGGCTCAAGCGATTCGTCTGACCATTCTCTAACAATGTGAGTTGAAGTAGATTGTTGATAATAATCTAACTAGCTGTTGTTATCCTAAACACTGTTTTTAAGTAAATATTTAAAGCTAATAATCGTAGAACATAGACATTTTGACAAATTTATTATAAAGAAAGAGTTAACTGTTATTTACTTTAATTTAATTGTTGAAATTGAGCAAATCATAAAATTAAAATAAAAAAGTCTTACAAAACTGTTGATATTTTTCTATTATATCTTTCTTTTTCTTTCCAAATTCTTTTTTCTTTTTTTTTCATTCTTGCATTATGATCGCTTTCCATCAATAGATTTATGTATTCTTTGCTTTGATTTTTTTTTCTTCTCTCTCTCTTAACTGGGTCTCATTGTTTTCCTCCAAAATTTCTCTATTATTTATCATCTTTTTTTTTGTTTCTATTTTTTTTATTTCAGTTTATACGTTTTTTGCTTTTTTTTGTTTTCTGTAACATATGGCCCTCTCTATCTGTATTTATCAAACATCTTTTTCCAGCATTTTTTATCTACCCATGTTTCTACCATTTCTATTGTTTCAAACTATTATGTTTTTCAGAATGTTTCCAGCTCTTTTTCTTGTTTCTGCCACATTCCAAAATATGTCATTTACAAGTTCATATTTTTTTCTCTCTTCTTGTGTTTGTGTTTTCTGGTCTTTATGCTTAGTTTTTTTCAGAAATATTGGTTTTTTTATTCTTTTCTATATTTTACTTTCTAACAATTTTTCTTTTGTCGTTTATTTTTTCTATTTGTTTTTTTTTCTCATATTATATCTCTTTTACTATTTCTTAAATCTCTTATTTTCTCTTCTATTTTTCTCAGTTTTGTATGTTTTTTTGTTCAATTTTATTTTGTTTTCATTAATTTTTTTAGTTTTTCTTGTTTTGTTATTATTTATTCTTTTTTTTTCTGTTTAGATATATCTTTTTTTGTCTTTTTTCGATTAATTAAACAAATAATAGCTTATTCTCTTCTTTTATGTCTCATCTTCATTTTTTTTCTTTCTCAAAAGTCTTCAGATATTTCTATGTCATGACTTCTTTTTTCTTTTACAATCTCTTTCAGTCTATTTTGTAGCTCTCTTTCTTTTATTGTTAAAACATCATCAATGAATATATTTCTAGTACCTGTATTCTTTATTTTTGACATTTGTTTCTTTCAATATAATATTGATTTATCTTTTTATCATTATCAGTATCTTATTTTCTCATATTTTTTGCCTATTACTTGTATTCTTATATTTTTATTTCTCTAGCCTGTTCCTTCATAAACTTTTAGATGTTTCAACATTTATTTCTCCTATTTCTTTAGTTTGCATTCCTGATATCACCACGTTTTTTTATGTTATCTATCTACTTGTAGAAGAGGTTAAACTAGCCAAGGAAAATTCTTTTAATAGTTTCAACAGCTTAATTATTCAGTTTGGTTCTAAGAAAATATATCATTATATTATTATAATATTCAATAAGAAAATTTTAGCAACCGGTTAATATTACATCAAAATTAAATGCTCACATTTTTTGTTTTACTATCGACTGCAAAATTTTCAGATGGGACTTGAAGAAAACAAATGTGCTCTCAAAATTAAACATTATAATCATCATATATTATTGACTTTTTTTTTAGAAACTCGTCGTTATGTAATGGATGGTTTAATGTAATTGTGAAGTACTTTTCAACAGTTATCTTGTTCATTAATTATTAATTAAAAACTGGAGAATCTGATTTAATATCACATTTAATAGTAAAAAAAAGAATTAAAATTAGCAAAAATTCACATAGTTGCCATTAAAACGAAAAGATAAAATTTTCATAAAAATGCGCTGACATACTAAAACAAAGAGTAGGCTAAAAATGGAGAATATATAATTAGTTAAAAAACTGTTGTTTAAGACGTTTAGTTATAAAGGTTATATTTACGAAAACAAGCCGTCTATTTTATACTTTTGACTAATCCTGTTGGCAGATTACTTTGGAATATTTACTGCGACCTTTATTGTACTCGCACATATACAGACATTTATACATTTACACACACCCTCACCCATGAACCAGACAGGAGCAATTCTCCTTGTAAAAAAGTGCTCTTGCCTGGGTGAGAATCGAACCTACACCTTTTCATGCCAGTCTCCAACGTAATTTCGCTTGGCTAACTGCTCTACCAAGGCCTCTGACTAATCCTGTATATCAAAACTTTAGAAAAAAAATTCAATTACGAAATATTTGATTGATAATAAAAAAAACTTCTATGACAATTTTTACCCTGTAAGAGAGTATTCAAAAACTGTCTGTCAGCTTTGTTTCATTCTAAGTTTTGTGTAGAGAAAGATTAATTTGTTTCTTTTCAACAAAATGTCTCATAGGATGATGTAATACATACTTCAACATGATAAACCTCTACCCTACAGCTGTAATTTTTGACAATGACATGCACGCAAACAAACAGATCGAGAAACCACTCATTAGGAATGTTATTCGGATGAGCAACCTAGCTTACTCGAAAGCCTTTCACTGCTCCAAAACTGAGTAAAAATAATTATATTCTAACAATAACACGCATACATAACTGACGATAATGTAACATTAATTGAATTATTTCATAAATGTTTATAAAAAGCGGCTGAATACATAGGAAGAGCGTTTTAAATGGAACGATTGTATTGTTATTTTATGCGTTGCTGGTTTTGTGTTTAAATTAATAACAATGATAATTGTTTTAATTTGTCGCCAGCACATGAAAACTAATTTTAATTACATTGATTACGAGAAGTAAAATAGAATTTTTATTTTTTTTGGGTTTAAAATTTGTTATACAATCTGTACAAAAAAAACTAAAATATAACTGACTGATTAGGATTAAACAATGGTGTTAGTATATTAAACTCTTCAGAACTATCATGAAATGATAGTAATTTAACATACAAATGTGTTAATAGCGATTAATAATCAAGGATATTTAATAGTAGAAAGCTAACGCTTTTAATGATTGAGGTTATTAAACGATTAACTTACGAGTTAATTACAATATGTTTTGTTGTCTAAAAGTTTGTTAATTTAAGAACAAAAAGATGCACAGATTTAGTTTCATACATTTTATAAGACGGTTGTCTGAATCTTCAATTTTATGAGTATTTTTTAAATAACGTCGCAAACTAATCATAGCCGACGTAATTTTAATACTTCAAATAATGACAAATCTGTCATTATTTGATGCTAAAAATAATGTTTTTTGATAATTTTGAAACGCAGCAATACTCAATCAAGTTGACTCCTAATATAATGTTTTTGGCAACTTAAAAGTACGCCTATCTTAGTATTTAGTTTTCTGTAAGCAAATGCTATAAAAAAAATTAACTGAAAAAACTCTCTAATTATTTTTCAATAAGTTGACGTTTGAGTTTGACTGATACAACTTTGACATTGCGCAATTTTAGCGTTTAAACTGATTTTAATTTTAACAGCTAGGCGCTTGTAAGCGTATTTTATAATAAATCATCTGCAAAACTCTGTAAAAACTTGACATTTAGAGACCTTTTTTTAAAATAAAAATAAATAGCAATATCGTCAAATGATTGTGATAAGTATCACAAATATAGTTAAACGTATAAAATTTATATTGGTGATATATTTTACGGCACCGATTTCAAATCCGCAGTTACAAGATTTGATTCCAAAAATTTTTCTGCAATTTAACTATTGCAAAATCGTTTACTAATGTAAAATCGTGCGTTATTGAGGTACATTAACAATCAATTAGATAGATAAAACAAACGTTAAAAAAACTTTTAAAAATTCCCCAGCAGAAAAATCATTTTGATCATTAATAAAATAATAATAAAATATATAATTAAACATTTAAAAAATGTATCATTAATAATAAATAATTTAGCTGTTTTTAGAACCACTGATAAACTAGAAACAGATTGTAAACACGCGGAAACAGGTAGCGTTGAGCACTGCGCACTAAATGTTATTTATTATCTTTCAATCTTAGATTAAAAAACATTTGAAAAATTGTAGCTAAAGTAAATATATTTAAGTAAATTGTAGTGAGTGCGATCACTTAAAAAGCTAAATAAATAATATAAAAAAAAAAGTACTCAAAATTTTTAGGACTATTAAACCTGCCGTAACTTTTTGTAAACATTTTAAACGTTAGAACAACAACAAAAATTGTATTATATTTAATAGAAAAATAGAAATATTTAATAGAAAACTGTTTCAATAGTAAAAATAGTATTGTCAGACAGTCGAGAGCGCGCAAAAACCAAAAACCATGTTTTTATTTTTTCAAATATATTTGTAAATGTGTTAAAATAAAAAAATGTAGAGATAACGGTTTGCAGCTCTTAATAAAGAGCTGCAATAAAATATATTGCATTATAATAATCTTATCTATAATAAAATCGCAAGAAAAAGACGTTCCGATACCGGGAATCGAACCCGAGCCTCCTGGGTGAGAGCCAGGTATCCTAGCCACTAGACCATATCGGATAATATTTCTAAAAATCATTGATAGAAATTTCCAAAAATATAAGAAACATTTGTTGAAGATTGTCAAAAATATTTTGTTTTTGATTTTAATAAGCAGATAATTTTTTAAAAACATTTTATTAAAATAATTTTTAGATTTTAACAATATTTTAAACTAATTTTTATTGCTTACTTTTAAAAAGTGTTATGGTGTCAAAGATTGCCATGAATGTTTATCTTTGGAATAGGAAGGTATTTTTACTATCGAATCAAAGTGGCAATTATCAATTTGACATCTGAACCTATTATAACCTCACTTTTTTAATGAATCAAAAGTTTAGCACATCAATAAGATTAAATTAAAATAATTTTAAATACAATTCTAGTGTTATAACAAATTAAAAAATAGAGTTTAATTCGGAAAAAAAGTTTATAACAAATAACCAAAATGTCGTTAACCAACTTTAAGGCATTTGTGGACTCTTTGAACATTTGCATTACTAACATTGGCCAACATTTGAGGATTATTATTAATTTTATCAATTTTGGCAACTACTGCCTGACGCAACTCATCGAGGTAAGCGTTGCTGAAAAATCAACTTCTTAAAATAGGGCTACACAAAAAGGCATATAGAGTGAAGTCGCAGGATCTTAAAAGGTACGTTATGGCTGTATTTCGGATGATAACTTAAGGATCATAAATTTTTTTTATCATATTCAAGGTTGTGTAAGTGGTATGTGGAAGTGCACTGTATTACTCAAAGTACCCATCCACAATTTCATCGTCATGAAGCTGTGTAAAAAATGACTGTAAAATTCGTTTCGGTATCTTGCAGCAGTTAATGATCTATTAAAAAAATTGCTCCAATAATTCTGTGCCTGGAACTAGCGGCCTATACAATTTAAAATTAGACACACAAGTAAAATGCCGGTTGCTAGCAATGTCAATCAGCTGAGTGTCAAGCCAAATGTTCAAAATAGTCAAGGCTCAGTTTTCCTTTAAATGCTTACAATGTACCCTCGCTTAATCAGCATAAAATGCTTAAACAAAACGATTCTACTTTTTTAGGGTACAGTGGGAGTGTTCTTTAATAAAATTAACTCACAAAATATGAAAATGTAGAGTTCAGACTCTAAAATCTACTTACAAAATAACTATAATTAATTAATTTAGAAAAGTTTTCACTCTTTTTTTTGCTTACTTTTAAATGCGAAGAATTTTTTTTTATGGAGGATTTAGGGTCTAAAATGTAGATGTTTTTTACAGTTCTTTATTTCATCTGAGAGCTACGTTTCGGTAACAAAATTTTACCTTCTTCAGTAAAAAAAATGACCGGTTCAATGACATCAACAGCCTGAAGAAGGTAAAATTTTGTTACCGAAACGTAGCTCTCAGATGAAATAAAGAACTGTAAAAAACATCTTCATTTTATACCCTAAATCCTCCATAAAAAAAATTCTTCGCATATAATATAATTAATTAATTAGTTAGAATAATTAACTCACAAAATATAAAAATGTAGAGTCTGAATTCTACATTATCATATTTTGTGAGTTCATAACTTCACATAACTGTCTAAATGAAACCAAGTCTCATCTGTAAAGAAACTTAAATTTAACATATTTCTATTAAACGTTTTGATAAACAAACGACATGATTGGACATGTACAGGATAATCAACAAAAAAAAGTTGAAGTCAAATTAAAAAAAAACACCCATACCTATAATGATTATATTCAAATAAACAACATTACTGCATTGATAGCTCTAATGAATAGTAATTTTTATATTGTTAATAAATAATTATAAACAACAAAGACAAAAGTATAAAATTTTGGCCATTTTTTCAGTAGCTTTTCTTTAAATAAGATCCGATATGGTCTAGTGGCTAGGATACCTGGCTTTCACCCAGGAGGCTCGGGTTCGATTCCCGGTATCGGAACGTTTTTGTTTTAGATAATAATAATGTTGTTTTCAGATCTTATATTTTGTTTATTCTATGACCTAATATATATTAAGCTTAGCAGATTAGATGCTAAATAAATCAAAATTGGTTGATTTATATAACGGGTTTTGCTTGTGTTAGGCATAATTTTCTAATGTCTTTGCTATAAATTTATTGTAAATTAAAAAAAAAGTTTTTGTGGGTAGTTCAGATTAAACTTATAGCAAACTGACATACTCTGCACTAACGACATTTTAAATATAGATAAAAGATATAAACAATTAGAGTTTCAATCAATTTTATTCTTGCACCAAAATTTTAAACATACGTTCGTTTTATATAATATTATACATATTATACTACAATATTATACTATCAACGACAAGGAATAAAAATCCATTTAGCTAAATTACGCAGCAGAAGTTGATGTAAATACTTTATGACCGCACAGTATAACACTTAAACAAAAAATTTCCGATACCGGGAATCGAACCCGAGCCTCCTGGGTGAAAGCCAGGTATCCTAGCCACTAGACCATATCGGATGTTATTTAGCAAGAATTAACTCAAAAACGTAGAAAATTCCTCAACGTTTATCTTTATTGCTTATTAATTGGTAAAATAAAGATTACTTTTTGATTAAAGATATCAGTAGAGCATTATTAGCCGTTAAAGTATAAAAATAGTTCAATAAAAAAATGTGTGTTTATCCTAAGTGAAAGTTAGGCATCAAGAAAAATATATGCACTAATTATTTACAAAAAACAATGTTTTTTATTTCACTAGAACTTTGTGACATTTTTCATTAAGCGTAATTATAATTCTATCAATTTTTAATAGAGATAATAAAACATGCAAAATTCTGCAGAGTTGTATGCTTACCCAATCATCATAGAAATTAAGACAGCGTCTCTGCGTATAATTATTTAGTATTTTATTTATTTTTTATCATTTTAGTTTGTCGGTCATTTATTTCCAAAGTTAGTGTTATTTTTTTCACAATGTTCAAAAATGTTGTTTTTATTTTTATTTTTATTTTTTTTTTAATTACGTCTATAGTTGTGGTACATTGTTAATTTTAGTATAAAAATCCCTACCAGAATTACCAAAGAAAAGTATATGTTGTAATTTGAAAACATTTCTTTTGACGGTTCAGTCTCAAAGTCCTTGAGGCTATACGTAAATGTTATTAGACCATTTTGTGGCTTATTTATAACCATTTAATTTGGTGTATAAATAATTTGAAATCGGCCAATAGATAAGCGAGCTATGAACTCGTTTTTTTTTCGAAGACAGTCTGTATAATTTTTGGCTAAACAACTAAAACATGTTTTGATGAACTTTGATCAAATTTGTTATTTACATCAACATGCTTATTTGGATTTTTAAAATAAAGCCGCTCAATTAAAAGTGAGAATAAAATAGATATATTTGCAATGTAATATTTCAAATCATAAATCTATATATATAAAAGAAAGTCGTGTTTGTTACAACACTTATAACTCGAGAACGGCTGGACCGATTGCCATGGTTTTTGATTTGTTGGATTTGTTTCCGTCCCGAATAGCAGAATACATCTTAAAAACAATAAAAACTCGATATGTGTAATGAATACTTAATCATTTCAATAGATGCTGATTTGTTTATTACATGTCAAACATTTGTTGTCCAATCCTGTCAAATAGTGTAACAACTATTTTTTTTGGAGCTTATGGTTTGGTTGCTGAGACCTTTAAGCCAAAGCTTTATTTTTTTCTGAAGACATCATGTGTGCGTTCAGAAATTTATTTTTTGTAAAATGTCTACAAAGTTCAGGTACTGTTATATTTGTTTTTAGTTCCCGAAAATAATACCTAAGATTTATTCTACAGTAAAAACATAAAATCATCAGAAAGGAACGGAATTAAGGGAACAAAAAATCAGTTGGTAAAGGTTATAAGATTAAGAAAAAAAAATCTACAGGTTAACAAAAGTGTAAATGTTTTTTTATAGGTTGTCTATGATTTTTCTTGATAAGCTATTCATACGTAGTGGTTATATACTCTTTGAGCTATTGTCTATGTCTCGAAAGTTCAGGCACTGTTATTATATTTGGTGGTTTTATGCGAGTGCACATTTTAATAACAATGCCGCGTCCTAGAAGATCTAATCTTTCCTAGCGAAGCCGTAATGCAATTAGGCAACGGAATATCGCGAATCAATTAGCTGCGACAAATTGCACGCGTCGATACTTAAAAAAAAATTTAAAGATAAGGAAGTTCTTATTCCAAGGATTCCGATGATCCCAACGGATATGCCTTTTGAGTTTAAACGAATTCAATTCCCGATTCGTCTTGCCTTCGCCATGACGATCAACACATCACAGGACCAATCCTTGACTATTTGTGGCCTCAATCTAGAAAATGCATGTTTTTCTCATGGTCAATTGTACGTGGCATGGTCACGTGTCGGCAAACCATCCGCTTTATTTGTTCTTGCGCCTGACCAAAAAACAAAGAATGTCGTTTACCACAAAGTGCTTTAATGAAAATGCTATTAATAAATTAATCCGAGTTTTATTTTAACATAGTTTTCAATCATTTTTTTCTGACATGAGTTTGAAGTACTTAATTATTATTTTTTATTTATTTTTATCTTTATTCTCATTCTGTATGTATGTTTTCATCATCATTCATCATAATAAAATACTTTTTTGTTTCTATCTATATAAATATATTATTTTGTATCATTGTTTTACGTTCATCAAAGCCTAAATTAGTTCAGCTAAAAAGTAACACGACATTCATTGACTGTTAGGCGGTACGAAGTTCGCCGGGTCAGCTAGTTATTTATAAATTGTTGACTCAGACTTTAGGATCCACTCATCATTCATGATTAGTAAATGAGCTATTATCATCCACCCTACTAATTTCTATTATTGAGCGATTTACAATGTTGCTATAAATTTTTGAATATTTTTAGACTAAATGCATTATACTAAAAAAAGTTTTAAAGAAAACGGATGATGAATGAACGCATTTCGTAGCATTTTAAAGGCGGTACCGATAAGTCTTTTTCCAATTTGAGCAAAAATTTAAACAGTAGCATTTGATATAACCGCATTGTTTAAAACAGTGATATTCGCTTATTTACCCTATCTATGCGAATTATGCATAGATATAAAATATCTTATTTCTATTTTTTTTAACCTATCAGAGTTTAGTTTAAATCAAAACTGTCAAAAACTGACTAATCTTTAAGCATTTTTTAAAAATGATTTCACCAAAAACATGGCAAACTCAGAGTTGCCTGCACTTTTATAAATAGGCTTTAAAAAAACTTATTAAAATGTTATAAAATTTAATTTTAAAAATCGTTTATTGTTTTTAAACAAATAGACAAAAATATCAGTTTTTTCCTAAAATGAATTTAATATCAAAAAAATTTTGACCAAAATTTGTTCCGATACCGGGAATCGAACCCGAGCCTCCTGGGTGAAAGCCAGGTATCCTAGCCACTAGACCATATCGGATGTTATTTGGAAAAAATAGCGCTAAAAATTGACAAATCTATGAACATTTTGTTATCTTTATTGCTATATTATGTTGATAATAAAAATCTTACTTTTTGCTTTATTATGGCCAGCAATACACCGATGAAGCGAATGGGTAAATGACTATATAACTATAACATAATTTTTATAAATTTTTTTTCAAAAAATATCAACTACTTTGGAAACTAAGCTTAAGATACTATAAATTTCCATGCTAGAAACTTTTAGCACAGACTTAAGGCACGTTTGAGAGCTCTTTTAGAAGAATTCTAGAAAACTTTCACTTTTTATCAAGCTTTGTGATATTCTTATTAGTTTCAAATACAAATCCAAAATTTACAAACACAATCCTATTTACATTCTCAATAATTGTCATGCACAATCGCCCTTCTTCTTTCAATCCTAATTCGTTTCACTTCCACACCGGAACTTTGCAACAGTATTCTTTTTTGTTTCTTTTGTTGCATATTCTGGTACCCGTTTAGTCTACCATCTTACGTATTGTCTCTTTGATTCTATCTCTTCTTTCTTGCCTACATACACCCTTATCTCTTTATCTATACTCTCTTACTTCTACACTTTTTATTCTCTATTTTCCTCCTACTCAGTTTGTTCATTTTTCTCAAAATATTTTTTCCCCAAGTTTTTTCCTGCATCTTAGCTCTCATACATTCAATCATCTTTTTTTTGTTTTTTTTTATTTGTTTTTCTTCAAACTTGTTTGCCTACGTTTACTCTTATTTTATCCCGTTTGCACTTTTCTATTACTATGTATCCTGGCGCTTTTATTCCACTCTCAATACCTACTTATAGTATTTTTGCTATACTTTCCAATTTTCTCTCTTTTTTTCTATCCCTATATTTCCGCACCATACATAAACACACTCTTAACCACATTATCAAATAACATAACTTTTTTCTAAATTTTCTCTCAAGTAGCCTCGCTTCAGCTCCAACTTTGCCCTGTTATTGCATTGTGTTTCCTGACAAGTTTTTGATATGTATTTCTTCTATTGAAGAATAGTAACCTATTCTTAAAATATTTAATAGAATAGTAGCCTATTCTTATTATACTTAAACTCATTTGCCTTTCTAATCTGTTTTTCTTTCTATATCCTTTTATTCAATATCTATCTGTTTCCCGTTTTCTTAAATATCATTATTTTTGTCTTAAGTGTTGATCTTTTTATATAATTCTCTATGCACCTAATCATTCCCTTCATACCTATCTCATCCTCTGCTGTTATCGCCTTATCCTTCACATACATCACAGTCCATATATTTTTCTTTCTTATCACCATCTGGGCTCTTTCTAACTCCTCAGAAGCAACAAAGGGGTTGTTTCTACAACACATTTGTTGTAGAAACACATTTTTTTATACTCTAATCTTTTATCTACCTTTCTTGTTCTTATGCATTCCTCCAACTTTTTTTTGATCCACACTATCAAACGTCGCGCGGAAGTTGGCAAACGACGCTTTTTCTTTTTTCCTCCTGCTGCTTACGAGAATGTACACATTGTCTTTCGCTTCTTTGTTCTTCCTTAACCTCGCTTGTAAGTCTGCTAGCAAATTTTTCTTCTCACATTCCTACCCTTGCATTCCTAGTTTTCATCAATATTATTCTTTTGTAGTTTTCTAATATTTTTTATCTATTTTTTTGTGTATAAGGCATATCAAACTTACTCGCAATTTTTTCCCTTTTAATACATTATTTTTTACTTTTTTGGACCTCTTTTGACACTATTTATTTGTCTTTCTATCTCTTCCAATGTGATATCTATTTTCTCTTCTATAATAGTTTTTTTTGTTTTTCTTTTAAGTGCTTTTTGAAAATCTACCATTACTTCAAAATGTTTTTGCCATTTTCCATCTCTATTGCTTTTTTGCCGATTTTCTCTTTTCTTTTTCTGCTCTTGTTTATTTATTTTCACATTTTTTCTCAGTTTTTTGTATTTATTCTTAGAGTTTTTTTTGTCCAGTACATCATTTCATATATTTTTTTTTTGATAAAATGTTTTTCTTTAATTCTTTTGAGAGTTTGTTAAACGGTTTTTTTCTTTTCTTGCAATCTTTACCCTCTTATTTGTTGTTTTGCCACTTTAATTTATTATATATACTTTTTTCAATTGTCGCTTTTTTTAATGACTTTCTCAGCTCTTTTCTTTGTTTCTTTTTTGCTTTGATAGGGCTAAATGTGAGAATTATAATTAACCTGTTTTAACCCGTTTATCGTTAACAATCGTAATTGATAACGTATCTTTTTTACTGTTAACTATTACCATATTACTTAACAATGTCAGCTGAGTTCTTCAAATTTTAAATTTTACACTTTTACTGTTGATGAGTTTATGTACTTTATGTCATAATATTTTATTTTAGTTGATTAATTTATATAAATTATACAAAATGTCAATTTTCAATTTTATTTTTTGTTAAATTTGAGGTCATACTCTTTCTCTCTCTTAATATCATGTCTTTTATAATATTTTTGTAGTTAGTTGACTTAAGAAAAAGTCTAAATAACAGGTTTACTATTTCTTTAGCTAAATTTGTGTTTAATGTAAATATTTTAACGTTTTGTATAGCACAAGACTTCCTGGAATATATGTCAAGGAAATTAAAACCCATCATAAATTGATTTTAGCTTTAGGGTGTAAAGCTTAATATAATTTTGAAATTTCTGGGATTAGTTGGGGTGAGCATTAAGACAAAACTATTTGATGTTAGAAACAAAAACTTATTTCCGATACCGGGAATCGAACCCGAGCCTCCTGGGTGAAAGCCAGGTATCCTAGCCACTAGACCATATCGGATGTTATTCGAAAAATCACAATGTTAAAATTTGCCAAAAATTTAAAACTGGCTTTAATTACTATTATTGAAAGTAAATATTGTCTGCTGATAATTAAGCATTTAGTAGTCGAATCTCTAACGAAGGAGAGAATTATTAAATAACTCATAATGAAGCATTAGTTTCATTTTTCAGTTGAAAATTAGTCTTTGTTACACACGCCACTGCCTTTCTTCGTGATTATTTCCACCATAATAGAATTATTCAAGTTTATAAAGCGATGTTCCATTCCGCCGTTTTCACATCAAAAAAATTTGTCTCTATAGCGTTATCGCAGTGCCAATTCGAACAGCACAAAATATGCATTTAAGAAGCTGTGTTTTTGTTTTTCCTTTATCAGTGTTTTTGCTTTTCGATTGTAAAATTTTGCAAATTACATCCTCCGGGAAATCGGAAGGAAGAAAGCTGAATTCGCTGGATGGACGAAGAAGTCGCTTGGAAAGTCCTTTTTGGGGCTTTCCGAGGCAGGGACGCTGTAAGTAGCTTTTTTGTTGACCTTTTTACTAAATGTTAACTAACTTTGAGAAATTGTAAGAACTAAGGCTAATTTACTTATCAGACTTGAGTGCTTTTTTGTAATCGTCTTGTATACGGTTTGTTCTCGATATTTATTTAGAGCACAATAAAACGTTGCTTCAACAAAGCTCCAAAATAAAAACAAATATTTGTAAGCAATGTTTTATTTTTCACAAAATTTAATCAAATAAAATTGTAAAGTTCAAAACAGCTTTTAAAGCTGAGATTTATTAGATTTGATATTTCTCGCTAAGATTTATAAAAGCTCAAAATAGTGACATCTATATGAAGCTCGTGAGATTAAAGTTGTGGAACAAGGTTTCTACATCTTGATGCTGTTTGTTACTCCTAATGGCAGATATTGATATTAGATAGAAAATAATTTTGAGACAAAGATATTACAACTTGGTTTCTACTAATAAATATTAAAGTAAACTAAAAGCAAATTTATTCAGTTAAAGATTCGTAGACTCAAACCTGCTTTGTTCTTATTGGAACGCTCTAGTAAGGTGCAACAAATTGTTTACAGTGACACATTTACATGATTTACAGTCTTTTATTTACTCAAGTGCCTATTGTAAAATATTGAAATAATAGCAAAATCTATTAAAAGCTCCCTATAAAAAGTTTAGAAAACAAGGTTTCTACATGTTTATGCAACAGGTTAATAACATACAGGGTGCCGAATTGATTTTGAGACATAGGGATTCAACATGCGAAATCAAAAATTTGTAAATTTCTGTAATTATTTTACAAGAAAATGTTAAAAGCAAAAGTTTTACAGCATGAATTATAAACTAAAAATCAGTTAAGTCGCTTTTGAACATTAGCAATTTATTTTTGTTTATGTTTTTGTTTTTTTTTATTACATTTATATTATTTTTTACTTTTTTATTTTGCTTTTTATACCAGCTTTTTTTAATTTTTTTTTCGCAAGCATTTTGTTTTGTTTCTTCATAGTAGGTAGTTATTGTTGCTTTTTGTATCGTTTTAATTAACCTCTCCTTTTATTTGTCATTTTTTACATACGTTTTCACATATTGTTTCGAATGTAAAACAACACAGTTAGTTGAGCGTTATTGTTTAGATATTTTGATTGTTTATGTCCCTATGTGTATAAATGTGTTTGGATATTATTTCACGAGAGAAGGACCTGTGTTAAAGGGTAAATAAAGTTTTGATTTGTCCCTCTTCATTAGTGCTTTATCAGAGGAGCTATTACAGAAATAAAGAATACAAAAACTTATTTTACGAAAAACGAACTTTACATATCACTCACATATTAAGTTGTTGGTTTATTAATTGTAAAGCACATTATCCTCAACCATTTTTGAGTTTACAGCAGGTATAGCGATGTTTTAGTAAAAGTTTTGAATTTTCTTTAGCTTCCTATTGTTTCTCAACCAATTTGTTTATCTGGTGCTGTATTTAAGGCTTACCGCGGAAAGTAAATTTGAAGTTGAAGTATAAAATTCCTTCCCATGCCGCGTTTGCTCTCAAGCCACGTATGAGATTTCCATACTTACGTTTTTTTTATTTTTTCAGTTCTTTCTCTATTTACATTTGTCCAATTCACAAACCAAATCTGCATAGGATCAACCGGAGACAACGGCACGTGCGTCTCAGGAACCGAATGTGCCCAAAAAGGCGGAAAGTCAAATGGAGTTTGTGCTGGAGGCTTTGGAACTTGCTGCATGTGTAAGTTGTCCCTTTATAATTTCCTTCATTCAAACATCTTTGAAAATTAATTCAACGCTTAATCAAGCCCGCTTCACAAGACAAACACCCTAAATTATTTCTTGGTATTTTTCTTTTCGCAGTTGTGGCAACGTGCGGAGCCATTATACGCGAGAATGGCACGTACTTTGTACAGGAAGGCTACCCGAATCAATATGATGGAACTGGATCCTGCCAGGCTACGCTGGTTAAAAGCAGTCCAGACGTCTGCCAATATAGGTGAGAATGATTCTTTTACGGTAACAAACAGTTAAGGAAAACACAATCTTTGATGGTAACTCTCTTGTCATCTTACGCCACTGGCACGTATTTAATTTCGTTCTTTCCAATAGTTACTGCTTCCATTTAAAGGAGATATCTGGCAAAAAACACAATGAAAAAACTTTCATTCAACAAATTAAAACCATAAATTAACAGTTTTTTTTATTAAAAATAGACTTTAATTACAATTTCAAGGTACAAATCTTTAATTTGTAGTCATTTGTATTTTATTTGATTTCCTAACTTATTCAGTATTAAAACAAATAAGCTTCCGGAAAATTAAAATTTCCTTGTTTAATAAGTCCTAAAAACGTTTACCAGCTTTGTAAAGTTTAATTTGGAACTTATCTGCGCTTTGCCAACTGTGTCTATACTTGTCTTCATTGACTGCTTAAAAGATATTAAAGCTTAAAACAAATGCAATTAATATAAAAATATTTTAAAATAACTGGATTTCTCCAGAAGGCTTTAAACTATTTTCAAACTGATTTAAAAAGTAAAAATTATCTCTAAACAATAGATACGTAATTGATAATAGAAAGTTTACTTTTTCTGTGTAGACTGGATTTTGACCAATTTGTTTTGATGGGTCCTGAAGCGACTAACCACATCTGCAACAACGACCAATTTATCGTTTCAGGAGGCAGCTCTGTTCCCTCCATTTGTGGCACAAACACCGGGAATCACGGTACTTACCTTTCTCTCTTAAAACGCTTAATTCTCACCCCTTGATGAATTTTCAGTATACGTGGACGCTGGAGCCGGAACTTCCACTCCTGTGACGCTTTCGGTGGTAACAACAGGACCAAGTTTCCCACGTAGCTGGAAAGTGCGCATTTCACAAATTCCATGCAGTTCAATATACCGAGGTAGGTCAAGAATTCACTTTCAAGAGGTTGCGGCTAAATTTTTATAATTTATGAGACAAGTGAAATGGGTCGCACTAACCTCTAGAAACCTCATTTAATTTTCTGCTGTTGGAATTTTAATATTCCTCAGTGAAAGTGTGCTTTAGACCAGTAAAACAATGTTAAAAAAGAAAAAAATTTCTACAAATGAGGCGTAAAACAGTAAAACTGTATTATACAATTCAAACTAGCTAAATCATAATCAACAATCTACTACAACTTACCTTTCTATGTTCATTGTTATAAAGTAACTCACCAAGGGCTTTTCCATCTTGTGAATTTGTTTTCCTTTCAGGAGACATCACTTGAATTTGGACGACTACTCCATGAACTTGATTGATCTAGATTTACCATAAGTTTGACTTTTTTTCTTTAGCTTCTTGTTCTTAATGATTTTGTCACTGTTTCGGTACCTAGTTCTGAAACATGGTGATCATCGTCGCTAGGCTTTATTCTAATTATGCAAACTAAAATGGCCAGGAGTAGTGCGTAATAGGAAAAGATATAAAATAAAGATAAATAAGATGAAAACCTAAGGACATTACGCAATACTCTAAAAAAAATCACAATTTTTTTTATCTACAGACTAGAGCACAACCATAGCGGTTAACGGACGCTAGTTCATTGATCTACCTCTTTGCCACTTTTCGAAGAAGTAGAGAGCCAGAATAGCAGCATGTTTTTCTTCCTTCCTCTTTTTTTTGTTGAACACCATCATCTTTGTTTTATTCACATTCACTTCTAGTTTTTTACGCCAAGCTCTCTACTTTTTTTCTTCTTACCACACATTCCCCTACTTGCGCCTTTCTAGTTGTTACAAACCATTAACTCTTATTCTCTTTAGATCTTACTTTACGTATATCTCTTCTACTTTTCTCACCAGTCATTCATCTACTCCTTTCTCTATCATACTTTGACACATTTTCTTCCTGTCCACTTTATCAAATGCTGCTACAAAATCTATGAATAGTGCATACAACATTTTTTTTTTTATTTTAGTCTTAGCTAAGTGGTCTAGGATGTATACATTATCCATAATTCCTCTTCCTTCTCTCTATCTTTTTTCTCTTCTTCTCATTCAAAACTGACGCATACAATTTATAGCCTGTGTTTAGCAGAGTTATTTTTCTGTAGTTTTTTACTTTACTTTTATTATATCTGCCGGGAATCCCTTTCCTCTTCAGTCTCCACACTCTATTCATTACTTCTACCAATCTTTCTATTACCACTCTCGATCCATATATTCAGTGTTTATTCTGTATTCCTGCTCTCCCCTCTCTTCCTCCGGTGCTTTCCTCTTTCTCAGTGTCTTTATCTCTACCTCTTCCAGCGTAATTTCTGATTCTAATAGAGTTGTCTGGCTCTTTCCTTTGCTGGTTCTCTTATCTCTGTTTCTATTTTTCCTTACAACAATTCTTTAAAAAAAAATTTCTTTATCGTTATTTCTTTGCTTGCCGCTTCTTTTCTCTTCTTTTTCCTGTTTATGTACTTCCACACCTCTCTCTTTGTTTTAATAGTTTTTATTTTTTTATATCTTTTTTTTCTTTTTCAGATTTTTTTTCTGTACATCTTTTTCTTTGCTTTTATAAAAACGCTTTTATTAACTTGCGTTCTTTTAAAGTCTCTTAGCGGTTTTGTGGCTTGTTTTTAGCTGGTAGCTAGTTTACTAACTGCCACTCAACCTTTTCAGGAATACTGAAGACTAATTTCTTTCTTTCTAACCTTACAAATGCTACATGGCAATTGTCAGAGTCATTCAATTGTACAAGTTAATTGTTCTCTTTATTGGCTCTTTTTACATATTTGAAACTCTAAAATCTCAAGAGCAGATTTAAACAATTTATAACCGCACGCCGCACGTTATAAATGTCAACGCAAAAATTAAATTAAAACTCAGTACAGCAGCTTGCTTTCTGCAAAATTAATCTTTTTTTGAAATTGCTCTAAAAGTATATTTTTTGCTCCTTGCGGCATATTGCGGCGCAATATATATTATAAAATGTCGCAAATATTTTTTTGTAATTCTGGATCAGCAAGCCACTTTCTGGGAAATTAAAATATACAAAGCATTTTTAATTATTTTTGAGCTTAATCGATTAAAATGATTACATGTGCAGAATAAAACATCTACAAATCCAATTTGTTATAATTGTAATATTCCTTAGTAAAAAAATGTTTTAAACAAACAAAAAAGATATCGAAAAAAAAGATTTTTTTAAATATGGTGTAAATCAGTAAAAGTGTACGATCTCTAATATTTAGCATGATACAAATTGGTAATGCGTAATTAAAAATGAAAAATAAATAAAAAACATAGACAATTTCGCCACTTTTAATTAACCTATTTTGAAATGTTTTTGAAACAAAAAGAAATACCGGAATAATCAAATTATTACATAAGATTATGTAATAGCGTTCTTTGTGTGAAACGCATATCTAAGATATGCATTATTATCTATCTACACTTTAGTTTTTACCAAAAACTAAAATTAAGGCAAATTTATTCAAACAAGGTCTGTAGACTTGAATATGTGTCGTTCTTAATGAAACTCCTCAGCAACTTGCAACCGATTTTTAATTGAATTCATTTGCAGTGACAATTTGCGTCTTATATTTACAAAAGTGTATATTACTTTGGTAATATGGTGACATCTGTTAGAATTAGAAGCTTCTTCCATTCAAGTCGCTATACCAGGTTTCTACATGTTAATGTTATCTCGTCTAATAAAGCGGTTTTTTCAATCAAGTAAAGCTACGGCAAGAAAAACTCATTTTTACAAAATTTTTAAAAATGTTTAACTAGGGCACACAAGTCACGCATTAAGTAAAAAATATTTAGCAGCGGGGTGTAAAACACAGCAGCAAAGTAAGTTTAAATACGGAAACAAGCAGACGGTATCAAGAGTGAAGTTATGAAGCGATACACTGCAAAAAATTGTATTTTTTAACATTTTATCATTTTGTGATAAAATTTTTGTTTTGTTTCTCCTATTTTTTTGTTTCATTTGAATCAATAGTAACCGATTAATTTATTTGTTGCAGCAGAAGATGGCTGTCTGCAATATTTCACTGGGGTTGCAGGACAAATTCGGTCATTTAATTACGATCTATCAACAGGACTGCAACTTTCTAATCAAGACTACAGTATTTGTGTTCGAAATGAGAGAAATTTCTGTGGAATCCAATACTCACAATGCGAGGATACAGGTTGTTTGTCTTATTTTACAGTATCAAATGCGAATAGCCTGCAGTGTATATGACAGTTGAAGCAGTCTAGATTTTATTACATGAAAATCCCATTACAAATCAAATAACTATTTTATTTTTAAATTAGTTCAGTTTTTTGAGAAATAATGCAAATGGTGGTAGACAGAAGCGGACTGGAGTTCGTTTTTTATTTATGGAAGGTTTTATTGAATACAATATTTTATTTTAAGAAGCGTTGCATCTTAATCATTTTTTATTTCTTACATGCTAAACACAAAGTTAATTTTTTTTAAATTTCACTGAAAGTCCGTTATTTTCACACATATAAAATTTCAACGTTTTTGCAGGTCCAAAGATGTGCAATTTGTTATTTCGCAAAATTTGTTGTTTTATATATTATATAACCTTATATATAAAAATTGTTATTTGGATCACTAGTCCAGAAAATAATATTTTGCAAAGCCGCGGCGTCAAGCCAACACGAGCACTTGCTAAGCATTTTTTGGACATATAATCCACGCAATTTTTCTTGCCAACAAATCTTTATTTTTTTTTTAAATCAAACCTTTTTATATGTTGTGTACCTAACCTAAAAAGCAAATAACATTACGTAATTACAACTGCATAAAGATAAACTGAAAAAACTGTTTACTCACAGGTTTTATTTGTTTTTTTTTCGCTTTGAATATGAAAAATATAGAAAATTTATCACTAAAACCGTCAAAAATCAGGCAAATTGCACACAATACATTAGAAAATCTACTGTCCAACAAACAAAATCTTAGAATGAAAAGAGACTGTAACTTGAATTTATATACAATCAACTATTAATTAAGTCTAATTTGTTTTTTAATTGCAGTTCTTTTGGTTTTGCAAAAACAAAATATTTAAAATAAAATTATTCAGATTAACATTTAATCACAAAATTTTCATGTCAAAAAATGGCTGTTAAATTAAAGCATTTTTATATTCTTGCAGGGAGCTTAACTTTTGATAACTTGTAAACATGCAAACAATATCTCACACAAATAAAAAAATAATAATAAAAATTTGAACATCTTGCTGATTGGAAAATTTTGCAAAGGTAGTTTTCAAACTGTATAAAGCTTAGTAAAATGGTTCAAGTAGTTTTTTATAATCTGCAAATATACAGTGCGCTCATAAAACGATGCTCCAGCAAATTTGATCCGCTTACAGAAGAAACGTTGAGCTTTTGATGAAAGAGGCTAACTCGGAGTGTATACGGAGTGTTCGTCGTTATTGGTTATCAAAAAAAGTGTTATTTTGCGCAGTTTTAGCACACAGTCTAAGTGAACCGTTACTATTTTTTTAAAAAATATTTAGTGGCTAGAAATTGTTGTTAATATGAACTCTGTATATTCAAATTTTTCAGTAATATTAAGTAATGTTCAATTTTGTGTGTTTAGAAGAACTATGAAAACAGCTTATATTATGTTTGTGTGATCTAAAAACAGCTACGATTTGCAAATATAATTAACTTTCAAAAATAATTAAGTTCAAAATCCTCAAAAGTTAAATTGCATTTCAGAAACTTAATATTGTTTTGTAAACAATACTCCTAGAATCGCTGCACACTCAAAACACTTAAACTCGGCGCAGCTTTCAAAATGTTTCAAATTAAATAGAGAATCAAGTTCCGCAACTTCTATTCTTCTTTAAGAGCGACCATAAAGCTAACTTTCAATTTTTCTTTTGCAGTGCATAACAGAAGTCAGTCTTTCACGATTTCTGGAAACTCGAATAATCCAGTGCCAGCGATGGTAGGAAGCACTGGAACAGCTAATATCTGCCAAGGGGATTATCTGATAATTCCGATGGCAACAAATGTAGGGCGACAAGCAACGGGACCTACCCTTAATGTCGATAGGATATGTGGGGGTGTATTTAGCGCTGATATCACTTTGATGTCGACTCCTGTCAGAAGTAAGTTCGGTTCGATTTTTTGGTATTTTTTGATGGGTTCGGTAAATAACAAAAGCCAATTTTTACTTTGAAGCTCAAAAGATGTCATAACGTGATTTCATAGATCAAAATGTTTAAAGCAACATTTTGTTTTTGGAAAACCCAATAAAAACCATTTTTTTAGTTCTGTCAATTTTAAAAGTAGACACAAGTCAACTGTTATACACTTGAGAAAAATAGAGGTGGTTTTTAAGTCATTTCTAAATGCCTAACTTTGTTTACACCTGGGTTAGTAATAAAAAAAATATTATTTTAAAATTACAGTTTGCTTTTATAGAAAATCAAATTTACAAAAAAAATTACAAATTTTGTTTTGATCTTAACAAATAATGTCTAATATAAATAAAAATTTATAGCGTTTTTCTTTTTCTTCAACTACTCAATCAATAATTTTTGGATGAAATTTAGCATACACGTTGTTTAGGGCATAGAAAAGATCATAGGGTGCTGATTATCTAAAAAAACTACTGCTTTTTAATATTCAAAAATTGTTTTTGTTTGAATAAATATATAATATATATATATATATAGATATATAAAAAAAAACAATTTTTATTTATAATTTAAATAACTTGTGAGTTTAACACAATAAAAGCTTTTCTACTTAAACAACATACGAAAAATGTTGCATTTGGCGCCTCTGAAAGAGCATAAAATGATATAAATGTTTAACTTTCTATTAGTTTATTAATTATTGTTTTTCAAGTCTAATTTGTGAGTCTAATACAAAACCAACTCACCCTATTGAACAATTAACAAAAAAATTGCATTTAGCGCTTTCACTATTTTTAAACATTTTATGAAAAATAAATAAAATGTTATAAATTGCTAACTTTTTATTGGTCTACTAATGGTATTTTATGATTACTTGAGTACTTTTTGAGGCTAATATAATAAAAGTTTTTCCAGTTGAACAACTTTCAAAAAAATTTTGAATTTAAATTTGAAATTATAAAATGTCATAAAAATAAAATTTTTGATTAGTCTACTTGCTAATTTGAATAATTTGTGAGTCTAATACAATATAAGTATCTCAACAAAAAATGCATTTAGCGCCTCCATCATTTTTAAACCTTCAATAAAAAATTAGAAAATGTTATAAATACTTTTTATGAGTATCTTAATTTGTTTTTTATGTTAACTTTAGTATTTTGTGAGTCTAATACCTAATGAAACCATTTACACAAATGGTTTGCATTTGGCGCTTCCACCATTTTTGAATATATTATGAAAAATCATGAAATGTTATAAATTTTAAACTTTTTATTAGTTTACTAAACTTTACAAATATCTAATTTGTACTAGTTTTCTACTGTTTTTTATAACATCTTTTATTTTATAAATTTTAAATATTCAAGTTTTTATTAGTCGACTTCATAACTTGAACAACTTGTGAGTCTAATACAATGAAAGTTTTGCACTTTTTTATCGAAACTTATAAAATATTATAAATATCAATTTTTTTATTGCTTGGTAATTTGAATAACTAGTGAGTCTAAGACAGTAAGAGCTTTTCTACTTCAGCAACTTACAAAATAATTTGCGTCAAATTTCCATTTGGCGCTTTCACCATTTGTGAACTTTTTACGAAAAATTATAAAATGTTATGAGTATTCATCTTTTTAGTAGTTTGTAATATTTTTTTTAGCAGTTCACCCAATTAAACAATTTACAAAAAAATTTTCAATTTAGCGTTTTCAACATTTTTCAACTTTTTGTTAGTTTATTTGATAACAGGAGTCTAAAACAACAAAAAAATTTTCTACGTAAATAACAAGCTGCAAGTATTCAACTTTTTACTAGTTTGCTAATGTTTTTTTATAATAACTTTAGTAACTTGTAAGTCTAATATAATAGACACTTTTCTAGTTAAACAACTGTCAAAAAAATGTTGCATTTGACGCTTTTACCATTTCTAAATTTTATGAAAAGCTGTAAAATTGTATAGATTAATATTTAACTTTTTATTAGATTACAAATTTTTTGTATGATAGACTCAAAATGTTTAGAAACATCTATGTTTTTTATAACAAAAACCTCATGGATTTAAAACATTTTTAATTGAAATCATATTATTAAGCAAATATTTTATTTTAAATAACACGGTTTGTTTTTATTTAGCTCTTATAATAGTAACATTTTTAAAATTTGGACAGATGTTTAATAGTTTATAAATGCTGATTAATATTATTATTAATATTTTAATTTGATTTTGTTTTTAACTTAGAAAAAAGATGTTTTAGAATTCCATTTTTTAAAAACGTAGTAACTATAATTATGTTAATATTTTTTCAGCTGGGCTAAACATCGCACAGTTCTGTAACCAATCTGATGATACCCAAAAGATTGGATTATAATTTGCTAGAGAAAGATACGCTTATTTATATAATAAGAAATCTCATCGGAAAAAATTCTAAAAATTTGTCAACAGTTATCAAAAATGTAACTGTCTTGTCAGAGCCTTTATAGTCAGGTGGCTAACGATAGTGCGTTTGGAAGTGGGTTGATAGTCTATATCAGTTCATAGTCTAATGTGGGTCGTGGTTTCAATTCAACAAGAGTCTTGTTCTACAAAGAAGATGGCTTTTGTCTGGCTTTGGGTGTTTGTATGTTTGCAAATGTAGGGAGCACAATAGATCAAAAGGTTGCAGTGTAATAGCCCCTGTTTATCTTGCAGGACATAAGGTCTTCCCTTATATAAGCAGGAAAATGTTGTTTGTAAGACAATTTTTTGCAAAATATTTCAACCGAATGCTCAAAATGTCTAAATGTCAACGCCACAATTATTGACAAACTTAATACAGTAGCTTGCTTCCGGCAAAGTTGCATATTTTTCCCATTTTGGTGATACCGTTTTTAATTAGTCTCATCAAGGTGTTTTTTTTTTTTTATTCAAGGCAATTTGCGGCGCAATTTATATTTTAAAATGTTGCAATTTATTTTTTAATTATTTTGATTAAGCGACACTTTGCTAGACTTAAGCAAACAAACAAAGACGTTTTAATTATTTTTGAGTTTAATCAATGAAAATAGTTACATGTTCAACAAGTGCAGAATAATGCGTAAACCAATAGTTATGGAGGCTATTTTATGATTTCCTACAGGAGTTGCATTTGATCACTGGAGAATCAAATTTGTTTGGTCAGCTAACAACGTTGTCGAAATTAAGATTGAAGTTTGCGATTGCAAATCAACATTTTGCATTGGAATCATTAAAAATAACGAATCTCTTGTATGACATATGATATACAGGGTATTCATTAAACTTTGTACCGGCTTGTATCTTCAAAGCTATTAAACCAGATTAAAATAACATTTGGAGTGTACATTATATAATATATAATTGATAAAATAATAATTGTTATTGTATCTAATTTTTTCAGCTGTGTTACACCGTTACTTTACAAGATACACAGTATATTTAACTTTTCTTAAATATAAATACTTTGATAGCTTTTTTCGATTAACTAATTGCTTTGAAAAAGCTCTTGAGATTAAATAAGAAACTTTTTAGCAATGGTAGAGTGATGTTCACAGATTTTTGTAAGTTCAACGATATTTTTTTCTTATTAAAACATTAACGCCAAAAGTGTTGAATAAATTAATAATATAAATAATATTAAAAGTATGATTAAATTGATCAAAGATAAAATAAAAGAATAGGTAAAATCATGATCAGATAAAAAGTTCTGATTAACAAATTTTTATATAGTAACGTGTATTGCTTTACCTATGGCCGGTTTCACAAAGCGTTGTTAAATTTTAACATCGTGTTAAATATTTTAACACGATGTTAAAATCGATTTGGGTTTCATAAAACGTTGTTTCTAATGTCAATGTCAAATTAAACACAAGTTAAGTTAACAGGTTGTTAAATCCGTTGTTAAAACAAAAATCGGTTTCACAAAGCATTGTTAAGATTTAACACGTTGTTAAACTAATTAAAGCTCTGGCCGTTGTTAAATTGACATTTCAAAAATATTTTCAAGAAAAGTTCAAAGAAAATTGACGAAAAACGTTAAACAGGTCTATTAATATCAAAAATTATTAACATTATATAGAAATTTGCCTGTTTGTTAGTGTATATCAGATTGCCAGGCATTGATTTTTTATTTGAGGTTAGACCAGTCGCTTTTTTTATTCTCCAGCATATGGAATATCTCCAAAAATAAAATATGATTTTAACAAATCTACTAATATTGTAATAAGTATAATTATTTTTCCCACCTGGCTACACAGTTCATAAAGACACACCGCTTTTCCTCCGTGAAATATTCCTCCTTTCCCGTTTACTCGATTGCAAATCCATCTTAACAATCATGATTCAATTAAAATAAAGATATAACAAATAATTTTATAGAGATTAGTGTGACGAAAGTCGGTGAGGAAAGATAAAGCCCCACAGAATAGCCCCAATTTAATAACTTTGAATTTTTGTATTTGACATTTGATCTGACAGATGACAGGTGGTTTTGTTGAATAACATAAAATTATTGAAGTTTATTGCCGATATTACCCGATTTTGTGAGATAACACAAAATAACACGTTAGTTAACAACGTGTTAAAAATCTGTTGTGAAACCCGTTCTTATTTTAACAACGTGTTAATTTTAACACAATGTTAGCTAACAACGTGTTAGCCAAATTTTACCAACGCTTTGTAAAACCGGCCACTACTGTGTTTAAAAACGTAATTAATTAATATATTTTGTTCAAGATTTTTCAATTTGAATTTTACTCTTGTTTCCGATTGCTTATAAAGTTTGTCAGGATACGTTTCCATAAAGAGAAAAATGACGTTTCTAGGACTTAATGTTTTATGAGATTTTGAGAACCGCAATTTTTTGATGTAATTAAAATTTAGAATTAATATGGTTTGACAGATTACAGGCACTGAGTAAATATATTATTAACAATTTCTATACCAATTTGTCGAAAACTGAAGGAATATTAAATTTTTTTTGAAAATTAGCTTTCTTATTTTATCAATCTCAAAAATTATCGCCTCATTCGCGTTAAGAGAGCTTTATGTACATTAGCAAATTACTTGTTCAGTGAAGCAGCCTGATGTAGTCTTAAAACATCAAATTATGAAGCTAATTAGTGTCGATGTTTAAACTAAATATTTGCTTTTTTCAGGCTTGGTAAAACCATTTCGACTGTGGTTCCACACTGATAGTACAGAAGCTCCGACCGACGTGGCCAATAAAGGATTCTGTTTGAATTATATACAGCAACCGTGCACTAATAGTCTGGCATAATCTATACAAAACGAGGCTTTCCAATACATTTTAGAGATTGTCCAAGGCAAGATTGGATTGTGCTTCAAATAGTGGAAAACAAAAAATTGCCATGCGTAACAAATGTTTTTTAATATAAACTGCTGGGGACAGGGATGTTGACATTGTTTTATTTACAATTTTTATATTATACTAAAGACAAGTACAAATAAAAATCACGTTTTTACTTTTTATTACTTATCTTGTTTACTTCTTTTTGCTGTCCTAGTTCATCATGCGTAAATATTGCAAATCTCATTATCTCCAATCTATTGTATACACGTCAAATTCAATCTATTTACTTCAAATCTCATTACTTTATTCAATTGTTCTAAATATCATACCAACTTTTGCAGCATTTATTTGCTGTAGGAGTTATTTGTGCTTTGAGCCAAAAACATGCGGATAACTTGGTTGCAGCGGTGGGATAAATGTAATAAAGTAAAAAAATCTGCAAAATTGCCAAACTTTTTAGATAAGACAACCTCTATAGAACAATTTTTTAAATGTGTTGCCTAAAATCAAGAAATTACCACAAACATAAAATTAATGAGAAAAGATATGAAAATTATTGTTTTTTTTAAAGAAATTGCTATTTGGTGTCAATCAATTTTTCTATTCAGTATTTTCTACATCAATCTCAAAGTTAAAAATATAAATAATTGCTCTTTATATTAAAGAAAATGAATTATTATTTCCGACAGACTTGAAAAAAGGAAAAGTTATTTGTTTTTGTAAGGAAATCATTTTAAATTCAAAAATAAAAAAAATGAGAAATTTATTTATTATTTTGACATTAAATAAGTTATATTTACTTACTTAATTAGATAAAAAAAAATGCTACAAATTTTAGTAGCAATTTTCTATTGGGAATGATTGAGTCCCTACAATTTTTGAGACTTGCACCGTGTTGTGTTATCCGCCATCTTAAATTTGAAAGTAAATTCTTGATTATTGAATAATGCGTTTATTTTCAATTTAATACAAAACGTAAGTATTATAAAAAATGGTTTAAATTAGGTTTCCGACAATTTCAATCTATGTACATAATTTTTTTCCTAGAGTTGATCTTACAAGAGAGAAAGTGAATTTTTTTTTGAACAACAATTGTTTCATTTTTTGTTTTTTTTGTTGCTATTTTTTTCATATTACGGAAATAATACCTACTTGGGTAAATATAAGCCCAAATTTGTTACTGCAAATTCATTCAAATAAGACCAAGCGGACATGTACATGTTTACAGATCCAGTTTGAATAAATTTGCTTTGATCTTATTTTTCAATCTTGTTGGTACATACCAAATAAGATAGTTAACATTGAAACAAAAAACCAATATGATAACTTGTTCAATATACAAATTGTGTGTATCAAAATTGACAGCTGTCATTAAACCTACATAATATAATTATATACATTTATCACGTAGAAACCGGGTTTTTCAACTTTGATGTAAAGTTAGCTTCTAATAGATGTCGCTACTGTTTAGGTGTTGATCAAAAAATATTAATTCAACAAAAAATCAAATCTAAATTATTGTAGAAAATTTATTTTAAGCAACTTTAGAAACAACTATTTTTCCTGTAAAATTGAAAATACACAAGTTGTCAAAAAATTGAATTCACTTTCTAATTTTTGGTTCTTAATAAAAACATAAATTTTTACCTAAAAAGTTAATAAAAATCAAAATTGTTTGTTATAGAAGTTATTCCAAATAATTTTCGCAATAACCAATTTTTGTGCAAAATTGAAAATAATCTTTTGCTATAAAACTTCAGACCTATGTTTATTTTTTCGAACTAGCTTTATTTATTATGTTATTTAAAATACATAATTTAGAAATTACTTAAAAATTACTTACCTTTGAATGTAAAACTTTTTTCACTTATTGGTGCTTCAAGTCTTCATAATTTACGTAAACACAATAATTATAAAAATACTTTCTTACCCTTTTCTCATCTAAATCATCTTACAATAAAAATAATCAGGTCAAGCAGACAAAAGTCATTACAGAAGATGTTCTGTAAGCTTTATTTGAATGGAAAACTTGTAGGAACATGTATAAAAGTTCAGGTAAAACAAAAAGTTTTTCATTTTCTGTCATTGTACTTGATGAGTGTATGTGTAAGCGTCAAAAAATAAAATTGAAGTAATTCAATAGTTTTGGCTGCTTTTGCAGTTTTTTTAAATGTTTTTGTGTTTCAAGCTTTTAGTGCTTTTTCGTCTTGAGTCTACAAGATTTCGCTTTGTAAACTTTGTAGATAACACCAAAACGTTTTGAATCTTAACTGGATTGTTTAGGTATTTTAAGTTTTGAGATAGATAAATTTTATTTTTCTAATCATTTTGAAAAATTGGACTAATTGGTAACGAAAACTGTTCAAATAGCGCTCAACGTGATGCTGTTTTAGTTGCTAAAAAAATTTGTTTCATATGAAAAATATAAAAAATATGAAAAACTAATATTGGTTTTGTACAACTTGGCATGCGTAATCAGCAAACAATGCAAACTTTTGCTTGTATTTACTCGTTCAATGATAATTTATTTGTAAAACTTTCCAATGTTTGAAGGTAGTAAAGTAATTTAAACAGTTTAAAGATATTTTGTCTTGTTAAAAGTGCGTTATTTGAAAGTTATAAAAAATAAGAAAATAACATTACTGATATGACGTTGATTTCTTAAAAATATAAAATTTACTTACCTTTTGTTTTTTTTTCTTGTTGTCTTTAAAATAATGTGAATAATACAATATAAACAAAAATTTTTATTTTTATAGGATCAAGTGGCAGGTATTTGTTACAAATCAAGCTTATTTAATACAAAAAAATTAAAACAACCTTTTCATGTTTTAAAAAGTATATTTCGCAAAAAAATTCAAAAAACACATATTAACAGCTATTGTTTTTCCAATAAATAAAAATAAATAAAGTGCACAAATACAGACATTTCAGAATAATACAACACATCAATTTTTAATATTAAACTTTCTAAGAAGCCAACATACAAAGTATTCAAAAAACAATGTATTTTAATTTTTCTTATGGTTTTTGAAAACTTTGCATAAAACACACAATTCGATTAATATCAAAAAAGCTAGCGTTTTTAAAAAACTTTTTTTATATTAGTGATTGGCACTTTTAAGTACTGGCACTTTATTTTATAAAGATAAATTCATTTTAGTTTAATTTATTTGAGATTTTAATGTTATATTTTTTGTATGATATGTAGACAAACATACAATTTGAATATTAATAATTTAAAAGCCGATGCCAAAGGTCACAGTTGTAGAGAGGTATACAAAATATATAGTTTAACTATTTAAAAAATAGCTTTTTCGTATACTTTTAAGATCAAGATCTGACAACGCTGCAAACTTCTTTTAAAATCTTTAAGTTTATAAATAAGAGCTACAAAGTTTGTGAATAGACTTTTAAAACAATTTAGGTAACGCATTAGCTTAAATCCCAATTAAATTTTCAATTCTGCTTTGGTCAATACGCCATTAGAGTGGCATTCTTAAGCATACGTAAGAGAGTGAGATAATAATTCTGAATAAGCAGAAAGTATCAATTAGATTGTAACATTTTTTCAAATGACAGTTAAGACACAAATATAAAAAAAATTATTTAAAATAAATTAGTATTATATAATACTATAAATAATAAATAATAAAAATATATTTTATTAAGCTCACAAAAATTCAACAAATGTTGGTGTTTACAGCAATATTTAATAAAAATTAGAGTTTATTTATTCCGTCCATAGGGAATTCATTCTAAATCTCGCCTCAACACGTATGCTCAAGAATGCCACTATTAGTTATAAGTGATGAATTACTTTAAATTTACATTTAAACGCTGATTTACAATTACAATTGCTACTTTTCTTTAATCAATTATTTAAATATACCACTGAAAACAACTTTTTCATGAATATTACATATAAAATTCATAAAAAAACAATCAACTTTTGCTTTAATAATGTCACCTTTATACCAGTTATCGTAAAATACAATTCTTGCCATAATGTTTAAAAATAAAACATTTTAAAGGAAAGAGGCTTAAATGTTGCTTACATTTTTTTTTTAAATAATGTCCATTAATTTTGAAAAAATCGTATTTTTTTTCCAAATCAGGTGTGTGAGCTTTTAGTAAATCTAGCAATTGATAAAAACTTCAATCATATGTTTTACCATAATTTATTAAACTTTAACCAATATCAGAACAGTTTAGCATATTTTTTATTGTAAAATGTTTATAAAATAAGAACGTTTATCTTTCTAATTTATTCTGTACATTGATTATAAACAGATTTAGAAAATTTAAAGAAAACTAAAGTCAATGGCTGAATGTAGTGCTTGACAAAATAGACAGATAAACTGCAAAACTATGTAGAAGAAAAAACAAATAAACAAAAAATACCACTTGTAAGATAAAACAAATAAAAAAAAAATTACTTATTGCGAAAGGGAAAATTAAAGTTGATTTTGCTCAACTATCCGTATAAAGAGCAAAATAGTAATCAAAACGTAAACAAGAAGAATGGTTGTAAATCACAAGAATAAAAGATAGTAGCAAGAGAAAATAATAATAAAAAATTATTATTAAAATAATACTTAACATATTTAATAAATAAAAGTAGAGAAAGCACAAACAAAAATCTAGCAAAAACTAATATGTAGTTTGTCGAGCAAGATAGCAAATAACAAGAAAAAACAATTTAAAAGAATTACGAGAGAAGAATTTAGATTGTCAAAAAAATGTTCATTAGAAAAATAAATAAAAAAAAAATTAATAGAATAAACTATGTCAGATCTATAAAAGTAAAAGCAATAAAGAAAGCAGTAAAAATAAAAGCGCAACATGTTACAAAAATAGTGCAAAAAAAATAAACCGAATAAACAAAAAGTTGTAAAATTGTAATTAAAAGGATAAGATGAAGTAGTCGGATATAGAAGACAGTATAAAAATATAATAACGCAAAAACCGTCAAAACCTGTATTTGAAAAAAAGCAAGAAAATAGATGGCTGGTTGAAGAAATACAGAAAAACATAACATTTTTTGGTTAACCAACTAAGTGTAGAATGTAGAACTAAACAAGAAATAGAAGAACATATGACACAAAATTTTAAGGAAATGAGAATCTGTTAATTGATAAAAGCAAATGTAATAAAAAAAAATTGTATTTGTAAACGTTGCCAGTTCTTTAAATCTATAACAACTTTTCAAATTAAGATTTAGGTTTGTCTATGATAGATAAAATTATTATAGATTTCATGTTTTAGATAGATAAAAGTTTATTTTTCTGTGGTTTAAAAAATATTTTAGTGAAACATCTTAACATCCAAACTATACAAAACACCAATTTACATTCTATCATGCATTTACCATGTTTATTGTAACTGTTCACAGGAGAAAGAATCAGTTTTTCTGAAAAAGTTTTACCAATTTTTCTGTGATCTAGAATAGCATTGGTAAGATTTTTTCAATAAATAAAATAATGTATATAATAAATTGTTGGACGGGTTTTAGTTTATGTGCCTCAATTTAGACAAAAAATTGGTGCAGAAACATTGAGTTTTATATAGGTTCAACTTAGCTTACATTTTTTCATTTTGTTTTCGATTTTTGAACGCATCTCCAGCTTTTATGAAGTACGAAACGATGTCGAGAGGCAGTGGAAAGATAATAGTAGAGTTCTTGCCCGATGAAATTGAACTTAAAGTCTAGCAGAAACAAATTCGATTACATTTGTTGCAAATGGTTAACAAAATACATTTATGTGGGTTTGTGTGAAGGAAGATTATAGTCGACTGTACAATGCCAAAAAAAAACAAATAAAATCTTTATTAAACAAATCTTTATTTATTTGTTATCAGTTTTATACAATAATACATTCTTACAATAATAGAACATCAATTTTAAACAGCTATAAATGACAACTATTTTTAAAAAATGTGCCCAAAACGTGTTGTTTAAAATCTTTAGTGTATAAATATCTGCATATAAATCTTCAACTTATAATCAATATTTCAATTATTCAGAAACAAACTTTTTCCATCGCTTACCAAACCTGATAGTTAAGAGGTTGCAGCTTCCTTGGCTTTCATGAAGTATGTTAACATATCAATGGGCAACGGAAACACAATTGTCGAATTCTTCTCAGCAGAAATTGTGTTTAGAGTCTGTAAATTATGTGTCGTACTAATTTAGCGTCTAACAAAAACAAACTAAGCACAACGTGTCAGTTAGTTGGATGATATTTAGAATGTGATTTAGTATTTGCAAACTAAAAATTTAAATAAATTTTTTTTTCTAATGGCCAGTGCCCAACATACTTATATTTACATCACATCAAGAGATATGTACAATAAACCAACAGGTTTTTGAAAAAGTTTTTGGTTACAAACTTGGCGAAACACCTTGTATATTGTTTGCAATCCCAAACTTTGAACAGATGTACTATACATTTATAGACTTATATACAAGGTGTCAATTTGTCTTTGATTTATCTTACTTGTATCACCTTATATATAAAACTGCGACACATTGTTACTACATAGTATAATATATGCGTCTTAGAGCTAATCAGCTTGGCCTTAAGTATAACACAGAATATTTGATGGCTTTTTTATGCACAGCCTATATTAACATTTTAAATTATTTTCTTGAATTTTCAATGAGATAATGATGACTAAATTGGCACCATTATTTTTATTATATTTTAAATAACACCTTGTACAATATCTCTTTGATTACAAACGAAAACAACAAATTGTGTGTTTCAAATAAAACCTATCATATATTTTTTTTCAATTATTATTTTTATTTATATATTTAGTTTTGATTTTTTTACAATTTTAAATTTTTTTTTAGATTTTTGCTAGGTTTTTAGATAACAAAACAATTAGTTAATGATAGGTTTTATAGAAATTTTTTTAGTGAAGTTAAACAAGTGCTTAGAAAATTTTAAATGACAAAATTGTCAATTAGAAATATTTTGTCGGTCCTGTTTTCGATTAAAGTCTTTTATTAGGGATTTAGGCTTTTTTGTTAGGCGGCGAAATGAGTAATAAAGTGGCTTATCATGCGTTTTATTGCAATGCTAAAATATGTTATTTATATTAGCAAATATTATTTGTTAATGCTGCAAATAACAAATTTATTTAATATGAAAAAAATAAACATTTGTCTAAAGTTTTATTTATATTGTTAGTTTTTAATAAACAGCAAATATAATAGATTTCATGTGACAACCTATGATTTAAAAATAAGCTTTAGTGATTTTTATGCTTCATATATAATGTACCATTGTACAGGGTGTTTCAGCGATTGTAGTATCGCTCATAATTATTGTGTCTAGTTATAAAAATAAAATAATTATTTTTTGAATACTTATACATATTTTATTTTAAGCCGCTACACATTGAGTGAGTTGATTTTGTTGACATTATTATTATTAGCGCATAATGAAAAAAAAAACTTGTCCATAAAGACTAAATATAGTCAGATTTTAGCAAAATTCAGTTAAGAAATAGATATGCTAAAGTAATTCACAATTAATTTAATAAAGTTTAAAAAATGCAACTATGTACTCTATATTTTGCAACAATTCAAAAACTGCCCTCAGTAGGTAGCTACAACATTGACAGGGGTGCGATATTTTATTTACCATGAGGGCAATTCATTTGACCTATTTCCGTTGCAAATGCTTGCAAACTAAACCGTATTTTGCATGTTGTTCTTCCAAAACAAAAATCATCGCTTTTGAATTGAGATAAAATTGGTTAAGTACGGTCCTCTGGTACTTCAAGATCTGATTCGATAACGACTCAAAGATGCGTCATAAATTGTATCTCTCATAAAGCTGTTGTTACCCTTGTCAACGTTGTGGCTACCTAATAATTGTGCGTAAATTCATCAACGTCTTATTCTCAGTTCTTAAATTGTTGCAAAATGTAAAGTAAATAATTACATTTTTTAATATTTATTTAATGCATTTTATTGAATAAATCGTGAATTACATTAGCAAATTTATTTCTTAACAAAATTTTGTTGAAATATTTAGATTTTATAGACAAGTTTTCTTTGTCATTATGCCCTAATTATAATAATTTCAACAAAATCAATTCACTCAATGTGTAGCAATCTGAAATACGTATTTAAAAAACATTGGTATTATTATTATTATATTTAGACACAATTATGAGCGATACCACAGCCTATAAAACACCCTGTATAGTAGGAGCTTTTAAGATATACCTATAATAATAGATTATTAATATAATAAATTTTTATGCTCATAATACAAGGAATAGGCAACAAAAGTATAAAAAGTTTACAATTCAAGGTGTCGCATGTCTTAAATTATGAATGAAAGTACCTAGCTGAGTACTACCTTGGATAGAAGTCAATCTCCAACAAGTGTTCTTTAATTTATGACTGAGGTTTTGAATGTCAAACTTTTTGATGTATTAGTGCAATAAAATTTACTGACAGGTATACCTCAAAAGTTTTCGCAATAATAGCAAGTGTTTAATTTTGGTCAAAAAAAGTACTATTTTCAAAGTTAAGACATTGTTAAGACGTTTACCAGTTTATCCTAAAGCATGTGAATTTTTATAGTCGCCCAAGAACTGTTGTGTTTTATAAGCATGGCAATTGTGTAGAAGCTAATATTATTCACAGTAGGAACTTGCCGCCTACCATCATCAGGTCATAAATAAAAATAGGTTTATCTTTGTTAGAATTTACATGCTTTACAATAAACTTCTAGTCTGAACTAATTTCCGACTAGGCAAAATTAGTTTAGGTTTGAACGTACCAGTTTATTCCAAAGCATGTAAATTCTTACAAAGATGAACTAATTTGACCTAGGCTAAACAGGTTTATTCTACCATCAACAAGAGGAACCAGTTCCTCTTGTTGATGGTAGAATAAACCAGTTTAGCCTAGGCCAAATCAGTTTATCCTAGTAAAATTTTCTTTGCTTTAAGATACACTCCTTGTCTGAACTAAGTTCCGACTAGGCAAAATTAGTTCAGGCTAGACTAAGCTGCTTCATTCTGTCATTAACAGAATGAACGAGTTTGGCCTAGGCTATACTAATTTGTCCTATCACTTGTAATAAGAACTGATTTGACCTAGGCGAAACTAGAATTGGATTTGACCGACAATATATACATTATTGTGCAAGTCTCACTATTCAATGAACTATGCATAAACCCTACTGCTGTTAAAATAATTTATTGTCAGATCAGCCAATAATGCGCATAAATAAATACGAGCCTAAAACAATATTATAGGAAAAACTTATAGAGAAAAAAAAACCTCTACAAGAAATGCATCTGACAATGCTTATTTTAAGATTATAATTAGTTAGAAAAAAAAGGTTTGACTATAAGAACACAAATTATTTTGGAAAAGTTTTTTTAAGGTCACACATAAAAATTATATTTTCTATTCGATTAAAAAACGCAGTTTGCTGCTTTTTAATAATTTTTTATTACAAAGATTTTTTTAATATATTTTTCTATGAGTTTTTTGCACTTATAGAACAAGCGTCATTTGAATATAATATTTATTCAAATATTATAATTATCTATTGTAATGAGTGTTTTTTTAAATTTGGCCATAAATGTTTATTTTTGAACTGTGAACGTACCGTTACCATAAAATCAAAGTGCCAGCCATTATTTTGACATCTACACCTAACCTCACTTTTAATTTAATGAACCGATAGTTCAACACGTTAATGCAATTAAGTTGAATTAAAAGCACTTAAAAGCATTTGTAGTGTCATAACAAACAAAAAAACAAACTTGCTAAAAGTACCCGTCCACAATTTCATAGTGCAAAAGATGGCTTGCTTGCAGCAAGCAAGGTTCCATTGAAAAAAATTGACTCAATAGAAAAAAATTCAGGACAAAAATTTTCTGTTATGAGTCAACTATTTTAAATTTAAAAATGCAGAAATTGAGATCTCTTATAATGATTTTGACATTTAAAGCAATTGTTTTAAAATTTATGGTCTGTTCACACACTCGTTGGCATATCCGACTATGACGCCAAATTTTAAAAAACACCTGTTATAAAAAAAATAAAGGTATTATTGTAACAATACATTTTTGTAACTAGTGTTTGAACATTTCATAATATATATTTGTTTGGAAAATCCAGTGTTTGCTAATTGATAGTAATTATTTTATAGTATTATGTACATATTTTGTACAATAAACAATTCATATTGTTTAGAATTGTTTAGAAAATTTAATATTTGTTATTTGATTTAATAGTAATAGTAATTATTTCATAGAATTATAATTTTGTATTTTAATAAATGAAAACGAACTGATGTTTCATATTAAATAATAATTGAATATTGATTACTGAATTAGTTTATTTTCAGTTACAATATACAACATATATTTTTAAAATAATTTTATACCATACTGAATTCAGTTTATCATGTTAATTATTAATTTGGTTAGGATCTTGCAATAATGAATTGCGCCCTAATTAAACAATATTGCTATAACAGTATATACGACAGTTCTAAAAAAAATTAAAACCGACAATGTTGTTTCAAATTAATTTAACGTAAAATTGTTTATTATTGAAAACGTAATTATAATTACATTATTTAAAACTAGTTATTCACTCTTTTTATCTACAATTAATGGTAATTATATTAAGGTATTAGGGTAATTACTTTGAGCAAGACATGATGTTAATACCCTTTAATATGAAGAAGAAAGGCTTTCACCTTGGCCAAACCGTTTCGCCAAGAGTTTTTAGCTGATAAAAGATAAAAAAAAATTAAAGTGTTTTATTTTCACAAATAACATTTTGTTAAGTTGGGTTGATTGTAAAAGTCGGTTCAAAATTCGACTAATAATTATTGTCACACAAAATTAAAACAGTGGCCAATCAATTTAAAATCTTAATTTGGGTTATACTCAGTTTTATGACGTAAGTTGATCAACGTAATGAATTATTTAGTTTTCTTGTAACATTAGTATTTTATTGTAGAAACCTGATGAAGCCAAAAAGTCTTGGCAAAACGTTGTGATAAAATATTAAACGGTATGAATATCATTCATTCAAAACATCATGTAAATCATTTTACTTGTCCAAACTAATTACCCTAATATTTCAATATAATTACCAGTAATTATTTAAAACTGTAAACTTTACTGACAAATATTTGTTTATTTGTCAATTTGACCCGCAACTGAACCTCAAATTATTTCATTAAATTAACTGTTTACACTGGTGTTTACACTGTAAACCTTACGCCGTCTAAAAAATTTGAAAAAAAGTTAATCTTTGGTTTTAACCGTGTCCAAAACCGCTGACATAACAAAAAAAAACTGTAGACATTTTTATAGAGTTAACAATTAGAGCTTAAACCAACCAAAAAAATTCTGCAATTTTAGAACGGATTAAGAGATAAACTTATAACTCGAGCTTATTTTTGAATATCAAATAATTTTTTTTTATCTCAACCAACGTAAGTTAAAGATATAATATAACGTTCTTTGCATTATTCAAATAATTTTTAAATTTTAATCTTTTCTAATAATTAGCTTTATATACTGTTCAAGTGAGAGGTATAGTAAAAACGTTTAAACAATACCTAGCAGTAAATGTTATTGCTCATAATGAGTAAAACATGCAATAAAAGTGAAAAAGATTTACAACCCAAAGTGTAGCGTGCAAGAATAGGATCAATCAGGTAGCTGAGTACTACCCTGACTAAAAAACGGTCTGTTTCAATTCCTGACTGTGTAAAATTATTGTGTTAAAATTTATGCTGGGTATATCTCAAACGTTTTTACAATAAGTGTTGATTAGTTTTGCGGCTTAATTCTAAGTTTAAGCTAAATAAGTATAATAAAAAAAATAATTCTTTAAACATATGAAATTACTTTTTGTTTAAAGTTTCAAAATCCTTCAAAATTGTGTAATAGTGTTCCTTTGTGCATAGTTTTCAGTTTATCAATTAAATGTGAGTTTTTTTCTGCGTGATTGCTGAAACTCTAGTTAGGTGCCATGTGAAATAATTTTATTGCTTAGACAGTCATATAGAAATAGCACTGAATAATAATAATATGAAAAGTAAGATAAATTTTCATATTGGTTTTTGGTACGTGCTTAATAAGCCACTTTACACTCTTGTAATTTTACATTAAAATAAAATTTGTTTTTTAGGTCTTTTTAGGATAGTCTCAAAAAATTCTGTTATTGAGACTACAAAATTTAAAGCATTATACAATTATTTATTCTAACATAATCCTAAACGTCGATTATATATAATCGTACAGGTTTTAATGAAAGACGAGTGTAATATGCCTCAAAGTGAATGTATAAAAGAATCTAAGAAGAAAAAAAGTCGATTCACACATAAATATTATATAATATAGAAAAAGACACTAACGGCGACGAGGACACATTAAAAAGACATTAATTCTCCTTCGACAGCATTAATTCAGTAGCTTCTCAAAATAGATCCTTAAAGAGGACTATTCCTTATTTCCGTGGTTTTTCATGAAGTACGATAGTATATCGATCGGAAGTGGAAATACGATGGTTGAATTCTTCTCAGTTGAAATAGTGTTCAATGTCTGACATAGAAACCAACGGTTATGACACGTGAGCACCATACAATGTAGCAGGGACAATACAAGGAAGATTACACACATATCGGAAGAACTTTATACTTTCCTGATTTATTGCTGCTTTTATGAGAAAAAATGCAATAAACCTTTATCCTACTGTTTAGATTTCACCTTTTGGGTTCGCGTTCCTGAACAAATTCAGCTAGATCAAAAGTTTCTAACTAAATACCTTTTTCAAAATAAATAACATTTTCCAGCTTCCTGAATAAAATATTAGGTGCTCTTGCCAAATCGCTCCTTTAGGAACTTCTAAATCGCAATTTTGTCTTTGTCTTAGCACAAAAAGTCTAAATATTCTATTCCTGGTCTTAATAGATGGCTGTGACGTGTGACATTTGCAGATTGTGTTTTTTTTATTATTTTTCTATTCAGAAAGCGTCACTTTTAAAGCGATTCTTTATGCCGCTTAAATTTGTATTTATAAAGCTGACATAGTCAGTCAAGCTGAAATATAGGTTTCAACAAGCTGAAAATTGAAATATGCCGTCAGGGTTGGACTTTGCTAATACGTAGTGCAAACAACTCTGTAAATTTAGCAAATTTTACAATTTTAAGTAAATTGCAAATAAAAAAAAATATTGTATAGTAAACCCCAAACCCTAAGATTATTGGAGGCTGTAATTCACACAAAAGTACTCAAGAGGCTCGTGGAACTATAGTGTACATCATGAAATTTAAACGAACAACACAAGACGTCTTTTTAATGCGGTTATTTATGAAAATGCTGTTTCAATATAAAACCTAGAATTTTACTACTCTGTTGTGCTTATTATAGCTCCCAATAATCTTAGAATTTTGCGTATATTATGTAGTACCTGGTTCAGAAAATTTAATTTGCCGTTCCACTCCGATTATGATGCGGCAGGAAGGTTTATTATTCCCGTTAGAAATTATCTTTCCACAAGCTTGCTTTGTAAGCTATAAAAATCCAAACAAATTTTTTATGACTTGACTCAACCTAACAGTATACTTTTACCAGATAAACAAAACCTGTGCTTTTATAAAAAAATACTACAAAACTATTAGACACTTCTAGCCTCATAATGAAAGCTTAGTACAGTGTCGTAAAAATCAGAATTTTCCAAAATTACTACATAACTAAAATTTAGACGTAGTATCGTGAAGAAAAATAAACTATAGTAACTAGTAAATCAGTAAGATTAACCTGCAACTTAAATAATCAAACTTATAAAAAAACTTTCTTTGCTCAGTTAAGAATTTTAGGAAACTAACAGAGAAAAAAAATCGATTACATGGAGAAAGATTTAGCATAGGTGAACGATGTTGTTACTTTTTGTCAAAGCCATCAAAAACACTAATAATTTGTCAATTTTTTTTCGGGGCGTTAACTTCTTGATTTTTAAGTTTGAAGAAAAAATTTAAACATCAAGTTTAAGAGGGTTATATGATTAATAAAAAAGATTATTCCACTAAATAGAATAATAATAAATAAATAATAATAATAATAAGTAAATAGAATAACTTAAGATGTATAAAGCCGATTGGCGTTAAATAAATAAATAAATAAATAAATTATGATATGAATATGTGCTTTATAAATGTAATTTTTTATTTGCCAAAAAAGTTACTTTTGACTATTTGAACAATATAACATTTGTCCTAGTTATTGCTAAAAATAGAAAAGTTAGAGCCGTTTTATCAATTCAACGCCTGTTGCAAGGTGGGTCATAGTAATCGACTAAAACCAAAAAGAATTAAATAACAAGAGGGTTATTTATGTAGATAGTGTGTAAAGAGAGCCATTTTGGTATAAAGATGCAGATCTAGTGTCGAGTGCCAGCAAAGCGCAAAAAAACAACCAAATACCAAAATGGCTCATTATCTAAAAATATCTATTTTTCTACAATCCCCTCTCAAACTGACTGTTAAAAGGTCACTATCAATGCAAATATTAAGCGATTTACACTTTTTTTCTCAGGTACCAATTCAATATCAACCACGTAAACAACATTTTAATGAAATAATCACGTGATTTCATTTTATTTGACACACCGCCATCGCTATGGTTACCTGATTATTATTGTAAATAAAAATTGTCAAAAATTATTGGCAATTAGATGACGGCGCATCTACCATCACACCAGAAAGTAACAATATTGTAATTTATCTTAGAGAATAGAAACATTTTTGTATGTATTTTGAGTGTAAAAAGTCATTTTGGTATACGGTGCCTTTTTGGCGCTTTGATAGGCGCTAGGCATTAAATTCGCATCCTTACACCTTTCCACACTAAATAGTAAGTACATAAATATCTATTCCCGTAGATGTAGACAAACTATGTGCGGCTTTTTTAGACTTTCAATAGCTAACGGCAACGTTTTATTAACTTCAAATTTTATTATTAATGTGTTTATATTTTTAATCCTACCGCAATGCTTATAAAATTGAAAGTAGTTGTCACCCGATTCATGTCACGAGATATCTGGTCGACAAACTACTCTATAAGTCAATGAGGCTGTATGAATGCAAATGAAAGAACAAAAATATAGTACATATGGCCATTTTAGCTATAAAATTTTGACTTTTGTGACAAATTGCTTTAGGGACTTTATTCATTTTAGTCCGGAATAAATATATCATTTTGTTGTTGTTAAAAACGTACCAATCTAAAAAATGATAGTATAATTTGTAGTCAGTTTTTTTTTGTATACTTTTTGTTTACCGGTTAAATTTGTGCAGTATTAAATTGTATTCACATAGTTCCCCTAGGTTGTTTTGTGACCCAAAAATATAACAGTAATGCCCTGCTACTGGTCTTCTTTCATTCTATTGTAAGACAAAAATAATTAAAAGACAGGGTGGCACTAAAATTGCCGTTGTGATGAACATCTTGTTAAGATTATTAAATATTCCACCCCCTATTCTCAATTGACGACTGGGCACATTTTGAGAAAACACGAACGCATTATCGTGTCAGAATTCACCTACAGTTAATTAAGCTTGACTTTTACAAATTTTGTGCCAACGTCATAAAGTTTGTAAATCACTATTCTTGTGTCACTATTTCAGATTTTTAACTAAACGTGCTGTTTGGAAACATATTCGGAAAAAAGAGGCAAAAAGCCAATGACTTTAATTACGAGTGTCTATGTACTCAACGATAGAAAATGTCAGCTCTAAAACGTTCAATTTTAATAAAAAGACCAAAAAAACAATCACAAAGTTTGTGCTTTTTTTGCCTAATTTGACTATTATTAATTATATGTTTTAAAAAAAGTGTCTCTAGAGAAAATCAGTGCAATAAAAAGAATCTGGAGTCTGGAGGCAAGCTGCCGATAAGAAACGTAAAGATGTAAAGAATGACAAAATTCAGTGTTCTAAATGAATAATTAATAATCAAATTAAAAAAAGCTTAAAAATGAATTACTCGGTAACAAAATTTTTGAAAACAATTAGAAAAGGCAAAAACTACAACTAATGATTTTCTTGAAGCAAAAACGTCTTGTCAAATATACTTTAGGTTGCGTTCGGACTTGTTGAAGCTTTTAAAGCAGTTCAAAATTGAGTTGTTTTTGCCCTTAAAACACTATTAATAAGTTACTCAGAGAAAAAAATTGCATATGACATAATAATTTAACTTTAAAAGATGTTTTGATTTGTCAGTTGCTTTGACTGTCAATTTATAAAAGCGTCACATAGGTAAGTTATTTCGTCAAAATTCACAACATACTCTCTGGTGAGACATTTTTACAAAACCGTCTGCATAATATATTTCTTTGTAAAATAATATAGTGAAATATTGTGTCAGAGTCACCCTAAACGTAAAAAATAGATTGAGAACGGTCAGCGAACATTCAAATTTGGACACTTTAGACAGAATTGCTGCTAAAATTTGTACCCTTGATAAATGTGAGGAATGTTTTGGGTCAGCAATTCATGTCAATAAAGTGGCCAGGAAACATGACGTTGCATAAATATATATATTGTATCCATCACTCCAAAATTTTAAAATTTATTAATATTCGATAGAGAACTGTGCAACACTCAAAGACGAGCGATCAATATTAGAATTTGACACTTTATAACCAATACTTAAACAGGTAAATTGCCATAGATTTAAAAAAATTTCTCTTTTTGTTTTAATATAAATATTTATTAACAAGAAATAATAAAGTTTGCTGATTTCGGGCAATTAATCATTGGTCAAAAGGAGCAAACCGTGTGTGTACTATTATTATGTCGCGACTTTTTGTCTAAATTATAAACATCTAACGTCTATATTATAATAAAACAACTAACGAGTTTTTGTCTAAATTGTAAAGATTTAGTAATAAATCAATAGTTATAATAACTATTTTTTTTCATATTATAAAACACTATAACACGAGAAAAAGAACAAAAAAATCTGCGTAAAATACTAGCCATGGAAATGTGAAAATAAAAGTAAGCAAAATTTGACAATAAAGATTGTCAAAGTTGTTATTTGTTATGAACTAATCTTGCACAAAAACTCAATATAAATGTTTACAGCAAAAAAAAGAAAGTTAGTTTGGTAAAGTGGTATTATGGCAAATCTTCCTCAAGGAAGGTGCAAGCAACTTTTATAGCTTTTCATCCAGAAAGACCAATTTCCGCTGTTGAGACAATTCAAAAAATTGTAGAAAATGTTGAAAACAAGAGCAGCGTTATCAACTCAAGCAAGCGCCAGAGGCATAATGCCATTAGACCCACAGAAAAAACTAAAGCTGTACTCTTGAGCATAGCAAAAAATAAAAATGTACCCTTGCGAGAAATGAGTGAAAATTTGAGAATACATTTTACAGCAGCACAAAAACTTTTGAAAGCACAACGTCTACGTTTTCACTCATACAAATGAGCAAGACATCAACGAATTTCTGAAAAAATAAGAAAAAAAGTTGCAGTTTTGCGAAGCTATGATGGAAACAGCAAACAATGACAGAAATTTTATATCTCGAGTATTTTTTAGTGATGAATATACGTTTTACCTGAATGGTAACACCAAATCTACAAAATTGTCAATATTGGAGTAGCGAAAATCAACATTTACTGCTCCAGACAAATACTCTGTACATTTTTCGACACAGTGTAAATGTATGGGCAAGCATATTAGGTCTTCACTCTTGACAAGATACATATTTATGCATCACAGGAGCTATGAGAATGTGCTCTACTGCGACACTGTAGGTTATCACAGATCCGACACCTCTACATCTACTGTTAGAAAGAACAGCAAACAAAACTATTATTAGACTGACTAGAAAAAGCACCAAAAAAAAAAGAATCAATTATCAGAGAGCTTGGGTATCACTGACCAAGTGCAATTTATTTCTAAACCTTCCAGGTGAGGAAATGATGAAAAAAGTAACTATAAAAAAATTTTTATTGTACAATTAAGCAACAAAAACAACTGAGAAAATATTCACCACCATTCATTAAAACAAATACCATCAAATGATATACGGACAGACAAATGCACAGAAGCTGGAGTAGTTGATCCTAGAACCACATACTCAGAATACCAGAACAATAAACCCAAGCCAAAAAAAACGCAATCAGTAGGTAGATGTGTACAATTTAATTTAGAAAAAAAAAATTAAAATTGTAAAATTATAGCCAGGCAGTTATAAGAGCACTAAACTCTTCCACAATAGTATAAAAATGCCAAGACAAGTTAAATAAACTGAGCAAGTCGGGAATAAAAGAATACTAGAAAGCTGATAAACGTGCTTTTTTTCAAGGCCAGAACCATTTTACTGAAACACACTTACAGGAAAAGAAAAATAAAGAAAAAGACAAATAAACCAAAGCTTTGGCTAAATTTCCCTGGTTTGAATAATTCTAAGAAGTTTCTTGAAGAATTCGACCATTTCAATGTCTATTTGAATTCCACTAAAAATAAGCCTCTTATTCTCGAAGAACTTGAAGAATTGTTTTTTTATATAAAATAAAGAAAAAGTAGCAAATTCCAAAATAGCCTGAAATACACGTTTTATAAGAGGTATTTGATGCACGCGTTTCATAGAAATCTCGCTTGTAGAGCTTCTGCGCTAAATTAACTCTTATAAAACTAGTTCTTTAATATACTATTATTTTCCATAACGCTAAATTTATTTTTTGCATATTTAATGATAAAATCAATACATAAATTATTTGTCAAAATTGTTAAAATAAAATTTGTATCAAAATATTTTGATAAAATTGCAATTTTAATATTATTTAGGCATAGTTAGTGAATGAAATGTCATTATTAATAGCAGTTAAAACAAACCAGTCTAGAGAAAAAAAAGTTGTTTGCATTTTGCGTTCAATCCAAGCCTGACGTAAACGTCCCATCTGTCATTCCTAAAATGTTTTAAATTTGCACTTGTCATCTTCTAATACTCTACGCACATTGAGGATTCTGAAACTTTAAAGAGTCATCTGGTATGAGAATAAAGCTCTGGTTTTGATGGCCTAAGTTTTTAACGCTTCGGCGATAACTTAGTGTGTTGAAATGACAGCTGAAAAAGTGGAATTGAGAAAATAGCCGAAATTCACAGCAAAGTTAGTGTTAGTAATGACAATATAATCTTCCTTATACTTCCCACTCTAAATACTAAATATCTACAAAACTACTCTAATTAGAATTAAATATAAGTACAATAAATATACTTACTACATACTATAATTAAGGCTAGTTACAGTTTAATGAAATATGTACAAAAATATTTATAATAAACGTAAAAGCATTGGAGCAACTTGACTATTTGAAATTAACCTTTAAGCAAGACGCACGCATACTAAATGAGACAGCTTTATTCGAAATGAAACAATTAATTATTCTGCGTACCTTACGTGGAACGCAGCCAACTTGGAGGAAATAATCTAATTTTACTAAAACACGTTGGCTGGTAGGTAGCATGGAACAACATTAAAATTGAACAACATTATCTTGAGAATATTATCTACAAAATTCATACCGCCTTAATGTTTGCATATTTTGCTAAAATTACTAAAGCAGGAATTTTATTAAACCAAAATATACCGTATATTCCAAACCACCTGTTTTGCTATCTTAGTTTTTTTTATCAATTATTAGACAAGAACGGATTAATATTAAATTAATAATAAAATTGTATTTTTATGTATAATTAAATATCGTATATTATTAATTCCCGTAGATTTTGACAAATTAGGCAATATGTCTACAAATTATGTTGTTTTTTAATGTATTTTGCGCTTAATATCACTTTTGCTTTTAATGTGACTTTTGTGGTCAGTTTGTGTCAAAATTAAAGTTTTTATATATGAAACAAAAATAATCTGAAAAGAATTTTTTACACAATATATATGTTTTTCTAGTGCAACATATACAATAATATCCAGTTTCTGTGTCGTTCTGTTATAGACGAAGGGCGCTCGTGTTTATACATAAAAATAATTTTAAGCTTTTTAATGAGCATAAAGCCCAGCATCAGCTGATTTTTAAAATCAGCTGATTTTGTCTCGTTCTTCTAAGTTTTTTTAATTTCAATAAATTTAAACAAATAAATTATTACATAAATTAGATAATGATTATTTCAACCTTAGGATTATTTGAACCCGTTTAATGTGAAAATTTCAAAAAAATTATAAAAGCTAAAATAACAAGTCGTAAAAAAATTAAGTCGGTTTCTATAAAATTAGTTTGTCGATTTGAAGCGGTATTATAATTCTTATTGCTAACATCTGAGCATTGAACCTCATTTATATAAAATATTTTTGTAAAAAATTAAGATTTTTTTCAATTCATCTTACATTCTTCGACGGAAAATACAACCATAGCTCTGAAAAAATACTTTAATAATCGGTTTACATTAATATAAAGCTTATTTTCTTCTAAATATGATGGCAAAACATATAAAAAAATTTAATAAAATATGAATACCTAACAGTTTTCCAATGTTTTAAAATAACAACGTTATCACCCTATTTGAATTATATTAAAAAGCTTGATTTTATTATATATACAAATCTCTAAAAAAAAAGACGAGTCCATAGCCAAATAGTTGTAGATAGGTACAAAATAGCCTAACAAAATTACGTTTAGCGTTAAAGACGTCAAGACTGAAAAAACTGTTTCAAATTAACATACTTTTATTTAGTTATTTTAATAAATATTTTTATTCTAAAATCCACAATGTACGACTATAAGCTTACATAAGAAGAAAAATATAGGAAAAATAAACATAGCTTTATATAACATTGTGAAAAAAAATAACCGACAAGATAAAATAATATAAAATATATAACATAAAATAATAAATAAATAAATGACCGCAAAAAAGCAGTTTGAGCATCGACAATAATTTTTTTAAATTTTGTTTTTTGTAAGCTTATAGTTGTAATACATTGTGGTTTTCCAAATAAAAATCTCTATCAGAATTACCAAAAAAAAAATATGATTTAATTTGAAAAAATAATTTTTGACAGTTTAGCTTTAAAGTCTTTAAAGCTATAAGTGGTTTTATTATATAATTTGATGTATAAATAATTAAAATCAGCCAATAGACAAGCGAGATATAGACTCATCTTTTTTTTGAGATAGTCTGCATAATAAGTTCAACATTATATATTTGATGTAGCTACACAAACGCCCTCCGTCTATAACGGAATGACACAGAAACTGGATATTATTATATATGTCACACTTAAAAAAGTTTTAATTAGAGTAATTATAATATAATAAATATTATTATTTTTATTTCTATATATAAAACTTTCAATTTTGACACAAACGGCATCTCATAGGTGACATATAAATTTGATCAAGATCTAAATATGCAATAGTTTTTAAATTATTCTTAATAATTTAATTTTGACATCAATTTTAAACACTGACAACACTGACTATAAAAAATTAATAACAAATCACAAAATTTTAAAATCGATTAAAATATTATGATTAATTCATCAATTTATCTATTTGATTAGTTTGATCAAATTAAGCGAAAAAGCACTTTGTTTATATCAATTTATAAACAGTAAATCAAATAATTATTCTAATTATTATAATGCGGTCAGTTTATCCAAATTTTCAATTTGTTAGATTATTTTTATAAATTAATAATTAGGAGCGGCCTATACAAAATGATTATTAATTTCTCTTATTGTTAATTAACTTATTACCATCCCCTTCATTTATAATTGAAAAATATGTCTTATTCATCTCTAGATAATAACCACTTGGTGGTCGAAAGAGCTGTCAAGATCGATTAAACAATCTTTTGGCAAGTGGTAAAACTGTGTGAATAATTACTAATGTAAGAGTAACTGGTTTTAATTTAGACTTTAGTGTTGTGCTTACTAATTATGCTTTTAACAATAACTGTCAAACCAATTGTTGAAGATATAAAGTGAAATTGTTGGGGTTGAAAGTGAGACGCTCCTGTGCTCAGTTTTTATTTTTTTTTTGTTAAAATTTGGTTATTTTATCTATTTTTGATTATTGAATACTGGGTGTATACTACTAACATTAATAAAGAGTGGCTATGCTTTTTAGGCAGCATGTTTCAGATTGGTTTGTACCAAAGCCGGTAACAATCTGTAAACAAAGTCGTTTACGCAATGACGTACGGATTTTTTAAAATTTGAATATATCAATATTGAGTATTTAATTTAATTAGTTTGCATTATGGTTTTTGAGCGTTATAAAATAAAAAATACATATTCTCATTTTGTTTACCAATATACCGTTTTTTCTAAATAATTAAAAATTCATTTTACATTTAGAAAACGACGCAAATGCCGGCGTCAGGCATTTGTGCACGGAACTGTGCTCCAAAATGCAAATCAATACCAGCTTAGCTTACCGGCACTAAAAATGCAATAAAATAGCTAAATCAAGATAATTGTTTTATTTTTCAAAGCCACCTAGGATAAATATTTATATTATAAACCCTGTATGTAATTGTTACTTCGTACTGCCATAATTAATTTCTAAATTTATTTTTTAGATAATCACAGATTACCAAAAAAAGTTAATCTTAAACTTTACCTAATTTTAGACAATCTTGCAATAAAGATTATCTTTAATGTTCAGAAATTTCTTGGTAATTATTTTTCCGTAAATTTTAAATAATAGCTATTCTACAACTTGTAGTCTCTTGATAATAATTAATTCACTCAAACTTTTCCTAAGATTTATTACCAAAACTTAAAGCACTTTGAACTTTATTAATAGAGGGTTTAATTTATCGTAATTAAGTCATAACCTCAAATAAATTGAAGCAAACTACAATAATTTACCATTACTACAGATTCTAATGTTTAAATCTATGAGCTCTGCTGGTGTGGGCATAGCAATTTCTATGCCAATTAGTAATCTACATAAAGATAAATATGATTTATTTTACGAGTAGAACATTGGGTAAATCCAAGATAATAGTTATTTACATAAAAGTCAGGAAAATGTCACATTACTGAAGAGAAGCTAAATTAAAATACGAGGCACTTTGTGCCGAGTATTTTAAAGCTCCGAGTCAAGTAAGAGATTTTACTGACGTGTTTTGTATTAAACTTTTCCGGAAATCGTAAAAAAAGACGAATTTTACAAATTTTAGAATTTTTTTTGACAAATTCCACAAATGTCAAGTTTGTCAATTTTGTTGGCAACTATAGTTACTAAAGTATCTTTTCAATTTTGCGTCTTGTAAAGTTTTTACAGTACTAGTCCGGAAAACTCAATTTTCCTGCGCGTAAATAAGCAGGAAAATGTTGTTTCCAAGACGATTTCCGGAAAAATGATATTTCAATGGAATAGTTTAAAATTTTATTTATATCGGAAAAATAAAATAAATTTTACAAAAATATAATTTTTTGAGTTCAAAAAGCAGTAAAGCTACATAGGCAACTAAAACACGATTTAAACACTAATATTTAACGACCATCAAATAATATGTACTCTAGAACTGTAAAGAAGTTTTTTAGCGTTGGTAGTAATGGTATGACATCGAAAATTATTGCCCTATCTGCCTTATGTCTAACGTATATAAGATTTTTGTTAAGATAATTTTAAAACAGATTGAATAAAACATCAACCGACACACGAAAAAATATAGGAGGTACCACGAGAACAAGGAATTGAACATAAATACTTTCAATTAATAAAAAACATATACAGTCGCAGTTCAGCAAGAATCCAATTAGAAAAGAAAAGCAGAAACATCCCTTATCACCGAAACAATTGTCTGCAGTTCTAAAATTAATCATTAAAAATCTTAATTGAGAACATGTCGGGTTAAATGTAGATGGTATATTGATGTCGCACCTAAGATTCGCTGATGATATAGTGCTACTGGTAAAGACATCAAAAGACTTAAATAAAGTAATAAAAAAACTTGCGACAGAAAGCGAGAGAGTAAGATTGACACCAAATTCGGAAAAAACAAAAGAGATAGATGACAAACGAAATCAAATCTACTAAAAAATTAGGAAACACTAAAATTGCCTCTACTGATGACTACATCTATCTGGGACAGCTCATAAGACATGCTAGAAAAAAGGAAGAAAAAAATTACAAACGGATGGAAGAGATACTGGAACTTGAAAGAGGCTATGAAGGATAAAACACTCCATATAAACATAAAAAGTAGATTGTTTAACACCTGCGTACCACCTGTTCTTACATACGGTTGTCAATCATAAACTTTAAAGCAGAAAATATTGAAAAAACAAGCAACTTGCCAATATGCAATAAAAAAAAGTATGCTAAGTGTCAAAAAATCAGACAAATTGAAAAACTGCGTCATCAAAAATTAAAGAAAAACTACTGATGGAACAACTAAAGTCAAAAGACTTAAATGGAGATGGGCTGGCTGCGTAATAAGAAGGCGCAACAAATGGAGCAAAAGAGTGACACGGTGGTACCCCAGATAATGCAAAAGAAAGAGGTAGACCGCAGAAAAAATGGGATGACGATATCAGACAAGTGAAGGTAGTTATGTAGAACAGAGTGTCTCAAAAAAAGGATAAATAGAAAAGGTTGGAGGATGGGAGTTGAAGGAATTATAGACAAGAAACAGATATTAGTTTAAATAGTTTATTTAGTTAAAGAGTTTAGCATTAGTTTTTTTTATGTTTAAAGTCATTGTAATCTAGATCTGAATAAAAAGCTATATTGTTTTAACCAAATCCAAAATTCGAAAAGAATCAAAGGTGCGAGACGGTTGACCAGTGGGTTTTAGATCGTCGGTACCGGATGTGATATAAGCGAGCAGCAAGCGAGAGTAGGAGTCAGTACAAGTTTAGTAGAGTTCAGATCCAACCAATGTATCGACATAAATATAAATTAAATGTACAAAGTGTTTTAACAAAGTTCAAAGAAAATAGTGTGATAATAATAATTTATATAAATTAGTAGCCTATTATTAGTATATAAATAAATAAGTGTGTAAATAATTTATGTAAATAAACTGTACAGCTTTCATGTTACATTATATTATAGTAATAATGTGTCAAGCCGTGTGTTACGGTTTTACAGAAAATTTGTTTAGCTGTATTCACTTTATGATGGACGAACCCAACTGTTTAGTTGCTTCTTTAAATACACAATTCGTTTATTAATAGAAAATCATTGTATACATTAATAACGCATCTTAAAATACGGTTGACGGAAGAATTGATAATTTAAATACCATTAAGATAGTAAAAGATATAAGCTATAAATTGATGCGAAAAATATTGCTACTTCTCTGCCAGTTCTCTGAAATAGGGCATACATTTACAAATTTATTTTATTACTACTAGAATATGTGACCACATTCACCTTTTCTAACATATGTGACAGATATTTTAAATTCGAGAATACTAAAACGATCGTTTCGCTAGAAAGCCAACCGGCTTTTCTGGAGCAAAAAACCAATACTTTTATCTCAGGCTGCATAAATTGAGAGCATCATCATTAAACGTGTGCCATCAGACTTTAATGGCAAAAGCTACAGAAAATGTCCATTGTCGTACAGTGAAAAAGTAGAGGAAAAGACAAATTAGCTATTAGAAGATCCATAACTGCTTATGGCAATGATACGACTTTTAAAATATCTTAAAACTTTTCCGTACTATTTATCTAAAATCAAATCGTCTTTAAAAGTTTAAAATTTGTCATAAATTACCAGCTCGAACAATTAATCTATAATCAACACATCTAAAGGATAGTCTTTAATATCTTTAGAATTTAGATAATTACCAAATGTCAATTTTATTCCGGTCAGCAAGATATTCAAATTAGAACATTTTATTTTAGAAGAGTGGCAACTAGTTGAGATTTGATGACATAATATTGACATTTTAAATTTAATAGCAACATCAAATTGTGTAATTTTATTAAATTAGAATTATAAGAGTATGATGATCAAATATAAGTAAGACACTTGTAATTTTTTTTATAGAAGAACACAAAATTACAGGATTTGGCCACATTGTACCAAGTTTGAAAACACAAAAATTAACTAAACCTAATGCTTCTGTCATTAACAGCATCATCGTCTTCAAATAAGGATAGATTCATCATTCAATCAGGCTTAAAGCAAGTGAAACAAAGCAATTTTTTATAAAACAAAGATTTGTAGACTCAGACATGTTTCGTGCTTACTAGGTTCTTTTGCTTTGCTTAGATTTACTCAAGTGTCTATTAATCACGTAAAATGTAACACTTAGTGACATCTATCTATCAAAAGCTTTTTGCATTAAAGTCAGAAAATCATACTTTCTCAAATCAATGCCAAAAAGTCAGTAATTATTTAGAGCGGTAATGTAAAAGACGGTTGTTCAACCCGCAATGTCTTTGATTCATTGATGTTTTCTTTCCTTAAAACTGAAGATTCTTCATTAGATGCTTTAAAAAATTTAGCAATCTCAAGACGCTTTCTTACCGGAAACTTATTGAACGAGAATTTAAAATTTTATTGCTTAACGTTGCATTTGGTTTAATGTCCCCTCTATTACGTCACATAACGATAAAAGATCCTCAAACTACAATTATTATTATTAAAAAAATATTTTTTTTTTGCTACCTGATGATGGTATTGTATACCGAAAGCGGTTTTGTATTATTACATTATAACTAGGGTATACTATTTTTTGTTTTTATAAATCCAATCTTGAAAACTCATTACTGCTTCAAAAACATTACTAAAGTTTAAAAAGAACTTTGAACAATTTGATGTTGCAATTCATCGAATTTCCGTAGGAAACAATTTACTTCCAAATTTTCTTATCAGAACGCTTTTTCAGTGTCTGGCTCGTTGGTCTAGGGGTATGATTTCCGCTTAGGGTGCGGGAGGTCCCGGGTTCAAATCCCGGACGAGCCCAAAGACTTTTTTATATTTTTCAACTTTTTTATTAATGTTTTTTTTGATTTCTCAACTGTTATGAGCCAATTTTTGTAAAACGTAATTAATTTTCTTGATTAACTTATTTAAGCAGAAAAGGAAAGGGAGCATTGTTGATGTATTAAGTGTTGTAGAATTGACTTCTTTTTAGAATTTGAGTAAATATTGATTTTGAATGAAGACTCAATATTCTTAAACCATAGAAGTATAGTGAACGCCTTCTACAGAGTGTAGAACAATAAACTGAACGAAAACTTTTTGTATCAAAAAAATATTTACAAATTGGTGTCTCGTTATGACGGGGTATTATAAATGATTATAACATCCCGGACAAAGGGCTTTGAAATGTGCCATCCTTTCGTTAAGAACGTACAGAGCTTTTTATTATTAGTATATAGCATAATTAGTAATTAATTGATTACATAAACAATTTACATGTAAATTGTATACGTAGCAAGATTTCTACAGTTTTTGTGATGACCATTTCAAGTTTCAACCCATGGTCTAATGTAATTCCTAAGAATTTTGTCTCATTGACTTGCTTTTTCTAATTCTTCTTGCTAATTCCCGATCAAATAACAAAAATTTGTTCTCTTTTTTGAAATATTAAAATGTATACAAACTGTTATCGTCCCGTTAAGGTACAGGTTGTTACAATCGAAATATTTATAAATCATTTAATCTTGTTGTAGCTTCAGTAGTTTTATAATTAATTTTATTTTCAGTTACTAGATCAGATGTGTCATTCGCAAACATCGTTGAGTCATAAAATTTTTAGTCGTTAACATAAATTAAGTACAGCAGAGGACCAAAAACTGATCCTTGCGGAACACCACTGCTACTAATTAAAGACTGTAAATTAGCACCATTAAACCTTAAAATACTACTTTGCGTAATTTATTTTTTGACATAAGTAAGAACTATCATTAGACATACGTTCTTTATATCATAGCCTACCTGATAAAAAGACTCTTTGATCGCACTGTATAACCGTTTTGTCAAAAACTTAAAACAATAATTTGTAACAAGTTAAAGATTATCTTTTTGTATGTGTCTTTTTCTGTTTTTCAATTCTATATCTTTTTTATTTTTTTATTATAAGTATAATTTTTTTTGCCAAAATTTTTTGATTTTTGTTTTATAAAATTTGTTTTTGTTACTCCTCAAATTTTAAGCTTTTTTTAATTAATTTTTGAACTTTAAAAATGAAGGAAAATATCAATTTGATTATATAAAAACTTTTAGTTTGTTTTTTATAAACGATTGCGCATAATTTCTGTGTTTATCAACCGATTTAGAACATTATTTTTCTGTTTGAAAAAAGATATGTTCAGAGTCGTCTCATAAAAATGATCTGACCAAGATCTTTTTAGTGATAGTCAAAATTGAACTCCGAGAGAGCTGTGAATCGCTCAATTTTTGATCAAAAAAAAATGTTTTATAAACATTGCAATTCAACAAAAATATTACAAAATAATTAAAATAAAATTACAAAAACAATAATAATTTCCTCATTAAAATAGCAAAACATGTTAAAATTTAAACAATTAAAAAGTTGTTCAAAATAAATAAACAATTAATTGAATTAATTTTATTAAAGTTGTTTAGTCAGTTTTAAAATTTATGTTTAAATTTTTTTAATATTTTTTCCACAAAATAATATGTATACCAGAATAAGCGCCATACCTTTAAAACTGTGTCTTTTTTAATTTCCAATTTGCTAGTTTTCAGTTTAATTTATTTTGAAATACAGTGCTAATTGTAAAATTAGTCACTTAATAATCTAAATTAAGTGTTCTAAAAACAATAAACCAGTGTTGTTCTAATACTTATAACGTTGTTTTTATGCAACAGATAATAGTTATTTGAATCACAAAGCCGGAAACAGGCATTTTGCAAAGCGAGTGATTTTGAGACAGTGAACTACAAGCTCTTGCAAAAGCGTTTTCGGAGGTGTGATTCACAAGATTTTTTGTGCCGCTCCCAATTTTTTATTATAAAAATAAAAAAAATTTTTATTAAAAAATATTTGCTTTGACATTTTAAAAGTTATTTGCGTTCTTAAAAAACAAAATTGCTGTTTTCTAAAAAAATCGATACTCCAGCACACATAAACGGAATCCGTGAATAGTATTACCAATGTTTATTACTATTTCATGTTTTAAAAGTAAAGAAATCATAAAGGTTATGTTTTTAGAGCATATATGATAATTATTTCAATGATTGTTTATAATAAACTAGCCTCTAAAATTTATTCTAAAAAGAAATATATGCAAAACGGTTTGAAACCTAATCTATGTTTGGTAGTTGGGTTTTTACATATTAGAATGATTAACGAGAGAATGATTTTTAAAAGCTCGTCAGCAAGCCTCAGGCCCGGGCTCTTCGTAGGGCACACCAACGAATTACCAACGAACATTATACAATACAAACCGTTAGTTGTCGTTGATAAATGTCTGACAATTGACAATAACAGCAAATGTCATAGTAATCATTTTCTAGCCTAGGCTGGCAAGACGGCGTTGCAGGCCGCTTAGAACACGTTGAAAGTTATGTTTTGCAAGCGCAAGACACAAAAATTATATTAACAGCCTGAAATCTAAAACAGTTTTTTTGTTTATCTAAAATTGTTAATAACTAATAACGGCAACTATTGACGATAACAATAATTTTAATAGTATTTTTGCGTAAAACGCTGCAATTTCAAGAGCGTAGTTGCGTGTCAGAGTGGTCGAGTTGTAACGCAAGAAATACTATTTATTTAGCATACTTAATTTTTAGAGAACTGTTTAATGTATTTATAAAAAAAATTGAAAATCAAACTTTCTGACACTGAATTAAAGTTTCTTTATAATATATTGTTAATAATGTTGTCCAAACATTAATATGGGTAAGTTGAAATCTAAAAATAATATTATTTCAAATAATCAAGTTGCTGCCATCCCATAGTCTACATAAAGTCGATATTAGTACCCTTTTGCAAACAAATTAACTTTTGAATGATTTGTGGTGTTAGAAAAAGTGCCATTGTTGCCAACAATACAAAAAAGAGTGAATAAAGCGTGCTGCTATTCGAAAGCTCTGATGCGTTCGATAAAAGATTGAACGTGTAGAATGCTCATGCACAGTGATCTGGGAAATCGTTTTTCTACAAGCAGCAGATACGTACCTGCAAATAGCGGAGCTGCAAGGCGGCTGGAGAATCACCAATTACTTCGGAAGCTTCACGTAAAGCTCTAGAGGCTTTCTGTTCACCTTCGGCGGCGATCACTTTTGCACGAGCTTCTCGAGCAGCTTCCGCTTCAGCTGCCATGGCTCGTTGAAGCTGAACTGGTAAACGGACGTCTTTGCTAGAATAAAAAATGACAGCTAATTAATAAAGAAAAAACATCAGTGTTTGCGTAAAAATGACATTTTGGTCATTGTTACACGTCTAATGAAGGTCTATAAACAACAATTCTAAAGCGTTTGTAACACAATTCTAAAGAGTTGCGTTACAACTCTTTAGAATTTTACAGATGTTCAATAAATGATTTCCACTAGCGACATCTATTGATAGTAGCAGCTATCACATTAAAGACGAGAAACAAGGTTTCTACTTGTCAATGCTAAAAGTCGCTCCAAATTATCAGTTCTCAATAATTTTGAGACCAAAGAAACATCACTGATCCCACAACCATGTTATCACATTAGCGCTTTTTGTCTAAATAGCCCCTTTTGCCTCAACATTATCAAAACCGTTATCTCTGATTTGGAATGATCTATAGCATTATCATAGAGAAACGGACTCTCGACATTAATATCTAAAGCTTAAAATTCTACTCGACGTCGCTATTTCCACTATATTACGGAACTAATAAATTCCTTGATAGAAATAAGTTCGAATTAACACGGCAAACTTATTCAAATAAGGATCTGTGAGAAGTTGCTAAAGAGTTCCAATAAGAACGAATCATAGCCAAATCTGTAGGTCTAGTTTAAATTAATTTGTTATGAGGTTATACTAAGTTTATTGAACATTCTTTGCGATTATTTGTCTTGTTAACATACAAAAAACCTAATTGCAAATACTCATAGATAACAGCGGTCTAGCTGTTATCTATGAGTATTTCAATTACGTTGACAATGCTTATCAACTGCATTGTTTTGTGCACTAGGTATGACGTTAAATTTTGGAAGAGACCTATAATAGAGCAAATACTTCGCTTCTCTCAACTCAATTAAGGCCTAGGAATTTATCCAGAAACTATTTTCGCCAATAAACACAAAATGAATCGCATTATCTGAAGAAGGTCAAGCCTTTGGCGTTTATAGAGAGCTTTTCGGGAAAATAGAAGTTTGAAGATCGTTTAGCACCGCATTAAAGAGCTTACAGCCACTGCTTTTTAGATTAACCACGTTTTCAAAACATCAGTCTGAAGTATCAAAAGATTTCTGCTTCAAGAGTTTGTGCTTGCTCTACTTCCAGAACAGCTTATTATATTACTAAAATGTAAATTCATAAAGTTGTGTTGTTTAAAAACAAAACTTTTTAAAATTTTGCAGCGTATCTTATGGAAAAACGGTTAATCAAACTTACTTTGTGTCACTATTTAATAATTTGTATGTATTTACTACAGATAAGTAAGCAAATAATCGATTTTGACGTGCTAACGACCAATAAATCAATATATAACGCTAGTAGCACACACAAAATATAACTAATTGTCTTGTTCCGTCTGAGACAAGCGTGCATGCGCAAGCGCAAAACAAGCAATAGAGAGGCACAATTGGCTGCGGGTATCTAAACATTGGGTTGACACGTTGCTGTATAAAATGTGCATAACACCCAGTATGTACCACTGTTCTTAAGAGATATTAATGCCGTTGTACCAATTCTTTGCGGCAATTTCAACACAAGCGTAAAAAATTATAACAATCTCGAATGCGTACCAGATATTATTAAGTCAACAACGTTGAGAAAAACAATTATTAATTCTACCTAACGAGTAAAATTTTAGTAAAAAAAAAATTAAAATTAAAGAGTGCAAATAAATGTTAATTTATCAAAAAAATTGTATATTTTTAATTAACTCTTTCTTTGCATTATACAAAATAATAATAACTCAGTGATAAAAATTCAATTCAATTAATAAAAGTTTCTTATTTTTCATCAATGTTTCCTTAAGACGTTATCACGTAAAATTATCGTTCGTGAACCGACTTTGCAAATTATCATTTTTTCCCAACCGGCGAATTTTTTACCTGTGTGCAATAGTGATTAATTTTTACACCTATCTTTATTGTATCTCAAATAAGTTTCGCATTGTTAGCACTTCTAATCAATTGAAATTTTTTTTTACAACAAAGTTGTGCAAGAAGTGAAAAAAATAGTATTCCAGCCATAGGCAATAGTTTAGGCAATTACAACTTTGCCCGCGGTCTGCAAGAAAGCACTTTCTTACCTTGGCTTAAAATATACTATTTTTTAGGTAACAATTAACTTGTAGCATATACTGTGGCTGTAGCATAAACTGTGTCAGAGAATAAGATTAAAACTTCTTGTAAAAATATTGTCTATAACTGCTTTATAATTAAGAAAATTGTTTTTTGCACTCATCGCCCATCGGCAGTTTCCGGTCGTTCCCAATGCATCGAAAAACGTTTCTCTCACACTGCGGTGTTTTTAACTTTTAGGAATTTTTTTCTAGGAAGAAATGTTTGAAATAATCTTATTTTATTCCAATAAAACCATGACAACCAAACTAAAAGTTAAAAAAGTACTTTTTTCTAGGGTCTCCTATAAAACTGACTATTATAAGCTCACTTTTCTTAATTTATCGTAAACATAGAAATTTTTTTATGTATTTTGAGTGTAAAGATCCATTTTTGTATGCGGCTGCTTTTTTGTACCTCGGTGGAAATTCGCATTCTTATACCAAAATGACCCTCTTTGCACTCAATACATAAATAACTATTTCGGTACTAAGTGTAGGTTTTTTCAACATATAATTATTAAGATTAGTAGTGTAGTACAAACTGATCAACCAGTTATAAACTGCAATAACTAGTGCTAGGTTTATTAAGAATCTTTTCAATTCTACACAAATTATATCACATAAAACGTTTAGACCAGCTTCCAATGTATGTTGTAAAAAAATTTCTAATAGAAAAATTTTAAGAATAATATAATGATATTTTCTTATAAAACAATTTATTGTTTTATAATAGTATATTGAAGTACTAGTTTTAAAAGAGTTGACCATGCGCACAAGTCTCAGGTAAAAAACAAGCCGCAGAAAATTTTCTGATACACGTGCAACAATATCTCTTAAAAAATGTGTGCTTTAGGCTATTTTTTAAAATTTGCGTCAGTTTGTTCAGATTTAAATATAAAAAATCGCTCTAAGAAGATTTGTTGCTAACGGTTGGTAACAGCAACAAGTTATTTGATTTAAAATTCAGTTTAAAAGCTTTGTTTGACCTAATTTGTTTAATTTTTAACAAAAAAATAACATTTTACGAAGAACCGAATATATGTGCTTTATCCAAAATTCGAAAACAAGCCAAAACAACAAATTTATTACCTTATAACCTAACAATTCTAAATGTAGAAAGGATTCCGTAACATAAAAAATTTTTGCTGCTCTGCTTGAAGCTACTTTGTTTCTAATTTAAGCCACTCGCTAATCACTTTTCAAAACAATTTCAGTTAAAATTTTCTTTCAAAAATATAACAGTATATGTAAAAAAATATGACTTTGACGTAATTACTTTTTTGGCAGCTACGTATACCAACACCAACCTCTAAAAACTAAAAACATCTATAAGAGCACGAGTGCTTTAACAGATATCTATTAAAGACTTTAAATTAAAAACATTATTAAGCTTAATAAAAATCCAATTCGAAAAAACATTATTGTGTAATAGTTTCAGTTCAAAATTATTCTATATAATAATCTTACTGCTTGTTAATATTAGCTTCAATGTGCTTCAAAATTTGATTTTAATTTTATTGAAAATAGGAAGCCCTCAGCATTTTGTGCGATATTTATTGAAAAGAAACATTGACAATCTTTAAAATCTACATTAAATTTTCTCTCTATTGTTTAAAATACAAACAATACAGAATATAATGTCTTTATGACAAATACACTGCTAATGACATCAAAGAAACTGGAATCCTGAATAATACTCAATTTCAGCTCATTATTCACTGTTTGTGCTATTCATTGCAATTTCATGAATAATTCTAATTGGTTATTATAAATCCTTTGCTGTTTTTGGTATAAAAAACCAATGTGAATTTTAATCGAGTTAACTAAACTTTACTTTGCACTAAAATCCAAGCTTTCGTTACATTCTTTTTGTGGATTTTATCGCAAAGTGCCGCGAATTTATTTCGAGTAATTCTATTAAATCTGCCACTATTTGAATAGGGGAAGACAAAATACGCGTTGAAGTTTAGAATGTTAATTACCTAGAGTATTGTTTTTGTGCTCTAGACTGTATATAAATAAATTACTAAATTTCCACTATAAGCAATTTCATAAATAGACATAATTGCAAAAATAAAAACACTCTAATTAAAGCAACAGCTACACTGTTTGTTTGCTTAAAATTTTTATAAGTTTCAACCGAGCGCAAAATAGCTAATTAATTCCCGCCCGCAAAAGTAAACAAGCAAAAAAGTAAATTCTTGAAAAGCTTTATAATTATTGCTTACTTTATTTATTAATTTAATTATTCCATAAATGACTGAACATGTTTATGTGGTAGCTACAGAAATACATCAGATCTTACTTTTATAATTTTTAATGTTAATGGTTAGAGATTTTAGTTCAACCTAGACAAAAACTTAATTCTGATCACTGAATTTTATGTTTCCGTCGGTTTTTCAGCTTTTTGCACAAAACTACAGAAGAGTTAAACCGTTTTTGCAAGTATTTAAAACAAAACAAAATTAAAAAACTAAAAAAAATACATAGCAAAAAAAGAAATTTTTGAAAATGCTAAAAGAGTTAACTTTTTTAAAATTATTAAGTTTAATTATTAAAGTCAAAAAAGCTTCAAAAATAGTATAATGCAAGCAAAAAAAGTAGTTAAAGAAAGATTGCGCAAGACGCTTAAACTATTTGCCAGAAGGCAATATAGGCAATATAAGAGTGAAGTTTTCGTGCATAGTCAAGTCAAACCTAGAGAACGAAATTGGTAGTTATCTCCACACTCGATGGTGTGCGAATGTGGTCCCTTAACCTTTCTGTTTCAGTAACCTAGCCAGGTGACCGATTCAACCTTTTTCTAATAATGTGGCTAGTTTAGCCAGGGCAGCAAAGTTTGTGAGTACTGAGACGACTTGTTCTAACCTTGAAAAAAGCACATGTTTGACTTTATCACATTATATTAATTATTCTTATGCATGCATATACATACATGTCTTCATTTACATACTTGTTTTTATTAGAGAGCATGCAGGTTATTTTGTATCAAGATTGACACGGATGTTATGGTTTATTGTAGCTCTTTATGTAAAATGATTAAGAATAAAAGCCTACACGATTGTGCTTGAGCCGCTACTTACTTCTATTACTATTTTTATATTACGATTATTTGACTTTCGACGCCGATTAACACATGTTTTTTGCCGATTAACACAAGATCTAACTTCTTAAATTTCTTGCCAGTTAGAGAGATCTTTCGGTTGTAGTGTTATCCCAATTGCAGCAATGAAAAGTTGTAGTGTTCTTACCTTTGCAATTTCTTTAATTTTATGAGAAGATTTTCACAACTTTTCTTATGGGCCTAGAAGAGACAATAGGCAAAAAAATAAAGAAGCAGAAGAAAGTCGTCGACGTTTATAGAATCCGGTTCACACGATAGAAACAGCAAAGCCACCATAGCGGAAGATGCTCTCCACAAGGCTAGGATGGAGGAAGATTGTCTTGCGGAGACAAGCCTCGGGACTTGTCTCCGGTCAATAATACTTATCAAAGAGGGCGAGCTGTAGTAGATTGTTGAGAATGATGTAGTCTGTTAATATTGTATTTAAATTGTATATATATTTAGAGAAAGAATATGGTGAAACAATCTGACAGTTATTGTATTTCAATCAAACTAGGTAACTTAATTTTATTATTATAATTATCCCGGCACCTTCGCCATTATTCTTATGCAAATTACGTCAAAAAAACACTTTTTACAAATAAAAACTAGAAAAAAGCTCGTCAAAATGACTCAAAACGTTTGTTAATAGCGCCAACAGAAAAACTCACAGATTATCTAATGATTAAAGATCACAAAAATAGTGCGAAAAACCAAAAAAAAGTAATAACTTTTTGTCAATCTTATTATTGTATCTATTAAGATTGACATTCTATATATTCAGAATTTAGAGTAAAAGCTTTATGAATCACAAGTCAAAATTTTTTGATGCAGGGTAGCCTCTAATAGATGTTGTTGGTTTTACCATATTACCATAGACTAAGTTACAGGCACTTGGGTAAAGATCAGCCCGAATTTGTCACTGCAAATTTATTCAAATCTAAATTTGTTGCATCTTGCTGAAGAGTTCTAACAAGAACGAGACATGTTCAAGTTTACAGATATAGTTTGAATAAATTTGCACCGATTTTTTATTTTATTCGATGGTGGTTGACCAACGAAGATAGATTACATTGTAAATCATTGATATCCGTTTGAGACCAAAAGTGCTAACGTGATAACTTGATCCAATCAGCAATTTACCTTTTATTTCAAATTATATCTATTAACATTGACATTCTATTATCCCAAAAAAATTTTCATTCAAAGAAGATTCTAAAGTAAACGTTACACATTTTGCTCTAGGGCAAAAACTTGATTCATTTTGTATTTTTTTGGAAATTTTCAATTTATATTTTAAAACTTACATGCTACAGTTTAAGCTATGATCTTGTTAAAATGTTGGTTTTAGATAGTTGTAGAAATCTGTCTATACTCTCTATTATTAACCCATTGGGCAGATAAACTTCTAATTAAACTAATTATTCCATTTTCAACTTTGATGATCAATACAAAAGAGAAAATCATTATAAAACTTACATTTCTACTCGTTCTACATTGATTCCCCAGGAGTCCGTAGCTTCATCAAGCAAAGCTTTCATGTGTTGAGAAATGCTTTCTCTTTCGCTAAGAATTTCATGAAGTGGTCTTTGGCCCATAATATTACGAAGAGTGGTTTGAGCAAGTAAGCGAGTTGAGTGATGAGCATTCTCCACATTCGCTATGGAGACGGTGGCATTAGACACTCTGTAGTAAACGACGGCATCCACTGAGACAGTGACACTGTCTTTGGTCAACACCTAAAAAAATACGAAAATACAAACAAAAAATATTTCTTCTTATTCTATAAATTTTATAAAACAATTCGCGAAAAAATGCGTTTTTATCATTTTACAATAAAAAAATAAAAACCAGATCAAATCTGATCAAAATTATCTTGAAGAATTTCATGTTAATTTTGTGACCACTTCAAATGTAAAGAGTTAACCGGCGGCTCAATCAGCTGATGAGCTAGAGAGTTGTTCCATCTATTGTCGTTTGAATTTAGTGTCGGTTTTAAGTGTTTATTTGTTTATAAGATGTTTATCACATTGCAAGAGATATTTAGATATTTAAATGCCACCCCGTCGGCAAGATGTTTTAACCAATATATTTAATAAAAATTAATAAAAAAACTGTCACCATTTGTTATTGGATAGGAATCGTAAATAACTACCTATCCGTCGTAAAATACGTTAACTTATTGAAGTTTTGCACAGTTTTGCCGAATTTGAATTGTAACGGTGGTGATATGGTCATAAAATAAAATAGTCCTTATTTTCAATCTGATTAATATGGTTTAGTTTGGAAAAGAAGCGCTGGTTGATTCTTCTCATATTTGCCGGGTATTAATTGTCTGCAAAAAAGCTAATTTTATCAATTTACTTGAGAAGTGAAAATCATCAGGTTTGAAGCGCAGTGAAAAAAATTCCATAAAACCTGATGCTTTGTTCCTCATTTTTAATGCATATTCTCACGCGAATCTCTGACTTTTTCTTTTCTTCCATTTTCAAGTTCTATAAAGACAACCAGAACATTAATTTAGAAAACAAATGAAAACTTAAGTCTGGGCTTTTGCACGCAATTAACGACACAACCGAATGTCTTACATTTATTCTTATTCTTCAATTCTTCTGCTTATTAGTTCTGTAACATTCTATTTTTGTTAAGATAGAAAAAGCTAGAGTTATCAACTTAACGACCATCCCCTGTAGACATGTTTTCAATAATTAATAAACATTATTGTATTCAATATTTAGTCTTACAATTTATTATACTTTTTTATTATAGTATTTTCGTAAGGCTTCAATGTCGATCGAATGCAGTATTTCGCCCACATTGAAAAAACCGCAAATTTTCTTTCTTGGCTTATCCCACTAACATCGTTTTCTTGTTTTCAGTTATTGAACTCACTCAATTCTTTGTAATAAGTGTCCCTGAATTTTTTGAGTAGCAAACTCGACTCAACATCTTTCGTTGTTTTTCCAGGAAGACAAATATTTCTTTTCATTTCCAACAATGTTACAAACGCCAAAACAGTTTGTTTGCAAAATGTTCCTCAAACAATAAGTTTGTCACCAACAACAATATGGCAACCAAATCATAGACTACTACTAATCTTTGTAGATATACAGTTTTTGTGTTTTTATTATTTTTTAATAATTTTTCTTAACAGCAAATAAGTCACTTAAGAAAAATTAGACCACTCAAGTAAGCATGTCTGGCTACACACTTCTTCCGTGACTTATTTGCTTTATAAGACACTTAAATAATAATAAATAGCTATTAACAATAAGCATCTATTTTTGTTGTTTTATTAAAATAATTGATATTTTGATTTTTGGCTGATTGTCAGTTCTGACTAATCAATATATTGTTAACATCACCTGATTTACACTATTGTACAAAATTATAAAAAAATGAAAAAATAGCTCTCTCAGCGACACTGCAAAGTGCACCGAAAAACAGTGTCAAAAAATCAAGTATGACGTCAAGACTAAACATTTGATTTTTTTTTGGTTTTTTGTTGTTGAATAAATGAATAAAAAACGAAATTATGTTTTGTGTTCCGGCACCCTTAAACGTAGTATAGTTGAATAGCAGTAATATTGTTTTCGTTAATAAAAATAGAGATTTTTGTTGTTCTTATGCAGGCTTAAAAATGAGAATGTCAGTTGCCTGCCTGCTGTCAATTTTTTTTTGCTGCAGCAGATGTAATAATGTGACAGGTAAACCATCTGTCAAATTTAAATCTCTAAGATCTCTCAAAGATTCTATTATGTATAATGTTCTATTGTAAATTATAATATATTAAACAATAGTGAAAAACATGTCTAAAAAATTTGATATCGGTTCCGTAGTGTAGCGGTTATCACGTCTGCTTTACACGCAGAAGGTCCTCAGTTCGATCCTGGGCGGAACCAAATACACTTTTTGCTCTATATGAAAACAAATTTATAATTAAAAGTATTAGTCTAGGCCCTATTAATAACCATTTTGTGGTGTAGTGGTTATCAGGTCTGTCTAACACGTAGAAGACGACCCCCAGTTCGATGCTAGACAATATAATTTTTTAAATAATTTTTCAATAAATCATTTATTAAACGGTTAGAACAATTAAATGCCAAATTACAAATCCTAAGTTGTGAGATAAAAACAAGCAATATGCATAGTTGGAGCAAAAATATATACGTTTATTACGTTATTGCTGTTTTGTTCTATCTGGCCTGTATAATTTAGTGAAGCTAGCGGCATCAACTAGAAGCTATGTAGGGAAACTAGGTTTTCACTCTAAATGACACATTTAAATTTTGAATAAATTTGCTTTGATTTTATTTGAACAAATAGAATAACCAAAATCATAGATAACATTGCGTGTCATAGAAATGCGCTTGTGCCAAAAGGCTAACGTGATAACTTGATTGCGCAATCAGTGATATACTTTTTGTGTCAACTTGTGTCTATTAAAATTGACATCTGTCATTTAGAGTGACCTACTAATATTAAAACATGTAGAAAACTAGTTTCTCAACTGATGATGTAAGGTTAGCTTCTGATAGATGTTGCTACTCTTGATTAATGATTAATGTTAATATTATACACACTGTGTATCAAATTAATAACACTTAATAGATTCTGTTAAGAATCTTTAGCACAATAAACAATTTACACAGCTTCATCACTTGCCAAAAAGTTTGGTTATTAGATTTCGAGAGCTCTTTCGACCACTAAGTGGTCATTATCCAAAGATAAAATATTTCATATCCTGATCACTTTGTGGTCGAAAGAGCTCTCGAGATATGTATCTTTAAAGGTCATAAAGCCTCTGTTAACTACGTACAGTTTACTGGTAGAGGTACATGTGTAAAGACAAGATCTTTGACATAAATCAGAGCTTTTTATGTTATATACAAGCAGGGTGAGGTGAGTTGAGCGTCCAGACGTGCTAATTATAAGCCCAAAACATCTCAAGATAACATTGTAATTTTTGATGATTTTTGTAATGACATTCTTAAGTCATCATAATCATACATTTTTACTAGTCTGTAAACGTATTAAAACAGTAAAAATTGAGTGTTCGGCTAAAAAGTTTAAAACCTTAATCCTGCGTTAGTCATTTTACAGCGCTCGGTTTTATTAAAAGTTATTTGATTTTTACCAAAATTAAAACTTTGCGCTATGAAATGTAACTTACCGCGCTAATAACGTAAATATCTATTGAAGTTGAGCTACCGACAGATGAATACAGACGAAATTGCTGCCTACAATTGATTTCCAAGCATTTTTGTTAGGTTTTTTATTTTAACAAATTGGCAAAAATTTCAATTTTTTACCAATTTTTAAGCTACATTTTTAACCGTCTGGAGAAAAAAAAACAATTTTCCAAGCACAAATAGGGATGGAAAGTAAGTGTAGTTCATATCTTCAGGTAAACAAACTATTCCTGGGAGATACAAAATGGTATTATTGTTCCGCACCCTGAACAAACTCTATTGTAACGCCCTATTAACTCTATACACTTCGTGCTCTCAAAATTTATGTATAAGCACGAAGTATAGATACCAGGAGTCCGAACGTAATGTTGAAAAAATGGTCGCAATTTAGGGGACAGACTTTTCGCCGGTAGAGCGCGCCACTTTTCAAGAAGGTACTCGTTTAAATCCTTACGCGGGAAGTTTTGCTGCTATTGACAGCTCTGGCTGGCATCTAATATTTCAAACATTGTGTCAATCTTTACTGTTTTTGTCCCAACCACCATTAACACAACTTCCTCTAAGCTTTTAATTAAATTAAATAATTTTTCACTAGGATAAATCAATGCACCTTTATCCATAAGTTCTATAAATTTATCACGAGCCGTCACTACTCTTGACTGCATAGACTCTGTGCAGTCAAAGCATTTGGAAAACCGATAAAAATATAACATTTTTTAAATATTATTATTTAAAAACTACACTAATGTAATGATCAATTATTTATTGAAATAAAATTTTAAATATTATTTTGAGGTTACTCACTTTTGGTGCTTTGAATAAAGCCACTTTTCCTAAATGCTCACTTGCCTTTCGGCCACTAAGACAACCATCAACGGCACTGCACTTTCCCATTTTTTTATAAAAATGATTCTAATAAAATAAATTAATATTTTTATATTTAATTTAATTTATTTTTTTACATTGACGTTAGCCGGTCCGTATTTACGTGTAATAATAATAATAGTATCGATCGGTACCTCCTGGCCCTCGCTCAGCGTGTGGCAAAAAAGAGAACTATCATCGGGTCGATTATTTGTGACCATAAATAATGTGAAAAATCCTATACCGTTCGGACTCCTGGTATCTATACTTCGTGGTATAAGCTTGAAAACACATGCAACTGTCATTTTAAGTAGCAATTAACGCAAATGTCATCAGTCCGACAACCGCAGCAACTAAAATTAACTGTGAATAGACAACATTAAACATTTTCCAGCTATTTCTAATTATTGCATTATAGTACGGTCAATTTAAACATAAAAATAGTGATCAACTAACAAAAATTCCGACAAAACCAAATTTAAGTGGAAATTATAAGGTGTCTTTAGAAAATAAAAATTTGAAAGTTTCCATTCTTTCTAAGTAAGCTTAGAAAGGTATTCGGAGTTAAATATCAAAATTTTAGGTTTTTTAGATTATTCTAGAAAACGGTAAGTATCATCATTTCTGAGATATCGCAATACAAACTTTTTTTTTAAGTATATTTTCTCATTATAGGATATAGCTTATACATAAAAGAGATACAGATAGGCAGTTTTGCTTGCTTGAACATCTGAATATGTATATATACGTCGTAAATTTGTGCATATTGTGTAGAACGTGCAACTCTTACAATTGCTATGTAAAGAAATTGTAGAAAATTTTAAGATTTTCAACTTTAGTCTAAAGTATTTTTTCGATAAAACTTACCGTCTTAAAAAAAACTAAAATTTTGATCTTTTACCGAGAATAACTTTCTCACACGGGATTGATGAGATCTTTTAAATTTTTATTTTTCAGGGTAAACTCAGAATCTATACCAAAATTTAGATGTGTCAACATTTTTGTTATTTGAATTGTCTAAATTGACTGGACAATTATACGCTATATTGCCTCAAAGTTATAAATAGATGGAAGATGAGATGTGCAAGTTCACCGTCAATACGAATCTGAAAAAACGCGGCTTGGCAGAATATGAGTTTCACATCCATCAAGCTCAATTTACAAAAAAATCGGATAAGAATGACAGTGAAGCCCCATTAAAGCGATTCGGCTTTTTGTATAGATTTTTCCATAACGTGGGCTACGTTATTGCACAGCTAGTAATTCAAAAAATTACTTTTTCTCAGTTTTCGTCAAAAAAAACTCTTAAAATTGCTATAAAATTTTGTTTGTAAAGTAGTTGATGTCTTATTGTCATTTTTGAGTTATGTTAAGTATATTGGCATTAGGCTTAAAGACTTAAACAATCATATAGTGCTAGATTGTGTATAATACACAATCATAATGTAAATACAGAATAAGTCATTAGTGTGAGATTGGTTTCTTATGCTTTTGCTATTAATACGTGTAAATTGAGGTCTACTATATCGTTCTAAAATGTTTTAGAAACTTAAATTTTAGCTGTGTAAATTACATTAAATCTCTAGCAAAAAAATGTAAAACCAACCCGGTACTAATGTCTCATTCTATATATAACAATCTCTTAGTTATTTGATATTGCTATGCCAAACTATTGTAAAAAAATTAACTTTTGGCCCATTACCTGTCATTGATGTAAAAAGTACAGCAATAATATTTATTTTTCGACTTATAATTCAAATCCCAATCTTGTTTAATTAACCGAATATTTGCTTTTATGTACTTACTTCTTGCGGCGGAATGTCATAGGTCCTTGTACGGAGGTCAACTCGGGCGTAGGCATCAATACAAGGAAGTATAAAAAAAATTCCTGGAACAAGAAGACAATGATTAGGCCTGGAATTCAGCTGGAATATTGGATAGGATATTATTTAGGATGCTGTGAGAACATGAGAACAATACTACTGAGTGTTTAAAGGATGATAGGAATTTAATTAAAATGCACATAACATAATTTAATAAAATTTTACTACCATAGATTTATGTTATTTACGGGTATAGACAATGCTTGGTAGATTAGCAAAATTGGTAAACGTCATTTTTATATTTTCTATTTTTAATCGACTAAATTAAGCTGTAAAATTAAACTAAGTAAGCCATTTATTACTTATTAATTAGACAGATTGTGAAAATCAAATTTTTTTTTCTACAAATTATTCATTACTTTAAATTATTCTTTACTATTTGGAGTTAAGTCGTTATTGAGGGTTTAGGGTTAATTAAAAAAACATGTTAAATTAAACGTATAATGTTGACATTAACAACGTTTCGCTTCTTTATTGAAGCATAATCAGGTAACAAATTTAAAATTTAGAAAAAACCGACTTTATTGTAATTACTTAATTATTATTTTATTTATTCAATTGACTCAAATTGCTTATAAACTAATATTTAATTATTTAAAAACCAATTTCTTAAATTTTTCATTTCTCACTTGTTTTTTATGATCAATTAATTATAACTGTCAAAAACATACGTAAAAAAGCATTAATAAGAATAACTCAAAAATTACTGATTGAATCATTAGCAGCTTGATCAAATTTGAACGAAACTAAATGTGAAGCACCAACTTCCAAATAAAAGTAGAATTATCAAAATCGGTTCACCCAGAAAAAAGTTATAAAATAAAACACTTAAAAAAAATCCAATCAACTTAAAAACCTTTTCCTTTTTTTTTGTTTGTTGGTTAAAAATTAATTTTAAACTTTGTTTTGTTTACAAAAAGAATCTAATAATTTTTTTAAAAAGGTGCTAATAAGAACGGCCATAAACGTTAAAACATAAATCGTATTTGAAAAGTTACAAATATATAATAGATAAAATATATAAAAAGTAATAATTCCAGTAATAAACTTGAAAACTGGATAGTTATACAGCGTAGAAAATAAGTAAGGAGTAAATTGAATAACTCTATTAGTACTTCTGTCAGATATAATACTAAAAAAGCGTGAGGCAGGGTTAATTACAGCGCATACGAGAATCGTATGTTAAATTGTTTGACAGTTATGTCAAACAATTTTTAAGAAACCATTTTTAAAAAAATTGATGGAATCATAACTGTCAAAGAAATAGATGAAAAAAACTTAACATACGTTTCTTGTATGCGATATAATTAACCCTACCACATGCTTTTTTAGTTTTATCTTTAACGCAAGTACTAATGAGTTATTAAAAATTTATTCGTTACTTATTTTTCACACTGTATAATCTTGTTCTAGTAATCTATATATATAAAAGAAAGTCTGTTAGTTACTCCACTTATAACTCAAGAACGGCTTTACCGATATGGTTGAAAATTGATGAGGTGGTAGTTTAGAGCCAGGAGAATGCTATAGGATACTTTTTATTCCAGAAACCACCCTCTAAAAGAAGGGTTAAATCAAAATTAGAATTGCGATGTCGGAAACGTTCGGTGACGCTCGGCAAATTATCGTTCCAAATAAATCGATCCACTCCCCCACCACCAACCAAAGTCGGATCGTGCGTTTACATGTAAAGCCGGCCACTGACGATCCAACGCGCCAACGCCGCAGTACGACTGTGGCGTTGGATCTTGGATCGTCAGTGGCCGTCTTTAATCGCCTTCCATGAGACAACTTCCCATATAACAACTTTGGGTGAAAGTTTGTATGGAAAATTATGATGACTGGATTTGAATGAAAAGAATGGAATACTTTTTATTAACAAAGAGATAAAAAGAGGTGGGATATGAACAAAAAATGACAAGTACCAATATTAGTATGATTTTGAAAAAATTTGGATTGTTTATTTTAAAAATAATATCTATGTTTAAATCCGAAATTTTAGAAGTAAAATATTATCATTCCTTGATAGAGCGGAAAGAGGGCAAAATGTCTAAAGATTGATGTCGTTTTCATAATTTTTCCCATAAATTGCCTAAGTTCTCAAAAAAAAATAAATAGGTATGTTTCCTGCTTTCTAAAAAATTACTCTTAGGAGGATGAAAAGAGAGTGTTCTAGGGATAAAAATGTAAGAAAACGATATGGGTATTTTCGAAGAATTTCAGGTCGTTGATTTTGAAAATGATATTTAAGTTAAAGAGGGTTGTAAAATGAATGTGATAAAGGTAATAAATGTGAATAATTAATTTGGGTATCATTTTTATAGTTTTTGGGGTCGTTTATTTTAAAAATCTATATCTATTTATGACCGATTTGGCTGAAAATTGGTGGAGTGGTTGTTTAGAACCAGTAGCCTAACAAAGAATATTTTTTATCCCATTCCGTGTGACGTGACATACAATATAAAACGTAAACGCATCTGACATATAATAACAAAACAAATGACAAAAAAATAAAAATAAAAAAACAAAACTAAGGCGGAACAAAGATCGCCGAGCCAGCTAGTAAAATCTAAAACAAGGTTTATAACATAATAAACACCACCAAACACTGCTAAAAAAGTCTGGGCTTATTAAAAATCTTTTTACTTAATTTTATTTTTTCTAGTTGTAGGGCTGCCAATAACAGCCACCTTTTTTTAGATCTTGTAAATAAAATAAAACTCGATACTGCGAATATTTAAAACTCAATTTTTGCTAATTGCTTTTGCTGATTTGCTTTCAGTTTTGTGCTGAATTATTGAAAACCGACACAATAATTGCAAGTTAACTAAAAAGATTCTAGAGCATAAAAATCTAAAAAGTAATATAATAATTTATAGTATTAGATCACAGCTAAAGCAAGGATTGTCTGTAAAATCATACATTAATGTGAAATCGTGCATTAATATACAGTTTGGGATTAATGTGATGCATTAAAGATTGATTTGTTAGTCGAAAAATGGTCACAAAAATCCGTCAATGATAAATTATATTAAGTTATCAAACACAATTTTTATTGAATTAATCGAGAACGTCATTAGAGTCATTACAGTTGCCGTAGCTGTAATTTGTAATTGAAATCGCTTTCATTCAGGAAAAGGAATTGAAATGAAACAGATTAGCTAAAATGCTTAGTTTCATAAAATTTTCTTTTATTATTTTGTTTCGTAATTTTCAACATAAATTTTTCTGATCAAACAATGTCTGTGTCGTTTGCAGTGATTTATTTCTCAGCTGTCACTTCCAAAACTCCAAAAGACGTAAGAAGGCTCAAGTTGAATCCACCGCATCACTTTCTCAAAGAAAAACAACAGTAAAACGCTTTCAAACAGTTTATACATTCAGTTCGGCGTTTCATTATCCAACCAGCCACAAAAAGCTTCAGTGTTCCACCTTAATTTGGCGACATACGTCATGGATTATCGCCAACAGAGAGGGTTAATCCGTTTGCGTCATCCTCACAAAATTTTGATATTTACAAAGAATACATTTGCATACTGCACCAAACCAGGGCCTTCAACGAGGTCAGCCTGTGGGAAAGTACGCCTACGAGAGTTGTAAAATTAGATTAATTTCCCAGCAGTGTTGTGTTTTCCACAAAAAAAAAGCAAAAAGAATCGAATAGAATCAATATTGTACTTAATAAAACGTACGAAATTGTGAGCTGAAAAAATTTACTTTTACATGAAAATCTAGAGTCTCAATTAAAATAAATGAAAAAGTTGAATTAAAGTGAAGTTGTTATTTGCCATAAAGTCAAAAAGTGACAAAAATATAATAAAATAGATATTTATGCATTAAGGGAGATATGAATGTTTTTTCTCCGAGGTTGACGTGTTACAGACCAAGGGCCGGAGGCCCGCGGTCTGTAAGTCTACCGAGGGTGAAAAACAGAATATCTCCCGTAGTGCATTAAATATTTTATTTTTTAGCATTTCATTACTGCTTTCTTAATAAAATTATATGAAAAATAACAACATCCGAGAATGCATGAATGTATAATTGCTGCAAATGCATGGTAACCATGTGTTTGAGGGTGAAAAACTTTACAAAGTCCCAAGGGAGATATGATATACGTTTCATATATCGTATCCATAACGAAAATCAACAATATCATGTCACTAAAAAATAAAATATTTTTATTCAGTTCAGTTGTTTTCATTATCTACTAGTAGACTATATATAGAAATTTATATTACAGGATGCAAAAATGGCCCTGACAAGTGAAAGTTGAGAAACAGTTTTATCTGTTCATAGCTTACAGGTTTATCTTTGTGTTCGCTCAGAGCCAACTTTGCATAGCCACTCATATTTAAAAAAAAACTATTTTCTGGCATTTAAAATTCGTTCCAAAATAGATAAATTATCAAACGCTTAGAATTAAAACTTTAAATAAGCGCTTTCAACTTGGTCTCAAGTTGAAAGCTTTGCAATTGAAAAGTTTCTAAATTGAGTTTAAAATTGCATTGCAACAATTCGGTTTTGTTCAACTTTAACAGTAATTGTAATTCAGTACGAGAACGGAAATAATAAATTATTCGATTAATAATTAATGGAAGAAGAGCTCGACACTGGCAAAATGTAGAACATTATTTCAGGAGTGTGACCATTTATCACAATTTATTTCTGTCAGAACATTGTTACTGTGCTTTCACCGAAATAAACTGTTTTTAGCAAGGTCCTAAACAAAAAAAAACTATTGGAGAAAGTTTGTACAGGTAGCAGTTCTATTCACTAGATGGGTTTTATAATTTTTATAAGACTCATAACGTTCGAAAGTGAATATCCTGACTGTTTTTCATAAACGCTTTGCTGATTGAGCGAAAACTGGTCGGTGTATTTTACGGTTTTGAAGCATTTTTAAGACTTGAAGACGTTTGACTGTAAACTACTATCTATGTGAGTTATAACAAATGAAAAAGAATTGAGAAAAATAGAAAAAAATAAGAACATAGGTAAAGATTTAATAATAAAAGAAGAAGGAGGTTTAGAAAAAATTTAGAAAAATCGTGAAAGAAAAGACAATGCAAAAAACAAAAGCAAAAAATAGATATAAAGATATATTTATGAACGGAAAAACATACAAATAGAACGAAAAAGACCTAAAACTAGAAGTTAAAAAAAATGAAAAGAGGACAACAAACAAATGAAGAAGACACAGGCAAATAGACAATCCAGGCAAGATAAATGCTGGGAATAAATAAAGAGCGGCTAACCAGTAGAGTTCAAGTGAGAATGTCAAGAAGCTAAGAGAGAAAAGAAGAAAAAAAAATAAGCAGAGGGAATAATTACAAGGATGAGAAAAAGAATAGAAAAGAAAAACCATAAGATAACAAGGGAAACTCATAGAGAAAATATCGAAATAGACAAAAGGTGGTGCAAAGTAATAAACATATTTTGGCAAAGAAATAAAAAACACAATAAGAAACATAGAAAAAACCGTAAAAAAGAGAAAAGGGAGAGAATTTTAACGGGAGAATAGGTAAAAGAAGAGCTAGAAGTTGAAAAGAATAACAAATGAATCGGAAAAAAAACCAAAAATAAGAGAGAAAATGTAGAAGAAAAAAAGATAATAAAATAGGTAGAAGACAACGGATAGGAAGTCTTGAATGGTAATAAGCAAGGAGATGGAGAAGGAGAATGAACGTATGTAGGCAGTAAGGGGGAATCAGTGAGAGACTATCGAATAACGAATGAAGACGCGTAGAAAAAAGTAAAAGGCTTTAAAACAAGAGACAGAATAGAGTCAGACCAGCTTTCTATAGAGATAAGCATAAAAGATAGAAAACACCAAAAAGAAAAAGAAATAAAAAACAACAGAAAGTAATAATTATCAAAGCATAGGACGAGCACCGCGTGAAAGAGGAATAACTCTTGCTAAACACAGGGTATAAATTAAATGCGTCAATTCTGAATGAGAATATGAAAAAAAAGATAGATCAGGAGAGAACGAGAGTGAATAGTTTGTAACAAAAAAAGAGGTAAGACAAGGATACCCGATCAGCCCCTTGTTGATTACAATTTATAGGGTTGACATAGAAGAAAAGTTTAGAAAAGTGCAATTAAGGGAATGTGTGGTAGTAAAAGAAAAAGTATAGAGCCTGGCGTTTGCAGATAATGTAGTAATAGTAGCCAAAAGTGAAAAAAAAATTAAAGAAATGATGAAGAGCTTACGAAATTATGTAAGGCAGAAAAAGCTACAAGTGAATGTAAATATAAAAAAAACGATGATGTTCAACAAAAAAAAGAGAAAGGAGGCAAAAGATAAATGAGAATGTGAAGGAGGGAAAATAGAGAGAGTAAGTATTTACGGTATACATTTAATAAAAGAGTTACAAAGCGCCTGTTTAGAGATGACAAGGAAGGTAAACAAGATAGTGAGACGTGTATAGGGAATGGGGGAGAGAAAGTTAGGGGAAAATTTTAAGAAGAGATTGATGATGTTTGAAGACTTAATAGAGAGCGTATTGATATACGAAGCAGAAATCTGGCGGTGGAAAGAGCAAGAGGAAATAGAGAAGGTACAAGAAAAGTATTTGAGATGAGCTGTAGAGGTGGACAGAATAATAAGGTGTAGAGGATAGAATAAATGAAAGGAAAGAATGTAGAATATTGAATGAATGTTGGAGAAAAAAGAAAATGAATGCAAAGATAAAGGAGAGACAGATATACTATAGAAGAAATAGGTATGCAAGTAAAGAATTAAAAAGATTAAGAACGGAAGGCAAGTGGATGAACGGAGAGACGTGTGAAAGAGACAAGAATGTAGATAAGCAAGAAAGAAGAGAAAGAATCAAAGAATCCAGGTACAACAGGATTTATGAGAAATCTATAACAGAAAAAATCCCGATGTACCTGGGAAGAGAAAGTGCAAAAGAAAGAAAAATAGTGGTGAGGTTCAGGTGAAGAAATGAAGAGAGAGAGAGAGAGAGAGAGAATGGGTATTGGGCGGAAAAGCCAAAATAAACCTATTAGTAGATTATTATTGTGAGCTTTAGTATGTTACTTAGAAACATAATTGAGAAAAAAAGACCAAAAAACAAGCTGGAGGTTTAAAAGAGAAAAAAAATATTAGATTGATAAAAATGTGTTTTCTAGATTTTAAAAATTTTGATTTTTATTTTGAAGAAAAAAATTTATCTTTATGAAGAATATAAAATTAATAAAAAGAAGAAGACAAAAATTGTGCTGTAAGTTCAAAAAAGGAAAAAATCTTTAGATAGATAAAGATGTGTTTTATACATTTTTTGTTTTCAATTTTGCTTATCTTTTGTTAAAAATATTTTTAAAACTTTTGATAATTGTAGTCATTTGCTTGATTAAAACGTGTTATAATTTTTTTAAGCAAAGCTGCTAAACGTTTTTTCCAAGACTTTCACATCGGTTCCGTGGTGTAGCGGTTATCACGTCTGCTTAACACGCAGAAGGTCCCCAGTTCGACCCTGGGCGGAATCATTTTTTATAAATAAATAGTGTCAATATAAACTACAATCAAACTACATTGGTCCAATCACTTTAATAGCTTATCTACTTTGACTTGCCGATAGGCGCTTGATTATTACGATAAATTAGTTTAATAATAATAGATCTATTAGTGTTGCATGAAAAGGAGTTTAATAATAGATCATATTATTAAACCGATTTTGGTAACATTTAGCTTTGCTATATTAGAAACAGCTGACATTTATACTTTTTATTATATGCCAGTTTTAGTTTTTGTAGACTACAAATTAACTATCAGGCTAGGTAAAGGTAAATTCATCGTTTTCAGCTTCCATATTAAATAATATTATTATATATAATTATAATAAATTTCTAGCGATTTTAGAAAGCTTACAAATGACATGTAAAATTACTTTGTTAAATCTTTATACATTTTTGAAATTTTTGTAACCTATATTTTTGTAAATTATTAAAAAAAAACAAAAAGTGATTCCGCCCAGGGTCGAACTGGGGACCTTCTGCGTGTTAAGCAGACGTGATAACCGCTACACCACGGAACCGATGTGAATGTTTTGGATTATCTATTTTGGCAAGGTATGAGTGACCTCGTTTTAAAAAAATAATCACTTGTTTACCGGCAATGCCACCAAGATAATATTTTGATATAATAACAAATTAAAAATTTTAAAAACTGACTTCAGTGTAATTAATTATTAATTTATTTATTTATTTAGCTTATTTAAACAAATTAGAAAAAAAACTTTTCGCTAGCTCTTGAAATTTATTTCAATGCAGAGTTTTAACTATGATTCTACACCTGTTATGTGTTTTTTTTCAAAATTTATTTTTCAATAATTTCAATATTTATTCAAAAAGTTTATCAAATTTATCACAATGATGTACAATGTTCATACACTAATGTCCAACCAGCGATGACTCTTTGTCTCAAAAGCTATTTTCTAAAATGGATATCTGTCATCAAGTGTGACCTCTACCATTGAAATTTAGAAACATGGGTTTTCGACTTTGATATTGACCAACTTCTTTTGCTAATGAGGACGCTACAGGTGCCTCATTAGCAATAGATTATTTATAGTCCAGTCATTACGTACATTCAAAAAAGAAAATGAATTTGCGCTTCTAATTTTTTAATATGTTGTAGGGGATACCTAGAAAAGCTTAACTTGAGATTGTCGACCAAGCTTTCCTAGGAGCTTTCGCCGCCATCTTGAAAAAAGGGGTAAAATTTGTTTCTCGGCAATAACTCGGCTATCCGATGAGATTTCGAAAAATTTTGTAGGACACTTTTTGTAGCTTTCTTTGTGCTCTACAATAACGCCTGAATCATTTTTAGCGTATCATGCATCGTTATCGAGATATCGATCGATAAAGTCAAAAATTTAGGACACAATTTTTGTTTTTTGCTTTTTTTTTCTGTGGGTCTTAATAAATATGAAAAATTGTGAAATTCAAACTTGTAGAGCATATTCAGACCTACAATTTCCTTCTTGGATTTTTTATGTTGGACAAAAATTACGATCTCCAGCGCGCCGCAAAGTCGGTGAATCCACACTCAGCGTCGAGCGAGCTGCTCGCTCGGTTGTGTCTGGATGTCGAATCGAATGAGAAATTGTTCAGGAAATTGATGGGATAAAAAATAAGTACATAGAGCAACAAATTAAGGATCACACAATAGTAATTTATTAAACAAATAATTTGTTTGTGCAGTAAAAAAAATTATTTTTTTACAATACAAAATAAACAAAACAAAATAAACGAAAAGAAAAATATTTTTTTCTGCACTCAAGACACGAACGATGGACTTTTTTCATGTTTTTTTTCGCTTGGATGGTCCAGGCTGAAGATCTTCGTCCTCCGTAAACTCTTCGAGTTGTTGTGTCTGTTGAAACGTTGGAAATGATGCTGATTCGATGAGAGCATCGTCATCATCATCGTTACAGACATCGTCGTCGTCGTCAAGCAAAATGTCGACTCTGTTCAATATATGATTAAAGGTTTGCATTTTTTTATTAACGGGATTAATGGAGAACAGAGGAACAATGTTTCTTTTAGCGAACCAAACACCGACTGACTGTTATTTTTTCATAACGACCGCTGCTAGCCTCGTCAGCTTGTCTTTTTTTTTCATTCACCCTTCATTTGTTAATACATACACACTCACACACACACACAATCTCTCAATTTTCTTGCGCTCCTACAATACGAAATACTAACTTAGCGCGCTTGACGCTGAGCGTGGATTCACCGACTTTGCGGCGCGCTGGAGATCGTAATTTTTGTCCAACATAAAAAAATTCAAGAAGGAAATTGTAGGTCTGAATATGCTCTACAAGTTTGAATTCCACAATTTTTCATATTTAATAAGACCCAAAGAAAAAAAAAACAAAAAACAAAAATTGTGTCCTAAATTTTTGACTTTATCGATCGATATCTCGATAACGATGCATGATACGCTAAAAATGGTTCGGGCGTTATTGTAGAGCACAAAGAAAGCTACAAAAAGTGTTCTACACAAATTTTCGAATCTCATCGGATAGCCGAGTTATTGCCGAAAAACAAATTTTAAGCGTTTTCCAAGATGGCGGCGAAAGCTCCTAGGAAAGCTTGGTCGACAATCTCAAGTTAAGCTTTTCTAGGTATCCCCTACAACATATTAAAAAACTAGAAGCGCAAATTCATTTTCTTTTATTTGTCTTTTTTTCGGACGAAATGACTGGACTATTAAGTTTTCCACATTTTTTTCGAATTTGACTTGTAACGGTGATGATATGGTTGTAAAATAAAATAGTCTTTATTTATATTTTCAATATGATTACTACCATTTAGTTTGAGAGAGAAGCGCTGGTTAATTCCTCTCATATTTTCCGGGTATTAATTGTCTGCAAAAAAGCTTGCGGATCCTGGCTTAGAATAGATGAAAGTGTGATGATATCGGGATAAATTAATTTCTAGAAAAAGAATTAATAAATTCCAGCAAATTTTATCAACTTACTTACAAGTTGATACTTTCTTCCTCATTTTTAATGCATATTCCCACGCAAGTCTCCTGTCTACTTTTTTTTTAACATTTTTAAGTTCTATAAAAACAACCGAGACATTTTTTTAGGAGCAAATAAAAACTTAAGTCAGATATTTAGTGCGCAACACTGCTGCAGTTGATGACACAACAGAATGTCTTACAATTATTCTTCATTTCTATAATCATAAAATTTCTACCCCAGTTTTATGTAAAATAAAACGTAATAAACAAACTACTTACGACAGACAAAAGTAACTACTTTGCTCCTCTAGTGCGTACACATCTGCTCAAGCGCAATAGCCACGGATACGAAGCTTTTAATAGCCGCTATGAATATTTTTGATGTAACCGTAGACACAATTTTTTGTAATAAATATTAATAATAATAGTTTTCGTTAAAAGTTTGCTGTTAGTTGAGTTATCAGATGTAACGTCTATTTTTAGACACAATCGCGCAGCCTGAGTTTTTAGACACGACGTAGCAGCTCAGAAACTTAAAAAGAGCAAATTTCTAAAAATTGAAACAGCAAACGTGTATCAAACAGCAGCCGTCTTGAACGCAATTGTCATATAAAATATATCTAATTATATATCTTTTTTGGCTTGCGTATTATTACTCAAAATGACAAAATAGTTATTTTTATAGTTGGTGTCAAAAGTAGCAAAAATAGACCAAGTGTTGATCAGATACACAAGCATAGATATTAGTCTTTCCGGACGTGTTGTAAAAATGTTTTTCATATAACCGCAACTTTACCATGCTTCTGTTTTGTACTTAATTGTTTTTCTGAAGAAGGCTGGTACGCGCTGTTTAAAGCAATTTTATGTATGATCATTGCTATGCGTTGATAACACGATATGAATGTTAGTATATCGCATGGCTATTGAAATTAGCGAGTTTTGAGTATCATTACAATAAGTATCACTTGCTTGAGCGGTCTAGAGATCATGTTGGTGCTGCTGCTGAAAGCTTTAATCACACATAACTCAAAAAAAAAAATTAATTTAAGAATGTATGTTTGCCTTTTGAATAATTTATACTTTCATAACAGAAATTTTTGTTTTACTTTTCTAGTTTCTGCATAAACTTGGGCAACAAGCATAAATTTTCCGAGCCATAAATATTTAATCATTGAATTGACGTTTTCAGCGCCGTAAAAGCAAATTGCGTAGCATCCAAGCGAAGTTGTCGTTTCCAGATAAACGATTTTATTTAGGGCAATAGCTGCAAAAATTAATGGATTGTTTGACATTTCTAAAATAGCAATTATTATTGACGCGCTACGATTTAAGGGCATGTGTAGAATGACGCTACTATCGCACCTATAAGCATACATTTTCCTGTAATTTGCGGAGAAACGGAAACTAAACCCAAACAGATCTGATCAACACTATCACTTTTAGAACATGTTATAAGCACTTTTTTTAATTGACCGCTATTTTCTATTTTATTTGTGAATTATCAAAATGTCAATAATTCTGTGTGCTTTTATTTTGTTTGGTACTTATTTAATTTTTTGTAAACTAAGAATACAAGTTTTTTGATGCTATGTATGGTTGTTGCTACGCGTTGCTAACACAATGCTTGCAAATAGTTGAAAAATATTTTATATGAGTTTTTATGGGTATGTTGCTAGTTAAACGTTAAATGCGTGTTTCTGAGAGAATCTATTGAAAATTATTTGCCAACTCATTGTGTTGATGTAATCGCTTATGAAAATGGTCATGACTAACTTAGTTTAGACGTTTTTGTCTAAATCTTTTCAAATATTTTCTGCCAAGTCGTCTCTATTCGACTTGAGAACTACTTTTCAAATAATTTCAATAATTATTTATGTTTTATTTTCACCTAGAGTTGTGCTATCCAGCCTGCTAAAAATATGGTTTAGTTTGATTTGGTCTATTCAATCTAGCAACATTTCAATCTATTGATCAACTAAATAATTATTTATTGTTATAAACTGCGGAGTAAACAAGCTGATTTACTCTCACATCGGTTCCGTAGTGTAGCGGTTATCACGTCTGCTTTACACGCAGAAGGTCCCCAGTTCGATCCTGGGCGGAACCATAAATGATTTTTTATTGTTTCATTATTTACAAAAAGTTTTTAAAAAAAACACTGTTTGTTTGCTCTAGTTTGTTTTTTATAAACATCGGTTCCGTGGTGTAGTGGTTATCACGTCTGCTTAACACGCAGAAGGTCCCCAGTTCGATCCTGGGCGGAATCACGTTGACACAATTCTATATAATCCTAGACTTTTTGTCCAGGTTTCGTTTTTAATCCCAGACAACAACAAAAAATGACTTTTTACGGAAATAATAAACATTTAAGTAGATGCAAAATCCAATTTTTACAGCAGATTTATTCAAATAAATATTTGTTGCGACTTAATCAAGAGCACCAATAAGAACAAAACATTTCAGGTCAGGTCAGGTGAGGTCATTGAGTTTGAATAAATTAGCTTTAGCTTTGCTATCCTAAATAGTATTTTTAATATAGTTTATAAGAAAATAGAAATTTTTGAAGCAATATATCTATGTATCTATTTAATCAATATATGTGTTAATATTTGATTAAATTCATGATAAATTAGCTGTTTCTTACCGATAAGATTTAAAAATTCTATTTATATTGTACAAAATTACTTTATCTCTTGACGATACTGGCATTAGAAATCGTTTATTAATAATAACTGCATTTAATTATTTTTTTACACATGATATAATGTAGCTTTTCACAGACATTATTGTATTATTATTTAATTTGTTTATTATAGAGTGAGCAAGTTTCCTAATAATATTGATATTTTTGTCTATGTTTCAAATAAACCAAAAATTTGTCTAGTGTTTATGTTTTAATATCTTTTCAACAGCTAGACTCAAAAAAAATTATTTATTGTTTAAGAAAAAAAATTCTGATGACTATAACTTACAAAAACAAATACTGCACCACAAGCTTTGTCATTTGAGCGGGTATTGGCCATTACACGCGAATGGGAAAAATAATGCATTTCATCAAATTTTATTTTATCAAATTGTTAATATTATTGAATTAAAAATAGGAATATTTGACATTAGTTGCCAAAATTAATGTAGTAATCTGTCTTATATGCGATTTACGTAAAAACTAGAAGACAAAAACAAAGTATATTTTACTACAGGGTATGTTCTAGAAAAATTTAAAAATTTCTTAAAAATAAAATCTTTTTTGTTTCTAACAATATAAAAAAGCTACATAAATAGATTACTTGTGTAATTCTATTTATTTAAAACAAAAATTAAAAAAAATATTGGGCTGTCATAATTTTAACATAGTTGACCATTTGTCAAAAAGTGATCAAAAGCGCCATCAAGATTTAATAAAAAAAAATTCTTTGGCAAGTGGAAAAACTGTGCTAATAATTTATAATGCCAAAGTTTCAAAAACAATCAATTACTCATCAAATTAATCAAGTAAATTGGAAATTCAACAACTAAACAATTAATTAGTTTAAAAATTATTAAGTACATAGTACTAATTCAGTACAAATAAATTCAAATATTTCAGTTACTGCTTTATTGCGTGAAAATTATTGTTTAGTAACTTTTACATCGGTTCCGTAGTGTAGCGGTTATCACGTCTGCTTTACACGCAGAAGGCCCCCAGTTCGATCCTGGGCGGAACCACAGTATTTTTATGTATTAAGAGCATAATTATAAGATTATGGCATGAGAAAATGTTTAAAGCCCAAGGAACAAAGGCTTTCAAATTTCCGAGAACCATAATGGACAATTATGCCTGTGGGTACATACAACGTTTAATTTTGTTTTCTAATAATTATTATTCTAAAAGATTCAAACCAATATTTAGTATGCCTTAAAGGAAATTAGCTAAAAATTGTGTCTATACAAATTATGATGTTGTGTAGAAAGTTAGCTATTTTGATTTTGTTAAGATTACTGCGTTTGTTGAAAAAACAATTCATTTTTCGAAATAAACGTTTCTGAAGCAGAAAGCGGGTATTCCGCAGAAATTTTGCAAGAATTTGAATCTGCTCAGAAAAAAATAATTTCCCATAAATCAAGCGTTTTGTATGTGAAAGAAAAAAGTGGCGGCGCGCAAAAAGTGTAGGCAACATTTGAAATAAAAAATTTGTGATGGTTTAAAATTATGGTTGAATAACTAACATTCAGTATATTATTGTGCTTTGTTTATTGTAGTCAAAAGTTTACATTTTCTTGCCTACTCTAAGCTCAAGAATATGTTGAAAATTAAGAATATCGTTGATATCTCAAGATTTCAGATAGTTACTGAATATATGAAAAGTAAATCCGTGGACGATAAAGCTAAAAAGTCTGTAATTATAATATTGTATGATTTTTTTTAATAAATGTTTGATACCATTGTTTGAATAACTAAACCAACCGTTGCCGCTTGGCAGATTTTTGACAAATATGTGCCATCAAAACCAATTAATGCCCTTATTTGAGAACGTACAAAGACGATTATTGACTAAAATAGAATAAAAAAATTAAAGACGGAGTTTTGATCTAGATTTACATCAACATCGATTCCGTGGTGTAGCGGTTATCACGTCTGCCTAACACGCAGAAGGTCCCCAGTTCGATCCTGGGCGGAATCATTTTTTGATCAAAATTATCTCAACAATTACCTATTAAAAACATTTTTTTTTCGTCTAAATAACGATATAGTAACCAATTTTAAATTAAATTTAAAGTTTAAATCAAATTAATTGTTGAAGCTGTCTATTGTTTTCTAAAGTGTTTCCAAAAAACATTATTAGTAAGTAGCAACCGTTGGACACAAACAATGAAATCAAAACATCGCTGTACAGATTAAACACTTATTTAGTTTAAAGATTAATTTAACAACTTAGTTTAATCTTTACAGCTTTATATTTACCTTTTAATTGAATGGAATGTTAGGCAAATATTAATTTGAGAAGAAAATTGTTTAACGTGTTGAAATAATCGTTGCTTGTAATTTTCAGCATTTCTCGACAATTTTCTAAACATGAGATGGCCAACCTGTATAAATATTAAAATTTAATTTTCTGTATAGTACATAAGAAATAGCTGCCTTGTGAAAATTTTTTTAATTTTTAGATTTTTTTATGTAAAGTGAAATTAAAAAATAAGTGCAACTGAAATCTATGACGCATCTGATATTAATTTTCCCTTTCCCGGCGCCTCCGCCAATTGTAATAGGAAAAATATTTTTGGCCACACACTCTTCAGCCTAATCAGTGACAGTTATCAATAGATATTTAAAAATCCTTGTTATTATAAGTAATTTTTGCTATAAGAATCTTAATATTCAAAATCATATCATAACTATTGAACATATTTTGTTAGGCTTATTTCTCTGTAGATGTATTTTCTTTAAAAATAACAAATCCAAAAACTTTCACATGACTTTGTTCTCATCCTCTTGTTCTTCCACACCTCATTTATTTGTCCGTGTAAAACATTAGTTCAATTTTTTTCTGAAGCATGTTTATTTTTTAGATTCACAACTCTTTTATTAATACCGGTTTGTCTGTTTTTGTCTTTCTTTTCTAAATTATTCTATCTTTAATGTTAACGACAACACCATTTGTTAAATTTAAATTTTACAAAACTCATTTACATTTATTTACAAAATTTTATTAATTACAGAAATGAATTAAAACGTGATATAATTTTCCATAATAATAAAATTAAAAACAAAACTGCTACATTGTTAAATCTTTTAGAATTTGTCTAATTTGTAATAATATTTTTAATTTTTTGTCTTTAATTGATTTTACAAGGCTATCTTGAGATGTTTCATTTTTATTTCACGTTTTATCTCACTTTCTGTGAATTATGGTAGTTGTAAGTGAAACAGAATGCATAGAAATTCTAATGATGTTTGGTTTTTGAGAAAGACGGCAAATGCAAAAACGAATTTATTTTTATCCTGCTCAAAAATCAATGCTCAAAGCAGAATACTTGAAAACACTGCATAATTTTTTTAATACTAATTTTAATAAAAATCTACCAGAAAGCTTTTAGCGTTTAGTTGGAAATAGTAGATAACCTAAACTGTTTGCTGCAGCTGCTTTCTTTAAATCACAACATGAGTGAAAGCTCTATTCAAAAAATCTTGTAAACTTCAAAATGATCATCCATATAAAGCGCATTTATTAGAAGAATTAAGCAAATAAGACTTTGGTCGAAAAACGAAACTTTGCAAGACCACCAAGAATAATGATGCTGATTTTGTTAATCGAGTGATGTTTTTTGATGAATCCACATTTTGTTTGAAACATAACTATAGGTACTAGGCCGATCACAACCCACGCTGGATGAAGCAAGCTCATACGTAACATTCGCAACAAGTTGCAACATGTGAGGTGTGGTATTATTATTGGCCCAGTTATCATACGCCAGTTATTCACTATTAGCAATTGAATTATTGAAAAATAATTAAAATTTTTAAGACAACATTATTCCTCAACTTGCAAAATGTATCTTAGCTTCGAAAATTCCGCGAGATACCTGCCGAAAGTATTTGGTTTCAGCAAGATGATGCACCGCCTCATTAGGCGTAAGTCGTACGTAACCGTGTGAACTAAACAATTTTTGATTTATAGAAAATTAATTGAATAGTCTCCTGAGTCACCCGATTTTACCTCCTATTATTTGAAATCAAGTCTACATCAACAGACCATTAGATATTGAAAAGATACAACAACCGATAAGAGATTAAATTGCTATTCCATTTGATATTACTTTTTGTAAAAATTTTCTTACCGTACACACTTTCCAAGAATTAAACTGTAAAAGTTTCAAAAAACATTTTTTAAAATACTAAAATTCTATTTTATTTTTAAAAATAAATAATTAATATAATTTTGTTTTTGAAAGTTTTGTTCCTTTTTCTTTTCCAGTAGGTTAATAAAATAATTTTTTTTAAGTTTTAATAAAATTAAATGCATGACTGTGTTACGTAGTTAACTACAAAAAAATCTTTTTTTTTAAATAAACAAATCTTTTTTCTAAAAATATCTCACAAACACATTAACTGTGTTCAAAAAGTTAAAAACTTTGAACAATATTTTTTTCCGGAAATCGTCTTGGAAACAACATTTTCCTGCTTATTTACGCGCAGGAAAATTAAGTTTTCCGGACTAGTATTGTAAAAACTTTACAAGACGCAAAATAAAAAAAATACCCTAGTAACTATAATTGCCATCAAAATTGACAAGCTTGACTTTTGTGGAATTTGTCAAAAAAAATTCTAAAATTTGTAAATTTCGTCTTTTTTTACGATTTCCGGAAAAATTTAATACAAAACACGTCAGTAAAATCTCTTACTTGACTCGGAGCTTTAAAATACTCGGCACTAAGTGCCTCGTATATAGCTCCTCTTCAGTTATGTGAAATTTTCCTGACTTTTATGTAAATAACTATTTCTAAAATTATTTCATGTTTTGTGGCGACAATGTGTATATTCTGCTATACTCATAATTATAAACCGAAAAATCACTGAAAAATATTGTTTATTAACTTTAACATCGGTTCCGTAGTGTAGCGGTTATCACGTCTGCTTTACACGCAGAAGGTCTCCAGTTCGATCCTGGGCGGAACCATAACATTTTGCATTTATTCATATACAATATGTTATAGAAAAACTTTTCTTTTCGGAAAATTTTAATCATTTTATTTAAAGGTTTGTTGCTTGACCACAATTTTCCTAAAGCGACAAACTTTGAGTCTATTATAATCCAAATTTTCCGTGTTATAGTCGAATTATATTCATCTAGACAAATTCCCCAACCAAGCATTTAAAAGAAAATAAAAAAGCAAATTTATTAGATAAGTATAAAATCAAAAGATTAAATTATAATTATTAAACACACAATTTACAAACTTAGATCGGAAAAACAGCAGTTTTCTGTTTATTGATTAATTCATCAATCTTAATTTTTCTGATTGATTTTAAATTAGTTTTGTAAAACGTCAATGTCTTTAGTCAACAAAAACAAACGCGTTAGTAACGCGATTGCAAGACAAAATCATAGAAAAAAATAAAAAAAAATACAAACAATCAAAAATTAATCCATGAAAAATAAATAATGTTACAAATCAAAAAAAGTTAAATTTTTAAAAAATATAATAATATTTTTAACTCGATGTAAGTTCAATAAAAGTTAGCTCACCAGGCCCTTTTGCTCCTCCAGAAAGAAGACGTCCTAGGCGGAAAATTACAGCGCGTTCGTATTCCTGCACAACCTGAAAAAAAGTAATAGATTAGAACTGTTGAATTAATCAAAGAAAATTCATCGATGAAAACATGAAAAGAGCGGCATAATCCTTGCATTTGGTAGGGCTTAACCGCAAGGTTTCAAGAGATTACGAGTGCTTTGATTAGGGTTGATGGAACAGGGCGGAAAAGTGATTTTATAATCTGCCTGCGAAGAATAATAAATCCATCAATCTTTCTAATTAGCCAGAAAAATTGAATAGATTCAATGAAAAATGGTCTTCTAACATATAAAAAGATAATTATTTTCTGATTTCATAATAATATGTACACTAACGATGTGCTAATCAAGCCAATAGTCACAGCTAAAGACGTGTCTAGTTATTTCACCTTGTGATTGTAACTGTTAATTTAGAATCTAGAATTGCACAGATTGTGCTACCAAGTGACTATGAATAAGTAAAAAATAAAGTGGCAAAACTGAGTAAGTTGGTAGTGCAACCTGTCAGTTGTCAATAGTCTTTATTTAGGTTATGTCAGAAAGTAAAGCAACACATTTTTCACATTTGGTTTATATTATTGTGTAATCGCGTCAGCCATGTTAACGAGGTTGCCAACTGAAAAATTCAAATACCTCATTAACGTAAGAAAACAATTTTCAATCATAAAGAGTCTGTATTCTGTATTATCTCACAATGCTCATATTATAACCTAGTTATCAGTTTATAGTATTTATTACAACATTTTAAAGCTGTATTAAGTAGTTGGCCACCTACACCAAGCAAAATACAGCCTAAAACAAAACAAGATTAATTAAAAATAAATTATATAATTATAACACGACAACAAACCTAAAACAAAACACACCCAATTAAAAAAATTTTTTTCTTGAAGTAGATCAAAATATGATAGTTAATTTCATTAATCAATTAATTTGTATATAATTTTTGAATACAGGCTAAACTAATTACTCCAAAAAATGCAACAGTTTATGAAAATCTAGATCAAAATCGGCGTTAAAAAAACTGAGACATTAATTATTAAAATAATCAATAAGACTGTTTTTTCGCAGCCATATTAGCCATATAATTCAGCCGTACAAATGTAACTGTGGCTTTTAGCTGCTATTAATCGTGTTTCACAAATTTATTACAAATCTTCAAGAAAAATCAAAAACAGTTTTTTTGTTTTCTGTCTAAAAAAATAAAAATTCAGCTTAAAGTACGCGGTAGAATATAAGCTAACTATTTTGTGTCTGTATACTTGTTGTGTGACTTTGTAGACATCTTGAAATATTTTTGAACAACGATTACTGAGCAAACCGTAAACGTGATTACATATTTTTAGTCTAGGTGTTGTTGCTAACAAAAGCCACCAACCTTAAAAAATAAGCCATTCATCAATTTAAATAATGGCATTTTGCCGCACTTATTCTCTTGTCATTTAAAAAATAAATAACTACTTTTTACCTAAAAACCTTATTAGTTTCATATTATAAACTATTTATAAATATTTATTTATTTTAAACAGTCTACAATATGTTATTGTGCAAATATTCTTAAAATGTATAAGTATGTTAAATTGTGCTTTATTGCTTTCTACGCTGAATTTTTATAACTCTTGCATAAAGCAAGAGAGAAGCATTGAATTGTACAAATTAAATTCTGAAAAGCTTTACAAATACATAATATAAATAAAAACCAATTATAAAAGATGTTTAAGGTTAATAGCATATTTAACTTTTAGAAAAATATATTTTAAGTTGAAAGTCTAATCGAAATGTTAGCAAAGCTAGCTATTGATTCATTGTCAATTACATTTTCTAAGACAGGTAATTACACTTTTAATGTGTGATCCTTTTAGGTTAGAGCTTTTAGCAATTGGCTTGGAGTTAACAAGAAAATCGAAGCTTATTGAAACGTTGATTAAGAACGTAATTTTAGAAATATTGCCTTCAACCAACAACTTTACCGAAAAACTTAATATGTAACCTAAAACTTAAAAATGTATAAATAATAGTAAAAAAAAAACAAAATTCTTTAATCTACTCCAATAGTAATGATAAAAAGAACATAAATCCCTATCAAAAGTTTATTTACGACCATTGGACGTTAAACTTTCAACGCTCTGCTTCACACAGAACAACAAATCTTAAAGGATTATGTAATTTAAGAAGAAACGATGTTGATCTTTTTGAGCTTTGAAACTGACATTTCTTATTATCTTGGATTAGTTCAAAATGTAGGTGCTTCAAGGGTATTAGATCTATGGTTATAAAGTATAACAGCGTTCGTCACAAAATATCTCTATAATCTCTTATAAGGTCCTCGAATAATTAATTATAGAGAGAACAATTGTTAAGGAAACATATATCTGATGTTTCCATCCGATTTAACCTTAAGTTGATGCATGGAAGCGGAAATATATCCGTCATGCCTTTGAAAATGTGTTATCTGTAATTAAATTGTGTCTTAATAAGCTAAAAACTGCTTATAAAAATTTGTAACAATAGTAGTTTTTTTATTATTTTAAGATTTACCGTTTTTATATAATTCAACAGTTTACAGAAAATAGAACAATTTATTGAACATCATCAATTACAATACATAAAATTACAATTAACAGGAATCTCAGATAAAATCATTTGTTGAGATTGACGATAACATTTATTTTAAAAGATAAACAACATAATAACAAATTTACCTACCTTCAACATCAAATTTTCTTACAATATATCACCTAATAAGGTGCTTCTGCTAGAAACTGTTGATTATACTATGTTCCAAGAACTTTTGATTTCTTGCACTTATTAGTTCTAAAAAAAAGCAATTAACTTGCCATATTGTGAAATATTTGTATTTTCGTGACTCTTTGATGTCGATCTTAACATGCTGTATTTCGTCCACATTGAAAAAACCGCAAATATTTTTTTGGCGTATAAAAAGTAACCCAACTCAAAAGTCTTCGCTTACCCCACAAACATCGTTTACCTGTTTTTGATTAATAAACTTGCTCAATTATTTGTAATAAGCGTCCCTGAATTTCTTGGGTAACACACTCGATGTGAGTCTTTCAACATATTTCGCAATTTTTTTATCAAGAGAACTATTTCTTCTCATTTCCAACAGTGTTACAAGCGCCGAAACAGTTTGTTTGCAGAATTTTTCTCAATCAGTAAATTTGTTATCAACAGCAACATGGCAACTAATCTTTGTCGAGATAAAACTTTTAGGTTTTAATGATTTTTTGGAAACTCTTACAGAGAGAGGTAAACCATACAAGTTTTTGTTCTATAAAAAAGATTAAATTAATTATTTATTGCTTTGATAACAAAATTCACATTAATTAATTTTTTTCAAGTTTTTATGTTTAATTTGATTAAAAACTTTAGAATATTGGTGTAGATGTCTAAAAAACACAATAATTAAATCAAAATTAAAAAAAATATATTAAATAAGTTTTTAAAAGATATTTTCTGGACAATTTGATTAAAATGGCTATTACATGTAAAGGTATTATCTAATATAAGTCCTAAATATATAATTTTTCTGACCTCTTGAATCTATTGGTAAAAAAAATAAATGGTTTTGTATCAATTTGTTTAAAATTTAACAATAGTCTGATACTTTAGCTAATACATTATTTACCTTTTTATATCCTATGACAAACATTATCGCAATAACTTGCTAAGAATGTATCATCAGTAGAGAGTAGATTTATATGCAGACCAAACAAGCGAAATATGCACATATATTTGTACGAAAAACATCAAATATATGCAATTAATTAGACAAAATATGCAAAAATGCACATTAATAAAAATAACGGATTTATATATACAGTTTTATTATTATTTTTTAAACATGTATTCAATATCTCCAAAATAAGTTATTGGAAAAATATGCACACTTGTATAAAGAAACAAGTTTGTTATAAATTTATTACATTATATTAACAATCAACATTATTATTAAATTAAATGAATATATAATATTTTACCACAATATGTTTTTCTAAATTCTCCATTAAATAATTGTATCTTTTACTTGTAAATATACACTTGTATTTTAAAACACTGCGTTCAATATCAGCCGACGTAATGGGTGCATATTTCAATTCACTAATAAAATAAAGGTTTCATCAGAATTCAATATTCTCACTCAAAATTAAACTGACTTTTTCTAATATATTGTAACCTAAACTCTTATCAAAAATAGATTTGACATTTGACATTTTTATTATCTTTGTTTTTTTCTGGCACTTTATTCAATTTTTCTCAAAATATGGATACTAATTCAATAGACTGAGGTTGAACAGACTCAGTTTTCAATTAAGTTATGCTTTCAGAAACAAAAATATATATGTTTTTTTCTTAAAATTTTTTTGGCAATTAGCAATAACCGCCGAGTCAATATTGTTTCCAAACTCAAATCAATTGTTTAAGCTAACCACCGTAGAATAAGACCCTCTTAGCGATGCCGCCTCGAGTTGGTCATAAAAAATCATCCAAGTTTATTACTTTATTGTTATAAACGGAGCTTTGCAATTTTCCCAGTCTTCTGCAAATTCAAAAGTTTCTGATTGCACCGAAACACAAAAAGCCGATATGTGCTAAGTATGCAACAAAAAAAATGTGCAAAATTACCAAAATTTTTAAAAATATTGCAAATATGAAAAAAATAATTCACTATAATCGCTTTTAAACTACCTAATTCGTAAAAGTACCAAAGAGTTTGATTATCATACCAAAATTGTTAGATGTGCAAATTTTATATAATCCGCTCTTTAATCATCAGCAAACAGATTAATGAAATCACAATCTATGAGAACGATTAGAGGACCTAAGACGCTTTCTTGAGACACTCCTAATTTTTTTTTTATTTGTTTCTTATTATAACGCATTATGTTGCTTAGGTATGCTTTGAACCATCGTAAGGTTACGCGTGTACAAACAATTATTATTATTTTATCAAACAAAGTTATAAAGAAACATTATTAAATTATGCAAATTAATAATAATAATTGAGTTATTAACATATTAACAAGTACAAAAATACAATTTGCAATTTTTATTATGGTTTATCATCTTTATGTACATAATTTTCTAATTTTTATTAAAATATTTTCATTATATACATAATTTTGATTATAAATTTCGTAAAAATTATGTAGAACATAATTTTAAATAAACTATTTTTATTATACATATACATAATGTTAATTCAACTATTTATATTGCACGTCATTTTAATTATGAATTTTTATTGTGTACATAATTTTGATTGAAACATTTTTCTTATATACAGAGTATAGATTTTCTCTTCTGTACATCATTTTAATTTAGAATTTATATTATGTACATACTTTTAGTTTAAAATTTCTTTTATATAAATAATTCTAATTCGGACTTTCTATTATGTCCACATAATATAAATTATAAATTTTTGTTATTTTATTTTAATGTTATTACTATAAATCTTTCCCAACGTTATTCGATAGATTTATAAATTTATATTCAATTCCTACTGAAAACAATTATAAGCTGTTTTAAGCATAATTTGTTTCCAAACATTTCTGGTCAAGCAAGCATTTAAATATTTTGACCATAATATGATTCGGGTCATAGAATAATCAAAGCATTAAAAAGTTATTTTTTTTAGTGTGCTGTCGTAAAATGACAACTTTTACAGTTCTTGATAAACCTGATCTTTCTAGGGACACAAATGTGCTTTACAATATTAAAAATGGCTTCAGTTTACAAGCGAAATTTATTTAAATAGTGTGCAGTAACTATTATTGCACTAATCCCTCAGAAAGCTTGACATCCAAACCTCAGTCATAAATTATAGAAAACTTTTAGCAAACTGTTCTCTGTTCAGGGTAGTAACTCAAATAAATTTTAAAATCTTACGAGTAAGATATACAGCTTTCAATATTGTCAGATTTTCTAATATGAACTAAATAATCAAGTTGACTTATTTTGTTGTCAGACTATTTTGTTATTAGTTTACTAAATAATCGATATTTTAAAAAACAATTTTGGTTTTTTTATGTCAGTGCCGTTTAATCAAGCAAAACTACCTCAGCTTATCACTTATTAATACAGTCCCAAAAAGAATTACACCCTCTATTATCATTTTCGATTGCTCTGCGGTTGTTACGTTATATTTAAACAGTAATTTTTAATAAATAATTGTGATTTTAATTGAATTTAGGAGTAAGTTTGATTTCGGCATTCGAATTTATTATTAATATGTATTATATTTTACGATTTTTTATTTTTACTTAAATTAATTTTGGTTGTAAATTTGAATCGTATCTATATTGCACATTTTATAAATCTAAAATACAAGGTGGGCTACGTAAGAGTAATAAAAATATATTAAACTAAATTTAGTTTTCCATAAAATTTCAGTATAGAGATACATTTCAAATTCGATAGAGTCGTATTTTTGTATACTGAAAAATTAATAAGCCCCGATAGTTGCTTTTTTTGTTTAATGTTAACACGGTCCCGGTTGGTTGTATTCATAAACACCAAAACGCAACACTTTGGGCTGTAGATTTTTTCACTATTGTAGCCCTGCTCCTTACCTTATAAGCTACAAAATTTACTAGTATTATCTCAAACGATAATACTGAAGATTAAAAAGTTATCTAAAAAAAAAAACGAGTATTAAATGTCACACAAGCCGGTAAAATGTGGTTAGAAAACTTTTTAATTTTACAAAAGATATTTAAGAATATAAAAATACTTAGTTATTTAATTACTTGAAGTAACTTAAGTTTGTAGTTTAAAAAATCCGTCTCTCTCCTAATAATAGCCTAATGTATGCACAACATTTCATGTAACTATTTACTTAACTAGCATATCTATGATGTGCATAATGGTACCTTTTTGATAATTTAGTGAAATTTACCTACAAATTCTTATTTTGTTATTTGTCTTTGTTAAAATGCAATTTAACACACTATATGCGCATATATGTATGCATATTAATAAACTTCTGCTGTCAATCGTAAAAAGCCAGGTTATGTAGATAAATCTTTGATATTAAATTCCTTTATATACGAGGAGTCTCATTAAACTTCGGAATACGTTCCGACTGTATATAGAAGCACTTATTCTGTGAATACTCCACTTGGGCCTTGTGTAAACTGATTTAAAGTTTTGACAGCTTGTCTTCCTGAAATGAACTACATGGGGTTGCAACGTCATCTTTTCTACTTATTTAATAAAGTACACATCTAAGCAAATAAATGTTACGCTTTGAAACTAAGATAAAAGCTCTCACTAGAACAGGTTTCTATTTCTCTTTATGTCTCGAAATATACATACGGACAAAATAAATTTTATTACAGTCTAGTGCTTTCAATTCAGCGGAGAAAAACAATGTTAAAATGTAGATTTTTTTAATCCATAAATAGTCCCACGTATGAGCGATTTTCAGTAGCAGACAACTTTTTATATTTTGATAAACAGCAATATTCTGGTGAAAGCTTGAAAACAAACACAGCTCTTGTAAATTGTTTTCGTAGTATAAATTGGAATTTTATGTAAATAAAATTGCATAAAGTGATATAAACTATAAAACGTGTTGTATTTATTACAGAATAGTTTTTGAAAAGTGTTTTAATATCCAGCACATTTTAATATCTACTTTATCTAGTTTAATTAACGCAAATTAAAGTTTAGGCTAGTGTAAATGTTTGAACAACCAAGAAGTTTGAAATCATATATAAGCAACGATTGTTTTCCGAAAAAAAAGCTTAATGACTTTAGGCTTTACAACCCTGCTAGGTGTTTTGAAAATGATAAAATAATAAAGTTGCTATTAAACTTTCATAACTTACATTAATTGAGAGTTATTGTATTCAGAGAGTTCCGCAAATATCCGTCATTTTCGATCTACAGCCTAACGCCAAATTGAGTTATGTCTACAATCTGCAGCCGGTCTCTATTTTACCTTATAACAGTAGAAGCCATAAAAATTTTCACTGCGTCTAAAGCTGCAGATGTATTGAAACTAATTAGAGCAACTAGTAGGGCTTTGAAATATTTTGAGCAATACACTGTTAATACAGCCAGACTTCTTGCCAAAAAAAGGGTTTTTAATGATTTTGACCACTTTTTTAACTCCCGAGTAATCTCTAGTAGATAATCTATTCTTAATTTTACATAATAATATACAAATTGCAAAACAAATAGAGTGCTAATTGAATAGTATATCACACAGATAAAAGACATCTTCCTTTGCTAAATGAACCTATCTGGTTGATAAAGCAGATAAAGCAAGTGAAAAGAGATCATTATTAAATACTGTTGTCGATTCTTTAATTAATATTTATTTATAGCGCAAAATGAAGTTAAAGCGTGATACGTAGCGGAGTGCTTCAATGATCGAGCGTTTAGCTCATTTAAAATACAGCAGATTAGACAAGTCGAGTATAGCAGAGCACGCTTTTGATAGCAATCATCAGATTAGTATTAACAGTTTAAAATTGGTCAACCAAAAAATAACTATAGATACCTAAACGCCGCTGAATTAAAATTTATAAAATAAGACAAGTCCTCTCAACAAAGAGAACGGCCCTTTTTTCAGCTTTTTAATCGGCTTACTAGAAAATACCCACAACACAAGAAATACCAACAGCAAGTGTGTGAATAGTAAGTCTAATTCTTTTTTTAATAAATGGATTCCATTAACCATCAAATAGAAAAATGAGTTTTTGTCTCTAATTTGGCAAGCAATAAAATTTTTCTAAAAAAACTCCATTATGTTCAGAGAAAAAAGAAGCTCTTCTACATTTCGAATCAATAATCTGTTTTTTATTAGAAACAGCATTCATATAACTTTCTTAAGAAAAGTTTTAATAACTTATTGCATCACTGTTTATGAATAAAATGAAAAAAAAACATGTCTCAGATTTAAATTTCTTGCAAAAAACCTATGTTTGTCATTTGATTTAGTCAATCATCTAGTACAGAATATCAATAAAATGTATTCAATTTTTTGTTGCCTTTACTTTTATATGTTTCTTCTCTTTTGCATGATTTCATATTCTCTCTTATTTCTTATTTACAAAACGTTTATCTTTGATCAAAGTTCTCTTTAATGTTTATTTGTTAGCTTTTTGCATCTTACTTTTTAAATTTTTTGCATATTTTATTCCACAAGTTCCCCTTATTTATTTGTGTTGTTTTTGTATATTATTATGTTTTCTTTCTTTTTAGATATTTTTGTTGCAGCTTTACCTTTGCCAAATTATTTATATCAGTTTTTGCTTAGTTGACTTTTATTACTGCTTTAGCTTACACACTTTTGCTTGTTCATTTTTTTGTTGTTGTTGTTTTTTATTGTTATTTTATATCACTTTTTTTTAGCATATTTTTACTAAAAAAGAAACAAAAGTGTCACAAGAGGTAAATAATGTGTTTGACTTACTGTGTATAAATACCCTGATACCTCAATTTAACATTAAATATTGAATAAAAGGGTCAATAACAATCAACGCAAAATTTAGTAAATGGTAAAACTGTTATTATTGTTTTCGTTGGTTTCAGTGCTAACAATTCTATTCAAACAAACGGTGAACATGATGGTTAGAAATGTTGATTATGTATTTGTTAACTACTGTAAAAAACTTTCTTAACTTGTAAAAAAACTTAAAAAAGTTTAACAAAGGTAAATGAAGTACAAAAATAATCTTCATATAAAAAGTAATCAAAAAACGTAAAAAGATTTTGGGCTCGTCCGGGATTTGAACCCGGGACCTCCCGCACCCTAAGCGGAAATCATACCCCTAGACCAACGAGCCGATATTATTAATAATTATAATAAAAAAAATTCAATTTTTTATAATACAGATTTTTGCATAAATAACTTAATTTTGTATTTGAAAATGTTGTTTTAAAATTTTAAAAATTATTATTATTATTATTATTTTAAAAACATTTATTTTGAATAAAATCAGAGCACAATGCAAAGCACATAAAAAACCGACATTAGTATTAGTAAATATAAGCAATAATTGAACAATAGTTTTTTTTCTGAATCACATTCTTAAAATTGAATAAGCAACAAATTTCAATTTTTTTAGTCTTTTTCTCTTTGATTGTCATGTTATAGTATTTTTTTTTATTCCATATTTAATCTTTAATTAACCTTGAACTGCTATGTATTTTTTAGCTTTATGTTCATTTTTTTTTCTTTTTTTTACTTTTTACATTCTAATTATACATACCACTATTTTATCATACTCATTGTTGTATATTGTTGATTTTACTACGTTTTAAATGTTCATTGTTTTTTCGCAGCTTTAAGTATTTTTGCAAAATTTCGTTTCTGCTTTTTAGGTTGTTTTATATTCAGTTGACTCTTACTAGTTTACCTACTTTTTGATTCTTACCTTTGCGTCCTTATTGTCTTATTTTACACATATTTTTGAAAAAATATCAGAAAGAAACATTATTACAAAAAGTAATTAAATTTTTAGTTACAGACCTAATATTCTGATAAGCAAGTATTGACAAACTTGGTATCGAGATATAACTCAAATTTGATTTTTTTTAAACAACTTAAAAATGCGTGCATATATGTAGTTTTTGATTTATGCAAACAAAAAAACACTAACTACAGTTTTGCCATTTGTTCAATTTTGATTTTTATATTATTCTAAAAACTTTCTTAGGTACAAAAGCTATATTTAGAATTAAAAGCTAATAAAACTTGAACCGTGCGGACAAAAAGTCTTTCTAACAAGTAGGCGTTAGAATAAAGAACGTATGTCTAGAGTAAACTAGCGAAAAATATTTATATGTTATAATGTTAAAAAAAATAATTTTTGATTAAATTTGAAATTATTTGCATGAAACCATTGTTTCTTGCACACATCTAAATTTTTTAATTTATTTTTTGACAAAAGTAAGAATACGATCTCTAAATCATGGCCAACCTGATGGAAAGACTTTTTGATCGCACGGTACAATATATTGTATCAAGAATACAATGTATCAAAAGCTTAACAGAGAAACAAAGAAGTTGAATTTTAGCAAAAAGCAAAACGGTTTTTATTAGAAAAAAAACATAATTAGAAATTTTTGTTATTTATTTGTAAATTAGATTATGTATATAATAAGTAAAAAAAACGTAAAAATATTTTGGGCTCGTCCGGGATTTGAACCCGGGACCTCCCGCACCCTAAGCGGAAATCATACCCCTAGACCAACGAGCCTTTGTTATTCACAAAAACAATAACAAAAAACCGTTTTTGTTTATATAATACTGTTTTTTAATAAATAAGCAAATTTTCAATTAAATTTGGTTTTTTTATACGGCCGTCCACGAAAGTGATTTATATTGCAATCACAACCTATCCTCGAAACTGTCCCATATTAAAACATAATAGTTCACATTTATATCGTGTTAGCAGCGCATAACAACAACCTTCAACATCACATCAAAGTGCGCGGGTCATTCTACAAAAATCAAGTTGATATAAAACCAAACAGACCCATACAAAATTATTAACATTTTGATAGTTTGCAGGTGAAATGTGAAATTGCTATCAAATTAAAAAAGTTTCTAGCTCTGTTCAAAAAGCAAATATTTTCGCTTCTTTTGACACTATAGTTATAAAATTGTTTTGTTGTGTAAAAATTAAAGTGACTAATGAGACTGGAAGATGTTTGAGATTATCATAATTTTTAAAATATCTTTTGTAATTTAAATCTAAACATAACGCAAATTGAAAATTTATGTTTACCTTTCAGTCAATCATTCGGTATTAGGTGTAATTATATTGTCTATCAGCATGGCCAAACAATGTTCTCCGAAATCAAATAAACGCTGTCTGTGTATTAGAATCCAACTTGCCAAACCGGCCGCAAAAACCAAATAGCACTAATTGCTAAAAAGCGCCCTTGGCGCCATTCTATTTCGACTTTTTTTCGATTTGTTATCAATGCCTGAGAGGAAATTGCTTTTGACATTTGCGATAATTGGTGGTTTCTTTTAGCGAAAGCGAATTTTATTTCGTATATCTATCACAATGTCAACGTCGCATTTCACAAAATCGCTGAAGGCTGAACTAATAATTTAACAATTTCACATCTTACAATTTCTCCAGAACCACATTGTGCCGCTTTTGTTGGAAGATAAAGCAAATTGCTTGATTACATCTGGAAGTTAGACGATTGTGTCTGCCACAATGATCGCATATTTCGGGCTGTATAAAAAAGACGCCAAAGCGACCATTGCTCATTATAGCCTCTTTAACAAGAGCCAAATTTTATCAATAATTTACAAAATTACTCTAAATTGGTTAATTTATTATCTACTATTAATAATAATAACAAAAACTTGAATCTTTCACATAACAAAATAAAGAAAATTATCAACAAAATACTTTTTAGATAAGTTTTATTACTTTTAACAACATAAAAGCAAGCTGCTTTTCTATTTTGTTCTTCTGGCGTAATCAGATAGACCGTAACATATATTAGTAATATTAATATAAAAATTCAAATATTATGTTCGAAATCTGATATTTTCTGAAAAATTTTAAATTTCAAGAGAAAATTTTGAACTGAGGTTTATTGTTGAATTAATAACCAAATATCTAAATTGCAAAATTATTTTCATAATTATAAAACAAATAATATAATTAGTTAAATTTATTATTAGCATAGATACAGGTTTTATACCGTTGAATCTAAAAAGCAAATTAGCAAAATAATGTTTGATACTAAAAATTAAATCAGATAGTAGATTTATTCAAACAGTTCGTTTAGATGGATTAGATAAACAGCTTTTTTATAGATTAAAAAAAGTCAACTTTTTAAAAGTTTATAATTGGTTCAAAATTTAATAATAATATTTTTTGACAATTTAGTCTTAAAGCCCTTAAGCAAATTTTATTTAACCATTTAATTTATAACAGCCAATAAATAAGCGAGCAAAAAATTCTTCTTTTATTTTGAAACAGTATATAGTTAAAATTTTATAACATTTAATTTTAAAAAATAATTATTTTTAGCTCAAAACTTTTTCTTTTTTTTTTAATTTGAATTTGAATTGGAACGTATTTCTAAAACAGAAAAGTATACATATTATGTAAATAAAAAAAATATAAACTAAAAAAACTGCTTTGCTTTCAAAAAATTAAATGAGCATAAAATTGACATATTCTATTTATTATTATAGTAATTATTTTTAACTAATTCTACTGTTGTTTGAAGATTTGAACTATATAGGTATGTATTCTACGTACTTATTTTTATCTACGGTGTTACGAGCAAACTAATCAGTTGTCTATCTTATACAATATTTATTAAAATTCGCGTGCGGTAATTTACATTTTACAGAGCGAGTTCTTTAATGATTGAGCGTTGTAAAATGGTTAACGCACAAGATTTGTGTTTAACTTTTCAACTGACAATTTTTTTAAATTAATGATTTAATTTGCACTCAGCATAGTTGATTAACCTCCAAATTATAGTTCATTAACTTTCAATATTCGTATTCTCAACCTAGAATTAAATTAAAATAGCTAAAAAATTAGATTACTACGATTTAGCAATATCTTTTTTGTTCTCATTAAAAGTTCACGTTCCATAATTTTAATTTATACTGTGTAATTTAGATTGACAGATTTTTATTGTCTTTGATAGTATAATTGCCGACAAATGTCAATACTTTGTCTATAATACCGTACGTTTCTGCATATCAAAAACAAACATACGTTCAAAATTCCAAAGCAAGACTTGATCAAAATAATTTAGGAGCACATTGTATAATGTAATCATTTATTTTTGTGTTTTATACAGTACATTTTGATTTCTAAGCTATAATAAGAAAACAAAATGCAGTTTTCATGTGAAAAGTCAACATTTTCCGCCAAATGTCCCTCATTTGCTACAAAGCTGTAGAAACTATATAGCAGGCTGTCAGCAAAATACGTAAACAAACCATATTCATCTGCATGACTTTTCAATACGTGTGTCTGAAACTACTTGTTTATGATGTTGCAAGTTGAAAATATTCAGCCGGAAATAACGCTTTGTGAGAAAACGTCACCTTCAACAGATTTCTAGATCAAAACCGCAATTAACTGTTTCTGTCAACAAGCTTAATTATTTTTGTGTACTTGCACTGTGTCAAAACAGTCAGAGTAATGCTTAAATAACGGTCTTTTGAGTTTTTCAAGCTTTGTGTGGGTACTTGTTATACAAAAATAAGCTACGAAAGCATTTTACAAAATAATGATTCTGTTGTACTTAGAAGCAAAAATTTTTTTGCCGTCATTTCATGTAAATTGTAAAACAATACATCATATTTTTTCAAAAAATATCGTTCCAGCAGGCTATGAAAAACAAAAGCTTTAAAATCGTATGGTCTCATTTGAGTATAAACGTACATTTCTTTTGAGCAAACTGTCATAAAATTCAATTCATTTGAGAACGAATATTTTTCTGGCATATAAAAATAACTTAAATAAAATAGTAAAATTTCTTCGATTATAGATTAAATCAAAATTAAATCCTAATAGGTTGACCACGTCCGGCTTCTTGCTGATTACTGTCATTATCTTAAACTTTATAAATTGTGCTTGGCAAGAAATTGAAAAAGTGGATATAAAAAACAGTAACATTTAGATACTCAACCGAGAGTTTTCTAAAACCTAGTCTAATAAGTAAATCCACGCCTGATTTTAATCTTCGTGACCAATGTGAAAATAGAAGCCTTTTGTTTAGAACTGTTTTAGTGACATAACTAAATCATTTACTTGATAACGTTTCTGACACACGTTTTTAATACGTTTGTTTTTAAAGCCTGCTTAACCTAAAATTTTTCAAAACATACAGTATAATATGAAAAAAAATATTAGTACCTATATTAAAAATAATCTCAAGTCTCACGGCAAAATTACAAGCGAATGTATGTTGCTATATTAGTCAAAAATTTTAAAGACATCCAAAACTACAAATTTATTTGTGAGGTGCTGTCATTCATTTTAAGAATTTGATCTTTTAATTGGATCTCTATAGGATGTCAAAGACGTAAATAAGTTTTAAAATGTATTTATTTTGTTAAAAAGTAGAGATTTTATAGGAAAACCCATAACTTCAAAAATGGCACAAAATTTTATTTTAAATTTGAGATCATTTTTTGTTCGAGAAAGAGATTAAGAACCTTCAATATCGTTTATAAAAAGTCACAAAAAGAGTGGCTGAAGATTTACAAATCTCGAGACAAACAGTGACAAGAGTAACGAAAGAAATACAGAAAAAAGGATTTTACGAAATCCAAGCAAAACCAGAAACAGGAAAATTCTTGCTACTGCAACTGATGTTTTTGACGCTGCTTCAATTAGAGAACATATATATGCGTGTTACATGAGAAAAAAGTTTCCGATTTTAAAAAAATTACATGTTACACGAACAAACAGCAAATTGTTTTATGAGTGAATTGGATTTCTTAAAACTGTTTTAAACAAAATAGGATTTACATTTAAAAAGTATAATGGTAGACTAATTGCGCTGGAAAAAGCCGATATTGCTGCTTGTAGATGCAGGTTTTCAAAACAAATTTGAAGAGAAAATTTAAATGAAATAATACTTCTTGACTTGTTAAATCACACACTATCTAAAATTTGAGCAGTACTAAAAAGTGTGGTCTTCAGGTACCTTCCGGGAAAAGTGTAGTAGTAGCAGGTTTGTTCCAAATGCTCTCTTGTTTTTTCAGCAATCTATGGTCTCATGAAGAAACTTCAATTTTGTTGTTTGACTTCAATTTAATACTTTAAAATGTCAATATTTTTCCTTCAAGTTTAGTGTTCGATTGAGCATCAACACAGCCTAGCATCTGCTAGATTGTTATGATTAAGAAAGACCATGGAAATATGCCAATAAAACAATTTCGGATGAATGGTTTGTTTTGTATTGTTTGCCCCAGTCTATATAAGTCTTTTCATACCACTTGCGACCTTATTATTTTAGTATTAGATTGTTTGTAGCTTCTGCTGCAGCTTGCAATAACTCCGGACTTAATTGTGTGTCAATAGAGTCACTATTAGACGTTTTTAAGCGTTTTCAAGTTTTCAAAAGGAAGCAGAACACTACAATTTTTTTTTACTGTCAATTTTGTTTATGACAACTTGAAAACTTGATTTTTTTTAATTTAATTAAACACGCTTACAGTAATAATTATATTGAATTAAAAATTAATATTATGAGTGATTGTGGGTGAAAGGTGTATTGTTGCATTTCTATCGAGAAATTAAGAAGTTGACCGACAGGTGATACGAGACGAAGTCACCAGATTTAGAGAATTTTGGTTTTCCAAAATGCAGCATATTTGACCGTCAAAAAAATTAGGGTTATGAGTGTATGCAAGTAGCGCTACCTGAACACGTAATCTGTACTACAAAAATAACGTCATCTATTAGAAGTTTTATAGATCATCGTTGAGAAATCACTTTTCTACATTATGATGCTATTTTTACCATATTGCGTAAGACAAAATCCTCGATGCAAATTTATTCAAATAGGAATCCGTTAAGAGTTTCTATAAAAATAAAACATGTCTGCATATAAAGATCGAGATTGAATAAATTTGCTTTGACTTTATTTTACCTCTATTGCACTTGAAATTGCTTATAATATTTTTTCTATATTATGTTAAACAATAATTCTCGAAGCAGAATGTAATATTTCCGACTCACCGCATTTATGTACCGCATCTCATATTCAATTTTATCGTTATTTACATTAAAACAAATTCTCTACTGAACATGCAAACAACATTCCCTTTGATAGTTTTGTATAAATATTATGGTCGGTCGCTTTGAATAAAAAAAACTTACCTTGAAGCAGACAAAGAGCGAGAATGGCATTGTCAAGACGACAACCACCCAGGAGAGGACCGTCAAGATTTTACCACACATTTTTGTTTCGTCCTCCACTAGCTCTGCTAAAATAAAAATTAAAATATACATAAAAAATGAAATCAGCTCAACCATTGACAACAGAAGCAGACATTTAAAGCTTACAATGTGAGGAAATTAATAAAGATAGTTAAATTAAGTCATCTTAGATAACAAAAGACCGTTTGTAAACAACATTTGTTTTTTAGTTACAGCCAGATTGATGAGAGTTTATTCAAACAACATGGTGGCTCATTAATCTGTGTTATTTATGCAAATCATAGTTACTGTTAGTCTCACTAACGAGTATAGTCGTGCAAAAACAATTGACTTAAAGGTAGCAAGCTGTGGACAAATCCGTCATAAATTACATTTCAACTGTTTCTTTGACTAAATAAATTACTTACGGTCCTGTATAAGACCGAACCTCTAGTGATACTTTTATTTATGACCTGATAATGGTTAGCGGTAAAAACCTATTCTGAATATACTATTAACTTGTAGACAATAAAAACTTTCACAGAAACAAAACCGTTTTTGAACGATTATACTAATAAGCACAGGAAATGTCTACAAATCATTGCTTTGAATAAATTTGTTTAAACATTAGTTATTACTTGTTTTTTGTTTTTTAACATTCGTCTGTACAGCTTAATATTTAGGTTTGAAATTAATTATAATAAATAGATTTACCCATTCAAATCAATGTAATAGTAACGTAGAATCTAACAGATCAAAAATCGATATTTTTTTGACCTCGATTAATTAAAAAAGGTTTTCATGGGTGTTTTCTCAATTAAACCAAGATCCAATTTCTAGTTAAGAGCTATATTGGCGTATCAGAATATAAATTATACATTCCAATTATGAAAAGCAATGAGCTGATTGTTAACCATTGATCATATTTGCCATAGGCTAATGAAGTATGCATTACATATCAGTCTGTAATGAAAATTTAATTCAGCAAACACAATAATCAATGGTCGCAGAGATTGATAATACATAATTTGCAAATATTGCTAAATAACTAGAACTAAGAGAAATTGAGAGAGAGTAGGTTGAATGTGATTTTAGGATAATTATAAAAGTTATTAATCAATAAATTAAGATATAAAAAAAGCAATTTGTGAAAGCATCAGCAACTTATACATCCGTTGGAAAGCTTTGGCAGTTTTAATGTTGTAATGCAACGGTTAGTAAGAAAAACATTGCCTAAACTAGACAAACGGCATTGCGCAATATTAGTTTTAAGCTCCAAAATACTCTACTTATAAACCTGTTTTGATAATGTTTCAATCTAGATTACATAAAAAATTATGGTTTGTTGGTAAAATGTGCCTATTTGCAATATCTTAGTACAGTGCGTTCATAAACTACTTATTTCTACTCTTGCCATAGAATTTCAAGCGAATGTTTTTGATTAGTTCATACGGAAAAACTTACAATATTATAGACAAGATTTAGCGTCTGTTTGACATTATTTGACACACAGTTCATCTACTTTGCGTGATAAAAACTTTCAGTATTATATCAAAAACAGTTTAATAATGAATCGTATTATTAAACTTGTTATATTGATGACTGCTGCCATCAGTATAATACACTTGCAAAAATGATTACACCAAAAAACCTGTTTATTTGATATTATTTTAAAGTTTTAGGCAAACAGATTCTTTTGAAGAGCAAAATAAAGTCGTATAATAATAAACTAATGTATAGTAGGCTCAACCGATAAGTTTCTTCCCTGAGACGATCGTGTTTTCAGCACCGTTTAATTACCTATTCAAAACAACAATGCTATTGCACTGGTCAATATTGATAACCGACAATTAAACGAGTTAGACAGTAAACACATGGTGATGAAGAATGTAGTCAATATGAGAGAAAACAAATTGACTGATTTTATAACCGGAGAACACACAAGCCGTCTCGCTTCAACAATAGATTGCTCTTGCTCTAAATATACTTTTAAGATACATATTTCGTTACAAATTCAAAAATTGTTATTAGAATAAATTATTTATTTGGGCAATTTAAATTATGCCATAAATTTAACTGTTAATCAGAATAAACCATCAATTCAATTATCGCATCCAAGCAAGCACTGTCACCTCTCTAACTTTTTGCATTTTTATCAATATGAGGTGAAGTCGAAGCGAGTATACCCAATTTTCCTCAAATAGGAAAAGTTGAGGGTATTTGTAATTTTCCAAGTTTATTTTAAACTTTTAATGTTGGGGCTGCCGCTTTTGCTGTAATTACTTTTGTTTACGATGTAAATAAATATAAGAAATTGTTTATTTTATTGCAATATGATAGAACATAGTTATCAATTATATGATTGTAATTTAGTGTGATAGTTAGATTCCACGTAATTATGTTTATCAATTTATCTCTGTATTATAGCAGTGGAGACAACGGTTCATTTTTAGTGTTAAATAATTTTCCCGTTGACCGACTATTAAGAGAATTTTATCGTTTAGTTTTAAAGAAAAAATCAATCGTTTATGTAGCTCATTTACCTATAAGCAATTTTTTTAATAACCAATTTAATATTATTGCATAATTCAAATTACGACCATTTCACGCTTTTTTTCCAGTTAATGATATTGTTTTGATCTGTGACTATAACTTTTTTTTGTCTTGCTTTTGGTCTGCTTCGTCTTTTTTCAACCTATACTTTTTTTCAAAACTTATTTTGATACTTTTTGTGCATTCGGTTTAATAATGAGAAATAATTTATATGTTATTATTTATTAAATACTGCTATAATAGTTAGTTTGTTAAATAGCTTTTGTATTTTTTCGTTTGATTTTCTTTCCTTTTCTTTTTCTGTTTTCTCTTTTTATGTGTTTGTTTTAATATTTTTCTTTCCCAAATATCTAATAGTGCTTGTTGTTTTTGTACCCACTAAGCAGAGTTCACTTAGAAATAATAATTATTATTATTTAATAATATTCTGATAATTGTCTTGTATATATAATACATATTCTTATTTTAAAATTTGTTAAAATACTATTATGTACTTTTTTTTAAGTAATTAGTTTCCTGTTCCTATATTTTTCTAAATTTTTTGTATATATGTAAGGTTTCCCATAGAATTCAATCTTTATGTAAGTAAAATCTGACAATTCTTCAAATTTTAAGTTTAATACATTATTCGTGCGTTTACAGCGTTTTAAGTCAATTTACAGTCAATTTACAGCGCTCGGTTTTAACAGAACACTCCGCCGAGAGTCGCGCTTCAAAATTAAAATCTTGTGCTGTAAACTGAAACTTACCTTATGATACTTATAACGTATCATATTGCACTGCGTCTTTTATGTGTTATCTATTCAGCTTTATCAAATAAAAGCTTCCTTTTTTAATAAGAAAAAAAACTCCCGTCTAGGTTGGAATCGAACAAACTTCAAACATATGCTCCAGGTTCAAAGCACTATCTTTGATCACTAAAGCGTCAAACGACGTAGAAAAGTTAATGTCATGCTGAAATAAAAATTGAAAAATATCGTCGACGTTTGATTGATGAGACCTCCACGACTGAAGTGCAAAACGACAACTATTTTCTCAAATCTTTTTTGACGTACAAATACTCAAATGATTTACTGGCACACTATAATCTTATTAAATTTGTATGTTAATAAGCTATAAGCTTATTGTGCGCTCTACACACCAATAGCCTAATAGGAACCTTCTTTCTATTAAGAAAGAAGAAGAACTACTACCTAAGAAAATAAAAACTCCCGCTTAGGTAAGAATCGAACCTACTTCAAACATATGTTTTAACTTTAAAGCACTATATTTGACCACCGAAACATCAAACGACTTAGAAATTGGTTATTCAAATACTCAAACGTTTTATTAACACAATATAAATAAAATTGTTAGAAACTCATAACCAAAGCGTCGTTTAAAAATTTTGTACTATTGTAATATTATATTTGAATATTTTCTACCATGAATAAAGTTAGGAAAAAATCATAAAGCTCTCAATAACCAACAAATGAAAAATTTCTTTATAATGCAAACCTTTCCAATAAAAGCACCACAAAACCATTCTGAAAACCTAAAAAGAATTTTATTGCTTTTTTTATTACTTTTCTCAAACCAGATTAAATTATTTTTTCAGCAAAATTATAAAGTCTGTAGCTATACCTTTGTCATAATTGATGAAATAAAACACTTTTCAAAAGTATATACCTAAATCTAAAAGTAAAAAAACATGTCTGTGCCATCTCTCACAATAAATTATTACACATTCAGCCTCAGGATATGAATAACTAATTTCTTATATAAAAAAAATATTGTTACATGTACTTCATATAGGTTAGGCGACAGAAACAAAAATTAATTATTTATTAAAAAGCTAAACATTTTCATTCTTAAATCAAAACATATTGATCATAATTTAAAATAAACATTCTTTCCACTTTTTGTTTTAAAAAGCTACGAGCAAAAGATAAAATTAAAAATATTAAAACGTCAAATAAAAATTAATATTGTGACAACGTTGTTTCTAAATGAAATGAATAAAACAATGCAGTATCAGAATATTAATAGGAGATATGCAAGTTATGCATGTCAACAATAAATTACTTCTTTGAATTCAAATTTTTGAAGATTACGTTTTTTATGTTGCATGTAATAGGAATGTTCAAAAATAGTTTTTAATGATTAAAGTTTCCAATTGTTGACAGTTGACGTATTATCTGTCAAAAATTTTTTAAGAGGTTTGCCCTAAGTTGATTGAATATGCCACTAAAAACTAAAAATTATTGTAATATCAAAAGCATCTACCAGCTAGTGAGAAATGAGCTATTGTTTTAAGAAATTCGCTACAATGCAAAAATCTGAAATTATGGGCATATTTTCCGTCAACTGATGTTACTTCCAAATACAAACCAAAATCTACTAAAATATACTTGTTACAGCACTAAATCTAACTGTTTAGTACTACAAGGCTAGTTTGGAAAAGGTCAATGCTAAAGACTATTTTATAAAAATAACTAACTTCAATACAGAACGCCTCAACGAAAAAAAACAAGAACTTCATTTCAGAATGTCAAACTCTTGATTCATGATTTTGCGGTAAATATGAGTAAAATTTGACAGTAATAGATTTAAGATAAGCCCACCTAACATAAATTATTGATATGGTTACGATATCTTCTGTTTTCCACCAGAATTCCATAGACTCTAACTTAACCAAATTTATGACAACATGTTATAAATATGCCTAGATCTAGAAAGTAATTTTTGTTGACATGCATATACGTCTTTCCTAAACAGTTTTTAAACGTGTGATACATATTTGAAAATAAAATTTTGAGTGGTTTCAATGGTTTCTAGAGTTTTTTTTTGGGTTTTTAGCTTTAATCTGTAAGCGAAAATTAAGCAAAATAATTAATTAAAAATTTGACTTAACTTTTTTATATTACACCAAGTTTTTAACTCTCTAAAAAGCTATAAATCATCCTTGTTTTTATAATGTTGTTTAGTACAGCTTGACTAAATTAATTTTGTCGCATGTTCATTAATCAACTAATTTATATACAAAGTAATCGCAGTTGACGTTTAATAATATTGTACGCGTAGCTTCTGGTTCCAATAATTATTTCCAGAAGTACTGTTTTAAAGTTAAATAAAAAATAACTTTGTTATTCTTACTAACTTGCTCATTTATACCGCCACTGAGAAAATATTAATTTAAAAACAATTTTTTTTAAAATGATTTATTGACGTTTGTTCAATAAGCTATTGATCATTACGTAGAAATTGCGTTTGATAGCTAACAACGTTTATAGTGTAGATATCTCACTTCTGAATCCTACATGCAAACTCCTAAATTTAAACAATTTACTTATAGTATAAACAGCTTTCTCGGTTGCAAAAAGTCATCAAAAAACTATCCAAGCAAAAATTTACTATAAGAAAAATGATTTTGGGAGATGATGTGACTTCATCGTTTTCCGTTTTTACCACCAACGCTCCAAAAATAAGTTAATAAGTTTTCTTCACACTTATTCCGTCAAAAAGCATTTTTTCTTAAAATAAAAAAATCGCTTCTATTGCAGTATCTATCAACCAACATTGATCCCCAGAATTTTGTGCCCGAAATTATGAAATATGACCACAGAACTCAATTTTAAATTTGTAATCTATTTTTGTTTCAATATTTGCGAAAGAAAAAATCTCGAAGGGGAAAGTGAAATCGGATAAAGGAAGCCGAGGTGTAAAACCGATTAAAATCCAATTGAAACACGAAATAGGTTTTTCGGCTTAATGGCTGATGGCTGAATCAATGATTTAAATCTATTGTTCTGTAACTTTATTGTTTTGCAGAAAAGACTATTTGCAATAAAAGCGATTTCAAATTAAAATGTCTAAAAAACTAATGTTTTACCAATTAGATTAAATTAAGAGTTTTAGCTCAATAATGACCATTCCGGTTTGTGTTAAAGATAGACTAAATCATATAATTTGTTAATTATTCTTTGCTTTATAATAAATACTGTAGAAAAATCTGTATAGCAATATAATATGTAGAAGCTATAGCCAAAACGTCAACAAAACATAGCTCATTAATATAAAAAAAAGTAAAATGTTCGTTGTAATCTACAAATAAAGATTCTGCAAACATGTGCTGCACATCAAGAATCAATCTTTTCAAGAAACTGATAAACTGAAAGCAACTACTTTTTGACCAAATATCTCGCCAGACATTAAATTATACCAGTTTTTTGGTTTTTACAGTACAGTGCAAAAACGCTCAAAAAGTTAAAGATATCGTATTCTAACAACTTCTATTTATTTTACATGACAGAGATACGTCTAAGAGCACTCTCTAGCAGTTCAGCTTGCAAATTAAAAGATAGATCAAAATTGATTGAACCGTTTAGTGGCTACAAGACGATAGACAGATACAGACTTTAAACATCTTTTTTTTTATCGGTGAATTGAAAGCAGAATTTAGTATGAGATAAGATACATTTGATACCAAACAACAAACTCTGGACTTAATAAATATTTTACATAACGCTCTACTAATTAGTTACAACACAGCATTTGTGACATTAAAATTCAATTATCCTCTTATACCCTTTCCTGATATAATAGTGCAAAGGGAAAATCGGTGTGGTAATTTTATCGACCAAAGTTTCGAAGTAATTTTGCTAATTATGGTAAGTTAGGTAAGCATTGACAACTTGAAAGTTTACTCAAGAGAGTTGAAGGGCTCTAGAGATTCTATTTGTTGTGTTAGTTCAGAACCTTACAATGCTTTTTCAAAAAAATAAATTAACAAAGCACATAGAATGAATAGTGGCAAATTTTTTATTTCTATAATAAAGATTTAGGAAACTTTTGCTTTATAAAAGATTTCGTCACAATTGCAAAGTGCTAATAAGTTTTTAAAAACCATGTATAACTAAAATTTATCTTTTACAAAAAATAAGTCGGTTTTCAATTTGTAAAAAAAATATGCTTTGTAGCAGTTAGATAACGATCCTTCCTAAATTTGTAAGAACCATTTTATTATTAGATTTTTCCAATCGCGCTTTCTTTCTGTTTGGTGCAACTTGTAGATATTCAACTAGTTTCAAGCTTTTTTTGTGCCAACTATTCTAAAATCCGAACTAGATCTGTTTTTCTTATTCGAGCTATACTAATCCCAGTAAAATAATGTTATATAGCCGTACTAAAAATTTGGTTTTTATAATATCCTATTACTGAACAATCACCTAACTTCTCAACCTGTGCCGTTTGTCAGAAGGGTGGAAGCTAGAAATAAATAAAGTTTTTAGTAGTCGCTTTGTTGCGCTATTAGCTTTTGTAACAAAAAAGAACCGGTTTATATAACGTTATTCCATACATATTGTAAACAATTTCACTTACGATGAACTTTATCAGACTGTTTTTTAGTTATTTGTTTATTATTTTGCTAAAAAAGTTATGTTATTTGATTATTTTATTGGCTGTTGTGCTAACTACTTACGGTTTTTTAATAAATGTGTACAATATCTGTAGAATAAATTTGCGGTACAACCTTTGTACTATTTCCAATTATTTATCTGTAAAACTGTTCTCCAGATTACTATTTTAAGTAAACTACTATTCTCAACTATTTTTGATTTGGATTTTGTATACATTTTAGTTATATATGCTGCAGTCTTTTGTTTTAGTTTAATATTAACAAATTTTATATTATATGAGTTGAAGAATTAAATTAAAAGCAAAATCCAAAATATCTGTTTTATCAAATAAAAATAAATATAAATTATTTTCTCAACCCTGCATTTATATTATTTTCAATGTCAATCTTTAGTTTGAAAAACATTTCAATAATATGACATAGACATAATAATGCTGACTTTTATAATTTTGAGAATGTTTTCTGATGTCCAGGTAATATCAATAGTACCATTCTAGTATCAGTAGTATATATATATAAAATTTTTAAAGCAGTTAGCAAAGCCTTATCTTAATATAATTTGTAAATATTATTTTGCAAAAATTTTTGGAAATTATCGTAATAATAAAATTAAACAATTGCAATTAAATTTAAGAATTAATTTAAATAAAATATTTTTGCAACAAATGTTTCATATAATTTTGTTTACTCAAAACACAAATTTATTTATTTGTATCAACTATAAAATTTACTAATAACATAAGTTTTATAATTATGATAACGTAATTTGTCATTACTTTAAAACCAAAAAAACCTAAATCACTTATGAAAATCAATAACTAATAAATTGCTAAGCAGAACCATAAAAAGCTTATTAAATCTTCTTCAAATATTTTGTTTATGATTATTATTAATGCAGGTTTAATTTATTAGTTATCAGTTGAAAGATGAAGTAAAATTGGTCAAAATTGCATACTGTGTATTAATAATCAAACTAAATTTAAAAAAAGCTTATACAACTGTAAAATTTTTATTAACCAACAATGGTTAACAATATTATCAATCTTTACAGAATTAGTAAAAGCAGTGTAGTTGTTAGGTTTATTCAATCTAGCTATCTAATAATTAAATGTTTTTTACATTTTAAAAGACCTTTCATGCAAACTTTCTGCTTAAAATTTATAATAATATTTATGCAATGGTCATAAATATTAGATATTTGATGCATGATGTAAATAGTTTTTACAGCGTGGTCAACAATGACTGTTTGAATTGGGAATTCTACATTTCATTTAAAAGTCGTACAAGTGCGACTACTTCCTGTTGTTGACGGATGACTTCTTTGACACTGACATCGTCATTGGCAGATGCCAGTTAAAGAGTTAGTCGCTGTGACATAACCTACATTTTTTATGAGTGTTATGTCAAATATTTGTCAAATAAAAAAAGTCTCTAAAAAGTTTTACTAACTCAAACAGTCATTGTACGCTGTATATTGTTGAGAAATGAATCATTGATCTGGACTATAGATCTATAATATTATCACAATAATTTGATTTTTATTATAATTACTATCTAAATTTTGTAAAATTTTTATTTAATTATGTAATATTCAGTTGGCTAATTTAATTTTTTTTAATGCAATTTTAAACCCTCAAAGGTTTTGTTGCAATGTAAATTTAGCACCACAAAAGAAAAATTTGTATTCTGAAGATGTTCTTGATAAATAAAATATTATCAACTCAAGATGTTCTTTTGAAATATAGAGTAAATAAACTTAATTGTCCTTAAACAAATTTTTTTTGTCTTGGATTTGCCTTGTCATGCCAGATTTACAACTATTGGCTCAAATTTAAAATAAAAATTATCTTTGCTTGAATAGATATAGCGCATCATTTTAATTAATTTAAAATAATCTAAAATCTAAACCGTTAATAAATTCTTATTCTAATAGTCTGGTTAGATCTAGACGGTACAAAAACCTGTTAACCGTTACAAATTAAACGGTATCTAGGACTTGATTAATTCTTGCACTAATGTCTCATACGCCCTACGTTCATTTTTTGACAATCATTAACTTTTGTCAATGTTACTTTTATTATAGCTATGTTTTTTATCAAATATTCTAAATTTTTTCATCAGTGTGAGATATTTTTTTAGGATTTACTTGCTCTACTATTTAGCTTTTAATATTCTGTTGTTTTGTTAATCGTGCCTAATTTTAAAGAGATTATAAAGCTTTTCTATACCCAAATAATCTATAAATTTAACATTCTTATACAGAATTGCAAATTTAGTTAAGACCACAAAAGCACACAAAATTAATCCTCTTCAACGGTATTATTAAGTCTGCTGTGAGTACGCATACAGCTAAATTTTGCGGTTCTTTCCTAATCTTATCATTTATTTACTCCTACATTTCTTAGTAAACAACACACTTGGGTGCTCTTATTACTACATTATGGTTATCTAAATTCCATTCCATCAAAATCAATAGACCACCCTCTCCAAGTTCCAAACAAAAGGTTCACATTGATTATATATTAATTCCTATAATCCCTCAAGCTCGGCATGATTTAAAAATGTTTTTACAGGCTTTATCTAACCAATTATCTTGAATTGTGTTTATAATATGCTCAATAAACTAATTTTGCAACAAAAAAACAAGTTAAAGCTTAAGAAAATATTTATTGTTGATGCAAAGAATATACAGCCCGTGCATTCTACGTCTATAAAAGCTGCCAATTGGTTTCCACATTTCTCGTTATATTTTGCTTACTGACTAAATTCATCAATTTACAGTCAGTAATATTGACCCAGTAAACTCGTGCAACAGCACGCAGTTGAATATATGCAATAATAAATTGTTTTTTCAAGTAGCTAATTAAATGATGCTAAAAAACAATCGCCTGAGAGGAAAGAAACTTACCGATAGATGATATTATATCAGCAGTAAGTATATACATACCTACATTAAACAATAATAAAATAAATATTTTTTTTGTGCTATGAGATGCAACTTGTTGTTTTCCAAAAACGCAGTGTATTAAACATGTAAAAAAATATTGTGTATAAATTTAATTACTTATATAAATATGTTGTGCAGGGCTTAATTTTCATCAAATTGGCAATTATTTTAATTCTTTCAAAAAAAAAATTGTTGTGTTAAAAAAAATTATCTATATGATTCACCTATGTACATAATTTTTTTGTAAAATTAAATCAATATAGAAACAGACTCAATAATAATCATTACAGTTGCTTCAAATTTTCCGATAATTAACTTTACCGTTACAAACTTTTAATTGCTCTCAATAAACTTTTCCAAACAATTCAAACCCTAATCTTCTGTTTCTGGCTAGAAAGAAAGTTTATTCCGAATACTTTAAGCACGTTGTGCTTAATATTACGTCAGTCAAATACATAGAATTTAATTCCAAGAAATTCTACTTATTTCCTCCTTTCTAAATGTCAACAAAAAGCTCAGAGCTGCAGGAAGCCTTCAACTTGCAACTGCTTCTTTTCAAATAAAAAAATGTAAAAATAAAATAAAATCTCTTTTCACTTAGAAATCTGACTATGACAAGCAGAATAATGTTTATTTTTTCTAAAAAGACGTCTTATAAAGATGTTATTTATAGACGATATCAACGATTAGAGAAGGAAAAACTGGAAGAAATTGTATACTCTCATAGATATGAAAATTAATAATTTGTGGCAAAGCTAACTATTCCAAGTTATAAAACATTTAAAAAAATATATTTGTTAAATCATATCAAATTGCTTTTAATTAGGTAAAGGTTATTAAAACCCGATGTGAATATTGTAATTACTAACTGAATAATAGCGTCAGAATTATTTTGCAGAGTGGGAGCAAAATGTAACCAGTAATTTACAACCACTATTAGTAAACAGCCGCAGAGAATTTAGAAAAACTCGCAAAAAGCATTTATAGCTCGGTTTTTTGTAAGCGCATATTAAAATAGTAACAAATCTAAAATATAATAATAACAATAATAATAATGAAATTTAGATTTAATAAATAAGTAAAATTTATTTTTAACACAGACAAAGGTTTTACACCATTGAATCTAAAAATTAAAATTATCACAAATAAATTAGACGAAACAAGATAACAATGTTTTATTGAAAATTAAGCAAAACACATTTAACAGTCAAATTTCAAAAAAATGTAATTAGATGGGATAGCTAGGAGCTGTCATTTTCATGGATAAAGAAAGGTCAATTATTTCCAGAAACTAAAAGTTTTGTTTTTACTATTCAAGAAAGGATAATCAACAATAAAAATTGTCGTAAGTTTATAATTTATAAACAATTAGTTAATGACATTTGTTAAATTTGTTTCAATTTGCTAGTTCAGAAAAATTATTAAAAAAACTTGACGCTATTGCAAAAGTAGTTCATTCAAATTTAACTTTTAAATTTAATTTAGTCAAAAATGTTAAATTATATTATAATTGTAATCTAAACAAATTATATTAAGATTAACAAATTATACTACTCTTTTGTATTTAAAAAAACTAAATTTACAAATTTTATAAATATTGCTATCTCAAATTCTTATAATGTTATTGATACCTTTAAAACGAAAATTGCTAAATATTTGCTGTTTTCGGTGGCTACGGAAGATTTTTGGAATTTAAAAATAGTCTTTAGTTATTTCAGAATACAGGAATATTTTAGAAATATAGGTGCTGTACCTATATCATTAAGAAAAAATTTAAAGATTTGCATTTATGAATCTTTGCGGAAATACAGAATTGTTATATTCATGTCATATTGTTCAAAAGTTTGTGAATGTTAAATCCAATAATTTAAATAATATATTCGCAGATGTTTAGAGGGATAGTAATTTAGCTTGATTCTTCAAGAAACAAACTTATAATATTCTATTTACATAGTTTAAAACACAATTTGTAGTTTTCGTATTTAATTTAATTCTTAAGTTGCTTTCTAAACTAATTTAGAATTATGATTTTTCAACAATATTTAAATTATTTTAAAAATAATACATATTGTCATTATCATTACTTGTCAAAGACCGTAATGATTTTTGAATCTAGCCAAATTGCTGTGCTGCCGTATCAAAGAGGGTTCAACATATTCAACTTTTTTTTTCTACAAGTGATAATTACAAATTATATTAGGATCACACTTAATAATAAAATACTCATTCTAAAATATTGATTAGTATATGAACCCGCTTTCTATTAATCAGGTAGTATCTTCTCTTTTCATCAACTCTTCTATGCATTATTTCTTACTTTTTCCAACTTCTCACTTACTTTGTTTATGCAATAAATTCATTTTATACTACATTTCATTTGAGTGTTTTCGATTTTAAATTTTTTTTTCGCTATTCCACTTTTTTAAATTTAATATTTTTAACACTTTTTTTTTCTTAATTTACTTTCTCTTGTTTCTAACTTAGTTACTTTTTCTGCTTCTTCATTTAGTTTTCAAAATGCTTCTGACATTTTCCTGTCTACAAAGTTTTTTATAATTTCAATTTTTTTTATTTTTATGAATGTTTTAAGAATTCTTCTTTAAGTTTTTTTTGTATGTTATTGTTTCAGCAGCTAAGTTAATTATTATCTTCAAAAAAAATCTAAACTTAAAACAAATTATTGATTTTTTTTTGATGGCTTTAAAATGAGTTTGTGCAACATTTAAAAACTTAAAATAGTTATTTATGTATTAAAAACATAATTAGAATATTATGACATAAAAACACAAGTTTTTGAATTTTTGAAGGCTGTAATCAATCATTATGCCTATGGTACATACAACGCTTTATTCTATTTTATGATTCTAAAGTGATTCAAACAAAAATTTAGTATTCCTTAAAGGAAATCAAATAAAAGTTAGGGGGTCCATGCCAATTTTAGTGTTGTGTAGAAAGTTAGCTATTTTGATGTTGTTAAGGCTACTGCGTTTGCTTGAAAAACTATTAACAATTCATAATAAACGTTTTTGAAAAAAAAGCCGTTTATTCAGCAGAAATTTTGCAAGAATTTGAAGTTGCTCAGAAAAAATCAATTCTCCGTAAATCAAAGGATTTGTATGTGAAAGAATATGACATGTTTTGAATATATGAAGAGTAATTACTGTGGGTTATTTATAAAACTAAAAAATCTTGTGTACTTCATAAAAATAAAATTCAGAAGATTATGTCAAACGGACCGGATAATACGTTTTAGTTAATCAAGGTAAAGACTGTTTTTGAATCTTCTATTAAAGAATTTTCATAAATTACAAATTCCAGGTTGTTTCAGCTCTCGGTAGGTTTGGAGCCTGCCGACGACAAGAGCTGCATGACTTAACTATTAAAGATGTGGCAACTGAACGATTAAAGATATGCATTATCGAAAATTACATTTCTAGGCAGTTTTCAACTGTCCCAAACAATGGTTCCCTTTTACAGCAAATATGCTGCTTTAGGTCATAAAAATGTAAAAACTGACAGTGTTTTTTTTACTCAGCCTCCGGCTAAAAATACTTTCAGAAAGATGCACGGAATATTTGCTGATGTTTTTTAAATCTCCAAATGAGGAGAAATACACAGGAAATGGTTTCCGCCGAAGTGCTGCTATCATGTTAGCTGAAAATGGCAGTGACACAAGAACTTTGGAGCAATTGGGTTGCCGTTCTAAACAAGTAGACGAATCTTATGTGGAATTTTGCAGAATAAAATCAAAATACCTCAGAGCACCTATCAAGAACCTTCGATAAACACCCCACACAAATATGAGGTTCTGTTAGTTTAGGCGTTGGTTGGTATGATTTTACAATTTCACTACCAAACAATTGTACTTTTAATTTCTATAAACAGTAATTAATAGTATTGTATATTTTTTTTTAATCAATGATTGAAACCATTGCTTGAATAATTAAACCTACCGTTGATTAGCAGATTTTTGACAGATCTCTACCATAAAATTATACAAAACAATATATGCTCTTATTTGGAAGCGTGTAAAAACGATTACTGACTAAAATAGAATAAAACAAGTTTATAAATAACTGTCGTTTTAGAGAATATAGAACTTTCTCAACAAAATAAAACAAATTTAGTTGGTCTTTTTTTAAGTTGGAAGATATAACGCTGTTATTTGTTAAGGGGCCTTAACACAAGTCGCTGCATTTCTTTGAAATGAAATTTTAGTACCGTAATTGAGTAAATTATAGAAAGCTTGTTATTAAATACAGTTCAACGTTCATGTTTTCGGCAATGCCTGGTAAAACTTACAAAAAAAGTACAAAAAAAGTTATAAATTTAAAGTTTAAAATCAGATTATTCCGTTCGTGTCTGATATATTATTGATGCGCTTCTGGTAAAGTATCGAATTATGTTAAGAAATTTCATAGTATTAAAATTCTTCAAAATTATTGTAGTTATCTTATTTTTAAAGAATTTGTGTTTAAAAAAGCTCAAGCAATTTATTTATTTCACCAAAGAAGTAGGATAATATCAGTGAATAATGCATTACCTCACACGTTTTAATTGACGGTTTTTTAACAGTTACATTTAAAAGTTATAATTAATTGTAAATAAGAGTTAGCAATGTTTGTTACTATTGCATAAATTCTACCAGCTAAATCACAAACACGTTTGTTACTAAATGAGGCTTTTTACAAACATATTCTACTACAGCGTTATAAATTTCAAATTTAGCAAAATATTTGGCGCAACAAGTTGAAGAAATTATTTAATTCCGCTATAACGTCTGATTAATCTTTTCTGTCACGAACAATTGGGCGCTTGACTCACTAAACATCATCTGCCTTATTGTTTAAAAAAAAAACAAAAAATTATAATTTTTGAATTGCTTTTGTTTCAAATGGAAAGAAATCTTTGATAATAATAATTGCTATTATGTGGAGTTTCGAAATAGTAATTTGAACAAAAGAATCAATAGGCTTTTTGTAAAAATGCAATCCAAATTCAACACCAATAAATTATTGTTTATTTCCCGTCTTTCAAACAATAAGTACTTATTCTGCCACTTTTCGCGCTTAAGTGCATTGATTTTCAACTGTTTTAATTACTCTTAAAACTCTACAAGAGCAGAGCGAATGACGTCACTGAAAAGACGTCATCACGTAGTACACCAAGTTCAGCATCAGAACCGATTCTCAAAAATTTTAAACAAATATTTTGAATAGTTTCAATAAGGTCTCGTTTGGATCAAAACATTGAACAGATCATGCAAAGAAGTAAACAAAACTGACCTTCTGTCATAACTAAATGGAAAACGATGTTCAGTAGGCTAGAGATGGAAGCATGCTTTTGCTGTAAGCACGTTTCAGGACTGTTTGTAAGCTGAAAGCTTCCAGCTTTTCAAGCTTCCCGTTACCGAAATCTTGCGAGTTTTCGCGAAAAATCCCGATGCAGAGTTTTTTGATTTTGCAGCAAAAATTATAGGGCAAAGGTTGCACACAAAAGCGGTAAAAAAGCTTGTTTTACTTTTCTAAAATAGGGTTAAAGAGCTCATAAGGCGTTATAACTTTGAAGCTCGAGTCTGCTGAAAGAGCTTAACAATCCGGCACGTATTTATTGCATCAATCTTTGAATCTAAAGGGAATGGAGCATAAGGTGAAAGTGGAATTTACTAAATTGAATTAAAAAAAAAACGCAAGATTCTGAAAGACATGTTCTGTAATATTAAATTACTTCACTATTGCAAATACACCTATGAACATAATTGAACATCTATGAAAATAGTCTCATAATGTTAAAATAGGCACTAATGGCAGCAATTAAAAATTAAAAAAAATAGGTCCTTTCTAAGAACCAGAGTCGACTTTCAGTGACAATTTTATTTCTCTCTAAAACTAAAAAACTCTTGTAAAATTCTAAACTTTTTGGGTCGTTTACTACAAATTCACCGCAAACCGACTTTAGAGTTCCAGGTTAGGTCAGGCCAGGTCACTATTTACTTTTTTGATACAAATAATGATAATAATAGATTTCTACTGACACAGCAAGATCAACAATTTTTTACAATAGCTGTTTAAGTCGGTAACACTTTATAAAGATTTTTTTTTATTTGCTTGTACTGTACTGTACTGTGCTTGCACTGTAACCAGATACGCTTGTTTGACAAATATTTAACATAACACTCAAAAAAAAATGTCACCAGTCGAGGCTCAAGAAGCATTAAAATCTAAGAAGTCTTTAGACACATATGGTCTGCTATCCACTGTACTAATTTAGTATGTTAGATATCACCGCTAATTAAGTTATTTAATCAATCTATAGAATAGGGAACAATACCAGACTGCCTTAAAGAAACAATAGTAGTTCCAGTTTATAAAAAAAGACAGCGTTGAAGAATGTACAAATTATAGACCAATTTCCCTAACACCAGTAAATTCAAAAGTTGGAAAAAAACTTTTTTTAAATAGAAACAATTTTCTATTTTCTAATCAGTTTAGTTTCCAGAAAGAGTTATCAACAACTGATGCAATTATCTACTTTATCAATCAGGTTATTATCAGCTATAAAAATAAAAAATTTTATCTAGCGTACTTCCTGGATTTAAGTAAAGCATTTGACAGCGTACCACTCGACTTTCTCGTGCAAAAACTAATGTTTTACAATTTCCATCCTTGCAGTACCAAACTTATATTTCATATTTGTCCAAGCGCACTCAGCGTGTTAATTTCAACGGAATTACTTCTAATCCAACTAACATTGAATTTGGAGTGCCTCAAGGGTCGATTTTGGGCCCAGCCTTGTTCCTTTTGTACGATTTTCCTTTCCTCCCTTAGATTACGCAACTTAGCAAAAAAGGTATCTGCTAATCATCTGCAAGCTATCTGTTTTGCTCTAATTTACAGTCATCTAAAGTATGCCATGTTAGTTTGAGGACATTCATCAATATTACAGAGACTATTTAAATTACAAAAAAGGTCTATTAGGCTTGTGGCGGAGATAGGTTATCGAGAGGACTGCAAAAAGCATTTTTCTAAGTTAAATGTTCTTACGTTACTCAGTGTATTATATATTAAAATGTGTCGAATATATTATACAAAATAATATGTCAATAGATGCTGAATTTATAACTCTCCGAGTTAACAGTGAAACTAAAAAATCGGCTTGGCTCAGTTATTGCCATAAAAATCTAGAGCCCAATAAAAAGCTGAATTCAATATTTAAAAAAAAAAATTTATTTGTAAAGGCACAGATAATGTCCACCGTAAAATTATTGTTTTTTAAATAATTTTGTTGTATACAACTAGTTTATGATAAACAAATTCTTTAATATGAGCGAATACCTAAATTATATAAATCGTGCGTAAATGAATAAAATCGTGTGTAAAAAGCCAATGTGAATTAAAAGTGCATTATTAAACGTTTTCTGGTCGTAGCGTTGCCAAGCAAGCAACAACGAAGAAAACGAAAGTATATTTGTAAATTAGGAGTAAAACTTATCAGTCTTATAAGTGTAAATCTACTAATTTATCGTAAAATTGATAATATATTTTTTGCCCTCATCGCCCAAAGATCGGCAGTTTCCGGTCGTTCTCAATACATCAAAAAACATTTCTCCTGCACCGCGGTGTTTTTTACTTTGCTGCCAAAACTAAAAAAAAAATTTTAAACAATGTTCTCTTATTTCAATAAAACCATAGCAACCAAACAATAAAACCATTTTAAATTTAAAAAATTAGGTAAACGACAGAGGCATTGAACAATAAGTAAAATTATTATTAAAAAATAGATGTTATTTGTTGCAAAAAAAAATGGTTCGCACTAATGCAAAGTGCTTATACGAAAAATTTCACTTTCCGAACTCGTTAGTTAAATAACTATATTTAGTTTAGAGTATTTTACATCAAATTTAGAAAAATTGACCAAATATTTTCTTTTTCTAATAAGATTGTAAATTTTTTTTTTAGTTCAATTAGGTAAAGATAAAATATTATGTGACACACGTGCGTGAAAGGTTTCGGCGTTTTTATGCAATTTGTGCATAAAGGTCTTACTTTTCCATTAGTATCATACATAACTATATGGTCCTTCGATATCTATTAAAGCTTAAAACAGCTTTATTTTAAATTTATTTATTAAAATTTTACATACCGTTAGTTTCAGAAAAATATTTCTAGTTTTAAGTTTTAAGATGTTCCACCTTTGTTTAGCACCTCTTTCATTCATTCTATTTTATTTTGTTTTTCGTTTTAAGTCTCTTAGTATTTTTACAGTTTTTGTCACTTTTTTATTATATGTTTTATTATTATTGCTTTGTTTCCTCCCATAATCTTTCTTTTTTTTTCCCTTCTAATATTTAATTTCTATTTGCTTGTTTTTGCATCTATTCCTATTATTTTCTTATCTTAGTTTTTGAGTATACTGGCATCGTATCTGCTACAAATTTTGTAACAGATTGTTTTTCTATTGTTTCTTCAATTATGTGTTCACATTTTTTGTAGTATTTTCTTCAATTTTAGTTTTTAAACTGGTCCTACTATTGCGTTAACTTTCTTTACATGTTCTTTTTGTATATGGGTTAAATATTTGTTCCATTTGTTAATAGTTTATTTCAGGTATTTGCACTTGTTCATCTCTTATGATTCTTGTCTTCTTATTAATATATTTTTTTCTTCTTCTGTTTTTCTAAAATTTATGTGTTTTTTATCTCTTTAGTCCTAATTTTTTTCTTTTTAAATAAAGCCGTAAGTCTTAAATATTTTTTTTATCGGACAAAGATTAAATATGATGCCACACAGTATATATTAAAAAAGAAAAAAAATGACTGACAGCGTACGGTATGCATGTATAAGCCAATGCGCGTTTCAACACAGTTAAAGATGCAGACTCTACTTGCACGTTATGTTTCAAATTTACACTTACTATTGTAAACTTTAATTAATTTTAATTTATATTTCTGTTTAATTACACATTATTGTCTAGAGGGATTGGTTTAGCTTTTCAGTCGCCAGCACGTAGTTTCAAGATTAAAAATAATTAGTTTTTGCTAAAAATAATAATTAATTTATGTATGATCGCATTTATAACTTCAAATAACAAACTCCTGGAATAGACATTCTAAAATTAGCCAAAACAGGGTTGGTAACACACGCAAACTGACACATGTAGACATTATAGATTGATCAAATTTTAGTTCAACTGGATTATTTCCAGTAATTTCCAACAGCATGTGAGTGCTTTTAAAATTTAATACACGATAGCGTAACTTTTTGGATTGCAGAAGCTTTTAATAGAGAGTAAAGCTTTTTATTTAAAATTACATGTAGTAGGTACTAAGCCACATGAGTTTAGCTGATGCAGACTAATGGAACAAGCAAACTGTAAATTTGATGCTTAAAAAAACAAAATAATCACTCTCCGCTAATAATTCTAAAGAATTATTTTATAAAATTTATCCAACATCTATGTTGGCTGCAAGCGCCGACCACTATTTTATAGTGACCTATATTTTTTGCAAATTTTAAATAATTTAAAAAATTTGCAAAAACTTTTTTGTATTTTTTTCTGATTCTTCTTCGCTCTTCCCTGCTTTTCCTCGTTTCTTCGCCTTTCATTTCACCTCATTCACCAAGATCAATATTTTTCTTTTTCTTTTCTATCATTTTCATCTTCATCCATTCTATTCCCTCTTTCTTTCCTTTCAGTATGTCTTTTTGCGCTACCATACTTTCTTTTACCTCAACGCATTCCTTAATTATGTGCTTTAATGTTTCTCCCTCTCTTTCCCACATTCTGCCTGTTGCTTTTCCATCCAAATCTGTTTTCTCTCTCTTCATTAGCTCTCATATCATCTTCTAACTTCACCAAAACCCTACATCCCTAACATGGATCTCATATATTTCTCTTGCACTCATTTTATCTCTATCCTCTCTTTTCAGCCCCAAATTTCCGTTCCATACAACATTACACTTTCTATAAGACTGTCAAACTTCGTCATCCCTATTTTATATAAACTTTTTCTCTGTCATCCCCCCCACATAAAGTAGATAAATCATATGTACATCTAACAGCACGTTCGTTTTTCTAGTTTGATAGTTCTTCAAAGATTTTATTTGTGATAGTTTTAAGCAATATTGTTTGATTTTAAGCGCAATCAATAAACTTATAACTTCATCAAATAAAAAGAGAACTAAAACCAATCTTATTCTTAAATAAACAAAATAAACTAATAATATTGTAAACATACGCGATTTTTCAAGCAGCAATTGCATGAAATAAATTTCAATATTTGAATAAATATTCGATAATCAAAGAGCGGATTATATGAAGCTTGCATATTATCTAACAATTTTGGTATAATAATCAAACTCTTTGGTACTTTTACGAATTAGGTAGTTTAAAAAAGATTAACGCTAATTAAAATATGCATATTTTGCATATTTCTGAAAGTATTGTAATTTCACACATATTTTTGTTTTTTTTTATAACGGCTCCTTGTCTTTCGGTTTCGCTTTCAAAGCACCCATTATAACAATAAAGTAATAAACTTTGACCATGTTCTAAGACCAATTACGGTCAGATTTCAGTATATATGCATAAAAGTGTGCATATTTTTTTAATAACTCAGCATATTTTTAAGAAATTGAATGTAAATAGGTGTATATGGGTAAATTGTAATAATAATAATAATACAACTGTATATATAAATACGATACTATTATTAAAGTGCATTTTTGCATATTTAGTTTTTTATGCATATATATGTGCATATCTCGCTTGTTTGGTTTGCATATAAATCCGCTTTTTCTGATAAATCGACACTTCTATATCGATAATTAAGTTTCCCATCAAGCCAGAAATAATATTTTTTTTTGCGTCAATATTAGTTCAACGTTCTTTTAATTACAGTACAGTGTTTTTAGCCACAAAAATTAATTATAACGAGAAATTCTTGATGTTTATATTTAACATTTGTTTTACGGGTCAGAAGCTATTTTTATGCAAAAGCAAACATGCAACACCGGGGCAGGGCTGTATATGCTTTTCACATTTTCTTTCTTTTATTTAATGTCTGTGACTAATAAATCTATAACTAGTTTTAGATTTTGTATAATCTTTTACTAAATGGTCCAATTACACAGTTCAAACAGCACCCAGCAACACAAAATATAATACAAACAAATCAATAAGCCTATATTTCCTTCATTAAAATTTAATATAACTATTACTTTGTTATTTGACTATAATTTTCTTCAAAAATAAACGTACAAGAAAAGTAGGTAAATAAAATCAATTATGTATAATATTAATAGATTATGCATAAGTCAAAAAATTGACAAAAAATGCGTAAAACCAAGGCGAGTACAGTATTTATTAAAACATGTAAATATGTACACCGTCTTTCACGTAAAAGTAAGAGCCTGACAATGTCTGAACATAACTCAAAATATCTTTTTCCACTCATCGCTTAAAGATTGGTAGTTTCCAATCGTTCTCGATGTTTAAAAAAACGAATTTTCACACCCCGGTGTTTCCTACTTTGCAGCCGAAACTAGGAGAAATAATTGACCAAATTTTTAAAACAATGTATTTTTATTTAAATAAAACATTTTAAAACGCAATTTAAACAATTGTTGCTTGTCATTTTCATTATTATTTGGCTCTCAATTAACTTAACTTTTCAAAATTACCTATTAAACTTTATAAAAACCAATTTTTATTATTATCGTTTACAAAACTCTAAAAACAGTCTTTTTTTAAATTGAAATTGTTTAAGCATATAGAAATTTGTTTTGCGTGATAAAAACATAAACGCTATAGATCACAATAAATAAAACAAAAGTTGTAAAGTTTAAATAATCGTATAACAATAATATCGATATAATATCGATAACAATCATAATATTAGAATTAAAAAAGCTTAAAATTAGTGAAACAAATAAATAATTATAGACATATGGATGATGCCGCCGAATTGATTGAAATCTATAAAAACAAGGCAAATGTTCTTAGCAAAATGGTCTTTTTTTCAGCTTCTTGGTCGGATTATTATTAAAAAAAAACATTTGCAAAATTTCCCGAATCTCGATAAAATTAACTATTCACACAGTTTTACCTCATCAAGAGATTAATATCCTGATGATGACCAATTGGTGATCGAAAGAATTCGATTACCAAGATTTGTTACACAAACATTTTGGCAAGTAGTAAAACTGTGTTAATAGTTTATTCTGCCAAAAATTTTAAAGCAATCAATTAACCGGTGAAATTAAATTTAAAAGCCTCTTAATCTTTATTAAAAAATTTAACAAAAATAATAAATGAGTTTTATTCATTTCCCGATGATGACTACATGATAGTACAAAAGGAGTTAAAATTATGTAAAAAATTTTTGGCTAGTGGTAAAATTGTGTTAATAGGTTAGACCGTTTAGAATATCCTGAGTTAAATAACCGTAGTAATCTAAGTTACACTCAAAATGTTTATTAATCGATTAAGTGCATTGTATAAAATAAATAAATAATTAAACAGTTAAATAAATAAAAAAAACGTCGAACTAGAATTCGAACCAGAATCTAAAAAACTTATGTGTGGCAGTATCAATCAATTTTGTTATTTAATGTACAAAAAAGCTGATTAAAATGTTTTATTTTCTAAGACCGCTGTCAAATTAGTTCTAGGATGTCAAATATTTTGATATAATTTTTAAATTAAAATTACAATAATTACAATATTATTGTACTTATGCTCAACCGTTCCGGTTTCAAAAACACAAATTTTGCTGATTCAAAAATCCTCTTTAACAAGTAATAATAATGATAATATTATTTTTTCAATAATATAAAAATTGCTCAAAAACACGTTTTCAAATTTTAATAGTTAAAAATCTAGTTTAACAATTAAATTAAAAAGAAAACCACAAATTGTGTTTTAAACTAAATAGAACAGTCTTCCTACGTATCTGCAATTATATTATTTGCTTCGTTGGATTTAACATTTAAAAACATTTGAACAATACGACTTAAAGATAATAATGCTGCTTTTTTGCGAGGATTTCTAAATCCAAATATAAAAATTTAAAATAACTAAAAGTTTAATTTTTAAATTCCAAAAATCTCAAATAGCCACCAAAAACAGCAAATATTTAACCATTTTCGTTTTAAAAGTATGAATAATATTACAAGAATTTAGAACAGCAATTTCTATAATATATGCAATTTTGGTTTGCTTAAATACTATAACAATATCCGGCCTATTGGCTTCAATTTTTGAAGCCGTTAGTAAAGCTCGACTTCAAAATAATTTGTAATTATCAATTTTTAAGAAATTTTCTGAATTATAATTATAACATATTTTTGACAAAACGAAACTTAAAAGTCAAATTTGAATAAACTATTTTTGCAATTGCGTCATGTTTTTTTTTATATTGTTTATTACTTTAAACTTTATAAATAATATTATTATAAAATAGCATTTATAATAATATTAAGAGTTATAATATTATTTATAAAGTGTCATTTCCACACAACAATTAGAAGTAGGTGAAAACTCATTTTAATTCTAACACATGTTAGTAGGAAGCTAATGCCAACTTTTTATTAGTTAAACTTGGACTTCAATGTCAACTGAAATTTTCATGTTGAACTAGAAAAGAAAACTGCATTACCAGCGTATGAACTCAATTATGCTGATAATTATTAATAAACTACATTTCCAATTCCAACAAGCTTTAGTTTAATGCATAGCAGATAGCATTATGACGTAGATTGCATTTATGCTTATGCATAATTGATTTTCTACTTTAAACGTGTCTAATGAAAATCCGATTTCTAAGCTTTAATTCCACAAAGTGGAAACCTGTTGTGGCTGTAATAAATTTAATTAGAGCTCTTCTCAGCCAACTTTGTTTTTAAAGCGTTTTTATTCTATTTTTTTTTTGTCAATGAATCAAATAATTGTTGAACAATTGTGGATATACATAATATAATTTTTTGATTTTTATGTTCAGTTGTCAGTGTCTAAAAAGGTTGTCAAATATTGAATTATTAAAAATAACTTAAAAATTATTATTCATGTATTAATCAAATTTATATAAGACCACACAAAACGCATTAGTTTTCAAATAAAATAAGAATAATCAAAATTGGTTTACTTAAAAAAACAGTCAAATTGAAAATCTTTTTTTTTTAAGAAGTCGGTTTAAGAAGACTTTGTTTAATGTAAAATGTATCTTTTATTACATTAATAAATAGCAATTGCTGTGGATAATGTTTTCTAATTATGGTTGAAAATCTTTTATAAAAATGCCAATTGTACGCCCCAAAAACTTAGAGCCAATTTAAAATTGCCCTGTATATTGTAAAAACGTTTGAAATATACCTGGCAGAACTAATCCATCTAAAATTTGACATCTGAAATCACCGTCTTTTAAATAAATTTAAAAACCCGTTCTCTATTCAAGGTAGTACTTAGTTACCTAATTGGTTTTATTCATAAAGCTAAAGCACGAAACACTTTAGATTAAATCTTTCTTACTATTGTTGCCTTGCCCGTCTTATAATAAGCAATAAATGGGTATATCTCATACGTTCCTACTACAATACTTCTCAATTTAAAGCAGTGCTAGACAATATTAGAAGATTAAGATTAGTCATGCGTATTTAAACTTGCAACATTCTCAATTATTCATCCTCCAACCAAATCCGTACATTTTGCAAGCGCTGAACTTAATAAGTTATTGAAGTCAAATCTGAGAAATTTTGTATATTTTAAGAGTCGCTTTCAAAGTCTTATGCTTTTCCAACTTTTGCTTCACTCTGCTTTATCCAATTACTGTTTGATTCCAAGACAACTTTGAACCAGAAATTCTAAGACTATTTTACTATTCTGCAATTGAAATTAAACTTTGGTCAAAAGTTTATAATTTTAAACCACTTTAACAACTATATCTGCTTTTGTTACTCATTTTAAAAGTATTAAAAAATAGAAGCAATTTTGTATTAAATACAACTTTAGATACAACATTTGAGCATCATACAAGGTGGCGCATCAAAAACAAAGCAAGACATTTACTGGCAGTTTAGTTTTTCTTTAAAAAAACGCTCAAATCCGTCAATTTTGTTTTCAAGAAGAACTTAAATTAGCAAAAAATTACTTTAAATTGCAGAGATATCACCATCCCTAAAATCTTGAATAAAATGAGGCGTCGAATGAGACATTATTTAAAAGGTTTCCAGATTCCTTTTATAATAATGAAAAGTTCATGTACTTCAGTTTATTAAATTGTGAGATTTATTGGTTTAAAGCTTAAATAAAACTTTAAAACATTATTATTAGTGGTGATCAAACCACATTTGATAGCAAAGAATGTAGAAATGATGAATGAATTGACCTGTCAGACAAGTTGGAACTGACCACCATGTCACTACATGCAGTAATAAAGATTTTACACAAAACGTTGCCGCACAGTTTTCAATATTTGAGGAGTAATTTAAAGACACTCATTTACAAATTTTCGCCGCAAATCTTCTACTGAGCAGCATAGAGTTTGCTTTTTAAATAACTTCACAGAAAAAAATCTAAAGGTGATAAATCTGGAAACCTTGAGGGCCATTCAATGGCACCTTTTCTACCTATCCATCGACCTGGAAACGTCTGATATAAATTTTGTCAAACCTATAATAAGTAATGTGTGGGGCGCTATCCTGTTGAAACATCAACCTGTACCGCCTATTATTTGGCTGTTAATGCAGGATCTATGGCGTCTTTCAGTACTTAATTCCAAATAGATTTCACCGGTTAAATTTGTAGGTAAGAAAAAAGGACCAACTAAATGCTCGCCAAAAATACCACTCCAAACATTTTATTTTTGGAGTTTTTTATTGATGACTGATCCAGTCTCCCAAAATTTAGCTACTAGGTCCAGAGCATAAGTTCATATTCTTATGTTGCTCATTTAATATTGTTGCTCTTTTATCAGCGCACTGTTTATTTCCGAAAAATATTTCAACACTTTCAGCTCTTTTTGCTGTGGATTTACTATGGTTGATTTGTGTATAATGTGTGTACAAATTTTCATTTAAAATAAGTACAAAACATTTCCTTCTTTTGTTTCTCTTTAAACAACTTTGTTTTCCATAAACAGCGTTCTAATAGTCATTTTTCAACACCAAAATGATTAACAGATCATGTCCGTAGTTTAGAAAAGCATCTACTTATTAAATAAATGCTTTATCTCAAGATTATACTGAAACTAGTACAAACTAATCTGATGTCTAGTTAAGCTTGAATCAATGAATCTTGCAAACCTATGAACCAAAGCACATAAACTTTAGATTATTATAAAAGAAATTGAAAAAATTTTCAAATAAAGTTTTACTTTATTCTCTTTTTTTTTCAAGATTTTAATAGTAGTTTTACTCTCGCCTAGAGAACTGCACGTTTTGATAATTTTGAAGACAAAATCGACAAATCTGAGCGTTTTTTTTTAAAGCAGAACTTCCTGTATGTCTCTGTTTTGTTTTTGACGCTGTAAATTACAGTAAATTACAAACACTTTTAAAAAGATCATCTCAAGGTTACACAGCATAAAAATCTGACATTTGGAGGAAACATGATGTTTATAAATTTATTCAAGAAGCAAATTATACAACATATCTGGCGATAAAAGCAAAACTGTCAAATGACTCTTGACGCTCCCTCACTTTTGCTGCGCCAAACTAAATAATAAATGTCTTTTGTCACTACCTCACCAACATCAATCCAGTAAATTTTACTAATATATTCTAATCCTCCGACAACTTATTCAAACACTCAAATGACGTCATTTGTGTTTAGAATGACCTTATTCTAAACGAAAAATAAAAAAAAGCTTTATAAGCTCAGGTTTTTGCAAATAACATTATCTAAAACGCTTTTTGTTACCAATAATAACACCATTTAGCTGCAAGGTGTACTCATAATGTTTATCAATCTTGACATAAACCACATATTTGTAAATGGTCGTAGTGCCAGCTATGTAAATTAAAAAATACTAAACCAATTCAAAAAACTGTATATTTTAGTAGATGGTCCAAAAGTTAGATACATTGTGACAAAAAATGGTCTAACACGTGCTGAATAAGCAATGACTTTTTTATATAAAACTACTCTTTATATTTGTACAATTTGTTACCATTTTGATACATGGGTGCCGTTGATGCTGTAGAACTCCGAGACTCTTTCACAACACTCGCCACCATGACACCGTTTCGATCAACTAAACCAACCACAAACCCATTGGGTGTTTCAGTAATTGTTTTAACGATTTTTCATGCCAGCACGATGACAAAGTGGCTACTTAACCAGCGTTCAAACGATTTAATGGTTGTAATGGTAATTTTATTTATTTGCGTTGCTTTGGATAATGTGTGTCAAAAAAAATTCAATTAATAATTCAGTTGTTAATGTTAAAATGGAATGAATGCGACACAATTCATGACACAAAACGTATTTCTTTATAAAAGTTTTTTTTATGTCAAATTATGCTAGATTCTAACAAATTTCTGTGGAACTGAATAAATATGTGATTAAATATTCGAAAATAGAAATTCAATACTCAAACCAATACAAGCTCTGATCAATATTTTAGAAAAACGCTTTAAGAACTTTCATTGTCTGTGAAACAGCACACACATTAAATTAATTAATTTTCGTGCTTGTCTCAAATAGCCAATTCATAGCACTCTATCTTTAATCAAACAATCTGTTTGATATCTGGGACAATTCGCCTCTCAGAAACTTATAAGATAATAACGCTAAAACGTCCGCCAAAATCAATTTCTCTCAAACATAATTCAATCTAACTTTACCATTTTGATTAAATGGTCAGTCATCTTTGTAAAAGTTTCATAAAATAATCGACTAATACCGAACAAAAGTGTAACAGGAATTTTTAGATGAAATTCTATTACAAGCTTTAATAATTAATTTAGTTTAGCTTAGTACTCATGCTGTAGACATTTTTACATCTTATGGCACAAGCCATCAAGGTGAAGATATATTACAGGTACATGTCCTCGTACATTTTAAAAAGTTAATTATTTAAAATCTCTTTGACAGAGTAGTAACAACCAGTCAGTAGACATTTTTTAAAGCATTCTTAAAGTTATGTAAAGTCTTGATATTTTTGACAGCATCAGGCAAGTTGTTGTAGATTTGGCTTTGGATAAATGAGTATATAGAGGATTTTACGTACAAAGCTGTATTGTGAGAGTTAGTTGTTATGTCATTACTGTATCTATAGTGTTGTCTAATTGTAATAATACTTGTTTTTGTGAAAAGTCTTGCAAACACATCATTGAAAAGACAAAACATTTGTAAATGAATATAGAAGGAAATGGCCATATTAAATTTCCTAGAAAGATAGACCTCCCAACTTTACTAGTTTTTAAGACATACATTAGCCTTAATTTCAAAAATGGTCAGCATTTTTTAGAACAAAGAACAAGTTACAACTCTATTAATTTTGACAAAGAGCAGATAAAACTGCCACTAAAGAAATACAGCACTGCAGCAAACGGTCTTTCAGGAATAAAATCCATCGTCAAAATATACAATGTGTCGAATAAACTGCCACACATTGAAGGTTTTTTACAACATGAAAAAGAGAATGTGAACTTGATGATGAACTTACAATGGTCAATTTCGACAATTATGTACTTGTGATCTCAATTTGTCGTCAAAGTGGTAAACATGGAGGTGTAGCAATATATACTTCAAACGCTTTAGTGGTAAAGGATTTTATATAAGTGAGTTTGTTACACCTCATATTTTTGAGTGTTGTGGAGTTACGATTGAAGGTACAAATGTCGTTTGATTGCCGTTTATCGTCCGCTTTCCTATAAAGCTGGTAATATTTCTCTATTTCTTAAATCTTTTCATACGCTTCTTGACAAATTCCATCATCAGAACAAACGCCTAGTTATTGGTGTATATAATTTTAATATAGTCAATAATAAAACAGCAAGGATAACAAATCGTTCTAGTAAGTTAAGTGCATTGACAACTTTATTATTATTTCTGATGTTGAATATTTTGCGTTTTATTTTGTTAACACATTGCGGTCAAATTTGTCTTATCATTTTGCAGTATCTGTTGATATTCATGTAAATCGAGCATGTACGAATAAATGTAATACTTATAAACGCAAATTTGCCACAAAGGCAAGAAATGCATTATGTAATATACTATCTAACGTCAATTAAAGCACCGTGTACGCAGCTAAAAGTTGTAAAGTATCTTTTCAAATGTTTGTAAAGATTGTGTTACAATGCTTTAATAATGCATTTCCTCTTAAAAAAATTAGAATTTCTAGCAACGCACCTAGAAAAAATATTTATAATAGCCATGCTAAAAAACAAGTTTTGTTGTTTGCAAATCTTAATAAAACTTTTCCATTTTTAAAAAATAGTTTTATTAAAAGCAATAAAGAATATTAAAAGTTGTCACTAACAGCAAAAAAGTCTTCAAACGATAACAAAATTACAATTTCAACTAATAAAAAAAAATCTATGTAGTTCGTTTTTAAATTTAAAAAATTTTTAATTGCCGCCAAAGAATTAACAGCGGTTAGAACCGCAAATACTTTCAACATTGCCAGCCAGCTTACTTTAGAGCTTCTATCGTAGTATATGCAGATACAGCCTTTGTTAGCAATAACTGAATCTACCCGGTTGACTCTTTTTGTCTTAGAGCAGTGCCTTCCGATTCCAACAATAAAAAATTTAAAAAACTCCAGTTTGGCGGATTACTTAATACACGAGGTTAGCAAAGTGATAGGGTAACCACTATCTTTAATTATTTAAATAATTTATTGTCCGGTCGTCAGCATGGATTCACAAAAAACAAAAGCTTTGACACTGCTTTTGCTACCTTATAGGACAAGTTGTCCAAGCTTTAGATAAAAATCAATGTGTCTTGGAAATGTTTGTCGACTTCTCCAAAGCTTTTGATACTGTCAATCATCAAACTTTGTTAACTAAACGTAAAAAGCTTAAAGTGAGAAAAATTGCACTCAAGTTCAAAAGGACCTTTCTAATGTTATGTTCTAATTTATCTTTACAGCCCGACGTGTCGTCTTACAAATCCTAAACTGATACAGTTGGGCAAGTGATTAATAAATAATAAAAAAATCAAGAGACCCAACACGAAGCCCTGAGCTACACCTAAGTCTACACTGAATGAGTCTGATACGTTATCATTCATTTTTACATAAAATGTACATGTAAATTATTAGTCTCGTTAAATGAGAAATTAATGTTTTCGGATTTCTTTTGGTTCATGGTTTTTGCGTTGGTTGTTTGTTTGACTTATTATAGTAAAGCATATTAAAATATGTAATTTAATAAAATATAAAAAATCAATAGTTTTCCCATAATTTGAAGTAGTAACACGAACGCTCTCTGTCTATTACGGAACGACACAGAAGCTGAATATTATTATATATGCTTCACTTAAAAATCTTTTATATTGTGCGTAAAATATATAATATCTCATTATTTTCGTTTTATATATGACAATTTTAATTATGACTCAAACGGCGCCTTAGAGTAAACGTACCAGTTTTAATATAAAATCACGAAAAAGTTATTAATAATTTAGTGCAACTTTTTACTACGTAATGAAAAGCGACCGACTGACTTTTTAGGTGTACATTGTTTAAACCTGAAAGCTCAGCTTTGAGTTATTCTTTGAAAAAAGTATGAACTGTTAAAATCTACAAGTGTGTTTTAACTAACATTCAGCTTTTTTAAAAAAGTGTCAACTATCAAACATGATTGGTGTTAAGGGATTATTCCAGGAACAATTTTTACAGTGTAAAACCAACATCAATGCCAAGCAGAACAAATTTAAAAGCTTTTACAGCCCCAAACAGTGATATTGAAGCATTTTAGTGTGAATACTCACCGTGTCCACCTTCATGCGCTATAAAAAAAAAATAAAAATTGTACATCAAATCGGCCAACAAAAATTCAGGCTACAATTATTTGCTTTAAATTAATGGCTATATACAACAAACATGTTATTGCCATAACGTATTTTCAAAAAAAAAAAATTATATTTTGAGTAGACTCTTACCTCCAAATACGTGCTTAGCAAAGTCCTCCGTGCTCGCTTGGTGGCCATTTGTAACATGAGTTGACATTTCTGGTGCAACTTTTACGTCTGGTGCCGCCACCTGTAATAAAAAAAAATTAAATCAGGGTGTTCTATTGAGTGTTCAATCAAATTTTAATTGTCAAATCGTTAATTGTTTGTTTTTTGACATCTGTTTGGTTGCCGCTCAACACTTAATTAGTCTTAGAAAGAATGTTATTTTCAACCATACGAAATAGAATAAAATTATTTTGTATGAGCTGGACTCGTCAGTGAAATTTGACATTTTATTCAAAATAACATTTTGAAAAACAAATAACAGTTATTATTTTTTAAATATCGTTAAAAACCAACTTGCAATAAATTTGTAATGTACCTGGCATAAGACTATCCCTGATATTATTATTATAGAACTGCTAATACTATTATAGACTCATTAACAATAGTCGTACTAATACATAATTAGTCTTCATTAAATGTCATACCTAATTATATATCAATAAGCAATGTACCTAGGTTACCCTCAATATTAACTATTGTATTATTGAATTATTTACATTTCTTTTCTACAAAGACATAAAAACTTTACAAAGTGAACTAACATTCATTAAATCTAATTATGATTTTATTTCTGACACTATAACTAAATTGAAAACTGATTCTGGCCCTTTAACTCAAGTCTCCTAAATTAGTATCCACATTTCCAGAAAAAATTAGTGCATAAAAAAAATTAGTTACCAAAAAAGTCAAATACATTTTTAAAAAGAATTTAGGTTACAATACATTTTGAAAAGTCAGTTCAATTTTAAGTAGAAAAATGATATTGAATTAAAGTTAAACCCTGATTTGATTAGTGCATCGAAATATGCACCAATTACGTCGGTCGATATTAAAAGCAGTTATTCAAAATTCAAGTGTAAAAAATTTTTTTTTCAAAATACAGATAAAAGACTTAATTATTTAATGGAAAATTGAGAAAAACATATTGTAGTAAATTATAATATCTTAACTTTATCAAATAATAATGTTGATTGTCAATATAAAGTAATAAATTTATCAAAAAAGTTTTTTTTATGTGAAATATATATATTTTAAGTTTATGTGTTGAGATTTTTCAGTGAAGCGTCTGATAAAACTTTTTTATTGATAAATCAGATTTGAATTTTATTGTGTATATAATTACGCATAAAAGTGTGCTTATTTCTTCCATAACTTAGCATATTTTGGAGATATTGAATGTATATAAGTATTTTACGTATATTAATTATAATAATAAGACTCTGTATACTTTTCCGTTTTTTTTTTTGTTTAATTTGCATATATTGTTTAAATAAATGCATCTATTTGATGTTTTTTATAAATATATGTGCATATTTCGCTTGTTTGGTCTGCATTTAAATCCGTTCTTTATACACTATACAGAGATAAAATTAATAAACTTTAAAAAAACGTTAGCAGTTGCAGCAAAAATTTGAAAGTCTTAGAAAACAATTTTGAGCTTGTATGAATGACCACATACTATAAGATCCAAGGCTATTATAAACGTGCCGTTAAAAAATTAATAGTGCAGATTGTATTATATTATTTCTGTGGGATAGTGTAATCATTGATATCTACGGTAGCTACAATTTGTAGGTTATGTTAGATTTCCATATAGCCCGAGCAGAAAAAGAAAATATTCTTTTAAAATATTGGAACAATTGAAGTAGGCACACAATATTCCATCCCAAGATAGTTTTTAACAATATTCAAGAAATTTTATTGGTGTTATTCGGAATAAAATGTCAACTATTATATCAAGAAACAGAATAATTTTATCATTCCATTCTATTCCGTGTAGTCGAGAATAGCACCTTAAGAGTTTAAATAATTTTTAAGATGTAACCTGTTTTTTGGAAAATTAGAAATCACAGTTTAAGATTAGTTTAACAAAATAACAATCAAAGTTGGTGCTCATATTTATTTTATTGATTTAAAAACCCAGATGCATTGAATCAATATTAACCTAATGAAACAGAAACTAATGCTTGCATTTATTGATTCAAAGAACTAAATGCATTGAATCGATGAACGGATTCTATTACCTTAATAAAACAAAATTTAAATTAATAATTATTTTAATTTTGTAGAATTAGGAATAGATTTGTAGAATTAAATACGTTAATTTCATAAACATTTCACATTAGTTTAATAAATTCTAACTAAATAAAGTTAGTGAGTAACCGATAATAATATATTGACTATAACTATCAACTATTAAATAAAAACCATAAATGCTTGATAATTGAGATAATAAACAAAATTTATTACATAATAATATAAAAAAATATATAAATGCTTAATAATTGACATAATAAACAAATTTGATTGTTTCAATAAATTAAATTCTAGGCTAATTTAATGTTGGTGTTCATTGGGTTAATATCGATGACAGGTTTCTCATGTACACTTACGGCTTTAGTCATTTACTTATTAAAATACGAGTGCATTGTGTGCTATTTTTTGATTTTGTGCATTTCTACATATTTCAACAGATAAGTTTTGAAGTATTGTTTATTTATTCCATTAACAAATAAAATTTTATTTATTGGACCAGTTTCACTTTTTTAGTGTATTGTAATATTTCATATTTTCCTCAATTATCATTACAAAAAACTGAAATATTTTAAATGCAACTCTGTGGATCACACACTATTGACCAAATTTGTTAGTCAACGAATTGTGGTGAGCAATGTGGTCGATATAAGAAAAACAAATTGGACGGTTCTATAGCCAGAGGATACACAAACCGTATAAACAGTGAGAAGCTTTTGATAGGTGTTACCACGTAATCCATAAAACTTCATACGGAAAAGCATTGAAAGTCAGATAACACCGTAGATAAATAGTTGTCATTTTGTAAATGTTAACTGAGTAGTCAAAGACAAAAACTAAATCAGCAGTTTAAACAATTTTTTTTCCATTTATTTAGCCAGTTCAAATAAAATTCTAGTAACGTATTTTGTAGGTATTATGTTATTATTTTATGCTTTGTGCTCCACAGCCAATTATGAAAAACTTTTTCAATTCTTTCGGGAAAACAAAAATGAAGCAAGATTTTTAAAAAACGCTAATTGGGAATGATTCTTTCATAAACTAAAAGTGATCTTTTGATTTTATATAAAAAGTTATAGCAAATACTAATTCAAAGAAATGCGATTTAGTTTTTAATAAAGTTTGCTGTTGTAGGTGGATGATAAAAGAGAGGAAGGAAGCTTATGAAAAATGCATATGAGTTTATGATTATAACTTTAAATTATAAATCCCTCAGGAAATTACAAAAAGGAATAAGTGATACAATAACGTCTGTCGAGACAGGTTGGGATTTAGGATGGTTTAATTAAATGTGTGAGATTAAATTGTAGAGAGTATCAAATTAAGATGTTAAATTAAGTTAGAGAATGCCCATTGCTAATAGAAGTAGATTCAAATGTGCAACAGTGATACCTAAACACCAAAATAACAGCAATTTGCTCTTGAACAGATAATTTACAGTGTTTTTTCTACGTTAAGCTTTCTCACCAAAACAAATAAACTCAAATATTCATTTCATTATATAACTATTCAGTGACATTAAAAGTGCTACAAGAAGATGTCTAGAGCGTAAGACAAGTAACTTAGTTTTATAATGTATTTTATCCCATAACTTCTCAATAGGTAGCAAATCTGGAAAATTTATAAACCAATAGAATAAATTGTATTTGCATGATTTAAAAACACTTGTGGAACTCTTGAAGTATTTGGCCTGTTATAACTCTGTTAAAAGCTTATATTTTGCAACCTCTGTAAGTACAGGAAGGCAACAAGTTTTGGTATATTCAGTACATGGCGATGTGCTTTTAGAAACATTGAAAACATTCACCGATCTATTGCTAGATGAGGCTCTGAAGCAGAAAAACGCCCATACCCTACAGACATTCGTCCAAACAAAGGATATACGAGATGCAAACACAAACCTAAAAGAAGACAGAGAAAAAAAAAGAGAATCACATTACTTAACATTTGCTGTTAAGCTGGCAGCAGACTCACAAATTTCTCAAATGCAAACTTCTCAGATTAAATATATCAAGATCTGTAGGAAGTGAGTTAACAGCATTGCATAATTCATGCAGCGGCGAATAGCTGCGAGCGTTAATGTAGGCAATTATAAAAGTCTATACGATTTCTTTAATAAAGTCGACAGCTATTGATATTAATCTGTTCAAAAATGTTTGGACATGTAATCTTGTCATATACTAAAAAAATTACAAAAAATTTAACCATTGAAAGATTTAGATCGGTTTTGTATCCTACCTCCGTAGTAGTAGTAGTAGTTTTAATCAGTCCCAATCACGGGATAACTGCCATCAATCCTAAAAGCTAAATATTTTAAAAATCAGCTTTGCACATTTTCAAGACAATTGACATGTCATTGATACAAAGAGGTTCAAACTATCGAAGCATACTCAAGCTCAGATCTGACAAAACAAATAAATAAAACCGTATGTCATTAGTCTCTTGACGATTTTATGACAAAACCCAAAGCTTTCATTGCTTCAGAGCATACTTTATTCATGTGGTTTACAAAACTCAGGCGCAAATCATTAGTAACTCCAAAGTCCCTAACGGTTTCCGGTTCAGCTAATATGTGCTTGACAATATTGTAGTCAGACTCAATAGATGTCTGTAAATGTTGAAAGTACAATAAAACTATAAAAAATCGCAGTACATATCCCCCAATAATCTGCCCAATCTGCCTCTTGCAAGACAAGGCCAATTGCTTTGGAATTTACTACACTGTATATTTTAAAGTCATCAGCTTATAGTAGCAAAGAAGAGCTAAGAACTCTAGGGGTCCTAAAACTTGCGGCACACTAGAGGTGACATTTTGTAGTTCCAAAACGTTCCAAGAGCTACAAGAGTACTAGGAAAACCTATTCTAGATAGTTTCGATCAGAGCAAATCGTGGTTGATAGAATCAGATGCCTTGCTTAGATCCGTATAGATCACATTTAAACAATTAGATACAAATTGCGTAAAACAAAGCAAATTTGTTGTGTTAGATCTACCTCGAACGAACTCGTTTTCAAGTTTCTTAGAATAAAAAACTTATAAATATAAGAATGCAATCGACATTTAATTTTTTTTCCTTTTCAAAAAAAACTATATCTCACAAAAAAACAAAATTTAATTTTTGACGCTTGACATCTGGAGATTTATTTGAGTTTGTAAATACACACCATTTTTCCGCTTATATTATGCCATTCGATTTGCTTCGTGTATTACACTATTTTATTTTACCAGTTAATCGTAAGCACCAAAAAACCAAAAATCAAGTTTAAGTAAATTTATTTAAAATGAGATTTGTAGGTTCTCTTGAGCAACAGTCGCAGCTAATTCTTGTTTGAATAAACTTCCATTGACAATTGAGTTTCATATTTGGGCAAATGGCTAAATTTACTATACTATCGTAAAAATAGCAATTTCTATAGCAGCTTTTTGCATCAAAGTCTAAAAACTACGTTTCTACGTTTTAATGCTAAATATTACTCCTAATTGTTGTAAATAATTGTAGAGGTTCAATAAAAACCAAGCATGTTTGAGTTTTTAGATTTCAGTTAGAACAAACTTGCTTTGACTTTTTATTACTGTTTATCAAATTAGATAAAAAATATTGCATTTCTTATATATATTGTATAAATATTTAATTTTGTTCCAATTTAAAAATACTAAGCTTTCAAGAAATACAATATATTTTGTCGGTTTCCAGTTTCGGCAAGATAATGTTACAGCAAATTGAAATTTATATTTTGCAAATCCCCAACTTCCTTCTTATAAAAAATAAATTTTCAATATCTGGAAGATGAGCAAAATTTTTTTTCATTCAAATACGTCTACACGTCAGCAAGAGGGACGTTCAATTATTGTTTAGCTATAAAATATCCTTTTCAAAGTATTGCACGAATACAAATTAGACATTTCCTTTCAGCTTTTGAAAGAAGTGCAGATGACAGAAAATGAAAACAAAATTGGTTTTTAAAACGAATAAAACGTTGATCACATTTTTCTAATTTGATTTGCGGTGCAAGCAAGTTGGAAACGTTATTTTCAGCATGAATGAATAGCCTCTTAGAGAAGTAATCTAATAAAATAATTTAGCCAATTTAAAATCATCACACTTTAATAAATCTATCTTGAAAATTAGGTTGCCGGCTAAATAAATTAGGAAAAATATAACATTACTTTTGAAAAAAAAAAATGCAGATTAAATAATAAATATCAGTTTCAATTTATTCCATTAAATAATACAAAAAACACTTTGTAAAATCAGCCGTTTTAGAAGAATAACAATAAACTGGACACTAAACTACAAATGTTTACAATATTTTCTAATTTTAAAGTAATTTAAGATTTCTTATATAAAAAACATAAATGCATAAAACGATGGGATTTATTTTATTTTAGCTTGAGCAACACAAGAAATGCTGTTGTTCTGAGTGAGTGTCTGTAAATGGTCTGAAAAAAGCAAACTGGAACAAACTATTTTATCAAATTTTTTGTTTTTAAAACGTTTTAAAATAAAAATTTTGCATCTAGCTTCCAAAATGTTTTGATGCGTCAAAAAGCAGCTTTTCTGAGACTAGGTCAAAAAACTAACAGTAGGAATATTTTTTTGCATTAAATATCAGTGTTGGCAACAATGTCATCCCTAATACAATTAAAATGTATGTCAATTTGATCAGAATGTGAGACAGAAAGGTCAAAACTTGTATATATCTAAAGTGTCTTTAGAATTAAAATTTGTACAATTTTAAACTAATACATTTTTTTGTAAATTGTACAGTCAGGTCTGCTTCCAATGTATTAAATTAACAAGTACTCAAGTTACTCGAGTGACTATAAAAAATGTTGAAAAATGGTGTATACAAAGATATACATTTTTTGTAAATTATTGAGTCAGGTGTGTTCCTAATGTATTATATTCTCAAGAAAAAGTCTAGAAGATTAACGACAAGCGAAAAATTTGTAAAAAAATATAATTTTAAAAATAAACAATAATAACCTAAAATAAAATAAAATAAAATAGACTAAAATGAATTGAAATGAACTAGAAGGAACTAAAAAAAGCTAGCATATACTAAATTGAACTAAAGTGAACTAAATTGAAGTAAAATAATCTGCATTTAACTAAAATAAATTAAAATAAACTAAAGTAAATTAAAATAAACTAAAATTGAAGAAGAAAGGCTCTAAACTAAAATTAATTGAAAAGAACTGGATTGAACTAAAATAAACTAAAATATATTTAATTGAACTGAAATGAACTGACATAAAATCAATTAAACTTAAAAAGTTTTAACTTCAAAAGTAATTAAAGTGAACTAAAATAAACTGAATTAAACTAAAATGAACTGAATTAGACTAAAATAAACTGAATTGAACTGAAATGAGCTGAATTGAACTAAAATAAACTAAAATAAATTAAAATAAACTAAAATAGTATAAATTCAACTAAAATAAATTAAATCAAACTAAAATAAACTAAAATTAATTGAAATGAACTAGAAATTGAAATGGTAAAACCGCTAGATATAATATTTTTGTAAATTGTTTAGTTAGGTGAGTTTATTACGTACTCAATGTACAAGTTATTTAAGTTTCTATTAAAGAGTCTAGAAGATAAATAAAAAGTTTAACATTGTTGAGAAATTATGATTTTTAATAAAAATGTTCAAAAATGGTGAATCCGCAAGATATAATTTTTTTGCAAATTATTTAGCCTGTTGTGTTCCTAACACAAGTTACATAAATTATTATTAAAAAAGTCTAGAATATAAATAAAAAGTTTAACATTGATAAGAAATTATGATTTTGATAAAATGTTGAAAAATAGTAGATGTGCAAGATATAAATGTTTTGAAAATTATTTAGTCACTGGTGTTTGTTCCTAATGTATTGAAATTACAAGATACTTAAATTATTAAGAAAAAAGTCTAAAAGATAATAGAAAGTTTCAGATTTTCAAGAAATTACAATTTTTAATAAAAATGTAAATAATGATAGAAGCGCTATATATTTAAATTTTTTGTAAATTGTTCAGACAGGTGTGTTTCTAATGTATTAAATTTACCCTTAACTGCTTATAAGAAAAAAAGCGAGAATAGTGAAGAGAATAATTAGTTTTAATACGGGTTTCTTTTAGGTTATATGTGACTGTCAACAAACGAGAATTGATTATTCAGCAGACAAATAAACATCCATTTTTCTAAAGCCTTGAGTTCTTATTTTAATGATTTATAACTAATAATTTAGCAGGAACTACCTATTTATAAAAAGATCATTATAGATAAACATAATTATCAGTCAAAGACAGCCAAGTGTTACCATAGACAAAATATTGAAATGTGCGTGTGATAGTTATCGGTTTCCAGTCCCAAGTTTTATTTAAAAATATAAAAAAAAATTTGGTTTTTGAATAATATTATTAATAAAATAAAAGTTTATTATAACCTAGTTCCCACTTATGAGTCAGTGTGCTAGAGAACAAATTTAAAAATTTAAACCTAGTTAGAATAAATTTTCATAAAACAGTACACCGTACCGTGCCATCTTTGGATTGGCCAATAATAAATTACCAATGTCCGGTCAATGTCAATCTATATTTGGAATATAAGTTATTATTGAAAAAATTAAATATTAAAAAGCTGACGACAAGTTTCTCACTTAAAACATTTATGTATATCTGTAATGAAGCTTTTGCGTGACCATAATTGTGTTAATTTAAGCAAAAAAACGATACTTTTCCATCAGTTTAACGATTTTTGTATTAAATATATTTATTAGTTATGAGGCTCATCAAACTAAAAGTTTTAATAAAACTTTCAACTCTACTCGCATTTGCTTCAACAACCGTTTCAGGAGTTTTATTATAAAAACTGCAAACTGCGATCTAAATTTGGTTTCCACTGTGGGAAAGTGTCGTTTGCTTTTTAATTAATGATTGCATTGACATTTCAATTCAAAGCTTGTTTGAATTTTACAGTGCGTTGTTAACAAATTGTTGCAAGTTTTAATTGGGAGAGAATGAAAATGTCACAAAGCGCTCTTACTTCAATAGACCAACAAAACATCAGCTTTTAAAAATATTGAACGCTTTAATTTAAAATGAACAATCATTTGAATAGACATGAGAATGAATTTAGAAATTGTAATCCTACTTGTAGGTATACCTATAAATTGAAAATATACCTACAATTGTTGGTATAACTGTGACAAATTTTATATGTGGATCAATTCAATCAGATACGACAGTTAGACAAGTCAAGTATAGCCAAGCACGCCTTCAATGACAATCATAATATTAGTATTAAAACAGTGAAATTAGTATAACTATCTAGATGCCGGTAAATTCATCAAAATTTACAAAAATAAATCCTAAACCGAAATAGCTTTTTTCTTGTTAGCTCTTTGATCAGGTCAGATCAGGTTAGGCCAGGTCAGATTCTAATGTATTAAATTCACAAATTATTTAAGCTATTATAATAAAAGTCTAGAAGATCAATAAAAAGTTTAATATTGTCAGGAAAGTTTATGCGCAGTCAGCTCCGTAGTCAGATTATTGAAAAAAAATCACAAAATTAATTTTAAAAGCTTTTCACTCTCAGTTATAAAAATAAACATTGAATTAATAGCTTAGTTTTATTAATCTTTTAATGATGATTACATGTTGGTCAAATAAGCTCGCAAGAATAAATAAAAATTGTTTTTCCAAAAATTCTAAAGCAATTAGATTGGATCAATTCAGATCAGATTCACTTAAAATAAGGCAGATTAAACAAGCTAAATATAGTCAAGCACGCCTTCAATGACAAGGACAATATTAATATCAAAACTGCTTAAAATTAATTTATCAAATAAATAACTACAGTGAACTGTATGACGGTAAACTTATTGAAATCTATTAAAACAAATCAATTGCTTTAAACAAAGATCATAGTAGTCCTTTTTTCCGTTCCTTGCCTAAAAGAATGTCCCGATTTTAAAACTAAACAACTAAAATCTTTTTTGCAATCGGTAAAACTGTTTTAACAGTTAGTTCCTAGTGCCCAAAATTTTAAAACTAATTGTAGATTTCAATTAATTCTGAAAAAAACATTAAATATGAAATGAGTGTTTACAAAAATTTTTGAATTTTTAGATTGGCTTTAGATAAAATCAACTAGCCGGTTGAAAATGCGATCATAATATCAAAAAAATAGCTCTGAAGACTGAAAGATAAAACTTTGTCAAACAAATATTAGGACGAATTCTCAACGAGAGGCATAATCTCAATCTAAATTAAACAAAGAAAAAAAAACAAAAAAACAAAAGACAAAATAAAACAAATTTGTTTAATAACAGAGACGTATATAAAATAAATAAATAAAAAGTTAATGATTATTAAAATCAAGGTTTGAACAGAATGATGGATAATGTTTTGTAGTGTTATATTATAAATCAGCAATATACGAATAAATTAATATTTTCCTGCAACTTCAATGTTATTAACACCTACCTGCCCTACTTGCAGCAAACAAAAAGAAAAACTGCACAACTTGCAAATGAATGTAAAAAGTGTACGTAGGTCGAGAATATTTATGGAAAAAGCTTTTATAGTTTGTTTTTCCTCTGCACTGCCAGAGGAGCTAATTAAAATAATGTATAATTCTATCCAGCTCTAGCATTATTTATAAAATATGCTAAAAAATTTCAAGCAAATTAATGCTTACAAAAAAATACGGGCTAATAACAAAAAAAAACGTTTTTTTGAGCATTTTCACACGTCATAGCCAAATGTAGGTTATAATTGTTAAACTGTATATAAACAGCTTAAATACAGCTGTTTATATGCAGCTGTATTGATATATACAGCTTTTATTAACATAAATAAATACTAAAAAGCTTTTGTTGAACAATTTTAATAATGAATTGATTTAGAATCATTGGCACTATAAACTATTCACACAGTTTTACCTTGCTACTTGCCAGAAAGTTTGTTTATTAATTTCAAGAGCTTTTTCGACCACCAAGTCTTCATCATCAGAAGATGAATAAAATTGGATTGAATTTGCTTAAATTTAGCATGTTGAGGAAAATTTTGTGAGTTTTTCTTGATAATTTGACCAAAGGGCAAAGTGAAGGTTGTTATCTTGATTAAAAGCATTCTCCAATTTTTATAGATTTTAATAAATTCTGTAACGTTTAGTATATAATAAGATGATGGAAAGTAACTTTAGATTTCTAAGTTTAATTTGATATTAATAATTATATTTTAAGAGCCTTTCACAAGATTTCAAGATTTACCTAGCGCTGAGATTGTGTTGATCTATTATTCTCATTAGTCACATTATTCATTAATCTCATTACTCAATTTTACAGAACATAGCATTAATAATCATATTAATCTCTTTAATCATATTACTTACATTAATCTCAGTACTCATATTAATTATTAATCTTATTAGGGACATTATTGGACCTCCTCCGCAATGTGTTTTTTCTCTTGGAACTACCCTCTAAATAGTGAGTTGTGCAATGAGTATAAAAGAACCGGAATACCAGAGTCATTCCGTATACTCGCTCTAGCTACCTGTTAAATGTTTTCATAATTTCAAGACTTAATAGCAAATTGTGCAATGAGCATAAAAAAAACAAAATTCAAGGGTCATCCCTTATCTCCGTCCGAACCATTAGTCAAAACACAAAGCACAAAGCACAAGCTTATCATGCGTCATAATTACATAAATATGATTTAACATTAAATAGTTTAGTGAGCACAAAATCACAAACTCACGATGCCCCCAAAATTATAAAGAAGTATTTTTAATATTATTTAATACCTGCCACATCTTGTTGAACCCAACTTTACTTTCAATGCCTTTTTAATAAAATTAAGCCAATAGTATTTACACGCATTATAAGTAAGGCAATCGCTCAATAAAATAAACTTACCAAATAATAATTATTGTTCATTATAACTGAAGCAGACGCCCAATGAGCAAAACTCACTAATAATGCAGCATCAACTAAGGTGAACGCTCAATGAAACAAACTCACCAAATAATAATTGAGATCTATTATTTACAAAACAGGAAAACAAACAGTTTTCTACACTACGAAGCATTTAGAAACTCATCAACAAATGAATAAGTAAATAAGCACAGATATACGGTATGCAAATTGATTAGAAATTAGAACATCCCGTGGGCTAACTTTAAAAACTAAAACGTCATTTAAGTCGCTCCACAAATTAAGGGAAAACAAATCAAATTAAATTCCTGTTTCTCTTACCAAAATATGTATAGTTTTTTTTTCTTGATTAATTTTAAGTTGTTAATACTACTATTAAAAACCTGCTCTGTTAAGCCGTATTTTAAGTGAGCTTAGTGTTTATATCTAGTTTAGACGGATCTACGTGTTTGTCTTATATAACATTTGTCACAGTTATTACAGTCTATGCAATAAATTGCAGACTTTTCTAGAAATGGTTTTATGTCTTTTATACATTTTAACTGATTCTTTAATTTGTTAGGAGGTATAATTTGATCCTGACTGATAAACCGCTCTAAATGTTTAAGCACAATATCAAGTCTGTTGATTATCTTAGGTTAAAAAAATACTAAAATATATTTTAATTCGTCTTCATTTGTTTGAAAAGTTGTGCAATTTTTAATATTTGTTTTAAATTTTAGTTTATTTATAATTTTATTTACTTTATCTTCATTATATCCATTAATATTAACGACTTTTTTGATAAATGCTTTTTGTATATTAAAGTTTTTTTGTGATTTAAAGAAAAGGTAAATAATCTATTTACTAAAAAACTTAAACTTGCTATTTTATGTTGAAAACCATGATTTGGGTCATTAGGTATATGTATATTAAATTGCTTGTTTGTTTTGTAAAGTATTAAACTCTAAATCGCCTGTAGCATGTTTAATGACGTTTACATCTAAAAAATATTTTGTTATTAATTTTTTTTAATAAATAAATTTTATTCCAGGAAAACAATTATTAAAATTTGACACAAAATTGTTTAGGCTTTTAGAATCATTAAAAACCGCAAGAACATCGTCTACGTACTTCATAATTCATAATCTGGGAAATTTAAAAAAATAGTCTATAGCATTATTTTCAAAATGATGCATAAATAAGTCAGAAATGGCATTATACATTGACCTATGCTGCCTCCTTCATTTTGTTTGTAAAATTTATTGTTACAGTGGAAATTGATTGTTTCACGCATAGCTCCGGTAATATTATGTATTAGCTAGTTACATTTGGTTCAATTTTGTTGTATTCGAGCAAGTTTTTCAAACAAATCATTGTTGTTTCTATTGGAATGCCAAGATAAATATAGAGATGACATCAAACGACACTGATGTCACTATTTTTAAAAAAATTTAAAATTTATCAGATAGACAGTGACAAGTGTTATATAGGGCAAATGTGTAAATTAGTTCAAACCAGATACAAAGAATTTTTGAAATACGGCAGAGTACACAAATATTATTAACAGTTTAAAATTAGTTAAGCAAATAAATAACAATAGACATTTGGACGCCGCTAAATTTATTGAAATTCAAATATAATAAGATAGATGCTCTTAACAAAGATAGATGACAATCCTCTTTTCAGATCATTGGTCGCAACAAAAAAAAAGTAAAACTCCTCTAAACCACTTAAAATCAAGCAAATAATAATTAAATTTTATTCATCTTCAAATTAAAGCCACATGGTGGTCGAAAGAGCTTTTGAGATATACTAAACAAACTTTTTGGCGTGTGGTAAAACTGTGTGAATAATGCAGTTTTATAATTAGACTGCAATAATTATTATTATCATTGACTTTAGAGAGAAGTCTTCTGAATGTAAAGCCTCCACATTATTATAGAACTTGTGTATAGTAAAATACGTTTATAAACCTCTAGCTGCAGGGTTAAACCAACCAAAAAAAAAAGATTTCAATTGCTGAAATAGCGTCAAAATTTGCAAAATGTCAAATTTGACAGTTGTCAATCAAATTGTCGATTAAATAAAGATGTACTTTGATCTTTTTTAGCAATTATTGTCTATTCCAATCAAATTTTTATTTTTTTTAGTTATTTATTTTATTTAAACGTTTGTCAAAAAAAAACATCATCTTTTAAAACTCAATAGTATATGATTTCACGATTGGTTTGGTAAAAACAAAATAATAGCCTTTTAATTGACTTTGGGCACATACCCTTCAACCTTGGCATTACAGTGTCTAAACACTTCTAATTTGTTTAGCTTGTAGGGAGTTAACATTTCTTGTTGTCTATTTTTAGTATTTGAAAATTAAATTCTGGTTCACCTAAAGCAAATAATAGAAAAGAATTCGTACGCCCCCGGACAACTGCGTTCAAAAACTAAATAAAAGCTCAATTTAAAGTTTCGAATGGTTTATTTGTCCCTCCTACATGATTTTCGTTTTGTTCACTTTTGATAAAAGCTTTTTTAATTACACCTGCGTTCTTCCTGCTTTTCAATGCGCTCAATAAAACGTCTATTAAAACCGATTTCAATTGAAAACATCACTTTGAATCTAAAAATATAGAAAATCCTTGACCTTGCTTACAATGAATGTTCGCTGATTCGTTGCCAATGTTTTATTTTGAAAAATTTGAATTAGGACAACCCAAATAAATACAAAAAAGTTTAAAAAAAGCTTACGTTGTTTTGTGGTTTGACGAGTAGTACAGACGCAATTTTTCAGACGCTTATGAACTTGTTTCACGACGTTGACATCGATGGAAAGTCACGTTTTTAGGTACAATCCGGGAACTCTTTCTAATCCTGGAAGGATAACGCACACTATAACCAGAACTTAAAGGACGTCAATGTGTTGAGCGTTGCCGGACTTGTATTTGCCACTGTTTCTGAACAATCGGCAGCGCGTGCGCTCACTGGGATCGCATGTCCACTTTTGAATCCTGAAAAGTTGGAGGCGCCTGGAAAACGCGTTGCTAACCACGTGAAGTCAAATAATGTTTTCTATTACGCAGTGGCGTAGAATACATCTAAATAATCAGAATATTAACGAAAAGCTAAATTTAAGCGTCTAGCCAAGCTTTTAAATGAACATCAAGCTCACTAATTAACAATTCAAATTTGCAGATAATTCGATTTGTGTCTGACGAGAAAAGGTCAACTGCAACACATTATTAGGATCTGTACAGATAGCTTTCATGCCATTGGCATAGAGCTTTACGCAAATCGATTTATTTTCTCAGTTAAAGTATAGACTTTTGACATTTAAGATGTAAAATCTGGTAAAACAAGCCACATATATTTTGAAAGTTATCTTGCATCATGCAAATAATTTACGCTCAAAGCGATAGAATGTCAATGTTGATAGATACAATTTGAAACAAAAAGTCTATCGCTGATTGTACAAGTTATCACGTTCGCGCTTTTTGTTTCAAACGTATATCAATGATATACAATGTAATCTATCTTCTTTGGTTTAGCCACCAATTAGTAAAATTATTAATTTAAATTAATTATCAAATTTATTTTAAACATAAAAATATCAAATTTAAATATCAAATTACGGTGTGAATAAGGGCGTTTTTTGCTTGATGCTCAAGCGCACTGGGTCCATCTCAAGTCGAACTCAAGCAAGGCCTCGACTTGTCTCAAGTTCGACTCAAGACGCCATTTGCAGATTATGTCATCGTTTGAGTCTCCGCTTCATATTTCATGACAGGGAGTACGCATTGCTTAAACAATTTTCTCTTAAGGCAAACAGGGATGTCAGTTCCAAACACCAGGCTGCTTAACTTTTCAAACGCAGTCCAAGCTAATCTCATTTGCCAGAAAATCTCACAGGTTTTGGATGTCTCTACCTTATCAAATTTCATGTCCAAGAAACTTGTACATAACAATCCTTGCTGTCCAGAGTGATCTTTTTGCTAAGCACTAGATTTGTTTTTAATTTTGTTTTGTCGATATTGATCATTAAGTTGACTTGATTAGAAGCATGAGAGAGTTTCGTTTTTGCTTCATTTACACGATCTGCGAATAGGACAATGTCGTTTGCTAATTTTAATTCATCTTGTTTTATTTTAAGTGTAGGCGCTTTTGTAAATTTTGACACATGCTTTTGCTTAAAAATATACATTTTTGATAATTGTAGAATATCTGTGGTCTGCGAAAGTCTCCAGCATCCTGCGTTGATCTATCGAATGAAAAGCTTTAACGTAATCTACAAATATGATTAATAGTAGCTTATTGTATTCTACAGACTTTTCAATAAGAGTCTTAACAACTTAAAGATGATCATTTGTTTCAAATCTAGCCCTGAATCCTGTCTACTCTCGTAATTGGTCGTGATCCAGTTTTAATTTAAGTCTTCTAGTCAGAATTTTTGTAAAAATCTTACAAACATGAGACAACAAACTTACCGGACGGTAGTTTTCAAGATGAGCTAAGGCTCTCTTTTTATGAAATAATATAATAATCGCATTATCTCAAGCAGACGCAGTTCTCTGCTTAATACAACAGATGATTTGTTGTTTTTTATTTAAAAAAATTTAAATTTAGCTTGTTGAATCTCCTCGTTTTTAAAAAGTTATTTGCAAAACTCTCATACCAGTACTGTTATCTAATCTTTGTTTGTGATTGTGACTTTGTTTCCTTTCTTTTGTTTGAAAGTTGGCAGATCAAGTTCATTCCCACAATCATCTTTCTTCGCATGACCTTTAGATTCTTCATTAACTGTTGATATTTTCTCTGTGTTGAAGTTTTTGATATCGTTCCTAATGGCTTCTGATATATTTTTATTTAGTCTTTTTAAAGTATTATAGTTATTAGTGAATTTGTAAGGCAGGTTTTGTCTATATTCCAGAAGGGGTTTTGTATTTTCAGCTTAATTTTTTATCATTTTTTGCTCTTCTCGGTCTGCATCTTTTCTCAGCCGATTTTATCGCCTTGACTATTTGGTTGTTTAAAGCCTCGATGTCACTGCTACATATGTCTGTTAGATTTGATGATATTATATTTTTATATGAGCTCAACATAATGTTTTACATTTTAAAATCATTTTTGCTGTTTCCTTGCCGATGTATTTAAAAGAGTTACGTTCTGATCTATTTCTGTTTAATCTGTTATTACAAAGTCTATCTCGTTTTTTGTACAATCAATAGAGCTTATACATGTTTATTTGCGTCTGTGTCGTCGTTTTTTGAAAAAACTGTTTATTGCATATAACTCAAGAAGCGAGAGAAAATTCAAGAGCATAGCGCCTCGGTTGTTTTTTTGTTCTGATTTCAAATTTTCTATTGCCGCTTTACTATCGTTTTCTGTCTGCCCGATTTTAGCATTAAAGACTTCAATAAAGACAGTGCGTTTTGGCTTGTCTCAATTCTTGATATATTATAGCGGGTAATCAAAAAGGTATGGCGTAGCATATGTTAACAAAGTTAAGTCAGAAGCGATTAAAATTAGAGCGTATATATTATGTTTGATACTGTAGTTTTAATAGCCTATGCTATTATGTTGACATAATAAGAGCAAAACATAACTTTGTGTTTGAGTTTCGCTTTGTCAGTTGTTTTCTCGACTTTTACTAAAAATCTGTCTTTTTTAAGACAACATCTTTGTTGTGTATGTATTTTTTACAACTAACTCGTTTCCAGTAGTTAATGGAAAATGAGTTAATGGAAACCCAAGCAGGGTTTATAGAGTTTTGTGAAAAATTCTCTGATATATGTGTGGTCAAGAGTAGACAAGGTTTGTAGACACTTTCTAGTATATGGTAAAATTATTCAGTGTTCAGAAGAAATCAGGAAGTGGTAGACCAACAAAACGTATCCCTGACAATGTGAGAAAACTAATGAAAAATAACCCCCATACCCTTTATAGCCTCAGTTCATGCCAAAAAATTGTCAAGAAAGACTTAATGTTGTACTTCTACAAAATGCAAGTGTACTAAAAACTTCATTGTTTAGATTATAAAAAATGAATTGCTTATTGTAATTGGTTTAATCTGACAATAAAAACAATGTTCTAGAACAACTTTTCAATGATGAAACTTGATTTTACCTCTCAGTTTAAGTGAACTTACAAAATATGTGGATGTGTAAACGCTTACACACAATTAACGACTTGAAAGTGAGAATTAGTGATGAATGTGCTAGGGTTGGATCCGAAACTCTCATCAGAGTGTTCGAGAATATGAAACGTCGAGTGAAGTTGTACATAGAGGTTGAAGGTCAACATTTTTAGCAATGGTTGTGAAATTGTAAAGCTGCAAGTACCCAAGTAATCTTTTTTCAATGTTTTATGAGATTAATAATAAAATAATTAATTTAATAAAATTATTTTAAAACTTTTAAATTATTTTGTAAAAAAAAATTATTGTGGTTTGACATATTAAGCTACGCTATTCAAACTAATAATGGACTGAGTGGCAGGGAAGTAGAGAATAAAAAGTGTAGAGGTGAAAGAGTATGGATGGAAGGGAAATGAAGAGAGAGTAAAATAGACAAATTATAAATAAAGAATATACTAGATAATATGGTGGATTTAACAAGTACCAATATATTTGAGAAAAAAAAAATAAAATGATTAAATGAATATCATTGTGAGATTTGGTTGAATATCATTCAACCAAATTGTAAATGATTATTTTTTTAAATTTTAATATTCAAAAACATAAAATAATGTATTATTTGTAAATATTATTCCGTTTTCTTCCGTAAAACCATAAATATTTTTTTTAAAATGTCGGTGTTTTACTTTACCTGAGTAAAGACTTAAGAAATTATCATTAATAAAAAGTGTTTACAAATCAACTTGCAGTTCTGCAAAAATTTTTGAAAACAAAAAAAAAGTGCTAGAAGCTATACAAACTAGATTAGGCATTAAAGCTGTGATAGAATAAATTTGTGATGTGAGAAGACAAATTTTTTTTTTAATAATGGTAAGAAATGAAAGACATGAAACCTAACAGTAAAAGTTGTAAAACATAATGCAGAACTCAATATTAAAACAAAAGTGGTACCACTGTACTTAAAATAGAAAAAGTGACTTTTACTTTTGATAAAATCCAACAAAAGCATTGCTACAAAAATATTTTTAAAAAATGATTTTTTTAGCTACAAAAAGACTCAAATTTTCAATTAAATCGGTTTATTCGGTTTTCTTATTTGTCATAACACTCTGTATTTGGTCGAATTTTTCAAAGTTTTCTTATTTGTTGGCATTATGAACGCTAGTTCTTTCCGAATACATAATTGTAACGTCATAAAATGCTCGTTTTTATAAAAAAAACATATCAATTATTTGAATTGATAAAACACAACATTTTCGGATTGCCAATTATTATCGAAGCTTTATAATAATTAGTGCACATTTAATTGATTTATAACGCAATTTTATTAAAAAAAAAATAGGCAAGCTTTGCATATCATAAAATTTAATTGTTTTCATAACGTTATTTTAGTCAATATTATTTCAACTTGACCTTAAACGTCAAGTTGAAAATTAAAATTTTAATTAAACGTCAAAAAGCTTTTAATGTTTATTTAAAATGTAACAGAGAACGAAAATTAAAATTTTTATTAATTTATTATAAAATGAATAAGGATTTATATTTATATCTGTCACTGTCAAATATAGCTCTAAAGCTTGCTTAAACTATTTTTCTTCATAAAAGCGCATTAGAAAAAAAATTATATTTTTACATTTATGATTTTATTAAATTTTGAATAATTACGAATTGTGACCTAAAAAAGAAGTAAATTGCACAAGCCGTAAAACTCTAAAGAAAAAAATTAACAAATAACAAGTAAATTCTGCAGCATTTTGTTTAGAAAAAAAAATTATTGTTGTTCAATATTTCATCTAATATAATTTTAAATGAAATAAATAAATAATGAAATTTAGATTTTAGGTAAATGCCTAGATGAAAGAATAATTCTACAAATACGATATAATGCCACTATTGTTATTATGCATGAGAAAGGCAGTATCACAGACCTACAGAACTATAAACCCATAAGCCTGTTGACACACTTATATAAATTGTTCACTAAAGTCAGTACCGCATGAACAATAAACTTGATCTGAATTAGCCAAGAGAATAAGCTGGTTTGCGACCCAAACATGGAAAATGAGCATCTCCAGGTGATAAAATCACTAATAAAAAAAGGCGTAAGAGACAACAAGCCTTTAGTACTAATATTTGTCGATTATGAAATGGTATTCGACTCCATAAAGCACCATGAACTGCTTAAAGCTCTCCCAAACTGTCGTATGTCTGTCACTACTTTTCCATATTACGACACATATATGAGCAAGCATGCAGGCAAAAGCAAAAGTACATGCGGAAACAGATCGGTTCAGAATCGAAAAAGACGTTCGACAAGACGACAGAATTTCTTTCAAACTTTTCACAACTTTAATAAAATATATATTTAAAAAGATCGAATTAGACAATAAAGACATAAACGTAAATAAAAAAAAAGCTGAACCACCTACATTTCACCGATATCGTACTGATCTCACACAGACAAAGCAAACCAAATGATCGCAAAACTATCCGCCGCTTCCAAAAAAGTAGGCTTGAAAATCAACATTGTCAAGACCCAATTTGTGACAAACTTAGTTCTCAGCTAGAACCTAATGCTATAAAGGGAAGAAATTCAATATGCAGCATCTTAAAAAAATGTGTGGGACATGAGATCCGAGTGGTAAAAGCCATCCTGACCTGCGAACTAAACACAAGAATAAAAATTAGTCCTCCTTCTCTTTCTTAACAAAAAGCTAATTGTTGATAAGAATTTGGGATTGCACTCTTGAGAGTTTCGGATGAAAAAATTTTTCGAACAAAAGATTGGTATTTTTTCCAAAATCTAAATCCCTCAAAAAAAATAAAGGTTGTTTTAAAAATTTTAAAGTTTGTAGCTTGTAACCCAGCAATTTTTGTACAAAACTTTGTTTTTGAAAACTTTTTTCTTGAGAAATATGCATCTGCTGCCCAACTTTTGACGCATCTGGTATATGTTTTTATTTTTTAAAAGTTGGTATAGCACAATTGTTATAATTGCGTTATTTGTCAATGTTATTATATATAATTTATATTTTTTTAATTACGGATTATATTACTGTTGCCGACAGTATTTTGAAAAGTGCATTAATGGCTCAAATTAGACAAAGTGGCGCTAACCAAACCTGCAAAAATTTTTTTGCACTTTTGGCAGATGTTGGGAAGCTACTTTGAGTTTATTAAATAATAAATTTTTAGTCGTTGCCTTAGCTAGTTTTCAGATATCGAGATACATAAATTTTGTTTTTTCTAATTAAATTGAATTTTGGTCTAAAATTAAACACATTTTTAAACACAAGTTTTATATATAACTGGCTTGTTGGTGTTATTAACCGTTAGCTACCAAATTTTCCAAGATGTAAAAATTTGATTTTTTTCATCTAAAACAGAAAAAGCCGCAAGTTTGGAAAGATAGCCTAAAAAACACGTTTTATAGGGGTATTAGCGCACGCGTCTCATAGATTAGAAGCCTGCGGCTCCTTTTATACCCTAAGGCTTGTGCGTCAAATTATCTTTTATAAAACTAGATCTTTAATGTACTATTATTGCAGTATCTAAGCAATTTTAATTTTTAACATTATTTGAAATTTTTAACACTTTTTAATTTTTTTGAAAATTGATAATGTTTTGTTTTTTCAATCGTTGTGTTTCAATACTCTGCAAAAAATTGAAAAATAAATATTTAAAAAATGTTTTTATCACAAAACTCTTCATCAGTTGTTATTAGAATAATAAAACTTAATTTTTTATTAAAACTGCTGGTTTATCTGCTCAATTGGTTTGAATTGATTATATTAAGAACAATTTTTTTAACTTTATAAATTGTTCGATAAAATATTCACATAAAAATGCACAAAAAGAGTATTTCTTATTGTTTTATATTTATAATTTATAGATTTTAAACGTTTATCGATCTTGATACTTTTATTGATCACTCTTGCCCTTCACCTTCACTGACTATTACAATAATAACCCTGGAATAGTTATTGGAACACAATGTTTAAATAATTATAATGTTAAAAATAATAATGTTCAACAATTAATGTCTAAATTGATAAACGCTAAAACGATAAATTACAAGCCACAAAAACTATTTTAATTTAAATTTTTAATATTCAAATAACATTTTAAAAAATAAACGTTTCAACAAGGTAATGAGAAAAATAGGATTGTTGGAAAAAAGTTTGGAGTCGCTAAATACTGAGAAAGTGACACATCGTGAGGTCCTTCCTTCTTATCGCTTCATCAGCATACAAAATAAATAAAATACATAAAAAAAAATCTTAAGAAAAATATATTAAAAATAAAACACATTAATAATATTAAAAATTAAATAATAAAAATAATAAATTAAATATTTTACATAAAAAAATTCTTGTAAAGCAGCATTTGTTTCAAACTTATTTTCGGAAAAAATTTAGATCGTCATCTAGGCATGAAAACGTTATCAAAATATCAGAGTTTTGAAAAAAAAAATGTTTTAGACTAAAATATTTTTTCTGTATAAATTTGACTTTGTCGAAAAAAAAAGGGTTGCTATTTAAAAAGTCTCTCCCACTTTCTGCAAAAGGGTCATAAAGTAAAGAATAGTTTAGTTACCAAAGAATCCGTAACTTGTAACCAAGCGACTTTTATAACAAACTTTTTTTTTGAAACTCTTTCCTAGAGAAATATTGATCCTTTGACGTATAAGAACACTAGTTCTCTTATAGATATCTGTGAAAAACTCTAAATAGAAAATATACATTTACGCGTGTTGATCAAGAATTACCTTACGTAAAGTTTAAAAATTGTTAAAAATAGATTAATCACAAACTAGTCAATCATAATTAAAAAAAATCGTTTTTTATAGATTTTTTTTTCTTTAAATTATTAACAACGAAAGCAGTCATAAAAACATTGTCATTAACAACGTACTTATGCAAAAGTTTTTAATCCAGAAGCTGTCAAAATTTAGTAACATAGTAATATTACATGATAAAATAGATAGAAAATAATTGTAGCAACGTAGATAACATATTACACTAGTTTAATACGGCCAGTATATTGTAACACTTGTTTTATTTTTGTATATTAAAAAACAAGTTTCATAAGACATGTCTTAAAGCACGCATTCAAGTTCAAAAAACGAGTGGCAAAGCCACCCGAATTTTTGTCTTATGAAACGGGTTTTTTATACTATTTTTTGTAATTTGCCTTTTTTATGCTTTTTTGAGCATTTTACTTTTTAATTTGATCGATTTAGGGATTTCTGGAGTGGGTTGGCAATATCTTGATTTTAAAAGTGAAAATTTTATCTATTTGTCTTTTTTTTTGTTTTATCCAAAAATTCTAATCCTGTCAGCCCCAAAATACAAAAATGGAAGAAAACTTTACATTTAAGCGTCCCGAAATCCGTGAAATAGCAAAAATTATTCTGGTTTCTATTATTATTATTGTAAGATATCTACTTTTTTAGGTTAAGTGACATATAAAATTGTCTTAATAATAATTCTTTTATTATAATTTATTAAAACTATATATAAAAATTAACAGTTTTATATTACTGTGGAAGTTCCGGGTAGACGTCTGTTACGGCAAAGATATCTTTCAAATTAGCACAGACGTTTCTAATTCCATCGTTTATCTATTTTTTATTATCATTTTTGTCAATACACGGTCTTATGGGATTTAAAATTTGAAAATAATTGAAAAACTTGCTGCAAAATCAAGAAAAGGCTTGATGCGGTTAATGTGTAAAGGTCACTCCATCACTTATTTTTCGAAACTATCTAAAACTCCGCAACTGCTGTTTAATTAAAATGTTTTTTCAGATAAAACATATTTTTATTTTTTTAATAGGTATTAAAATTTCAATCAAGATACACAGACCTGTAGTCTAACAAGACCATATAGCAAATTCCACCCTAAACATTTGTGAAAATATTCAGAGACCAAATAAAAGCAAAAAGTTAAGTATACATAATTACTACAATGAACAAGAGAGTTATTCAATCACCACATAGATAAAATATTTTGTGGATCAAATAACTATTATAAGGTTTTATATAAAATATGAAAAACAGTAGTGAATTATTGCTAGGGGATCTATAACAACATAATACAATAACCTTTGATAAATCAGGCATAGTCACTTTAGCACCACATATTTCCAAATGTTTGTCTTCACAAAATGAATCTAGTTGTACTACTTTGCAAACCAAATTGTTTTAAAATTTAATGTCTATATTTGTTTACATAATACATTGCGTTTATAAATTATCTAAATCTACTCTTGCTAAAAAAATTTGAAGGATTTCTTATTTTTTGATTGGTTCATACGCAGAAACGTACGACATTATATACAAGCTGTGTCGTTTGTTTGACATTTGTTGGCAATTATACTATCAATCATATCAACAAATACCATAAAAATCGGTTCAGCTAAATTACACTCAAAATACTAATTATTTTATATAATTTTTTTAGTAATAAAAAATTTTTCCCATAGAAATTTGATTATTTTTTCTTTACAATTTGTTTGCTATTGACAAAGTTTACAAAACAAAACAATTAATAACTTTCAGTTTAATGCTGACAACCAATTTTTCAGCAAATGACAACAAACACTTACATTGTTGGTTTACGTTAGTACAGGGTGTATAACATTAACATTTGTCAAAAGAGACATTATGTTTTTTTGGCAGCAGAGCTTAGATCGGTTTGTACCAAAGCGGGTAACAATTTGTAAACATAAAAATGCTTACTCTGCTCACGCAAAAGCGTAAGCAACAAGATTTTTTTAAATTTAAATATATCAATTTAATTTATTGTTTTTGAGCGCTGTAAAAGAAGAAATACAGTTTTTAATCACGTTTAAAAATTTTCCGTTTATTTTTAAATATTTAAAAATTTATTTTACATCCAGAAAATGGTGCAAGTGTCTGCGGCAGACATTTGTGTACGACATTGACTCTAAAATGTCAATGTCAGTTGCGAATAGACACCTGCAACACCTGCTTAGCTTACCGTTACCATTACCGAAATTTAATAAAATAGTTGAATCAAGCCAAAACAATTGTTTTATTTTTCAAAGCCACTTTTGATCAATGTTAATATTATAGTTTATAGTTTCTAATTAAGATCATTTTTTTAATATTACAGTATACATTTTGCGGTTACCTAAATTGTTTTATTAGTCGACTTATTATAGAGAATCAATGCTTTTTATTACTATTGATTGTTGTTATATTTATATTTACTGAGAATATGCTTTTATAGCTGCCACTAATAATAAATAAAAATAATATTAATATATTTTCTTTGAAAATACGTCTGTCACAGTAATAAACGTACAAAGATAATCTATAGAAAAAGAGAATAGATTTTTTGACATAAAATGATCTAATTTCTGTAATTACAGTTTGGACTTTGACATTTAAAGTATGATAGATACAGTCATTACTATGGGACGTCATTTCTAACAAACAACCAACCAAGCCAACATTAAGCCTTTACTAATTTGCGTAAAAGTTTGTGAGAGAGGATTCATTCTTCCTTTATTATTTAAACCCTTTCCTAATGAACATAATTTTTTCTTGTGTCTAACGAGTTCCGTAACTACCCTCCCGAGCATCAAATTTATAAATAATAAACTTGGGGTTAATCGAGCGTTGGAACACTTTGCAAAGGTCACCCACCTACCCTCAAATTCGTCATTTAGCTGTCGAATGTCATTAGTCATTAATGGATTGCTATCATCCAGTGAAGCGAAATGAGCAAGTTTTAGTTGTATTGTGTTGTCATGACAGTTATTAGAACAACAGGACGAGGTATAAAAAACATCTGCCAAATCCCACATGACGAAAATATTAACCGTGTCCTTCAAGGATCTGCAGGACACGTATGCGTATCACCGTCTACTCTCTTTTAATCGATTAACAATAAAACAGGAAAATAAATTCAGGGACATCTAAATGCAGTGGCGTGGAAATGACAAGGAAGAAGACATTACTTTTAGTCGTTAAAATATCATGAAATTTTAATTTAGAAAGTCATCTAACCGAAGCTGTAACTCCTTCCAGCAAGCTTATTTCTAAGCATAAATAAACCAAGAGAAATTTATTTAATGACAAAAATGCCAGTTTTTTTTTTAAACAATTAAAATTTTACTCATTCTTATAGGATAATACAAAGCTACAGGTTATTGTTTTGACATACTTAATAGAAAAAGCCACAATTATTTTTTTTAATGTTAGAACATTTAGTTTTTTTTCTAATTTTTTAATAATAAATAACTTAAGAGTTTTAATAAAAAATAATTTAGTTTTTTATTTACTTTTCGATTGGCAGCGTTGCTACCGCCGATTGTCTAATTTTTTAAATTTAAAATGCTCTCATTGTTTGGTTGCTATAATAAAAAAACTTTGTTTTTAGCATGTACCTCTAGATTCGGCACCAAAGTAAAAAACACCGCAATGCGGAAGCAACGTTTTTTGATGTATTGAGAACGGCCGGAAACTGCGCGATCTTTGAGCAATGAGTGCCAAAAATAAATTTTTTGAAGATTGGAAATTGGTTTTGAGAACATTGTAATAACTTCTTTTCTTCAAAAATTTGCTTTTATAATCTTTGAGAAAAAATTTGTTAAAAACTATTGTTAAGTTTTCATACGGTATAAGTTTCACGTGTAACGTGTCTCTATCTATTAGATATTACTGTCTTAGATGTTCTTTACGTTGAGTTCTAATGGCACCGCATTCTGTTACCAGGTGTTTCGGAGTTTCCTCTTTTTCCCTGAAATCTGCATTTGTCATTATGTCTAGACCGAGTCTCATCAGATGCTTTCCTAGACGGCAATAACCGGTAAGAAAGCCTGTGAGGATGCAAAGCCTATTTTTAGTAAAGTTAAAGTAATCTTTAGATCTTGCATGATCGAATTCTTCAAGAATGTCTCACGCCAGAAAGAGTGTCAAATTTTCAATCTGTCCGTCTCTTCCTTCATTTTTAAGTTTTTTCTGTAGATGTGCTTTTTTAACCACAGAATAGTTCGGTTTTTATAAAAAAGAATAAGGCGTTCTCTTGCAAGTTTATCAGCTTTCTCATTCAAACAAGGAAAACATTGATATTTTTGCCCAGTTTCTTTAACTTGCCACGGCATTCTTATGCCATTCTGGAACTAATATCAAACGAGGTTCTTCTATCGGTGTGAATTGCAATTTCACATTTTTGACAATTCTTTCTAAGTTTACACAAAATGTTTTTGCTCAAAGAAAAAATTAAAGAGTGTTTTTTAAATTACATTGTCAACAACAAACTAAAAGTAGATACAAAATCGATGAGTTAAGTTGTACAAATTTTTTTTTTATGACTTTGTTTTTAATACGTCAAGTTAAACCTGTCATAAGAACTAGCTCAAAACTACAAAAATTTTACAACGTGACTTACAACTTACAACCACTTCAAAATTGCCATTAAGCCAACTGCGGATCATATTCGGTGGCGTTTCTGTACCGAGTCAGAATTCGGGAAAGCTTTTGACCAAAAAGTCAAAGCACTGGAAAACAGACCAAGAACGGCCAGACAATTTTGTTGCTGATAATTGCGTCGAATAGGTAAAGTTAATTAGTTGTTTCGTTCTAGTTTGCATGCGGACAGATGTTTAGAACGGTAAACAATTAATATGAGTTTGTTCGTTCAGGTTTTAATTAACAAAAACCTGTTGGCATTCTCAATTTATGGTGTAAACTAGTATTATGTACAACAAGGGTTAATATGCTATTTATAAAGCATGAAAACGAGATTCGCTCAAATAAACAAATGCGATATAAACAGTCCACTTGAGTTGCATATTTCAATTATTTTACTAAAAAAATTACACAAAAACTAAACTAAAACCAGTATGTAATTAAAAACAGTAAAAAAGTATGTTTTTTTCAAATGTTAAATGCTCTATTCGGATTTATTTATTTAATATAGTTTCATCTCGTGTTTTCAACTTTTTTGTTTTTTAAATATCTTCAGGCAATCGATCGCAATTTGCTACGTTTTGATGCTACCAATTTGCTCAAAACGCTGTTAGAATTAGCAAAAATGTTTTCTGAGAGTGCACATTGCATTACAATTGATCTATTATTTTGCTTCCACAGTAAATCTTAAATTTACCGAGAATTGCAAACAAACAAATCATCATGCAGTCTTAGAAAGAGCCGGAAAACAGTTGAGTAAGATTGAAATAGCTTATAAAAAGATTAGATAAAAGATAAAAAAGTGAGATATGACAAAATAATTATTAAACGGCGATTAAAATTGAAATTCTTGACTTCTAGATAATTTGAAACCTAAAAAACCTTACGTTATTTACATTTGTTTATTTTAAAAGTAAAGAAGCTTAGAGCATGAGACATAGCAAATGAGAAATAAGAAAAGTGGTTTTTTAAATTTGGTGTCGAAGCTTGTCATAAATGTTTAACTTTAAACTGTGAACTTTTACCATCGAATTGAAGTGACAGTTCAGAACCTAATCTAACCTTGCTCTTAATTTATTAATGAATCAACACGCTAATGAGATTGATTTAAAAGCATTTGTAGTGTTATAACAACCAAACAAATTAACTTTGTAAGAGAAAAAAGCCTTATATCAAAAAATCAAAATGTCGGTTTTCGACTTTAAGGCATTTTCAAACTCTTTGAACAATATCCTCGCTGACATTTGCCTGCATTTGAAGATCAATTTTGGCAACTATTACCTAACGCAGCTTATTGAAGTTATTTAAGCGTTGCTGGAAAATCGAACCACAAAAACAAGTTACATGAAGTGAAGTGAAGTGAAGTGAAGTGTTGCAGGATTTTAAAGGATAAATTATAGCTGTATTTCAGCTGATAATTTAACAATCATACATTCTTGTATTGTATTAAAGATCTCGTAAATGGCACCTTTTTGCTGAAAGTACCCGCTCACAATTTTATCGTTATAGGACTAGCAGAAAACAGCTGTAAAATCTCTTCTCGGTATCTTACAGCAGTAAATGTTCTATTAAAAAAAATTGGCTCAATAATTTAGCATTTACCATCAACTCAGAGGTAGTTACGATTCCATCACAAAAATTGTCTGTTCCTGTAAAAAATCTATTTTAAATTCAACAAAAAAAAAATTATATTGATTATTTTGACATTTGAAGCAACTGTTTAAAAAATATGGTCCGTTCACACAATCTCATAGACATAGCCAACCATGGCGCTAAATTTTAAAAATCATTTGCTACTATGACAATGTGATTAATTAAACAAAAATAAATTTAAAAAAAATAGCATAAATTATCTTAAAAGACATAGAAATAATTAATAACCTTTTTAAAAATATTATAAAAATTAAAAGTTTTTTTCAAAAATTATCAGAATAACAATTAATTATCAAAAAAAATTAATTTTGAATTGATTTTATAAACAAAATTTAGAACAAAAACAGTCATTACAATAATTATAAAACACAAATTAAAAGAATAAACAAGACAAAAAATCGATTAAGAACCATTACTGTTACTGATTGTTTACGCCGTTTATTGTTTACTACAATGCCAAAATTTTTTCTTCAAAAAATAAAAAACTAAAAAATTTATTTAAAAAACAATAAGCTGAAAACTCATCTACTTGCAAGGCACACGGCGTTTTTTCACTGTACCCAAAACTAGCTTAAAGTAACACAACTTTTTGTTTAATCTCTTACATCACTCACCATCTTTCAATTTTTGATTAAAAAAAATTTGCACAAATTTTGAAGTTGTAATTTGAAGTACATTATAAAAGTTTTTTCCAAAATTATTAAGTTTTTAACATTTTTTCAAAGTTAAACCCAATTAGATGATCTACCTGAAACATGAAGCATGAAGAAGTCATCATTATGATCAGTTGCATAGCTTTTTTACAATAAAATATATAAAAATTTATATTCCTTGCTTTGTAATAAGAAATAAAAAAAATATATTACTGCATAAAAGCACATATTTAGGCTTACAATGCTCTTTGCAAAAATCTTCCAAAATCCAACAAATTTTACAAAAAAAAATTAATTTAAACTTTAAAATTTTTTCATTAATGTTGATTTTTTTTGCTGCCACTATTATTATAATTATTTATCTTTAAATTATAGTTATTAGTGTATTAAGGGCATAATTAAGAGATTATGGCATACGAGAATTTTAAAGCCCAAAGAACAAGAGCCTTTAAATTTCCAAGAGCCAAAATCGACAATTATGCCTATGGTACATACAACGTTTTATTCTTTTTTATAATTCTAAAAAATTTAACCAATATTTAGTATTCCTCAAAGAAAATCAACTGAAAGATAATATGTCCATGCAAATTTTGGCGTTGTAGAGAAAGTTAGATATTTTGATGTTGTCAAGACTACTGCTTTTGTTTAAAAAACAATAAATTTTTCAAAATCAACGTTTCTGAAGCGGAAAGCGTTTATTCAGCAGGCATTTTTGCAAGAATTTGAAGCTGCTCAAAGAAAATTAATTTCACATAAATGAAAGATTTTGTACGGGAACTCCTGACTGGTTAGACAATCTTGTTAAAAATGTTTGTGAGTTCTGCTCTAATAGTGCCTCAAATCCTCAACAACTTCCTCAGATACTGGAGGCCTTCCGGGAGATTTTCCTTTGTTGACACTGCCAGTTTAAACAAATCTGTTTATTACGTCTCTGTTGTTGAACTCCAATGACGTTTCTTAAATTTGCAGATTAGAATTTGCTTGATTTCTTGCCTACAAGCTGCTACAGAATACACCAACTCTCTGTTGTTGAATATTCCATGGCGATTATCGTGTTTTACAATTGAAAAACGTTAAAACGTTAAAACAATAAACGATAAGTGACAGGTGACAAATCACATTAATGACCAGCAGGAACTGTCAAATTATCGTTATCATTTCCACAAAACGGTATTTTCAAAATTCACAGCCAACTGCAAACTTAGAATCATTAATAGAAACCTTGTATTATTCACTCAAATGCTTATTACTTCTTCAATTGATATTTATTTGAGAGAAAACGCTCTAACATGATATCTTGCTTGTTCGTTCAGCGATATACGTTTTATCTCAATTTGTATCTATCAGAATTGACATATATCATTTAGGGTGACATCTATGCATTAAAACATGTAGAAATTTAGTTTCTCAAATTTTTGATGTCGATTAAGATTAAGATTAACATGAGATATTGCGCTGCAATCTTTTTTGATCTATTGTGCTTTCCACATTTACAAACAGTCAGAGCCAGACAAAAGTCATCTTTTTTTATAAAAAAAATCTTTCGCTTGTGTGTGACTCAAACCCACGACACTCGTTAGGCCAGGCTGTGAACGCATTATCTACTACCTCTATGTTAGGTAGCTTCTAATAGATATCGCCATACTAGGCGTTTAAGTAAATATAAGCCCAAATGTTTAATGCAAATTTATTTTAATATGAATATGATGTGACTTGTTGAAGAGCTCCAATAACAATAAAACATGTTCAAAGTTTACTGATTAAGTTTCAATAAATTTGCATTAATTGCATTAACAAGTGTGTTTGTTATTCATTATTCTAACAAAACTGTTAATTGAAAAATAGCTTAAAGTTATTTTCGATCAGTTCTACTACATCCAAATAAACAAGTTGGAGCAAAAATTTTAAATTAAAATAATTAAACAATTATTTAGAGAGACTGCTATCAATATGTGACCGATTGTTAAATCCTTGAACAATGTTTCTTAAAAATAAATTTTGTTTCAAATCTTTAATAATTAAAGCTTTTAAATGAGTGATAATATCTCCATGCAAAACTTTCGAAACTATTTTTTGGTTTGTTAATAGTAATTATTATTTTTTCATAGAACATTTTTCTATAGCTATTAAATAAGACGTGGCAAAAACAACAAAATAAAACAATTTATTTAAAAAGATACAATAGTTTGTAACGTTTGGCACTAAGTACTATTATCGTGTAAAAGTCTATCATAAAAAACTAATATAATACAAATTTCTAGTTTATATTATATTTTAGAATTCTAATTGAGCTTCTTAATACTTTTGTACAAACTTTAGTAAGTTAGCCACCTCTGCTGATTGACCAGTTTTGTTCGATTTCGTTCAATAAAGAAACATTTAGATTTTGTTTTAATGCATACCTCCACAATGCTTTAATTTGTGGGATTGTAGCCCCCGGATAGCCATAGAGAAACAATTTGGAGATGGAAAATGGAAAACCAGTCTCAAATTGGCTCAAAACCAAGCTATCAGCATCAGTGTGAATCAAATTTAACTTTTGTGCTAAGATTCCTGTGATCAGCACATCATCAATCCAAAAATAATTAGAATTCTGCGCTGCTTTATAAAGATCAAAAATTACATCTGGCGAGTATAAAATAGCCCAACCGGGACAGTATGGAGGATAAAACTTATCGGGATATTCCTTAAAAGAAACTCTCCACTTAGATCTCCAGCTTCTAAACACTTTGCTGTTGGTTCTTAGTGAACAAAATAATAGTTTCGAGCAGCCAAATGGCGACAAATCCATTTGAAGGAAATGCATCATAAGAGGCATATTGACAAAAACGTCATCGTCTGTTTTTAAGATATATTTAGCTTGAGAGCAATGATATATGACATATTTAAAGACCATCACATGTTTGTAAGTCATATTCCTATAATTATCAATAAATGATCCTTCAAGCATATCACCATACAAAGCATTCTCTTCTTGTAAAGTTTTCTTCACATGTTCATTATCACTAGACGCAATCACAAATAAAACCTTGACATCTTTATTGTTTTTTCCCCACGTCTCTCTTATTATCAGTCTTTTTGCAAAATTATCAAATCTTGAATGGACTAAAACCAGCAATAAAAACTCAGGCCCATCACATGGCTGATTGAACATAATAAACGAAAAATTTTTCAAATTCATTAATTGTTGGTAGTCATCTGAAGAAAGATTGTTAATGGGGTAGACGAAGTTTGACGGGAATTGGTTAATCTGGTAATTTAGAGTTTTTTTTGAAGTGACCACACCATGCCAAATTTTTTGGTAGATGATAAAAGCAGCGAAGACGTAAAAAACAATAATCCAAATTTTTCGAAAAAACATTCTGATCTTGTAGGCTGCATTCTCTAATAAATCTGAAAAAAGTTTAAATATTAGTTTGTATCAGCATAAATACAGTTATAAAAAATAATCAAAAAAACAACTAATTCAAAAAAAAATAATTTTAAATAAGTGTTATGTCAAGGATAAGACTTTTACATTTTCCACCCCTCCCTAAAGATGCTTATGTCAAGACATAAATGTTGTAAAACTGACGATATCTATTAGAATTACATTAAAATCAGAAAATCAGGTTTCTGCATCTCAAGGAATACTTTACTTCATTTGATAGATAATTCCAATCTTCTATCCAGTAAATGTCGCTACTTTTACTATATTACAAAAGCAATAAGCTGTTGGGTAACAATAAGCCCTAATTATAAATTTGTTGCAGCTTGCTGAAGAGTGCCAATAAAACTTCAAGTCTACAGATCTAGATTAAATAAATTTGCTTAACACTCATTTTTTCTGTATAAATGTGTGAAAAAAAAGATGCATGAACAAAATCTGACCAAAACCTCATAATCTCAAAACCTCAAAACGTGGTTGTTTTTAAAAGTTTAAGTTTTTTTTATTAAAAATTTTATGATTTTATGTAAAATATTTTTAAGTCTTTGATATTGATTAAATGTAAATTCCGTTGACGAAAAACATTTAGACTGCAAAAATTCTATTTTTTAATAGTTATTTACGTTATTAGTGCGGTAAGTTTGATTTTACACCGCAAGATTTTAATTTTTACTGCGGAGTGCTTTAATCAAACCGAGCGCTGTAAAATGACTAACGCGCAAATAATATATTAAACTTTTTAGCCGATGATTCAATTTCGTCTGTTTAAAAAATTTAGAAAATTGAATTGACGGAATTGGCTGTTGAGTTTAACAGCTCAAGTCAAAGACTGTGGCTCAGAGCTCAATCGATTGTTAGCTACGTACCACACCACTAGATAGCGCCTTAAAAAAATTATCAAAAATATTTAATTGTCTTCATTTTTAAAGACTTGCGGTAATTTGTCTTAGTATAAACAAACTATATTTATGACTAAACAAGTCTTTTTCAGAGGTTTCTGAAAGCAGATAATTTTTGTAATATTGTACAACACGCCAATGAGTTAAAGTAACAGATAGGTTGCTGCATGTGAAAAAATCTATATACCATAGCAGTTGACAAGACGTAAATATGCGCTTTACAATCCAGGAAATTGAAAAAATTTTTATGGTTATATGAAAAATTCTTCTTTTCCTAGGTTGAACTCATCTTTTTAACCGACTTCAAAAAAAAAGAAAGGTTTCTGAATTTGACCGTATATTTTTTTATAAGTTTGTTATTTATAAACCAATTTTGATAATTCTTTTTTTGATAAAAAGAAGATATCTGAAGAATGATACCATATGATAAAAAAATTAAAATGTGATAATGGCACCTTAGATAAATCACGAGAAACTTTCTAAAATTGTAGTGGCGTCTAATGGGTTCGTTAATGCGTGTCCGCGGTTACTTTTTAGTCTCTTTGAAGTTGTTTTTTTTTTGTTTAAAATTATTTTACATAAAACATATGTATAATACAATATGTACAATACAATAATGTTTTTTATTGATTAATCAGTTAATTATTAATTAAATAAATTGAATTAATTGCTATAAAGTTGTATAATTATTTTAGGTTTACATAAACTATTTTTGGCTAATGATTTATTTTACCAAAAAAAATTTCAAAACAGATTTAAAAAAATGAAAGAAATTTGAAAAAATGACCACCTAGATCTCCCAACTTAACAAAACTGAACATGCTTAAGTCTATAAATCTAATTTTAATAAATGTGATTAAACTTTATTTTTTATGTATAAATATGTAAAAATAGAGTTGTCTGGAAAAAGCGTAAAACTCTATTATTATTTTTCTAGTTTTTTTTATTGAAATCATACTATTCTTATAATTTATTACGACATGCTATATAAGTCATTATAAAGAGTACTCATAAGTTTCTTACTGATTTATTGTAAATTCCGTTGACGAAATGTATTTACACCGCAAAAATTCGGTTTTATAAAAATATTCTGGGTTCATTCAAAAGCTTCATTTTCTCTAAGTCAAACTCTACTTTTTTTTCAAATAAAACCAATTTAATTATTTTTTGTTGATTATCTTCAATTTTATTTAACACAAGTTTAAAAAAAATGTTATAGGATTTTTGCTACTATTCGCCAAATACTATTTTTTTTAGGTTAGAAAGGATTGTGCAGAGGATATGTTAAAAGTATCATTTACAACTTATATTAAAAATTTTGTATTACCGAAAAAAGCTAACAATATATTTTTGTGTTGACAGATTTGTTTTCAAATAAAGCGGTTTATAGTGTTTTAAGCAAATTCATTATATTTTTTTTTAGTTATTTTTCTATTATTTAGACTATTGATTTGAAGTTATTCAAATATACAAACAAGTTTTTATTGCCACTTTTACCGCTGATAGTGTGCAGTAAAATCATTAAATTAGTAAAAGAGGAAGAAATAGATGACCACCTAGATCTCCCGATTTAAAAGAACTAAATTTTTTTCAATTTATTTATTTGAAACGAGTTGTGACGATTAATTATTTATAATGACGTCATTTGTAACGCGCCACGCTTTTTATTTTAGAGGCTTTTTAACAAAAACCTTGTTATTCTGGTAACAAAAAAAACTTAATGGTCTGCTGAACAATAAACTTTATTGATTTAATAATCTTTGTCTTTATTTTTTATTGTTATTTGAACAACCATACTTCTTTTAATAGAAAAGCAACGTAACGCTTTAGGCAATGAGCATATTGTAAAATATTCTGATCTCATTAATAAAGCAAACTGGTGCAAATATAATCAAATTAGGTAATCATAATCTAATTATAATTGCAAAAGATAGTTTTTATCGGTAATCTCAAACACAAAATAATATTTGGTGATCTATTAGCTACTTAAAAAAATAAAACGAGACTGTATGATAATGTTGTGGACTGACCTTAAGTTGGTACTTTCATTTCTTCCGTTTAATCGATCATGAGATTAACTCCAGAACCCTGACTTTGAAAGTACACAAAAAAAATCTAGCCGGTGCACACTTGAAAATTCGAAAAAAAAGGAAACAGCGTCGCAACAATAAATGAATATCAACAGGTTTTTTTGATTGGCGCTTTTCTTATCTCGCTTATCAATTGCAAAAGCTACAACCAAAAAAAGATCAATTATTTACAAAACTATCTGATAAAACACAAAAATTTGAGATTAGCGGAACTACGTTTTTCCGGTCCTCAAAGACCTTCAAAACAGTGGTATAAAAGAAGCACATCCAGTTTGCGTCCACAGGATAAAACAATATAATGTGCAATATAATTAATATTATTAAGAAGAATAATAACAATAATAAATAACTAAAGTTGCCTAAAAAGAAGCAAAGATAGTTTAACAAGTAGCCTGTAAAACATGTCATCCTTTGTTTCTATCAAATCCACTCGCAAAATTTCATCTTCCTCTTTAAAAGTCTTAGTTAAAAATAGCTATGGTATTAAAATAATATGTCTTCCTTCTATATTAATATTAATCTTTTGGTTCTAGTAAGAACTAAGAGATTTTTTGAGTTCTAATCAGAAACCTTGGATTAAATTTGAATTAATTTGCTTTGTTTTTATTTTTCAATTTGCTGATAGAAACTAAAGATATGTTATACGGCATATCTTAGATGAGCGTTTCAGAATAAAGACCCTAATGTGATAATTTTGTTTCCTAATCAATCATTTTTTTTTGTCTCTATGGAATTATGAGTGTGGAATTATAGAAATAATTAAGCTGAATTTGAAAACACAAAAGTGCTTTTATTTTTGCATTAAAAAGGAATACCTCATTCGGAAAGCTCTTACTTTCAACTAACTCATATATTGTATAAATACAATATATTTGCTTTTAGGCTGCACTTATTTAACATGTTTATTTTCATAAACTACTGCGTGAGAACTTCTCTTAAAAAGGAATTTAACCATCCTATAAATAAACTATGAAATGAGAGTATTAAACTTTTAAATACTGATTAAATTTTGATTACTTGGCGTACCTTCTGACGCATTATTTCAACAGTCTCAAAAAAATTTCTATTCGAATTGATATGTGTCATTTGGAGCATTGACTTTTAGAAACCTGCTCTATTGACGTTGATGTAAGAAGCATATAGTTTTAATAGATGTCGCGATTTCCACCAAAGTGAACAATCAGCTAATTGAGATTGCGGCAAGCGGTTTTCAGAGTGAAAGAAACGCTTGGAAGTCATATTTGAAACCGAATTTAACACAGTGACAAAACTAAAATATGTTTAAAGGTGCAACTATTATCTCGAATATGATAAATATGCATTTTCTAAAAAACTACAACTTATATTAACACATTTATTAGAAAAAATAATATAAAACGTTTTAAATAATAATAATTGACCAATCTTAAATTACAACTCTTGTTGAAGAAATATTCAATAAACTGTAATTTAGTCAATAAAAAAACCATGAAAGACATGAATGTATCATTTTTTTTCTAGACTTGTGGCTGTTACAAAAACGCATTGTAACTTGCAAGTATAGCTAGTAGAGTAGACAAATCTTTAGAGTGCTGCCAAACTTTAGTTTAAAAAAAATATAAAACTATTTAAAAAAGTCTCATATTATAAATCACTTTTCTATTGACCCATCTTCTAAGGCTTTTGTAAAAATAACTTAGCTATATAAGTTAAACAGAAGCGGTTATAGGATGCAGCCTTGTCTCACCCCACAACAAATCTTCATTTTCTTCCGTTGGTTGGTTTTCTACCATTGTAGTAGCTTTTTGGTTTTACGAATTATTCTAACATCGTCCGAGTCAATGTTTTTACTGATAAACAGCTGAGGTAATTTGTCATGTTTCACTTTGTCAAATGTTGAAATAATGCGTCATAAGGTACGCCAAGTAATCAAAATTTAATCAGTATTTAAAAGTTCAATACTCTTATTTCATAGTTTATTTATATGATGGATAAATTCCTTTTTAAGAGAAGTTCTCACGCAGTAGTTTATGAAAATAAACATCTTAAATGAGTGCAGCCTAAAAGCAAATATATTGTATTCATACAATATATGAGTTAGTTGAAAGTAAGATCTTTCCGAGCGAGGTATTTCTTTTTAATGCGATAATAAAAGTACTTTTGTGTTTCAAATTCAGCTTGATTATTTCTATAATTCCACACCCATAATTCCATAGGTTATGGGCCCAGAAGCAAAACAAAGAAATAATTAAAGACTGTTAAATTAGTATAGTGTATATTTTAAATTTTCAATTAGTGTTTAACTTAAGTTTGAATTAGTGTTTAGTGAAGTGAGTGTCACCACATAAACAATGGAGAACATTAATATTAAACGAAATATTCAACCCTTTGATGGAGAAAAATATAGTTTTTGGAAAACTCGAATTCGCCAATTGTTCTCAGAATTAGACGTGCTCGAAGTTGTTGATTCTTTTGAACCAATAGATTCGGCTAATGAAGAGTCGTGGAAGAAAAAGGAACGTATTGCAAAGAGCGTAATTGTAGATTATTTGGCAGATTCAATGCTAAGTATTATAACACCTTCAAAAACTCCAAATGAAATTTTCAAACATTTGGATGAATTATTTCAACGTAAAAGTGCTATATCACAAGTGTCGATTCGTAAAAAGTTACTAACATTAAAATTACAACATGATACGTCTTTAAACAAACACTTTGTAATATTTGAAGATTTGATACAACAATTAATTGCGACTGGTGAAAACATTTCGGAATCGGACAAAGTGGCACATCTGTTAATATCCATGTCAAAAGAATATGCTGGAGTAATTACAGCTCTTGAAACGTTATCTCCAGAAAATTTGACATTAGCGTTTGTCAAAAGTAGATTCTTAGACCATGAAGTGAAGCTAGTGGAAGAAAATAAAGATACAAGCGTTAAAGTGCTTCAAGCAGAAGTTAAAAATTACAATTTTAGAAATACTAATGTTAAAAGCAACTCATTTAAAAATCGTTTTAACAAAAATAATGTGCAAAATTATAGGGCAAACTATAATGCAAATAAATTCAAACAAAGATATAGATCAAAATTTAAGTGTTATTTTTGTGGTAGAAAAGGCCATATCAAAAGCAAATGTGTTTATTACAAAAGAGAAATGGATCGAAAAGCCAACGAAAATTCAAGAACAATACAAACAGTTCAAATGATAGAACCATCAAATTCTTCAGAAAATGCTTCAGGTTTTGCATTTATGGCTGGAGATTTAAATATTGACAAGAAAGAAGACAATGAAATAACCTTTATACTAGATTCCGGCGCTTCTGATCACTTAATAAACCAAACTGAGTTAACAAAGAATTTTGTTAGTCTGGAAAACCCGGTGAAAATATCTGTAGCGAAAAATAGTACCTTCATATACGCAACGAAGAAAGGAACATTAGAAGTAATAACAAATCAAGGAGTTCACGGAAAACTAGAAGATGTTCTCTACTCGCCTGATGTCCGTTACAACTTACTATCAGTCACAAAAATGCAGCATGCAGGAATGACCGTAATTTTCAATGAAAAAGGAGTAAAAGTTCTAAGTAGCGGTAAGGCTGTAATGACTGGTAAGTCAATGAACGATTTAACTGCAATTAAATGTACGATAAATGATAAAAATTACATTAAAAAGGTATACAGTACAGTACAGAATAATTATGAAATATGGCATCAGCGGTTAGGTCATATTAGTAAAAATAAATTTTTAGAACTTAAAAATAAACAAATGATTGAAGATTGCAATTTAATTGATTCAATCTCACCAAATAATAATTTGTGTGAAGCTTCTAGTTTAAATTTAAATATTTCAAAAGAAATTATTATTTATGAAGATAATAATGGTTGCATTAGCATTGCCAATAATCCAGCAAGTCATAAGCGAACCAAGCATATAGATATAAAATATCATTTCTCTCGTGAGCAGATTGAGAAAAAGATTATAACATTAAAATATATTCCAACAGGAGAGCAGCCAGCAGATATCTTAACCAAACCATTACCAGGGTCAAAGTTTGTAGAACTAAGGACTGGACTGGAGCTGGAATGAACAATTAGCTCTTGGACCAGCATAATAAAATTACTAATAATAATATTTTTTTTAAGTAACTACGTTAAGACTTATGTTTAAGATAAGAATAATGTTATAATCAGTGAAGTGACCTGATTAGGGTTTTTCCTGGGTTTCCCCTAATCTATCAAACGAATGTTGGGTCACATGTAGTCCCAGAAGGCATGACAAAAGAATATCTCAAGTAGTTAATCAAACTAATGATAATATTTTAAAAATAGTTAAAAGTACAAGGTACAAATAATTCTATAACCAAATTGAATAACCTGATTATATTTTGAGGGGGCGTGTTGATATAATGCGTCATAAGGTACGCCAAGTAATCAAAATTTAATCAGTATTTAAAAGTTCAATACTCTTATTTCATAGTTTATTTATATGATGGATAAATTCCTTTTTAAGAGAAGTTCTCACGCAGTAGTTTATGAAAATAAACATCTTAAATGAGTGCAGCCTAAAAGCAAATATATTGTATTCATACAATATATGAGTTAGTTGAAAGTAAGATCTTTCCGAGCGAGGTATTCCTTTTTAATGCGATAATAAAAGTACTTTTGTGTTTTCAAATTCAGCTTAATTATTTCTATAATTCCACACCCATAATTCCATAGGCTCTCTTAAAATTGATGTAACACGCATACACCTTTTGGTTTATATCAAGACAGCGCTGGAAAAAAACTTTAATCCTAAAAAGCACCTCTCGAGTTTCGAATCTAAATTGTGTGTTGCTTATGTCCTTCTCAAATTTTAAAACAACTTTAAAGTCTGGCCTGCAAGTGCGATGGTTTGGTAATCCGAGCATTTTCTTGGATTTGGTTTCTTGGGTATGAGCCCAAAAATAGATGTTGTCATTGTTTACAAATTTTCTTATTATTAATGCAACCAAAAAGATTTAGCAGAATATCAATTACATTATCATAAAAAACTTTGATAATTTCTATGAGTATCTGATCAGAACCAGCAGCTTTCCCGGATTTCATAGTTTCCAGCACTTGTACTATTTCTGCTCTTAATATTTTTAGATGCATATTGCTTGACTCCTAAACCGGTTTTGGAGGTCTTTGATCATTGAAGAGCTTTGACAGGTATGCTTTCCACCTTTTAAGATGCATACAGCCATTTTCTTTATCTTTTTGTGCATGTACAAGCTGTCACATTTTATTCTAATACTTCTATTTCCTTCTTTTTGTTTCTTAATTTTTTTCTGTATTGTCTTATGTGGTGTTTTGTGTTCATCTTAATTGCCTTTACTCTTTTATCTTTCTTTCATAAGATCTAGAATTTTTTATGTTATCTACGGCTTTTCCTTAGTTCTTTTTTTAGTAAGGTGTTTTTAGGTATTGTTTCTAACCTTGTTTGAATTCGCTTCCAGTTTTTATCTACATTGACTTATATCGATGGGTTAATAGCTTATTGGTTTTTTTCTAAACTGTGTCAAAGATGTCAGGATTCTTAAGGAGTTTTGGATCTATAAAGATGTTAAAACGTTTTGTAATCTTTTTTATTTTTATATTAAGTTTAACTATTACAGAGTTGAAATCGGAGTTAATGTCAGCCCCTGAGTATGTTTTTGCAGCTTAGACTGACTGCATTCTGGTAGCGGTTGTTAATGAGGATGTAGTCTATTTGGTTTCTAACTGTATTCTTAGGTCATCCGCAGAGGATTTCCAGTTATACCATCTACAATTTAGTAGTTTGAAGAAGGTATTTGTTATCATGAGATCTCTAACTTTGCAGAACTCTACCAGTCGATCCCTTCTATTGTTCCTTTCTCCCATGCCAAAACTTCATGTTTGTTTTTTGACCTTGACTTTGTCTACTTTATCGTTGAAATCACCCATAACTTTTGCAATATCATTACTCTTTATGCTTCTAAAGATATCATCAAGCTCAGCATAAAAATCTTAAACTTTTTTGTCCTCCTTATCCGCTGTTGGTGCATAAGTCTGTATAATGTTTATATTTCCTGTATGTGTTTTTCAAGTTTTTCACGATAACAATTAAAACTGTTTCTGCATCTCAAATATCACTTACTGATAAATTTGGAAACTCCTGACACCTCATAGCTTTAGCAACACCCATTATAATTCCAGCCTGTTAATTTTATCATATAATTATGAATTACAAATTTTCATTAAAATAGTTTACCTTTACAATCATGTATATCTCATTTCCCGCTTTCTTCAAGAATATCATCACTTCCTTCTTTGGTAAAAATTTTTTAATTGGTTCGCTCTATAGCTTATCGAATTTTGCATTCTGGAAAACCTGCTAATTTTCGCATTGTGCTGAATAAGAATATTTGATTTAATTTTCGAATAAAACGACCAAAGTAACGGTTTTAGAGACTTCAGAGAAGTGAATCTGCAAGACATCTTTAGAACCAACATTTTGTTTCTTTTCACCATTTCAAATATTATCATTTACACCTGTTTTTTTTTTCTATTTCACACATTTTAGTGCAAAACTACAACGTATTTATATGTAAACAAATTTATTTTATTGACAATTGTCAGTTTCCTATACTTAAATTGTACCATACTTGAAAATAATTTTCTTTTATAATTAACACTTCCGTCGGCTTGGAAAAAAATTTTGTATGAATTAGGAATAATCCATCACTACAGCCGCGAGATAAACCTGACGGTTTATTCTTTTGACACATAAAAAACTGATATTTTTTTAAATTTCGAACTGCTTTGCATTGATGAGTACTTAATTTATTTTCAAATTTGTTATACCTACCTTGTGTTTTAGCGATTTTTGCTACCGACCGACGCCTTGGAGGGACCAAAAAAGACGCCAACAATTTTGTTCCAACAATTTAAATTTTTTTAATAAAAATTGTATTTAGAAATATTACACTTAAATCATTAAATTTTTTGTTAAAAATTGCGCCAGTTTTGTTGTGTTAAAACTTTTGTTTTTAACAAACTGTCAATAAGCTTTTTTACCCTTCAAAATCTGTCAGAAAATGTAATTTTTTGACGTTTAGATAGAATAGTTTTTTTTTTAATAATTTAACGACGTGAACTGTTTAACCTTTAAATAGTTCAATTAAATCTAATTGACCACTAGAAAACGGATGATGTTGTGTTAGATCACATCTTGGAAAAGATCTTTAAAAATCTCGTCATTTGCTAAACATACAAATTTAAATACAATAAAATTCAATATAAATAAAAATTAATCAATAATCTATTTCAGTCTAAACAAAATATTATGGAAAAGTCGATGCAAACCTGTAGGTTATAATTACTATAAATAATGCAAACAATATATACCGCATCTAATCGAAAGATTGACCGATATAAAATTCTGACGTGTCTTCTAGCCTAGGTCAAGTGCAGATATTACACCAAATTACATCAAAAAGTGCATAAACTTTTGACAAGATTTAATTAAGAAAAGGCCTTACCTGCTAAGGTATCCAGTGAACAATAATTGTAATTGGTTATTTCATTGGAATCAAATGCCAAATGTTTCTTTATCTGTTTTTGTATTAGATAAAAGTAAAAAAACGTAAAAGGGATGATACAATAACGTAATAATAAAGAGGATGTAATTTTTCTTGTAACTGGATCGAGAAAGCTTTGATACTACGCTAACTCCAGAGCGTCCATTTTTTATCGTTTCTCGTTTCATTGATGTGGAGGGAGGAAACTAAGTTTAATGTTTCAAAACTAGATCAAATATTTGTCAATTAGTAATGTAAATAATGTAATTGTAATAGAAGTAATGTTTGTTAAAGCAATATTGGATTTTGGATTATCATTGCAATGAATACATTCATTATTCAACCTAAATGATATTTGTGATTAATTAGCCAGATGATGACAAAATGTGTAAACAATCTTGTAGTTAAACACCTCTTTACAAATTTATATTATGCCTGAATATAAACAGTAGTTTTTTATGTATCAACCGAAAGAAGAACGAAGCACGAAGAACCTGAATGCAGCTTAAGACCGCAGGCCACAAACTGCATAAAAGTCAGTTATCCGATGCAGTTTCAGCCAGAGTTCAAACATTTTTTTTCGAGTTTTGCTGCTCTTTAATAAATAGCCTTAATTATTTTTGTGTAAACAAATAAAAATTTTTAAAGGTAATCTCTAATAACTAATTATGTTTCATGTGAGAGTTTATTTTTTATAAAACTATTAAATTATTTAAGTCTAAACGGTTTTAAAACTGTGCAATGCAAGAAAGAGGGGTAGTTAAATAGAGGTGACGCAGATCGCTTCGCTGAGGGATAAAACTATTTGACGGAAAGGCAGTAGACAGTAGTCAGCGGGTAGTACTGGTAGGAGTGCGGTACTTGTTGACATATGAGAAATAAGGCATATTATTATACAAAAATTAAACATTACTTATGTAGTTAAATCTAACAATAATATATTTTTCTTTGAAATGCCTTTTTATCTCCAGACATAAACAAACCATAAATACGTTTGTAATACCTCACTTTAAAAGAGGAATTTTAATTGATGAAGCAGTTGTAAGTGTCTCTCGCACTCCCCATATTAATATATTCTTATTTTACTTTGTTCCAAGCATTTGAGGAATACACACATACAAAAATCTAGCTCTGGTGTTTTATTTGAACCCATAAGTTATCAGTACTGATGCATAGTCAAGTCACGTCGAGAGAACAGGCTTGTTATTGTGTGCAAATGTAGTGTCATAACCTTTTTGTTTCAGTAACCTAGCCAAGTGACAGATTCTACCTTCTTCTAATAATGTTGCTGGCTTAGCCATGACAGCTAGGTTTGTGAGTACTGAGACGACCTGTTCTAATCTTAGGAAAAAGCATATGTAACACTTTTAATCACATTTATTTATTAGTTTTTTATTTATATTATTATTTATTTATTTATCAACAGTTTATTATTGCTCCTTATGTAAAATGATTAAGAATGGCCGGTCTTTACTACTACTACAACTACTACTAATATAATTATTTATTATTTGGCTCTCGACGCCGATTAACACAAATCGTGTTTTTCGGTTGAGATCTAGTTTCACAGATTTCTTAAAAGATTCAAGAAATTTTTGAGGCCGGGTTTGGTGCTGCCGCTAAGGCTGGTGTCTTGCAGCTGAAAAGGGTTGTAGGGGAGCTCCCTATTGTGAATGTTAAATATTTTCTTTACAGCCAGCTAGCTGCATCTATCAGCGGATTGATCAAACTGACACATATCAACTCAATGAGAATTGTTATCACAATTAACGTGATAAGATTTGCGCTATTTATAAACATAATGTTCTTACGATGATACATACAAGTTTCATCAAAGATAGCTAGATCATAAAATAATGACAGAACGCATTCTTTTTGAAGATGGTAAGTTGTCAGTTTATTTTAGTAATATTCTTAAAAAAATTGTTATAATTGCAGATTCATTCAGTTATCAGCTGGTTACATCAAAATATTTAGATGAGGCCCTATCTGTGATAATGAATGTCGTATTTACAGAAGGATCTATGAGTAAGTGTTTGGGCTCTCCTGACGATCCAGAAGCTATGAAAGAGCTTAGAGCCTTCTCCCTATCGTTGGTTGATGATGGACTTTCTGTAATTTGCGTTGATAAAAAGAAAAATAAAGTGACTGGATCTATTTTCAACAAACTATTTGTAAAATCTTTTCTTTTTTAATTCTGGATTTATCGATGGTTTTTAGGTCAAAGGTGAACCATATTATGAAAATTATGCGAATTCGTTTAAAAACTTCAAAGCGCGGCAAATGATAGATATGCGAAATAGTGTGTTATATATGGTAAATTTGTTTGAAACTCTTCAAGCGACTTGTTTGATGGAAATTGTTTTGTTGGGGATTTTGCCAGAATACCGAAAAAATGGAATAGCAAAAAAACTATGCGAAATATCGGTTGACATAGCACAAAAACTGCATGATGGCATTAATATCAAGCGTTCCATCAGGAATGAGGAGCTGCCTCTAGGACCGAAACCGGAAGGGGTAGCAGTCATGTTCTCATCATTTATTTCTCAGAAAATTGGACGGGACTTGAATTTTACGATTGCAGCCCTGCATCCAAATGACAGATGGGAAGCTCTTGGAGAAGTTCTTATTAATAAGAATATTGTTACCAAAAATACTACTTTAGAGTATATCAAATTTAAGTAAAAGCCATTGTTTTTACTTTTCCACAATATTATCTTAAACTGTAATATCTAGAATTGACTTAAACTAGTGGTATTTTTTTTCAAATTTATTGAAAACCGCTGAAAGAATGAAAGCAAAGAAAAAACTGAAAAAAATTACAGTCTATTGTAAGAAGTTAGCAATAAACGCGCACAAAAAACAGTTTTAGAAAACATTACCATGTCAAAAAATTCTGCAGTTTCTAAGCGGTTTAGCTTTAAATCTAGAATATATAAATATAAAAAGTTCAGCGTTACCATTAAAACTTTGAGTTTAGCATAAAATATGAAACTTTAAGACTCCAGTTTAAAATTATTCAAAATTTATATACATATTCTTAAAGATTCAAATAAGAAGTTCAAATTTTTTTTATCACGCTTTAAAAAAATTGTTTTAGCTTGACTACTATTCATTTGCTTAGCATGTAAAAAATATTTTTAATAAAGTTTACCTTGATAATAAAAACGCCTATAAAATGTTTTTTGACGTAACTCGAGTGCGTCAAGAAATTAACGTATACAACCTTTTAAAACATTTTTATAAAATATTAATTTTTAGTTAAAGCAAGTGATCAAATCAGTAAAAACAAATTTCAAATTTGACAGATTAATTGAAATTTCTGCATTTTAATATTCTGATAATTTCAGCGTGACAAAATTGTTAAAAAGTTTACAAAGTTCCAGAAGTAAAACGATACTTTTCCTTCCGTTTTTTCTATAAGAGCTTTGTAGGAATCTTTTTAACATTTGACGCGCTCGAGTTACATTTGTTATTACTACTTTTAGACCATTAGTACGAGTACCTCTAACGCGCAAAACTGTCAAATTATTTTATTTGCAATATCAGAGAAACGCCACAGTATTACAGCTTTAATCTCTGACGCTCTAAAAATTTTTTGCAAAAGTCAAGATTTGTAAGTCATTTTTTCACCAGAAATTTAAAACTGTGTAAGACTGTTTTTTCTTTAAAATAGCTTTGCTACAAAGTTTAATAAGTCTTGAACGGTCCTTGACTCCCGATACATTAGTTTTATAAGAGACAATAGTTACAAAAATAATTCTCAAAAAAAATTGCAGCGTAAAAAACAGTCAATCATATGTAATACGTTACGCTCCTAAAAACATAGTGCTTGAAAAACGAATAAATTAGGATCTGTCATCAATGATAAGCAAAAACATTTTTGAAACAGTTTGGTCGTTTAAACTCCAGACCAATGTCAACAAGGAATAAATTTAATTAAAAAAAAGAAAGCTTAAAGCTATTAAAATTTGTTCCTGTCTGCGGACAAAAACCAAACTTTTGCCAAGCATTATAACTATTGTGTAAGAATTGAAAGTTTTTTAAAAACATTTATTTAAATTTGAATTAGAAAGCAAAAATAAGATAAATAATAACTGAAATGTCTTTGACGGAGGCCATAAGGCATGTTATGTTAGAGAGGAAGAAAATGGTCTTTAGCATCCCTGGAGAGGTTGAGTGGCAATTAGTAAACTGAGAGGGATGATGACGATTAGAAAATGTCTTCAGACAGTCGTTCGGTTAGGCATTATTATAAACATTTAAACAGTAAATTGTTTATTAGGAAAGAAAGTGTTGTTTTGTTCCATAATTACCGAAAGAGTAGCAATTCAGTGCTGACTTCCTAAATTCGGAAAAATAATGAGTAAGGTATTATTGATAAGTTGTAAAATACTTGGTGAAGCAAATATATATTGAATACGTTAATATAAAATACTCACGGTAGAAACTATAGTTTAATACCTGGAGTATGGTCTAGATGACATTGCATTTCTAATTGAGATTGTACTTACTTGACATCTGAAGGCATTTACAGACTGCTGAAAAGTGACAAAGAGACAGAGAGGTAGGTTGAGGCTCGTTAACCGGTAAGGTCTATTTAAGTCATATTAATTATTAAAATTTAGCAAAGCGTTTAGATTAAAATAGGTAAGTCTTAGAATTCTTCACTTTATTTAATAAACCTAATTATTTTACGAATGGCTAACTATATTTACAAAATTGCTTCAAAAGTTTTCTTTGTTTCCATCAGATGCTATAGTTTTTTTAAGATAAAGACGAAGTAAAGGCAAACAACATCACGCGCTCAAGGTTGTATATCCAGCCAATCATTGCACTTTCTGCTAGATTATGTGATGGCTCAGCCAATAGAAACAGCAATAATCTCTTATCACGTAATCTACATGCGCTCTTTCTTGTTTACATCCACTTCGCCTTTAACTTAATAATACTATAATAAATAGTATTATAATTTACTGGTCTTCAAACTATTACCTACGAGCTGGAATCGTTATAACTTATTATTAGGTACGCTTTACTGCATCATAATTCAGTGTCAAAGATAGTGCTTTGCAACCAAATCATACGATTAAAGTAGGTTCGGTTTACATCTAGACAAGAGTTTTTAGAAAACACAATATATCATAAAAATCGGAAAAAAATTTTATAAATCAAAATAGTTTGTTTTTAATTTGTATTTTTACAATTAAAAAATTTGTTTTTAGCTTTTATTTCTTTTTTAATTTTTTGACCTTGTCATAATATTTAGCGCTATATTTTAGATTCAGGTTTTTTCAATTTTTTTTTTTATATAATATGTAGTTGACAAATAAAGTAAGTTTATAAAATAGATTTTCGTGTGCTAGAAAACTAAAAAACATTTTATTTTTATTGCAAATGCTTTCTTTTGCAAAAAAATTCAATTGCACAATTGTCAATAACTAAGCAATTTTTAGCATGAAAGTTTTACAGATCAATTTTAATAATTATTTATGCTCCAATTGTGCTAAAAATTAATTACACTAATTTTTGTGAACATATTTTTATTGAAAATTTTTGCTTTAAGAAGTCAATAAACTGTTTGTGAAAAATAGGCTTTGTTTAATATTTATATGATATTTAGCTTTAATGCGTTTAATTGTTACCTTTAGAACGTGTGCAAAAAAAAATATTTTAAATAATTACAATTACCATCTTATACTATAGATAATCAGAACAAGTGAAAATTATATTATTTTGTAAAAAATATCTAATCTACCTAAAATGTGTTTTATGACAAAACATTACCTATAGACTTTCGGTCTATAATTTTATTATAACTGAATAATTAAAGACTAATTTAATTCATATTATATTATATTTGGTAAAAGCTTGTTTTATTAAGTATAAATAGACTGTTAATTGATTGTATTTATTATTTTCTCTTTAAAAATAAATTCAATACAAAAATTTTATTATTTGTTTATGTTTGTTTATAAATACGGTGGTTTCCCAAACCTATTCTGAGAATCTGACGTAATAAAAAAATACCAAGTTTTCTATTAGAAATGCAAATTTACAATGCTATTAATTGCTTAGTTTTTTATGAGGCGCGCCTACCAGATTTAATATAAAATGTTGCAAAAACTATTTTTGCAGAAGTATTAACTACAAAATAGTACAAAACAAAGGCAGGTGTTAATCTTTCTTATCATCATTGATAAGTTGGACTATAAAATTGTAATACATTGTATCAATATCTTTTAACTAATTTTAAGTAGTGCTCAAACAAAAAGAAACATTTTTTTATTTTAATTATATTTTATATATTCTAAAAAGTCATTTGTGCTGAAATGGCAAAGTGTGTGGTTTTCGAAAATGGTAAGAAATAAAATTGATATTTTATTAGCGTATTCAAAAAATTAATAATTAAAGCGTGGTAATCCCATAGGTTGAAACCGCCAATTTTTACTAAAATTTTTAGATTTTTTTAAAACTTTTTTTTATTCTCTTTTTTTGTCTTTTTTTTTTATTTGTTTTTGTTAAACTTAGCAAAACTTTTTCTTTTGTTGCATTATTGTATAATTATTCTTTTTTTTTTGTTATAAATGTAAAAAATATTAGTACAACAAAAAAGCCATTTATTATTATATCTTCAAAAAAACAAATAACTCACTATTTTCATGTTGCATGTAAAAAAATTACATCAAAAACAATTTTGAATGTTTAAGGTTTCGTTTAACTTGATTTTGACAGTTGAAGTATTATTTGTCAAGAACAAATTAATTTTTTTTTTGCGCAAATTTAATTGAATATGCCACTAGAAACCAAAATTGATTTAAAAATATAAAACCTCAGTTAGCAATAAATTAACGGTTTGCAAAAGATTTTGCTGCATTAAATAGAAAAACATCTAAAATTATCCAAAAACTAATGCAAATGTTTTCCACAAGCTGATATTACTTATTAAAAACCAAAATATATTTTTTCTATTTTGCGTTTAGAATAAGATCATTTCAACACCCAAATGACGTCATTTGAGTGTTGAATAGATTAGTAAAATTTACTGTATTGATGTTGGTAGCGGTAGCGCTGAACTTCATGGGAGTGAGAGAGTGACGAGTGACATTTATTATATACTAGCTGGCCCGGCGAACTTTGTTCCGCCAGTTTTGTTATTTTATTTTTTATTTTTATTTTTTTTTGTCATTTGTTTTGTTATTATATGTCAGATGCGTTTACGTTTTATATTGTATGTCACGTCACACGGAATGGGATAAAAAATATTCTTTGTTGGGCTACTGGTTCTAAACAACCACTCCACCAATTTTCAGCCAAATCGGTCATAAATAGATATAGATTTTTAAAATAAACGACCCCAAAAACTATAAAAATGATACCCAAATTAATTATTCACATTTATTATCTTTATCACATTCATTTTACAACCCTCTTTTACTTAAATATCATTTTCAAAATCAACGACCTGAAATTCCTCAAAAATACCCATATCGTTTTCTTACATTTTTATCCCTAGAACACTCTCTTTTCATCCTCCTAAGAGTAATTTTTTAGAAAGCAGGAAACATACCTATTTTTTTTTTTTTGAGAACTTAGGCAATTTATGGGAAAAATTATGAAAACGACATCAATCTTTAGACATTTTGCCCTCTTTCCGCCCTATCAAGGAATGATAATATTTTACTTCTAAAATTTCGGATTTAAACATAGATATTATTTTTAAAATAAACAATCCAAAATTTTTGAAAATCATACTAAAATTTTTTGTTTCTATCCCACCTCTTTTTATCTCTTTGTTAATAAAAAGTATTCTATTCTTTTCATTCAAATCCAGTCATCATAATTTTCCATACAAACTTTCACCCAAAGTTGTTATATGGGAAGTTGTCTCATGGAAGACGATTAAAGACGGCCACTGACGATCCAAGATCCAACGCCGCAGTACGACTGTGGCGTTGGCGCGTTGGATCGTCAGTGGCCGGCTTTACATGTAAACGCACGGTCCGACTTTGGTTGGTGGTGGGGGAGTGGATTGATTTAATTGGAACGGTAATTTGCCGAGCCTCACCGAACGTTTCCGACATCGCAATTCTAATTTTGATTTAACCCTTCTTTTAGAGGGTGGTTTCTGGAATAAAAAGTATCCTATAGCATTCTCCTGGCTCTAAGCTACCACCTCACCAATTTTCAACCATATCGGTAAAGCCGTTCTTGAGTTATAAGTGGAGTAACTAACAGACTTTCTTTTATATATATAGATTTTGGCGCAGCAAAAGTGAGGTTAGCGTCTTTTTCTATTCTTGCAGCCAACATTATAGCTCATTATCAAAATAACCAAAAGATTATCAGATAGAAAGTTGCAATACCTATATGTTAGATTTTGTTTTACTTTCATCGTCAGGTATGTTGTATCATTTGCTTTTTGAATATATTTGTAAACATTGTGCTTTTTTAAAATAACAGATTTTTTTGTTGTGTAATCTTGAGATGATTTTTTTAATAGTACATGTAATTTTTACATCTATATTTATATGATCACATCATCAAATAAGTTCTCTAAAAAGTGGACGATTTATATTTCTTCTATTTAAAATCTTCTTTTTCTAGATTAGAAATCTTCTATTTCTAATCTAGAAAAAGAAGATTTTCTTAACGATCAAATTTTGCTAAAAACGAAACTAGGAAGTAAAACTTATTTATTTATTTAACAATATATTAGTTAGCTTCACAGCATCTTTATTTTCAGAACAACAAATTCTTTATAACTAAAATTTAATAGTAATAATAGGTTTATAACAGAAACCGACTTAACCTAAATTATTGACATAGTTACGCTATTTTTGGTTTTCTACCAGAATTCTATAGTCTCTAACCTAAACAAATTTATGGCAAACCTATCAACAAATATACCTAAATCTAAAAAGAAATTTATTTGTTGATATGCCAATAAATGTCACTACGCAATTATCTGTCACTATTATACAGTTTTTATTATTTTCCAGATCTTTTTTGCTACCAATTGTTAACAACAGAATATGTAGCTGACGCTTTAAGCGTTGCTGATTCTACAATCTTTGCTGAAGGTGCTGCAAGTAAGCTTTTGGGTTGTGCTACTGACCCAGAAGCTTTAGCTGAACTTAGAATCTATGCTCTATCAATAATTGACGATGGAGTTTCTGTAGTAGCAATAGATAAGAAAAATGATAAAGTAGCTGGAATTGCTCTAAATAAACTTTTTGTAAGTATTTAATTTAAAAAATTGCTCTAAACTATTTGATAAAAACCGCTATTACATATCCTTAACTTATACAGAGTGTCCCATATTAAAGTCCACAAGCAAAATATTGCAAAAAATAAGTGTTGTCTGAAAAAATCCTAAAACATGTTAATTTTGTTTTCGAGGGGGACGTATCATGTCAATCAGATGTCTTGGCCATTCTTACAAAAAGTTTTAATGACAGTAGCGCTTCCTTAAAATGATCGTTCAATTAGCTTTTTGAAGGTGTGCTTTCTTATGCTATTTTTTACGCTTTGTTGATAAAACACAAAATATCACATTGCAATGGTTTTTGTTTATTTTTATTTTGGTTTTCTCAACTACTTGTTTCTTTTGTGCCTACTTAGCACAGTTTAAGTAGGTATTATTAACTTTTTGTATATCATTGCAGAAAGAGTTAAGTAAATAATGCTGTAGGTCAAACACGCAGATTGTGTTTGAAGAGCGGCTGTAGTTTTTAATAAAAAATCTTATAAAAAAATTTAGGTCACAGCTACGTGGCTCAACTGGTAAGAAAATTGTCATACAGGGTCTGCACAAAATTAAAGAGATGATATAACAGTAGCCGTTGTCACTGAAGATAACCAAAGTGGAGTTTTGGGGACGGTGTCTGCAAATTCTCAACAGTTCGTATGTAGTTTGGCAAGAAAAACAGGGATTAGCAAGTCAACTATTCACAGAATACTTACAAGGCATATATTTTATCAATACAAAATGGAGTTCAGTTCAAAAACTGAACAAAAATGATCCCGATGTCTAAACACCGATGTCTAAACAGCAGATAGACAACTGTAACCTTCTGTTTAATATTTGCTTAGTGATAAATGTACATTTTATTTGAACAACAACGTCAATAAACATAAATATCTGTTTTATGTGTGATACTAATCCGCATGTGTATCAAGACATACATTCCAGAAAATTACATAAAATTTTGGAAGAATCTTAAACCGGCGAACAGTATCTTACTTAGACTTCTAGAAAATTACATCAACCTATTGATTTCGACAATATCAATAAAAATTTGCCGATGTTTCAACAATATAATAATGCATTTTGCTAGACCCGTGCGTAATTTTTTGGATAAACAGTTTCCGGGACGTTAGATTGGGCGGCGTGGTGCAATTGAGTAGGCGGCTTGCTCTCCCGATTGAACGATACTAGATTTTTTTATTAAATTTTTAAAATCCAAAATTCATACATCGCAGCTACAAAATTTACAAAAACTACAAAACCGAATAACCACAGAGTACCAAGCAATGTTACAATTTTAGGATTGGTTTTAACAATAGACTTTATTTGTGTATAGAAGTAAATGAGAGACACTTCTTAAAAGAGTTAAAATACAAATCATAACAAAATGCTCTTTTGTGTTTCTGTCCAGCGTAACATTTTTTGCATTTGCAAAAACCAACTGCTTGTTTTTACAAATGCAGTTGGATTAACCAGTAGCATTTATTTTTGTACGTTTTTTACTTAAAATGTGACCAATTTGTCTACAAAGGAACATTTTCAGAAAGCGAATTGTACGATCATTTTAATGAGGCGCCACTTAGCCAATGTTGTCATTGAAACCTCCCAACAATCATTGACTAATTTTAGACTAGTAAAAAACATCTGATTGTTAGAATCCCTTACATCACACGACAACAATTATTTCCTGAGATGTTCCGCCTGAAGACTTTTATATAGGACAGCCTGTATAATATTTAGCAAAGTTATTTGTTTCTTCATTGCCATGCTTGTTAAAAAGTCTTTGACGGTATTGTAACGCCAAAAGAATAAAGTTATATAACCCCCCATAAAACTATTTGTATGTAAATTATTGTTATTTTTGTCGCATTGTCCAAATCCAAATCATCATTTATAGTTCAAAAAATTATATTTTGCTAAATCCACTTTTCAATCCGTTTTTGATAAGATAGAAAAGCACAGTACTTTAAGTTTCAAATACATAAGTAACATATTAACCTAAAAGCTTGTCTTTTCTCTTATTTGACAAAATCAGTTTAAAAACCACTTAAGTATACGATTTAGTAAGAAGAACAATACTACAATGACTGGCCGCACATTCTATAATATTTTTTCTGTTAACTAATATACCCTAATTTTATATTTTAGTTAAAAAATCAACTTTTTTATGAAGTTTATCTCAACTCTTTTAAAAACATAAACGCTCGTCGAATGATGGCCTTGAGAGATAGTGGTCTAAAACTGGTCAATCTATTTGATATTCTAGAAGCCGAATGTTTAATGGAACTTGCGTTATTAGGAGTTTCACCTGACTATCGAAAAAATGGAATAGCAAAAAAACTATGTGAAGTGACACTTGAAGTCGCTCAAAAATTAAAGAATCGTATTAATATGAAACATTCTGTCAGAGGTGAAGCATTGCCTCTCTACCCAACACCGGAAGGGGTAGTAGCCAAATTTTCTTCGTTTATTTCACAAAAAATAGGCCAGGAGCTAGGCTTTACCATTGCAGCAGAACGATCCAACGAACAATGGGAGCTGCTCGGATCTGTCATTAAAAATAACAATTTAACAACAAAAAACACCACAAAAGAGTATTTTAAGTTGAAATAAAATCATTTTTCTACAGCCGTAGGTATTTTATTAGCATTTATTATCATAAAAATTAATCCAATCCTGCTAATATTAAAAAACTTTTTTTTTAACAAAATTATCAGGTACAAACAATTAGTTTTGAATATTACAGTTACTCATTCGAGAAATTACTAAATTTAGCCCGACACAAATAAACATAATATTTACTAGTAAATCGTAGTTATTGAAACACAAATGTAATTATTAGTTATTTGCTTTTCATTTTATTTTTAAAAAGTATTTAAACAAATGTAAATTATGACGCTTCCGGACATATGTAACCAATATTGTTTTTAGCCTCGTCGATTGTAAGCCGCATACTTACGTCTTGTCAACTTCTATGGTATCTAAATGTTTCCACATGCAAAGTTTCTATCCGTCACTTTGACTCACTGGCGTGTTGCAAAATATCATGAAAATTATCTGTTTTTAGAGACCTCAAAAAAAAAATTTAATAAAACTTAATGAAACCTCTAGATTTGAAAAATAAAGAAAATTTAATATTTTTGGTGCAAATTTTAAAGCGCAGTCGGTGCCATCTTGTGGTGTAAAAGTCTCGGCTTAAAAGTCTAATACATTACTAGTACGTTAATCATTTTACAGCCCGCGGTTTTATTATTTATAAATTTTTAACATCAATGAAAGAATTATGATAATTCTTTAATTTAAAATATGTGCGCTACTAAAATTACGTCACCTATGTATGAGTGGCTTACAAAGTCACTTAAGAAATATGAATGAAACTAAAGATAATAATAATTTTTATTTCCTCACTAAGCAAGGTTTTTATACATAATATAAAAAATAAATAAAATAACTACCTTTTTGTTCAACTTTTCTGTCACACATTGTATATACTTTGTACATTGTGTTTAGATAAGTATTACTCGGTAATTTTTTTTATTATTTTTATTTATTCTTTATTTCATTCTTAAGAAAAGTTTTTTCTCTACTACACTTTACTCAGTACATCTCTTAGTCCTTCTTTACCTCTTTCATTCCCATTCATCCATGCCTCATTCGGTATCCAATCTGTTCTCTAACTCTTCTTTTGTTATTTCTTCTTTTTTCTTTTTTCTTTTCCTTTGCGTTTTCCTTTTTTACTTTTTCTTGCCAGTCGTTTTCTTCATCTCTTTCCAGTAGTTTTTTTTTAAATGTTTTACTCATTTGCTTATTACTATTTTATTTGCTATCTCTTTTTTTTTCTTTTTCCAGGTATTTCAAAATTTCATTTTGCGCTCTTATTTGTTTAATTTTTTTATATCTTTTTTTCGCAGGTTTTCCAGTATTTTTGATTCGTTTTTATGTTAGTTTTACTTTGTGTCTGTTTTTTTCTTTCTAATATTTTAGTTTAATTTTGACTTTTCTTTTTTGTTCTTAGCAAAAACTGGAGAGTGGGACAACTGTTCTATAAAATGTGTAGAACTATAATATATTTTTTTTACAAAATCAAACATTCTCGAGATTGTTTAAAAACATGTTACAATTATTACTAGCTAAAGATTGAGGAATTTCAATTTAAAACCTGCAAGTTAAGTTGTTGTGTTCAGTGGCTGTTTATAATTTTAATTTGCAAAAGCAACTATGTTCATTGTTATCGAGCTTTAACAGCCTTGACTCTCAATCGACTTTATTAACAAAATATCGTTTATTAAAAAACTATTACTGGAATGTTTCTTAATAATTATTGTTTGTGCTAATTTTATAGTTTACAATATTAATTGAATATAATACTATCAATAACGAGATTTGAGTAATCTGCTCGTCTTATACAAAGGTTAAGTGACATAATTTGGAAAGCTATTTATACACTGATTAGATTTCTATATAGACTCACTTCTCCCTCTGCCGCCAGCCAGTTAAACATATTTGCGTTTGAGTATAGCAAACATCATCGAAAAGTGGAAGTTTCCAAGTTACCCTGCTAAAATGACAGATCCAAAGCTTATTTTTTACGAAAACGGTAAGTTATTGTTTTATTGTAAAAAAATAAATAAATACAGCAAAGATAGACTTGAACTATAGTTTATTGGTAAGAAAATTAAAAATAAAGCTTGTCATACAAGGTGAATAAATATTGCCAGCTGTGTGATCATAATGGGGTTGCTCCACAAGAATAATGGTGGAGGCGCCGGGATAAATTCTATTACGTTTGTCATTTTATGTTAAACGTTTAAAATGTAAACTTATTTTTTTTACAGATTATTAGAACATATTTACAGGTTATTTTACGTTATCATTGTTGGACAAGTACATACCTAACAATAAACTTGTTGTCGAATAATCTATTGGTTACGACGCCTGACATTTACGATTATTGACATTTGATGTTTGTAAATAGTAAAAAAAATAACGGCAACCAGTTACATTATCATCAACAAACTACTACAACTCACTGTTAAATGTTAGTGACGCGTAATATAATGTCTTGAAGTGGCATGGTGTGATTTGCTTGACTTCGATCTGGATGATGTCATATTGTTCATATCTCTGTGTTTACGTTAAGAGAAAAAGAAGTTTTTGAGGAATGATGATGCAAAGGAATTTTTATGTAAAGTTAGTTCAGAACTGACCATTGCTTAAAAATACATACAAGTTGTTACCTGTAGCTATATATTGTAGGTCCTGCATTAAGTCTTGACTTAAATCCCATTGAACACTTTTAAATTTGGGTTTGCAGACTGCAGAGGGTATGATGAACCGCAAACCATCCAGGAATAGGAAAGCACACCTCAACCACGTTTTTGTAAATTAACGCAAAGCATGTCAACAAGTAATTTGTGCTTGTCATAGACGGTATTAATCATTACCAATCCACTAAACTTTTGTCGATAATATGGCAGCCGTTTCAAATTTCATTTTGCGTTGTTAATTTAAATTTTGAAGTGTTGCCACGATATTTTTCAATTTGTTTTCTTTAAGGCTGTATGATAAGGTAAAACGTTTTACAGTTTTATTTAAAAACAGCTAAAGATAACATAATGAAACTTTTAGGAGAAGTTAGAACAACATTTTACATAAGATAACATAATGTTGTTTTTTATTTTTTTTTTTTTTTTGGTTTAAGCTAAAAAAGTACTTTATGTTGATAAATGTGCGTAAAAACTTTTGAAAATTTTTGCTGTAATTCAAATTGCGGTATGGTACGCGGATGGCCCAAAAGGCTGAGTGAGCTAAAGTCAGCTGGTTTTTGAAATTTGAAATGCATTGCTTTTCGTAAAAATGATTCCTATTAGTTTTCGGTTCGGCGATAATTTCAAGTTAAACAATTCAGAAAATCGAGAATAACATCTACTTAAATATTATCTTTCATTTTTTAATTCCAATTTTGAGTGTAATTTGAGACTCATCTGTACGTTTTCGTGTGCCACAGTGATAAACAAAAACGGCTTTGTAGAAAATGGATGTTTATACTTTTATATACAGAATGTGTAACATGTATTTGTATTGAACACTGCAATAAAGTGTTTTTTATGACTATTTAACAATATTGGTATTTTTTTTATACTCAATTATTTTAAACATGGCTTTATATTTAATTTATTAAATTTGATTTCTAGTGACTGTACGCAGATACACACACTTATTTTAGTAACGTTGAATTTTTTTGTGAGTAACCGACAAAATTAATAAACATTTTTTTTGCAGAAAACATTTTCTCATACGGTCTAACAAATTGACTAGAGAAATCCATTTATTGAATAAGACGAATGATGTTTTTCAAGAATTTTTCTATTTATAATTTTTAAAATGAATATTTTTCATTATTTTTAATACTTAAACATTTTTTTTCAACAAATTTTTTGTTTGTTTGCTGATGAAGCAAAAAGGAGAAAGGAGCCAAATATTCAGTATTTAGCCAGTATTTAGCGACTCCAATTCATTTTTATGAATAATTTTAATTTAAAAATTTTAAAACGTCTTTAAAAATTGTTTTAATCTTTTTAAAATATTTTTTAAGGTTTTTTCTTAATTTTTTAAATTATTTGTAAAAAAATTTAAAATTTTCAAACAATTTTTTAATAATTTTTAAGAAATTTAATCGAACTTTTTATATATAATTTTTAAAATTTATTAATACGTTTTAAAATTACTAGAAGTGAAAATAAATTACTCTAAACTAATTAGAAAAAATATTTGAATGTTTTAAAATGGTTTAATAGTTATTTACATAAAAGTCAGGAAAATTTCACATTACTGAAGAGGAGCTAAATTGAAATACTCGGCACTTTGTGCCGAGTATTTTAAAGCTCCGAGTCAAGTAAGAGATTTTACTCGTGTTTTATATTAAATTTTTACGGAAATTGTAAAAAAAGACGAAATTTACAAATTTTACAATTTTTTTTACAAATTCCACAAAAATCAAGTTTGTCAGTTTTGTTGGCAACTATAGTTACTAGAATATCTTTTTTATTTTGCGTCTTGTAAAGTTTTTACAGTACTAGTCCGGAAAACTCAATTTTCCTGCGCGTAAATAAGCAGGAAAATGTGGTTTCCAAGACGATTTCTGGACAAAAGTTTTTAATAAGATATTTAGATTCAATAATTTTTAATTTAAAAATTTTTAAACGTCTTTGAAAATTGTTTTAACGTTTTTAAAATTTTTTTTTAGCTTTTTTTAAATTTTTTAAATAATTTTAAGAACTTTTTAGAATTTTATTTGACAAAAAGCTAAGCGTTGATAAAAATTTGGAACTAACTTCTTGAGAAAGTCTCGGATATAAAAAAATTTTTGAGCAAGAGATTGATATTTTTTTCCCAAAAATTTAAATCCATTGAAAATAATATGGGATGTCGTTTAAAATTTTAAAGTCACCTCTACTAAAATAATAAAATGGGTGAAAAATGGTTTAATTACTAAAACATGTGTTACTTGTAACGAAGCAACTTTTGTAAGACACTTTTTGTTGAAAATCCTTTCTTGGGGAAGTATTGACTTGTTGCCGGACTTTTGACGCACCCGGTATAACAAACTGCCTAAAGTTATGATAAACTATATAGTTAAACAAAATATTTATTTATTTAGCACAGAAAACGCCGATCGGCAGTATACATTAGTTATTATAATCATTTATTTTAAGTGATATTTGAATGAGATATAGATATAAACATAAATAATGGAGATTAAGCCAAAAATGAGACTAAGAAAATAAGAAGCAAAGTAAAACAGAATGTGACATGTGATATTATAATAGTATTAGTTATTTAATATAGTTCTTTTGATTTTTGTTATGAAAGCAGACATTGAATCTTCAAAGAAGTTGGTATCCTGGCAGTGTTCGTTGACTAGATTAGCTATCCTGTCTCTTGGACCATGGAAAACATAGTTTTTTGTTGTCTTAATAGCGTCCAGCAATCTATGCTGTCTTAAGCCTGGTCTTGGTAGGAGGCTATCGATTTTAAATTGGCTGTACACATCTTCCGTTGTCATATTGGATCCTCGAATGTACAAGTAATATGACACATATTTACAGAATTTTTTTTGAATTTTTTCTACCTTATCTATCTGAACTTGTGTGTGAGATGACCATATGGTAGTGCAATATTCCAGGACCGGTCTGACTAATGACATGAATAGATGTATAAGTGTGTGAACGTCGTTGAATTCTCTTCCTGATCTTAGTATGAATCCAAGTGTACGGTAGGCTTGAGATGTAATTTTATTTATATGTTCAGTGAAGTTGAGTTTGTTATCTACAATTACACCCAGGTCCTTTACTGATGTGGAGTCCAATTAGATGAACGTGAGAACGACATTACGACACATTTATTTATATTTAATTTAAGTTTATTCGCCATGCACCATCTGTGAAGTTCATCGATGTCTCCCTGGAGAATTTTGACGTCATCAACACCATTTATTTTCCTGAAGATTTTCAGGTCATCAGCATATAATAGATATTCAGATACAAATTTACTTCCAATATCATTAATAAATATATTGAACAAAATTGGTCCCAAGTGCGATCCTTGAGGGACACCGGAGGTTACCTCATACTCAGCTGAATATGACCATTTACTCGTACCTGTAGATGTCTATCTGATAAGTATGATCGAAACCAACCAAGTATTTTCCCTTTGACACGATATTGGCTCAGTTTGTCAATTAAAATTTCATGGTCGACCATGTCAAAGGCCTTGCTAAAGTCCGTATATATTGTATGGACATTCATCCCTTGGTTCAAAGCATTTAAGGTATAGTTAGTGTACAGATACAGTATATAAGATATAAGTTCGAAGCAGTAGATCTACCCCCGATGAAGCCATGTTGTTTTGTCGATATAATATTTTGAAATGAGGACGTTATTTGAGGCAGTACGATTTTCTCAAATAGTTTCGAGATTGAAGATTGTATGCAGATAGGTCTATAGTTACATACATCACATCTGGAGCCTGATTTGTGTATTGGGCTTATAAAGGAAGTCTTCCAGATAGCTGGGAATACACCTAGTTCAAGAGATTTACTGAAGATGTGAGTAATAGGTTCAGTTAGTCCTGGAGCACAGTTCTTTAAGAATAAATTGGGTATTCCATCTGGTCCAGCACCTTTTCTTGAGTCCAGTTTTCTTAGTTGGTTGTACACATCTTCGTATCTGATGTTCAGTTCCGAAAGGTTGACATCTTGGTTCGTCTGAAGTTTTTCGCGCTGATACTTGGACTCTATAGAGATTTTAGTATTATTCTCATAAATGCTGCTGAAGAAAGATGCAAACAAGTTACTTACTTCGTTCCCATTGTTTGCTGTTATTGTGTTCCAAGCCATCGACAATGGAATATCTGTATCACTTCTTCTTTTATTTTTGATAAAATTCCAGAACTTACTGGTATCTTGTTTTATCATGTTTTCAGTTTTGGAGTTTGTAATTATTGTAGCATGCTTTACTGATTTTTTTACATTCTAGTCTTAAGTTCCTGAAGTTGTTGTAATCAATTTTGGATCCAGATATTTTATATTTAGCGTGAGCTGTATTTTTCTGTTTGATTTTATTGATCAGTTCATTTGAAAACCAATGAGGATAATTATTTGTATTAATAACTCGAATAGGTACATACTGTGAGATTCCTTCGTTAATTATATAATAGAACCAGTTAACTTTGTCTTCCAGTGATTCCAGCTTATATAAATCAATCCAGTTATATCTTAAGAAGAATCCATTTAATCCAGTGTAGTCTGCATTTTTGAATGAGTATGTAGGTGTATTGTTTGGTTTGAGGTTGGCCTGAATATCGGTAAATATGTTAATCGCCGGGTGATGTTTATCCTCTTTGATGATAGGGTTAGCTTTACTGATTTTTAGGTCTGCATTACTGAAACATAAATCTAGAGTTTTGTTATTATCGTTACAGATTATGTTTTGTTGTTGACAGTTAGCAAGTATCATCTCATTATATAAAGTATCTTTGCAACTTGCCTGCGGGTAGCTACTAGTAGGGAGGTTGTTTAGATGATTGTTGAAGGCATCAAGGGACGATAACGGTGGTAGGTATATGCATCCAACGATTATGTCATTTACCTTACCTTTAACTTTAATAAAAATTTGCTCTGTTTCGTTATTATTAATCTCTAGTAGTTCAGTAGATATGTTTTTTTTACAGCGATCAAAACACCACCTCCACGTTCACAGTTACTTGTAGTTTTGTCACGATCTTTCCTAAACAATACGTATGAGTTATCTATTATTTCTCCATCTGATATTGATGAAGTTAGCCACGTTTCACTAATACAAATAATATCACCTTGAAAACAAGCGGTAGAGGTTAAGAATTGTGTAAGCTTAGTTCTTAAGCCTCTTATATTCTGATAATATATATGTAGATTATGTTTCTTTATTGTTCTCTTTTGGCGGTCGAAAAGTTTGTTTATTGACTATTTTTGGAATTCCTCTTACGTATTTAATAGTTTTATTTGTGTCACCGTCTTTAGCCAAGCTTTCGAGCTCGGAGCGAAACGCATTGAGATGGTCTTGTTGTATTATAGTTATGATAAACTTATATATTTAGCTTGAAAAAGTTTTCTTCCTGTGTCATTAAATTATATACAAATATTTTTTAATCATTATAATTATTTTTTTTATTTAGTTAACAAAATTTAGTATAAATTAGAAGAAAATTTTTCTGCATTAGCAACCTATTTAAACTTTTGCAAAAACATTTTTTTAGATTTGTACAAAACATCTGATCGTTGTTTATTACTCGAGTGCCATTTGATGGCACTATGTCAACATAAAAACCCTATTCTGATGGCGTTGTAGTTTTAAAATCAAAATTAATTAAATTTGACCGCATTGAAGAATACGCCTTGACTCACTCAGCTGCTTGGGTTTTCGCCTATGACTCGTAGCGCAAACTTCATCCTCATTCATAAGTAATATTTATCAATACCAAAACAAAACATGAAGGTGTCAAAACACCTTCATAAAAACAAACTAGCTCTTGGATGAGTATACATAATTATTATATATTTATTAATAAATTAAAGAAAATTTTAGTGGAATCACTACGGTCATTGATAACAACTATCAATTTTTTAAAAGTAGAGATACTGTTTTGATTCATTGAGCTCCTAAATCTGATATAAATAATGTAATTATTGATAAAAATAAAATTAATAAAACCGAATTATTACTGTCTAATTGTATTACACTCAACAACTTACATATTTTGGTACAAAACTCAAAAATATTTTTTTTAATTTTTTTTGAGCCCTACCACATATATTATAGAAGGTATATGTATTATCTGACACAACAGATATATTTATGTCAACTGTACAAATATTTTTGATTTTTAGATACATTCCGCTACCAGCTGGTGACGGCAAATTATTTAGATGAGACTTTAGCCACAGCCGACTCTTCAATTTTTGCTGATGGTGCTGCAAGTAAACTTCTGGGATGTCCTTCTGATCCGGAAGCTATGAAAGAGCTCAGACTCTTTGCTACATCACTGATTGAAGATGGAGTTTCTGTAATAGCCGTTCACAAGAAAAACGATAAAGTTGCTGGAATTGCTTTGAATAAAATTTTTGTACTTGACAAGTAAACTATGCCATGGTTTATCAATGTAGACAGTCAAAAGCGTCTTCACTATCTAAATTTTATTTGATTGAACTATGCCTGCATTGGTGCAACCCTGTAATTATTAATATTATAATAAGTTTTAATTTTAGGTCAAAAACCAACCATACTATGAAGTTTACGCCAATTCCTTTAAAAATATAAAAGCTCGAAGAATGATAACATTGAGAAATAATACTTTAAACACAGTCAACTTATTTGATGTTATTAAAGCCGAGTGTTTAATGGAGCTTGTCTTACTGGGAGTTTTACCTGAATACCGAAAAAATGGCATAGCCAAAAAACTAACTGAAGTAACACTAGAGATAGCGCAAAAACTGCGCGATGGGGTTAATGTCAAGCATTCCGTGAAAAATGAAGATTTACCTCTAGAACCGACAGCTGAAGCAGTAGTTGGATTGTTTTCGTCTTTTGTTTCACAAAAAATTGGAAAAGATTTGAAATTTACGGTTGCAGCTGAAAAATCAAATGAGAAGTGGGAGCTGCTCGGAACGGTCATTGTTAACGAGAATTTGATTACAAAATGTACCATGATTGATTATTTTAAATTGAAATAAAAATATTATGTATTATTTTACTGACTTGTCAATAGTAGAGTTAAAAAAGACCAATGTAAATTCATTCAAATCACATCTGTAAACTTGGACATGTTTTGTTCTTAGTGGAACTCATCGACAAAATGCAACTGATTCAGATTTGAATGAATTTGTAATGACACGTTTGGGCTTATACTTACCCAGGTTCCCATCACTTCCGCAATACGGTAAAGCTAGCGACATCTATTAGAAGCTAACTTACATCAAACAATTTTTGGGAAAAATATTTTTTCTACATCTTTATAAAACTATTTCATTTATAAACATATAAAAGAATATTTTTTCTCAAACAGTGTCTGAAGCGAGGCAACTTTACTTACATGTCGCTTTATAAACAAAAAGAAAAACATATTAAGTAATATTTTTCAAAACTAATAATTGTTTTATATTAACATTTTTGAGATCTAGTAAGGCACTAAAATTTACAGATTTCGACTTAAAAAATTAAAAAGATTTGTTTCAAGCCGTTGTGTTCAAGCCAGAGTGCATCTGTTTGCTACAATGTAGCCATCAAACGGCTCAACTGATTTTGCTCTAACTTCTTTATCTAACGTCTTTTTGTTTCTATTTTTCTACGTAAAAGATTTATTTGATAGTAAAAAAGCATTTTTTTATTTTCGCTATTGTTAGGGTTATACATTTTTTTGAGATTAGATTGAAATAACAAAAAATTTCTTATTATTATTTCACATACTTTTTCAGAACAGATTACTATTATTTCTTAAGAAATTTTTAACTTGTGTTGGATAAAACGAATAATGAGGATCAACAACAATTTCATCCCACAGCGTGCTCAAATAAGCGTTCAAGTTGCTTCTTGCTGTACGTATCTGATCTGCAATTTTTTTTATAATTTCATAAGTAATTTGAATTTAACAATACTCACATGATATAATGCATTTGATTTCGTGTCGAAAACGCTTACTCTCTGGGCCGGTCCACCGACATATGCTTGGAAATCTACTGTTACATGCAACAATTCTGAAATGAAATGTTATTAAAATACGTTTGGTTGCAAAATAATTTTTTTTTTGTTTATTTGTTTATTTGTTTAAAAATAAATAAATTTTGGTTTTGTTTTAGACAATACATTATGCTGAGCTATCAATAAAAGTGTATAGTGTATTTCAGCTATCTTGGCATCTGTTTTTATAAAAAAACGTTTTATGTAGCATTTTTACAGATCATGTTTCACTTAATATTATTAAGTAGTAAAAAGTCAGATTAACAACACTCAACAGTGCTTGTTGTTGTATGTGGTGGTACCAATAATTTGTAGTTATTACTAACAATCAAATCTTTGGATTATTCACACAGTTTTACCACGTGCCAAAAGTTTATTTTCATAAATTTACTTGGTTTATGGATTTTTTTTTAGGTAAATAAATTTTCCTAATAATAGAAACAAAATCAAGTCAATTTTAATTCTTGTTTATTTTTTTTTGAATTGTGCAATTTCTAATATATGTTTAAAATTTTTGTTTGTTTATTTGTTTTTCATTTTATGCATCATTTTGAAAATAATGCAAAAGACAGTTTTCAATATTTTCCTAGAAAGCCAATAAGGTACGTAGACGAAGTCCTCGCAGTTTTTAATAATAAAATTCTGACAGTCTAACACATTATGTGTCAAATTTAAATAACTGTTTTCCTTCAATTAAATTCACTTATTAATAGAAAATTAATAACAAAAATAGTTTGCTTAGATGTGAACGTAATTAAAAAAGCAGCAGGCGATTTAGAATTTGATATATGTATTTAGAAAAAAAACAAGCACTTTAAGATACATACCTAATGACACAAATCAATGTTTTCAACAGATTATTTACCTTTTCTTTAAGTCAAAAAAACTTTGATAAAGAAAAAGCATTCATCAAAAAAAATGCTAATATTAATAGATATAATGAAGAGATAGGAAATAAAATTATAAATAAACAAAACTTTAAAACAAATACCAAAAGTTGCAAAACTTTTCAAACCAATAAAAAAAAATTAAAATTTATTTCATTACTTTTTAATCCTAAGATAACCAACGATATTGTGTTCAAACATTTAATTTATAGCGGTTTATCGGCCAGGATCAAAATTAAAATATAAATATGAGGTCCGAAAGACAAAACACCATTTCTAAAAAAGTCAGAAATTCATCGCATGTGACAAATGATATATAGGGCAAAAACGTATCAGTTAAAACTAGATACAAAGAGCACTCAGCTCTCCCAAAATACGGCAAATTAGACAAATCAATTATAGCATAGAACGCCTTTGATAGCAAATTGCTATTAACAGTTTAAATTAGTCAAGTAAATAAACAATTATTAGACATCTGGACGCCGCTGAACTCATTAAAATTCATGAAAGTAAAACAAATGCTCTTAACAAAAATAACAGTTTTTTTTTCAACTTCTTAGTAGGATTATTAGAAAAGACCCAAGAAAATTTCATAACCCAGCTAAATTTAAGCAAATAATAATTCAGATTTGTTCACATCCTGATGATGACTATTTTGTGGTCGAAAAAGCTCTCAACATTTATTAGACACACTTTTTGACAAAATGATAAAACTCTCGTTTGTCTGATGTGATAAAGTAAAAAGAACTTGAAACAATAGCAACAAATTACTAAAACAAAAGTACAAAAATAAACTTTATATTGAAAATAAAAACCCAAAAATTGCAAAAAAAATAAGAGAATGATTAGAAGCTAAGATATTACAACAATTTTGCAAAGAAATAATAAAACGAATACGAAAAAAGAAAAAAATATAAAACGCAAGTAGTAAAAGAAAAAGTAATCAGAAACTGTGTAGGCTTAAACTTTACAGGTTTTGGTATTGAATGAATTTGCTTTGGTATATTAGTAGTCGTCAAATTTCAGTCACTCTTCATTGCAGTAATTATAGCTGAAACATAGATGTGGCGGGTTTATAATTTTCTTTTTTAAAGCTTTCAATAATTATTTTGTTTTAACAAGTAATAAAATGTAGCTTAACAATAAACAACTCGATAGCTAATAAAGAGATACAGAAAGAGTTTAATGCTCTATAGTCTTTAATACAAATAAGACAAAACTAAATAGCTATAAACACGGTATATCTCTGCTTCAACCATATCTGTATCTGTATATGTTTGATCTGCAGAAGTATAACATATGCGTTTAACATAGTTTACCTTTCTAGGCACTCCGTTTCTTGGTGTTCCTTTAAATGTGTAGCCAGTATTTGTTTACCACAAATGCCACATCCTAGAGTAATGACAGACAAATATGCTTCCATGCAAAAGTTACGATTAATGGTATCGGGTGTCATTAGAACTCGACAATACGGACAATGAACAGGTCTATTTTCAATCACAGCGTAATCGTCAAGCTTACGTACGCAAGAAAGACACAGATTGTGCTTGTTTACGCACTGTAAAAAAAAGAAATTGTTTTTATGTTGTATAAAAAGTGGGTTAGAAATTAAATCCTCTGGTTTTAAAACATAGTGACATCTGCTAGAAGATGTTTATTTTTTAGAATCAATCTTGTGATATCTACTTGTTATCCTGACTCTATTTTCTAGTGAAAACTAGCTGCAAAGTATTTTACCAATCGTAATTAAAACGATTCTTGACCAGATCAAAGTTGCGTCGCATCGTAAAAATGTTGTGCGCTCAAAAAAATTCTAAGGTATAAATTATCAGATGGTGCAGAAAAATGCAGTTTTTATTTGATTTCTAATATTAAATTCCAGCAACAATACACATTGTTATTTGATTATCCCGTTCCCAAAAGTTGTGATAAACATTTATTTGAGTTTAGCTTGACATTAGTCTAAGATCTTTAACAATTTTCTAACATAATATTTTTTTGAGATTTAAACTGTCTGCTCATTAGCAATCCTAAAAAATTTGAGCACAACAAAGTTTAAGAGTGACAAATCATATCTAAAAAAATATTTGTCTTTACACTTTGTGATTGTTGGTAACATTAAAGTCATAAGCAAAAGCAAAAAATAAAAAAAAGATGGTCTGATTTTTTACATTTTTAGTGACATTTGTTTTAGAACCAGATTGTGTTGGATTTTTGCTTAATCTGTGCTCTCCGTTATTTTGAAATTACTAATTTGATTAATCATTATCTCAGCGCTGATTAATATTTATCGTTTTTTGACAAAACAGCTGCATTTTTTGAAAAACTAATGCTTTTTTTTAATAAAAACATTAATTTAAAGGTTATGTCAGAGAGTAAATTTAAGTAATATGGCAATGACAAACCATTTGCTCTGAAAATCATAATCATAACATAAATACAACCGTGTAGTATGTTGATAACTTATGAATTTATCACTTGATTTATATTAAAAAGTCATATAAGAAATCACTTATTGTAATCTGGTTTTAGACCTTATTTTACCTACGATATGGATTTCCACGTGATACCTAATTTTTCACGCGCAAATTCATTATGTAAAAAAACTCAGTTTGCTTAACAATAGATGTAGCATAATGTATTAATTAGTTTAAAAGTTTTATTTCTGAAAACCACATTTTTAGAAGAATTATTAACCTAATTAATTTTACCTGATAAATGTGAGACTGAGGCAACTGGTAACAGATTGGACAACCATATTTTTCTTCTAAATCATTGATTGTCTCAGAATTTGTAGAATCCGACATTCTTTAGTTAAGACAGCAATAAGCTCGAAACTGCTCCACTACTAACGGTATGCCTAAAAAATTAATGAATAATATAGTTGTATTCTGTATTTACACTAGTTCTACTATAACATAGAATACATTAATAACTTTATTTTATAATTTTTTTTTTTCATCTGCAACGTGACAACTGATTAAGTGACTACCTATAATGACTCGATAATAGCTACCACTCTTACTAAACTCTTTCACTTTTCACTGCTAAAGTGCTTGCAGGTTGTCGCACTGTTCTGAAATTAGTAATTTTTACTTTATTATGTTATCAAATAACTATAACCAAACTTTATTTGTCATTTTTCTAACTAGATTTAGCGTATAGTCAACTAAAAACACATGGCACAATTTGTACACTACAAAAAAAATAAAAATCTGTCACTTGGCAGCGTGGTAATTTAGTAAACAGGTAGTATCAAGCATGTATTTAATTACAAAACAAGAAAAGTTGTCAACGCTTCCAAATTAGTTAAAATAACAATAAATGCCTGCTTACGGTACTATAAGGCTTTATCACATATCTACTGTCACTTTATTAATTTTTTAGTATGAATGCACCTACTTACTATTCTTTTCGTTGGAAAAAAAGCACGAGTTTAATTGAGCTGGCAACGGGCAACAACAAAATTACACTAAACACTCAATATACTAATGGTCACTAATAGAAAATAGATATCTAGACGTTACAATATAATGTTTAAGATCTAACACGCATGCGCTGGATATTTAAAATTTTGAAATACTGACCAATTGGAAAAACCCGATGATTCAATGAATCATTAATCTAAACTTGCTGATTTGCTGTCTATAATTTACAGCAAAAAAAAATTTGATTTATATTAATTCTTCAACTTGAACGTTCTATTAGATCTAGAACTCGTTAACAAATGTGATCACATCTCACCCAAAATGTGTCAAACTCAAAAGTGCTAAACAATGGCTACGTTTACAAAAATTAAGCCGTTAGAATTAAGCTGCACTTGTTATAACTTAAAAAAATAAATTTGTAGAATAAATGTCTTTTTACTTGTAAATAATAAGCAGACGCGTGTTGAAGAAAACGCGCCGTGGTTGCAAAAAACAACTGCCGCAACTGCGTTTTTTCAGCTATTGGTAAACTTTTAAACCGGAAACTGCTTTTCACATTGATCATGTAAACCAGAGAAAGCGGAAACGGATTCTCACGGAATCGCAAGCTCTGTGGGAAGAGCAGCCAGTGTTGCCAGTTGCATTTTTCGCGAAATTTCGGTATCGGCCATTTTACTTTAGATGAAGATTTAACCTCAAAATTTTAGACTTGCATTTGAACATTGATTGAAGCGTCTTACAGTAGTAGCAGCAACATATTTGAGGGTAAAGAGTGATAAAAATTGACATTTAATTAAATCATCTACAGCATTTGTTTTTTTGTGAAACCTAGAAATCAGTTCATTTTTGTTAAAGTTTAACTCATGACGATAGCAAATTATTGCTTCCAATAGCGCCGATAGAGTTTTTGCAAAATAATTTGAGATTATAACATGCTAGAAGTAGAAACTTGTGCAAAAAACAAATGGCTGTATCTAGAAATTAGGTCTCTATACACTAAACGAAGTATGACCGAATTAGAGAGTACAAACTTTACAAAAAATTAACTCATAGTAACATTGAACACGACCAGTAGACTGAATTTCAATGAAAAATTGTAACTCAAATACAATATTAAAGAAAAGTCCTTTATGTGGCTTACTTTTGTGACTTTATTTAAAAAACTTTATTTTCCAGCAACGCTAAAATAACCTTGATGATTTGCATCAGGCAATAGTTTCCAAAATTAATAATAATTTTCAAATGTTGGAAAATGTTAGTAAGACAATTGTTCAAAGAGTCCGCAAATGCCTTAAAGCCGATGATCAACATTTTGATTATTTGTCATAAACTTTATTAAAGTTTATTTTGTTGTTTGTTATAACAAAACTAAGTGTTTTCAAGTGTTTTTATTTTAATCTCATTAATGTGTTAAACTATCGACTTATTGAATTAAAAATTAAGTTAGATTAGATTCAGATGCCAAATTAATAACTGTCACTCCAAATAGTACGTTTACAGTTCAAAATTAAACATTTAAGACAATCTTCGACGCTAAATAAAAAAAAAAACATTTGATATAAGCATAATTTTTACAATAAGTCAGACTGATAAACGATGGAAAGACGTTAAAAACGTTTTAAAATTTTTTAAAATATAGTTTAAATACAAATTTTCAAAATTTAAAAAAAAAATATAAACTAAAATGTGCGTTTGAAGCGTTAAGTAAAATTGCCAATGCCAGAAGTCAGATTAATTTCTACTCAATTGCTTAAACTTAGTATCTCTAAATGTGAAATAAATGTTTAATTATTTAAAAAGAAAACGGAAAATTCTCAAACAAGATAAATAATTGTATTTCTTATTTTACAGCGTTTAAAAACAATACAAACTAAACGATTTGTTATCAGCTCTAGTACGAACCTATCTAAAACCTGCTGCCAAAAAAGCTCAGTTGTCTTTGATTTATGTTAATATTATACAACTTGTATAATATATATCATAGTCCCTGTCATGTAATTGGCTTCGGCTGTAGGATGGAGAAAGCAGAATAAATAAATAAATAAATAAATAAATAATAAGAAAACAATTATCAGAGAGTTCTCTTTGCTTTTAAGCATTATTTAGTGATGCATGCTGTTAAATAGACATTATAAACTACTTGGCTAAATAGTTTTCTTTTCAGTAACATTTGTATAATATTTACTGTACAAGGTATTTTTTAAAAGTATTATACCAAATGTTTTAAAAAAAACTATACATTTTATTAAAAACAACACTCTGTATATTTGATAAAAAATAATAAATTAATAGCAAAATTAGAAAAATAAATATCAAATTCAATTTAATCTGACACTTATTCAGATATAACAGCAATTAACTTAATTTTTTCATTGTTAATTTTTAAGTTACAAATAACACAAGATTTGCTTAATATTGAAAGAAAATATTTAATTTTTGATCAAGTTATTATATAATGATATAGTTTAAATATTTTTTTAAAAATCTAAATAAATTTGTAGAATTGAATTTTAAAAATTAAAAATAAAAAGTTTAATGAAATTTTTTAAAACTTCTTAAAAAATGTTTAAAAAAATTTGAAAAGCTTTTAAAACTTAATAAAATTATAAATTAAACCTTAAAAAATTAATAAAAATGCTTAAAACTTTTTTTAACGACGGTTAAATATTGTTAAATTGATAATTATTAAAAATATATATATATATATATATATAATTATTCCAAAGCATTTAAATAATCTTTTCAAGCACTTTTAAGTAATTTATTTGTACTTTTAAAATTTTTTAAACAAATTATTAAATTTTAAAAATTAAATATAAATAGTTTAATAAAATTTTTTTAAAGTTATTAAAAATTTTTTAAAAAAATTTAAAAAGCTTATAAAACTTATAAAAATTATAAATTAAACCTTAAAAAATTATTAAAAATGCTTAAAACTATTTTTAAAGACGTTTAACAACTTTTAAATTGATAATTATTGAAAATAATTCAAATTTTGTGTTGAAAATTTTTTAAATCATTTCAAAGCATTTAAATAAACTTTTTAAGCACTTTTAAGTACATTATTTGTACTTTTAAAATTTTTTAAACGTATTATTAAATTTTAAAAATTAAATATTAAACGTTTAATGAAATTTCTTAACACTTATTAAAAAAATTTTAAAAAAATTTGAAAAGCTTTTAAAACTAATTAAAAATATAAATTAAACCTTAAAAACTTATTAAAATTGCTTGAAACTTTTTTTAAAGACGTTTAAATATTTTTAAATTGATAATTATAATCAAATTAAAATGTGAAGCATTTTTTTTCAGAACCAATTACGTATACAAAATGTCTCAAAAAGGAGACGATTTTATAGAACATTATTTATGTATAAGACTATTTTTTTTATGTTTAAACCAAATTAAATTCTTGAAAATATATCATAAACTGGCTTCACTAAATCTGATATAGATTTAGCCTTAATGGCATTACAAGTAAACTGTCAAAACAAAATTAAACCTACTCAAATTTGTCAAAATTTTGTAGTTTTTTTGTTAATTGGTGCTAAAGTAAATTGATTTAAAGAAACTTTGGATAATTACGTGTTTGTTATTTGTTTTATGTTTTTAAAAAAAAGGCAACAGCGTTAGTGGGTCTATTGTTATTGTGACAGTGAGCTAAGCTAAGACCATAGTAGAAGTAGATAGGTTTGACTGTCAGATCACATTAACTATTTGTTAACTTCCCTAAGTCTCTGTAGAAATTTTGTAATCTCGCTTACACCACAAAATTACTACAAAACAATGCGACTAACCTCAAAAAATTTGTCTTTGCTAAACAGTGCAATTTGTCACTAATGAAATAACAAAGTAAACACTTGGCTATACAGTAAAAGACAAAATACACATATGCCATAAACCGTTTCGCTTATTTGAAGTTTAAAACAAAATTATTGCCATCGAAAAAATTGAATAAACACACTTGAAACTTGAACTAGTGACTGCTCATATACCTACTGGCAGCGTTGCCACATTTCGCTGTTCACAGCTTGTTAAGTAGAGACGGCTGTGGGTTACGTTTTAATCTTGCATTGTCTTTTAATGGCAATACTGCAATTATATATAAACTTTTGATCAATTACAGTATTTCATATAGTATTTATTATACAAGGTATTTAACGTAGACCGTTCGCTGAAAAAATTTGACTTTTCAAAAATTGTAGTTAAAGGAATAGTGTTATTAATTAAATATTATTTCATCAAATATTGAAACTAAAAAACCAATTGTCTCCAGTTGGTCAAAAGTTACGGCTGTTCTAATAAACCTCACTTTTTTCCAAAAACTAGCTAAATGCTAATAACTATACCAGATAATTTTTCACAATTAAATGTTTTAAATTGAAAATTTTGAGTAACTTCTAAATCGCTTGTTTTACCATTTTTCGGAAACAACAGTCACTTAGGTAAATTAATCCCAAATTTGTCACTGCAAATTTATTCAAACCTGAATTTGTTGCGACTTGCTGAAGAATTCTAACAAGAACGGAACATGTCTAAGTCTTCAGATCTAGTTTGAATGAATTTGCATTGATTTTATTAACTTCTAAACCCAGATTTTTTCATTGAAAAAACAAAGATAGACTTAATTTACTGTATTTTAGCGATAAAATTTAATTTCTCTTGCTTAAAAAAATGTTTTTTTGACAAGCTAATAAAGACTTTTTAATAATTTATTTGTGTGGCAAATGTAGAGACACATTTTTAGCATAAAATAATATAAATCTAATGCTTCCTGTATTACTTATTGTTTTTAGCCAAAGTTTAACTGAACTCTGTTAATATCTCTTTAAAAATAACTTTGTAATAAATATTTTTTTAAATTTGGCGCCGAAGCTTGCTATGAATATTTAACTTTGATCTGTGAACGTTCTTTTACCACCCAATCGAAGTGACAGTTATCAATTTGACATTTGAACCTAATCTGAATCCTATGATTAAATTGAAAGCACCTGAAAGCACTTGTAGTATTATATTAATCAAAAAAATAAACTAAATAATTCAAATGTTGCTTATCGACTTTAGAACATTTGCAAATTCTTAAGAATTGTTTTACTGACCTGAAACAACTTATCGAGGTTATTTAAACGATGCTAAAAAATCATATTTTTTAAATAGGACTACAAAAAAAATCACATAGAGTGATTGTAGATTGTAGATTCAAGATTCCGGGATCAAGGTCCCGTAAGTGGTATGTGTAGTGTCTTGCTGAAAGTAAGCGTCCACAATTTAATCATCATAAACATAAAGCTATGCAAATAATAGTTTGCTGTAAAAGCTCTTCTCAGTATCTTGCAGTATAGTTAATGTTCTATTACGAAAAGTTGGTTTAATAATTCACCATTTACCATCAATTTGGTGGCGGTTACGAAATAATCCACCTAAAAAATTTCTGTTCTTATGAAAAATTTATTTTGAAATCAAAAATAAGAAAAATGAGATATTTAATAATTATTTTGACATTTGAAGCAATTGTTGTAAAAATTATGGTCCATTCTCACAAACCATTCAGAAAATCCGTTAACCTAGTCAAATTTAGAGATAACAAATTAAATCAAATTGTCAAACTGAAAACCTCCTGTTTTTTGACGTCGGTTTAAAAGCAGCTATTGCATATAAAGTAGCTACAAATAAACAATAAAATATTTTATTGCTTAAAGATGAAATGAACACAGTAACAATGGCACTAAAAATATACAAATACAGTATTCAAAAACATTACAGCTTAAAGTATTGAAAAACAAAAACCAGATATTAAACCAACATAGTGTACACAAACATTTGCAAAAACAAGAATAATTTATACTAAATAAACAAGTAAAATCAATTTAAACTCAATATAAAGCCTAATTAAACTTGATAAACATTATTTAAAAAAACTTTTGCTAAATTTGTTTGAAGAAACATATTGATTTACTTATAAACTGAGAAAACCGAAAAAATTTAGCTGTTTTTAATAAGAGTATCTGTCATAAATAATGATCGTTTACTATCGTCGAAAAATACTTGTAATAAAATTTTTGGTTCCCATTATTAGTGCACCTAAAACATTTTTATTAAAATCTGTTAAAACATTTGTTTGGGAAAATTACTTATCTTACTACATTCTGATTGGTGTTCAGGATACATACGCAGCGAGCCTTTCCATTGACAGCCATAAGCTTTATTTATACAATCTGTAACTCTGTAATATTATAATTTTACAAAAAGTAGCGTTTAGTTGCCCAATTTCTTTTTCATTTTGAGAATGAGATTCTAAGTTTATACAGCGTGGTCAACAATGACGGTTTGAGTTGGCTACACTTTTTAGAAACTTTTTTTATTTGCCTAGTTGCAACGTTGTAACCGAATACGATTGTTCAACAAATATTTGACATAACACTCATAAAAAAATGTAGGTTATGTCACAGCAACTAACTTTTCAATTGGCATCTTGGTTAATAATGTTGACAGTGTCAAAGGTGTCGCTTGTCAACAACAGGAAGTGATTGCAAATGTACCATTTTGAAATAAAATGTAGGATTGCCAACTCAAACAGTTATTGTTGACCACGTTCTACATTTCAGTGTTACACTCGTTGCCAATAGAAACAGAAAACGTTATCAAAATATAAGCCGAAAAATAAAGCCGCATTAGTGTTTTTTTAAAAAACATTTCTATTATGCAATTTTTTACGTGACGTCATTAGCGTGTTAGTCAAATAATAGCTTTGAAATATTGACATCTTTCGGAAAAGACCGTGTTGATAAAAGTTTACTAAAATTGTCGACGTTTTGCACTCCATCGGTGGAGACGATATCAGGACAGAGAAATAAAGGTGAGAATAAGCACGGTAACTCAACGTCTGAACTACACTAGAGGCGAAACTTATTCTGAATAAGTTTCGGTCTTTTCTGAATGATGTCAATATTTTAATGACCGGGCCGTAAAAGCCTTTCTTCTTCAAATATTAGCTCTTACTAAACGTTTATGTTTTTGGAAACAATATCATTCATGGGTTATATATAGATATGGCCTAACACCCTCAATTGCTGCAAAACACTTTGACCAATCCAAAGCAAGCCACGCGCTCACCATTCTTCAAATTTTAATAACATCTACTTTATCTTTAGAAAAACAAAATAAAGTCAAAATATATTTTTGAACTAGAGAGAAATATAAGTAAGATATGCTATTTATATGACATTCAAAATAAAAGATAGGCTTAGTTTACCTCTCCTCACATTCTTCAATTTCATGTTTTTGAACCAAGTTTTTAGAAAACTTTTTATCGCAAAATTGACATTTCACAGGAAAAACCGAAAGCATTTTTTCGGTGACTCTATCACGAATTAGTAAGCTTTTTTTTATTTTGATTCGACACAATGGACATCTTGATCTTTTATCTAGAAGTGTAGCACTATTTATATTGCTTTTAAAACAATTGATACAGAATATGTGGCCATTAGAACACTGAAAATATAAATATATCATTATTGTTAAATGCAAAATTATAAAAAAATCATTCAAAGCTTACTTGAACTACATTTCTTTTTGGTAAACTAGAACAAACGCTACATTGAAGCATTTTTTCTATATTGTTGATGAGCAGCTGAATTGCGTTTTCCTCTGGATTCATTCTAGATTTTGCTATAATATCGGTAAAAATAGAATACAGGTAAAAATATTTCAAATTAACTGACTATACCTACATAATACGCTTAGGAAGGGATGGTTTTGTCTAATAATTTACTCAAAAATAAGCGCTCCTCTTCAAATTTTTCCAAAACCCCACTTTTTCTTAATATTTTGATAATAGCATTGTCATGACAAACACATATAGCGTTATCTCTAAGAAAAGTCGGCATTGCAAGCAGTAATTGAAAGACTTTCCTATGCGGTCTCATAAAACAAATTTAATTCTAGGTTTAAAAAGATTTGACCAAAAACTTTTGCGATATTTGTAAATTAATAATTCATAATACACACTTACAATAATATAATATAATATAATATAATATAATATAATATAATATAATATAATATAATATAATATAATATAATATAATATAATATAATATAATATAATATAATATAATATAATATAATATAAAATAATATAATATAATATAATATAATATAATATAATATAATATAATATATGTAATATAATTATCTCAGAATAATTAAAACATAAATTTATTTAGATTTTTGCACATTTTTCTATCTTATTACTGATTCAAATTATATTATTTACTATTCTCATAATATCTGATCAAACATTGTTATAATTAACAAAATTGTTTTCTGAGTAATATTAGTAAATAAATATTATTTAAGTATTAATTCATTTGTTTTCTTAAAGATAATACCAACATTTAGATAATAATTTATGTATGAATAATTTAAAGTTTTATTCCAGATTTCTATCCATTAGAAAAAACTTCTTTTATCTGTTAATTGAATAAAATTTTCTTGATACATAATATAGAATAAAAAAATTAAGAAATGTTTTATGAAAAACGACGTTAAAAAAAGATATCGACGGCTTTCACTTTATTGGTGAGAACTTCATTAGATTATAGACAACCTAGATTATTAATCTTAAAATAATTTGTAAGAAAAGATTGAAAACCGATTCTGAAGAGTATCTTCAATATTTCAAAAATGTTGAATAATTTAGCTAAACTTTTAGTGCGATTACAACTTAAGTCTTCTTAAAAACTTTACCACAGGCCAATTCCCAATTGGCATAAAACTGGTAGCCAACAAATGCGTCTGTGGTTCAAGTCAGCATGAACCGTAATGAAATATTTAGAGGGACTAAATTTCACCATCAAGTGGTACCAGAAATAATCATTATAAGTGTTTATAAAATTTTGTGCTTTTGTGAAAAGTTTAAATTGAAAAAATAAGACAAAAGTATTTTGGAATACATAACATTCATAACAGTATACAAGAAGAAAGATTAAATATAATAAACGTTTAAAATTTAAATTGTAGAAAAATAACGATACAGGTTTGCGCAAAAGTATTTTAGCAATTTGCCTCTATTTTGATACTTTAATAGACTCATTAGAGAACGCTACGTCATAGGTTTCGGTGCGTTATGAGCCATTAAAGCACCGAACTTTTTTTTCTAAAAAATGTTTAGGTCGGTAAGACTCAATTTGACTTTTTACCTGTCTGTCAATAATATTGTAAATTAAAATTTGAAATTGCAATTTTCGAACAACAAAGTGAAGTGAACAATAAATTATTGGAAAGTATATTTATGTGAAATATGGCATATAATGGTGTAAATAATAAGTGCACTGGTCTGGGAAGAGCAACCGATTCTAATAAAGCAAAAGTTACAGTTTATGTCACTTAACCCAAAAAAGTAGGTATCTTAGAATAATAATAATAATAAAAACCAAAATAATTTTTGCTATTTCACAGATTTCGAAAGACCTACATGTAACGTTTTTTTTCATTTTCGTGTTTTGGAGCTGACAGGATTAGAATTTTTGAATAAAACAAAAGAAAGTACAAATAGATAAAATTTTCACTTTTAAAATCAAGATATTGCCAACCCACTCCAAAAATCCCTAAATCGATCCAATTAAAAAAAAATGCTCAAAAACAGCATAAAAAGAGCGAATTACAAAAAATAGTATAAAAAACTCGTTTTCTAAGACCTTAAAGCACTCATTCTTTAAAAAAACTCGTGGTTTTGCCACTTTGTGTTATAGTAATATAAACTGATAAACTTAAAAAAAATATTATTCCAGTTATCTGCATCGGTAGCCTCTAAACAGAATTTTTGTGTTTTTTGATTTACTTTTTTAGTTCGAAGTCTAAATGTTGTTTTTGCTATTTTACATTTTAGTTTAGCAGATAATAGAGATAGAGTCTCAAGTAATGCACGCCAATATAATAGTATTAATTAATTTTTTAAAGGGTCTTTCAAATTAAAGTCATATAAATTTAAGATTTATAAGATAAACGTTTAAAAACTATAATATTTTAATCGGTGTCTTATCGATTAAAAGTTCAATGCAACCCTCGTGCTTAATGTTTTTTGGAACGCGTTTTATTTATTGAAAACAATAAGTTAAAACATTTATTCAAGATAAATATTATACATAGAGGAGCAATATGTTTCTATGTTTGGATACAAAGATGAATTATCAAAAATTTCTATAGGAACCATTATATTAATCATATTATTATTTTGAAATATTTTCGAGAAAAATTCTTTTCCTCTCCTAGCTAAAGCCCCTGAAACATTTTTATAGATTTTAGATCAAACCATCATTTCTGTTGCTGAAAATTACCTAATAGGCTGCATTGTGATTCGTGTCTAAAACGCATACTAACTGCACCTTTCCATTTGCAGCCAGCATATTTATATTTACAATCGGCAGACCTAAAACTAAATTTGTTAGCAATACAAACTTATTGTATTGAATTATTAAATGTAACAATGTGAGCCATTTTTCACTCTCAGTAGAGCTAATTAGTCACATATAAATCGATATTAACGCTTTACAGTATAGGTACTATTGTAAAAACATACCTCGCTTCACATTCTTCAAGCTCATGTATTTTAATAGAGCTTTTTGAAAACTTATTTTCACAAAATTGACATTCTAGCGGAAGTAAAGCAAGAATTCTTTCGACGACTTTATTACGAATTGGATTTCTGCCAATTTTTATTCGACAAACGGGACATCTTAAACTTCTACAGTGAAGATAACTATCGAAAAACATTTTGCGAGCGCATACGTCACACATAATATGCCCATTACGGCACTGTAAGAAATATACGATTAATTGGAGAAGAGAGAACATAATAATGTGTACTTACTTGCACTACTTCGCCTCTTGGTAATTCTAAACAAATCAGACATCTAAGAATATGTTCTATATCTTTTATAAGTATCTCTTTTGTAGCTACAGAATTCATTTTTGATTTTTCTTTAATTAGATAAATGTTTTAAGGCAATATATGTAATGTATTGGAGGCACAATATCATTATACACTAACTTTGACTCGGTTTAGTTAACAATATAACCTCTTATCGGTCATTAATTTGCTTTAAATGAACGGCTATTACTGTTATCACAAGTTCCCACTTTTGTTTTTATTTTTCTAAAAGAACTTTTATTATTAGAAATGCAAATGATTGGAAAAAAACTATTTCCGATGAAATATAACATTTATTTTTATATCAAAGTATATAACAGCTACGGAAACATTTTTTATGCAATTGTTTTGTTGGTGTTAGTCGGAGATTCAGTTTCCAAGCAAATTGTTATTTCTCTTGTGCTCGATTCTATATGCTAAACGTAATGAAGTAATTAATTGTACGTTTTGCAAAGAATAATATCAGATTTTTTTCGTTACTAATATGTACTAAAAACAAAACATTTGCTTAATTTATTTTAACATTTTATTTACATTTTAAACTAAAAAACCTAAACATGACAAATAACTTTTTTTTATTTACGTTGCGTTATTGTTTTGTTTATATTGATGATTATTTTGAGAAACGTCTTTTATTGGAATTTGTCATTGTTATAAAGTTTGAGTTCTTCTGGTTGGATCTTCTTCGATCATTTCTAGCATGTTCTTCGAGATAATCATTACAATACTATATTATGTTATAACTGTATGGCAACAATGTGAACAAACATCAATACAAATAAAAACAAATTAAATCTTTATAAAATCACATTAGGAATAGATTCTGATTTTGAAAAGTTAACTGTAGAACTTTTAGAGACTGCGAATTTAGTTTCTTTAGAGTTGTTGCCACAGAAGTCGTTACGGAAAAGAATACAATATATTCAAAACATAGATGACAATTTAAAAAGTTAAGAAAATGACAGAAGATTTGATTTTGGCATATTTCTTTGAAAAATTGAAATAATTGCAATGCTCCATACTGTGATTGAAATATTCTATGTTGCGAGCGACTCTTTCCAGAAAAGATAATGTTGATATTAAATATCCTAGAATAATAGAAAAAAAAATTTTGAGATAAAAGAGCCTCTAGGAGGAAAAGTAACATTTTCATAACGTCATTTGAGGAGAAAAAATAGTTTTTCCATATACACCGTAAAAAAAAGATTATTTTTTCAAACGTCAAAAAAACGTAAATTTTTCTGACAGGAAAGGTTAAGTACATAAATATAAATTTATTGACAATACTGTGTCATAAATAAAAATTCTATCGAAAAAAAATTTATTTTTTCATAAGTAGTAAATTAAACGCGGCTTATGCAGTGGCGTAGAGATTTTTGTAAATTTGAAAATGTCAATGTAATTAGTTTGCGTTATTGTTTTTGAGCGCTGTAAAATAAAAAATATATATTTCATCCTATTTGAGAATGTACCGTTGTTTTTATAAATATGTAATTAAAAATTTATTTTACATTCATAAAATGATGCAAATGCCTGCAGCCCGGCATTTATGCATGGCACTGTGCTCAAATGTCAACAACAGTTGTGAATAAACAGGTGCAATCTTGGCATTAATAATTAATCAATGATGTTTTTGAAATAGAATAAGGCAAGAAAATTAAATATGGGAATATTCGACAAATCTGTTTTCAAAAAATGCAAGCTGCGTATCTACAGACCTGCTGCCAAAAAAGCACAGCCGCCCTTGATTTATGTTAAAATTATACACCCTGTATCTAATATAAGTAAAATTGTAAATAAATATGTATTATTTATTACACTTTAGAATATTAATATTATTTAAAAAAAATTAAATTGTTAGAAGCATAGAAAACGTCTGCAGAAATTAAAAAACTTTTTATTATTTTTATTACTTATCGTTAGTTCTAACTTAAAAACAACAAAATATATAACAAAATTAAATACTTACCTATGTAGAACCCTCAAAGTTTGACTTAGCTTTACTAGTGAGTTCTAACAAATTATAACTTTTTTCAAAAAAACTTTACAATAAGCAGTGCAGTTGCTAACAATATTAATTGGCAAATATTAATCATAACATAATTCGCAAATATAAATTTTTTTATAACAACTTTTCAAGTTTTAAGGGGTTGAGAGAAAAACATGATACATGATTGTACTATTTATTAATATTAATTATTTGAATTGAGCTATAAACAACTCATTAGGCAAATTAATAAAATAAATGAAAGCTAAAATAAAATTATGTTTACGACCAAGTATTTTAATTGTTGACATAGATTAAAGTCATAATCAAGAGATGTACGGCTAATTTCAAAAAAAACTGATACAATTCTTGCTTTTAGCTCTTTGTTCGTGTGCGGAGCCATTTAAAGATTATTATTTTTGCGCGGTTATTTGTTTCTAATCGACAATTCTGACAAGTTTTTTAATTTGACAGTGACGGCGACTGGTGCCCTAGAATACACTGCTCAAATATTTAAAAAACGTGCTTTAAGAGTCGTATCAGTTTTTTTTGAAATTAGCTGTACTTATAATTATGTGAGGCTTTATCTGCCTTTCTCATCTTTGTCTGTCAGTTTAATTTGCTCTGGAAACAAAGTTCCATGAGATCCTGCGGTCGTTGTTCACATTTTTGTAACAATGAAATATCAATTTTTCGTCGAAATGACGTCTTATCTAAAGTTTGTTTATTTAAAGTAGTATTTGGATTGAAACAAACAACACTGGTTGCAGGCTGAAGTTTCTAATAGCGGATAAAAATCATCGCGTCAAAAATAGTCATAAAAATTAAAAAACTCATAAATTTTAATTACTAAAAGTGTTGAAAACAATTGTTTATAAAGTTTATATTCACCGGCTATTTTATAGTTTTGACTAATCCTGTATATAAATGTGATAATTTATTAATTGCCTAATACCATTATGCTTATAGTAGATATAGCCTAGTCCAATTAGTATTTTAGATTTACAAAAATTCAAAGCAGCAATTTTTTTCGGAATTTGTTGAATTCCGAAATTATTCGCCATATTGAATTAAAAGGTTATTCTTTGCCTCTTGAATAACTTGTTTATTTTGAATTTTACACGAAAAATAGCTATAACAATAATTGTTTAAAAAAATAAAATACAATTTTCTACAATTTAAGTGTTTATCAATTTTTTTCTAGAATTGACTTTATCTTCACTTTTTCCAGGTATAAATTGAAAAATATCAATTCTACGAAAAAATCAATGAGAACTATAATTGTAAGAAATTTTAAACCGTTTTTGTAATAACTATTTTTTGTGTAAAATTGAAAATAAACGAGATTTTTTCTTTTCGGGTATAAATCGAAAAAGATCGATTCTAAGCAAAAAATGATAAGAACTAAAATTGTAGAAAATTAAATTTTAAATAACTTTTGTTTATTTTTTGTGTAAAATAACCATAAATAAAAAAGAGACAGAAAATAACCCCTTAATTCAAGATGACAACAAAGTTAGCGCCACTATTTTTTGAATTTGGACTACCAGTGAATTCTGCTAAAAAATTTTGTAAATTCCAGCTCGTTTTTGAGCTAATTCGACTGGGCTAATAATAAAATAAAAACAATAAAATATTTTCTTCATACAAATTTTAAATTATTAGCAACTAGAATAAAAAAAAAATATGTTCTATTAAGAACAATATAAAAATAAACATTAACATTACCAAAAAAAATATTATTCTTTCAAATATAACATTAAAAAATTGTAATAAAAGCCTTTTAATTTCACATAATCTAGTTTTATTGTTACTTACTTAAATATTCAATTAAAATCTAAAATAATTTAATGCCTAAAATGCAAAATTATTTTACATATTTATACAATCGGCTCTTAATTTAAAAATCAACCAAACAAATTTTTTCATTTTGAATTATATTGCAAATATGTATTATAATTTTTCATTTCTTTACAATTTAAATAATTAAACTTGTGAAGGTGTTCCATCTTTTTAACACAAAATGGGATTGTAATAATTCATTAATTGTAAATTAAAAAAACACAATATCTTCCCATAGATGCTTTATTTCAACTTAAGGTTGAATTTGAAACTACATATTTTTCGGCTTGTACTGATTGTATGTATTAATCAGAGGCCATCGTCAGGTTTAAGAATATTTAATACAAATATTTCAACTAGCCGACATGAAAATAGGAGATTACTATGGTATATCTCAGAGTAAACTAAAGAAATGCAGGTAGCGAAAGTGGTTGAAACTACTTGGAAGGAAAGAGGTACTTAAAGGAATTAACATTTTTCTAAGAAAGGGTAAGTATTTTTATGAAGAGGTAAGTATTTTTTAGAATTGTAAAGAGATTATTGTGTAAGAGACAAATCGAGATATGTGGAGCTAAATATTTAATAATGATTATTTAAAAAATGATTATTTTAAAAAAGATTATTTATGAAAGGTTTGATAATTTGAGTAGTGAATTCAGTTTGGTTATTTAAGATTAAATTAGGTGATGCTTTTTTCAGTTTTAAAATTTCTAATACTTTCAATTTAGCGTTTTCAAAAAAAATTATTAGAGTTTTGTAAAAATTTTGAATGTGAAAATGTGTGATTTTTAGATATGACATGTTCTGCAAAAGTACTTTTGTTTTTTAATTCTTCTAAATCTATAGTGTTTTTGTTTTTGTGTTTGATTTTTAAGTATCTTAGATGTTCAGATATCCTAGTTTTAAAAGATCGCAGTGTTCGGCCTATGTAAGAGTTGCCACAAGAGCAAAAAAGTTGATAAACTTCGCTTTTTAAGTTTTTATCAATAGTATCTTTGTTTGATACAAGAACAGTTTTAAGTTTTTGAAAGTGGCTAAAAGCTATTTTTATATTAAATTTTAAAAAGAATTTTGAAATTGAATGAGACGTTGGACCTATGTATGGTAAGGTGAAATATTTAATAGGTTAAAAGTGGGAGAATTGAGATTTGAGATTAAAGAAGTGAATTTGTTAAGATAAAATTTGTTTTGTGTTTTTCGGAAAAGTTTATTAATTAAGTTAATAGCTAATTGTTTGATGATGTTAAATTCTTGAAAATGAAAACTAGTTAACTTTTGGGAGAGAGGATGAAAAGAATTATAGGGGATTAGAGAATCTGTTGTTGTGTTTTTTCTATAGATGGAAAGATGGTGTTTGTTGTTGAGTATTTTGATATTAAGAGCTAAGAAATTAATGAAATTATTGATGCTTATTTCATGAGTGAAGTTAATGTTTTTGTTTAAGGAGTTTAAGAAAGAGAGAAAATTATTTAGATCATCGGTAGAACCTTGAAAAAGACAAATAACATCATCGACATATCTGTACCAGTAGCAACGATTTTTTCTAAAAGGATTTTTTTGGTTGATGATGAAGTTTTCTTTCATATTATTCAGAAATATTTCGGCTGCTAAGGGTGAAAGAGGGTTGCTTATGCTTAATCCAGAAAGTTGTTTAAATATTGTATTATTAAATTGGAAGAAATTTTGTTTAAGGCATATCTCAGTTAAATCAAAAATATTCTGACATGTTTCATTGTCTAATGATGAGTTATATAGATGTTCTTTTAAAAGGTTGAGGCACTCGTTTGTGGGAACACTGGGGAAAAGGTTGACAATATCAAATGAAACAAGGAAACTATTTTGAGGAATTGGGACGGTTGAAATTTGGTTAAATAATTCTAAGGAATTTTTAATACTGTGGAGGAAGGAAAAATTGATATTATTGTGTAAGAATTTGTTAATAAAAATGCTGAGTTTGTAAGTAGGGGAATTGACAAATGAAACAATAGATCTAATTGGTATGTTTGGTTTAAGAATTTTGGGGAGGCTGTATAAAAGTGGAATAGATGGGTTTTTTTTTTTTCGATAAAATTGAAATAATGAGTTTTATGATTTAAAAAGATGTTTTGACAATGTTTGATTACGTTTTTTAATTCTGTATTGAACTTTGGGAGTGGATTGTTTGGAAGAACTGTAAAGTCTTTTGTGTTTACACAAATAAAAATTTTAAGTTTTATTTGTGTATTCTGCTCTACACATTACGATTGTGCAATTACCTTTATCCGCTCTAGTTATAATTAAGTTATTACTTTTTATGAATTTCAAAAGGTTTTTAAGTGTGGGTGGAAAAATTTATATTGTTTTTAATTTTGTTAAAGGTGTTTTGTTTGAGAAAATTAATTAATTTATAAGCAATTTCTTTTGAGTTTGTAAGATTAGTTGATTGAATTAGTGATTCTGTTTTAGCTATAAAATTGTCTAAGAACTTTGGTTTTGAAAGTAGTGAAAAGGAGGGTGTAAATTTAAGACCAAGATTTAAGATCTGAAGATAATTGTTTTTCAATTGAGTATTTGTGGTGTTTAAGACACGTGGATGAAATTTAAAATCTGAAAATTTAGCTTAGTTTATTAAATACTAGCTGGCCCGGCGAACTTTGTTCCGCCTTAGTTTTCTTATTTTATTTTTTATTTTTATTTTTTTTGTCATTTGTTTTGTTATTATATGTCAGATGCGTTTACGTTTTAAATTGTATGTCACGTCACACGGAATGGGATAAAAAATATTCTTTGTTAGGCTACTGGTTCTAAACAACCACTCCACCAATTTTCAGCCAAATCGGTCATAAATAGATATAGATTTTTAAAATAAACGGCCCCATAAACTATAAAAATGATACCCAAATTAATTATTCACATTTATTACCTTTATCACATTCATTTTACAACCCTCTTTAACTTAAATATCATTTTCAAAATCAACGACCTGAAATTCCTCGAAAATACCCATATCGTTTTCTTACATTTTTATCCCTAGAACACTCTCTTTTCATTCTCCTAAGAGTAATTTTTTAGAAAGCAGGAAACATACCTATTTATTTTTTTTTGAGAACTTAGGCAATTTATGGGAAAAATTATGAAAACGACATCAATCTTTAGACATTTTGCCCTCTTTCCGCCCTATCAAGGAATGATAATATTTTACTTCTAAAATTTCGGATTTAAACATAGATATTATTTTTAAAATAAACAATCCAAAATTTTTGAAAATCATGCTAATATTGGTACTTGTCATTTTTTGTTCCTATCCCACCTCTTTTTATCTCTTTGTTAATAAAAAGTATTCTATTCTTTTCATTCAAATCCAGTCATCATAATTTTCCATACAAACTTTCACCCAAAGTTGTTATATGAAAAGTTGTCTCATGGAAGACGATTAAAGACGGCCACTGACGATCCAAGATCCAACGCCACAGTCGTACTGCGGGTTTGGCGCGTTGGATCGTCAGTGGCCGGCTTTACATGTAAACGCACGGTCCGACTTTGGTTGGTGGTGGGGGAGTGGATCGATTTATTTGAAACGGTAATTTGCCGAGCCTCACCGAACGTTTCCGACATCGCAATTCTAATTTTGATTTAACCCTTCTTTTAGAGGGTGGTGTCTGGAATAAAAAGTATCCTATAGCATTCTCCTGGCTCTAAACTACCACCTCACCAATTTTCAACCATATCGGTAAAGCCGTTCTTGAGTTATAAGTAGAGTAACTAACAGACTTTCTTTTATATAAATAGATTTAGCTCCACATATCTCGATTTGTCTCTTACACAATAATCTCTTTACAATTCTAAAAAATACTTACCTCTTCATAAAAATACTTACCCTTTCTTAGAAAAATGTTAATTCCTTTAAGTACCTCCTTCCTTCCAAGTAGTTTCAACCACTTTCGCTACCTGCATTTCTTTAGTTTACTCTGAGAATCTGAGATATACCATAGTAATCTCCTATTTTCATGTCGGCTAGTTGAAATATTTGTATTAAATATTCTTAAACCTGACGATGGCCTCTGATTAATACATACAATCAGTACAAGCCGAAACATATGTAGTTTCAAATTCAACCTTAAGTTGAAATAAAGCATCTATGGGAAGATATTGTGTTTTTTTAATTTACAATTAATTAAATAATTAAAATTGGTAAATAACATTTGCTACAAATTGGCACTAAAGTTTGTTTTTATTTAAAGATCTATGGCTTGTTGGATAAGACTGAATAAAATAAAATGCTTTTAAATTTCTGTGTTTCTAGCTTGGGAATGAAGACTAAGTTGTCGCTGATAATTTTTTGACAAATTGCGGTGATGAATTTTTTTATAATAAAAATTAAATTATAATTTTTACAAATTTTATTAAAACGCTCACGTGATCTATTCTGTTGAAATTTAACAATATGTAACAGCCTTTCGGTTGTTTGATAAGGGCTTTCAATAAACAAAATTAGAAAATTAATTATTAATTAATTTGTGAAATGTTTGAGCTATGTAATGTACTGAGGTTGATATGTCAAAGCCAAATTATTAAAAAAAATTAATAATATAATATAAATTGATTGACACGTTAATGATGTTATTAAAATTAAGATAAATATATTAATTATGTAACAAAACAATTATAATTATTATATAATTTAATAAATAACAACACTACAGACTAAAAATTACTAGTTGATATATAGTTTTGCTTAATTTTACGAACGTTCTATTAGAAATATAAAAAACTATATAAGCAATTATTTATTAAAAATATTTGTTTAAAAGTTTACAAAAAGCAGAAACTGTTTTTTAACATTGCCGCATTATATTCAACTAGAAATTTTTCTAACTTTTTGAATATACGTTTTACAAAAACACTATTTTATTAATCAAATTTCAATAAATTTGTTTGAATTATTTTGTTTTTTTGGCAGAAGCAAATGCGCGCGCATTGTGAAAAACCCTACATACAATATAGCAACTTTGTTAAATCTGGCAATATGTTTGGTACATTTTCAAAAATTTGCTGCCAATTTAACTGCTAGTAGTGTCAGTGTCAATATATTGTTTATGTTTACATAACTTTACACAAGCACTGAAATCTCTAAAGAGTCGCAATAGTGGAAAAACCTGTGACATCAGTTTTCATAGAAACCAAGCTTTTCGCTCCAAAAAATCCAAAAAAAGCGTTATTAGAAAAAATTTTGTTTGGCAGGCAAAAGTGAGGTTTGAATAAATTGACAAGTCTTGCTGACAGTGCTGACACTGCTGTTTGATGAAATTATGCTGTGATTAAGAGTTTTAAATGCGATTGCAAAAATGGCTGCTTCGTTTTGCTAATAGCCGAAGAATACAGTAGAGTCCCATTGGGTGCTGAATAATTTGAATCTTAAAAGTAAGCTTTTGGCAACGTTGGAATGTCCTGGCTGAAAAATTTCTTTGACGTTTAAAAGTTAAATGCCGCTTGACATTTAAAAATTAAATGTCAATTTGACAAGCTTAGGTTACTTGAAGACGTGACGTAACCTAAAAAGAAATAAAAATAAGCTGTGATGTAAACGAAATAATTCTTCGTTTTCGAGTTATAATTAATTAATTAGTAATGGGTTAAAAATTATTATTATAATAATACTAACTGTAGTATTTTTTGAAAGTATTATTTTTTATTCACAGTTTCTCAGATTTGTGTGATGTTTGAGAAATATAAATTATTTATTAATTTTTGTGTAGAATAATACAATGGAAAATCTTGACTCATTATCAGATTGTTCAGAATCATCCAGGAATTCAATATCCTTATCTACTTCAACCCTTTCAATTGCATCAGGCTTTAGTGAATACCAAAATGAGTTTATACAATTGAAAGACCTAGTTGCGCCTGGAATCAACAATCCTGCTCCTTCAGAAAGCAAAAACCATGCTAAATTCTATGAGATACAATTTCAAAACATGAAAAACCAATTACGGAAATTATCTGAGGAAAATGACAAACTTAAGAATGATTGTGTTAGGGCTGAAAATGCAAAGGAGCAATTGAAAAATACTGAAATTAATAAGCTTCTCATAGCAAATAATCATTTGGAAGCAAGTTTAGAGGCAGCTAATAAACAAATACAGCGACTTCTCGACGGCCAAGCATCAAAACATATTCCCAATGTCGCAGATCAAAAGATTCTTACGTTGGAGAACGATAACCAGACTTTAAGAGAAGAAATTTCTGATCTATCTAGAAAATTAAGAATCAATTCCAGTGATAAAATTCGTCTAGAGAATGACTTTAACAACATAAAAACAGAAATTGCAGAATTGAAGCTGGAATATAATGCAAATACTAATTGTATTGTTCAATTAAAAGCCAAAATTGTTGAACAACATGTTCAGCTAGAAGATAGCCAAAATCAGTGTTTAAAACTTACAAATGCTCTAGACGTCAAATCACGGGAGTTGGAAACTACAAAGAAAATGGAAAATTGGTACAAAGAGCAATTGCATCAAATACAGAAAGAAAGAAATATTTTATCTGAGAAAATCATATTAAACCGGGAAGCTCTTATCCGCGCAGAAAATCTTATCGAAAATCTAAAACTAGAAATGCAGCAATGGAAAAATAAGCTTGATAATCTCCAATTGCAGAACTTGAAGGAAAAAGAAATTTTATTAAAGCAAGTAAAAGTTAAAACACCATCAAATGATGAAAACGTTATTATTTCTTATCAAACTATTGTCAAAGATTTAAACACTGACCTAGATAAGATGAAATTGAATTATAACAGCCAACAAACTACAATTGCAGAGTTAAATAATCAAAAATTAGCGGCTGACAAGAAATTTTTGAGTCTTGAAAGAGCCGTACAAGAAAAACAAATCATGATTTACAACCTACAAGAGCATAGCAAAAGCTTGGAAAAAAGTCTAGAATCAGCAATCAACTGTCAGAAGCAAATACAGAAAAATCTTGAAGCATCGGAAAAAAATGGGATGATGTTATCTCTTCAACTGAACGGTTTAAAAGACGATAAAATACTACTTGAAAACACAGTCAAAGGGTTTAAAGATCAATTTATGGCTTTTAAAAGTAATTATCAAGCTTTAAATGAGAAATTACGGGAAAAAAATAATAAAGTAGCAGATTTGGAGTCTAGTAATGAAGAATATCACAAGACGTATAAAGATAATACAGAAAGTTTAAATAAAAAACATGAGGAAATTTGCATTCTTAAACAAACTCTTGACAAAAGAGACTTGGATATTTTGAATTTGGAACAAAATAGAAATTATCTTGAGGAAAAGGTAAATGTCTTGAATACCCATTCAGAGGAAATTATTGAAAAAGTGTTATCAAAGGGCCAAAATAATTTTTATGACCTTGCTAAACCATTAGGTTTACAAGAATTTGTAACAGTTGACAAAAATGATGATTTTCTAATTATAAGTTATCTCAATGTAATGCAGCTGTTTCAATATTTTCTTAAACTTATTGAAGTACATGATGATATGTCACACAATATTGAGGAATGTATAAAAAATTGTAATAGTAGTAAAAATCAAAACATTCAAGCATTATCTACAAAAATCTTCACAACTTTAAGTGGAATGGTTCAAGAAAATCATTCAAATGGACAGGAAATAAGCTCATTCAAGCAAAATATGAAGAAAGCTATTACCAGTGTTAAAAATTTGAGTGATAAATGCAAATTATTGCAGGAAAAATGCGAAAATTCTTATAAGTTATTGGAAATTTTGAATGAAAAGAACACTCAAGGGTCTCAGAAAGAGGACGAAATAAACCATGTGAAAGCTTTGCTTAAAGTTAAGGAAAGAGAGCAACTGCAGCAACAAAAAAGGTGAGATTTATAGAAAATGTACTACATTCTTGACCTTTTACATCAATCTCCTTTATGGTGAGATCAGGTCATTATCCATTATATTTTTTTCATACTGGTTGCTCAACTTAAACAACCGGTATCAGTTTTTCCATAATTTATTTTCTGATCTGACCTGACCTGAACACTCCGTAGAGTTTTCTCTGTAAAGTTCTTATCGCTGTTTGTTGATTTGAACTAAATTCGGTGCTGTTTACCGTCTTATCGTCTCAATGTACCACTTAGGTCATCTTTTGTTACATAAGGTATTAAAGCTTACTTCATTTCTGGTACAAAAATAAATGCTCAGGGGCGTAACTAGTGTTCTGTAGACTTTAGACAATTAACAATTTTGCACAAACTTTAATATTCATTAGCACATGATGCCAATCTCAGTATTTCTTTTAAAACATTTTTTTTTTGAATAGAATAAACCAGCATTACCATAAACTAATCTCTATGACCGCAGTGTCTGATAACACATAATATCTTAGGTTTCAGTTTCGCTTTCGCTGATAATTAGACGTCTTCATGATAATATCAGATATCATACATTCAACATCTAAAGATAACTTGAATGCTTATACACAGAAAAATGAACATGGTCAATAGGAATTCGATAACACACCTGTATCAAACAAAATTCAATAATTGAAAACTATAACATAAGCTCTTGATAAAATAAATTATAATTGGTAAAATTAAATAATGTTTCTGAAAAGATTGTTTGGCTTTTTCTGTGCTCTGAGTTTTCAACGACTGCCCCCTGCCTAGTTGCGGCTTTGTCCAAATACGTATTTGAAAAAATTAGTATTGTGTAAATGGTATCGTCACTGGATCTCTACCAATTTAGAAAAAATATGAAATATAAATTTTATTTCTTCATGAGTATTAACATGGTTTTTAATTCAAATCCTGACATCTTTTGGAAAAGACCATGTCGAAAGGTTTGATAAAATGTTGAGATTAAGTTTTGCCTCTAGCGCAGTTCACACGTCGAGTTACCGTGTCGTTAATCTTACTTTTATTCTCCTGTCCTGGTGACGCCTCTACCGATGGAGTGCGAAACGTTTACAATTTTGACACGGTAAAAATGTGACCAGTGCTCGAAAGATGTCAATATTTCAATGACTTCAGGCCGTGAAAGCTTTTCTTCTTCATTATTTTTAATATTTTAAAATGGGGATCAGATACCGGACGAGTCATTTTCAATATGTTTAAACGAAAAACACAAGTATAATGCGACCAACCAAATAAGAGCTAGTAAAATGTTATAAAGCCTAATACGCAACAGTTAACTTTTTTAAGTAGTTTATGACCGATACATCACTAAATAATACAGCTGCTCAAATAAAATCTATATACCTTAGTTGGTCGAAAGAATTAATGATAATGGGCAATAATGTTGGCTTGCTCGGACAACTTTAATGTTCAATGATGTACCGCTCATAAACTAACAGTTACAGTTTTATGTAGGGTGTTTCTTTGTTTGTCGCCCTATGCTTACAAATGGTTATTTATAAAAATTTTAGATTTATAAAAATCTGGTTGTCACTCCTCTTACTACTATTAACTTTTTTTGAACACTTTAAGCTTTGAATCGAAATTTTTAGGTTTGAGAGAAACTATCATGTTTTGCTGCAAAAAGTTAAAGAACACATGCGCGGACGAAGTATAGCCAAAAAACAAAGTACACATTTTCAGGAAATGTATCAACGTCTTTCAGCTGAATACAATACTTTAAAACTAGACCTAAATGCGAAAGAACTAGAAATTAAGTCTTTTCAGGAACTCCTTCAAACTCACATGAACATAGAAGATCAATTAAAATCTAGCATTTTAGTTCTAAATAATGAACTGGATTTGCAAAAAACGAACGATGATCACGCCGAAAAAACATATATTGAAGAACTAAAAAAGAAAAATACTAACATCAAGACGTTAGAAACAGAGGTATACTGACAAATTTAGTTAAATAAACATAAAGTTTTTCTTGTTTTTTTTCAGATTGGAAAATTAAAAAGTCAGTTGTCGTGTCTGCACACATCTCATTTAGAAAAAGACTCAACAATTGTAAGGTTGTCTGAAGTAAATAACGAGTTAACAAATAGAATAAACAAGTTGGAAAAAGATATTACAGAAGAGAAATGTACGAATGAGAAGTTAAAAATAAGCTTTGCATTACAAAACGACAAAAAATTAAATTTGGAAGACAAATGCGATGAGCTTTCAAAACTGGTTGAAGATTTAAAAGAAATGAATAAATATTATTCATCGGAGTTGGAGGTATGGCTTGTTTGTTTATGTAACGTAATTTGTTTGTTCAAAATCAACTTGGAATCTGCTCATTACCGCGTCGAGTGTTCAACACTTCTCAAGTAAATCTTAGGAACAGTATTAAGAACACTTCTCAGTAAATCTTAGGAACAGTATTAAGAAATACAGACATTCATATCTTATAACAACTTTTAGTATTTATTGTTATTTTGGAGTACATTAAATATTTTGACCGGTTAAAAAACAGAACTAAAAGACTGTCTTTACTTTTCAACTTTATTTGTAATATAATAAGATTTAATATTACTGCAACTGTTATTTAGGTTATGTTGGTTAAGTCTTGACCTGACATGACCTAAATCGGTTTTTCTCTTATGTTTATTTAATTATTCTATACTTTATAGACTTTGAAACTATGTACTCAACAGAAAAGTGAAGAAATACTGGAATTGCAGCGGCGAAAAAGTGATATTGAATGTTGCCAGCACGAAAGTACCAAGAACTTGCAAAACTTAGTCACGGCATTAAAATCACAGTTGGTACCACTTCAAAATGATTTACTGGCAGCAACACGAGAAAAGCATTTTCTGCAAAGGTTGTGTAACGACTTAAAAGTGGCATTGCAAATACATGTTAACCATAATAAGGTACGTTTAAAGATTTAACACAGTTTTACAACTTCTCAAAAGTTTTTTATTTGATCTTGGCAGTCTCTTGACTACCATGTAATCATCATGAGATGCATAAAAGCTTTTTATTAAGTTGTTAAACTGCATAGTGTTAAAAAAATTCCAAAGCGATCAAAAAGTAAAATATGAAATTTATTTCTAGGTTGTGAAGAAATACGTTAGTAACATCTTTAAAGAAAAAAAATCCAACAGTCTTCCATTTTCACTTGATAATTTTCAAAGCCCATTAAAGTGCAACGATGAATACATTGATAAGATATTGGATGAACACAATTTCTCATGTGAAACCACTTTGAGTGATATACAAAGTTGTCTATTGGCTTTAAGAAATGAGATTATTATGGTTCAGCGAGAAATTTTTGATAAAAATTGTACTTAATTGCAGCGTTAGTTATAGTTTTTTAAGTTATTTATTCAAATGTTATCTATTGTTTTTGTTATCGGTTGTTAAGGCAAAAGTACTTATTAATTCATTCCAAAATACTGTGATTTGTTATTGTTGTAAAGTTTGCAGTAAATTGTTGTTATATATTGTTTTGCTGTACTTGACTTGCTACAAACCATAATGTCCTATTGCAAATCCTCAACCATATGTTAGATTGTGACAGCTAAATAAAATTAGAGACACCTATTAACTAACTTTAAATTAAAGTTGAGAAGCCAGTTCTCTACATGGTAATTAATGCATGTGTCGCTAAAATACAGATATCAATTTTGAGAAATCAAGGTATATCGTTGATTAGGCAACCAAGTTATCAGGTTGACGTCTTTGGTCTCAAACCCATATCTATGATATTCAATGTAATCTATCTTCTCGGATTTCTACCAGCAAATAAAATAATAAGATTGGTCCTTCGAGCCGGATTACATTAATAAATTGTGAATAATTAGTGAAAGTGAAAGTGCCGCAATCGCAAAAGAAAGAACAACCGAAAACGCAGTTTTCTAAACTTGAAATCCAGTGACGTAGCATCCAAACCGGAGAGCAGGTCAAAGAATTCCAAAACAACGGAAACATCAGAAATCTTCCGGACTTCAAATCCAGTGGCGTAGCATCCAAACCGGAAAGCAAGTCAAAAGGTTCTTAAATCAACAACAGTCGCAAGCAGCTGTACCAAGTCTCAAGCTCAATCAACACAGAAAAAATAAGGTGAGTTGGTCATTATTAGTCATTTTAATTGATCTATACAAAAAAGGGCCAAATTATTTGTTGTGATTATCCTCAATTCCTTTAGCAAATCATTATTTAAAATTTTCGTCAATAAGTTTTCAATTGTCCTGTTTTCTACCTTATAAATAAATTTATTTATTATGGCTGATCTCACAAAATTAAAAAGGAAACGAGGTCATATTCAAGCTACCATTACTACATTAAAGAAATATCTAGACAAAGCTGAACAAGATGAATCACACAAAAAAAAGCATTTAATTCAAGCGTCGCTGAATACCACAATGAAAGCCTTTGAAAATTTTGAAGCTATCCAAGACAGCATAGAAGAATTAGAAGAAACCGAAATTGACAATCGTCAGTCATATTTTGAAAGTTTTAATTTTGAAACGGCACGTGCTCTAGATATTCTCGACGAATTAAATCCTCCGCCAATCACCGAAACAAACCTTGCGCCACCTATCCTTATGGGTGCAACAACGACCAAGTCGGTAGTTACTTTACCTCCTATAACGCTTCCAACTTTTGATGGCGCTCCAGAAAAATGGGCTACATTTTTCAGTCTATTTTCAACAATAATTGATGAAGAAAATATCCCTCCAGTCAAGAAACTCAACTATTTAAAATCATCTTTATCTGGAAAAGCTGCAAGAGCTATAGAATCTCTAGAAATTACTGAAAATAATTATGAAATAGCAATTTCAATTCTAAAAGAAAAGTTCGAACATCCACGTCGAATGGCAAGGCGTCATATGGCTGCTTTAAGAGAATACCCGCGTCTACAAAAAGATACTCCAGCTGCCCTTATTGAACTTGTTGATGTTTTTCAACAACATACCCGCGCATTAGAAAATCTGAAAGCTCCAGTAGAGTTTTGGGATATACCGCTAGTAGATTTGATTTTATCAAAAATTAATTCAAATACGGCTTGGCAGTGGGAAATGACCCTAACTGATAACAGTTTTTCTTCATTTAAAGAGTTATTAAAATTTTTAGGACGAAGAGCAAACTGTGCTGAGCCTTTACAAGTTGATACACCTCAAAATAAATTAATTAAATTTGAAACGAACCGTTATCGAAACGAAACAACGCGATCACATGCACTTGTTACATTTTCCAATAATCCAAAAAGCAACACTCTGCATAATCAAAAAACCGCTATCTGTCCTGCATGTTCATTGTCACATTTGTTATATACCTGCGAAAAATTTAGATCTTTACCAGTTGAAGACCGGCGAAAGGTCGTATCAGCCGCGCATTTATGCTTTAATTGTTTTGGAAAGTCGCATGGAGTTAATTCATGTAAGTCACAGATGTCATGTAAGAAATGCGACAAACGTCATCACACCTTATTGCATATCCAACTTGGACAAATTCCAGCTGGTCCTTCGCAAGCACGGGTAAACGAATCTGAACAGCAAAACCCCAGTACCTCAAAAGTATTAGACTCACACAGACAAGTAGCACTTGTCGTAAATGCTATGTCTAATGACATAATGGTTACCGCCGTGCTTTCAATTTTAGATAAAAATGAAAGACCAATTCAATGTAGAAGCTTGCTTGACACTTGCTCTACAACTAATTTTATGACTCAGCGTCTTGCTGATATTCTCCAATTAAAAAGAACAGTATGCAACATACCAGTGGGAGCTTTAAACTCAATGACAACTTACTGCAATGAATTAGCTACAACCACTATCCAATCACGATTGAGTGGATACAAAAAAACTCTCAGTTTTTTGATAGTTCCAGAAATTTCCCATGTTATTCCAGATCAACCTATTCAACGTGAATTAATTAAAATACCTCACAACATTAAATTAGCTGACCCAAATTTCCATCGACCTGCACCAGTAGACATATTATTAGGAGCTGGTACAACTTTATCATTATTGTGTGTTGGACAAATAAAAATATCAGCTTCTAATCAACAAGAGCTATATTTACAAAAAACAATGCTTGGATGGATATTAGGTGGAGCACCTCCTTCAAAACAACCAACGACATCCAAGTGTCATCTCACAACCACTTCAATCGATTTTGAATTAAAACATTTTTCGAAAATTGAAGAATACCCTACTGTCAAGCAGTTAACAAAGGATGAAGAAGAATGTGAACAACATTTCCGCCAGCACGTACAAAGAAATCCAAATGGACGCTATGTTGTCGCATTGCCTTTCAAACCAAATTGCACCAAATTAGGCGAATCTTTTCATTATGCCCGTAAAGGATTCGACGATACTGAAAGAAAACTTGAGCAAAAGTCTGAGTTAAAAAGATTTTACAAGGAAGTTTTAGAAGATTATATAAATCAAAACCACATGTCATGCGTAAATGAAACTCCAGCAGATTCAACTAATTTCTATCTACCACACCACGCAGTAATGAAAGAAACAAGTCTTACGACAAAAGTACGAGTAGTTTTTGATGGTTCTTTAAAAAGCACATCTGGTGTTCCACTAAATGACGTCCTGTACACTGGTCCTACAATTCAATCTGACTTGTTTTCAACTTTAATTCGATTTTGTCAACACCCTTTTGTGATCACAGGTGACCTCAAACAAATGTATCGGCAATTTCTTATAAGACAAGAAGATCGCAAATTTCAACGCATTCTATGGAGGAACAATAATAATAAATTTCAAGTCTATGAATTAAATACAGTTACATTTGGTATTACTTGTGCTCCATATTTAGCAATCCGTTGTTTGCATCAGTTAGCTATTGATGAAGGGTCTTTATATCCCATAGCAGGACCATTATTGTTAACAGATTTTTACGTTGACGATTTTCTTAGCGGGGCAAAAACAAGCGACGAAGCAAAAATTATAGTCAAGCAGATGACTAAAATCCTTGCAACTGCAGGTCTGACAATGAGGCAATGGGCATCCAACGATCTTTCCATTCTAGAAGATGTATCTCCTACCGATATTAATCCTGGACTACAGTTTGGAGATACCACATTGAAAACATTGGGCGTATATTGGGATGCTCACACCGACACTCTCAGTTATACTGTAAACCCGATACAACTAAAACGAATTACAAAAAGAAGCATTTTATCTGAAGTTGCCAAGATTTTTGATCCTTTGGGATTGTTGGCTCCAGTTATAATTCTAGCAAAAATTATTTTACAGAATTTATGGAACTATAAACTTGAAAGGGATGAATCTTTACCCGCCAATTTACACCGTGAATGGCAAACTTATTGCCAACAATTACCTTTATTAAATAAAATATCGTTTCAACGTACATCAGTTACGTCCAATTCAATTAATATTCAATTACATGGGTTGGCAGATGCAAGTGAACGCGCATATGGAGCGTACGTCTATTTACGCAGTGTTGACCAAACCGGCAACATTAGAGTACATTTATTATGTGCAAAATCTCGAGTTGCTCCTATTAAAACCTTAACCATCCCGAGATTAGAGTTGTGTGGAGCGCAACTTTTATCCTCATTGATAAAAACAGTGAAAAGCTTCAAAAAACATCTTCATCATGTTGCAGGACGAGAAATGCTTTTTACATATGAACAGTTCAATACTCTAATTGTTGAGATCGAAGCCATAATGAATTCTAGACCCTTAACACCTCTTTCATTTGATCCTACCGATCCTATATCACTAACTCCTGGCCATTTTTTGATAGGTGACTCATTGACCAACTTACGTGGACGAGATTATTTGTCCTTGCCTCGAAATTTCTTGTCTCATTGGAATCACATCCAGAAAGTGAAGCAGCATTTTTGGACACGATGGCACAAGGAAGATTTTAATGAATTAACGGTCAGAACTAAATGGGATAAGTGCGGTCCAGACATTCGTAAGGGTGCTGTCGTTCTATTGCGCGAAGACAATATACCACCTGCACAATGGGTATTAGCTAGAATAATAAACTGTTATTCCGGTAGTGATGGTGTAGTGCGTACCGTATTAGTGAAAACTCCAAAAACCACATTAGTTAGAAATGTGAAAAAGTTGCCGTGTTACCTATCATGCCACCAGACTAAATCTTTTCGGAGTGCATAGTAATATTAATTAAACTCTATTGATCGTGACCTCTCAACGGGGGAGAATGTTTCATAATATTAAGTAAAATGTTAATTCTTTTGAAAATTGTAATATTGTCAATAATATTGAACGATCTCGTGTTTAGCAATTTATTCATAACGGTATTTAGTTACTGTCCGTCCCTTTGACGCCAGTTTGGAAATACCCATTTTATAGTTTTTTCCCTTCTGTCTCCGAAGGTTTTGCCTCTCTATATACAACCAAGCTGGCCGAATAGTACCTTTTTAAAGGGTTTTTCCCCGGTTTGCGGAGTTTTGGTAAAACTGCATAGCAACACTTGTGCCTTTCGGGTTTTTGGACCAAAAGTACAAGTGTAGACTACTGTAGACCATCAGTTGAAATCATTACCTAGTCGAGATAAGATCGTTCCGGAAAAATTATCAAACCGATATTCCGTCCTTACCGTTGATGCCATACCGGTATTCAAATCGTTCCATTTTCTTGACATTCACAATATTAATTCCTTTTCATCGTTTATATTAATTGTTTTAGAATAAGAATAATAAGTGTTAATTTCGTCGTATAAATAAAGTCTATTAGTGTTCATTAGTGGATTTATTAAACTATTAATTCGACATTAGTTTGTCTTATTAAATTTATTGAGTTAACTAAATACCCTAAACTATTAGGAAAGTGTAACTTAATTCAATGAAAAAACAAAGATTAAAGCAAATACTTTTCAATTAAATTCTTCGATTTGGACATGTTCCGATCTTATTGGAAGTTGCAACAGTATTTGAGCGACAAGTTTGAGGAAAAAGACGCTAACGTGATAACTTGGTTGTTTAATCAGCAATAGACCTTTATCTCAAATTGTATTGATCAAAATTGATATCTGTCATTTAGAGGGATTTATGCGTTTATTACCGTGTAGAAACTCAACTTTTGAAGTAAGGTTAGCTTCTAATAGATGTTGCTAGTTTTACCATATTACAGAAGTAACTGTCACTTGGGGAATATAAGCCCAATACTATCACTGCAAATTTATTCAAATCAGAATCTGTTGAGACTTGCTGAAAAGTTTCAATAAAAACGTAAAAATGAAATATGTCTATATTTATAAATCTAGTTTGAATGAATGGAATGATTATTGCTTTGATCTTATTATTTACTGTTGTGAGAGTAAAGTTTTTATTTTTCAATTAAAAAAAAATTGAAAAAATGACTAGTAAAACGGCTTAACTTGGTTTTATTTTGGATTTAAATTATTGAGTAATAGTCGACACAATGCCTCCATGCTAAACGTGAAAAAACTTTAATTTTGCAGTAAGTTATAATATTGAATTTTCCATTTTCTGATAATGACTTTTTTTGTCTGTAGATGTAGAACATATAAATATAAGTAACATGCTGAGTCATTACCAGATTTTTCACTAAAATAGCAATAAAACTTGTTTTAAAAAATCTAGATGTTCTAGTTTACTACATTCAACAGTCTAAAATATTTAGCCATATCAAGTTCATCTTAATAAATTAATTATAAATTTAATTTTTTGTTAATTCTGTTTTTGTTAATACTGTTTAGTGTAAATGGAACAGGGATAATATATTGCACTGCGACCTTTATGGTCTGCTGGGCTATTTATTTTTACAAACACTTACGACCAGACAAAAACCATCTTGTTTTTAGAAAAAGACTTATCTGGGGAGACTCAAACCTACGTGGTGTTTACGGTCTGGCTTTGAAAGTATTTTTTTAGCCACTGAGCTATTGAGCGACCCATTTCCATTAGTTAGCAATTAGCATTTCCTAATTTTTACAACACTTTTTATTGCAATCTGTAGTAAAACACTATGGAACACTAAGATTTTGGCACGTGTATTATATATGATTGTATTCAGAATTATTTGAGATCTAAGCATCTGGTAAATATTAGCACTTGAGTAAAACCATTATAAACTTTAATTAGACAGTCTTTATTTGGATCAAAATTTAGATGTTACGGTGATAAAACATTTTTTATAAATCAGCCTGTATAGTAATAAGCTAATTTTACAGTGCTATTATAAGTAGAAATAAGCACGATGTGGAAAAGTCGTCTTACAGTCTCATGGCACAGCATGGCGAATAAACTATTTGCTTAATTTGCATTTTTCGGTAACTGGTTTACTTCAAAAATGTTCAATGTTAAAAAACAAATAAAAATAAGATTGTATATCAGATTTTAACAGATTTCATTCATAAAAACAGAACAAGTTCAAACACACTAAAATAAACAATTTTTTTTACGAATGTTTATCTGATGGATCACATTAAACAAATTTATGGCAACGTTACAGACAATAAATAGTAAAATGAATTAATCTTTTTTCTAAACTTTTGTATTTTTATCCCATGGAATGGGTTATTGTTGCAGGATGATAGCTGCTTGTTGAGGGTTTTGGAGATCCTACCGCAGATGGTGCTGTTGGGGTAGTGGCTGGATCTACTGCAATCTCTACAAGAAATCCGTCGCAAGTTTGCTTAATTTCTTCTAAAGAATCAAGATCCAGCTGGAAAAAATTATAAAATGAATATCGCTGCTATAAGATATTTTGCTGGAAGTTGTAAATATTAGATAACAGTAAAAATTGCTCAAATAATAGCATAGTTACACGCAATTTTACGTGGATAATAACATTTACTTTAAAAACTCTTCTCAAATATAAATACTTACAGGGCGAGAATCTGCTTGAAACGCGTAAACAATCCAGTAAATATAAAAAAATATGCCTGGCAAGAAATATCCATATTCAGGAGTGCCGCGTGCTAAAGCCTCGCACAAGCCAAATAATGACACAAAAACTGCTATCATAGTTATAACGTATCTTCTCGTCCTTTGATTTTCTTCCTAAAAAATATTATAATATAGTACAAAATTCCGACTTAAATCGACCTTGTTTTAGACAAATATTTATTTTTTTTAGTGTTTGTGGCATTTTTAAGATGCCGTTTGTACAAATTGTTACTAAGCTAGTTCAGTCGCATAAATTATGCTCACTCAGTTAATGCTTACGCATTTATCAGACAAGTGATGCTACGTGCTAGTATGTTAGATTTCTTACATGTTACAACTTTTAATCTATCGTTTTAATATTTAATGTTAGGTGAAACCTCAATTGATTCTTGCAAGAAGCGCTTTTCTCTATAACATCCAAAGACAATGGAATTGAATTCTAGAAAAAATATTGCAAATTAAATAAAAAGAAAAAATAAAAAAGTATTAGTCTTTATCAATTTTTTATTTGCTGCTAGAACCGGTAGGCGTTCTAGCTAAAGAAGGCCTTGGTAGATCAGATGGCCATTGATAATGCGTTAGAGTCTGGTCTGACGAGGTCATGGGTTCGATTCCTACCCAGGCAAGAGTCTTTCTCTACAAGGAGAATGGCTTGTCTGGCTATGGGTGTTTGTATGTATCTTTATATGTTTGTAAATGTAGGGAGCACAATAGATAAAAAAAGGTTGCAGTGCAATATCAATATTCCCAGGTAATCTGCCAACCGGTAGGCGTTAACAAATTCTATGTAATATAAAAAAAATTATGAAAACTTACAAATTAACAAGCTTAGCATTTGAAAGATATCATCAGTCACACTTCTGTTGATAAGTGATGATGTCATCAAGATTGAACATCTAATTTGAAAGCCTAGCAATATTTTATAATATTTTTAGCTAAAAGATATAAAGGAAAATATTCAAAATAAAATTCTGAAAGACAATTTTCGAAGATTTTTATTAAGAATATTTTAGCAATAAAATAAAAATTTACATTATCACATCATTTAACAAATTTGCTAGGATTTTTTTAAGTAGATTTTTGTTTAAAAATGTAAGCAGATGTACTTTCACCATTTATAGAAATAAAAGTTTTAAATTTTTTTCTATCAAATGACATTCAATTTGCTGCTATGATTGTGATGCTAATAAGTAAAATGCTACTAACGAGTAAAGTACGTTATTAATAAGTAAAATGATGCTATTTGGTAATTTTTTTTTTTTAATTTTACTTAAATCATTTTTAACAAATAAAAAACCGACTTCAAAAAGGAAACTAATAAAAAGTAAACGCGAACACGCATTAACAAACGCATTAGGCGCCACTACCATTTTCGAAGGTTTTTCTTAATTTATCTAAAATGCCATTATCACATCTCAATATGCTTATCATGGTACTGCCTTTGAGATATCTTTTTTTTAAGAAAAAAAGAGATGTCAAAATCACATTTGACAAACGCACTATATCTTTTTTTGACGTTTTTTTTTTATTTTCTTAATTTTTTCATAATGACATTATAAAACATATGGCATTATCAAATGCTATGTCAAAAAAATCTAAATTTTTTATTTTAATTTTTTAAACTTTAAACACAACAATAATAAATTAGTAGTCATATTGAAATTATTCGTCAATTAAGTAGGTATTATACGTCTTTTATCATCAACAAGTTAAAAAACAGAAAAAAATAATTTTTCTACGATTAACACATTTTTTCCTGATAACCATTATTTTAACATCAGCAATATCAAAATGAAATAAACACGTGGCTTTACACACCGCCATCGTCATGGTTACTTGATTATTATTGTAATTTGAAACTGTCAAAAATACAACATGTACAGCTGATTTCAAAAAAAACTGATACAATTCTTGCTTTTAGCTCTTTGTTCGTGTGCGGAGCCATTTAAAGATTATTATTTTTGCGCGGTTATTTGTTTCTAATCGACAATTCTGACAAGTTTTTTAATTTGACAGTGACGGCGACTGGTGCCCTAGAATACACTGCTCAAATATTTAAAAAACGTGCTTTAAGAGTCGTATCAGTTTTTTTTGAAATTAGCTGTACATTTAACCAACTCCTAAACATATAAAAATGTTTGTATGTATTTCGAAAGTAAAGAGTCATTTTGGTGTGCAGTTGCTTTTTCGCACCTCGCTAGCGCTCAGCATATCATCCGCATTCTTATATAATAGCTCTTTTTATTCTCTTTACTCAAAATGACTCTCTTTACACACTAATTACATAAATAACTATTTTGACAATTTAGAAAATTTAAAAGATTTAAAGTGACTTTTAAAAAACTTTTCTTTAGACCACCAGTTTAGATGAGACTGTTAAAATTTTGTAAACTTACATATTTTAGTACAAGACTAGTAAAAAATATTCATTAATTTGTTGGGTCATCTTAATGTATAGATAGTATTAGATAGATTCCTATCAAAATGATCATACATAAAGTAAATGATTTAATTAATTTAAATTTATATTTGGTCATAAAATCAGCTTAAAATCTAAACACATTTTAATTAACTTTTTTATAATTATTATTATTTGTTTAAATAGATAATTTGTAAATGTTAAACGCAATTGTTTAATGATTCAAAATTTAAACTACCGGACGAGTGCTATTTATTTCAATTGAATGAAATTGAAGTTATATATTGTGTCATATTGTCACTATTGGACGGTTGAGATAAGGTAAAGAATTTGAAAAGTTAGAAGCTTAGCCAATTTATTTGTTAACTTGCAGTATTAATTTTTATTAATAATTTTCCAAATTATATTTATAAATAAAAATTTGACAAAAATATGAGAGAACTTTTTTATCAATTTTTTTGTTGTTCTATCTAAACAATAATTATAGATAGCTGTTTAGTTATCATGAATAATAATAATAACAATCATAACAAAACCTAATACTGTTATTTTAAAATTTATTATAAATAAAAGATTTTGCGTTGCAGATACCCTAGGTACTATACTACTAACTTTTTGTTGTTATTTTTACAATGCGTTTTTTATTATTTGTATATATTTATTCTTTTTTTGACATCGTTCAGCGTAAATGCCTAAACTGTCGACAACTTGACAAATAACCAAAAGAATTGTTTTGTATTATTTTATTATTTATTTCAATAAAAATAAGAATTAAAATTAAAATTTAAATTAAAAGATCACCTTTAGGGTTTTGTCAAATAGTTCATCATTTTCTCTCAACTCACTTTCAGCAACCATTTTGCACAAGGAACATGACACTCTCGTTCTGGTATTGTCAGATAAGAAAAGAAGGAGGGTCAAGTGAATTAACAACCTTTATTTATTTATTACTACGTCATAAAGCATCAATTAAAGAAACGTTAAATTGTTAAATAAAGGTGAAAAGTCAAACATAAAATAGTTTTTACTTTACCTAATATTTAAATAATATAGAACAGACTATTACGGAAAAAAATATGCATTTTTTTTAATAGCTGAATTACTTAGTCTTTTTTATTTGCTCTGTTTTTTTCTTTATTATTTACTCTACTTTTTTTTTTTGTACAAAGTGTTTGTTTCATTTTGTTTTTTCAACACTACTATTTATTTCTCTTCTCATTTCATACTTTAAATTTTTTTACGGCGTATTTTAATTGCTACAGATTTTTCCACTATTTTTTGTGCAATTTGTGAGTAGTACAAGTAGTACATTTAGAGCACTAAATATAAATATTAGATAGTAATAAAAACAAGACATTTTTTTTAAAACAAAACACATAGCTGTACTTTCGGTCAAGCATTTTTGAACTTATAAGCACTCACTAGTGAAAGTTAACAACTTGCTAAGTTGTGATTTATTTCTAGATAAATAACACAAAATTAATTAGTTTTTTATATAATTCGTTGAATAAAATTTGTTTTTCACTAGGTGGGTTTATATTTACGCCAGCGTTTATTATTAACGTAAAATGTAAGGCGTAATAACAAGAAGCATGTTTTCTGACATATGGACATCTGTCAGCTACTTTTGACATCAAAATCTAAAATTTTTTTTATTGACAAATGAACAAACTTTTACATATGATAAATAGTACATCGAGTAACTCTGTCTCCACTCTTTAATTTTCTTTTTCTATGATTATCTCACTTTACTATATTTTTTTTATTCTTATAATATATAATTATTTTTGTTTCTTATTTGTTTATAATGTTTCTTTTTTGAATAGTTTTATCATTTGCTTTTGTTCTTTTTCTAGTTACTTTTTGCTATCTTTCTATACTTTTTATATCTCCTGACTCCCTCTACTCTTCTGGTTTTTAACCGACTTAAAAATAAGAGGTTTTGTATATGTTTCGCTGTATGTTTTTTTCATCTATATTTATTTTTTTATCAAATGCAAGCCGATAATTAAAGATTCTTTTCATGTTTAAAAGAGTGTAGGTCCAGTTAACATAGTCTCATTGTCACTAAGTTAGCTTTCAATACATAGTGCACTCTGTTTATTTTTTGAAAAGCGTATACGTAAGAAAAAAATAAAAAAATTGTTTTATTTACTAAAAAAAACAAATTGTGAAAAGCTTTTGATTCACTTATAAACGACTTTAGAATAAGAGAAGGTTAAAAGTCTTGCTGTATGTTTTTTATTATTTTTGTTTTGACGTGCTGTAAGTTTTGTTCTTTAGTTTTTTTTATCTTTAATTAATAAAAAAAAATTATTAATTATCTAAGAGTACAAAACTTAATATTTTTTATATGCCAGTGTTGGAAAAATTATCATAATTATCAGATTAGAAGTTTATTTCTCATAAAACATGGAGGAAAGCCATTATAAGCTTCTAAAAAATAACGGGTGTTTTTTAAATTCGACCTCAAATATTGCCATGAATGTTTAACTTTAAATTGTGAACGTATCTTTATCATCGAATCGAAGTGACAGTTAATAATTTTACATCTGAACCTAATCTAACCTTACTTTTAATTTAATGAATTGAAAGTTTAACACGTTAATAAGATTAGATTAAAAGCACTTTTTTTATTATAAAACGCTTTTATTATAGATTTTTATGTTGTATTTTTCAAAAAGAAAAAGAAATAATTTTTGTTTTTTTAGGTTTTGAGGCTTTGACTTTAAAAGTTTTTAGGTTTCAACACAAGTTATTCGTGCTTCAAAAACTTTAAAGCATCATCACTAATACCAGTAAGCAATAAAATGGTGACTGTATGTATCAGTTTACTGAATGCTACCGCAATGAATATGCCGGAAATAAATCAAATTTGATTTATGTACTTTTGTTTATTCTGTCTCAGAGGTATTTTTAAAATGAGATATTTCTGAATTTTCTACTTTGAGAATGAATTCTGTGCAACTGACATTGATAAAAATATGTCTACAGCGTTTAAAAGCATCTGCTCTAAATTTGTTTGCATTAGAAACGCCAAACCGAAATTAGATGTGCAGTTTTATGTAAGAATACCCAATTACTGTCATTGTAATGTCAGAGAAAAAATAAATTGTTTGGATGAACTACCAATGCGGAAAGTGTTTTATTGTTACAGCATCTTAAATCTATTAATGTGTGAAAATGGAGCAGATGAAAGAAAATAGCAAAAACAGAGCAATGATTTCATTTAGACGATAACAATCTGACTAACAACTTCCTATTAGAAAAAGCAACTTCAAAATAAATAAATTGTTATTTGAGGAATTTGCCGAAAATTAATTAAATCTAAAATAGACTAAGAAACGCAAAATATTAATGGAAAAGTCAATCGACTAACTGCATTTTATAACGTGCCACCAAAAACAAACCAAAAGACAAAATTGTCTATAAAATTTAAATTTTTATAAACACTGCATTTTTATAGCTTCCTGCTCTATATTGGCAGTTTTGTTTTCTTACCTTAAACTCTTGATTATTTATCATGACTCTTAGACATTTCTAATTGAATTTATGAGCTTAAAATAGTTGTGTTTATAAATTAAATTCTAATTAATTGATCTAAAATTATAATGCATGCATTAACTTATTCAGACACTCTATGACGTAGTAATTGTTTATAAATGGAGATTCTTAATTTACTCGATCCTTCATTTCTCATCGATGAGTCTCAGTCATTCGTTTTAGGAAAATGAGAGTGTGATGTTTCTTGTGCAAAATGGTTACTGTGAGTGATTTGAAAGAAGATGATAATGTGACTGATGAGACTTTAAGGGTAATATTAAGTTACCAGATTAAGTATTTCTTTAAAATGTTCAAAATAAAACTTTCAATTTGCTTATTTTGCAGATAAGATATATTTTTTTAATTATAGCTGTTGAAATTTTACAAATATAGATAATTTAATTACACTAAAAACTACACAAATTGAAGAAAACACACTGTTCAAATATATTTTTAAATTCTGAACAGTTACAAACCCTATTTTGTCTCGAAGACTATATTTCAAGTTTTTCTAAACATTTTTTATTTTTATTTTTTTTTTCTAATTTGTCAATACTTCTAAAACGTTTTATTATTTCTTCTAGCTTTTCTTTCTTTGTTTTGCTTGTTATTTATATTTTTTTTAATCTTTTTCCTAGTTGCTCAAGCAAAATTATTGTAAATTTTAAAATTATGTTTTTGTTTTTCTTTCTTTTTTATATTGGCACTTTTTTTTCTTACTTTTTTATTCAAACAGTTTTCAAATTTTTTATTGTGATTGCATTATTATACACATAATTGGGATGTTTTCTGTTCGTATTTATTTAATTTTTTTAATTTAAATAGTGTGTTATCAATTTATGTCTTATTTAAAATAAAACATAAGCAAGCCTTCATTTTTGCATTGGTGAAGCTATTAATTGGTTATAACATATTTACCTTAAAATTTTAAAAAACTGCAACAAACATAATATCAGAGTCTGATTATTTTTTTAATATAAAAACTTTATATTAAATTAAAAAGAGTTTATAAAATCAAAATTACAAATTTTTCTCTAAATAGGTTTTGAAACAATATTTTATAAGTTGATTACAACTAATTTTTATAAGCCTTAAAATGTGAAAACTATTTATTATCGTGCGAAAAGCAATTTAAAAAAAGTTTGCTAATAAAATATTGGCTGAAAATTAGTTTAAATTAATTAATATTAAAAGTTGAAAACTTCTTAAACATTGTTTTTTTTTATAACTTTCTGTTTTATGTTTGCACTTTTGTTCTTTTACCTTAAACTTTATTTATCACAAAACTAAACATTGCTAGAAGCCTTTTAAAACTTAAAATGGTTTTGTTTTAGAAAAACATAGTAAATACTTGAGAAAAGTTTCTTTTTTCAATTTTCTGTCAATTTTTTTTGAAAATATTTTTAAGCAGCAGAAAAAGTCTAATCTTTATTATTGACTTGAAACAAGAATAAAAGTGTCATTGTTGCTCTTAGTCAATAATAGACTATTATTGACCACTTGAGTTAATGTTTATTTATTACACTTTATTATTACTAATTATTAGAAGCTAGACAATTATTACCAAAGTGTTTATTTAACGATTTTTGTATTTTATCAGAGTTGCTATTGAACCACACAACAGCAATTTTTCAATTTATACTTTATTCAAAATAAAACATAAACAAACCGTCATTTTTAAACTACCAAAGATATTAGGCGTAATTTGTTATGGCATTTACCTTGAAATATTTAATAACTGAAATAAATAGTTTTTTCAGAATCTAAATATTTTTTTTAAGTCAAAGAAATTTAAATTTATAGATTTTTGTCAAAATCACGAGCTTTAGTCTGAAATAAATTTAGAGAGAACTCTATGAAGTACCTACTAATTTCTAAATTTATTATAAACATGTTTTATAAAATCAAAACTTTTTTTTTGAAAAAATTTGTTGAAAATTAATTAACCTAAAAATAGACTAAGCCGTGCAGAAAATAAATGGTAAAATCAATCAACTAACTGCATTTTATGACGTGCCATCAAAAACAAACCAACAGACGAAATCGTCTATAAAATTTGAATTTTTATTTTATAAACATTGTATTTTTTATAACTTCCTGCTCTACATTTGCAGCTTTGTTTTTCTACCTTAATTTCTAATTCATTTTTTTTAATCACTTAGATACTAATAGTTTTATTTTCCTACTACTAAAATGAAAAAAAGCACTAATTTAAATTTTCTTGTTTTTTTCTAAATATTTTTTCTCTTCTCTGCTTTTTCTCTTTTATTCTTTTTTTGTTTAACCTCATTCTCAAAATTTAATTTTTTTCTATCTTTTTTTATCATTTTCATTCATTCTATTTTCTTCTTCTTTTTTTTCATCATGTTCTCTCTTGCTACCATACTTTATTCTACCTCCACACATTCGTTCATCACGTGCTCTAACGTTTTTCTCGCTTTTTCACACATCCTACATTTTCTTTTATTTTCTTCTGTCCAAAATTTGTTTTCGCTCTTTTCTCTCTCTCTCTTCATTCTCACATCTGAATCTTGCACTCATTTATCTCTCTCTCTCATTTTCTCTTTTTAGATAGCTCAGTAGCTATTCCGTAATTAATCTCTTATATATTCCATTGTATCAACTCTCCATAATTTCTTCCTCCCTTTCTTGTTTCTCTATGTACCTGTCTTTGTCTCTCATTTCTTCATTCGGTCATTGCTTCGCATCTCTTTTCCTCACAATCTCTTTAACACTGAACTCTTTTCTTTCATAGTATTTCTCTCTATCTTTTTTTATTTCTTAGTCTGTCTTTCTGTTTTTTTTTGCACACATGATTCTTAAGCACTTTCATTATTCTATTTGCCCTATTTCTTTTTTTTTTTATTTCCAACCTACGTTTTTCTTTACTTCTTTACTAAACACCTTTGTTTCACATTTATTCACCTCAAATCTCTTCTTTTTTATGTACTTTTCTGCAATGACAGTAGCGGGCTCAAAAGACGCCTTTGTCTCAGACCTTTGTCTCAGGTCTCTCTTTGCTCTTTGCCTTTTTTTATATCTCTTTCACTTTCTTTATTACTTTTTTTGCTATTTTTTTTTGTGCACCCCCATATCTACCCTATCAAACCCTGTTTTTAAATCTACAAACCCATTTTGCCACTCTGGTAATCCTCCCACTATATTTAATTTTTTTTTAATTTTTGGTGCCACACTATTGCATACACCTTGTACATTGTGTTTAGAAGTGTTATTCCTCGGTTCTAATTTATTTATTAGTCTATGCGATAAATTCTAGACTTTTTTAAAAATGGTGTTTTGTCTTTTGAACTTCCTAACAATTTTTTTAATTTTGATACTGACTGATAAGCTGTTCTAAATCCTAAATGTTCAAGCACAATATTAAGTTTGTTGGTTATCTTAGGTTCAAAAGGTTTAAAATGAATTTTAATTCTTGTTGATTGGTTTGAAAAGCTGTGCAATTTATGACATTTGTTTTAATTTTGTTTATATAATTTTATATACTATCTATTTATTACTTTATTATATCTATTAGCTACTTTTATGATAATTGCCTTTTCTTTATTACAGTCTTTTAAAAAAAAAGGTAAATAATATATTTAGTAAAAAACTTAAACTGGTTATTTTATGTTAAAAATAATGATTTGAGTCATTGGGTATGCTTGTTTCTTTTCTAAATATATCAAATTCTAAATCGCCTGCTGTTTTTTCAATTTCGTTTACATCTGAAAAAGATAATTTGTTATTAATTTATCCTTTATAAGTAAAATGTATTAAAGAAAAACAATAGTTTGAGTTTGACACAAAATTTGTTAGGCATTCAGAAATATTAAAAACTGCAAAAACGTCGTCTGTAATTTTTTCACATTTCACGAAAATATTAAAAACTGTCTTTTGTATTATTTTAAAAATTATGCATAAATAATTCAGCCAGAAATAGTATTATACATTGACCCATGTCAATCCAGCTTTTCCAGATTTTGTGAAGTATGTAATACAATTATAATATTAAAAACAATTTCTATTGTTTGTTATTTCTAGTATTCTTCTAGTTTCTTCAAACATTTCTAAAAACTATATTAAAATAGTCCGGTTTGTCCAAATCTTTAACATTGTAAAATGTAGAACTAAACTTTTCTTTTTGATAACTATTTTTAGACTGCAGAAAATAACATATACTCATTATTGATTTTTATCGCTCTTGGTTAATAATGAAATATTAATGATTAGTTGTCTTGATGCGTTTTTATCACAATTTTATATTACTAATTATGGAAAACAGTTTTCAAAATTATTGTACCCAAAACATGGTTTATAATTTGAAAAACAAAAAATGTTTGTTTTCTCAAAGGCAGTCTGCTACCAATTTATGCTCTACATATTTAAAATTAAATACAAACAATGTATCAACTATACACTACCAAAAATATTAATTTGCTAGAGCACATACCTTTAAATATTTAATAACTAATAAAATGGTTTTTTTAGAATTTAAATATTTTTGATCTAAATAATTTTAATTTATAGATTTTTTGTCAATAGCTCCAGCTTTACTATAAAATAAATTTAGAAAAAGTATGCAGTAATAATTTATAAATTAATTACAAACCGTTGTAAGAGCTCTAAAATGTAGCTAGAGCCATTGAAAACATTTTTGTTGTGAAAATTTGCTGAAAGTTAATAAAGCCTAAAACAGATCAAAGAGTGCAAAATGAATGGAAAAATCAATCAACTGCATTTTAGAACGCGCTTCATCGAAAACAAGCCCACGAACGAAAATGTCAATAAAGTTTGAAATTTCATTAACATTGTACTTTTTATAGTTTCCTGCTTTATTGTTTTGCTCTTTTGTTTATCTGCTTTAAACTTTACATGAACAAAACTAGACATTTTCAATAAAGCTTTTGATTTAAAAATATTTTTGTTTATCAATTAAATTGAGTTTAATTGTTTCAAATTTCTGATGCATGTATTGACTTATTTTTAAGTGTCATAAACAAAGTAAAAGCTTTTTCCCTTATTATCACTACCGTCGGTTGAAAAAAAATCTTTGTTAGTTCTTTAGCAAGATGATCTTGCTCCCTTCGGTCGCTGTAGCATCACTACAGCCACGAGATTGACATGACGGTTTATTCCGTTTACACATTAATAACTATTTCTTCTCATAATCTCTGTGCGGCCTTAAAAGTTTAGCACATTTTCTTACTACAATAACCTTCTTGCTTCTATAAAAAAAATTTTAAATGTAAATATGTATTTGATATAGGTAGTCGAGTCAGCATAGAAAAATTTCAAAACAATTTTTAAGCTTCAGAAAATGTGCAGCTTTTATAATTGTTGAGCTTGGTCCATAATGACAACCTATTGACCACTTTTTTTATGCTTTTTTCATTAGAATTTATTATTCATAATTACATTACATACATGAAAAAGTGTTTCTTTAAAGCTATTTTGGTGTTATCAAGGATAATCTGCTATTGAACTACGAAATTCTTCTCAGTTTACGCTATTTAAAGTAAAACATAAACAAGCCGTCATATTTTCAGTGCTAAAAATATTAATTTATTATAACAGTTCATTTGGAATTACTTGAGATCTACGACGGCACATATTTTTTTCAGAAATATATAATTTTTTAGTCAAAATCACAAACTGTTTTATTGAGACATACATATATTGGAAATAAATAACAAGAATATCAAACACTAAGAACACATTTACGTGCGTTGGGTTATTTAAAATATTAATTTTTGTACAATTGAATGTTTTGGTGTTAAAAACTAATATAAAATTATAACGGATGTTTTTTTAAAATTTGCCACCGGGAATAAATATCAATGTTTAACTATGAACTATGAATCAAATCAGGTGACAGTTATTAATTTGACATTTGAACTTTTTGACATCTAAATGTAATCTCACTTTTAATTTAATGCATCGACAGTTTGATTAAAAGATTAAATGAATAGCACTTGAAAACAATTGTAGTGTTATCGAGAAAATAAACTTCAAAAAGTCATCGAGGTTATTTAACCGTTGTTGAAAAAAATCAAGTTTTTTAAATAGAGTCACAAAAAGCAATTGTTTCAAAAATTATAGTTATTGGCATAGCCAGCTATAATGTCATATTTAAAAAAAAACAGATACAGATATCTGTAAATGTCTAAAAATAAGTAAATAAGACGTTCAATTCGTTTTTGTATATCTCGAAATTATACGCCGTTTTTATGATAACGTTTAACATTGGTCAACTCTGCAGTGGGCATAGCATGCCCATCGGTGAGATAATTAAAATAAAAATAATTATTTTTTTGCCAGCAAACGTTGTGACAATCTTGAATTTATATAATTTTTAAATTATAGCAGTATTAACTGTTTGTAAATACAACGAAATTTTTCTTTCCAGAAAAAAATTTGCGAAAACTTTCATGCTAAAAAATTATAGATAAAGACTTTAAATTCATATTTAAATAAAATTTTTTTTAGAAATGCGCATAAACCAAAAAACTACTAAGCCGATTAAAAGAAATGCAAAAATACTTTAATTATTTTCTTCTATAATAATTTATTATGTACATTTAAATGTGTATAATAAAAGTCTTAACGGCTTAAGTTTTGTGTCAAGGAAATTTATTAAGTCTTAATTTTGCAAGCTCCTTTAGCGACTGAACTTTTCTTTTTCTTTGCGCACTCAAGAAGCGTAAGTTATTAGTTGCTTTATAAGTTGAGACATTTTACAGTCAATATTTTTTAATTAAATGATAAAGAATTCAAAGTTTTAGCTGTTTTTATGCCACAATTCTAAAAAATAGACATAAATTGTTGAACCGAAAACCTCTAAATAAATGTTAGAATATAGCCGACTAATGTTTTGCGGCAGCAACAGCAACAAACACTTCTTTCATTGACTTTTAACAAAAGTGTTAAGTGTATACATATTTCAAAATTTTTAATGCAGCTTCATAATAAAATTAAAGAAATATTTTAAAAAACCAACGTTGCGTAGATATATAAAAAACTTGCGAGCCTGTTTATTACCCCAACTAGGTTTCAATGAAGAAGGTGTTGTTTTCATTAAAAAAATGACTTGAATAAGGTGCTACTCAATTTTGCAAAGCCCTTGTCATACCATAGCCTTCTATTGATTCTTGAGTACTAAAACCCAAATATTGTAAAAAAAAACAAAAAGAGACATTAAACAAAAGATTGATAAATAGACACATGTTTATTATAAAATAAACAAAATTATTTGTATTAAAATCAATATCTGTCATTTGTAGTGACCTATACATTGATATGTAGAAACCGGGTTTTTCAAGTTTTGATGGTTACCATATTACGGAAGTAATAAACACCTGTGTAAAATATAAGCCCAATCTGTCACTATAAAATAAATTCCAATAAGAATCTGTTGCGGTTTGGTGAAAAATTCCAACAAGAACGAAACATGTCCAAGCCTACTGAATTATAGATTAAATGAGTTTGCTTTGACTATATTTTAGCTAAAATAATGGTTTTTAAGAAATAGTAGACGTGTAACTACATTATTAGATCATTGTGTTAATTGTAACTACATTATTAGATCATTGTGTTAATTTAAGTAAAAATAGTATTTATGTTTTCAGTTTCTTGCGTAGAATTTATATAGGTATATATAACAAAAGTTGTGTTAAAAACACTATTTATAACTCAAAAACGGCTGAACCAATTTGGCTGAAAATCGGTGGAAAGGTTTTATCCCGTTCCCGGAAGAAGTGACATAAAAACGTGGTAAAACAAAATGCAACTGACATGGAATAATAAAACAGACAGAAAAAACGAAAAATTTATCCGTCAAAATATCAGTCTTGCCATTCATTTGTTAAAAATGGTATAACAAAAAACAAGTGACACTTAAACGTAATTTTATTTTTGATTACGAATGGTTGAAAATTCGCCAATTAAAAATTTTAAAGTTGACCGGTTGATGTGTTTGTTTTGAGTTTCTATTAGCTTATTGTGCCATTTTATGGCTTGATTTTTATGGTTTTTGATTTGTTGTATTGGTTTCTGTCTCGATTGGCAGAATAACTTTTAAAAATATTTAAAAAATGTGGAGAAAATGAAACAAAAACATTTTTTCATACGGGTTTTGTAACTGTTAATGTTTAATCTAAATTGAAAAACGTGTTTAAATAAATCTTTTAAAAGGATAAGATATTTCTACAACGTTTGGATATTGGCGTATTTAAAATTTTAACAATGAGAATAATGTCAGTGATGAAAATCAAAAGAATTGACAAATATATTGGTTGTCAAATATTTATGCGCGCTTTTGGAAATTTATTTTGAGTGTAACTAAGAAAAATATATCAAGCTACTTATATAACATATAACTTATTTAAAAAAAAGCGTCAAATTGATTGGTCTTAGTAAATTATTTCAAATTATTTTGTCAATCTAGTCAGAGTCAGTATATTATATAAATATTAACGCCGCAAAAGTGTATTTATTCACGATAATTTAAGCAGCGCAGGATTTTTGTTATTTGTTTTAATGTGTAAATATTATTATTAATAATACTATAGATAATAATAATAATAATAATATAAACCAAGAAGATCTGATCTTTTTCAACTGAGGCCTAATGCAAATTAGGCTAAAGTACATAGCAAACTAATTAATTGGTAAAGACGACAAATTGCACAAAAAGGTGAAAAATTGCACAAGGTGCTTGCTTCAATGAAGAGAATTAGACCGAGTGCATACATGTACTACATGGTCTAATTCAACCATGTTATGCTGACACACTATTGACTTATTTTTTTTATTTCTTTTAATGTTATTATCTTAATAAATTAAAGAACTTTATTAGTAAGTACTTTTTTTAAATTATAAGATAAGTTTAGCTAATCAGAAACACGACATTCATTGACTGTTAGGGGGTACAAAGTTTGCCGGGTCAGCTAGTACTTGTATAAAAATTTTTCAAAAAAAGTTGACTACAAATTGGTTTTGCTGTTCAATATCCTCATCATATTAGGCTATTTTTCACCGCTACTAGTTTTGTATATTAATCTTCAATTCTTCATTTTTTGACTTTTGTGTACAATATTTGATAATGTTTTCTTATTGTAGGAAGAGCGTCGAAGAACCGGCAGATATGTAGCAACTGTGATAGCAATTTTTGTGTCATTATTTGGTCTGTATCAGGCTCTGGCACGTGGCACTCCTGAATATGCAGCGTTTTTCTTGCCAGCGTTAATTATGTTTTTTTACATTCTTTGGATTCTGTATGCATCTAGAAAAAAATTTCGTCATGTAAGTATGTAACTGCAATGAAAAATTAAAAATCATTTATAGTAATATGTATGCTGCTTTTAATTTTTATATTGACTTAAATTTCTGCAGAATAAACATAAGAAATGTTGCGCTTACTAGCGCCTCTTTGCAAGCTAAACTTAGTGCTTGATGAATAGTTTATGAAATTCTCCTAGATAGCAACACTATACGAGAGATTGTCAAAATTAAAACGTAAAAACTGAAATTTGTCACTTTAGGGACATTTTTTCATACAGTAGCACTGACAAACGTCACTTTTGTCACTGACAAAAAGCAATTTTTCGCCGTTTGATCTAGTGGTAATAATTGACACTTACAGCTAAAACATTATTTTGGTTTAAAAAACAAAAACACGTCTCAATACTTGATTGAAACAGTATGCAAGGTATTGTGACAAAACAAAAGATAAGAGTCATTAAAAATATGCAAAATTTAAAAAAAAACTAGAAAACTTAAAAACGTTTAGAATTAAAGATAAAATCTACGCAATCATTTGATATACCTACCTATAATATTAAAATTGTGTATAAATAAAAAATATATATTTAAATAAATTGTTATTATTGTGTATACACAATTAAGCAACAAGTTTCTGGAAATAATTTTTAAAATTGCAACTTTTCAGCGGTGCAAAGCATAACAAAGACGCCAATAAAAGTAAACACAATAGATAACTGTTCAACATTTCAACATTTTGCCACGGAGTCCTTCGCCGCTCAAAGCGCCAGATAAATATATTAAAGCTATCTATCAAAAAAATTGAGATATTTTACATTTTTTAAATCTGACGCGCTTGAGTTACTTTGCTAAATTAAAAAAATTTTTAAGACTTTTGTTCTAAAAATTATTTGAATTACAAAATTTAATAAGTTTTGAAGACGCTTAAGTTGCTACACATTTAGCATTGTGAGCTCTCCAACTATAATTTAAAACGTCATAAAAATGTGAAACAAAAAATTATTTATATTAATTTTATTCTATCTGAACTTTTGCCTCAAGCTCTTGTTTGTGCATTTTTTGCCGATAGTCTCTACTTCACAAAACACCATTCGCTTTTGTAATTGTGCTAAAAATATTTCTATTTTGCTTCGAAATTCACGTACAAGGACGTTTGCAAGCAGTTTTTGTTGACAACATTGGCAATACCGTAAATATTTATTTTCTCCTAAATATATTCGTTTATTTGTGTTTTTTAGCTGGATCTTGAAAATATCGAGCAGCTAGAGGAAATTAAAAGCACTTCGGACGACCGACTTATTGATATTTCGGAGGTCCCAGACACGATTCCTACGGCTCCTCCAGAACCCGCGGCTCCAAAACCCTCAACCAGCTGTCATCTAACTATTTGTAGGACCTATTCCGTAGCATAAATAATTTTATAGAAATAATGAAAGTAGAATTTTGAAATTATTATTTTTACAATTATTGTTATAAAGACCCTTAATGTGATGTGATTAATTAGATAAACATTTTACATCAAAAGTGTGTTTATTATTATATATTTGAACTTTAGCTGATTTTATGAACCTAAATTGTAAACATTTACACAGTATATTTTTATTTGTCGTATAATATCGAAAATGTTGAAACAAAACTTTTTTAGATTTATTTATTACGCATTAAAAATTAACGGTGAGTTTGTAGAAGCTGAATTAAACTTAAATTAAGTTAATCGCAATTAAATTTAAAATAAAATTTTTGATTAGGTTTACATACCGAATTAATTTTACATAAATATTTAATTCTGCTTCTATAAATATACATATCTTTAATGTTTTTAAAATCTACATGTTTTAACAAAACACAAAATTATAATTTGGTAATATACAGTACCAAATGTACATAAATAAGTAGAAAGTTTATTTTATATATATATATATTGTAGAGAAGTGCCTATTTAACATATTTATACGACTTTTTGCTTTCTATTGGTTCTTAAATTCGGATAGAAAATATCAGTATTTTACTACGTCATTACTAAGTTATTTTGAAAAGTTATAGAAAAGAGACGAGATCTTTGCTTTAACTATTTCAAACAATTGTTTTGCAGCTCTTTCAATTAAAAATAAAGTTAGATTAACTTCTATAACTATAACGCCGCACGCCGCTTCAGCTTGTTAAACTTTTCAAAACAAATTAGAGTAAATTGCTTTCACCTTAAAAGCACAATTAATAATTCACATAAAATCACATATATGTCATAACAATTTAACGTAAATAGAATTGTTCTATTATCTCACGTTGCCAGTTAAAATAAGCAACTGCGGCATTTTATTAAGCAACGCTTTACTATCTTTGATAAAATTTAAAAATTTGCTTAAATGTTATTCAGCAAACTTCTAAAAAAAATTGTTTTACGCTTGTGCGTTTTGCCACTTATTATTTTGCGGTGACAGCGTTGTTAGACGTCAAAACCCTAAACTAAATGTGATTTTAGAATAAAAAAAAGATCAAAGCCAACTTAATCTGTAGACTTAAAAATGTTTTCTTGCTACTCCAGTCGAAAGTACGTGGTTTCGGCTGCAATTCCACGGCAGAAAGTGTATCTTTCATGCACTGGTAGAGCTGCTTGTTTTCTTGCTATTTCAGTCGAAAGTACGTGGTTTCGGCTGCGATTCCACGGCAGAAATCTTTCATGCACTGGTAGAGCTGCACTTTCTGCCGTGGAATAGCAGCTGAAATTACGTACGTTCGACTGGAGTAGCAAGAAAACTAGTATACACTACACGGGCAGAAATTTGAAAGCCCTGAACTGCGCGCCATGATGGCGTGCAGTGCAGGAATCTCAACTTTCTGCCCTTGTAGTGTAATATACTATTTGTTATTATTAGACCTCTTCAGTAAGTCGTAACAGATTCTTCTTGCAGTGCTTATATTAACGCAAGTGCCTATTACTTTGCAATTACGGTAACAATAGCAGCATTTATTAGAAGCTAACCTTACGTCAAAATTTAAGAAACTAGGTTTGTAGATGTTTAATGCATATAGGTCACTCTAAATGACAGATGTTAAATTTGATAGACACAAATTGAAACAAGAATTATATCGGTAATTAAACAATTAAGTTAGACATTAGCGCCTTTTGTCTCAAACTCATACCAATAGAATGCAATCAAAAATATACTTTTTGCATCTAAGTGGGTCTATCAAAATTGTTTCTTATCATTTAGTAGAAAAACCTGTTTGCATTAAACATGTAGTAGGAAGTACTGAATGGTGATAAGCAAAGAGATGAAGAAAGAGAGGGAACGCATATAAACAATAGAAGAAAATCAGTGACTATAGAATAACAAATGAAAAGGCATGAAAGAAAGTAGAAAACTTTAGAATAAAGAACAGAATAGAGTCAGACCACCTTCCTATAGAGATAAGCATAGTAGACAAAAAACATCAAAACGAAAGAAAAAAGAAAACAAATACAAAACAACAGAAAGTAATAGTTAAAGTATGGGACGAGCAAGGTGTAAAAGAATGCAGAAAAAAGCTAGAAAACGTCAAATACGAGGAGCAAGAGGTAGAGAAGATAAAAGTGGAACTGAAAGAAAAATTAGAAAAAACAACAACGAAATTAAAAATAAGCAAAAAAAAGACACAAACAGGAAAGAGAAATAAATAGTGCAATAATATCGCGCTCCAGGTAAAAAAAGAGGCCACAAAAGCAATAAGAGACTGTAAAAAACGCAAGTCAATAGAAGCATTTTTTAAAGCATAAAAATATATAGGAAAAAATGTATAAAAACAAAAAGACAGAAAAGAGCAGAAACAGATATGATAACTATTAAAACAGATAGAGAGAGGTGTGGAAGTACGTAAGCTAAGAAAAGACAAAAAAAAAGCGGCGATTAAAGAAATAAAAATAAAAGAATAGGAAAAGTTCTTCAAAGAAATGCTGGAAAGAAAAAAAAAGAGATATAAAAAAACAAACAGCAAAGCAAACAAACCAAACAGAACTATTACTAACAGAAATTATACTAGAGAAGGTAGAGAAACAGATAGTAAAGCTAAAAAAAAAAAAGCAGCAGAAAGCAATAGAATACAGAATGAACACTAAATGTATAAAACAAATAAGTGACAGAAAGATTGGTAGAAGGAAGAAGAAGTGTGGAAAGAAGAAAGATTCTCGGCAGGCTAGAGAGGAAACATAATTTGCTCTATCTACAAAAAAGGTGGAAAAAGTAAAGTAGAAAACTACAGAAAACAAGTATGTTAAACCCAGAATATTAATTGAATGCGTCAACTCTGCATGAGAAAGTGAGAAAAAAGATGGAGGAAAAGAGAACAATACTAGACAGCTAAGCTGGATATAGAGAAGGGAAGATAACTGTAGACACTGTATACATCCTAAGCCACCCAGCTAAGAACGAAATGAAAGAAAAAGAAGAAAAGCTGTATACACTATTTATAGATTTTAAAGCAGCGTTTGATAAAATATATAAACAAAAAGTGAAAGTATGAGAGAAAAAAGAGTGGACAAATAGCTGGTGAGAAAGGTAGAAGAGATTAATGTGAGAGCAAAAAAAAAAGTAAGATCAGGAAAGAGAAAAAGTGACTAGTTTGTAACACCAAAGGGGTATGACAAGGGTGCCCACTCAGCCCTTGTTATTTACAATTTACATGGCAAACATAAAAAAAATGTGTAGAAAGGCGCAAGCAGAAAGATGCGTGGTAGGAAAAGAAGAAGTAGGAAACTGGTCCTTTGCGGATGATGTGGTAATGGTAGCAAAGAGTGGAAGGAAGATAGAAGAAATGATCAAAAAACCTAAAAAAGTATGTGAGGAAAAAAAGCTAGTAAATGTCAATAAAACAAAAAAGATGGTGTTTATCATTAAGAAGAGAAAGGAAGAAAAAAATGATTGGGAATGAGAAAGAGAGAAAATAAAGCGAGTTCAAGTTTTTAGAGTATGTATTTAATGAGAGAACAACGAACAAAGCGCATGTTAGAGAGATCGTAAGGAAGGCAAATAGGATAATAAGGTGAAGATTTTAAGAAAATAATAATAATGTTTGAGAGCTTGGTAGACAGCGTATTGATGTAGAGGGCGATAATTTGGGGGTAGAAAAAGCAAGAACAAAAAGAGAGGATACAAGAGAAGAACTTTAGATGGATTCTAGAGGTAGACAGAGAAACCCGAGGAAAATATTGTAAGAAAAGAGTGTAAGAGAAACAAACAAGCTGGGCGTCAAAACAGGGAAAAAGCAACTAAGAGTGAAGATAGAGTGGATGGAAGAAAAAAATGTAGAATATTAAATAAATGTTAAAAAGAAAAAAAATACAGTAAAAAAGTGGAAAATTCAAAAAAAGAAGACAAGTAGATAAACGGAAAAACGTGTGAAAGAGACAAGGATGTAGATAAGCAAGAAACAAGAGTCAGAATCAAAGAATCTAGGTACAACAAGAATTATGAGAAATATATGACAGAGGAAATACCGGACCGACTAGGAAAGAAAGACAATAGCAAACTTTACATGAAGATATGGATAGAGAAAAATAGGTATTGAACAGAAAAGGAAGAGAAACTGTGTAGAATGTGTTATGAGAAAAGAAAGACAGACAATGCAATGAGAGAGAACGATAGAAAAAAAAAGATTAAATATTGAAAGAAGTAAGAAGGGAGATAAAGCAGATGATAAAGATGATTATGAGAGAAAAAAAAAAAAGACAGGAAAAAAGAACACAATGAAAGAAGAGGGAGGACAGGATAGAAAAATGTGTGTAGTGTTGTATAATTGTTTCAATATTTCAAGTGTATATTTCAAGCCTGTATAAGCAAAAATAAACCTATTAGTATTAGCATTAAACATGTAAAAATGTTGTTTTCCAGATTTTAATGTGATAGATGTGGTTTACAGTGACAACCGCAAAGTTTGTATTCTTGCTTTTAGTTGTCATACATGGCAATTAATTGTAAATTAAATATATATTTTTTTTTACTTTTTTTTAGAAATCTGTAAACTCTGTTTTACATAAGTATGCTGCAAGAGTTTTTCTGACAGGCTTTGAAATTGATAAGATTAAAAGATGTTAAATGACTAATTAAAATTTAGCACTATCTACATTATTTTAATTTATTTATGTTGTCATGACATGTTTTGTTGTTATTATTAAGAAAAGTCAGAAGACGAAACATTTTTGTAATTTTTACTTTAAAAATAAATAAATATTAAAACGAAGCTTAATATTTATCAGGTTATGGGCCCAGAGCGCTGTTAATAAAAGTAAAAAGTAAAAAGTAAAAAAAAAAATGTCGTTGTCGTCAAGTACAATTAAACCTCTCACAAAAGGAAATTATGATACGTGGGCTATGCAAATTGAAGCTGTAATGGTAAAAAATAGTACATGGATGTATGTAAATGGCAAGAAACCAAAACCCGCATTGGTTGAAGATGATGATGCATCGGCTCAAAGAGTTGAAAGGTGGGAAGAAGAAGATGCTAAAGCTAAGTCAGATTTAATAATTGCTATTGATCCAAGTTTATTACGAATGGTAAAAGGTTTAAATACTTCAAAACAAATTTGGGACAAGTTAAAATCAGAATATGCATCTACGGGACCAGTAAAACGAGCAAGTTTACTCAAACGTGTGACATCTTACAAGATAATAGACAACGGTGATTTTCATACTCAACTGATGGAATTTTTTGACATAATATCTAAGTTGTCAGCTATGGGAGTCGAAATGCATGATGATTTACAGTCAACATTACTTCTTAATGCATTGCCCTCAAGTTTTGAAATGTTCAGATGTGCTATGGAGTCTCAAAATGAATTGCCTAAACCAGATATACTTAGAGAAAAGGTTATTGAAAAGTATGATGCTCAAAGTCAACGTGACATGGATAATTCAGAGGTTATGTGGGTCAAGCAAAACTTTAAAAATTTTAAACCGTCTCAAAGTAGTGGACCTCAAGGTAATAAAAATCAAGGAAATGGATATCAGAGAGGTGGATATCAAAGAGGTGGATATCAAAGAGGTGGATATCAAGGAGGGCAACGCAGAAACGATAGTAATTTAAACAAGCCATTTAAGTATAATTGTTTCATCTGTAATAAAATTGGGCACAAAGCAGCTGATTGTCCAGATAGAGCAAACGATGAAAAGCAAGAATATTCATCAAAAGTTGAAGCTCAAGTCGAAGATGCGTTTCGAGTAACGGAAGAGGCTCTTCATACGAAGCAGGTATCAAATGATAGTCGATGGTGTTTAGATAGTGGCTGTACATCTCATATGTGTAATAATGAAGCAGCATTCATCAATATGACGTCAAAAAATGGAAATGTTTTGTTAGCCAGCGATGCACAAACTGAAATTGTAGCAAAAGGAACTGCTCGTGTTTTTACTACAGATGGAAAATCAAATAGGTCGGTAAAACTTAATGATACATTATTGGTAAAAGAATTAAGAACTAATTTGTTATCTGTTGCGAGAATTACGGATCATGGAAATACTGTCAGTTTTTCTAAAACTGGTGCAACTATTTTTGGAAAAGATGGTGAAATAAAACTGTTAGCACAAAGAGTTGGAAACTTATATTATGTCTGTGGCAGTGAAGAGCAAGCAAATGCGGCAATAAATAATAATTCAGCAAGTTTGAAGTTATGGCATCATCGTCTGGGACATTTAAATAAAGAAGATCTGTTAGAAATTTCAAGAAAAGAATTAGCTAGTGGTATGAAAATAAATGAAGAAAAAAAATTGGAGGCATGTGACATATGTTTAAAAGGAAAAATGACTGTATTACCATTTCCTAAGAAGTCTGAACGATGTACAACGAAATTAGAACTAATACACACTGATGTTTGGGGACCGTCAAGAGTAGAATCATTAGGACGTGCTCGATATTTCGTAACATTTATCGATGACAGTACACGATGGTGTGATGTTAAATTTTTACGTCTTAAAAGTGATGTTCTTCAAGCTTTTAAAGAATATAAAGCACGTGTTGAAACTCAGACAAATTGTAAGATTAAATATTTGATGTCCGATAATGGAACAGAATATTGTAATAAAGAGTTTGATGAATTCCTAAAGAAAAATGGTATTTCTAGACGTCTAACTGTTCCCTATACACCACAGCAAAACGGAGTGGCAGAGCGGAAAAACAGGACATTAATTGAAATGACGCGATGTCTTTTAATTCAATCTGGATTGAGTCATGGATTTTGGGCTGAGGCAGTAGCTACTTCTAATTATCTAAGAAACAGATGTCCAACATCTAGTTTGGATAATCATTCTCCATTTGAAGTTTGGAATAAATTAATACCTGATTTAAGTAATCTAAAAGTTTTTGGTGCAAAATCATTTGTTTTAGAAAAACAACTAGGGAAATCAAAGTTTGATCCGCGTTCAAAAGAAGGTATTTTAGTCGGTTATTCAGAAGAATCAAAAGGTTATCGAGTATGGATTCCAATTGAAAGAAAGGTTGTAGTTGCTAGAGATGTACAAATTCTTGAAGATCAGTTTTTAAATGAAATAAAAGAAGATAAAATTTTCGATAAAAATGAAGAAAATATTGAATGTGTTCATATGCCTATTCAAATTGAAAATGATGAAATTAATGAAGAAATTTGTACACCAAATCGTATTTCATGTCGAAAACCGGGAAGACCACGGATGGAGAAAACAGGTAAAAGAGGAAGACCAAGAAAAATTTACAACACTGGACAAGCAGCAAATATAAACGAAGACCAAGAGGAACATGATGATAATGAAGATATTGAAATGCAAGAAGAACCAAGTGATGATGAAATATTTGTTGATGCAACAGAACATGAAGAAGAAATAATTGAAGAAGCAAATCTTATTGATATAACCTTGAAAGAAGCGATGGCTGGAGACAAAGCACTTGAGTGGATGGAAGCAATTACTGAAGAAATTCGGGGTTTAATTAAAAATAACACGTGGGAAATAGTTGATCGTCCAAAAGACAGAGCGGTTATTACTTGTAAAATTGTACTTCGAAACAAATTTAAGCCAGATGGAACACTTGAAAGAAGAAAAGCTCGAGTTGTTGCTCGAGGGTTTACACAACGACAAGGAATAGATTTTACGGATACTTTTGCACCTGTAGCCAGGTTGGATTCTATCAGACTTTTGATGGCATTAGCTGTACGTGAAGGTTTACCAGTTTATCAAATAGATGTTGTAGCAGCTTATTTAAATGGATTTTTGGAAGAAGAAATATTTATGGAACTGCCAAAATATATCAAAGAAGCATTAAAAGAAATTATTAAAAAGGATGGTCGAAACAGTAATTTAGGAAAGATTGCTTACGAGATGCTCCAAAAATTATCACAAAATAACAAAGTTTGTAAATTAAAAAAGGCATTGTATGGTCTGCGGCAAGCTGGTCGTCAATGGAATAAAATATTGAATGAAAAATTAGAAAACCTTGGATTAACTTCAGCAGCTAGTGACACATGTTTTTACTACAATATGAGTGAGGATCAATATACAATTTTGGTTGTATACGTTGATGATATTTTATATATATCAAGAAATAAGACAGATATTGAAAGAATTAAAGCTGGAATTGCAAAAAGATTTGAAATTAAAGATCTTGGTTTAGCACGACATTGTCTGGGAATTGAAATTAATCAAGTTGATGGAAATATTGAGTTAAATCAACAAAGTTATGTAAAAGATCTTTTAAAAAGATTTTACATGGAAGAATGTAACCCAGTACGAACTCCTAGTGAATCTCAAGCTAAGTTACCAGAAGGAAATCAGTATAGAAGAAAAGATGAAGAAAAGCCATTTCGACAGTTAATTGGATCATTAATGTACTTGGCAATTGCTACTCGTCCTGATATCACATTTACTGTCAATAGATTGTCACAATTCAACGAAAAATACCAAGAAGTTCATTGGTCAGCAGCGAAACGTGTATTGCGCTATTTACAAGGTACCCAGAATTATGGATTAGTGTACAAGAAAGACCAGTTGGGAATCCAAGGATTTTCGGATGCTGACCATGCAAATGATGAAAATGATCGAATTTCATATACAGGATATATTTTTATGTTAAGTGGAGCTGCAATATCATGGCGTTCGAAGAAACAGCAGTCAGTTGCAATATCATCAACAGAATCAGAGTACGTGGCTTTATCAGAAACATCTCGTGAAGCACAATATCTACGAAATTTGATGTTAGAATTGAAATTAAATGATTTGTCAATGGTGAATCTTGGTACTGACAATCGTGGAGCAAAGTACATTGCAGAAAATGCTACTTGTCACTCACGTACTAAACATATTGCTACAAGATACCATTTTGTTCGTCAATTGGTGAGAAATAATGAAATAAAATTGAGGCATGTTCCATCTAAAATAATGCCTGCTGACATTCTTACGAAACCACTTCCAGGACCTTCACATTATCGTCTTGTTGATGCAATGGGACTAAAAATTTGTCAAAGTGCAAAATTTGAGAAGGGCGTGTTAAATGACTAATTAAAATTTAGCACTATCTACATTATTTTAATTTATTTATGTTGTCATGACATGTTTTGTTGTTATTATTAAGAAAAGTCAGAAGACGAAACATTTTTGTAATTTTTACTTTAAAAATAAATAAATATTAAAACGAAGCTTAATATTTATCAAAAGATACCTGGCTTCAACAAGATGGTGCCACTGCACACACAGCGGGTTTTCACAATTATCACAATTTATTTTGAGGTAAATAAATGTTTTCTGGAAAGCTTAACTCGATGAAAAAAAAATCTTAATTATTTTAATAAACATATATTATTCTAAATGTGATAAATTTAAAATTTTTCACATCCATCAAAATTTTTTTGTGAAAACAAAGTGATTTATTATTTTAATAAACATATATTATTTATAAATAATTAGAAATCTGTAATTAGAGAAAGTTATAAAAGCATTTTGTTAAGAAAAGTTGATCGGAAATTACTTAAAAGGTATAAAACTGGTAATATTATTAATAAAATAAACATTTATTCTGTACATTAATATTTCTTTAAATATCTTTTAATATCTCTAGAAAGCAAAAAGTTATACTAAAATTTTCAACTTTGAAAAAATAATAAAGTTTAAACGTTATGTCGCTTGTTAGCGACAACGTAGCGTTTTTATAAAGTTAGAAAAAAGTATCTGTATAGCTCAAGCTCATCTAATTACAAGCACAATGTGAAAGCCCAAAGCTAAAACACAGCAGGTTTTAAATATTCATCAAGCAAAGGAGCTTTTTCACGACCAAAATTTAAAATTTCTCACATTCAGCAGTAGATAGGGAATGAGGGTGCAGTTGCTCCCCCCACCACTTTTACGTCATATGACCTTGAACTTTGGACCCCACGCCACGATCACGTGGACATCACGTGGACCCCACGCCACGATCACGTGGACATCACGCCACTCTTCGCTGACGTGACTTATGTCGGTAAGGTAGGGAGCTATCGGTTCTGATTCATGCTAAGTCTACCAGATGGCGCCACTATCGCGGTTGATCCTTTAGTTACCAGATGGCGCCACTTTGTCGGTAAGGTAGGGAGCAATCGGTTCTGATCCTTGCTAAGTTTACCAGATGGCGCCACTTTGTCGGTAAGGTAGGCCACTATCGGTTATCACCAAAACTATAGAGCTGCTTAGTTGTGACGTCACTAGCAATATGGCTGCTTAGTTGTGACGTCACGAGCTGTAATAATTGTCAATAAAAATCACAAAAATGGTTTATAGACATATTTAATAAGCGCTAATCTAGACAAACTAGCCACCTCTTCTAAAAAAAAAAACTGTCAACATATTTAAGTTTAAAAACCAAAAGTATAGAGCTGCTTAGTTGTGACGTCACCAGCTGTGAAAACATGCTAAGTTTGGCGCCGCCACTATCGCTTAATATTTTAGTATAGAATTAGATTTAAAATTAGGAATGGAGCAGTATCAATGTGTTTTCCTAAAGATAAGATCTAACCAAGTCTTGTTACGGCGCACAAGTCGCGAATCTGTAATTAGCAGGCCCCACCAGCAGGTATTAGCGGACAGCACCCACCAGCAGGCCCCCAGCCCCACCAGCAGGTATTAGCGGACAGCACCCACCAGCAGGCCCCCAGCCCCACCAGCAGGTATTAGCGGACAGCCCCCACCAGCTAATATTTTAGTATAGAATTAGATTGTGAAAATGAATGGGTAAATATATAATCAACTATCAATTTTTTAGATTTATGTTTTGGTTTTCAGGCGATATTTTCAACAACAAAAGAAAGTCAAACGAAAAAAACTACTTATTATTAGAAAATTAATTATTGAAAAAAGATTGGAAATGTTGAGTGAAAATATAAGAGAATTGAAAAATCAAATCCAGATCTATAATCTAAGTAAAAAATTCAATAATCTATATTTATAAAAAATTTTCTACACAATAATAAAATTTAAATTGTTTGATAAAAATATTTTTTTACCTATAACTGACATAATAAAAACAGTGATACGAAAAAAAGGAAGCCAGACTACAAAGCTCTGTTCTATAAAAACTGAATTTATCTATATATTTTTGATCAATTACATCTTTATTTACATTTTTAATGTTGATCTATCAAGGTGAAGGTGTTCTAAATACATTAATCAATAAGTTACCATTTGAATTACATTTACCTGGTTATCAATTTTGTGGGCCTGGAACAAATTTAGAGAAAAGATTACAACGAGGAGATAGTGGGATTAACGGGTTAGATGCTGCTTGTAAAGTACATGATATAGCTTATTCACAAAATAAATCTTTGGAAGATCGTCATAAAGCCGATTTAATATTGGAAAACAAAGCGTGGGAAAGAGTTAAAGACCCAAATTCAAAATTTGGTGAAAAGGCAGCTGCGTGGTTTGTTACAACATCAATGAAAACTAAACGAAAGCTTGGTATGGGTATAAAGAAAAAGAAAACAAAAGTACTACGATGTGGTCGTGGTCTTATTCCATTTAAACGAGGTGTATTGGATTACATTAAAAAAAAGCAAATATTTAATAATATTGATCTAAATAATAGCAAAGAATTGAGGAAAGCTTCCAAGTCGGCACTTTTAGCGGCTCGTGCAGCTATCAAAAAAGCAGGTGGTCGAAAAAAAATAAAAGTACCACGAATTATTCCATTTGAAACTAAAGAAGGAGGATTTCTACCATTAATACCAATACTAGCAGCATTAGGATCTCTTGGATCTTTAGCTGGTGGTGCAAGTGCTATAGCTAAAACAGTAATTGATGCAAAAAATGCAAAGAAAAAATTGGAAGAAGATAGTCGTCATAATAAAAAAATGGAAGAGATAGGAAAACAAGGTTCAGGATTATACTTGAAAAAAAATAATAGAAATGGATATGGACTTTATTTGAAAAAACAAAATCAAAAAAACTATTAAGCAAGCTACCTAAAAGAGCTCTTTCTAATGTGGATCTCATTAAATTTGCGCAAAAATTGAAAATTATAAACTTTCGTGGTGTTTTCATGCGTGATACTCTACCACATAAACCGAAACAAAATGAATGTGCAATAATAAATTTAGATGAATGGAAAAATCCAGGTACACATTGGGTAGCTTATATGAAAAGAAGAAATCAAGTGTTTTATTTTGATAGCTTTGGAGCGCTTAAACCTCCAAAAGAACTTGTAAGATATTTAGGAAAAAATGTGGAAATTTTTTATAATAATCAACAATATCAAAATTATAATCAAATAAACTGTGGTCATTTATGTTTAGAATTTCTTCTCAATAAAAATCAATAGTTTTTCAATATGAAATTTAGTATAATTTATACTTTCACAACCTAAACAATGTCTCAAATTTTTACATTAAAAGGTAATAGTCACGTGTTGTCGGTTGACTTTATAAATCCAATACAACTCAATCCTAATGCAGATTATGCTTTAGCATTGATCAGTTTTCATTCATACAATAGTATTCCAAATATTGATTCAGGTGCAAATAAATTTTATTATATTGAAAAGAATAAACAAAAAAAAGAAATAACAATACCTACAGGAGCATATGAAATATCAGACATTGAAGCTTATTTACAAAAACAAATTATTCCAGAGACAGTAAAAAAAGAACAATACAATCAATATATCTCTTTAAAACCAAATAATAATACAATAAAGTGTAATATTTATAGTGACCTTTATCAGATAGATTTTGAATCAAATGATAGTATTGGGAAATTATTGGGATTTTCAAAACGCACTCTCGCACCAAAACAACTACACGAATCTGATATTCCTGTCAATATTGTAAAAGTTCGAACAATTCAAATAAATTGTAATATTACAACAGGTTCATTCTATAATCAATCTCCTTCTCATACAATTTATCAGTTTAGTGTGGGCGTTGACCCTGGATTTGCTATTGACGAACAACCACACAATCTTATTTATCTACCAATTATAAATAAACGAGAAATTTCAAATATTTCACTTACTATTTTAAATCAAAATTTCGAACCGGTTAATTTTCGAGGTGAAGAAGTTATTATTGTATTGGAATTGAAACCAATATCATGGGCTTAATATTTAATAATCAAAAACATAAATATAGTATTGGAAGCGTTTATCCAACAGTCTTTAAGAGACGTTTCGTCAAGCAAAAACTCTCGAAAACAAATTTACAATTTCTCAAATCTTTGGGCTACAATGTCGCTAAATCAAACTTTTAACATTTATCAGAAACCACAAACCGATGAGACAATTCGAAAAGTTGAAAATAGAACATATTATCCATATGTTAAATCGTTTAATAATAATGATATTATTACAATAACAATAAATCAATCTGATTCTTGGTTCTTAATGTCCGATGCTGCTATAGTTATTGAAGGAAAATTGAGAAAAACAGAAGGAACAGGTACTGTACAACTATCACGTAATGGAGGTGCATTTCTCTTTGATAGCATAGCATATGAATTAAATGGTCAGGAAGTTGAAAATGTACGAGAACCAGGAATTGTTAGCACGATAAGAGGTTATCTCTGCTATAATAAAATGGATTCAAATCATTTAGATATTGCAGGATGGAATTACCCCAACTATCCTATAGTAACCAATGAAAATTTTGTTTTACGTATTCCTCTAAAACATTTATTTGGTATTTTTAATGATTATCAGCTAGCATATTTTGGAAGACAAACAATACGACTAATACGTGCTCGAAATGATATTGACGCTATACTAGTAGTACCAAATCTTAATGATGCAACTAAAGGAGAGCTAACAATCAATAATATATCATTAAAAGTAGATACAGTTGTGCCAAACGATGTATTGAAATTACAACTTTTATCATCAATACAATCCGATAAGCCTATTCTGATTCCATCACGGAAATGGGATTATCATGAGCTTCCTCAATTGACAGTAGGTGCTACAAAAGAAATTTGGGCAGTAAAAACAAGTATTGCTCTCGAAAGTCCACGTTTCATTATTGTGGCTTTTCAAAGTGATAGAAGAAATAATGATAAAGGCGATGTATCAAGATTTGATCATTTGGATATTATTAATATACGAGCAATACTAAATGGTGAACATATACCAACGGAACGTATGAATTTAGATTTTTCCTCAGACAACTTTGTAGAAGCACATTTCAAATACACACAATTTTATAACAGCTTCAGAAATGATTTGAATCTATCGAAACAACCTTTACTGGATTATTCATCGTTTAAAAAACGTACACTATTTGTCATTGATTGTTCACAAAGAAACGAAACATTAAAAGCAAGTACTGTCGATGTGAAAATTGATATAGAAGCAAAGACAGGATTTCCAGCCAATACAAAAGCTTATTGTATCATTATTCATGACTCTATTATTGAATACCTTCCTCTGAGTGAAATTGTTCGTAGTTTAACATAATTTTAAAAACAAAGATATTAGAGTTAATTATAGATCACAGCAAACTTTTATTTGTGGTTTTACTTCCTATCATCATCATTTTTTATCAGTGTGATTTTGGTTGTGATGGCACTAGCAGTGGTTGATATACAAGGTTTTAATTTAATAGATGAAGAAAAATGTTGGAGATTCTATCCGAAAGAGATAACAATATATGATGGAGTGAGAACAAATTATTATCTTCTAGAACCACCTATCGCATATCAGAAGTTATCATCAATTAATAAAAGACAAGTTAGATTTGATGAAAAACTACACGGTTTACGATATTCAAATGGAGATGTGGCATATAATAAAATTTCAAGAATTTTATCATCCATATTGCAAAGCTCTCAACAAATATATGTCAAAGGTTATCAAAAATATCAATATCTTTTAAATTTGAATCTAAAAAATGTGGAAATAATTAATTTAGAAACATGGAAAGAATTGAATCTACCGAAACTCTCTAAATCGTCACCAAGTTGCTTCAATCATTTAAAATATGTTGGAAGATGTTATTGTAGTAACACAAATTGTATATTGTTATATAATTGGTTAAAAATCAATGTATTAAATAAATAAAAATATAAAAATGTATGCTTTTTCCTATCTATAAACTAACAATTATTTTACTAATAACCACAGTAAACCTTCTGCTTTCATAATGAAAACTACTATTTTATTATTAGTGATTGTACACACATATGCAAACTCTAATAACATTAGTGAAAGTGTGATTAAATATTTAGAAGATTTTGGATATTTAAACATAACTAATAGTTCACTTGTTGACTTAGATGAGGCTCTAATAAATTTTAAAGAATTTTATAATTTAAATAATGATGATGATGATGATAATGCTATAACAAATGAAGTTGTGGAATTGATGAAGAAAAAGAGGTGTACGCTTCCAGATAACGTATATTATCATACTTCCTCTTTTAAGTGGAAAAAACCTATCATTACTTGGTCCTTTACACAAGCACGAGCTATAGACAAAAAAATTGCTACAAAAGCTTTTGAGACATGGTCAAATATAACATCTTTGAATTTTGAGTATATCATTCGAAAACCTGATATTTTAATTTCCTACAAAAGTTACAAACATGAAAATTCTATTCGTTGTATGCAAGGTAAATGTAATTTTCCTTTAGATGGTATGGGTAATGCTCTAGCACATGCATATTATCCAGAATCAAATAATAGTTGTATAGAAATACATTTAGATAGAAATGAAAATTGGAGTTTTGATTTAGGAGATTCTAAAAGTGGTACTAGTCTTTTAAGTGTACTAATTCATGAAATTGGTCATAGTTTAGGATTGTATCATTCAAATGATAAAAACGCAATTATGTATCCCTATTTTCAAAATGTTATACAACTTTCAAATGATGATATACAAGGTGTTCAAAATCTATATGGAAAACCAGCAACAACGGTTAAAACAAGCACTACTACTGCTAGTACATTGTCTTCTAGTAGTACTTTATCATTCTCTAATACTTTACATTCTCAAGAACAAAATGTTAGAGATCATGATTTATGCAAGATTCCATATCCTGACCGAATGTTGATAACTTTAAATTCCCATTTTTATATATTTTATAACAATTTAACTTGGATCTTGAAACTAGGTGAAACAAATAAAAATTTGCTCAAACCACATAATATAAATTTTTATCTGAATAATATGAAGATTTTACATCTCTATCAAAAACCTAATAGCGATGTCTTTATAATACATGATAAAAACTATTTTAGTTTAATACATTTTCCAAGTTTAACACCAAAAACTGGTTGGCAATATAGATCAATACAAAATTTAGGTATTAGACAAAACATTAAAAAAATTAATGCAATTTTCAATACATACACTGGTAAAACATTTATATTATATGATGATGAATTGTATCTAGAACTGGATGAATGTACTTCAAAACCAATTAGGCAAGGTTTGACAGCAGAACGATTTCCTGGTGTGCCAACTGATATAGAGCATGTGTTTCGATATACAAATGGAAACTTATACTTTTTTAGAAAAGGTATATATTATGAGTTCAACGAGTTTTCCAACAGAGTTATAAGTGCAGAAACATTTAGTTGGTCAAAATTTGGAATACAGTGTCCCAGTGAAAGTATTTTAAATCAATTGAAACGTTTATTAAGTTCTTTATCAAACTATTTAAGCAATTAATTTAAAAGATGGATCATTTAGATTCCTGTCCTTGGTCAAATCCAGAAGCTACTTGTGGTCCCGATACATGTATTTGTACTCTTAGAAAAATTCGAGAAAGTTTAGAAGATAAAAGTGATGAAAGTGATAAGGAGAGTGATATAATTGAATGTTTTGAGTGGAGATGTTATCCAGTAAAAATTGTACAATTTTTTATTGAAATTTTCAATCTATTCAAATCGTTTAAAGAAAAATTTCTTTAATCATAAAAAATTTCAATATTTTAATATTAAGCATATGAGGTGGATGTAAAACAATAAATTCAAACAATATTATAGAATTGTTATAAAATTTGTAAAATCGATTCAGTTCCTGTGATTGAAATACATAATAATAGTACATATTAGCAATAGTTGTGTATTACAAAATAGATTGTATTCATTATTATTTTATATAAAATTAATTTTTTTAAATAAATATATAGATTGAATAAAGATGCAGTGTAAACAACAGCTACCTCTATTACCTATTTTAAATTTAGATGATTTTAATGATAAACCACGAAATACTAGTAAACATGGAAAATTATTACCAAATTCAATTAGAGCTTTATTTTGTGGACCTAGTGGTTGTGGAAAAACAAATGCTCTTCTAAGCTTGATTTTTAGTGAAAATGGAATCAAGTTTGAGAATGTCTATGTCTATTCAAAATCATTATATCAACCAAAATATGAATTGTTGAAAAAAGTTTTGAGTAAAGTAAAAGGTGTAAAATATTTTCCATATAAAGACAATGATGATGTAATACCTATTAGTGATGCTAAAAACAACTCTTTTTTTATATTCGATGATGTACTTTGTGATAAACAGGATAAAATAAGAGAATACTATTCAATGTGTAGACACAAGGATATTAATGCTGCATATCTGGGTCAAACTTATTCAAAAATACCAAAACAATTAATACGTGATAATTGCAATGTAATTGTATTATTTAAGCAAGATGAAATAAATTTGAAACATGTATTTAACGAACACATCTCTCCAGATATGACTTTTGAAGAGTTTAAAGATTTATGTGCTGATTGTTGGAAAGATAGATTTGAATGTTTTGTCATTGTTAAAGATTTTCAATGCGCAAACGGTCGATATCGCAAAGGGTTCGATAAGTATATAATTATATGATTTAATCTATTTCTAGCATTGTTAAAAATGTCTTCTAAAGATTTAAATATAGCCAAGAAAATTGATAAACTATTTGAAATATACCTGACAGTAAATTGCACTAATTCATCAGAAGGTTTGACATCTGAAACCACAGTTGTTGTTTCTAAACATACGCCCAAGGCACGGGACACTTTAAGTTGTAAATATGTCTTGCCGTTGTTGTCATGTCTCTCTCATTATGACCATTACAATTTACTGTCAGGTATATTTCAAATGTTCCTACTATATGTTTGAAAGAATTACCTTCACATAGATTTACGTGTATTTTTAAGTCTGTAGGGGTAGGTCGTGCTTTCGTGACGTCAATCTTTGTCACCACGGCAGCGATTTTATCTCTTTGTCTTGTATGACCTATTGTTTGAACACGTTTTTCTAATAGTAAGACAGTTGAGTATAATTTTTTACTGCGTCACGCAGATAAATTCAATTACGTCACAAAACCTTCATGCTTTTGTTTTATCTCGATCAGGGTTGATGATAATATTGATATTTTCTTTTATATCATATTGCTCGCTATTGGTTAATATTGTCAATAGGATTCTCTATGTTTTTCTACTCTTTAAATAAACCAGAAAATACGGCCAAAAACAAAAATATACACTTTTGTTTTGTTTTTATAGCTTACTTAAAGTTAAAATTGTCGACTATAAAATTATCTCTTTATAGACGTTATCGAATTTATAAAACTGTGTTTGGAAAATTTACTTCAAAGTTTGAACGAAAACATCAATAATATGCTAAAAAAGTAATGAAAAAGTGAATAAAAAATTAATGGATTGTGTTTCAAAAATACCCCTGATTGGGTTTATGCCTGTAGGTGATTGTAAAAATACTAGATTAAAATAAAAAAATGTTATCGTTAATTTTACTAATTGAGGTACAACTAAAAACAATTATTTCCGATAATAGTAATATTGATAAAAGTAATAATGCATTCAAGTTGGTTTAGCAGCTTTATTATTGCAGTTGGAGTTAGATAAGATCTAACCAAGTCTTGTTACGACATGTAGAAAATTGTGGTTTTTATAATTTAAATGAAACAAAAAAACTGTTATCTAAAACCGCAACATCCATTGTGCTTTGTGCTAAGATTATAAACAATAAGATATCAGAATATTTTTCTAATACTCCAAAAGCATTGTAATTTATGCAATAGAATCGATTAGACAATAATTTTTGTAAAAAATAATATCAAATTATAGCAATTTTTGTAATTATTTAGTTTAATCTATCGAAAAATAGGGCAATTACATCATTATTGTTATTTTCTATATTTTTAATTTGTGACGTATGTAGCCATATACCACTAATCTTGTCTTTGATAACTTTTAACCTATTATCATTGTTTTTCTCAATTAATATTAGTTGCAATACAAGAGAAATTTTTTCAAATCAAATCAAGTGTTGGTTGGTTGCTGGGATTTTTCGTTTGAATTTTATCGGAAAAATAAACTTTGGCTTCTTTGAAAATTATTTTTGAAATAGCTCCTCTTTAGTAATGTGAAATTTTCCTGACTTTTATGTAAATAACCATAATCATTCAGTTTGCAGTATGTAAATACTTCCAAGCACTTTTTTGCTTTTTAATTGAATTTGAGCCAGCTGACTTAAAATATACAAAAATACTGCCCGAGTCTAAACGTATTTGTAAAACATCAAACTAAAGAAACAAACTATAAACTACATAAATGAACTTATTGATATAAATAGGTCAATGAAATCAACTTTTATCAGTATTTTCTACATAGTGCTTCACATAACATCTAATTAATTTTCAAAATAATTTAATAATTTTAATTTTTAAAATGTCGAAAATTCAAGAACTTAACAAAAACGCTTCATGCGAATTTAAGAAAAAACTTAATCCCGACATCGACTTAGAAGTTGATAAAGAATATAAAATAATTGAAATTAAACATGTTAAAACGCGATTCGGTCCATCAGCCGTGGTTGAACTGCTTGAAGGTAATGTCTTCCTTCCTAAACGTTTAACGGAATCAATGACTGATGAGTGTATCAAGGACCTTCTAAGTGATAATGGTTCTGTTTTAATCTTTATGGGAAAAAAGCAATGTGGGATGGTTCAACCTGCATTTATATATTCTTTCAAAAAACTTTAATTTTCTATATTTGGTAAGTTGTATGATTTTTCTATAACATACTCGTAAGTTAAAAATTGATTTTAGATTCGTTTTAATGCTATAAAATTATTTTAAGTCGCTTTGCTATAATTTTAATTATTTATTTAATGGATATAAGTTAGCAACCTACAAAATATTTCAACATATACATATCTACATTTAGGTGAGTTCTAAATTGATGTTTTGTTGATTTGTTTTTCTAATCTGAATTTCGATTTTTTACAGATTTAGGATTATATATATAGATATTCCATTGTGTTAGTGATCCAGCAATTATTGTTTTTCAACGTGTCAGCGCTCATTCCTACTGGAATTGTCTCGTGGGGTGTAGGGTCAGCTACTTGCTTTTGCTTTGCTTCATGGCATTTGATCATATGATTGCTCAATCTTTTCTGTAGCACTCGATGTGATTGATCATAGGGGCAGATCACAAATTCTATAAAAAAAAGCACTATAAAAAAATTATGAAAAGCAAAAGTGATTCAAACTTACGTTCACCAATGTCTTCCATTGTAAGTAAAGAATTTTCTAATTTTCTATTTTCTTCGGGTATAGCCACACTTGTACAACAGTAAAGCGCTTTTGGCAGGTTTTTATCTAAAACTCCCAGTTTTCTACTTTGCTAAAAACCCCACTACTTTGTAATTAAAGTTTATAAAAAAATGTATATTTATGTAGGCATACTTAATATGCAATCTATAAAATATTTCCAGTATTTTGTCTAAAAACGAAAATAGCATCATGTGAGATAAAGAGCTGCTGATATAGGAAAATACAAAGTGTGCTCTTGTTGCATTTTTTTCCTAGAATATCTTTAACCATGATCTTGTGTAGCAAATTAAGTATTATACAATATTAAAATGTAAAAAATAATTGCAATCTATAAAATATTTCCAATATTTTGTCTAAAAACGAAAATAGCATCATGTGAGATAAAGAGCTGCTGATATAGGAAAATACAAAGTGTGCTCTTGTTGCATTTTTTTCCTAGAATATCTTTAACCATGAACTTGTGTAGCAAATTAAGTATTATACAATATTAAAATGTAAAAAATAATTTGGCTGTTTATGAAAGCATTTTCGATAGTCAATCTATAAAATATTAAAGAAAAATTGGTTAAAAAAAGAAAAAAGCATTATGTGAACCAATAGCTGCTGATAGAGGAAAATGCAAGGTGTGCTAATATGCAATCTATAAAATATTTCCAATATTTTGTCTAAAAACGAAAATAGCATCATGTGAGATAAAGAGCTGCTGATATAGGAAAATACAAAGTGTGCTCTTGTTGCATTTTTTTTCCTAGACTACCTTGACCCATGAACTTCTGTATCAAATTAACTATTATACAATATTAATATGTTAAATAATCAATTATTTATGATGGTTTAGATCTGATCAGGGTTGACTTTAAAACATCTTAAATGTTTAAAATCTCAATTTTCTAACTTTAAATCTTACTATTTTACCTTTTTTTACTAATTTACAATATAGAAAATAAAAGCTGTATTCATATTGATTTAAAATAGTAAATTTTATAATGCATTATTTCTTTGGCTATTAAGTCAAAGTCAGGAAACCCATACAGCTTCTCATAAGCATGCACTATCAACAGTGAGTACAAAGCCCCAAGGGAGGGTGAAAAACTTTACAAAGTCCCAAGGGAGATATGAGATACGTTTCATATATCGTATCCATGACGAAAATCAACAATATTATGTCACTAAAAAATAAAATAGATTTTTTTATAAGCAGTGTTTATATACTCATTACAAGATAAGTATTAACTAATATTATAAAATATTATCTTATCTATTTGTTTATCGCTTCAACTTCTATTTATAAAAATAAAAACAATAACATAGGTACCTATTATTGAAAAACTAATATTGTCAGAATCCGGCAAAACTGCTGTGCCTCGAGGACAGGAAGAGTTGAACATATTATTATTCACACAATTTTACCACTTGTCAAAAAGTCTAATAAATCTCGAGAGCTCTTTCGACCATCAAGTGATCACCATCACTCAAAATTTAAAAAAATATTTAAACTTAAATTATAAAAAATGGTGGTTGAAAGATCTGTTGGGATTTATTAAACTTTTTGACAAATAGTAAAACTGTGTGAATAGTTTATTGTGCTAAAGATTCCAAAGCAATCAATTAATTATATATTATTTATGAATATAAACCGTTTTCTCAAACAAAAAAAACGTAGAAATACTTGACGAGAATAAAAAATTGGGTTTAAATCTATTGTCAAAATTACAATATTTGTCACAATATTTAATTTTGACAATAGTATTAATAAAATAACAAATGTTTAATTTGAAATTAGTTTTGAAGGAAATTTATCTTCTTAAACATACATTTCTGTAAAAAAATATATTTTTATATATGATTTATGTAAAATATTTGATCAAAATGACGCATATTTTGCCAAAAATTTTACATAAATCATATATAAAAATATATTTTTTTATAGAAATGTATGTTTAAGAAGATAAATTTCCTTCAAAACTAGATTTAATAGATTTAATAGATTTAATAGATTTAATAGATTTAATAGATTTAATAAATTTAATTGATTTGTAAGATTTAATAGATTCATTTAATGGTTTTAACCAACTTAATAGATTTTAAAGATTTTATAAATTTGGTAGATCTAATTGATTTTATAGTTCTTATAGATTTAATAAGTTTAAGAAAAATAATAGATTTAATGGTTTTAATAGATTTAATAGATTTAATAGATTTAATAGATTTAACAGATTTAATAGATTTAATAGATTTAATAAATTTAATAAATTTAATAGATTTAATAGATTTAATAGATTTAATAGATTTAATAGATTTAATAGATTTAATAGATTTAATAGATTTAATAGATTTAATAGATTTAATAGATTTAATAGATTTAATAGATTTAATAGATTTAATAGATTTAATAGATTTAATAGATTTAATAGGTTTAATAGATTTAATAAAATTTAATAGATTTAATAAATTTAATAGATTTAATAGATTTAATAGATTTAATAAATTTAATAGATTTAACAAATTTAATAGACTTTACATATTTTATAGATTTAATAAATTCGGTAGATCTAATTGATTTTAAAGCTCTTATAGATTTGATAAATTTAAAAAAATTAATAGATTTAATGGTTTTAATCGATTTAATAATTTAATAAATTGAATAGATTTAATAGATTCCGTAGATTTAATATATTGTATAAGCTTAATAAATTTAGTCAATTTTATAAATTTAATACATGAGATTTAATAGATTAAATATAATACTTAATAAATTTAATCTGTATTCTTTTTGTTCTTAAATCATTTTTCTTCAATTGTTTTTACATCTAGTATTCAATTGTTTTTTCATTAATTTTTTTGTCTGAACATTTTTATTTTTTTAACTATTCTCTTTAGATTTAGTTCTGTTTTTTCTTTTTTGATCCGTTTTTTCATTTGTTTTTTTTGTTTTTTGTTAAAAACTATCATTTTTTAATTATAAAACTAAATAATAATAGCTTTCTTGATATAGCGTGTGCCAAATTTGCAAATGGTGACAGAATGTGTGAACCAGCTGTCAGTGGTAGCAGCTTTTGTAGAAATGTATGATATGGGTGGAGGTGATGTTGTCCAACATGTATTAACTTGTTTAGTGTTGAAGTATATGTTTAGAATGTGAGATGTGTATAATAAGCGGTAAGCGAATATTTATTAATAAAACATATCTAATTTAAAGTTTACAGATATTGGAGGTGTCAACAATCTGTGTTAGAAAAAATTAATAGATTATTGAAAAATATAACAGAGTTAAAAGATGTGTTAACCATATATGCGATGACTGAAAAATTTAATTCAGTTCTCACTATATAATAATTTAAAAAGTGATAGTTAATGGTATTGTATGTATATACATATAATTCAAAAAATAATATTTTCGAGCATGAAAAGATATCAGTGCTACTCTTATCAATATTTCCTCTTATTATCATCCGAAAGATGTAATGAAAACGTATGTGAAAAGTGTTTATTAGAAGAATACAATAATGGTATGGTAATGATGTTTTCAAAGAAAAAACAACATATGATTGTAAGGAAACAGTCAATAGAAATAATGAAAAAACGATGTTCAAAAATTTTTATTAATTGTGATCGCTGTGGTGACGAGTGTTTTAAAATAAATGACCTTGATAGTTGTTATCTCTGTAAATTATATTACTCTTTAAATGGAAATCAAGAATTTAAGAAAAAAATATTATTTAAAATTTAATGTATATGTGTGAGAGAGAGAGAGAGAGAGAGAGATACAATAAAAAATTTGTTTGTCTTATTTGATATCTCGATAATTTCATGTTATTGAATAAATTATGGTTTTTTACCTATTCTATTATACAAACAATATTTATTGTAAATTTATTGAATAAAGTATACATTCATAGTTTATATGTTTATCTATACACATCCAGGTAAAGGTGTTCTATTTCCAGGTGGCGCCACTATCGCGGTTGGAGCCAGGCAACCCCCAAAACACATTTTCAAAATATTTAATTTAGCAGGTTGAGCGGATCTGTTTTTTTCATAGAAAAATACTATTTAATATATAAAAAAATTTTTAGCAAGTAGTTGCTCATTACTCATTAATATGTTCAATAAAGTGGTTTTTATTTTACAGCTTTTAATTTACATATGTTTTTAAACTCTATAAGTAAATATTTTTGTGTGTATAAACAACTTTAAAATCAATCATTTATGGTGCACACAGGTTTAAATAAAAACTTAATTTTTATTATAAAACGCTTTTCTTAGTTTACATCTTTGTCTAAAGTACTAAAGTAAAAAAAAGATTTTAGGTCTTACTATGGTTATTAGTAAAATAATTGTTAGTTTATAGATAGGAAAAAGCATACATTTTTTTTCTACTTATTTATTTTCAAATTAATACATTGCCTTTTAACCAATTATATAACAATATACAATTTGTGTTGCTACAACAGCACCCCATATTTTCTGTGTGATTGAAACAACCTTCGGAAGATGTTGATAGTTTTGGTACATTTTTCCATCTTTCCACGTTGTATAAGTCCACATTAACTAAAAAATTAAAGATAAATAATTTAAGATAATCGTATTTTTTTGGTACCTGAAGGGGTCAATCCATTTGATACAGAAGATGGATCCATTGTTTTATTACTTAACTATAACCTTATTATTAAATATTTTTTGTATAAAATCTAAAATAAAATGTTTTTTAATAAAGTTTTTAATGTACTATAAATATCTTACCTTATTGATAATTTAAAGTTTCTTAAATGTAAAGTATAAATTTAATCTAAAATAAAATGTTTTTTAATAAAGTTTTTAATACACTATAAATATCTTACCTTATTGATAATTTAAAGTTTCTTAAATGTAAAGTATAAATTTAATCTAAAATAAAATGTTTTTTAATAAAGTTTTTAATACACTATAAATATCTTACCTTATTAATAATTTAAAGTTTCTTAAATGTAAATTTGTGTGCAGGATTCAACTGCCCACACGGTTTCACCCCCTCATATGTTAGATAGGATCCGTTGCCACACAATAACTCTTCTATACACTCTGGTGTTAAAGTTGAAGTTAAACGTTTGGGGAGAAAAATCACTCCATCCTCCACTTCACATAAAACACACTCCCCAAAACATGTTTTAACCTTTTTTAATAATTTAATTTTATATTGTTTTCCTATCGTAAGATCGGAAACATTCAATTTAGGTGGAAACTCACATTGACCAATTTCATTTATTTTTGAAACGAAACTGTTATCGGATGCCATGGTACAACTTAAGTTTTTATACTACACTACAAGTTCATAACACTAATGTTTAAATAAAAAAAATGGATGTTGCGGTTTTAGATAACAGTTTTTGTTTCATTTAAATTACAAAAACCACAATTTTCTACATGATGTAACAAGACTTGGTTAGATCATTTTTTATCTTTAGGAAAAAGGATGTAGTTTCAGGAAGCAAGTAGAGATAAAACAATGTGAAAAATTGTGGTTTTTGTAATTTAAATGAAACAAAAACTGTTATCTGCAAGCTGGTGGGGAGGGATGCTGGGGACCTGCTGGTAGGAGCTGTCCGCTAATACCTGCTGGTGGGATGCTGGGGGCCTGCTAGTGGGGGCTGTCCGCTAATACCTGCTGGTGGGGCCTGCTAATTACAGATTCGCGACTTGTGCGCCGTAACAAGACTTGGTTAGATCTTATCTTTAGGAAAACACATTGATACTGCTCCATTCCTAATTTTAAATCTAATTCTATACTAAAATATTAAGCGATAGTGGCGGCGCCAAACTTAGCATGTTTTCACAGCTGGTGACGTCACAACTAAGCAGCTCTATACTTTTGGTTTTTAAACTTAAATATGTTGACAGTTTTTTTTTTTAGAAGAGGTGGCTAGTTTGTCTAGATTAGCGCTTATTAAATATGTCTATAAACCATTTTTGTGATTTTTATTGACAATTATTACAGCTCGTGACGTCACAACTAAGCAGCCATATTGCTAGTGACGTCACAACTAAGCAGCTCTATAGTTTTGGTGATAACCGATAGTGGCCTACCTTACCGACAAAGTGGCGCCATCTGGTAAACTTAGCAAGGATCAGAACCGATTGCTCCCTACCTTACCGACAAAGTGGCGCCATCTGGTAACTAAAGGATCAACCGCGATAGTGGCGCCATCTGGTAGACTTAGCATGAATCAGAACCGATAGCTCCCTACCTTACCGACATAAGTCACGTCAGCGAAGAGTGGCGTGATGTCCACGTGATCGTGGCGTGGGGTCCACGTGATGTCCACGTGATCGTGGCGTGGGGTCCAAAGTTCAAGGTCATATGACGTAAAAGTGGTGGGGGGAGCAACTGCACCCTCATTCCCTATCTACTTTCAGCAATATTTTTTTGTGAAAACAAAGTGATTTCGTGCGGTACTTAAAATTAGGACGAAACAGGACGGTCGGGTTGGGTCGATAGGATAAAATAAGCTTTAGGTTTTTGTTTTGGACAAAATCCTCTGCTGATTAATATTAGCTCGGCGAGCTTTAAAGTTTTACGGGTTACATGCAGCAGCTATGTAGCTCTATTTATTAATTGCGAAAGTTTTTGAAAACTATTTGGAAACAAATTACGACAAAATTAATCATCAAAAGGGAAAATTTCACTAGAGCTGTAAACATTTGCTACTAGTTCTATTTTGTCACAAACGGTTTAATATTAAATTAAGAATAAAAATAATTGACGGCCTAATTGCTAGAATTTATTATTTTAATTCAATATAATTTGATCATATTCATTTATTCTATTTGTTTTTTCATTTATTTTAAACCAAACCACTTTTACTCTTTTAATGTAAAAGTTTGAAATATTTTTTTTTTATTATTTATTGTATTAGCTATAAGAAATTCATATTTTTTTAAATATTTTTTTAACCAATTTGTTAATTTGTCATATCTGCTGCCAAAGTGACCAAATTGTTTGACGTTAAAATATTTCTGGCATCTTACAAAACACAATTTCCTAAAATTAAAAACTTCTTCGTCCTATTTACGGTATTTGCATTTTTTATCCTTTCTTAACGACAAATCGTAATGTTGTTACCTGAGCTTAATAGTGATCTTAAAAAAGCACAAAAAACGCGCTATCTGATCCAAAAATAAACTAGATTGTTAAGGAAAACACAGAAATTGCCATTTAATTTTGTAGTGCAAATTCATCTATGATATTTCATCAGTCCAAAAATTTTAGACTGATGTGAATTAATTCTTCAGGGCTTTAAAATGTTTATTAAATCAAAATCCTATTGTTCAATGTCTCAGTGATATAATTACATAAAGAAAAAAGCTGCATACACCAGAACAGAAGCCTCTGTGACAAAAAATTAAAAAAAAAGGAAATTGTCTTAAAAACTGAAGTAGATATTTGCAGCAAACATTGCTTGCCATCAGATTTCTTGCCCCGTAAGTACATAGTTACGGGGCACAAAACAAAACCATACCTAAAACAAAATGTCTTGTGTTTACAGTTTAGTCTCATCTTCCAAAATTAATCCTTATGCCGAAATAAGTTAATATCTGACAAAGCTAATTCAATTTGTATTATTTTGATAATTATAATTATTAGAAAAACCTATTAATAGCACAACAAACCTTACGCAAATGACAGTTCAATAGCAGAATTGACAATAATATGACAGTCATAAGCGAATTAGACTGCTGACTCGTAAGGTTACTCGATCAACACACTACGTACGGTGGTAACGCCATCAGTAATTTTTTATATCTATCTTTGTCGCACCGTAAATACCATCTAGTTCTTTTAAGGTTCCAATTTGTCAAACAAAAATCTCTAAAACTAGTGACTTTTGCGTTTCACTTACAACTTTTGCATTTTCCATCCTTTGTTAACGATAAATTCCAGCATGGATGTGTCATTTTCTGAGTGACCTTCCTGAGAATCGACCTTCCGACTGACCTTCCTTCCTGATCGAGATTTAGAACACCATCCATTGCTTTGGGTGTTGTCAAATACTTTTTTTTAAATTAATTTGTCATTATTTTACTAATAATGTTTTCAAAATCTTTCTGCTGATATTTTAGCACAAATCTATCTACAGAAATAATTAAATTCGTTAAAGCTGTATTTGTTAATGTAATTATTACAATAATTGACAGCTGCGCTAGAAATTTTATTGTAAAGTTAATTAAATTTACACGTTGTATTAATTAATAAACGTAACTTTTGCATTTAAAAATCAATAAATGCTAATTTTAATAATAAATTACTAAGTTTTAACCCGGCGCCTCTGCCATTTCTCAAAAGCTGAAATCTACACCTTGTTTTATCGGTGATGTTAATAAATATTATTAGTTCCCTATAGTTGCTAATTTGTCATAAAGTCAATGAATTATTCACAATGTAGGTCAACATGTGATTTGTAGAACTTTGGAGTATTCAGTAGAGGAATAATCTATAAGCTGTTACAATGGCAATTAAATCAAATTAAAATCTTGTTGGTAGAACACATTTCTATGTTATTAAAATTACATAGATTTTGATAAACCTTTGCTGATTATTAATGAAATGATTTGTTACACACAAATCTATATAATAATATATGCTTAACTTTTTTTTTCACTTAAATGATATAATAATATTGATAATTTGCTTATTTATCATAGTTATAATAATAATAAAGTTTATTAGCCCAACAGTGCAGAAGCACCAATTACAAGACAAAACAAAAGAAATATTATACAATAGTACTTATACTAACAAAGTAAATAAAATTATTGTAACAAATTAAATATTGCCTCAAAATTACAAATCAAAAATCAGAATCAGTGGCAGAGAGTAGTTATTATGTCATTTATAAATATTTCTTGTTTCTTAAGTAATATAAAGTTATAAAAAAGTCTTTGAAAAACTTCCAATTCATGCGTCACTAGTTTAAGCGTAACGCGTGATGGTTTACCTGTGCTCACCGCATAAGAACAAAAACTTTTTGCTAAACTTTAAAACTCTATTTTATATTACATAAAAAGAATTGCAGCTAATATTATTAAATTATTATGCTTCAAGTTGAAGTATGAAATAAATTAGCCATCAACTTTGAAATATGTATACAACTAGGTGTTTTATGTTGTTGCCACGTGCAAGATATATATATAAATGTTTTTTGAGTAAATAAAATGTTTTTCGGCTAGCATTACTCATCCATCTTTTGTCAAAAAAAATGACAAGTAAAATAACGTTCTGCTTAAGCTCACAACCGGTTGATGGTATTAATTCTTTTTAAAACAAAGATTTCTACGGTAATACAGATAACGATCAAGTTTGAAAGTTGCAATGCTTATCGTATTATTTTTATTTGACGTCTCATTTGATCTATTAGCAAATTAGCTTAATCCGAGTAAAACCTTGCGTTTTCTTTAATTGCTTAGCGAAAAACTGGTTCAACGATCTTATTTTCGCACATGTTGATCGGTAAGGTTGGCGCAGTCGCGGGCCCGGAATTCGTCCGGAGCCGCTCCAGGTACAGTCAAAGATTTGCTGCCAACCTGTTGGCTCTAGTAGTGTAGCTTCGGTTCAGCTAATGAGTTGTGTCTCAAAAACGTAGTCGTATTCCATTTATTCGAGAAATTAATAGGTGAGAAAATAAAACTTTATCATAAATTATTAAAACAAATAATTTTTTTAATGAAAAAAAATTTATTTTGCACATGATAATGTTTGTTTAGATGAAAATGATTCACATGGCTTAAAATTTAATTAATTTGCAATTTTTTTTTAATTTGGTTTCTAAAGGGTAGAAATGTTGCATAATAATTGGAATATTGAGATAGAGCGAGTGCTTTTCTAATATTTATCTTACTAATCTACGCCAGGTTTATATTGAAAAGAGTGTTATCTGAAAAAAAATTATTATGATTCATTTTTGCACATCGATTTTATTTTTTTCTGATAAAACAATGTTACACTAAAAGAACATATTGTGCTATGTACGATAGATATTATGTCTTATTCTATTTTTTTAGTTTTATATTTTTTTATTTTTAGCATGATTTATGTAATATATATAATACTAAACTTAATTAACAATAATTCTATTATAATTATTTGTTTTAAATTTTAGCATATTTTCTAAAACAAATATATTATATTTGTTGAAAAAACTACTCCAAAATTTAAGATGAAAAACCATTTGTAAATGCAAATCTTCTGAAGCACTGGCTGGTATATGATTACAATAAATTATAGATAGTACATTTAAATTAAATTATATTATAATAAAAACTTATATTAGTATATGTTTTTAAAAAAATCTGTATTAACAGCAAATCAATAATAAATTTATTAATTTTTTTTTTAATTATTGAAGCTAAAAGCTTAAATGTAACTAAAATCCAACAATTTAAAAAAACAATCACAAAATAAATTGCAACAAAAATATGAAGAAATGCTCTTAAATTTATAAAATTATGCAAAGTTTGTATAAAAATATTGAAATATTTTGTATTAGCTTTTTTGGTTCAACATAATATACAGCATATGAGAGTATATTTTATTTGTTCAATAGATCAAATTAAACAAGATTTAGAAAATTATAAGAAATCATATAATTTTTTATTTTTATTTTTTTTTTTAAATATAAAAAAAAACGGAAAATTGTTATTATACTTGGCAATTCAGCACATAGAAGAACATAGATAAAACAATATGAAAATATATTGTTTTTTAAATATTTGTAATTCTTAGTCAGTGATTTTCGAAAACGGTACCAGCTAAAAGAAAAAATTCAAATCAATTTATTGATAAAAAAACGATATTTATTAGAATCAAATAAAATTTGACCCATAGAAAATCTATTAGCTGTAATTTTTCCAAATAAATACGTTCATTTGTATCAAAAATCTAAGACCAACTTGATTTTTTAAGACAGCAGCAAAGATAAAATTTTACTTTTTTAAAAAAAGCATTTTTTTTTAATTTTAACAATGGAATACATGTTTTTGTAACAAAAAACATTTACTTGTTTTTTGTTACAAAAAACAAGTAAATGTTTTGTCAAAAAACAAGTAAATGTTTTGTTAAAAAACAAGTAAATGTTTTTTGTTACAAAATGTGAAAACAAATTTTTCTATAATAACGAGTCAACGACAAAGTTTAGTTGTCTGAAATTTGCCGTTATTATAATTTGTGCAAAATCTAAAAAGACGAAGCAAAGTAAATTTATCAATTTCAACCACTTTTTCAATAACTTGGCAGAATTTAATGATAGCTAGCTTTCATTGAAAATCAGATAAAAAATTTTACATTTTAGGTTTAAAAAACAAGTTATTACATCTATTACATTGTGAAAAAAAGAAATTTTTTTTTTTTTTAATTTAGCATTTATTTTTGTTGCTATTTGAAAAAAAAGCTAGTTCGAGCTAAATTTTTGAAACAATAAAAGTATTTTTCTGAAAAATTTACACTCAATACTAATAAATTATTATTAGTAATAAATAAATGATTCTGTTATTATTTCACTTTTCTTGTAGGACGAATAGTGAGTTTTTTCTCTCTAAAGTTTGCATTATTTTTAAAGTAACTAATAAAATGTGAAATAACCTACTTAATAACAGAAATATACTTAAAGTTTGAAGCAATTTACATAACATCTCTTTATCAAATTTTGATTTGGTGATAATCAAACCACTGCCCGGAAACCAAAAAAGAGTAGAAGGTTTTAAGCATTTTAAGCATCAAACAAATGTTCATGATAAATTGAAGAAAATAGCTTTGCAAATATTCTAATGTGGGATAGATAAAAAAATGTATTGCTGTCGTGGGCTTTTTTGTACACTTTTCTAAAAGACATACAAATTTCTAATACAACTAAAAACTAGTTTTTTAAAGGTGGATTTGGCGTACAAGTCCCAGAGTAGGAAACGAGCCGCAAGCAAATTTTTTATAGAACATGGGCGCCAATATCTCTTATAAAACGTGTTTTTTAAGCTACTTTTTAAATTTGCGTCTTTTTTCTTTAATTTCATATAGCAAAAATATAATCTCTTAAATCTCTAGGATATTTTGTTGCTAACGGTTGGTGACAGAAACAAGTCCTTTGATTTAAAAAAAAAAATTTAACAAAAAGCTAATATTACAAGAAGAACAGATTTATTATGCTCCACCCCAAATTCAAAAACATTAACGTAATTTTTTTTGACAGCTATGTATACCAACACTAATCTCTAAAAATCAAAATCGTGTATTATTAGATATCTATAAAAGACTTTAAATTCGAAACATTAATAAGTACTCAAACTCAAAAAAAAAAATTAATAAAAACAAAAATTTATAGTTTAGCCATTATTACAAAATATTTAATAATTGCATACAAAAATCTTCTTCGTATTTTTTTCAAACAATCGGAGAAACCGAAAGAAGCATACAGTAACTTTGTTTTATACCACATATAATTATCAAATTAATAAAAAATATGTATAATAAAAACTTTTTGTGATTTTTATTGAATATTTTTTCTTGATTTACTGATCTTTGGTTATCCTATAAGTACACTTTAATGGTTTACCATTAAAGTGCACCTTATTTAACAAAAAATAACTCCTAATATCGGCTCACACTGGATGATAACCGAGATAGCCAACTTTAAAAAAACTTCCTGGTTTTTAGTTTGTTAAAATTGGCATTATAGCTAAATCCAAAAAATGCCGCATTTAGCTTTGCTAAATCTGTATTAAATTTTTTAGCCTTCTGACCGGTAAACGTCAAATTGACATTCAAATGACAGTTCCGGAAATATCATACTTACGTTTATAAAGTAAAATCTCTTTATACAACAAGAATTTACCTATTAAAACGCCAGATACATGACTTTGTTATTGTTGAACAGTGAAAAATGACATGATTGTGAATATTTTAGGGGCTAATCCCATTACAGGTTACTGCAAATTTGATTGTGGTGGTGACATGTATTGACATTTCATATTGAACTTGGATTAATTTATTTAATTTTGTTCAATTTAAATTGATATAATAGAATGTAAACTTCCAATCAGAACCAAAAAATATTGTTGGATGTAATCTAATCCTTCATATTTCCCAATTTAATTTTAATTATACTTACGTTAAATACAAATCTTGTGCGTTAACCATTTTACAACGCTCAATCATCATTCAAATTTATTTTCGCTATAAAATTTAAGTTACTGCACGCGATTGTTTTTATTTTTTTATATTCCTTATTGTTAAAACGGTTTTTTTTAAAAGCTTTGAAAAATCAAAGTAATAAGTACGGTAAATTCTTCCAAACATTTTGGTTGAAAAATTCCTAGTATGATAAATAAATGCGCTCTTTATGTTTTTTTACAAATAAATCAAATTTATTTTTCTATTTTGTGTGGGCGGAGGAGATTTTAATAAATACTTTGTTTTCTACAATATTTTATTTCTCTTCCCAAAGGCGTAATATTTCCTCAAATCTAATTTAGCTCTTTTGGAAAGCGTTTGATGTAAGGATTTAACAATTATAGAAAATTTACGTATATAATTTGGTTTAAATTTATTTTGTTTATTGTTTTCACTACTCCCACACAATTATAACAAAGAAGGTAAGCTTAAATACTACTAATTCTACAAAGAGAAAAATGATATTTTTTATCCTACCCCAACTCAAAATGAAATTTTCTCGTCTCTCGACAGCCGAGAAAGTACATTATTTCCAGGCTAGCTGAGAAATGATGTAGTTTCTCGGCTAGCCAAGAAAAAAAAATCTGATTTGCTCCGCCAGGCGTCGCTGTTATAAGAAAATTAAAATCTATATAGACGGTTGAACAGTCGTCACGCAACAAGGGCACTCTAAACATCTCACTATTTATAAGGGGTGTTGAAATTTTAAATCACATTTATTAAAAAACTACTTTTGTGCAAGATAAATTGTGTAAATCACGACAGTAAAGTAATCCATAAATTTTTGACATCTGTCAAAGTTTGACATTTTAAATTGGCGATTGGCGGTAATAACCTCAAATCAATTTTAAGATAATGTTCGATTATAAGGTAATTTGTGTAGGATAAAAAATAATGTGTAAACCACGGCCGCAAAGTGATTTTCCAGGCCTTGAAAAGGGGCCAGGCGAGCCAAAGGCGAGCCTGTCCATATCTTCTCTCGGCCTGGAAAAATACAACTTTGCCGCCTAGGTTTACAATATACTATTGTTTGTAGGGTATTTAATATGAATGTAAGCAAGTTACTTTTTGTCTGTCACGTACATTAATCAGTCTTAGTTTCTTACTTATTCTTAGTTCAGAATAAGTAAATAATTATTTAAGCAATTATGATTAAATAATCAATTTCAAACATGATTTAGTAACAAAATCAGTACGAATAAAATTAATGACAATTTTGTTAAAGACAACTTATTGTAAATAATATCATAAGAATCTTTGAAAAAAAATTAAAAGTACTAAACTTATTAGAGGTTGACAAATCTAGAAAAGTGTAAGCAGTGCTCTAATAAATAAATAAACAGTAATTTTGTCACTTTGTTTAAAACTCAATTTTAAAAACAACGACTTTGAAAAAATATTTTTCGATAAATTTTTGTAACATTTTAGGTTTTTTTATTGTAAAAAATTTCTTTCTCATAAGCGTTAAAAGAAAAGTTCAACAATTTAACAAAAATACTACTTACAAATAATTTAAAAAATAAAAATTTACAAAGACAGAACATAATAATCAATTAAGCTTCTTTAATTAGTTTTAACATGCTAAAATAATTATCATTGAACTGCTTGGGTTATTAGATATTTTAGTTCCTAATTAATTCAAAAAAAATAATAATAAAGTCAAAGCAAATTTATTCAAACTAGATCTTTTGACTTTATCATGTTTTGTTCTTATTAGAACTCTTCAGCAAGTAGGAACAAATTCTTTTTTGAATAAATTTGCAATGACAATATGTGTTTACGACTTTTGTAAAATAGTAATTTTTTATTTATTACGTCTAATTATTTTTTTAAACACTTTTATTATTATCTTCTTAGAAAAATTGCTAGTAATTTTTGTTATGCTTTAGTTAATGTGACTTGCTAGAGTTCGTTTAAGTTTTCAAAACTCGTTTAATTAATAGCAAATTAGGATAGAAATTAGCTTTTAATTAGATATTGTAAGTTAGCTCTTTTTGCTTGCAACTTAATACTGAATTGAATTTTATACATAAATTTCAACGTAACAAAATTGTATTTACAGTGAATATACTCAAATTAATATAAAATAAAACTATGTTGTTTAATTGAAATACGCTTAATTTAATAGAAAAGCTTTATTGTTTATTGAAACAGTTTAAACAACACATTTAGTATTTGTGCAACACTGGTGAAAATACTGTTCTGTTTTTAAATCATTAAACACTTTTAAAACAATAAAAACATTATTTATTTTACAGACAATAAAATTGTTTTGTTATTTTAACCAAAACCAGTTTTAATTATTCTCTCTTTCTACCTGATGATTATATTTACATCAAAATAAACCCAACTGAATAATTTTCCTTTCTACATTAATTAAATAGTAATTTTGAAGTGAACTGAAACCAAGAGCTACACATAAAAGCCATTTATTTACTGTCCTTCATATTTTAATGTAATGTAACATGAAACTGTTTAACAACAGGGAGAGGTGATCAATAAAAAACATATGGCATTGTCACATAAAATGATTTTATCAACAATATTGATAAGGCTTGATGCATAAATAGAGCACAGAAATATTAATACTTCTTTAAGAAATGACATAATCTCACACACGATCTTACTTCAATTATAAGTTTTTGATAAAAAACTATTTATTTTATTATTCATTATTTATTATTTAAAATAAGTCAAATGGTTTTTTTAATAAATAATTTCTTTTGGTCTGTTTTATAGCAGCAACATTGAGTAGTTTTTTAACACTAGCTTTGAGAAGAATTTAGAACGACGACGTTCAAATTGTTTTATTTCTGGTGACACCCACATACTGTGATTGGCGAATGAATACGTTCCCATTTGACTAGACAATGCAGGAGGCTTTTAGTGCATATAAAAAAAAGAATTATGTATAGAGTTAGTCATACTCAAAAAAAAGTCAAATAAATTGCATTAAAAATTACTAAATAAATGGTTAATCCTTGAAGTAATTGATTGGTTTGGAATCTTTGACATAATAAACTGTTCACACAGTTTTACCACTTACAAAAAATTTTGTTTAATAGGTTTCAAAAGCTCTTTCAACAATGACCAAGTGGTCATCATCAAGAGATGAATAAAAATAAATTATGCTTAAACATACATGGTTTAAAGAATTGTAAAAATTTTCTAATAATCCGACTAAGAAGATAGAAAGAAGCCGTTATTTTTGTTGAGAGTATTTGTTTTTTTTTTATCTATTTTGATAAATTCAACGTCCAGATGTTTATAGTTATTTGTTTGTTTGACTAATTTTAAACGGTTAATATTAATATGATTGCAATTAGAGGCGTCCTTTGCTAAACCAGATTTGTCCAATCTGCCGTATTTTAAGTACGCGTTGCTCTATATAATTTACACTCTATGCGATAAATTCTGCACTTTTATAAAAATAGGGTTTTGAACTTAGACTTAAAGAAAAGGTAAATAATCTATTTACTAAGAAACTCAAACTTCTTATATTATCTTGAAAAAGAATGATTTGAGTCATTAGGTGTGTATCTTAAAGTGCTTGCTTCTTTGCTGAATAAATCAAATTCTAAATCGCCTGTTGCTTTTCTAATTACGTTTACATCTAAAAAAATTAGTTTGTTATTAAGGTTTTATATGTGAATTTTATTGATGGAAAACATTTGTTTAAATCTGCTACAAAATTGGTTAAGCTTTCAGATATATTAAAAACTGCAAAGACGTCGTCTACGTAATTTTTCCACATTCTAGAAAAATATTAAAAATTGTATTTTGCATTAGTTTTACCAGACAATCAAAAAAAATTGATGGTCTAGTAAATTAAATCGCCAAATTTAAGCATAAAACCTGGTTATGATTAATGTTAAACGGAAAGATAGAGACACATATAGAAAGTTTCTCTAATACATTGAAGAGTACTTATACAGTAGAAACGCGTCTAAGGTTAAGAATCAAATGCAGTTATGGCTGTATTTTTTAATTAATCAAAAATAAAAAAGATAACTAGACAACAGAATTTTAAAAAACAAACATATAAAACTGAAAAATCAGTAAAAAACAGCAGATAAAAATGAAAGATTTATAAGCAATAATCAAGAAAGAAAAGAAACTAAATAGTCTAACTATTATGTTCACTTGTTGTTTTTCTGTTCTTGAATAATGACTTATAAATTTTTACCCACCTCTGTAATTCTTTAATTTTTTGCTTTTAATTTTTTTTCACATTTTTTTGGTGTTTACTTTTTTTCTTTAGCGTTTCAAGTGTGCGCTGATGCAAGCATTACATTATTTAGTGGTTACACTTTACTTTAAACTGCAACGTTAAAGAAGTTTAAAGAGAAAGTAAAAGAGCCTAACTAGACAAAATGTGCAGTTTGTTATTTATACAAAAATTATTGTTATAAATTATTTTTGAGCAACACAAAAACTGAAGAAATCAATTTAATCTTCGAGCAAACAAATTATTTTTTAATTATACAATAAATCCTATATTCTGATGCATAAAAGCAATTTAGTGTAACTCGAATTTAATTACAACAAATTTACTCGACGGATCATGGCTTTATTATGTATTCAATGATTGCAACTACATCAATGGTATAATGGCAGCAGTGACAACATGTAGCCAACCATCCGAATAATACACCGGTTAGGAATTTAATATCTATGAAATGGCTTGCCTTATAAACGTGAAATTGTGTGAAGATAAACAGTTTTATAAAAATATTCTATTCTACTGCTTTAATAACATAAATTATTTCTGAACAAAAAGATGTTTTGTTTTATTTTAAAATATGTATTTCAGTTACTTAACAACAGTACAGTAATTTTTATATTCTTCCATTGTAAAAAGAAAACAACAGAAACAGAATCGAAAAAAATTACCAGTAAGACTTCTTCAACACACAATATTTTTCTCAGAATTGAATCATTTTTTTTTAAATTATCTTCAATAAACAATTTTTTTAGAATTTCGCTCTGCTTTTAAAAGCTTATTAAAATAACAAATGCTTTCAGCAAAACAAGCTAACTTTTCAAGGTAGTTTAAGTATTAACATTTGACACAAATCTTAGATTTCTCAATATAGTTAATAAACAATGTCCTTCTTGTTACTCTTTTTTTAGTTGTTGGCTTTATTACTTAAAACTAGTGTGTTAAAAAATATACAGGGTGTTTTAGTAATAATTGTATAATATAGTAACTGGAAAATACTAGACACAAAATATGCCGATTAAACCTAAAACAAAAAAAAAAAAATAATAAGCTTAAAAATTTACAAAAAATTTGTGAACAAAGCGATACTTTGTATAATAAACAATAATCAAAAAAATCATACATAACCTAAAACAAAGAAAAAGAGTAATAAGCTTTATTGTCTTGAAAATTTACAAAAAATCTGTGAACAAAGCGATACTTTGTATAATAAACAATAGTCAAAAAAATCATACAATTTACAAAAACAAAACAAACAAAGAAATGAAAAAAAAAATAACTCAAAATTATAAAAAGCACATCAACAAAAAAAAACAACAGTACAAATTTAAAAATTTACAAAAAAAGCATACTACAAACTACTAATGAACTAGTAAAACCACTACACAAAAATTTTTAAATTTGTTGACTAAATTCAGTAGAAGAATAAAACGGTTCAACCAAATAAGTCTTAACCGTTTTGCGAAAAGATGTGTAGGTGGAAGAAACCTTTAGGTTTCTGAAAGAGTTTTGTTGGAATCTTGTTGAAACTTTTCCTACGACTTTAAGACGAAAACCGCTTAGAGTTTCCAAAAAACTTCTTTCATAAATTATGTCTTCCATATATGTTTCGAGTAAGTGTTTTTATTCCTTATCGATTAGACAGGGTTAAATAAATTTATCTTTCGATATTTGCTCAAGTTAGACCAACTTATTGACGTAAAATAAAGTTTGCTCTTGTGTTTTCTATCTATTAATTAATAATGATATAGGGTAATCTGCTCAACTCCCGAATGCAAAAAATTTATTGTTCTTTTTAATGGAATCGAGGAATATAATTTAGATTAAAGTTTAAATTAGGATTGCTGCTGCTGTTCTCTCTTTTAATCGTGATTAAATCTGTATTAGCTTTGAATATCTTGCATTTTGCAGCCAGATGTCACATAAAAAACTGTTTGAGCTCTATTAATTAAATTAGAATATACAGAGTGAGTTTTTTCGTCGTATATATGGTCGTATAAGGCCCAATTGCATATAAGCCAAACCAAAGCTACCATACAAGAAACCACACATATAAAAGGTTTTAATTTTTTAGAGTCAAACCTAACTTTTTTTTTAATAGAATGTTTTATTTAATTTTTTTATTATAAACTATTTTACTGTAAATTTGTTTTTTGTATAATTTAAATTATTTTTAAACGGTTTTTGCAAAAGACATGTTTACAAAAAACACAACTTTTTCAAAAAAATTTATAAGACGCTTGTTTGTATATACAAATTTCTAATTTTATTCTTTCATTTTTATTTTTGATTAAAAAATTTGTTTTGCTTTGAACTGAGCTGACTTTACCTTCTGTTTCCTATGCACAACGAATTAGAATTTTGTATTTTGTAAAGTTATTCAAGGTGATGACAAAATTAATAATAACCGTTAGTAACTTTTGAAAAAGTAGATTTAGTCAAAATTTTTGAGACATTTTTTTCAAAGAGCGTTTTTATTGATTTCTTAAATATATTTTTTTTTGACTTTTCTTTAATACTAATTTTTATATAAAGTTAAAAAATCAAATTATACAAAAGCTCCAAGTGTAATTTATTTTATTAAATCTGTTTTGTAAACAATTAAAAAAAAGTACATTAGTTTATATTGATAGTTTAAAAGTTATGAGATAAAAATCTAAACATTAAAAAAATTGCAATGATAGACCTATTAATATTACAAACCTAAACTATTAATTTTGCTCTTTCAAAATCTCGAGTGTATGAACTGTTTCCAAAAAATAACCATAATTAATTTATAAATTTGGACCGAACGCTAGAATTAATTAATTACACGCGTTTGACAATTGCGAAAACAGAATTTCTCAAATTCAATCAATATACAAGTGGTATTTGGTAAGAAAATTGCTGAAACAAGAATTATCAATTGTAACTAATAAGTAAATAATTGTAATCAAACTTCTGAAATTTTCTGTGTTGCTACTACACAGATTATCATACTAAATTCTAAACTCAGATTATAATGGTCATTATAATGTAATTTTTACAATTTTTTTAAAAATATTTTGAGTAGCTATGTAACATACTTAAAAAATGATTTCTGGGTGTTTATATCTTCTTTCGGATTATAGAACAATCACTTTACCGTGTAGGTTAACAACACAATATTTTTTTAAATAAATTTGAAAGACGTACAAGCTATAGAAAATGTTCAAAAGCAATGTAGTAAAACGAGCGACATCTATTAGAAGCTTGCATCAAACTTGTTTTTCTAGATATGTTTTTATGCAAGTAGTTTATGCTTTAAATAATAGAATGGATACAATTTGAAGTATATTGCTGGTTGGACGACTGAGTTATTCTGTTAGCGCCTTTTGTCTGATACGTATATCAAAGATGAACAATGTAATATATTTTCTATTGATTAGCCACCAATTGGTGAAATAAAAAAAGTCAATGCAAATTCATTCAAACTATTTCTGTAAACTTTTTCATATTTTGTTGTTGCGACTTGCTGATGAGTTTCAATAAGAGCAAGACCATGTTTACCGATATAGTTTGAATATATTTGCATTAATCTTTCTTACTAAAAACCAAAATCAACATTTTGCAAAACTACTGGAGACTTAAAGAATCATCATAATTCAACAAGCTTCTTTTTGCGATTATAGTTGGGTATATAAACGTCAAATATGCAAAGCAACCAGGCACTGGTAAGTATTTACACAAATACACTAAATACTTTTTGAAATGGAATCTTTTAACTGTTGAGAAGCATTAAAACTGGAAAAATAGCACGATGGCTGAATTGCTATAAAAATTCTAAGTAAGAAATATGCTCGACCAGTTACAATTTTGGCAATTTAAAAGAGAACAAGATTTTGACCTAATTGTTTTCTTTTAAAATATATTTATAAAATGTTGTTGTTGATTTTTACAGTGAATAGAGTGGATTATGAATATTTTTATTAAAAGTTTGATTTAGAAATTACAGAAGAACCTCTCATCCCACTCAGTGTGATAATGTCACTCAAAATGAGTGGCATAAGTGACAGTTATCCTACAGGCGCAATAAATTACGTCGCTGTGATGCGTCTAACAAGATCTTTCATCAGAAAACTCATTTTATGAAAAATATTATGTAACTACGTAAATAGTGAAGTTTTGCCTCGGTAATCTGTAATTGCTTTAATTACAATACCAAAATTTTCCAATACTGAGGATCTAAAGAAAGTGCTGTTTCGTGTTTTTTTTTGAAACCCTACCGTGTGCATTAAGCCGAACGAAATAGAACAAAAAGAAGAAAAATTAAAGCATTTTGTCCCAGTCGGCAAAAGAGTTTAGTTCATCAATAACGTTACAAAATTTATCTTCGTCTGATAACATTTCTTTTTAATAACGTTTTAATAAAAGAATACAGTTCTAGTTCTTACATTATTGACGAGAAAATGTCTACAGAGGCTTCAAGCGCATTGAAGAAGAGCTGACACAGTCGAGTCTCTGGAGACATAATTTATTTACGGGCACTGCCCACAAACTTTTCTTTTTATTGTCATTATAAATGGCTTGCATGAAATAGAGATTTTTTTTGTTTGGAATTGGCACAATTCCAACACAACAACACATCATCATTAAAACTATGAATTGAATGAGAAAGCTTGCTGAAAAGCATTTTAATGTTAGCGGAAAAACACGTTCTGTAGCGTAATGAACAAAAGATAATGTTAGTGTTATTTTTTAAAGCTCAGTAGAGCAGTCTAATGTGCAAGTATATAAAGTTAATTAACAATGCAGACGCAAAACTTTACTTTAGTATTTATTTTGATACCAGCGTATTTATTATCTACCCTACGCAAATCGGGGTGCTTAGAAATTTATGGTTAGTATAATTACACCTTAAAGCATTACAGAGAGAATTGGTTTTGATTACAATTATAACGTAATCAAATGATTATGTGACGTCATTTGTTTTTTTTATATATATTTATAAGAATGATTTAAATATTCAATCAAGTCTACAACCTCTATGCTATAGTTTAGATATAAATACCTGGAGTCATTTGTCGAGTTACCAACCACTTACTGTCACAAGAGGAACTACGATGTCGCCTTCATATCAATAATAAATATCTCACATTTAACAATAGTTACTGAAACTAAAAGAAACAAACTGAATTTGCTGTTTTCAACAATCCGTAACTAATCGTAAATGACTTATTAACTTTGATCAGTAACTGACTCAAAGCTTTACAACTTCTCAACTAGTGTAGAACTATATAATAAAATCAAATCCTATCGACCAATTAGAATTTCATAAGCACATGAAAATCCTATAAGTAGTTATGTGATTTTATAATCTAATTAGAATGCTGTAAGTAAATTTGACTTGTTACGATTGAGTCAGAACTTTACACAAACTGGAGTCTTATAATCAAACTAGAATGCTGTAAGTAAATTAGGATAGCACCACTTTACAAACAAACTGAAATTCTATAATCCAATTTGAATTTCTTAATAAATGGGCATTTACTGGATTATTTTGAATTTTACAAACAATTCAAAATTCTATTGATAAACTCAATTTTAGAACTCATTGCAGCTGCTACAACCAACTGCAAAACTCGTGAAATTAATCTCAGTTAATTCACTATCAAAAGTCAACTGTCTTTTTTAAAAAGGAGAAAGAACTGTAGATCACTTTGTAAAGCGATCATAATATAAATAACGCTCCAATGCCAATTAAACTGTTGTGTAGTACGTGTACGCACTTGAACATTTCCATGATTATCAAATTATCAAACTATAGACTTTTATATGACTTAGAATTTCACAAACAAACTTAAATTTTATTATTAACATAGAATTTCTCTAATTGAATTAAGTCTTTAAACGACTTTGAAGTTTAAAAACACGTTTACTGATTGAAACCTTATTTTAATTTTAATAACCCACCGCAGCTGCTCTAAGAAACTGCACGACAAGTGATATAAATCACAAATAAAATGTGTGAAATAAATAGTGTAAGAGCGGGACGTAACAAGGGTATCTGTAAGATCACTTTGTAAAGCAATAATACTGTAATTGACGCTATAACGCTAGCTACGCTAAGTGCGCTGTACGTAGACGCACCTCTAACGTTTGCCTGATTATTGAGCCATCAAACGCAAGGACCTTTTTAATTTATATAACGTTGTATAAACCTTACTACTCGAGTTTAGGAACCTCACCTGCTACAACAAAATGAGGGCGGAAGGAATAGTATGTTTGTATGAGCTACATATGAACAGGTGTGTATGTATTCTGCTGTAACAAAATACGGAAACTTGGTCATTTACAAAAATTTATTTTATTTGACTTTTCCACACTGTATAGGTGTAAATAAGCGCATATCCTCTATCGAAATTTAATTTGCTTTTTATGAGGCTAATGTTTTGACTTTGACATTTGTTCTTCTGACCGTATCTGTGAGGTTTTTTTAATTATTCACTACACTTTTGTCTATTATCTTTTATATTACTCTCAATATCTGCATCTCATCAATGTTTGTCATTTTTGTTTACTAAAGTTTCCGAAGCGGTTTCTTAGATGCTTTCTTCAATGCAGATATTAATATTTCCAAAGTAGCTATTTCTGTTCATTTTTTTATTTACCATTTTTTGATATAATTTTTAGTGATTTTGAGTTCTAAGCTACTTTAGTTAGACTTGGTTTTGTGTTTTTATTGTCGATATTGCTTTTTTTATTTTTTTTTGCTGAAAATATACAGTTTGGCGTTTAAAGTTTCTATTAAAACTAAATCACTTTTTAAAATCTTTCCAACATCTAAAATATTTTTTTTTAATTTTTTTATATTTTTATCATGCTTATTATCAAACATATTGTATATTTATAAAGTGTGTAGACTGATAAAACAGATAAGCAGGTAGAGATTATTATGATATCAGCCAATCACACAGATTATTCTCTCCCTTACATAAAAAGCTTCTTGGAAAAAATAGCAATTAGGCTATCGAATACTACATAATATCGGAAATATCCTAAAAAGATTATGTGTATTTGCAAGTACGATATTATCTTAAATGCTTTTTAAATGATATTTAGAGAGCGAACATCGCTTCGCCATAATATAATGAATCTAATAATATTTTTATTCTATCATTTTAACTCAAAATCGTAAAAGTTTAGTACGGTGAAGCTTTATTGCAAAGTTTTATGTCTCTTAGTATAAATCTGGAGAAAAAATAACTGCTCATTGTTAAGCTGTTTATGAATTTTTCTAACAGCTTATATGTATCTATATCCACTTTTTTTCAGGTTTTCTCGTAAATCTAAATAAATCTTCTAAAAGTTGACAATAGGCATAATAGATAAATGGTAAAGCATTATTGACATCTTTCAAATTTATCTCCTTTGCAAAAAAGAATAGAAAATTTAAAGCTGTAATCTTAATTTTTTCTGCTTCGAATTAATTATAAAATAAAACGTATGTAAAAGCTAACTTTGATAGCATTTTATTAACCAAATAAGAACAAAAAACCCCGATTTTTTTAAGTGAAATTGTATATTTTGATTTCACAAAAGCTGGCATTTAATTTAAACTAAAATATTAGAAAATGAAGCAACCGGTATTATTGTATCAAGATCAACAACTGTTATTAATTACCAATTAATTTAAAAATTATTTTGAAAAAATGAATCAAAATGACTCTTTCAGTATTTTTACATCAAAAGTGTATTCTCTGTAAAACAAATTATAATTTTCTTGTTTTTAGCATCCTGGTATCAAAAATCTGGTATTTTTGCTGTAAACCATTAAGCGCAAGATTTGAATTTCTAAAATAATTAAAAATATGTTTTTTGTCATATGAAAGCTCACCCAGTATAATGGGTGATATGACCGCAAAGCCTCACAATACTCTGAGTTTTTAATTATAAATCAAGTTGATTATTGCTCACATTGTTTGACAAACTTTAAATTTTTATTCAGTTAGTTTTAGATTACAATTAATAGTTGAAAACTATTAATTTTCAGATCTTTCTGGTAATTTTATTAAATTTATTAAATTCAATTTTTAGATCTTTCTTTATACTGTAACGAGAAAGCTGTACAATTTATTTATTTCTTATTCAAACACTTGAATAATGTTACTTTTCCACACAGATTTGTTTGTATACTAATATTACACTATTTGATATAGATTATTATTACACTTTGTAAAGGCACTTTGTACATTTATATTTATATCGATTCTAAACACTCAGTCGTCGCTTGCTCTATCAAGTCTAAACTGATTCCCGTCGCTTGCTGTTCGCTTAAATATTGCGTTCGACACCAAACGGTCTGGAATTGACTAAATAACTTCTCGAACTATGGATTCTTCTTAAACCTTCGATTTTTTTTTATTGCCTCGTTTTTAAAGATGTTTCATCTCCAAACAAAGTGGCATAGAAAAAACACGGAACTGTTTTCTTGCCTCTTGCAGGATTGGGGTTCTCACACACTTAAATGTCGACGCCGGTATGCTTAAAGAAAACTTCTACCATACTTTTCCAGTCTAATTTATCATGTCCGGAACCTAATATCGAAATAGCCAACTTCAGCCAATCGCTTTTCCATAGGTGGTTTTTCAACTTATTTAAAGCTTCCCACACAGTCACTAGATAGTAAGTAACTGAGTTAATTCGTGTCTTTATCTTGTAACAATAATGTTCTTCCAATTGACAGTCTCTGTCGGATCAACTCCTAAAGTCTTCTAAATTAATGTCTAAAACTGTAAGCTAGCTTTTTTAAAGTTTTCAAATTTTGGGAAGTACAGTGCGTTAAGCAATATTCCTTAGAGAGTTTAAACAAATCTTGATAATGTTTTTTAGTCGTGAGATTGAATGTTTTAGAGATTTCTCAAAAGTTGGCTCTAAGAGTGATTGTCGCACTATCATTATTACCAGCTATCGAAGCCAAACGGTTTAAATGGACTACCCTTGATTTCTCGCCGATGTTCTTTTTAATCATTATATCATTTATCCTTTTCAAGACTCTGTCAGGATGATTCCAACAAGTTTGCAGCTTTGAGAATAAACCCCGTCGTTGCTGTGGGTTACAAAGCCAGATCAAACCGCTCTCTTGATAACCGCCGTTTTCCGTTCGAATGTCGCAATAGTCTTTTATTCTGCCACTATCAATCTGAATATTAGAGCGAAGTCTGTTGTGGATATCGTTCAACTTGTTTTTCAAGTCAGAAACGTAATCTTACCCAGCTATGTTGTCTCTAGGTGTAGTATCAAACTTCATTAATAACAATTCGTTCAAATGGGCTTCTTACGTTGTACTGTTTCGCGCAGCTTCTGAATGGTTGTTGTGATGTCTAACTGTCTTTGACTGATTTCATTATGTACGTCTTTCAAAAAATTAATTTTTTTTGTTAGAAATTATTGTCTGCACTTGCTTTTCTGTTTTGTCGCCATTCTCAAAAACACGTGTTAACAGATTATTGTCTAAAGTCAAAAAATTTCATTAAACCCGATACGATTTGACAGTAGGAGGATAAGGTGCATTTTCTTTCAACAACGACCTCGCATTTCTTCTTTCTCATAAAATAATTATTTTTAAGTTGTCATCTTGCTTTTGTTCCTTCCACAGCTTCTTTGATTCCTATTTATCATCCACTACTGCAGTTTAAAGATAAGGCATCTGCATTTCTGTGGCTTACTCTTGGCCGATGCTCAATTTCAAAATTAAACTCTTGCAATTTCTCAATCCATCCTGCCACTTGTTTTCCTAAATTCTTAAATTGCTGCAAATATTTCAATGCAGCATGATCAGTTTTTACAAAAAATTGACGCCCATACAAGTACTTGTAAAAATAGTCCATTGCTTTTACAACTGCTAGTAATTCTCTTCGTGTTACACAGTAGTTGCGTTCGGGTTTTGACAGCAATTTACTGTACTATTTAACATTTCAACAACTTTTTTTGTTTATCTTAAATCTGAGAAAAAACGACGCTAATGTTTACATTACTAGCATCTGTGTTTAGAACAAATTTTTTATCTAGTATTTGATAACAAAGAATTGGAAATTTTGATAAAACATCTTTCAATTTATCAAACGTTTCTTGACAGCTTCTTTCCCATTAAAAACTGGAATGTTTTTTAGTCAGTCTAGTCTCTGATTTGGCTATGACCGCAAATCCAAGAGCAATACGTCAGTAATATGCGCAAAAACCTAAAAGACTTTACATTTCTGTTTTTGTAGTGAGTACTAGTCATTCTCTGACAGCATTTATTTTCTCCGTGTCTACCGTTATCTCTTCTTTAAAAACAATGTGTGTTAAATACTGCATTTTTTTTCAAGCAATTGGCATTTCTTAGAACTCAACCTTAGACCAGCGCTTCTTAGTCTTGAGAAAACATAGTTTAAGTTTTTGTGGTGTTCTTCAAACATTTTCCCCACGATAATAATGTTGTCGAGCTAGACTAGACATGTTTTCTATAACAAGCCTCTTAAAACCTTTTCTATCAATGGCTTAAAAGTGGCTAGAGTGAAACAGCATTAATGTAAATTCCACACTCTAGAACCAACAGAGAAAAGCTGTCTTTTATTTATCTTTGAGAGCTAGTTCAACCTGCCAATAGCCACTTTTTAAATCTAGTGTCGAAAATATACTTGATCCTGCTAGAGTGTCCAAAGTGTTGTCAATTCTTGGCAAAGGGTATCTATTCTTCTTGACGATAGTACCACCGGTGGTACTATCCAGTACAACCAGTGGTTGAGTTGACGATAGTACCACCAGCACCACTGGTGGTACTATCGTCAACTCAACCCAAAACCTGTTAAAAGATTTAGTTAAAACATTTTCTTTCTTTATTTCGTTAATGATTTCTTTTGCTTATTCTCTCTTAGCCAACGGTAACTTTTTACACGTTTGCCGAATTGGTGTAGGCTCACCAGTGTTAATTTTGTGTTGAACTAATCTTGCTCGTCTTTTTGGCCTGTCATTTATAGCAAAAACATGTTGATTTTGTAGAATTGACTTTTTGTTTGTGCCTAGCACTCAAATCTAAAAGAGATTCTTTTTTCTTATTTTAGAGGCAATTTTTTTTGTGGCTACATATGCTAGGGTGTTAAAATTTCTAGAGATGGCAGAGATCTGAAAGCAGATTCTATAAACAGTATCTTTTTTTAATTTAGTAGGACTATAATTAAAGGTCTATGACTCTTCTAGGTATATGTTCCTTGCTCTTCCTACTAAGACTGTTTTGCCCACCAGATCGTCATTGTTGGTTGTTTCAAACACTACAGAGCTACCATCTTTTACAGTTTCTTTTATATGGACTTCAACAACCGTTTCACATCTAGCGGGTATTTCAATGCCGTTAAAAGAATTGCCACTCAATGTCTGATTACACCGCGACTACTATGTTTTCTGAGTAAAATTGTTTATTGACGTCAAGCTTGAAACCGTTGGTGGATAATAACCAGATTCAGAATCACTTCTTTTTGAATTTGTGCAACAAGCACTAACTGTCTAAAACACTTATTACCGATTTTAAAAGTCACTTTTGTTTGTTTTTTTACTACGGCAGATTGTCCAGCAGTTGTTCGTACACTCCATCTCGTTGGCTTTTCACCTGTTGATGTAAAATATCTACGAACAATTGATTTTGTAGCTTCAGTGTTAATGAAAATACTTTGCTACTTTTCATGAACCAATGTGTTTACATAAATGCTGTCTATTTTTAGTTGCAAGCTGAAAACATACACAGTTGTTTTCAGAACATGTTCATAATTAATTAATTTTTATCCCACATCTGACATTAAATTATAACGTAAAAGGTACACAATTTATTTATTTATTTTTTATACATTTAAATAACGTTACTTTTTTCCACTAACTTATTTCTATACTAATATGTATTATTATTATCACACTTAGTACATTTATGTTTATATTGATTTAAGGCACTTGTTAGTCATTGCTTGTTTTATTACGTTTGAACTGATACCCGCCGCTTGCTGGTTGCTTATATAATGCGTTAGGCAGCGAATGGTTAGGAATTGACTGGATAACTTCTTGAACCATCAATTCAGTTACAATACAATTATCATTTGTTATATAATAATAATATTGATTTCTATTTTTATAATTTATTAAAAGTAAATGTTTTTTCAAAGTTACCATGTTTTACTTTAATAAACCAAAGTTTCTTGTTTTATTTTTTTAAAACAATAACAAAATTTTCTAAAATCGTTTTTGATAGAAAACAGGTACATCTTTCAATATCTAAATATCAACTATTTTTTTTTTTTTGAAAACTAATATTATTAATATCACAGCTTTTACCAATGCGGTTTTATATAAATAATTTTTTGTTCACAAAATAAACAATGTCTTGCAAATATCATGACATTATATAATTTTTCATTAGATTTCTTTGATGTTGAGGCTTCTTTCTGGTCGACGTTTGAGGAAAAAAATTTTTATTTGATTCGAAGAAAACGTTCGCTTTGTAGCTCGTTTGTTTTAATTATCAGCTTTATTAAGCTTGTCTGCTAAATATCACAAACTCGCCACATAAAGTGATTTTTTATACGTTGTAAAGTAATGTGTCTTTTTTTATAATTTATGGTACCCATTTACAAAGAATTTTTGTGGTAAAATAAGGCAGCATGCGGCTCAAGCTTTTAGTTGCTCTATCTGATTAATTAATTTGTATAAAGTTTTTGGTAGTTATCACAGTTTGACCTTTTTGGCACCAGACTGAAGTTGTTAATTCCCGTAGGAAAACTTTACAGGTCAGGTAATTTCATGAATGAGTTCATTCATTAGATGATGCGAGCCTTTGTGTTTTTTTGATTGATACATTTTGATGTGTGCCAACGTTTGGCTTGTATCCTTTATCCTAATCTTTTGCTTCAAGGAATATAGAGAAAAGCGTACTCAAATAAAAAAATTTTAAATTATTTATTTTTGACAAAAATAAGAAGAAACTCAATAAATCTGATTAAGTTAAAAAATATCTTAAAAACGCTTTTCCAGATTTAATTTGAGAGGTGAGCGGAAAAACATTCAATTAATAGCACATTTTGAGGAAGAAATTAATAACGAAGCTAGAGCCTCAGAACGGATATTGTGTAAAGTTGCGTGCTGGAAAATCTCCTGGGGAGTTTTCAGAAAATGCCAAACATGTATCTGATATAAATAAACGTTTGGATATGTGTGCTGTGAGAGCAAATGTGATCTTTTCAAACTTTTACAAGCTATTACATTGGTTTACAAAACTTTTTTTTAGACGGCTGAATTATTTATAACTCCAATAACAGACGCTTAGCCAAAAAAAAAAGAAAAAATTAAAAGACAAAAATGTTTTCATCGATTTTGCTAAATACCTTTTGCCTTGTGGTGGTTGTTTGCTCACATTAGTGCTGTTTACCAGAGCATTGAAAAGCCATTTCAACATCAATATCTACTTAATTCTGAAAACCAGTTAAATACACAATAGTTTTTAATAAAGCCAGAGAAATATTGCAATAATTCAATTTTAGGACTAAATATGTGAGAGGCATGCGTAACCAAATCATTTTATAAAGTAAGCTTCTAATTTTTTAGTCCAGCTCAAACTTGTATTTGCAATTTCTAACTTTTTTCAAATAATTAAATATTGTCTGTCTAATTATACATCTGCTTAGGAATTATATAGAGATAATAACCAGTAAAAAAACAAAGATAAACAAAAAAATGATAAAAAAAGTAAGAACAAAATTTGAGATGAAATAAAGTAAACAAGTAAACAAAGACAATACGTGATGAACGTCCGAGAACAAAACAAAATATATTAATGAAACAAGTAAAAGAATGAAAGTACTTTAGACACAATCATGTATAAAGAAAGAAATAGATATAAAACACAGATAAAAAAACTTGTAAAAAAATAGACTAAAAAACTTTTAAAAAAATATGAAATAAGAATGACTATGTTTATATAAATTAGACATAACCATAAAGAGCAAAAATTTAAAGATAGAAAAAGATTTAAAAAAGACATAAAAAAAAATGCAAGAAAAATATAGATGTTAGGATTAATCCAACAGACTCTAGAATATTATGTAAAAAAACACAGTAAAAATAAAAGCAAAACCGAAAGCGGTAAATAAGAAAAAGATAGATGTGTGGTATTGTAAAAACGTTACAAAACGGAAAACAGAAAAACAAAAAATAGAACAAAAAGAAAATCCTAGCTAGCTATAACTGCGAAGAAAACTAAAAGATAAAGATAGACACATAAAAAAACAAAAAAAAAATAAGAATTTGAGAGAGAAGGTACAATAAACATAAAATAGTTTAATTTTAGCAGAGTTGCCGAGACATAGATAGAAAAAATTAAGAGAGACAAAAAACAATTGTAAGATTCAAACGCAAAAATAAAATAAGAGAAAATAAATTTTAGATAGAAAAAAATGACAGATGTGAAGAATAAAAAAATACATAACGCACATTATAACAAAAATTTTTAAAAAATTAAGTGAGTGAAATTCATTGAAAGAAAAATAGTTTAAAAAAAAAATGAAAAATGTCAAAAAGAAAAAAACAAAACTGCAACAAAAAGCAAAAAAAAATTGATAAAAAAATGAGAAAGTTAAGATAAAACAGACAAAAACAAATAAACAAAAAAAAATTGGATTTTAATATTTTACAAATTAATATTATAAAAAAAAATTGTAAAGTATTATATAGTAGTTTAGCATTGTTTATCAACTTAATGGTTGATAAACAATTTTTTTGCAACATAATAGTAAAAAAAAAAATTGTTTGAGATATGCTATATTTTTTTCCTCAATGACAGTTATCAACACTTTTAGTCTTTACTTTTGTTGTTTTTTTTTAAGACTGTAAACATAAAACTGTTTAATTCATCTATTTCTGTAGCTTCTAGTAGTATTTTTGTAGACTTTCTGCTAAAAGTAGCATATTTATTTGAAAATTTTATGTTTTATATCATAATACTAAGAATTATAACATTTATAGTATACGCAATACGAAATAGTCTAAATAATAAAAAAAAAATTAAAAACAATCAATGTGGAAAAGTGCTACTGTTTGATAAATTTTATTAAAAACTAGTGCAGATAGCAAAATAAAAAACCAAGAAAAATATATAAAAAAATAAAAAAGAAAAATGAACAAATAGACAACGAGTTATATTAGAGAAAACACAGTCACAAAAAATATCAGTGTAGTATAAACACAGTATAAGGAAAAGAAGCGTAAGGTATTGAAACAGAATCAGATCAGAAAAAGTAAAAAACAACGCAAAAAAAATCAAAAAAAGAACAAAAAAGTGCTTGACAGAAAACATCACAGTAAATATTCAGATTTAAAATTAATAAAATATTTTTTTTTAAGTTTTGTTAATAAAATCAATATATTCATTTCTAACGAATTTTTTTTTAATTTGATTTGACGTCGAAGCTTGTTGTAAAGGTTTAACTTTGAACTGTAAATCTATCTTTATCATCGAATCAAAGTGACAGTTCTTAATTTGACATCTGAATCTAACCTCACTTTTAATTTAATAAATCGATAGCTCAACACGTTAATGAGATATAATTCAGAGCTTGTAGTGTTGTTATAACAAACAAAAAAATAAACTTTAAAAAGACAATAAGTCATTCAGTCTTGTTTCATTAAAAAAATTAGCTCAATAATTCTCTTTTTCCCATCAACTCGGGAGTCGTTTCGAAAATAAGATTCCACCACAAAAAATTTTTGTTTTAGTAAAAAAACTATTTTAAATCCCAAAATAAAGAAATTGAGATATTTAGACATATGAAGCGATCGTTTTTCAAATTATGGTGCGTTTATACACAAACTCATAAACATGTACATTTTAAAAAACACCCGTTATATTAACTCACTATCTGTTTTAAATAGTTTTTATACTTACTGGTTTTCTTGATTTTGTTTCTAATTTGCTAATGTTAAAAAACATTATTTGAGATATATCATATTCAACACAGATTGTTGAAACAGCAATAGTTTCTCTAAATACAAACAAATACACAATATGTGAAAAATAATCAAAATCCTGAGTAAATTAATTTTAATAATTTGAAAACTGGTGCTTGTTGTATAGCGCATATAAGTTTAATCAAAATCTGACAAGTTATTTTATTATTTATTTTTTTCTTAATAGTGCATAGTTAATTGACTTTAGTTTCTGACACTGACAGCTTATTATAAACGCAAGTAACAAATTACAAACCTAGAAAACCGACTGTAACATAATTAATTATTAATTTGTTTCTTTAATTAATTCAAACTAAATGCTTTTTTTGATCAATATGCTCAAGCTAATTTCATAAATACAACTAAAAAATTTTCAAATTGAAACAAAGCTGTGAAATAAAAGCACAAAATGAAAAATATGTATCTGCAGCAAATAACATGTATATTTTAGTCCTTCTAGGTGTTTCAAGCAATCGTTTGAAAATTAAAAATCCGCTCACGCAACTTAAAGTATGTCATTTTAGTAAACCCTCTGAAACATAGGAATGAAAGAAAACAGTTTTTATATACAATATCGTCATCAGATGTCAATACGATTTTTGGGTCTAACTTCTATATGTTAAATTTATGTTTTTACGCCAAAAATGTAAAAAATATATATTTTTTTTAATAAAGTTTGCTTTTGTAACCGTTAAAACAGTTTTTAAATTTTTCGACTAAAGACACAGATTTTTTTAAATTTCTCTTGCGTATTAAACCCCAAATGTAATCTCTCAGCATATTCTTATTACACTGACGGATGGATATCGCCGTTGAAAGTCCATTACATCTTGGTGAAAACGTTCTCCGTGTTCTTTTCCAATGTCTAGAATCAAAATTTAGACATAAAAACTAAAACCTAAAAAAGGTTTTTTTGCTGACCGTGGATAATTAATTAAGATAGTTAAAAAATTAATTTAAATAATCAATTAATTATTCCGCCTTGGTGATGGTATTGTATACCATGAACTTTTACTTGAGCTTTTAAAGTTTTTAAGCAATCAAAACAATTTATTGAAATAATCTTTTAATGACCGTGTCTTCTACCAATTTTCAAAACATAATAAACAAATTTGCGATTTTTTGCAGCATAAATTCTGGCGTCTAAGAAGAGTTTGATGAAGGGAAGGCATCAGTTTCGCAGGCGCTTCAGCTTGCAGCCTTCATTTTTAAAGGAAGAAGAACCCGATGAAGAAAAACAGCAGCGTCTTCCTCATCCAAGGTATTTTTCATCAAATTTTTTTTAAAGTAGTTTTTTATAGAGATTTTAATAGTAGAAATCGTGGAAATCAGGTATATGAGAGCACGCAATATCTGCCGCTTTTCTGAAGATTCTTAATAAAAGTAAAAACTCTAAAGCTGTCATGTAATCTTTATATTCTTTGTTGGCTTTTTCCAGAGCTTTTGAACGTCGCATGCGCCATCAATTATGAAAGTATTGATGGTAGTGACAGACATTTAAATTTTTTTTATCGCGCATCTGCTACAATGGTAATTGCTGACGCGTGTTAGATTCAATCAAATACGAATTATTGTTGAAAAGAGAAAAGAGTAAAAGACATTCCAAATATATTTTAGAGAGAAGCTTGAAACTTATAATTTATTTTGTTTACGAAGTTTCTTCAAGTTTTATAAATCACGAGAATATTCTTATTTGGTCTAAATTGGAAATGAAACTGAATAAAAAATTACAGAAAGAAAACGTAAGATAGGAATAAAAACAACTTAAGTTTTATATATTTATTGTTTGTCGTGTTTTCCATGAAAAACAACATGTTTGTTAAAAATAAATGAATAAATATAAAAAAATTATTATATCACATAACGGGTCTTTTTAAAATTTAGCGTCATAGTCGGCTATGCCTATGAAGTTGTGTAAACGGACTATAATTTTTAAAACAATTGCTTCAAATGTCAAAATAATCACATACTAAATTTCTTTATTTTTGAATTTAAAATGATTTTCTCACAATAAGAGAAACGTTTTGTGGTGGAATCTTATTTTCGTAACAGCCACCAAAATGAATGACATTGACTGCTTGCAAGATGCCGAGAGGGGATTTTACAGTCATTTTGCACAGCTTTATGACGATAAAATTGCGGTCGGGTACTTTCAACTAGGCGGTGCTATTCCACATACCACTTATTAGATACTGTACCATACCACCTCATTCTATGTGATTTTTTATGGCTTTATTTTATAAACTTAATTTTCTAGCAACGTTTAAGTAACCACAATTGCAAGCTTTGACGCCAATTTTAAAAAAACTTTTAAAATGTTGTCTATTGACTTTAAAGCATTTGCAGACTCTTTGAACAATTGTGTTACTGACATTTGTCAACATCTGAGGATTATTATTAATTTCATCAATTTTGGCATCTATTGCCTGAAGCAACTCATCACGGTTATATAAGCGTTGCTGGAAAATCTGGTTATGTGTCTTAACTTATTCACTCAAAGATGAACAATCTTTTTATAGTCTTGCAAAATAAATAGCTGTTTTTTTAATCATGAGAAGAAAATTTTTTACTTTTTTTTCTTATTTTTAAAAGCGACTAACTAATTAGATGCAAAACAACCAAAATATTTTTAATACAGTCTTAAAACTCACTTCTTACGCTCTCTACAAAAAATTCCATCAAACTTTTACATTAACTCTTCAAACTTTGCTAGCGTTCTTGAAATTCTTTAACAAATTAAGACAAACCGAAGAAAAATTACCTTTAAATAAAAAAATTAGCTTCGTTCGTGATAATCAACAGTCTGTAACTCTTTAAAACCAGAGTAAACTGAATTCATCTCCACAGTCTCCGCTTTTTAACTTAATTTTCTGTTTGCGTGATTAATTGAATTACTAAGTAAAAATAAACACTATTACCAAGAAAAAAATATGAAATACAGCAGACTTTAAAGAGGTATAAAACGATCGTGTTAAACTAATCTAATTTGGAAACAATTCTAATTAAGAGCACAAGAAATAGAAAACAAAAAATGCGAGCGTCTTGTTCTAGAATATAATTCTAGTAAGCAAGCTGCTATTAAAATATAAAGGTTTTTTTTATTAAAAAAAGTTTTTCACATTAAATTTAACGAAAAAAATTTTTAGATTCAAAAAACATGCCGTAGCATCATACTTGTCACAAAAAGTTTTGTGCTTAAGCACTCATCAGATAATTTTATACTACGCAAGCGTTATGTGGCGAAAATTTTTGACAGCTTATTACTATAATCGCTAAATAATGAACTCACTTATTATCAAATTATTTCATACTATTACTGCTTTTTTTTAAAAGAAGAAATGCTTTCACGGCCTGAAGTTATTAAAATATTGGCATCTTTCGGAAAAGACCGTGTTGAACGGTTTAATAAAATTGTCGACGTTTCGCACTTCATCGGTGGAGGCGTCATCAGGACAGGGAAATAAAAGTGAGAATAAGCAGGGTAACTCGACTAGAGGCAAAACTTATTCTCACTAGCTTATTCTCACGAGAATAAGCTAGAAACTTGAGAGAAAACGCATTCCCGCGTTTATTACTGCCGTTTGTAAAATGCTTAATTTTCTTTCTTTGATAAAGAAATAGCTATTAATAAGTTGAGAATGGTCAATAGAAATTTTGGTTAAAACAGCAATTCATTAATTCTGAAAAACAGTTAATGGATTATTATTCTGTTATTTATATTTTAAAGCACAATAACTTGGCCGGCATTGTTTGGAATAGAAGGTAAAAAGACTTTTTCGGAAATCGTCTTGGAAACAACATTTTCCTGCTTATTTACGCGCAGGAAAATTAAGTTTTCCGGACAAGTACTGTAAAAACTTTACAAGACGCAAAATAAAAAAAATACTCTAGTAACTATAGTTGTCAACAAAATTGACAAACTTGATTTTTGTGAAATTTGTCAAAAAAACTTTTAAAATTTGTAAATTTCGTCTTTTTTTACAATTTCCGGAAAAATTTAAAACAAAACACGTCAGTAAAATCTCTTACTTGACTCGGAGGTTTAAAATACTCAGCACAAAGTGCCTCGTATTTCAATTTAGCTCCTCTTCAGTGATGTGAAATTTTCCTGACTTTTATGTAAATAACGCAATAAAAACCATTAATTTTTTTTTATGTGACAATATAAATTTTAACCATTTTTAAAATGTTTGCCCCGTCGATACATACTTGATAATAATAAGCAAGAATATTAAATTGCTTTTGATACTAAAATTTTAACTGCAAAAGGATCGTCTAAATAATTCTGATAGAAATAACATTTCAGCATGAAACAAGACAATCACAAATGCAAACTCTGTGACATTGTTTCCTGATTGTCAACGTCAAAGACAAACAATGGCTGACAATCTACATGCTTCCGATGTTTAATAAGAGCTTTTGACGTTTACTAGAAATCAATTATCTGTATTGAGTTTACTAAAATTGATATAGATATTAAATTTAGAATATAAATTTTTTAAAAATTTCTTATCTTGATCAAAAGAGGTATATACCTATACTGTTGTGTTGTGGTTTAAAAACAGTTTTAAAACTTGTTTTAGCATTTTTGTTTCAATTAAGTATTACAAATCTATTTCATTATTAATTTCATTTTCTTGTTTTTGTTCTTTTTAGATTATTTATTATTTTATTTTTATAATAATAATAAACGACATATACATTTTTATCTACTCAACTGCCACAAAACAATTTTGTAACAACGAAAACAATTTCAAAATAGAAGCTTTTTGCGACTTTTTCTATTAAGTATACTATACCACAAGTTAAACTTACAAAGTGTGATCAATAGTACATTATATACCGTGACGGAAAAGTCTTGCATTTCTGTCAAGAAATTAACAAGTTACTTCTTAAGCGACAGAAATGTTAAGAACTTTATTTCGAGACAGAAATGCAACATTTCGTCAAGGTTTTTATACAGCTTTACCCACAATCACTTAATATATCTATTTTTTATAATTCAATATAATTATTACTGTAAGTGTGTTTGAATAAATTAAAAAAAACAAGTTGCCAAGTTGCAATAGCCGAAATTGACAATTATTAAAAAAAAATTATTGCAAGCTGCAGCAGAAACTACAAAAAATCTAATACTAGACAAAAGTATAAAAAGACTTATATGACTTACATGGACTAAGCTAAACAATACAAAACAAAACATTCATCTGAAAATGTTTTGTCGGCCATATTTTTATAGTTTTTCAAACTCAAAAAAAAACAGCAATGCTCTAATGCACACTAAACTTGAAAAAAATTGACATTTTGAAGTATTAAATTCAGGTGCAAAAATTAAAGATTGATTATAAAACCATAGATCGTTGCTTGCGGTGAATTACATAACGACGTCGTAGTATAATAGAAGTTATTATAATAGAGAAATTAGAGAAACCAGATACAATACAGAATACATGAAGTTGATAACAGAAGAGGGACCGGAATATGTAAAAAGAGAAAGTAAGAGAGAGCCAAAGATGATTGCAAGAATTAGATGTGGGAATGAAGAGAGAGACAACAGATATTGGATGGAAGAAAACGAAAGAAAATGCAGGATGTGTGGAAGAGAGAAAAAAACATTGGAGCATATGATGAAAGAGTGCATAGAAATAAAAGAAAGTATGCTAGAGAGAGAGGATGTAATGAAAGAAAATAAAGAAGGAATAGAATAGATGATAATGAGGGAGAGAGAAAGATTAAATCAGAAATTAAATAAAAAATAAATAAAAAAAAAGGGAAGAGATCATAGGAGGGAAAGCGGGAGACAGAAGTATGCAAAAAAAGTAAATGAAGACAGAGGAAGAGAACACAAAGAAAAAAAAGGAGGATAGGATAGAAAAAAATTGTGTAAAAATGTATAATTGGGTATTAATGTATATATTTAAGCCTGTATAGGTAATAATAAACATGTTTACTACTATAATAGAAGTCGTGGTACAAATAAGCTAGGTTTTTCCGCCCAAGAGAGGGAAGATGCACATTACCTACTATTTACATATTTGTTATTATCCAATTACAATACTCCTTGGGAGTAAAAGTCTATAGATTCTAAACGTTTTTATAAAATATGGAATGTAATGAAAAGAAATAAAGAAGGAATAGAATAGATGATAATGAGGGAGAGAGAAAGATTAAATCAGAAATTAAATAAAAAATAAATAAAAAAAAAATTATTTATTAACAATTACATTACATAAATTAAACAAATTGAAAAAAATAGTAAGCTATCCTCGTTTTAAAAAACATTTTGTCAAAAGTTTACTTCTAAACAAGTGTCTTTTACGACTCGTATGACAATATACTATTATACAATTTCATTGTTAGACATAAATATGAAGAAATTGTAAAATTAAATGCTATTCACAAACGAGTGTAAAACGTTGTATTTTGCAACGTCAAACTTTAAGCTGAAAATCCGACGAATAAGCGGAGACATTGGCGCTGTAGAAAATGTCAGATGAGGATTGTTACAATGTTAGTATTTTTTTTTTAAACTGTATTTTTATTTAATTTTGATATTTTGCACGTTTTATGCTTACTTATCACAATACCATTTTTTTGCTGCTTTTATTTAACAGCTCGTTTATTTATAAATAACTAGCTGACCCGGCGAACTTCGTACCGCCTAACAGTCAATGAATGTCGTGTTACTTTTTAGCTGAACTAATTTAGGCTTTGATGAACGTAAAACAATGATACAAAGTAATATATTTATATAGATAGAAACAAAAAAAGTATTTTATTATGATGAATGATGATGAAAACATACATACAGAATGAGAATAAAAATAAAAGAAAATAAAAAATAATAATTAAGTACTTCAAACTCATGTCAGAAAAAAATTATTGAAAACTATGTTGTGCAGATAGAGAAAAAAAAAATAAAACTCGGATTAATTTATTAATAGGATTTTTATTCAAGCACTTTATGGTAAACGACATTCTTTGTTTTTTGGTCAGGCGCAAGAACAAATAAAGCGGATGGTTTGCCGACACGTGAGCATGCCACGTACAATTGACCATGAGAAAAACATGCATTTTCTAGATTGAGGCCACAAATAGTCAAGGATTGGTCCTGTGATGTGTTGATCGTCATGGCGAAGGCAAGACGAATCGGGAATTGAATTTGTTTAAACTCAAAGGGCATATCCGTTGGGATCATTGGAATCCTTGGAATAAGAACTTCCTCATCTTTAAATTTTCCTTTAAGTGTCGACGCGTGCAATTTCTTGCAGATAATTGACTTCCGATATTCCGTTGCCTAATTGCATTACGGCTTCGTTAGGAAAGATTAGATCTTCTAGGACGCGGCATTGTTATTAAAATGTGCACTCGCATAAAACCACCAAATATAATAACAGTGCCTGAACTTTCGAGACATAGACAATAGCTCAAAGAGTATATAACCACTACGCATCAATAGCTTATCAAAAAAAAATCATAGACAACCTATAAAAAGACATTTACACTTTTGTTAACCTGTAGATTTTTTTTCCTTAATCTTATAACCTTTACCAACTGATTTTTTATTCTCTAAATTCCGTTCCTTTCCGATGATTTTATGTTTTTACTGTAGAATAAATCTTAGGTATTATTTTCGGGAATTAAAAACAAATATAACAGTACCTGAACTTTGTAGACATTTTGCAAAAAATAAATTTCTGAACGCACACATAATGTCTTCAGAAAAAATAAAGTTGTGGCTTAAAGGTCTCAGCAACCAGGCCATAAGCTCCAAAAAAAAATAGTTGTTACACTATTTGACAGGATTGGACAACAAATGTTTAACATGTAATAAACAAATCAGCATCTATTGAAATGATTAAGTATTCATTACACATATCGAGTTTTTATTGTTTTTAAGATGTATTCGGGACGGAAACCAATCCAACAAATCAAAAACCATGGCAATCGGTCCAGCCGTTCTCGAGTTATAAGTGTTGTAACAAACACGACTTTCTTTTATATATATATAGATATGTATGCTAAACTGAAATGTAACCTCTCCAATATTACATCCTTATAATATGAGAGTTTATTATTGTTATAAATTCTTATAATATAAAAATACTAGCTGACCCGGCAAACTTTGTACGTACCGCTCAACAATCAATGAATGCCGTGTTACTAATTAGCTGAACTTAATTTATAACTTTATAAAAGTGATACAATGAATTCAAAATAAATGTTAAGCTCACTACATTATTAAAATAATAAAACAATAAAAAATTAAGTGTATCGCGTGTCAGCCAGAGATGATTGAATTAAATCATCTACATATTCTGCATGAAATGTACTCGGTCTAATTCTCTTCATTGTAGCAAGCACCTTGTAATAAACAACATTTTATGTTTTTTCGCTCTTCTCGTGCAATTTGTCGTTCGTTCAGTTGAGAATGATCAGATTTTCTTAGCCGCGACATTATCAATAATAATACTCACCATTTAAAACAAATCACAGACATCTGGCCTCGTTTGTCTTAAATAAACTACATGTTTGCGACGTAAATATTAATCTAATATGCTGACTCTGACTGGATTGACAGCATAATTTTGAATGCTAATACCAACAATATAATGAATATTTTTTATTAAGTGTAAGAAATCTATACATTTATAAAAAAAAGTCGTGATAGATACACTATTTAGAACGTCAAAACTGATTTGGCTAAAAATTGTTGGTGAGGTAGGCTAGAGCCAGACCGACATAGAATCTTTTTGACAAAGAGCACAGGATAAAAAGCACAAAGCATGTTTGCATAATGCATATAGTGTGAAAAACAATGATTTTGGCTCATAAACTTTAAAATAAATGTCTCGCCATGCCCTCTAAACTGCAACACAAAATTATCACAAAAGGTATTAATTTCTATCAAAAAGTTTATTGTGTAAAAAAAATGCTATATGCTCAATGACTCTTTAGCTAAAATTTGTTTCCTCTAATTGTATTTATTGTTGATTCATAGCTTATATTGACAGAAAACTTTTGATTACGTAGATGTATGTATTTGCTAAATACTAAATATGATTAGACATGAGGTTTATGTTCTAGAAACTGGATCTTAATCAAATCCATATGCCCATTCACAGGAAAATTTTCATTATCTTGCTCAGTTTCAATTAGAGTGTTCGTGTTACTGCAATATTTTCCATCAAGATAGTCTTGCAGAAAAGGTGTCTACCTTTCTGTCGTTTACGAGAATTTATGTAATTAAAGCATTATTTTATTCAGAAACACTTATTGCAAAGGAGAATGCAAATAGCGTGTTGCCAGTTTATTTAAGTTATTAGCTTGAAATATCTGTGCAAACAAAACTGCTTGCGCTTGCTTTAGTAGGCTTTGATAAATGGGGAAATTTGGTTAATTTGTCATATTTGACTAACAAACGACTGTGTGCTTATGTGAAAATATATAGCTTGCTAACAACAATAAGTATGTAGTGACATCAAATCAATAATTATAATTGTCGTTTAAAAGTTACACAGCAGATTACACAGAAAATAATTTAGTTTTCTGTCAGATGCTTGATTTCGTCCATTTAAAGTTATTGTCTATTGTTTTTTTTTTACTTTTTTAAAATGTTTTTTTGTGTCTTTGTAGTTATTCTTTTTTTTTTTTTGTTGTTTCAGTCACTTTTCAGAGGTTTTTATCTACATTTCTTGCCGATATAATGTTTTTTTTAGAACAGGTCTTTCATCTCGTGGTCTTATTGGTGGTTTTTATTATAATGCTTATTTTATGCATCTGTGCTCTGCCATTTATTGTACACAACCATAAAGTTCTAATGCTTTATTTTTCTTTTTTTTTGTTGTTGTTGGGCATTTTACTTTCATATTTCTTCTGCTGTTTCTGGAGACTTCTTCTTATGAATTCTATTCCTATTTATATTTGTGTTGCTGATCTAGAATGCTTCATAGAATGATCAAGAAACAATAACTTAAAATAATTCAACACGCGGCAGACCTCTCCACTCCTACTTCAATCATTCAAATTGCTTTTGTCCAACTGGGTGAAAAAAAACACAGAGGAAAATGACGTACATTCAATCGCCGAATATACCAAAAGATCGGTAAAAAGTCTAGCAAATAAATGTAAAAAAGGAAAAAATTTAAGCTAAAAATTAACAACAAAACAAATGAGTGAGAATCTAAACTTAAAGTAGATCAAAATAGATAAAAAAGCAAAAAACAATCATGTAAACTAATCAACAAAAAAAAAGGTTAGATCATATAAACCTTTAATTTTATCCAAACAAAATCAAATAGTTTTAAAATAAAAAAATTTTATGCAGTTTAAAAATTGACCCCAACGCTTGTTTCACGTATCTGAACGCAACTCAAAAGACATTTGTCTGACAGTTTTCCGTAGTGCTTGAAGAAAACTTTTAATTATAGTTTTAAACATTTTTAATTGTTTTCGCAAATATAAGCAAAAACAAATTTTAAAAATGTTTTCATTTTATAAAATTTAATGAGGAAACTGCTCTATAAATGAACTCTACAAATTTAAATTGTTTTTTAGCGTTGCAGCAGTTTTGTTTGTGTTTTCATAGCCGTTTTTTCACTAACATCATTAAATTTGTGATGTTTACTTGTTCAGATTAATATCACAAACAAATAAAAATCTTTCCAGTTTTTTGTAGTTTATTAAATTTGATGAAACCAATTATAATTTCTACGTTACAATAATTTAAAGTGATGCTATAAAAGTAGCAGCGTAAAATACGTACTAAAATGATGATATTAAGAAACTTGAAAAGCTCATTGGATAATAAGATATCAAGCGCAATTGTACAATTATTATTGTACATTTTTTAGAAAATATACCTCATTAAAGAATTATTTTGAAAGATGAATCAGTCAGTACAGGAACAAAAAAAGATTCTAAGAAAGAGGGTGGAGGGCTGTTTGGCTGAATAAGCAGTTTAATTTTGCTGGTTAGAAAAAGAACAGTTTTGCTCAGTGTAACTCTGCGTCTACTGCTACACTATAACAAAATCTAGGCTAAGTTGATTACATTAAAAAATCAATCTTTTGTTTTTCCAAAGCATAAAAACTTTTCTGAACTAAAAAATACTTTAAAAACTATAAAACTGAAGTTTTATCTGAATTAGTTTTAATGTTTTTCTATAGAAAACTGTATTTTATAAAGGTTGTAAAATCAAAGAAAGTGTGTAATATAAAATTTAACCGTTCTATTCAACAACTTTTATATAGATAAATTAACTCCTATATCAAATGTAGGTACTATTTACAGATGACATTTTTGTCAGTTTGACAGCGATAAAAAAGATTTTTTTTAGCCTCTATCTCATACCTAACTAGACTGCTTCTTATACATTTGTCCTGTCGTTAATTTATTTTGCCAAAAACTCTCAAGCTTTTCTTTTATCAGATAAATTTCTCTTCATCTCAAAACTTTGTCAATTACTGAATTTACTCAAAAATTGACAATATCAGGTTTTCTCGTAGAATTAGTGATTGGCAAAACTATTTCGTTACTAAGAGAAGTTTGTCCGATAAAAAAAAGATATTTGTTGCTAAAAATAAAATCATTCAATCAATCTGCAAGCTGTTGCAACATATAATAAAACTTTCACTTAAATTTCACACAAATTTAATAACAATAGTTTTAATATAAGCCAATTTGACCTAAATTATTTACACAGTTAAGATATCTTTTGTTTTCTACCAGAATCTTATAGTCTCCAACCTAACCAAATTTGTGACAACTTATCAGCGAATATTCCTAAGTCAAAAGAATAATTTATTGTTGACATGCAAAAATGTAGAAAACTAATGAGTACAGTCACAAAGATTAAACATTTATTTATTACAGCAAGAAGTCTGAGTTGAACTGAAAACGTGTAAGACACAGCAAATACCTTGGAATCAGCATCAAACAAGATTAATAAATAATAAATTTACCAAACACACTTAGTTGCTTATTATTTTTTCAGCGCTTAAAAGCTTTTATTTTAGATGTGAAACAATGTGATTTGTTGTTTTAAGGGCTAAGGTTACACATTGTTTAGTTGAGTTGTTGGTGTTACAGCCCACAAAGTTTTTCTTGCAAAGAAAAACAAAATTACCGCTTTAAATAACACAACGTGATTTTTAAGACTTTTTTTTGTGCATTTTTAAATTTTGTAGTTTTCGAAAAATAATAATGGTTATTGATTGTAACAGCTATTGTGCTTTTGTTAAGATTTGTGTTTATTTTCAAACAGCAATGGAGTTGGGAATTCTTGACATGGCTTCCCTTGTCGATGAATAAGCTAATAATTTCTGACAAGCATCGGAAAATATTTATCATGATCTTTATTCCCATTTGAGAATTCGCATCTTTCTGAAATTTCAGCGTTTCAGTCTCAGCAAATTCTACTATTTTGCTTTTTTTTTTCTCTTCAAGTTAAAATTATACTTTTTCAATTTAAGAAATAATTGGTAAAAATGCCTTTAGCATATTTCGATTAAAAAGTAGAATTTTTTGTATGCTAATTTAATTGTGTAGAGATATATAAAGCTGTTTGATTATTCTTCACAAAAAAGCGATTATTTTTAGTATCCCTAGCAGTGATATCCAATTTATGAGAATTTAGGACGTTTAAAAGATAACTAAACGCGCTCCACTGAATTACTGCGACCTTTAGAAGTGATCTCGAAAGTTATAAAAGAGAAATTTTTCTATTTTGTCAAGCTATACTGTGACAAATGGAACTTTTTTGTCTCTGCTCAATTAATTCCTTGTAATGAAATTGTGACCGCTTGCAATAAGAGATTATTACTTTGTTACGTATAAATGATATATTGATCATTTTGTTTTTTACTTCTATTTCACATTAGAGTTATTACTTTAGCGAGATATATTAAGTTACTGTTTTATATTTCACTTTAGAAAATTGATATTTCTTTATCTTTGAAATTGTATTTGTACTTTGAATTACAGAAATTTTCCTGACTTTTTTGACTTAAATAATAGATATGTTAAAATATTTACAGATTTTATAAGTTTTTACCAAATTTTTTATATAGAGTTAGCTTAAAGAAGCTTATGTTCGTCGCTATTTAATAATCTATTTAATATTGCAAATCCTTGTTCTGTCAACATTTTTCATCAAATCAAATTTGAGAATAAAATTAGAATAAGCTATTTTTGCAACAACACTAAACAAGAAGATAATTGAAATTCTTCGCATCTTTTTCCATTCAGAATGATCTAAAACTTGCTTATTTTTTTATTAATTGGATAATAATTCTAGCTTACTTTCTTTGACTAAATGTTCAAAATATAGATTTTGTTTACTTTTGCTAAACGTTTACTAAATTTTAGATGTTAGCTCAAAAAAAACTCATGTTTGTCTCTGTTTAATGATCACATTAACCTTGTTCTGTCAACATTTTTCATCAAATCAAATTTGAGAATGAAATTAGAATGAACTTTTTTTGCAACACCGTTATGCTTTTTTTATAATATCTTTTTACTAACACTGAACAAGAGAATAATTGAAATAATTCGCAAATTTCTCTATTCAAAATGATCTAAAACTTGTTAATTTTTTTAATAATTGTACAATATCTATGGCTTACTTTCTTTGACTGAATGATCAAAATATTAAAATATTTGCAGATTTTATGAGCTTTTACCAAATTTTTACTAAGTTCTCAATGTAGAGTTAGCTCAAAAAATCTTATGTTTGTCTCTATTTAATGATCTAATTAAGCTTGTTCTGTCAACATTTTTCATCAAATTAAATTTGAGAATGAAATTAGAATGAACTATTTTTGCAACAACGTCATGTTTTCTTATAATCTCTTTTTACTACACTGAACAAGAGGATAATTGAAATGATTCGCATCTTTGTCCATTCAAAATGATCTAAAAGTTGTTTATTTTATTATTAATCGGATAATATCTTTGGCTTTCTTTCTTTGACTAAATGATCAAAATGTAGGTTTTGTTAACTTTTACTAAATTTTAGATATAGAGTTAACTTAAAAAAGCTCATGCTTGCCGCTACTTAATGATCTAATTAATATTGCAAAACCTTGTTCTGCTTTGTCAAGTTAATGAAATATAATTAGGTTTCATTGTCTAAAATTTGATTTTAAAAATTATGAAAAAATATGAAATACAGTTTACAATCTTTTATATTTTGTAAAAACGGTTTGAAAAAATAATTAAAATTTATAATTAAGAGGAGATTTTTTTTAAACTGAATATTGTTTTAATGTACCTGTATTGATTTAAAAAAGAATGTTATGTGAAAATTAAAAATCTTTCAAAAAACTTCATTAATAGCAAATTAGATTACATTGCATTGTTTTGTCGTCCCCAATATTACACATTTGGTTTATTACCTGCGGTTTCAATTACATGAGACTGTTTACTTACTTTAATTGAAATCTAGTTTGATTAGTATACATAAATATATCAGATTTATTCGATTTAAAAAAAAAACGTCGAAACAAATTTAGAAACATTAATATTCTTTTCCCAACCAGAAAAGAAATATTACATCTAAAATTAGATGCAGTGGGTAAAGAGAAAAATCCAGCGGCTCTATGAAACGAATTGCCCTCCAGAGAATATCACAACGAAAATTACTTTTATCTGAAAAACGAGACGCTAACTAAAGTTGTGTTTTCTGAATAATATCAGACATCCAGAAAAATTGTCATCACAGTGTAAGCTGGTTATTTGTTTCAAGCAGTGAAATTTAATACATCCATCTGTAGTACATTTCAAATAATTGTTGATCCAGTGAGAAAAAGAAAGACAAAATAAGAAATACGTTGACAAGAGATAAAAATGTAGAAAAGCCATTTTGTAAAGAAACTTTGATATGCAGAGGACTGTTCTATTGATCCATACATACCACAGTATCGTTTGGCTTTGAATCCATTTGAATGCATATTATTTCAGATTTCTTTTAAATTTATAATATTTTTAGAGATGTGTTTTCTAAACTAATTTTACTTTTTTGACAGTCTAGTAATTTGATATACACTTTGACAGTAGTGACATTTTCAACAATAGGTAAACAAATAAACTTAACTTTTCAATAATTTACAAATTTAGAAAGCTTTTATGCAATGGCCAGTCCTCTATATGATATTATCAACCAAAACCGCAAGTGCTCAAGTAAATTTATTAATTAATAATTTGTATTGCAATTTTTAGAAGTTAAAACATTTTTTGAATCTAAACGTGTCAAAACACAAGCATTAATACGCAATGCATACATTTTTTTCAAAATTAAATATTTTGAAATAGGCTGTCTGTTTAATTTACTCTCTTCCTTGTGAGACTAGAAACTATAAAAAAACTAAAAATTTTATATTTATTCTATTTATTTGATGTTGATTAATGAGTTCTCGCTAAGTTTCAAAAGTACAGTTTTTCTGGCGTAGACTTGTATCATGTGTTCTTACCTACTTCAACAAAAATAAAATCAGTTTATAAAATATATTTTATAAATTGCTTTTAGAATATCGAAAGGAGTTTTTGCAGTTTTTCTATTATAGTAGCTTACATAAGCATAATAATTGACATTTTTGTTCAAAGCTGCATATTGCAATAAAAAAAGCCAAATTCAAGTTGATCTGCAATTTTAAAAGAAAATGAAAATTTTAATCTTATTTCAGCGACTATAACTCATCAGTTATAAGACTCGGATTCTAAAAGAAAAGCATTTTTTACGAATAATAAACCAAAAGTTGTAGATTTTTTTATAAAAATTGGACATTTTCAAAAAATTTTTAAATAAAGTACATACATATCTTACTTTCCTTCTTCCAATGTGTTCTAATTGAAAAAATTTGGTTGATAAAAGCTGATATAATATAAATGTATTATAAACTAATTATTGTTATGAATAGTAGAACACAGACAGTAACATAGTAATTAATATATTATGTAAATGACAAAATATGTAAAAAAACAAAAAAATTAAACAAACAACTATCTAATTTCAAGAAATAAATATCAATTTTAACACAAGAACGTATTTACGGTCATACATTATTAAATAGTTTAATATGCGTAACATAAAATAGAGAAAAAAACGTAATACAAATTAATTTACTTAAATTTTAGTAAAAAATTTAGGTAATTAAAATATATGAATTTTCCAACCGACTTCACCGCAATCTCAAAGTTAGTGAAACTTTAATCTCAGACCCAATGCCGTTATTTAAAATGTTTTTCAAATATTAAAAATTAACACATAGGCTTAAGAATTTATGTATATATATATATATATATATATATATATATATATATAAACTTGTAAATAATTATAAAACTTTTATTGCAAAAAAAAATTAAACTTAACCTCGTCTAGCTATAAGTAGAAAACAGAAAAAACATTATTAAAACACGATTAAAAACATATATTTTTTATAATGTTTACTTTATCTTTTAATTATAAACAAATTAATTAGAACTGCATTGAAAATATTTTAAGAAAAGTTGTTAAGCTGTTAATGGTTATGTTTAGTAATTTATTCATTATTAAATTTTCTTAATAATTTATAAGCTAATAAAAAACCACGTAAATATTTTCATTATTAGTTATCTTGAATAGCATAAAACTATATGCAAGTAATAATAGTTAATCAGTCTCTAAACTTTGAGGTACAAATAAAGCTTAAAATAACATTTTATGTTATAAAACTTGCATCAATAGAGTTATTAACAATTTAATTAAGAAAAAAGTGTACAAAAATATTAGTTATAATCAAATTCAAAAATTTTTTTCAGCTAAATATTTTCTGCTACATATATTAGAGATTTAGAAAAGGTAAAAAAATATGTCAGATAAATGTTAGAATAATAATTAAGCAAGATAAAAGATAAATAGTAAAGAAGAACCAGCCAAAACTAAACGTAAATAAAAGGAAGAAAACAAATTGACATGTTGCAACATTGCTAGAAAGTGGAAACTAAAGTTGAAAAAAAAAATAAAACAAAAATTAAAACAGAATAAGATAAAACATGTATGCGTAGAAAAAATTTAAAAAACAAGACAATAAATGTTTAAATATATAAAACATAAAAATAGAGACATAAACAGAAAATAAAACGAGAAGAAAAATTAGCGAAAACAGGTCATATAATAAATAGCAAATATTATAGATGCCAAAATAAGTGTTGTTAAAAAAATAAAAAAAAAGTGATTGCAAAAGTCACATGCAAAAGTTGAAATAAAATTAATTAATCAGAGAATATAAAAATACGTAAAAAAAGCGAAATGATAAAAGCAGACATAATAAAAAAAAAGAAGAAAAAATCAAAAAATAAGAAGTAAAAAAAAACTAACCGACGGACAAGAAAAAAAAACAATAAAACACAAACTAAGCAAACAAAAGAAAAAACAATAAATCTAGAAAAAAACACATATTATTTTGTAGATTGTTATAAACACAGAAAACAATAAACCTACTTATATAATTCTGTGAAAAAATAACCGTGCAAACGTTAAATTGCTCAGAGACTGAAAGCTCACTTCAACCAATAAACTGCTCACTACCAGTAATTTGTCAGTAACAGAAACTTTTCATCCACCTGATGCCAGCTACAAAAGTCATTTTCAGGTTTTACGACGTCCGTTTGCTTTAAATTTCTCAATAAAACCACCAAAAAAGTTTTGCTACATTTTCTAAAAGGAATCTACTTTTTATTAAGAAATTATCACTTGAAATAAAATTTCAATAGATGAGTGCCAATTACATTTTCAACAAAACTAAATAAATTCACATTATCTTGGGTCACATAATCAGAGCATGTAATAACAAGAGCGAAACTGCTGTGTTCTGTAACAAAAAAGCGGCAAAGAACAATTACCATTATGAACACTCGGTTCCCAGCAAGAAACAGAAATCTATTCAAAACTTGGAGACAATTGTTAGAGTCGCTGAAGACTTTGCAAACAAAGAATGAAAGACATCTTCTTCTTTAGCTTTGATATAGGAAAATATTTCAAGTTGTCTATGGAAATCTTCTCGCAGAATATGGATATTCTTTGAACGATCGTTGATCATAAAGGAGTTTTTACCGAAAAAAACTTCTTTTGTTGTGTCTGTCTCTGCGGCAACAATATATGCTAATAACTTCAGGAATAATCTTCAAAAAATCTAATATTCTGAGTTTAAAGTTTTTGTAAGATAAATAAATTAACTGTAGCAAAAATCTTTGTATCAATGTTCACATTATTAAATAAATACTTAATAATAATAAAAATTGCATCAAATAAATTGCAAACTGACAATAAATGAATTGTAAACAAAAGTACAGATATACACATAAATCTACTTAAAGCTGTAGCTTTTAAAGTCTATCAAATAGTTTTATTCTGATAAATTTGTTAAACGAGTAACATAAACTTTTAAATAATATTAATAGACCTAAAGCAAAAATTATTTAAAAATATAGCCAAAACTAATTAGGTAGAACAAAGAATAGCAAAATCTATTAGATTTACATCTAAGTTGAAAGAAGCAAAATTCGTTTTGTCTTGAAATGAAATCAGCATCATTATCATTTAAAGTAGATTACATTGTACATAATGTAGATACATTGAGGCGTAGAAACCTGGTTTCCCAATTTGACCGAAAGAACTTCTACTTCTAATAGATGTCGCTATGTTTACCATATTAGTTGATGTGACAAAAGAAATAGTCACATCAACTGAGTGAATGCAAGATCTAAATTCTTATTGCAAATTTATTCAAATGCAGCTTGTAACAAGCACGGATCTAGTTTGAATAAATTTTCTTTAACTAGAATAAGAAACTTATTGATGATTTAAGGTTAAGATAATTATATATGCAAATGCATGGTAGTGAAGTATTAATATTTTGGTTTTATTTTATTTATAGCAGAGTTTTCAGGTCACAAAAAAGCGAAGATGTTGAACATTCGGAAAAGGAAGACAGTGTGGGACCTGTCAACAGCGTGCGACATAAGATAGTAGTAATGGGTTCGGCTAAAGTTGGAAAGTCTTCCATAATATCACAATTTCTTTACGGCGCTTTTTCTTCCAAATATAAGCGAACCGTGGAAGAAATGCATCATGGAGATTTTAACGTATCTGGCGTTCATTTAACGTTAGATATTTTAGATACTTCAGGAGCTTACGAATTTCCAGCCATGAGAGCATTGTCAATTTCTTCGGCAGATGCGTTCATTCTTGTCTATGATGTCACCGATAGTACAACATTTGAAGAAGCTAGAGCCATAAGAGATCTCATACATGAGACCAAAGGCTCGACAAATGTGCCTATTGTGGTTGTGGGGAACAAAATTGATCTGACTGGAAATAGAGAGGTAAGAAATTTTATTAATATTACCCAACAATTACAATACATTTTTTCAGCTGAATAAAAGTTTTCTTTTTGTTGTTAATGTTTACCTTTCTTTATGATTTTCTAGATTATGAAATAACCACTATAAGAGAGGTTTAGTCAAACTGTAAGATTTTATTGATTCCCTGTTTAAGATATTTTGCTAATATTCACCGTTTTGTCGCTACTGAGAATAATTTTCTGTCACATTTGAACTCACGTTGACTTCTTGTAAAAAGTCAAAAGACTTTTTGTAAAGATTTAACGGTTGGGTGCGTCATTGCCACTATCATTTTAAAATTATTTATAACCATATTTTTTATAATTCGTATTTTAACAAGCTGGAAAAGCTCTTTTTTAGATTATTTATTACATTTTAGCTTAATGGTGGTATAATTTATTATATATAAATTTAATTTTGCAGATAAATAATAAATTTTTAAAAGAAGAAAATTGTTATGTAAAAATTAGCAGCCACTACAGATATTATTTTTATACGCTTTTTTATTTTTTATAAGTTACCAGCAGGCTTATTTTCAGCGGCTGAAATGTTAGTTGCTTTTTGACACTTTATTTTACAAAAGCTTTTTGACACAGAATATTTAATCATTTATTTTTATAAAATAAAACGTAAATACCTATTCCAAGCAACCTTCTAAACTTCTTTAATTGTTTTGTAGTTATTTTTAAAAATTAAGTTGTGTTAGACTAAAAATTTTAACATTCTAATGGAATGGTCTAATTAATGCTATCAACAAATTTTTGTTGGAAAACTTTCAGATACTTTAGCTTACAATAACCAGCAAATAGAGAAAAAAAGTAAATAAAATAACATTAGTGACATTTTGTTTGTATAAGTTTTTTTTTTAAACTATGTCTATTAATTTCAAAGAATTAGACAAATTTAACAACTTGTGGTTTACTAAACACATTGTATTCTGTAGTTTTTTTGTTAATTTATTTTCTAAATAAAGTTTAGCAAATTTGATCTTAATTTTAAATTATAATTTTTCTATTTTTTCTATCATTCTAATTAATTTTTAATTTTTATATATAAATGTAAATTTTTATATTTGTATGGTCGTTGATTGTTGTAAGCCATTTTATAGAAATTCCTGTTGTTACATCTAAAAAACGTAAATAATAGATTGGCAATTAGCTAAATTCAATTTTAATAATAATTAATTAGAACATAAAGTGTCTGTGTACGTTTGCTTTTTTTTGTTATAAATAAAAGTTTACATTTTTTGAGTGCTGAAAGCTTATTTAATCAAGTCATCTCAATGATTATTATTTTGTCTTCTATGTCAACATTCTTGATTTTACAGCACACTATTTACGACTAAATTATGATAAAGCCAAACTTAATAATTAATTTTCAACAAACTTCAAATAATTATAGAGTTTGTACGTTTAAGTATAATTAAGATTTATTAAAAAACTAACTTTTTATTGAAAAAATCAGGATTAAATCAACAATTTTTATTGAAAAACAATGCTTCAAATTTAAATATAATTAAACATATTGAAAAAATTTGTAAAAAACTGACTTTAATAAATGACTAATTATTATTTTACTTATTTAATTGATTCAAACTGTTTTTTGTTTAAATTCTTTAAATAAATTAATTAATTGAATATATTGAAATCTTTTTTTTTAATATTTTTTTAATTTCTTACGAATTTTTATAATCAATTTGAAGTGTCGAAAATAATGTCAAAAAAAGCATTAATTAGAATAACTTAAAAAAATTTTTTTAGATCTTTATCAAATTGATATGGAAGGCATCAGCTTTTATCTAAAAAATAATTATAAAAATCGGTTCATCCAGTCAAAAGTTCTCAGTTAACAAACATAAAAAAATACAGTCGAATTGAGAACATTCTTTTTTGAGTTTGGTTAAAAAATAAAACTTACATACTATACTTTCTTTCTGCTATACATAAAACTTTTGTGCATAGCTTAGATTTTTTTAAAAAAGAGCAAAAATTTATTTATAATCTAATATTTATTTTTTGTGTAATACCAAGCTCAAAATTATTAAACAATGGTGTTAGAATCCATGCAATAATTAATGAAATAAAAGAAAACATGCAAAAATGTTGAAAAAAGAAGAATTCTGGAACAAAATTAAAGAAACGATATAAGACGCAAAAGACTAATAATAGAAGACATAAATGGGCGAATTGAGAATAAAGATAAACAAACCAGTGATGAAACCTATACAAAAAAATGAAAAAAAAAAATTTATCAACTTTGTATCCTAGATCAGCTAATAGTAGCAAACACTTTTTATGAACATAAAGACCAGCATAAGTACAGGACAGAGATCTGTAACAGAAAAGAAAATAGACTTAGAAGAAATGTAAAAGATATTAGAGCCATGCAAACTGCGGAGATAAAAAGCAACTATTTTTTATTGAGAACAATAAACAAACAAAACAAAAAAAGAAAAAAAAAAGATATCAAATTAAATCATACATTGTAAGAGACAATGAAGTATTCAAAAAGTTTAAAGAAGGCGCGGAAAGAGAAATAGAGATATGGAAACACCTAGCACAAAATACACAAATAGAAAAGTTTTAAAGCACATTTCAAATGTAATGTATACATTTGAAAGTAGTAACAAACAGAATTGCAAAAACGGGAGAGAAAAAAAAAGCTAACCATATGGTGGAACACAGATATACAATCGAAAGTCAAGACAAAAAAACAAAGATGGAAAGAATACCTACAAAATATAAAATTTTTGAAATCTATAAAATTATTAAAATGAAAAGAAAAAAGTAAAAGATATGGTAAACAATCAAAAAAAATTAATAAGAGACTGGGAATTAGGCACAATCATACCACTGTTCATAAAAGTGATAGAGCAGAATGCAGCAATTATAGGGGCATAACAATACTAAGCGTAGTTTTGAAGGTATGTGAAGGAATTTTAGAGAAAAGACCAAGGAAAGTAAGAGAAGATTAGTTGAAAGAATCAAAAAGTGGCTTTAGAAAGATAAAGAGTAGGCAAAATCACGTCGTCACATCAAAACCGATAAGAAAACAGAAATTCGTTAAAAACCAAAAAGTATATATTATCTCGATTTTATAGATATACAAAAAAGTTTTGACATTGTCTGAAGAATTTTAATATAAAAAGTTTGCGAAAAAGAAAAGTGGGAATTAAGCTGCAAAGAATCTAGTGAGAAAAGGTAACAAACACCCAGAGGACTTTGTAATGAAAGAAGGAGAAGTTTTGAGTCCGGCGTTATTCATAATGATAATGGATGATGTAATAAAAGAAGTAAAAACAAAAATCAAACAAATTCAAGTAGGGTATCGAAACATAGAAGTAGTTGTATTTTCTGAATGCGCATTTATCAATGATTTAGTACTATTTGCTAAAAATGAAAATGAGTTTAAGCACAATCTAATGTGGTATAGAAAAAAGCGTTTAAAGCAAGAAACATAAAAATAATTATAGAAAAAAGTAAAATAATGGTTGTAGGCCAACAGGGAGACTGTAAATATTGAAATAAAGGGAACGCAAATCGAACAAGTAAAAACTTATAAATAACTATCATAGGAGTGCAAATTGAAAGTAGTGGAAAACAAGAAGCAGAAATAAGTGAAAGGGTTATCGCAGCAATCAAACAATATAACGCGCTAAGTAGAAACTTTATGGAAAGAAAATAAATTTTCAAGAAAACTAAGCTAAGCGTGTACAAATCAATGTTTCGACCAATTTTCACAAATAGTGCGTACAAAAGTAAAATACAAGCAGTCGAAATGAAGTTTCTTTAAGAAGAATTAAAGGCATTATAAAAATAAACAGAATAAGAAACAACACCATAAGTGAAGAACTAGGGATAGAACCTTTATTAGAAACAATCCAAAAACAACAGCTTAGATGGAATAGCTTAGAACACATGTAGACAACAGGTGTTCGAACCAACCAGACAACCACTCTAAAAAAACGAAAGAAAAAAAAGCGACCAAAAAAAACCTAGGAAAATACAATGGCAAGAATACTAGAAGAAAGAAAAATTGCATATAAAGAAGCATCCAACAAAGCAAGAAATAAGAAATCAAAAAAATTGAATTTTATAACAATTTATTTGTAATCCTGTTTCCAAAAAAAAAAATGAAAAATGAATTTTTTGTGTAGTATTAAAATCAAAACTATTAAACAATAATAATTATTTTATTGCGATAAATAATAAAATAAAAAAATAATGTTGTATTCAAAAAAAAGCTAAGCCTACTCTGGAAAATTGAATTTTTTCATATGATTCAAATATTTTTAGAAAATAAAGTTTTTGCATTGTACATTTATTCTGTTAACAAAATTTTTCCACACTAATGACTCATTTTGTATATCTGATTTACCAGATGATTACAATCAAAAATATTTTTTCTTCATACCTCGGTCGAAAGTACGTACTTTCGTCCCTAATAACAGAGACGAAAGTTTAACTTTTAGTCCCTGTAAGATAAAATTCTTTCTTCCCTATAATAGCGGGAAAAAAGAATTCATCGTGTTTATTTATACTCGTAACTATGTTATATGACCAGCAACACTCGCTTCGCTCGTGCCGCAAATTTCGCGGCAGGCATCAAAAACTATCAGCATTTAAAGTTAAAAAAATAAAATTAAAAATAAAAGTACGTACTTTCGACCGAGGTATGAAGAAAAATCGTATACACGACGCGGGACAGAAGTTGAAATCTCGGTCCTGCGCGCCATGATGATTATGGCGCGCAGGGCCGAAAATTCAACTTTTGTCCCTTGTAGTGTAATATACTATTTCTATTGTACACAAATAAACTTTTACACAACGAGATAATTTTATGGCAGCTTTGGAGCATTGCAGAATTGTACTATAGCCATTAATAAGTAACATGAATTTCAATTTTTTTTGCAGAGACTAATGTCTATAATATAGTAAGACACAAGCTATTTGAATTTTGAAATGCAATAAAATTAAGCCGATAAAACGATTAGCTTATTGTAAATAAAAGCAAAAAGACCCGTTTTGCAAAAATCTTTTAACATTTAATGGCTATAATTATTGCTCATAATTAACATCTTAAGCTTATTTTGTCTATTACTGTTTATTTGATAATCAGAAAAATAGCGACGTTTAATTAAATCTTTTATGAAAAGTCTATTTTTCAACTATAGTGGACTTTTATACTAAAACTTCTAGTTTCTATTAATTTTTTCATTCATTCTTGATAAAAAAAAACATCTTATTTGCTGTAAAAAGTAGAGCAGAAAACCTAATACTGTTCACGCTTAATAAAAAGTTGTGGAACTTTTTGCCACTGTTTTTATTTCTGCCTCTGACACAATACAAATGAATAATCAATAAAAGCTTCTGTTGGAAAAACATTTAGTAAATATTGTCACACAGAAGCGATGGAATTATGGTAATTATTATTACTTATCACATTGCCACAGCCATTTTGCCCATAAATGGCAACACAAAATACGATGGAAATAATTTCGGAATAAAAGCCTGTGCATTTGAGGAAAATCGCTGACTTGAATTTCAGTAAATATCTGTAGGTTATATTGAGCGGCTTAGATTGTTTTGAGATACAATTTAAATATTTGGGTGAGAAGAGATTTTTTAAAGTTCATTCGGGATAGAAAATTATCTAAAAAGCACAGCACCTATATCTTCTGTTTATCAATTAATTGGTTTGGAATCTTTGGCACAATAAACTAATCACACAGTTTTACTATTTTCCAAAAAGTTTGTTTAAAAGAGGACTTCACGGGCACAGGAATTAGCGAAGTACTAGAATCACGTTAATTATTAGTGCAGACATTTGATTTTTGAAACCATGTATAAAACGGTCAAGTTTTATTAAAGTAAACATTTCACATGTGAAACAAGTTTCTAAAAAAGTAGAAACATTTGCTAAAAACAAATGGTTAGATCTAGAAATTAAGTCTTTATACAGTAAACAAAATGTGACCAAATTAGAGGCGTACTAAAATTACAAAGAATCAACTCATAGATTGAGTCATTAACATTGTACACGAGCAGTAGACTGAATTTCAATAAAAAATTGTAGGTCAAATACAATATTTAAAAGAACTCTTTTATCTGGGTACAAAACTAAAGTCACTTCTAAATAAAAACAAAAAACTTAATACAATTGTGCAAAAATCGATTAGCATAGTAGAAAATCAATTATCTAAATCTTTTAATAAACCAGAATTATACTCTATTCACCTTCAAGAAAAAGTGCATGAAAACAAATGCATGCAGGCTTCACGTGATCACATCTATAAAGTGGGAGATTGTTGACGATTTTTCGAACAAGGCAGGCCGCAGAAAAAATCGTATTTGAAATCAATTTTGAATGATTTAAAAACCATTCAAAATTCAAATGACCAAAATACTCTTTCTTGAATCTGAACAGACTATAGATCTACAAAGAACAAAAATTTGCACTAAAAAACTCATAAAATTTGAATAAAAAAGTAGAAGATGTTGTAATGAACGTAAAATCTTCAATTACATTTATACCAAAGTCTAAAACATCTGGACGCAAGACGGTCAAAATTAAAACTGCTAAAAATTTTAAAAGAACGACACAAAACATTTAAATCAAAATAATCAAAAAGTTTTCGAAAGATTAAAAATAAAATTATTTTTATTTGAAATCAAACAAAGGAAAAAAGCTTGTATTAGATAAAAATGACTATTATGAGCAGGTAGAGAATCTTATTGCAAATAGACTTTATTCAAAAATTTTTTAGCACCCATTACCTAAAATGATCCCCAAAGTTAATTTTGCTAGAATGTGGATAAGGTGCGTAGGCAGTTTTTAATAATTCTTAAAGCCTAACAAATTTTGGGGCAAATTTATATAATTGTTTTTCTTCAATAAAATTTACTTAAAAAGAAGGAATCAATAACAAATTATTTTTTTTAGATGAAAACGTAATTAAAAAATCAACAGGCAATTTAGAATTTGATATATTAAAAAAAAACAAGCACTTTAAGATAGATACCTAATGACTCAAATTATTGTGTTCAACATAAAATAACAAGCTTAAGTTTTTTACTAAATAGATTTAAGTCAAAAAAACTTTAATAAAGAAAAGAATTTATCAAAAAAGTTGCTAATATTAATAAATATAATAAAGAAATAGTAAATAAAATTATAAATAAACAAAAATTTAAAACAAATAAAAAAATTGGACAACTTCTTAATTCAATTGAACAAGTAATTAAAATTTATTTCATTACTCTTTGAACCTAAGATAACCAACGGTCTTAAATATTTAGGATTTATCAGTTAGGATAAAAATTAAAAATTCTGTTAGAAGGTCCAAAAAACAAAACATAATTTCTAGAAAAGTCTGAAAATTATCCCATAGAGTGTAATAACTGTGACAAATGTTATATAGAGCAAACGCGTAGATTATTTTAAACCAGATACAGAGAGCACTTAGCTCACTTAAAATACGGTAGATTGGACAAGTCGAGTATAGCCGATCACGTCTTTAATAGCAATCATCATATTAGTATTAATAGTTTAAAATTAGTCAAGCAAATAAATAACGATAATTATCTAAACGTCGTTGAATTTTTAAAAATTTATAAAAATAAAGCAAATGATTTTCACAAAGATAACAGTCCTCTTTTTAGTCGTATTTTTAAGAAATACCCACAAAATTTCCGTAAACTAGTTAAATTTAAGCAAATAATAAGTCAGTTTTATTTGTCTCTACATGATAACTACATGGTGGTCGAAACAGCTCTCGCGATCTATTAAACAAACTTTTTGGTGGTTATATACATCTTTTAGTAAAACAACATTATAAGTTTTATAATATGTTTTTATAATTTTTATTTCCGGTATGATTGATCTTGATTACTACTTTATTAATTTTAAAAAATATAAATAAACTATTTTTTACAAATAAGAACTGCATTAATATTAATAGTCACATTAGTATATTTGTTAAAAATGGTATATATAGGTAATATTTTTTATCTGTCAAATTAGAGTTAGTACTTTACTTTAATTTTTACTTTTATAATCTTTACAGCACTATGTGCGGTGCAAAAATTCTTATGAATTACTTCTAAAATTTTTTTCTTTAGTTATTATGGTCGTCATCGTTTATGTAGCCTTCAGCAACTGTGGGCGATTTCAAATTAGAGTTAGTACTTTACTATAATTTTTACTTTTATAATTTTTATTACAGCGGTGCAAATATTCTTATGAATTACTTCTAAAAATTTTTTTCTTAGTTATTATTGACGTCATTGTTTATGTAGCTTTTGGCAACTGTGGGTGATTTCTATTTCTTTTTTATTTTGTCACGGCTACGGTAACTCTGCTCACACAAGTTTTTGACGAAATATATAGCCTGTGTAAAATCTTGAATCTTTTAAAATATAGCATACTTTTAGGTCAAGCTAGACTATTCTCTAATTTTTTTGCAGTAGTTATAATTAAAAATACAACATACTAAAATTGAGTTATTTATGGCCAAGCTAGTTTGTCTGTAAAAGTAAAATATGTTTTTTTTTTTCAAGAAGTGTAAAGATTATTTGTAGTCGTCAAAAAATTAACAACATAGTTAAAAGTTTTAAATTAAGAATTTGAATATTTATTCTGTAATGTACTATTTTGTTTATTAATATTTACATTCTGTAAACTGTGCTGACAAACACACAATATTAGCATTACGAAAGCTTATTAGAGTTTCAAATAATATTCCACTAGGTAATGTAAGATCCACTTTGAAACTGCTAAATCCGTACATTAGTCTACTCCATAACCGTTATGGAGTATTACGAGACCTCTATTGAGCAAGTATTAAGATAAAAAGCTTTCAAACGTTCAGCGAGTAAAAACGCTTATTTTTCAAAAAAATATTTAACTGATCTAAAACGAAGCATATACATTTCAAAACCAAAAATTACTGCTTAAAATTATCATTTTTTGCAGTAAAATAATTTGAGATATGCGCATATTTATGCCTCGTTTAAAAGCTAAATATGCAAGAATTATGCATTTTTTCTACTAAATATGCGCAAATTTGCAATGCTTTTTCAAATTTGAAAAATATATAAAAATACTTTCTACCCAAAAACCAATTGTTTCAAGAGTTTATTAAATTTGTACAGATTTCTGAGTTTGCTTATGAAAAGTTTTTATTTTCTTCATTACTGGTTGACTGCTGTTATTTATAACCTAAAAACAATAAAAAGACCAAATTAATATAGCAAATTTAGAACAAAATTATTGCAAAACACTTAAATTTCTAACTTTTGATTGTTTTTTTGCAATAAAAAATGTCATTCATAACAGTAGCAGTTTGCAAATATTTTTCATCGTTTAGTCTACAAAAGTCTTTTTAATAAAAAGTTTTTAACTAAACAAATCTTTGACTTTAAAGCTTTCTTTCAATTGATCTCTAAAGCCACACTTTTTTTGTGGCTTTTATGTTTTAATTACCAGCCTTAAAAAGCCTGCTATGATTATTGCTACAAAAAACAATTGTTATCTTTAAAAAATAATTAGAACTTTATTAATTCTTATATTTTTAACCAAAATTTTTTACGATTTGACTGCAATATATTCAATGTTGAGTTATCTTTGTTATCTTTGCAATTTCTCAGACGCTTTCCCTCGCTGGACCAAGCGTAAAACATCCAATTTCAAAAGGTAAAAATTTTTCGTTTGAAGAAAATACCTTTTGTGACAATCGAATAAACAACGCATTTTTCCAGTCGAAATACTTCGAAATCGAACTGAAAAACGTTGCTTTTGCATATTTATGAAGAAACCGTCATAAGTGCGTGAAATACCTGCCTCAAAAGCAATTTTCATCATTGATCGCTCGAGATTTTCTTTTAAGGTTTTTCCGGGAATTTTGCTTCACAGTGAGAGGTAATGGGTCTTTTTTACTCTCGGACAATATTTGATGTCTCTTATTTCTGTGGGAAATGTAATCGTTCTATCAAGAGCTCTCTTGTAGATGTTGAGAAATTCTAGAATGTTCTTCAGAAAAAGCTGTACAAGATAGATCGACGAATGTGGAAACAAATTTATAAAGGCTTTTTTAACAAAGTATTTATCAAACAAACTCACAAATGTAAAAAAAATATATAATATTAAAAACAAAAATGTATATCTAAAAAGATAAAAATTTGTTAAATTTTGAGACAGAAAAAGATCAAAAAGCGTTTGGATATTTATTAACTATGAATTTGAACAAATTTTGGTTATATATTAGTTTTTCATTATTTTTTTCTTAATTTGACATTTCACGTTGCACTGCTTCTTTTATATATTTTATTCTTTGTTCTTTTTTGAACAGCATTACTCTATTCAGATATTTCAGATAATTTTGTTTGTAAAGATTTGTATTCGAGCGTTTATTCGAACAATTTTTTAATTTTTTTTTTGTTTTTTTTCAAATAGCGTCTATTAGTTTGCATCAAACATTTTTTTAAGGAAAAGATTCTTCTACATGTTTATAAATGCAAACAGTTTATTATACTCTAAATTATGTCATTTGGATAGATACAAATTAAAACAAAAGTTTTTATCACTGATTGGACAACCAAGTTATGACGTTAGCGTCTCAAACGTATATCAATGATATACAATGTAATTTATCTTCTTTGGTTAGCCGCCAACTGATAAAATAAACACAGACCAATGCAAATCTATTCAAAACTTTGATAGAAACTGAGGTATATATAAGCCCAAACGTGTCACTGCAAATTCATTTAAATCTTAATCAGTGGCAACTTGCTGATGAGTTTCAATAAGAACAAAACATATCCAAGTTTACAGATGTGATTTGAATGAATTTGCATTAGTTTGTCTTTCTTTGTTTTTCTTGGTTTTATTATATTTTAAATTTTGTGTCTTGGCTTAACATATTTGCTATACTGCTAATAGGTTTATTTTAGCCTATACATGCTTAAAATATATACATTATTACACAATAATTATAAAATGTATTTGTTGACTTCCTCACTAATCCAGGTAGACTATATATACCTTAGTCTACCTTACTTAGTCTATGCTAATACTAAACATATAAAATTATTCTTTTAATAAATATTTTGGTTTTTTTTTCTTTCATTTACTTGCTATGATTGTTGTGTTTTGTTTACCATCAGTACCATATTATTTGCAAAAAATGATTTAATAAATATATTTTTAGTTGTTGTTTTCTTGAATATTTTGTTTGCTTCTAATTTTTTCTAATATTTTTTTACATTTTTAGCTATTTGTCATTTGTCATTCACATACTTTAAAATTGTTTTTCTAATTATTTATTTTTTACTTTAATTTTTTATAGTTCTTGATTTGATTTTTTTATATAGAAAAGAGAACAAAAATTAAGTGAGCTCTACTGCTTTAATTTTTCATATTTATGTAAAAACACTATTTTATTTATCTGTACTTATACTTTTTAATCTTAGTTTGTTAAAAAAAATAATGTAAAAAAATACATTTTATACAATTACAAATTAATTGTTAGTTGTCATTGTATGACTAATTATATGATTATGTGGTTACGAGTTTAGTATTGCGCCATGTAAAACTAAAACAAAATAATAAAAGTAAAAATAATAATTTGCTTACTTGAATAACTTTCCTAAAATGAAGTAGAAAAGAAAAGTTATCAAGAAACAAAGAAAAAACAGTAGAGCATGTAGCGAAAAAAGTGCAAAAATGTGAAAAAAAAGCAAGATACTAGAAAAAAATATTAAGTAAATGAAAAAATATATATAAACGAAGAAAAAAAGAAGGAACAATTTAAAGTTGGAAACTATTTTGAAAAGCCGAACGACTAGAAAAAAATTTTTAAGTCCGGTTGTCAAGTAAGAATTTGATGACGATAAATTGACAATCAAATCAATATTTTGACTAATCAGATGTCCAAAAATGAAGAATTAACGATTTGATAACAACCCTTGATCTAAGCTGATCTTATGTGATTAAAACTTATTATTTATATTCTTGTCTACTTGTTTGCTTTCTATAATAAATTTCTATTTGTTTTCAGTCTTGTAATTTTTTGTTATTTTTATTATGTATTTTTGGTCTAAGTTTTTTATTATTTTGTTTCACTAAATTGATTACACTTCTGTTTGTTGACCATTATTAAAAGGGAAGAAGAACTCATATGACCACTTATGCTTAAATCTTATTCTTACCCCTGTACAATTATTTATCAAAACTTATTGTTTATAACGGATGTCTATTGAAAAAGTATTATAACATTGAATTAATTGCAAATTGATTCATATTTTTTGGAAAGTTTGCGAAAACCGGTAACGTTTCGATACAGTAAGGACACGTGGGCTGGAACAAATTGATTTAAAATTCAGATGTTGGTTTTTTAAAAAAACGCTCGAATACATTAATTTTTTTTTAAATTACGATTTTTTAATAATAAACTTATTTATACAGGGTAGGCTAGAAATAAGTTGCGATCATTATCTTCATTTTTTCAAATAAATACATATGTTTTTTTATTTTAATTTTGCATTAGTTTTTGAATATTTTCTATGTACATACAATGTCCTATACCTAAACTTAACAGTTATTAAAACATTTCTTTCAAAAGATAAGAAAACAACAAAACATTTAGATGTTTGCTTGTTTAGATTCATTTATTTTTGTTTGGTATTTTGATAGTTGGCGATTTTTTAATCGCAGAAATGGAAACCGTTTGATTTTTTTCAATGCTAATGTTATTGACACATGTTTATTTCTATAAAAAAACTGTACGATATTTTTACTAAATAATTGTTAAGTGCATTTGCAAAGTTTTAAAGTATGGCGCGTTTAACTGAAAAGCAGCAAATAGAAATTTTGATGATGGTAATACAAGCTGAAGTTTAATAATAAGTACCTGGACCCGGAGCGGCCTATTACACGATCGGTAGTTAGTAAAATAGAAAAAAAAGCTTCAAGCATTTGGCCATGTAAGAGACAATTACAAAGCCAACCATCTTCCACTTCCAGAAGATACACAATTAAATGTTTTTCTTAATTTACAAAAAAATCCTACACAAATAGCCGCAGAATAGTCAATAAGTACATCTTCTGTTTCAAAATGCTTGCATAGAAATAAATGGCACCCATATAAAGTTCATTTAGTTCAGCAACTTATTGAAGTTGGTTTAGACCGTAGAGTAGAATTTTGCAAAATAATGATGGATAGATACAATGCCAACCCGCAATTTTCAAGTATTTTCTAAACAAGCATAATTTTTAATATTGGGCATTAGAAAACCCACATTGGAGTATACAAAGTGATACACAGTTTCTCCAGAAAATAAACCGAATATGAACCAAATTTGTGGGTACTTTAATTGTGAGTTTTTTCATTGAGGGAACACTTAACTCGGAAAAGTATTTAGACCTATTAGAAAATGACATAATACTCAGATCTTTACAATTTCAATATTCTGGCAGATTTGATATGGTTTTAACAGAATGAAGCGCTTCCGCACTATTCTCGAACAGTGCGAGATTATCTTAACAATACTTTATCAAATAGATGGATTGGAAAGAAAAATAATATTAAATGACCAGCTAGGAGTCCAGATCTAACTCCGTTAGTTTTTATCTTTGGGGTTATGTGAAATCGAGAGTCCACTTCAATAATCCCAAAAATATCAAGAAGTTATAGAATAGAACTGGGACCAAAATACATCAAATCCAGCCACAAACGCTAAGTGATACGAGAATTGGAAATCGATTTTGGTATTGTCAGCAAGTTAATGGTCTTGAGTTAATTTGAACATTTAATTTCATATGTTGATGTTTTTTTTTCTTAAATTTTGGAAAACAGTTATTTTTTTAATAACCTGTTAAGTTTAGGTATAGGACATTGTACAATATAAAAAATACTTAAAATTCAATGCAAAATTCAAAAATAAAATAAAAAACAAAATTTTTTATTTGAAAAAATGAAGTTGATAGTTGCTATTTATTTCTTACCCAGTGTGTATAAATGAGATTATTATCAAAAAAACCGCAGTTCAAAAAACAAAAGCGACGTGTTTAAGCGTTTTTCCAAAAAACCAACACTGCATTTTAAATAAATTTGTTCCAACCCACGCGTCCGTTATCACAAATATTGGTGGTGTAGAAGCAAAAAAATATAGGTGAAAAGCAGCACAGTAACTTGACGTGTAAACTACGCTAAAATGCATTTTTAGTGTAAATTTTTTTTTTAAATATAACAAGCTTAATGCTACTTTTTTAAAAAATTGTATAGCAAAGTTTCCACTTTAATCCTGTTTTGTACTTGCTATTTAACAAGATACACTAAGTATTATCACTTGCTTGTTGTGTCGGCGCCATTTTGTCGTGTATGTTTATATAAACTATATAGTTATATATTATTATGTTACCATAAATGTTCTTTGTTTAGGTGGATACCGCTACAACCGAATCTGTAATAACCGTCGACTGGGAAAATGGTTTCGTAGAAACTTCTGCCAAAGACAACACAAATGTTTCAAAAGTTTTCAAAGAACTTTTATCGCAAGCAAAAGTCAAATACAACTTGAGTCCAGCTCTTAGAAGAAGACGTCGCCAATCTCTTCCATCGCACGCTTGTCCAAGCCCATCGACTCCTTCGCATGCAGCCGCAATAGTTCCTTCTGCCGTCCAACTTCAGCATTTGCAACAAATCCGAGATCGTCATGGCAAAAGGAATTCTTGTATTTTGTCTTAAAGCTGCTTTTTATTTTTTTTATTTAAGTATTGTAAGCTGTTTTGAACACCAAGAGCAAAACATTGTTTTCTTAAACTTATTCTTCCATAATAATGAATGTTGATGTATTTATAAGTGGTGTATATAGTATACTGTTAGCATATAAGAAAATAACATAATAACCTCAAAAAGATCAATTATCACAAAATTTAGCAAGTGATGTAGCTGTATAATTAATTATTCATAAATATAATACGTTATTTGGAATAATTTAAACTTGCTAGGAAGAAGAAGAACGCTCAAAGCCACAAGTTATTTGATGTCCTCCAGCTTAATTTTTCAGAATTTTTAATCCAATTAGGAACATAAAAGATGAATTGGGAGAAATATCAAAGAAAAGTGCATTTCAAAAGAAAAATTTATAGAAGACTGAAATTTACTAAATTATAAATTTATTTATAATAATATAATAAGCTTAAAAATATAATATTTATAAATAACTTGTGGATAACAACTCTTTACTACAGGATGTTTTTCAGCAGTTGTGATAGTGTGATTTTTAGATTTTATATTTCGGAAGTATGTTGTATTTGGTTTTATTACTCTGTTATGGATGTGACTTAAAACTTGACAATCCAATAAATGTACTATTAATAGAAATTAAATAAAAACTTGTATTTCTTTCAAAAAAGTGCTTTATTTGTGTACATTTTCCGTATTCCTTGAAGAGTTCGTGCTCAGGTGCCCGCGGAATTAATCCTTTTTTATGAGGCACTAGTGAACCGCCATCGGACTTTTTCTTCTGTTCAAGCCAAATCTCAGAATGCTTTGAGTAATCTTGCTGTACCTGGTCTTTTGGGCGTAAAGACATCTAAGAATATAGTGCAGTTAGAAGATATACAGCCCATATAACACAATCTCAAAAATCTAAAACTTTATCTTCTACCGTTTTACTCATTTTAAGAATGCATTAGAGAAAGAGAAGCAAACAGTGTCAAAAAAGTGTAAGATCTTGGAAATAGGATAACATTCTATAACTACTTTCATCTGCTATTATTATCCCTAACAATCCAAAATTCAGTATCTTGTTTGATTTGTGAAGATGTCTTTGGTAATTTAGATCCTGGAAAAAAGTGAATTCAGTGCAATATTTGCGAGGAGTGGGGTCACTAACTCTGCACTGACTGGTCCACTGGCGTCTTCATCTGTGATAATTGCAGAGAGAATGTTATTAGGTCAAGAAAATAAAATTATTTCTTTGTATATGTACTTGAGCAAAAAAAACTATAGCCACATATTTTTCTTTTTTTGTAGATCAACTAACTTAACAATTGTGTTTTTTTGTAAAGTATATATTATAGTATGTTTAATGTTTTCTTATACTAGATGCGTCAAAAGTCCGGCAACAAATCTGTGTTTCCCAAAAAAAAGTTTTCAAAAAAAAAATTTTCTACAAAAGTTACGAATTTTTTGGTAGCTAAACCTTTCCTCACTCTATGACCCTTTTGCAGAGAGTGGAAATAACTTTAAAATTTTAAATAATAATCCTTATTTTTCTTAACGAAATCCAAATATTTGAGAAAAAATATCAATCTTTGGTCTGAAACATTTTTTTATCCAAAGTCGGTTTTATTTTGATCTTTTGATGCCTGGATGACAATCTTTTTTCGAAAATATGTTTAAGACCAATAATGCTTTACAAGAATTTTTTTATGTAAAATTTTTAATATTTTTAGTTAATTATTTTTAATCATTTAATTTTTAATATTCTTTTTTTGATATGCTGAGCAATAAGAAGAAGTATTTTCTTCCTACAAATTAATTTTTCTCATCGCCTTGCTAGATGCTCAAACTGCCCCCCTCTTTCTTGACAATAAGCTAAACGTTAATAAAAATTTGGAATTTAACTCTTAAAAGAGTTTTCTGATTTTTGAACAAAAAATTGATATTATTTCTTTAAAAATATGAATATGTCGAGAAAAATTAGAGTTGCTATTTAAAATTTCATTGTCACCTCCACCTCCCGAAAAGGGAGTTGAAAATGGTTTAGTTCTGAAAAAATTTGTAACTTTGTAAACAAAAAACTTTTGTATTAATTTTTTATTTTTGAAAACTTTTTTTCTACGAAATATTGACCTGTTGCCAGACTTTTGATGCAAAATAAAATAGTCAAAGCGTTCTGAAATAACGTGACTCTTCTTGCTTGTGCTTCTCCATACATTCGTTGTTTTTACATCAAATAAGACAAAATAGATCATTAGGTTTAAATTTGTTTGTAAATAAAAAAAAATTAACATATATTTTACTAAAAGATTTAATGAGTCATTTCATTTTAATAATATATATTATAATAATTATGGTATGTTTATTTCTGAAAATTTTCTTCCAGCCAACCCTTTTTCTACATCTATATTCCACCTGTATAAAACTCTACTTTTTGCTTATGTTTTTTACACATATATCCCTAAAAAGTTCAGACAAGTAATTGTTTTAGTAATATCAATCGCTATATTTTCAATTGTTTCTATTTATAGTAAAAAAATTTTAAGTAAACAATTTTATTTTATTAATAACAAATTAATTATTTCAATATTTTTTAGTAATTTTATCAACTTGAATTGGAATACTAAAAGTTGAAGATCTTAAACTTAAACCAAAAAACTAACTCTGATTCACTTTCTGCAAAATCAAAAGCTGTACGATTAGTTTTTGCAAGATAGAAAACAAATTATATAAAGATAGAAAAAGCAAATAAATATAAAAACTACATATTATTAAAATTTCAAAATATTAAGTTGATAATTATAAACATAAAATATTATTTTTTAGATTTAGTTACCGAGAGCCTATTTCCAATATTAAAAAAGTCACTGATTTAAAATTAATTGGAATTTAATAGTTTTTTTAACAAAAATTTGAGTTATATAATACTGCACATTGAATTATTTAGTTTAAATAGCAATTAGCAATTTAGCAATAATAATATACAAATTAAAAATTTAGAAAAAACAGACTTTATTATGATTACTTAATTATTATTTTATTTATTTAATCGACCTCAAAATGCTTATAAACTAATATTTAATTATATTGAAAGCAGTTTTTAATTTCTAATTTTTTTAATTTTATAATCAATTAATTATAAGCGTCAAAAATGTATGTCAAAAAAAACATTAATAAGAATTACTTAAAAAGTACTAGTCAGATCTTGATCAATTCTAAATGAAATCTGAAAGCACCAGCTTTCTAAAAAAAGAAACATCAAAATTGGTTCACCCAGAAAAAAATTATCAAGTAACACATAAAAAAAACCGACTGCAATAAATATGATTAATTATTATTTTATTTATTTATTAATTGATTCAAACTGCTTAAATTAATTAAATAAATTAACTATTATTTAATTATATTAAAATATTTTTTATTAATTATTACTAATTTTTATAATCAACGGAAATGTCAAAAAAAGCATTAATAATTACGAATAACTCAAAAATTACTGATCAGATCATGATCAAATTTAAATGAGACCAAATGTAAAGCACCAGCTTCCAAAGGAAAACCTCCTTCTTTTTTTTTAAAGTCTGTTAAAAAGTTAACTTTTACATCCGTTTTATTTTTAAAACATAATTCGGATATTTTGTAGAGTCGATTTAAAGCAGTTTTGTCTTTAAAAAAAATTTTACTTCTTGATTAATCTTTGCAAAACGACTTAGTTTAAAAAATGCCACAGGATAGCTTATTCAGTAAATACTCTAATGAGATTAACTTAATTATTTTGAAAACAAAATAAAGCAATCGAAATCAAATAATTTTTTAATATTGTAAACTTAATTAATAAAATTTTATTACCATTTAACAAAAATAAACAATAAGAAGAAAATAATAATATAACAAATTAAAACTTTAGCAATAATTTAAAAAAAACTATGCAAAAGTTAAACTGAATGGTTTTTTTGCTCTTGTGCGAACATAATAAAGGCCAAACCTAAAACAAAATAAAATAAACAAAAATATTATGATTTACTTTTATACTTTTTGTATGTCTCGACTTGTCCCATATAGACATCAGAATTTTGAAAACACCGACTATACAAAGCATCTTCAACAGAACTGCAATATTTACTTTTAAAAGCTTTTTTATTCCGAATTGATTCGGCAAAAAATAAATAAGATCGAGCGTGATTGCATATCAGACTTTCTGCAATTGTCCCTAAAAACTCTTTTTATACCATCTAAAGATTATAGTATAGTTCTTTAAGAAATATATCTGAATTAACATTTTTACACGACAATTCTGAATCTAAGTAACTAAAATCGACTTTTATACACTGCTAGACGCTCTAGTACCGAGTGATTCAAAAAACATAATTGGATTTTAAAAGTATGAAAAAAAATGTTTATCTTAAATGTTTCTTTGACAGGTTTTAAAAATAATGTCATTGAAGTATTTCTGATTAGATTGTGCTAAAGCCAATTTCTAAATACATGTTGACATTCCTGAAAAAAATAGTTTTGAGTTTTTGCTGATTTTTTTTCTTTAAAGTTTTAAGGTTCTGAAGCTAGTTAAAGTAAACCTTATAGATACTATTATATACGGTGTCAAATCTGGTAAGCGTGCTGACCAACCAACATCTCGCTACCGAAATTTTACAGGTCTTAAATGTTTTTCTTAAAAATTTTATTTTTTTCTAACCAGTGCAAACTGTTGTTAAAACCAATTATAAAACCTGCACACTGCAACTATGTTCTAAAACTTTGCAAAAGCATTTAATTGTGTCTGATCTTAATCTGAAACAAAAAAACTAATCTTCTATTTGTGACATTTTTCTGTATTAATTCTAATTATAAAGCCAGCAACACACTTTTTGAAAATTAAAAGCCGTAAATTTGACCGATAGAAATTTACGAGAATGTAATTGCTTCATTGCTCGTAATCGACTAAAGTTTATAATTCTGATATATTTTATAAAAAACTATATTTCACTTACAAACATCGTAAATGTTGGGACATCCTGGCTGCCACCTACCACCGTTTGGATAAAAATCTATATGACCCATTGGTTCTGAAAAACTAAGTACCTTCATATAGGTATGAATTACTTCTACTATTTTAGCGTCTTTAATGTCTAACTTATAACCAGAATCAACTTCTTTAAATCCAGGTGCTGCCGGATCTAAGCCTAAAAAATAAATTTTTGTGTATTATTTGGCAAAAACATGATGTTTTCTTATACATTTAAGTTTCAACATTTATGAAAGAAATTATAAGAAACTAGTAGCTAAACTAGATGGAAAAGCCGGAAATCTAAAAGCGTCTTTTATATATTCAGCGGTTACAGCTACTGGTTACTGGTATAAATGATTATTTATAAATGTTATGTTGGTTATATAAACAAACTTATTACGCGTGTCAGAGACAAACGCGTGCGCACCGGAACGACAGTCAGAGGGAGAAAAGGAGGAGACCATGTAGTACCATGAGAAGAAGAGCAGTTAATTTTAAGTGAAATAAACCTAATGTATAATTAGAAGACAGTGTGTTATTTCCCTACCGAAAGGTCCTTCCAAGATACAACAGTGGCGACGAGGATAAAAGAAAAAATAAGAACGACAAGTGGAACAACGGGAAAGGCCGAAGATTCCAAAAATTACACGCAAAGTTGAAAACAGGACAAAATGGCGGAGCAAAAAAGCGTTGGGACAATAGGCCACGTGATGGAGTTCAACGCAGAAATAGATGACTGGACAATTTACCAGGAAAGGTTAGACCAATATTTTAGTGCAAACGGGATAGAAAACCAGCAAAGAAAGGTTGCATCATTAATTAGTTTAATCGGAGCACCGACATATAAACTGCTTCGGGATTTGTGCTACCCAATTTTACCCAAGGACAAGACCTACGGAGACCTGACAGACATTTTGAGACAACAATATAGTCCACAATTGTCCGAATGGAGGGAAAGAACAAAGTTCTACGACATGAAACAGGAGGAAGGCGAAACAGCTAGCGATTGGTATGCTAGGATAAGGAGTGCTTCAGTTAATTGTTCATTTGGAGAGCAATTAACAATTGTACTAAAAGACAAATTTGTCACTGGATTAAGAAAAGGCAAAATACTGGATCGTCTTTGTGAAGAGCCCGTTAACCGTGATTTAATGGAGATAATAGCAATAGCCAACAAGAAAGAAACAACATGTCAGTTAGAAATAAATAAAATTTGGAAAAATAATGGAAGCGGGAACAATGGCGGAAATAGTACCAGCACCCCAAGAAAAGATGGCGTGGGAACCAAACACAACAGCTCCAGTAGTACCAACACTACCAACACCAACAATCGATGGAAAGATGGCGGGAGCGGCAGTCAACATGACGTCAACAGACAAAGATGGAACTACAACAAACAAGGTCAAACTTCTAATAGCGATAATAGAATAAAAAAAAATTGTAAACACTGTGGTAAAATACACGGAGGCAACTGTAAGTACTCTAATTATTCCTGTAATATTTGTCATAAGATAGGGCACTTATCTAAAGTCTGCCATTCAGCTAAAAGTCATTATGTAGAACTAGAGCCGGAATTGTATACGATCACACAACATGTAAATCACATTTGTAATCCTTTTATAGTTAAGGTAGAAATAAATAACAAGATGTACCGAATGGAATTAGACAGCGGTGCAGCTATGAGCTTTATAAGCGAGAAAACTTATAATGATAATTTTTATGATATACCGTTGTTGAAAAATTCATTAAATTTTAAAAGTTATACGGGACATTCGATAAGTCCTTTGGGTTACATTAAAGTAAATGTGACGTATAAAAATTGCACAAAGCATGTAAAGTTTTATGTAGTTAAAAATGGAGGACCTTCATTATTAGGCAGGGATTGGTTAGAATCTTTCAACATCGGATTTAATTCAATTAAGGTTAATAATAGTATAAGCGAACTTACTAATAAATTTCCAAATGTTTTCAGTGGCAGGTTGGGTCTGTATAAGCATTCGAAAATTGCGTTAGACTTGAAAGATGGTGCAAAACCAATATTTTGCAAACCCAGAGCGATACCATTGGCTTTAAGAGAATTGGTCGACAAGGAACTGGATCGCATGTTAAACGATGGAGCTTTGAGTCCAACCGAATCAAGCGAGTGGGGCACACCATTGGTGCCAGTATTAAAAAACGACAGAACGGTAAGACTATGTGGCGATTACAAAACAACAGTCAACAAATGGTTAGTGGAAGTAAACTACCCATTGCCGAGAGTAGAAGAACTTTTTGCTAAATTGCACGGTGGTCAACAATTTACGAAGATCGACTTAAATCAAGCTTATACGCAATTTGAGCTTGATGATGAAGCAAAAAAATTACTCACATGGAGCACCCATCGTGGATTATTTACGATGAACCGGATGCCTTTTGGAATAGCACCAGCTAGTGCTAAATTTCAAAAATATATTGAACAATTATTCATGGGGATAGAAAATGTTGTGAATTTCTTAGATGATATATTAGTCACAGGGCCAAACAGGGAAGAGCACATGAAAACGTTAGAAGTCGTTCTGACGAAATTGAATGATGCTGGATTGACAGTAAAGAAGGAAAAGTGCAGATTTTTCCAGGATGAAGTAGAGTACATGGGTCACATTATTGATAAGAATGGATTAAGAAAAACTAAAGAAAAAATAAATGCCATCATTGAAGCGCCCCAGCCCAGAAATATACAGCAGGTACGTTCGTTCTGTGGAATGGTCAATTATTATTCGAGATTTACACCGAATCTTGCCATGAAGCTGAAACCAATTTATAATCTCTTGACAAAAGAAAATACTTTTAAATGGACAAAAGAATGCGAAAGAGCTTTTAACGAAATCAAAGAAGTCTTAGCTTCAGACAATTGTTTAGTTCATTTTGACCCCAAGTTACCAATAGTTATGACGACCGATGCTTCCAATGAAGGAATAGCCGCAGTTTTAAGTCACGTAATAGATGGAAATGAAAAGATGATAGCATGCGTATCAAGGACCTTAATGCCAGCAGAGAAGAATTACGCAACAATTCAAAAAGAAGCGTTAGCTATTTATTATGGCACAATAAAATTTTATCAATATTTATGGGGACAAAAATGGATTTTGAAGACCGATCACAAACCTCTTGTAGCGTTATTTGGAGAGAACAAGGGCATTCCTATAATGTCAGCAAATCGATTGCAAAGATGGGCTACGTTTTTATCAGGTTTCAATTATAAAATTGAGTACATTACAGGCAAATCTAACCCTGTAGCGGATTGTTTTTCGAGAGTGCCGAGAAAAATAGAAACAATCTCAAGCGAGTTCAAAAACGAAGGGAATTACTTGAATTTTGCAGCGACAAGCAAGGAGTTGCCAATCAACTTAGATGACATCAAAGAAGCCTCAGCTAAGGATAAAGAAATCAAAAGAGTAATAGGAAAGATCAGAACAAATTGGAACACTGAAAGTGAAGACAGCTTTAAACCGTATTTTAATAGGAAAAACGAACTAAGAGTGGAAAATGAAACTTTAATGTGGGGTTTCAGAGTGGTCATACCCAAGGAATTACAAAGGAACATGCTAGATGAGCTGCATTCAACCCATTTTGGCATGACGCGTATGAAAGCGCAAGCAAGATCTTTATTATGGTGGCCAACATTAGACAAAGATATCGAAAATCTATGTAAAAGTTGTTTACCATGTTTACAGACCAGACAAGATCCACCTAAATCTATGAGTTTGTGGCCGAAGACAAAGGAATTTTTTGAAAGGGTGCACATTGACTATCTTGGACCGATAAAGGGTAAAACGTTCCTAGTGTTGACAGATGCGTACTCAAAATGGCCAGAGGTGTACCAGGTAAATTCGATGAGACCGGAAGAACTTGAAGAAAAGTTGAGAGATACATTTTCAAGATTTGGTTTACCAAAAACACTAGTATCAGACAATGGAAAGTCATTAGTATCAAAAAAGTTTGAGACATTTCTACTCAAAAATGGGATCAAGCACATCACCACACCACCTTTTCATCCACAAAGCAATGGAGCAGCAGAAAATTCCGTGAAAACTTTTAAGAATAAAATGAAAGCGTTATTATTGGATCCTAAAAATACAACAGAGAGTGTTAATACACTGATATCAAGATTTTTAATCGCATATAGAAATACGGAACATGCTACAACAAAAGAAACACCGGCAAAACTATTGTTAGGGAGAAATCTAAGAACAAGATTAGCAATACTGAAAGAAATGCCGACAACCGAAGAGGAAATAGATAAAATTCAAACAAACAAATTTCTGATAGGGGAAGTAGTTATGGTTCGAGACTACAGAAGAATTAACAAGAAAGAGTGGGTGCAAGCCGAAATCATAAAGAAAATGGGAAGTAAAATGTACATTTGCAAAATCCCAAATGGTCAGCGTTGGAGAAGACATGAGAATCAGCTTTTGAAGACAAACATCAAAGTAGAAGACGAGAAGGTCGCAATCAAAACAAAACTATCTAAAGTAGGTTATGCACAGTCGTTGGAGTCTAACGTCACGTCGATTGCTTGTACACAGCCCAATTCTGTAGTTGCAGACGATAATAGTTTAAGTAATAGTAGACCTCAGCGATATAAGAAACCTGTGTCTAGATATGGTTTCGAATAGCTTACTTACAAAAGCAATAATTTTAAGTTCAGATAATTTTATTTTATATTTTGGATATGTTTATATTTAAGTGTGAGGGTGTTATGTTGGTTATATAAACAAACTTATTACGCGTGTCAGAGACAAACGCGTGCGCACCGGAACGACAGTCAGAGGGAGAAAAGGAGGAGACCATGTAGTACCATGAGAAGAAGAGCAGTTAATTTTAAGTGAAATAAACCTAATGTATAATTAGAAGACAGTGTGTTATTTCCCTACCGAAAGGTCCTTCCAAGATACAACAATAAATTATAAATATACATTATAAAATCTGACAACAGAATACAGCAAAACTTCTTAGTATTATTTGTTATGCCCGTAACAAAGAATCTTGACAATCCTGAAACAGAAGATGATCGCGAAACTAGAAATGTTAGTCAAATTTCTTAAAAAAAAGTACAATTTCTTGCCTCAAAAAAAAATTAGAAGAAAACGCAAAATTGCAAATCTTTGCAACGCTGCAACTCGCTGATCCGAGACAACAAAGGAGTATCAAAATCATCACAAGGTCGTCGCCAATATTCTGTAGTAAAAAAACGCCAGAGAAAGAATATTGCAGAGTTAAAAAAATTAAACTTAACTGTTTCTTGATAGCGACATCTATTCGACTTAGAAGATTTTTACTTAAATTGACAAATTGGGTTTCTATTTGTTGATGCTATGTAGGTGCTAAATAAGTGATATCGATTCTCATTTGGAGTGACCTATAGCATCAACATGTAGAAACCTGGTATGCAAAAAAGTTCCTAATTCTAATAGATGTTGCTATTTTTATCATATTATAGATGCAATAGGCATTTGAAATAAATATAGCGCCAAAATTGTCACTGTAAATTTTTTAAAATAAAAATCGATTGAATAGTTCTAATAAAAACAAAAAAATTTACAGATCTTGTTTGAATGAATTGGCTTTGACCTTATTTTTAATGCTGTTTTTATCGATTAATATCCAGCTAGTTTCTTAATTTTTTAAACTAACAATAATAATATTGAGAAAAATGACTAGAAAAAGTAAATAGCGTGCTAATGGTACCTAAAAAGCTAGTACTTAAGTACCTGTAATTCGTCCAACTTTAGCTTTTTTGACTAAATGACCAGCTACACCAGCTACATGTGCCCCTAAGCTATGTCCCACCAGATGGATTTTATTCAAATCAACATTATTGTCTGCTAACCAATCTAAAAATTCAGCCAAAACGGTTCCAGCCGTTCTCAATCCTTTAATAGCAGAGAAATAATCAAAACTACATAGCGGAGACCAATCCATTCCAATAACATTATAATCCCCAGATTCCAAATAGGCGTTTTTATGAATGATGAATATCTCCTCTTTAATACTACTTTGATATCCATGAATTATGATTTTTGTAGGGTTGCTGATATTAAACCCAGAAGTCTGGTAGCCAGACGAATCGTTTATTTTAATGCTGAAAGCAGGATTGCGTCTAAAAATAATTTTGTGTTTTGATTAAAAAAAAAATACATTTTTAGGACACTACCTTGTAAACAAAATAAATTGAACAAGCGGACCTTTTGACTCAAGTACATCTAAGTATTTTTGAGTTGTGCTGTGATTACGATGTGATTTTTTGGGAATTATAGACAATTTTCCGTTTGTGGCTGCTGTAACAAATGTCAATCTTACTAGGGGCTGGCTGTCTATAAATAGTGCTAAGCTTTTTAAATTAGTTTTTACAGCCAGACAATATACTAACTAGTACAATTTTTTTAATGTCACGTTTTTTTGTAAAAATATGTACAAACAAGCAAGAGAAAATAGTTAATTTCTACACAATAGTTCAGAATTATTTTTAAATTAATTAAGCTGTATTTTTAATCTCTGACAAAAAAAAGATGTTATAAGTTTGTAGGAGTTATCTGCCTGCCGCTCTGTAGCTACTAAACGGCTCAACCAAATTTGATCAATTTTTTTTTGTTTTAATGCTCTTAGTCATATTCAAATAAATTTTTTTGTGATTAAAAATTGTTGTAGGTGTTTTTACAGGTCTGATGTAGTTGAAATTTGTTATTATGTTTCTTTTATAGTATTAGAAGACATGTAATCTTCCTCACTAAGTTGCAGCAGAAGTATTTGGTTTGAGCTTATTGCGACGGTATTAATCAAGAGTTTTATTAATTTTTATTTTAATAACAGTTAATAGCAAGTTAGTAACAATAAATTAAACAGTTATTATTATTTTTAACAAATTTTATGAGTTATTTATAACGGATGTTTTTTTTAATATTGCGTCAAAGATTGTCATAAATGTTTATCTTAGAATTATGAACGAATACTTTAACGATCGAATTAAAGTGGCAGTTATTAATTTGACATCTGAATCTTATCTAACCTCACTTTTAATTTAATAAATTGATAGTTTAACGCGTTAATAAAATTAACAAATAATCAAAATGTCGCCTATCGACTTTAAAGTATTTGCGGACTCTTTGAACCATTGCGTTATAGACAATTGAGGATTATTTTTAATTTCATATTGCCTGACGCAACTCATCGAGGTTATTTAAACGACGTTACAAAACCAAGCTCTTTAAATAGTACCACAAAAAAGTCACAAGAAGTAAGGTCGCAGGATCTTGAAGGATAAGTTATAGTTGTATTTCAGCCGATAACTCAACGATCATCAAATTTTTGTATCATATTTAAGCCTTAAGGTCTCGTAAGTAGTATGTAAAGTGGTGTTGTCTTGCTCAAAGTATTCGTCCACAATTGCAACTATGTAAAGCTATAAATAAAATAGTCAAGATTGCTCTTTTTACGATTATTGTTTTCAACAAAAGAGTTGAATACAGTTGATTTTATGTTCTTGTGAGAAAAGTGTTTTTAATTCGAACCAAAAGAAATTGAGAATTTAGTAATTATTTTAACATTTGACGCAATTTTTTAACCATGACGAGAAATTTTAAAAAACGCCCGTAACAATTAAAAGTTTAAATTTGTTCACAAATTATATTTAATTTTTTTTTGTTTTAATTCTACATTAGCTTACTAGATGGTGTTTAGACATAGTTTGACTATAAAACAATATGTCTACAAATGATAAATGCGATTGCTTTATTTTGTTTTTAATAATCGTAATTTTTTTCAAACGGTTACTTTTCACTATGACATATTTATTTTTTTTTAATTTTTAAAGTGGGTGTTGTATTTTTGTTTTCATGTGTGAGGGGTATCAATAATAGATTGGTCATAGTATTTTAAATCAATACATTATTGGTCGTCTTTGATAACCAACGTCTTAATGCAATTAATAAGCCAACGGGAATTAGACCATATAATTTTCAAGCGATTGATCTAATTTTTTTTTAATTGTGGTCAATAAACTGTCAATTACTTCAGCTTCTAAATAAGATTTTTAGACTAATTTTGGTTCAGTCATTTAGTGGGTATAAGGCGACAGACAAACACACAAATACACACTACAAACTCATAACACATGTTCTTATCAACGATTAAAAAACAATTTTAAACATTATTAAAAAAAAAATTTTAGTTCGACTCTAGAAAATGAGATGTCTCAAAAAACTTTAAATATTTTTAAGAAATAAAATATTTGCTCAATAATAAATTTATTGTAGGTTATTGGTTCTTAAATAATTTTTTCCGTCAATAGAATTTACATTAAATTAATAGCAAAAGCATAATGACTCATTCCCGTTATTTTAAAATTTGTTTGTTTGGAGTTTTAAAATATTCTAAAATTTATGTGAAAAAAAAATTGAATTTAAAACATTATGGAAAACATTGGAATGAAAATCTTACCCAAAAAAAGTAAAATAGTTGTTGTTGCTGCCAAAACTAGAGGAGCTAATGTATCAACATAGGCGCACATTTTCTTTGTTTGATTTTTGACTGATAACTACCGTACATTTTTAACTTTCTCTAAATTAAAAAATAGAAATGGTCATGAAATAAATGTATGTTTGCATTAGAGTAAACAGATTGTAATCATTGTTAACATTTCCGTAATCATCGGAAATAGATACCTATTCAACGAATATGATTGTAACGGTCTCTTATTATAGCAAAATTATAGGGGAGGCCCCAACAAGCCGTTATAGTTAAAGAGACAAGAAATTAGGCTTTGATTCATTAATTTTTCAACTTGTAATTTTTTTCACACCCCATTAGACGTTGCATTCATATTCATACAAACCTACATAAATAGAAAACTGAGTAAAAATACATTTTAAATTAAATTAAAATAAAATTATTTCTTAATTAATAACGTTATTAATAATTATATCTACTGCTTTTTATAAAAATCCTAATACCTAGTAAGAGTTTTGTAGAAAAAAATCAGTTAACAAATTTTGAAAACTATAACAAAGTTTTTTTTTGTTTGTAATCTATGAATTCATTAGTTACTCCTTTTTTAATTAGACTTAAAATTTTTTAAAATTGTCAAAAAAATTTATTCTTTCACAAAATTGAAAAAAGTTAAAAATAAAAATGACTTTTCAGATTAACTTTAATTTATATAGTCTATCTGAAAGAATAAAAGAATTATACCACTTTTGAAACTGAAAAAATTGACTTATTTAGACCTCAATTTAAAAAAAAACTTTTTTTTGTGTTTCTTCTTTCTTTTAAAAGTTAAAAATGATAACGACAGCTATAGAATCGATAGACAGCTTAATGAATAAAATATAATATAGATATAAATATAATTATATATAATGTGTATTCAATAAAATTTAAAAAATTATTTACTTTTGGAACTAAGACTAAATCCAATCAATCATAGCAACCAAACATTGAGACCGTTTTAAAGTTAAAAAATAAAATAATCGGCGGAATCAATAACCAAAAAATAAGTAAAAAAGTTAATTATTTAATTTTAAAAATTTATAGTTATTTATTATTAAAAAATTAAAGTTATTCGTTGCCAAAAAAATTGTACCTTTCTTTTTCAGAAAAAATTTTTTGTCTTTCGCACTAATGCAGCACGACTGAAAGGAAACAAAGTGCTCATGTAGGAAATTTCACTTTCCGAACTCGTTCCGTAAATATCTGTTAAATTTAATTGTGTTTTTACACTTTTAGGTAAGTACGTATTGATCTGAGCAATTTACACGTATGCTCAAGTTAGGACGTAAAAATTAGTAGTTTGCCGCATAGATTTTTTAGTGTCAAATTGTTTCAAACTCGGCTTATTTTATCAAAAACTTTGTGTTCTGGTATGTTTGATTTTGTAGCCAAATTTTGAAAGAATAAGATACGAGAACAGATAATTAACTCAACTTTGATTTTTTCTTAAGCAGGCTCTTTAATATCATATGGAGCTAGTATAGTACACAAAAAATGCTGAAATAATTGCGCACTTTTATGTAAAAACATGAATTCAGTGTTCTTAAAAGAATTTATAAGACTGTCGTAAGCTGTTTAAATTTAACAACGATTTATAATAGGTTGAATTCTAATTTATCTGGTCTCCCCTATGTTGTAAATTTTATTACAAAAACTTTACATTTTTGATAATTAAAATTAAAACAATAATATATGGTTAATTAATTTTGGTAGGACTTTTGATTAAATTTGAAAAAAGGTACTTTAAAATAGATTATGGTGGAAATCAAATTAATCTACTCAACAGATTATTCATGGTTTTCATAATTATGATACATCCTCTTTTACTTTACTTAATTATAATTAGTATTATCATAAAAAATACTGATTTAATAATAATGAAAAAAAATACTAATAATATGCTTATTAGTAAAATTTTATTTCTAAATTTAAACTTTCCGCGCTTAATTTTCATTGGTTAGGTCAAATCCAGTTTGAAATATAGTGACTTTGACTTTTTACTTTTGATATGTTTTGTTTTGCTTGTCATCGCAACTTGTCACTTTGCCAGCGGTTAAAAGTTGCTATAATAAAATTTTAATATAAAATTATTATTGTGAATTACTTTAAAACGGTTTGAAACAATGGACCAACTGCTTAATCACCTTAAAGACATTAAAAAACCATCATTTAATGATAAAATCTTCAAAGACGAATGTGTTTATTCCTTTGACAACCCGGTATGTATAAAAACCTAATTTTGAGGTTAATTTTTATCAAAATAGTGTAGGAAACGGACACCGGTTTATACGTGGGGCTCACGAGCTTCCTAGGCTTAAGCCGTGACTATATTGAACAGCATCATCAAAGAACTGGTGAAGCTGTTTATTTGCATATTAGAAGGGTGCGTCATGAGGTATGAAGATTTACTGCATGGGGGCTATTTTCTATATGTCTATGTTATCAGGTAACGCCACCATCACAAGGAGATGGACCCGAGAAGAAGATTACTCGCTTGGCCATTGGTGTTGATGGGGGATTCAATCCGGAGTCACTGGCCAAAAAGTATGAATTTGAAGACTTCTACAGTGTGGTTGTTCTCCCATCATTTATTTCTTTCGATTGGCCTAATGCCGAATTACCTCTCATAGTAAGTAATATAATTTTCTTTTGTGGTATTACTTTTTGGTCTATGCAGGGCAAACTATAGTAACGCTAAAGCTATAAGGTTGGCTTCTTTAAAAGTACTTGATCGCAGATAATGTTTTTTGTTGCATTGGCAATAGACAGTAAAGATTGACAATAAATTATGTTTCTATTGTGAATTCAAATTTTTAATCTTGTCTGGCGGTACAAATTTACGTAAATAGTTTACAATCATTTTAACTCTTATATTGGTTTTTATTATTGGAACATTTTAGTGGTGTTATATAATCTTACAGCTTTAGATTTATTGTACGTTTAATGCCTACTTTTTTCACAATTATGATTGAGATTCGTGGTTGCCGTTGAGTCAGTAGTGGCTCAGATAAAAATTTTAAGGTGTTCTTCAATTTTTACATATATAATTTTATATCTTTTATAAATTAAGTCTACTGTACGTTTTTTCTATGCGAAAATTCTTTATTTTGTTGAATATGTTCGGTTCAGTGATAATCTTTTTTTAATGGATAATATTAAAAGAACTGTGAAATGATCCTCGATTATTAAAATGCCTGATGTTGGCATGGAAGTTGTTTCTACAATTTTCTGATTTCTTTCAGCGTATCAAACACATGACAATATTTGAATATGTTTTCTATAGAAATTTATTTTTGCTCGTGTGCGGGCTTTTTTTTATCTTTACAGTGAATCAAAAGTCAATTAATGTATTCAATATTTTGTAGGTTAAAGAATCAGTTCAAGAAATATTAGAAAGGCCGTCTGCAGGTAAAGTAGCGGAAACTGACGCCCTATCCGGTACATGGGATGGCGAAGCTCGAATTGTCTCTCAGTATGCCAACATCATAAAACCACTGAATAATGGAAAAAAGATTCCGATTTCCGGTTGGCAATGCGAAAAATGTGATAAAACTGATAATCTGTGGCTTAATTTAACTGATGGTTCAATACTTTGCGGTAGAAAATTCTATGATGGAAGCGGTGGCAACAATCACGCTATGGAGCATTATAATGCAACGGGTTATCCTTTAGCTGTTAAATTAGGAACAATCACAAGAGAAGGGAAAGGCGATGTCTTCAGTTATAAAGAAGATGATATGGTTGAAGATCCGTATTTAATAGAACATTTAGCACATTGGGGTACTGAATTTTATTCCATAGTATGAACTTTACTCTTTATTATTTGTCATAATTCATATTTTATCAACTCAGTAACACTGAAGGTATAAGGTTATATGGTTCCTTCAAAACTACTTGACCACAAGTATGCATCTCTTTTGTTACATTAAAGTGTAAAGTTAAACCATAAATCTTGTGTTAGGAGTTAGAAATTTGATGTCTGAAAGGATATGGTGGCACAAGACCAGGGAAATGGATTACAATAATCTTAACATTTCTATTATTGGGATGGCTATATAATTTTATACCTTTAGCGTTACTATATTACGGTATAGATATATATCGAAATTAATGAAATTTTTAAAAATAGTCTGATTAGTTTTGCCTAGTTATTAACAAGGTTGGTGTTATTAATTACCTATATCCATCTAATATAATTTTTTAAGGAATAAATATTGCAAAAATGGAAAAGACTGTAAAATCAATGGCTGAGCTGGAGTTGGAGTTGAATCAAAAATCAAATGAATGGACAGCGCTACAAGAAAGAGATGGAGAATTAAAACCAATCTATGGTCCTGGATATACTGGAATGGCTAATATGGGGAACTCTTGTTACTTGAACAGTGTAATGCAGATGCTGTTTAGTATTCCAGATTTTATTGAAAAATATTATAATAGCGCACAAGCCCATTTTAGTAGTGCAACGGTTAATCCTTCTGACGATTTCAACTGTCAAATGTAAGCATGTTTTTGTGAGATCTTCTATTATCTTATCTTATCTTATTTATATATTTCTTATATCTTATTTGACTATAGGTACAAAAAAGACTAAATATTTAAAAACGATTTACGATTAAAGCGCTTTTTCTAAGAGCAATAACAAATTGTGCTGATTTTTTGGCATCTGGCATCTCTTTTCAGAAATGCTGTGTCGTCATAAATTTGTATTATTATGTTTACAATTTTATTTGCACCTCCCTAAACGCATAAAAAGTCAAGAAGCCAAAACTTAATTTCTCGTTTTAGAACCACAATAATTTTAATGTATAAGTTTTTTTAAGTTTTATTTTGTGCACCTTATTTTTGTAGATGGGATGACTTAATAACCTTATTTCATGTTGTAATGTATTAGTAAATAATGAATTGCGTATTTTTTATATACTTAACCGCAATCACATTTAGGGCCAAACTTGGTGTCGGTCTTTTATCGGGAAAATATTCCGTTCCACCGCCTCCTGGTTCGCCTGTGGATGCCGATCCTCCGGGAATATATCCTCTAATGTTTAAAACATTAGTTGGAAAAGGTCATCAGGAATTTTCTACCAAAAAGCAACAAGATGCTCAAGAGTTTTTGCTTCATATCTTGACTTTATGTGAGCGAAATAACAAAAATAAAATTAATCCCGGCGATTGTTTCAAGTTTAAAGTTGAGGAGCGATTCCAGTGTGATAAGACTCGAAAAGTTAAATATCTCACTAGATCTGATTTAATCTTGCCTTTGATTATACCAATGAATGCTGCTATTAATAAAGATGAGGTAATAGTTTTTGTTTTTACTTCTTTTTTTAGATTTATTAAAAAATATACATCTTTTTTAGGTTGCTGCTTATGAAAGTAAAAAGCAAGAGGCCGAACGGTCTGGTAAACCCCTACCTCCAAACTCTTTAGTCAGACCGAAAATTGATTTTTCGTCGTGTCTAGAGTTATTTACTCAACCAGAAGTAATTAATAATTTTTATAGTTCAGCTGTCAATACAAATGTAACTGCAACCAAGTAATGTTTCTGTTTCAAACCATTTGTAGAAATTTCTTATTTTGATTTATAGAACCACCAAGTTGGCTAGTTTTCCGGATTATTTATGTATTCAATTGAAAAAATTTATGCTACGGGAAGATTGGTTTCCAATTAAATTAGACGTTTCTATTGAAATGCCTGACATACTGGATCTTGGTGCATTGCGAGGTAAGGGACAGCAATCAGATGAGGAACTGTTACCGGAAACGAAAGTGCAGCCCCCACCGCCAGTGATGGATCAAGCTGTCCTGGCACAGCTATTAGACATGGGTATGTTATAACAAAAAACAAGATTGTTTACAAACGTTTACAACTTTTTAAAGTGTCACTTTTTTATTATATATTTTTTAAATGGCAGAAAAATTTGTGAAGCAGTAGAAGTGATAAAAATTTCAATTGCGATTTGGGTGTCTAACGTTTGTCAATACTTTTTCTTCTGCGCTTCTGCTTTCTTTCCTCTACTTAGCAACATAAACCTCAGCTACGATCAAGTGGCTTATTCTGATTTTTATTTTCTTGAAATTCTTATCTAATTGATGGGAGGTCTATGAAGAAAATATGTCCTGACCATATCTTGTTTTTAAGGTTTCCCACCAGAGGCTTGTAAACGAGCCATTTTTTTCACTCACAACACTGGTCTGGAAGCAGCAACGGCATGGATTATGGAACACATCACAGATTCCGATTTTTCTGATCCATTTGTTGTTCCCGGAACAGAAACTAGCAGCCGATTTACTCCAAATAGTGAAGCATTAAGCACTATAATGGCTATGGGTTTTACGCATGTTCAAGCTGTCAAGGCTTTAAAAGCCACCGATAACAATGTTGAACGAGCAATGGATTGGATATTTTCGCACCAAGAGGATCCAGAAAGTCTGGAAAATGTGGCTTCGCCACCTCCTCCCGAATTCAGAGATGGAGACGCTAGTATGTTTTTAAATTTTAATCTGTTGTGCTATTAATTGGAGTTTTTTTTCTAGAATACAAGCTGGTGGCGTTTATTTCTCACATGGGTACCTCCACAGTGGTGGGTCATTATGTGGTTCATATTGTGAAGAATGGGCAATGGATCATATTTAATGATAATAAAATATCTCTCTCGGAAAATCCACCAAAAGATTTAGGTTATATGTATTTATATGAGCGCTTGTAGTGAAAACCAAAAAGTTTTTTGTAAACAATGTTTATTAAGCAAATTAAAAGTGTAATAATTTTCTAATTTGTGGTTTTATTGCCTACCCGCTTCTATTTAAAAGACAGACCAATAGTTATGGATCTTAATGGTTCATGATGAGGGCCATTGAGAGCATAACTGCTAGAAAAACATATTTTGTTGAAAGAAAAGGGACAAGTTGGGTCACAAACTTTTATTGATAAAAAACAAAACGATAACATTCTATCTTAAACGATAAAAACTATTTAATAACTTTACTACTATTTAAATTTCTTATTATTATCTAAGTATCTTTGGAACAAAACCCAATAATGATGATAATTTTATCTACTTGGGGGCAAAACTTTCTCTTGGTGGAAGGATAAACTCGTAAGGGCCTTTACCGTCTTCAACAACCCAAGCTGTACCATTTGCTGCACTTTTGATGATCTGTATCATTCCCAAGGCTACATTATCAGGACTACAAAACAACTCTAGAAATAAATTTTAAAAACAGTTTAGTTGACTGTACAAACTTTTGAATAGGCAATTGTTTAACATTTTCTTCAAAGAGATCTGCGTAAGCTTGTCCCAAACCATGATGTGCTAAATCTTCAAATAGATTTGTATCAGTGACACCAGGGCACATTATCAAAACGCGAACCTTAGTTCTTTCATAATGCTGTGAAGCTCCAAAGGCTTTGCTCATGCCAAAAACCGCAAATTTTGTGGCGGTGTATATGGGGAGACTCATAAAAGGGCAAATTCCAGCGATAGAAGAAATATTAACAATGACACCATCGGACCCGGATTTGTATTTTGGAATATACTTGTCTAATGCGAGAATAGTACCATGGGCAACTCCATTCTAAAAAAAATACTTAAAATTGTTTTTTTTTCTTCTATTTTAAGCTCTTACAATATTAAGTGCAACTGCCTTTTCCCATTGAGCATCGTTTAAAATTCCAGCATTATTAATAACAATATCTAAATTTTTAAAGTTTTCCACCGTTTGATCAAATGCATTTTCTAAATCTTCTCTTCTTGTAGCGTCGGTGCGTATAAATATGGCTTTAGAAACTCCAAATTCATTTTCAATTTCTTTTACCGCTTTGTTTCCCAATTGTTCATTTATATCTGCTAAGGCTACTCCCTAAAAATAATAATAACAATAATCAGTTTAAAGTTTTTTTTAAAAAAAATACATACTCTTAAGCCATTTTTAAGAAGTTCTTTTGCGTATTTCAGGCCCAAACCGGAAGCACCGCCAGTAATAAGCCCTACTTTACCAGTGATTTCAAATTGGGCCATGATAGTGTAATTATTGATTACAAAATAACTTTGAAGAATAATGAGCGATACTTTAATATTTATATGAAATTTAAGATAAGTTCATTTAATCAAGGCCAGCCTGTCCACAAAAACAATTGAAGAGAGATTATTGCTCCAAAAAAATATGTGCCAGTTGCTCGATTTCTTCATTGAAAAAAACCTAGCTGATAATTTTCTCATATTTGTGTTAAATTGCTCAAAAAACATCTTCAGCATTAGATAAACTGGCTCTACAAATCAAAGATAATAGTACATTGTGCAATAAATATGAAAACCAACAACCTGAAAGATTGCTTTCAGGTTGAGGAGCGAATTTAATACGCTTCTGTGTTTTTACAAAAAATTGCTACTTTTATTTGTTACATATATTTTATTAATTTTCAAAATGCATTTTTTCTGATGTTATGAATTATTGATAAAAACATTTTCAATTTTCTCAGTTTTCAAATAAAAAAAGAACTAGATCAAAATGGGTTTGTGCAGTTTTTTTTAGCTACGAGGCGACAGACATATACCTACACACAGACCTTACAAATAACACTACTCTTTTTTGTCGAGAACTAAAAACTAATCTAGCGCATCTTCCATTTGTTACTAGTATATGCTAGTAAAATGTAAATAATATGTATTAATTATAATGAGTGTTTTTTTAAATGTGGCGTCAAAGATTGTCATGAATATTTAACTTTGAATTGAAAACGTACCGTTCCATCGGATCTAAGTGATTGTTATTAATTTAACATCTGAACCTAATCTAACTTCACTTTTAATTTAATGAATTGATAGTTCAACACGTTAATAAAAAAAATTAAAAACACTTGTAATGATATAACAAACGAAAAAATAAACTTTAATAAGAAAATAAGATTTATATCAAATAATCAAAATGTCGTCCATCGACTTTAACGTATTTACGAATTTTTTGAACAATTCTTTTAAGTTTTTTAAATACGGTCACAAAAAAAATCACATGGCGTGAGGTTGCAGGATCTTGAAGGGTTACTTACTTGTGACTGTATTTCGGCTGATAACTCGACGATCATAAAATTCTTGCATCATACTCAAGGTCTTGGAAGTGATATGTGATACACCCACATATAAGTAAGTACCAGTCTACAATTTCATCGTCATGAAACTTTTCTGTTAAAGTGGCGCTTCTTTCATTATTTGTCTTACATTTTTGATAACTTCTTCTATTCTTTTCGCAGAGGGACCTGGAACCACTACCCTTTTTACGATCACATGAGTCATTCCTACTAAAGAGTTGAATACAAGGAGTTACTTTATGATGAATAGTGTTGTATGTGAACACTGCATCATCAACTCGGTAGCCGTTACAAAATTTTCTGTTCTTGCGTAAAAACTATTTAAAATTCAAAAAGAAAAAAAAAATGAGAAAAATGACCAAAAATACATTCATGTTTAATATACTACCTTGCATCAATCTAGTGTAGCACAATAAATGTATAAATAGTTGAAAAAACGTCTAGGTAACTCAATAAATAAGTTACCCACAGCGAAAAATGGAGTGAATAATGCTAACAATTTTTATAAGCAAATTTAAATAGACGCAATCGCAGTTTGTAAACATATTATTTTTTTGTTATTATTTTGTTAGTTTTTTTGTTATTTTGTTTTTATTAAAAAATTCGGACTCAAATTAAAATTTTTAATTACATAAATAAACTGCTCAGTTTAAGTTTATTTAAAATTTAAAAAACTTTTGTTTTATAACGTTCCATATCGCAATAAACCTAAAAGTTAGTGTTTTCGCTCGCAACACTAAGCAACCGAGCTTGCATACTTTAGTGGTTGCGTTATCAACTATTAATTGTCACAGTAATAGCGTCAGATGCAACATATAATATAACTATTACTAAAGTTACTGATTAAAACAATTGAGTTGTTGCAATTATAAATAATTCTTAAAATTTTTAGTGTTCGTGTTTAATGAAAATAAATAATGAATGATTAATAAACAGTCAGTCATATCATTAAATAAATAGTCAGACAGTATCGTAATGATAATTAATAAAAATTTTTTTATTATTTCAGCTAACAACACTCTCGATTACCTCAAAAAAAATCAAATCAAAATTGGTTAAACCGTTTAGTACCTGCACAGAGACACACAGATACACATCAACTTATAACACTAATGTTTTTGACAAGAGTTTAAAATAAAATAAATTTATAACTATATATAAGGAATACTAAACAGTTATCTTTGTAAATTGCTGTTCTTTGTTTACAAAAGCCCACGACTAGAGGCTATAGCCAAGAAAAAAACATTAATTAATTATAATTAAAAAAGAATTATTAATTATAATCTGCAGAGATTAAAAACAAATAATTATCTCATTTTATACTGTTGTGATTCAAAGTAACAAAAAAGTTAATATTTTTTTCCAGCTTTTTATGTCACTTATTAAAATTTTTATTTTTTGACGGCTTTGATAACTAAAATGAATAAAAGATTTTTTGTGTTTAATACAAAAAATACTAATGACTTAAATAGGTGATTAATAAGTTGAATAAGGATTTAAATAACAAAAAAAAATGTGAAAAAAATGGACTGAGAAAAAATAAGCAAACAGCGCGAAAGAAAAAACAGAACAATAAAGTATAAAAACAATCTAAAATAGGGAGCTATTAATATAGCTCCTTTTTTTAGATTGTTTTAGATTTTATGATCTATCTCCTTTTAGAAAACAATATAAGTTTTAAAAGCTTTTCAAATTTTTTTTTATTGTTTTCTAAAAGGAGATAGATCATAAAACAATTTTTAATAAGAGTATAATCGACGCAATTAAAGTACAAACCAAAAAATATACAAAAAAAAAATGGTGATAATGATAATAAAAAAGGAAACAAACTTAAAAATGCAAACAAAACAAGACATAAACCGAAAATAAAATTTAATGTAAAGAAATCGAAATGTTTAAATTAATAATTTAGATTTAAAATAAATTTGGCACACTTTTACTATCTATTAGATAATATAAAATATAAAAAACAATAGTGTTTCATAAGTGCATAGATAAAATATTAACAAGACATGGCAAGATTAGCAATTTGTCTTATTTTTATCTATTAATCTGTTTGCTTCGTTTTGAACTTTGTTTTAAAAAATATAATAAAACTGTTCCTAATCAGATTATTGAACAAATAATTAGCACTGATACTGTAATATCGCACATTTGCTCTAGTTTATCGCCAGCCATGACTTTCAATATAAATAATAAGGTTGCCCTAGTCAGCGGAGGAGCTTCTGGAATTAATTTTTGCATTGTGAGGGAGTTGCTGAGAAATGGTGCAAAAGTAGGTATTTGGTAATATTTTGACACAGTTAGAAATCCTATCTTAGGCAGTAACCCTCGCCGATGTAAATCCAGATTTTGGAGCTACGGCTTTAGAAAATTTGGCAAAAGAATTTGGGAATGGAAAAGCCATTTTTTGTTTAACTGATGTTACGAATTTTGAAAGTTACAAAAACGCGTTCCAGAAAACAGTTGACACTTTTGGAAATCTGGATATCGTTGTAAATGGAGCTGGAATTTTAAACGATTCAACCTGGCAAAAGGAAATTTCAATTAATGTCGTATGTAGATTTGAGGATCAATTTAGGCTTTAAATAAAATATTTTTTTAGAATGGTATAGTACATGGGGTACTTTTAGGTCTAGACGAATATATTCCCAAATATAAATCTGGTACAGAAGGGGCTATTCTTAATGTTTCCTCCGTGGCTGGCATTATGGGATATGAAGTGTTCCCAATATACAGTGGTACAAAATTCGCTGTTATTGGAATGACTTCAGCCTGGGGAACTCCCGCTCATTATGAACGAACCAATGTTAAAATTTTGGCCATTTGTCCAGGCTCCACAGATACCCCTTTAGTACATAATGTTCCTAAGAACGTTCTTGGACCAGCTTATCAACAACTTGCCACGGAACTTTTCAAAACTCTTTATATTCAAAAGTTGTTCTAGTTTTAGTTTCTAAAACTTATATTTATTTTTACATTTTTTAGGCCAGAATTTGTTGCAACATCCGCAATACAAGCTTTGAAAAATGGTGAAAATGGCAGCATTTGGGTGGCTGAAGACGATCAATTTTATCAATATTCTTTGGCAAATAGGCAAAGCAATGCCAGAAAATAGTCTTACTTCTGTTTAAAACATTAAATTTAAAAGCTGAAAGATTTAAGAAAAACTTTTAAACGTTCTAAAATGTTTAAAAAAAACTATTTTTTTCAAATTTTAGACATCTTAAAGTTAAAAGTTAAACTGTACTTCTATTAATATTAAAACTAATAAAATTGGTTTTCAGCTTGTATAATTTAAATTTTTTGTAAATAATCTGAACAATAAAAATAAAAAATGTTGAAAATTATATTTTTCATAATTTTTTACCTCCAATCAGTATTTTAATTGAATAATAACAAACCTGTAAAAGATAGGTAATGTGCATCTTCCCTCTCTTGGGCGGAAATTCCTAGCCTTCTTGATTGATTACAATGTACGACGTGGTTTTATGTAGCTAATTTTTACATGTTTTGATCCATATATACGTCATGCTCTAAATGCAAATGTCAAGGTTGATAGATACAAATTTAAATAAAAAGTATATCGCTAATTGAACGACAATCAAGCTATCACGATATCGTTATCAATGATATACAATGTAATCTATCTTCTTTGGATTAGGAACCAACTAGTAAAATAAAAGAATCAATGCAAATTTATTCAAACTACGTCTGTAAACTTGAACATGTTTTGTTTTTTTTGACACTTATTATCAACAGATGCATTATATCATTCATATACGTCCAAAGACTGACAGAAGCAGGTCGTGTGTTGATTGGCAAGGTAAGCGATACAATCTTAAACAATAAGGTACCGACCGTTAGCAAATTGTACGTTATCAATTAAAACCAAAAACAAAAAAACAGAAATGTTTTAAAAACAAGAAGGTATTGGTCTGTAGAGCAGCCAATAAAATCGTACGCTTAAATCAGCAAATGAGAACACTTGAAACAACTCCTCCTCCTTGGTACTGTCTTTTTTCAGTCCAAAAAAAAAACGACTATAATATATATATAGGTATATAATTATATATACTATAGGTATAATATATATAATTTTCTTGCAAGTACTGCTCATGCGCTAATTTGCCAAATAAATTTTTGTTCTAAAATAATGTTAATTGAATGGACTTGGAGGTTACGTAGTTTTCACATTGCGCGTTATCTGTTAAACGCAACTAAAAACGCTAGACTTTTCTAGATACTTATTGTTTTGGAAAACAGCCAATGAAAACGATGTAGGAGCTAAAAGTTGTCTTATCAGCCAATAAGAACGCTTGCTTCTGTAGCTTCATCCTTGTCTCATACATATATATTGAACTTCTCATTCTTAGTACTGCACTTTTTCGGCCAATAAAAACGGCTATATTGTATACTCCACTTTAACCTTTAACATAAAACAATGAGAACAAGGCGTTAAAAACGTGTCTGAACCTGTTAATGGGAGCAATTTCGCAATTTAAAGGACAACTTAGCTTTGGTACTTTATATTTATTCGTACAAATTTTGACAAATAAGTTCAGAACCTGGCTGAATTTGACTGCAATTAACGTTACTGATGCTATCTTGTAAGACAATATCCACAACACAGCTATTGACCCCCAAAATCAAGTTAAAAATTAGTAAGTAAACTTTTAGTTTAGCAAATTTTTCTCATTTTGTAACCTTATTCAATATTTCTAGCAAGTACTGCCTATGCGCTAACGAGACAATTAAATTGTTGTTCTAAAATTAAATTATTTATTGTAAACACAATAAAGATTTTGGAAGTAAAAATAGTCTTTGATAATTTAGTTATCCAATTGAACGTTATCTGTTAAACTCAGCAAAAAACTGAAGCTAATAGAAATGAGGTATTGTTTTTGATAATCGCCAATGAAAACGAAACGTTGTTTGTACAACAAATGTGCTTTGAAATTTAGTTAACAACATTTTGTTTTTTCTAAAACACACTTTTATGTTTACGACAATCTTTGACGCAAATTTATAAAAACACTCGCTATAACAGATTTTTTTAGTAAGCTTCTTAGTTTTTTTTAATAATTTATAAGATGTCAGACACAGCCGCCTTTACTTAACAAGGCGTGAACATCAACTTGGCAACAGCGTTAGAGGGTATGTTGTGGCAGTGGGCTCAGCTAAGACCATAGCACAGATGAGTTGTCAAAGTAGATAGATCGACTTTTAGATCACATTATGTTAATTTACCTTTACCTAAGTCACTATACAAATTTTGTAATCCCGCTTACACCACCAAATTACCACAAAACAATGCGGCTAACCGCACCTAACTTTAAAGATTTTTTTCTGTTAAATAGTGCAATTTGTCATACACCCACTGATGCAGTAACTAATTAAACCACTTGAAAAAACAGTAAAAGACAAAATACATCTATAAACCACAAACAGTTTCACTTATTTGAAGTTTGAAGCAAAAGTATTGCCGCCGAAAAAATTGAATAAACAAACTTGAACTTTGAGTAAATGCCTTTAGACCCATTGGCAGCGTTGCCACATTTTGCTGTTACGGCTTGTTAAGTAAAGACGGCTGTGTCACGCTTACAAATATTTTTAATTTGGCGCAATATATTGTTGAATATTAGATAAAAACATCTATGTATATGTTTTTATAAAAATAAAATCACATCAATTTTTTTCTAAAAATTGATAACTATTTATTATCTTCTTGAAAGGTTTTTTATTAAAACAATCAAGTTAAATTATAATTTATTAAATATAAAAATTTACAATACATGCTTTAATATTTTATTTAAACATTCATTTTTTATACAAATAATAATTATTATTACTTTTCTTTAGTTTATAAAGTTTTTTCTTGTTGGCAGCATATTTTATGTCAAATTATCCTCCAATCAGAGTGAGCTATTGAATAAGGATTCTGTGGATCTGTATTCTCTGGTGAACTCTGAACTCATTAAATTTGAAAAAGTTTGTAACCGTCTTATGTTTTAAAAAGTGTGTTTGTGTTTTAATTTGTGATTGAATAATATTTTAGTTTTTGTGTTTTGCAATCAGTTAGATACTTTAGAATGGAGTTTAGTAAAATTCCAAAACCCGGTAGTTATAAACCTCGGACCAAGTTGCCGTTTGTGCAGCCCCAAGAGATGAGGGCTGGACCATCAGCAGCCCATACGCTTTTACGGGGTCTGGATAAACCTAAAGGGAAGCCGTTGAATACGATAAACGAAAATAAGCCGGCTAAGAACCTTCGTTCGGTGTCTCCGGAAATTGGGGCTTCCAGGGCAGACATGCAAAACTTTAGGTCGCTAGCATTAAGAAGACGATCAAAGAGCGTCACGGATTTGCGCCCGATACCGGCTAAACCTGTAAAAGCGGAATTCTTTCGTAGCACTGCAGCAAAGCCAGCAATCGGTAAAATAACTAAAAGACCACATGAGAATAAAAATGAAAACGACAATGGGGCTAGCAAACCTAAGGTTCCAAGGACGAGGAAAATCCCAGATTGGGACTATAAGTCCAGGTTTTTGGAACTACAAAAAAAGGACACAATCGTCGTCGATGAACTCAAAAGATTAAAAGAAAAGACATCCAGTAAGTTTTTTTTCTTTTAATCTTTAAAACTGATTTGTTATCTCATTTTGCATTTTTTTGGAATTTGATAGTGGATAAATAATTTATCACAGACCTACGTCCTCAGTTCTTTAAAACACATTTTAATTTTTGGAAATGACTTTAAATGTGTTCTGACCTGTTCCTGCTTTGTCTGTTACCTTTTTGGCCTCTTACAAAATATAAAAAAAATTAGGTTTATTTTTTTTCTAATAATTGTTTTATATTATGATTTTTTTACAATATTTGTTACATATCAACATATTACAAATGATGTAAGAAAGTATCACCAAGTAAGTCTAATGACAGTTCTTATGTCAAAAAATAAATTACAAAAGTAGTATTTGAAAATTTGAAATAGTTTTAATATTTTAATTTAAGCTGTTATTTTTAATTTTTTTAGATCTTCCCGAATTAGAAGCTAATTTACTCGCAGCAAAGAAAAATACCTCTGAATTAAAACGAGTCAATTGTACATTGGCAGATGAAAACAAGCAGTTACAATCAAAACAAACACAACTTCTCGCGGAGAACTCAGCTATCAAAAATGAAAAAACCTTATTGCAAACACATTATGACAAATTGCAAAGTCAGCATGTCGCGTTAGAAGATAAATACACAGAGCAAAGTAAAAAAGTGGAGCAATTGGTTTTGCAACAAAAAGACTTGACGGAGACGTTGGAGGCGGTACAAAAAGAGTTGGACCACGCAAATGAACGCTTGAATTGGTGTAAAGAGCAATTTGATAATAATGAGACCCAACGGCGCGCTCTTCACAATACGATCCAAGATTTAAAGGGAAATATTAGAGTGTTTTGTCGAGTTCGGCCACCTATCAATGCCGAGGAAAAAGATAAATTGCAATGTTCTATTCTAGTTCCGGACGAGTATACTCTAGAAATTAGAAAATCAAGAGAAAGCGTTAGTTATTTAGGACGACCAACTGATCTCCGACAGGAATTTGTTTTTGATAAAGTTTTTTTGCCAGAAGCTCAACAAGTAGAAGTTTTTGAAGAATTGGCACAGTTAGTACAATCTGCTCTTGATGGGTATCACGTATGTGTGTTTGCCTATGGTCAGACCGGAGCAGGAAAAACATACACAATGGAAGGAACACCAGAAAATAACGGTAATAAATGACTTATTTTACCTTTAATTAAAATCTGGTCACTTCAGTTATATCTGCAATACTTATACTTTGTTTATTATTTCAATCGTCTTCTGCTTTTGTTTATCTATCGCGCTTCATCTTTTGTCTTATTGTGGATTACCACTTCTTGTGTTTTTTTTAACTTTAGTTCAATATTTCATTGTGTTTAATAGATTTTCCTATATTTTTTTATTGTTTTAGGAATGATTCCGAGGACAATCGATCTAATCTTCGACAAGATAAAATACTTGGAAAAGTTTGAATGGCAATACGAAGTCTCTGCTAGTTTTCTAGAAATTTATAATGAAAATATTAGAGATTTGCTAGCGCCTAATAGCACTTTAAGTTACGAACCAAAGTTCAACGAGGGACGTGGCATTACGGTGTCAAACCTAAGAATAGTTGAAATTGAGTCTGCCGAAGCATTAAAACGTTTAGTAGCAAAAAGTCAAAACAATCGGGCTACTGCATCTACGGATTTCAATTTGCATAGTTCACGTTCTCATTCCATTACGAAAATAGATTTAAAGGGAGAAAACCGAAAATCGAATATAAATTATAGGGGTTCTATTCATTTGGTAGATTTGGCTGGTTCAGAGTCTGCTAAGACCAGCAATGATCAACGCATGGCCGAAACTAAAAATATTAACAAGAGTCTTACAGAGCTGGGAAAAGTTATGCTGGCATTACATAACAAAGAAGGGCATGTGCCATATAGAAACTCCAAACTCACGTTTCTTCTTCAATCTTGTTTGGGAGGTAACTCCAAGACGCTAATGTTTGTAAATATTGCTCCTTTTGAAGACACATTCAGCGAAAGCGTAAATTCTCTTCGATTTGCCGCAAAAGTGAAAGAAGTTAAAACTAAAGTTAAAAAAAACAAAACATACTCGTCCGCAAATATATAACATATTTATTTCGAATTAATTGTATATACTATATAATATATAAGTGATTGTATCAAAATCAAATAATCATAATAATTTGTTTAAAACTACCACATATAACAGTTTATTCTAATCAAATTGGTGTGTGATTATAAACTAATACAGTCTGACAATGGATTACTACTTAAAACACTATAGATCTTCAGCCGTCAGACAAATGGCACAGGTTTGGACTAAGTTATTATTTGTTCGTATCTTGCACAATTGACGTAAGATCCGGTATATTTATAATAAAAGAATAAAAACGATGTAATTATGTATCTAAAGTGAAGCGTCAAACAACATTAAATGTACTGATAAGTAGGTTAAGTTGTATCATCTAACACCAAAGTTATTATTTATGAAAGTCTTCAGAAAATTTAGATGTTTCATTTGTTCTCAACCACTAATCAGAAAACCTATTTCCTAGACAGACAGCCCAGTTGACGATAAATTTTCTGTTTTTTTTAGCAAATAAATTTATGATGTCTCTTACTGTACATATTTATGAGAAAAACCGAAACACGTCAAGTTTAAATTATAAATTGACATTCTGGTAATTCTTACCTTCAACCCCCTTCGAATAACAGGTGCTACCCCTAAATTTTTTAATGAGAAGTATGGGCTTGTGATAGATCGTTTCAAAGGCTTTTTCATTTTCTATTGAAAAATGTTATCGGTTTCCAGTTTATTGCAAACCCTTTCTTTATTCAATTTTTTTTATAAGATTAGAAATGTTCCTCAATATTGTTTACTTTTTTGACCTTGTTTTTTATAATACGTAGTTAGCGACCCATTGGTGATCTTCGTTTAATAAAAAAGTATTTTAAGCCTAATTTGAGTTTTTCGAATTGTGCTGTACAAGCTTAGTTAAAATACAAAAATATGTATACCTACACAAAACAAACTTAAAAGTAATAAATAATACAAAAACAACGTTTTTTCCTAAAGCTAAACTAAATATGTTTAATTGATAAATATATTAAACCTACTGTTGAAAACTGCGGTTTTTTAAATGGTAATAAATATTGTTTTTTTATTATTAAATTATTTTATCTATTTTGCGTTAAAAATAAACTTATTATTATATCTAAAGTAGTTTAATCATGGAGCTATAATAAACGAAGAGCTTGTGGCAACGTATATACTCCGTGCTTAGAATGCTTTCTTCTTTTTGCATCAAAACAAATTGGTTACATCCTGACTCTATTCTATTATAGTTCCATGAAAAAATCTCTAATTTGGGTAGTTTTGACTCATGAAAATTGTAAATAAAGTTGTTTTTTGTTTTAGATGTTTATTTTTATTAATGTTTTGTTATGTGTTGCGATGATTTATATATAAAAAAAGCAAAAAATTCAGTCAGATTCGCCAGGCTGGTTGTGCAATTTTCATCTTCATAGATAATAGTTACTTATAATTAAATACTACTACCTAAATAAGTTTTTATTATCATTTGTTTCGCACTATCAAAATTAATTAATATTGAATGAAATGAATTATTATTCGGTTTTTGGATAACTTTTTCAATATTCATAATTTTTTTTTTGCAGTTTATAATAGTTTTTTTACATTTTTATGTAGGTACAGTTGTGTAATTAAAATGTTTCTTATTTGATAAAGCAAAGCCTACTTATTGATGTTTTAGAGATAATAACTGTTTTTTTTTATTTATTTTGAATAATTAACTAAAATGAAATAATTATAAAATTTTATTTAGAAATTATTTGTAACTAAGCTGTAATTATTACGATTATTTTTTAATCAAGTAGGCCATGACTTATGACATAAGTTTACTAATTTTTCTTCATAAAGTGGCGCTATGGCTTTTTTCAAATACGGGTGATTAACTGATTTTTGTACTAAAAGTGATAACAAATCTGTCTTCAAACTCACTTCCGGGCTGAATAACTGTGTAGTTTTTTTTTTATCAATTTTGGGTTAAAAACGCTTGGAGCTCCCGTGAAAACAGGTATATTTCTATAGAAAAAAAAATTAAAAAATGATTTGTAGTTTATAGAAAATATTTAAATTTAGTGGAAGCGCCGGGAAAAACTCCGTTGTCTTCTAGTATGATTTATCCAAAGACTAATAAAAGTAACGTAATTATAAATTTAATATGAGAAATATAATTATTTAATTAATACATATTTCAGATCAGATAATCATTGATTAAAAGTAATTAATTTATTTGTAAAATAATAAGATAAATGCAAATTTATTCAAACTATCGATTCTTGGTTTAAAACAGAGTGTCTTAAGGGTTGTTTCAAAGATTTAATGAAATTTCATTCTTTTTTCAAATCTTAATCGATTTAAAAAAAACACAAATTTTTGTGATAAATATGCGTAAATATTTGCGCATAACTTCTTTGTTTATTAACCGATTTTGATAAGTGTTTCTTTGTGGAGGAGAAGGTGGATGCAAACATGCATCTTTAGAGGTGGATTTATTAAAATTAAGAGCAGATTTTCAAAAATCTTCAGAATTATGCTAAAATATTTACAGCCAATTTAGTAAAATTTGTGTATAATATATATTCAAGGTACTTGCATAACTTGTTTTCCTTTGTTCAAAAAGAAAAAAACCAATGGTTTTATTCTTCGTTATCATCTTTTTCATAGTCTTATGTAAGATTTGCTTGTCGTTTTTAAAAGTTTTATCTACTTCAGTGTAGTTTACAACGTCTTATAGTGTGCCATGCGTGTTTTCTGTGTGATAATAAAATAAGAAATAATTATTAATTTGCATTACATTTTTAAGAAAATCAAATAGGTTTGCATTCTTTTTTTTCAATCAGTACCTACCTAAATATTGAAATTATTTGCTGGAATAGTAAATTCAATTTTTTTTTATAAAAACCAATGATTATATCCTTTGTTATCATTTCTTTCCTGGTCTTATATAAGATTTTTCTGTTGTTTTTTATTAAATTGTTTTAAGACATATAGGTGATGTTCAGTTAAAGAAGATATTCAGAAATCAAATCAATTTTGCTGTCTACGTATTTTAATTTATTAAATTTTAGGTTTTTATATTATAAATTTTTTTTAATTTTTTTTTTATAAGAAATTTTCTTTATTCTTTTTATTAATGGAAACATTTGCAGTGATTGGTGTTAAATGTATATTTGTTACTCTTAACTTTGTTTGGCTCCGCGTAAGTGCACGATAGTCCTCATTGAGGAGCGTATCAAACTCTGACCCTTGGTAATGCGAGCCTCCAAAACTCGTTGAGAGTCGTTAAGGAGTTAGGTATAATAGTGTTTCTTATAACGATTGTTTCTTGCTGCGGCAAGAAGGAATCGGCATGGCCTCTCTGTGAATATGTCTTGTACATACATATGTGAGGGTATGTTAGGGGAGTCTGCATTGTTGGGTAATTAATATAGATTTTATGCTTTTTGCTGTTTATGTATTTCTTTTCCACTACAAGTTTCGAAGGTTTTTCTTGATTTATCTAAAATGCCATTATCACATCTTATTTTCCTTATTATAGTACTTCCTTTGAGATATCTATTCTCTAACAAAAAAAGAGTTATTAAAATCAACACTATATTTTTGACGCTTTTCTCCATTTCTTTATGATGCCATTATCAAATCTTAAATTCTTTATTATGGTACCACCCTCGAGATAACTCCTTTCCAACAAAGAAAGAATTATCAAAATCGGTTTATAAATAACAAACTTATCCGCAAACACACATGAAAATTTTAATTGAAAAATTTTTTTTTTTAAGTCGGATATTGCATAGATTGCCAACGCGTAATTTTTTTAATATATATATATATTTTTTGCATGTTACGGCATCTTTAAATATTTACATGAAAATATGAGTGAGCTGTAGAAAAACCAAACTAGTTGAAAATGAAAACCAAAATAAGAATGATATGGTCACATAGAAGATGGGCTGCAGCGAATAATATGGGATAGAAAAAGAAAATGGCAACGAATAAATAAAAGATAAAAACTATTTAAAAGCTTGTTTATTAATATTATTTGATTTTAGTATGATGGATATCCAATTAATTATAGCATTTGTTGTGAAGTGACGTCAAGTCCAGAACATTTTTGAAAAAACAATCTTCATGACAAGATGGCTTCTAGAGATAATTAATTAACTGTAAGTGCTTAACCGTAAGTAACAGTCTTTTTTAAATCAACTAACCTTTTTTTGCTGATTATTGTAAATAAAGTTGTTTTTTGTATTAGATGTTTTTTTTTTTATTTCTATTGACGTTTTGCGATGATTTATCTATTTTTATTATATATGAAATTATATATATATATTTTTATTAATTTCTGCATTTTTGTGCGGAAATTTTGGTCAGATTTTAAAATGCGCACAAATGACTGGTGTCGTTTTCTGTGGGGAGAAAACGGATGTGAGATCTAAGCAAGCAGCGTTTATTTTTAGGTTCTGTAGTTGTTAGGTGGCTGGTATCGTTTTCTGAGGGGAGAAAACGGATATGAGATTGCAGCAAACATTTGTTTGGTTTTGCAATATTTAGCGCATTTTTTATTTTGACAGTGGATTAGGCTTACTGGGGACACCACTATAAAAAAACGCACCAATTACTGCACCTCTCAAAGGTGGTGTGGAAACCAGTAAAATAGTAAAACAATTATCAATATAGTATTTGTAACTGAGTTTTTAATTGTTACAAAAAGATGTAAACTGTTTTATAATCTTGATCCTTTTGACATGAATGTACTTAGATATTTATTTGTAAAAAGCTGTAATAAATTCGATTTCGTATATTGTTGTTTTCTTTGCAACCGACAGAAAAAAAAAGCTAAAAAACTTTATACTGCACCACGCTTTAGCTTTGTAGCCACGTACCTTGAAAACAAAGAGCGTGTGGCAACGTGAATACTCCGCGCTTAGAATGCTCTCTTTTTTTTTAAATCAAAACAAATTGCCTACATCCTGACTCCATTCTATTATAGCTCCATGCTTTATACCGTATTTACGTTATGTCGAAATCTGACGTCAAATGTTATAACAAGAATTTTTATAACAGAAAAAGACTCTGCAACCTCACTATTATATCAGTATACATTAAAACTGGTTTTGGTAACATTTAGTTTTGTCATGTTGGTAACAGCTGATATTTAACGGATTTTGTTTTGTTATTACATCATTATACATTAAAAGCCGTAGATTTCTTATTATTAGGGCCGGTTTTTTATTTTGATTTTTACTAGTTGCTTATGAATGCTATTGACGATGTAAAAAAACAGTAAGTAAATTGAGAAAACGTAAAAATAGTGTCAAAAATTTTTGTAAATTGGTTTTCAATAATATAAGTAATTGAACTGTTTATAATTAGAATCTAGTAGTCAAGCTTCGGCTTTCTGCTCTTTCGTTACTTTTTGCTAGTAGCTTTTATTTTTATGAGGCTGGTAGTTTGAAGAGTAGTGAAGTAATGTTGGCAGTATTGCTGCGCAATTGCGACGTGAGCGACGCCATTGGCAGAACGAAGACACGCTGTGACGCTGTGTAGCGTGTGTTTTGTTTTGAGTGTTCAGTGAATGAAATTTTTTGAAAAACTACTTTGGGTCACAAATTCAACATTGCCGTTTTTCAAGATTGGAAAATAAATAAGCTTTTCGCACAATGGCGACCCAGCCCCACAGCAGAAAACGCGTTTGCTACTATTACGACAGTAAGTTAATTTTTTTAACAAAGTATTTTTAAGAACTCAAGCTTTTTGCATGTAAGAGTTTTTGTTGGCAAAAATCGGGCAGTGAGCTAGCAACTTTTCGTTTCCTTGAATTTTCTCATGGGAGACGATTTTCGAAACTATAATCGCAGAAATTCACGCCAGACTATGGTGCCCAGGCTTTTCTTCGTTGCGATTGGTTGACGTGAAGCGTGGTGGACCGATAGCGCGCATTTGTAGGGTGTTGCGAAGTAGCAATACATAGTCTGGCGTGATTTTGGACCTTCAAGAGATTATTATCAATTGAATTTTTTATTTTAGGCGATATTGGAAATTATTATTATGGACAAGGGCATCCCATGAAACCTCACAGGATACGTATGACTCATAATTTATTGCTCAATTATGGACTCTACAGGAAGATGGAAATTTATGTAAGTTATCTAATTCACTAATTAAAGATTTTTTCCTATAATTATAGTATAAAAAAATTAATTAATCAACAGTTTTTTTTATTGTCATTAATTATTAGTAATGGAGGTAAAATTTGACATTTCATGCTTGGTTACTTTATTATTGTTGCCAAAAAATATTAATCAACTGTCAAAAGGTAATGACGTTAATTTTGTGTATGATTTTCAGTTTATTGTTGTCATGGATAATTTTTATATACAGGGTGTATCAGACCGATGTTTTCAAAAAAATTCCGTATGAATTTAATAAAAAAAAATATTTTTGGTCATACAGGGTGGTTTTAAAATTGCAGTTTTTTTTTTATTATTTCCTTTGAAATACAAGCTTTTATTTACCTTGCCTTGAGTGAGAGGCAAGTTATGGAACTTTATGGAATCTTATGGAACTTTTTCGCTTGGAAGGTTATGGGCAGAATGTCATTTCCTATTTAGACCTGATTTATATTGTATATTAATGATTGCATTGGCTCTTACCAATCCCATCTTATCTGTATTCTGTAAGAGTTTAACGCGCACTTCAACTGACTGCTTTCTTGTTTCAGCGTCCACATAAAGCAACCGCGGAAGAAATGACAAAGTTCCACTCAGATGACTACATCCGCTTCTTACGTTCTATTCGTCCAGATAATATGTCGGAATATAACAAGCAAATGCAGCGTTTTAACGTTGGAGAAGATTGTCCAGTTTTTGATGGTCTCTATGAATTCTGCCAATTGTCAGCGGGAGGTTCTGTTGCGGCAGCTGTCAAATTAAATAAGCAAGCGTCCGAAATTTGTATTAATTGGGGTGGTGGCTTGCATCATGCAAAGAAATCCGAGGCTTCTGGATTTTGTTATGTGAATGATATTGTATTGGGAATTTTGGAGTTGTTGAAGTATCACCAAAGAGTTTTGTATATTGATATTGATGTACATCATGGAGATGGTGTAGAAGAAGCTTTTTATACCACAGATCGAGTAATGACAGTTTCCTTCCACAAATATGGCGAGTATTTTCCGGGCACAGGTGATCTGCGTGATATTGGAGCTGGAAAGGGGAAATACTATGCGGTAAACATACCTTTGCGTGATGGTATGGATGATGAGAGTTATGAAAAAATATTTGTTCCTATAATTAGTAAAGTAATGGAAACTTTTCAACCTAGTGCAGTAGTTTTGCAATGTGGTGCTGATTCTTTAACCGGAGACCGATTGGGCTGCTTCAATTTAACAGTAAGAGGTCATGGGAAATGCGTAGAATTTGTTAAGAAATATAATTTACCATTTATGATGGTTGGCGGAGGGGGTTATACTATTCGAAATGTGTCTCGTGCATGGACCTACGAAACATCCGTTGCATTAGGCGTAGAAATAGCCAATGAACTACCCTACAATGACTATTTTGAATATTTTGGTCCAGATTTTAAGCTTCATATCAGTCCCAGTAACATGGCAAATCAAAATACTCCCGAATATTTGGAGAAAATCAAAACGAGATTATTCGAAAATTTACGAATGCTTCCACATGCACCAGGTGTTCAAGTACAAGCGATTCCTGAAGATGCTATCAATGAAGAATCTGATGGAGAAGATAAAATGGATAAAGATGAAAGGCTGCCACAAAAAGATCTTGATAAAAGGATTGTACCTGAAAATGAATTTTCCGATAGTGAAGATGAAGGCGAAGGTGGAAGACGCGACAACCGAACGTACAAAGGACGAAAAAGACCACGATTAGAAAAAGGGAATGATGGGAAAGATGGAGTGGGGGATGATAAAAAAGATGACCTTAAAATAGAGAAAGGTAAGACTATTTTTTTTAAATAATAGCTAACTCTATGCATGTTTATTAAATGCAGTACCCGGACCTGTGCAAAATACTGTTTGTATTGTAAGCGCAAATAAATTATTATTATTATATGAATTTTAAAATTTTTTGCAAACATTGGAGCTATCACTGCATTTCTTCACATCCCTAATGCCTAAAGAAGTTTTTACTTGAAAACACATTTTTGGCTTAAGACCTTTTTTTTTGAGGAAGTACTTTTTATTAAAATAAATTTTTATCAGGTTTTAATATGGAAAAATGAACGTAATAATAGATTTCAATTCAAAAGTTTGTTTTCTGTAGGGACAGTTTCCACCACTATAAAAAGGCTTTATAGTGAGAGAAAATGTTTGGATTGTGGATCTATAGTATTTCCAAGATAAAGGCAAAGTGGATGTAAACATTAAAAGGCGCATATATATCACGTGGATTGGAGATCATTGGCGTTTTTATTGGTTGAATCATCACATGACTTAGCAGAAAGTGCGTTGATAGGCTGGCTGGACAAGCTTGAACATGCGATATTGTTTACCACCACTGTGCCTTTAACATGAACATACTATAATATGTACATCTATGTGGAGAGCAGAGCGTGTGTGCATATTGAAAATCTTTATTTTTTATTGACATAAGTTTTCTAATTAATTATTTATATTGTTTCAGAAGAAAAAGAAGATATTAAACCAAACACCCTGGATGATATAAAGAACACATGTGCCATTTAAGTGTAAATTAAATGACAATTCAATTACAAAAAGATTACTGCAAACAACAGCAATTGGTTAAAAATAAAAAAAGAAAAAGGGAAAAGAGGAGAACATGACAATGAGAAGACGTGTGTTGTGACTGATTACCTTTTTTTTATAGGTTAATTTGTAAATATTCATTCCATTTAATTATTTATACAGTCATATCAATAAGAATGAAAGCTACGTATTTGTTATGAGTGTGTTATTCATCATAATATTGTAAATAAAGCATTTTATTGTTTTTTTTAGTTTGAATTAACTGTATTTTGATATTTTTAATAAATTTTTTGGAAATTTTGAGAGTACCTATTTGTTTTGGTCGCAAATAAAAAGTTTTTGCAAGGGGTAAGTATAAAAATGACGTTTGTTTGGGATATATTCTATAATCATTGATTTTAATTTGTGATAGAAAATGGCCGCACCAAAAAGGTATCGTTTAGCCATTTTAAAAGAAATTAATTTAGTGGCGAATAGACGTACTCTTCAATGTATTAAGTGAAAGACAAGCTTTTTTCTATTTATTATTAAGAATAAAATGTTTTATTTAAATATATCGTAAGTCGTGCGGTAAAGCATTACTCAATCAAAGAAAGCAAAAAATTAGCTATAAAATTTCTTTATTTGGGAAAGGTTTAAAGTCCTTAGTTTCTTTTTGCTCTGATAAGTATACGTCAGAGGTGAGTTTAGAGCATACTTACCTGGCGTAGGGGTTACCGTGATCAGCAAGGCGGTTCCCCCAGGGTGAGGCCCTTCCATTGCACTTCGGTCGGGCTGACCCCTGCGATTATCCCTAATGCGGATAACTCGGGCGCACAATTTTTGGTAGTCGGGACTGCGTGCGCGCTGTCCCGGTCTGAATCAATTTAAAAAGGGAAAATGCGAAAGGGTGATTGAGAAATGAGAAAACATAAACTTCAAGCTTCTCCATGATTCAGCACCACTCAAACAAGTCCTACGGGAGTTAAGAAGTTTATGATGATCTCTTTGATTCTTCATTTTTATCACATTCTTAGATCATTAAAAACAAATCCAATGTACAAATGAAGATGAAAAATTTAACAATAGAATTATTAATGAAATAATAAACTCGTTATACACAGTGTTTCAAAAATTACATCTTGTCAAAGATAAACTGCAATGAAGTCTGTCATCTTATGAAAATATAAAAATCGACCACCATACAAAGTAATTAGTTAATTGATTGCATTGAAATTGTTGGCACTATAAACCATTATAAATTTTGTGAGTACTTTCGACCACTATGTGGTCATCATCAGGATCTTTATTAAAAAGTCATCATTAGGAGATAAAACACGCTATTCATACTCTGATGATGACCACTTGGTGGTCGAAAGAGCTCTTGAGATGTAATAAAAAGTGGATTAATAACTTTTTAGATAGTGGATAGTAGTAGAACTGTGTTAATACATTAATTAGTTATTTAATAAGCCCGTGAGTTAACAAAGACTTGTTAGCACACGAGTTGAATACAATATTTTTTCGATAACCGAAAACTTTTTAATTTCCAAGTTCAAAAATTTTATAATTTTCAAAAAAAATATGACGTTTTGTTAGACAATTTTTTAAGTTTCTAAATCTGCTTACAAAAAAGAGATATCTGAAATCTTAACAGTGCCATGCAATATATCAAATTATAAAATTCTTACTATACTATATCCTTCGGCTATTGGCACGACAGATCGGGCATCTTCAGAATTGCATTCAAAATACTCCCTTTCTATTGGTTAAAGCAATGTTCTGTTTACACAGCACAATTTTATAAAAAAGCGGTATCAGCGCTGTCAGCCAGACGTGTCAATTTATCCTAACCTCACTTTTGTCCGTCAAACAAGATTTTTCCTCGACGGCTTGCAAATCCTGTGTGGTTTAGAGTGCAAAGCTTGGTTTCCATAACAACTGATGTCACATTTTTCTCCACTATTGCAAGTCTTTAAAGATTCCGGTGCTTGTGTGAGGTTATGTAAACCTAAACAATTTTTTGACACTGACACTATTGACAGTTAAATTGGCAGCAGTTGCCTGAAAATGCGTTGAAAGTTGCTATATTGTATGTAGAGTTTTTCCTGATGCGCACGCTTTTGCCAAAAAAATAGAGTATAGATAACATCGTTGATTGTATTTTTGAGCAATTGATCCATTCCAGTAAATAATTTTTTAATTAAAAATCATCTTAAAAATTTTAACTCTTTACAATTTTGACGTGAATTTACTTTTTTATCTATACTTCTTTGACGGAAATTTATTGACAGTTAAATTTAAATAGTACTAGTAACATCTGTCAATAATGTCACTTGTCAAAATTAAACAAAAAAAGCGGGATAAAATCGAAGTTTGTTAAAAAGGTATATATTATTACCAATTATTCATTGAATTAGTGTTTCTATATTATAGAATAATTTAAATTATTATGGCAATTCACATACACACTGGAAAAGGTCAGGACATTACTTCATTAAAAACCAGTAGAATACAAAGTGTCCCATTTCACATCCATAGTGATGGTGAGGCTAAAATTTCCGAATATTTCGAAACAAGTGTTCAAAAAGACACTGATCTAAGTAAGTTTAAACCAATATTGCAACTTGACGTTTATTGATTACATTCTAGCGCTGAAAGCTTCATTTCGAGGTTATCCATTGAAAGGTTGCTCAGTAGCGGTCCCCAACGGATATCATGGGGTTATTTTAAATGAAAAAATATCTCCGATACGTGAGAAACAGGAACGGAAATTTTATGTTCAAAACAGTTTTAGTTCATTTATTTATTGGAATTGGAGTAAAGCACCGAGCAGAAATGATACTATAGTTCAAGCCTTGGACTGGATTGATATAGCGGAAGCTGTAAGTTTCGACTACAAAGTGATCAATACTCAATAGTAACATTAATCAAAGGTGGCTAGACTTGAACAGTGGCGTAACCACATATTATAAAGTGTGGAGAGCAAAACTGCTTGATCATGCCGTTACTTTAAAATCTGATCATAGCAAAAATGTTTCCGTTTTTAAGCCCCAAACATCACGTGGAATTTGCACTCGATTTCAAAGTAATACTTATCTAGTAGACCATGGAAAGTCTAGATTTATAGTGATAACGTCTTTTTCCAATGATTTTCGTTTTGTATTGTTGGTGTTTTAATGTCAATTCTCAGTGGTGTCACAATATTCATCGTAGTTTATCACACACGGCTGGTACCATATTGACAATGACAATTTTTGAAAGATGTCATAAAAATTGTCATTTTTTAAATTTAAGGCTCCTGTGCAGTGAAAAGAATTTTCAGATTTGGATTGGTCCCGCAACCCAACTTACACAGTTTTATGACATAGCCAGTGACTGACACGTAATAAACCAATAACTACATAATCATAATATAGTTGAGTCGAACTTGTTGATTTACAACACTACCTGATGTTTGAAATTTAAGATAACTTCTCCGAGATGTTTTGGTAGAATCGTTTAGATAATTTAGACGAGTATAATTCGGTAAAAATAGAAAAAAATTATTTATTGTAAATTGTGCTCATTATATTTTTTTGAAAATATATAAGACTATGATGATAATTATTATTTACAATAAACATTGATTAGATTCTGTTGAAATCTACATATAAACTAAAACTTTATAAATTACATCTACTTATACAGAGTGGTTTTTAAAAAAACTAAGCTAAAAAAATGCCAGGCTCTGCAGTATTTTTATTTACACCTCGATTTTAAAAATTTACAACAAAATATTTAAAAAAATTATAGATTGTCATGTCTTTGCCATGAAAACTAATATCGTTCAAAATAAATATATATATATATATATATATATACAATATAATACCATCTAAATAATGTTGTTAGCCGTAGATATCCCTAATAGGCAAATTGCGCTTTAATCTAGAATCTAACAGTTCAGGTAAGAATGATAACATATAAAAATTTTGCAGCTTGTCAAACATAAAATTTTTCCAAAAATTTCTATCGCGAGAAATTATTTCGCAGTGATAATCTTTCTGGGTGTATATAAAAAAAATTGATGTAGTCCGACGCATTTTACATATTCGGCCAAAATTGCTGGCGGTTAGACGAAAGTATTTTTGTTTAAACCACTCAGGATTTGAACTTTGTCCGCGTGTAATTTCTTCAACAGTTTGAAAATTTACCTTATTAAGGTTTTCTAAATACAAAGAAGTTAAAATATTTAACTCCTCAGAATTTTTATCTGGTATTATATCGTCTGACTTGCCGTAATCATCATCTGCTTCTATTACCTCAAGCTTCCTTTTATTTTTTGTCTTTTTTGAAATTTTTTTGATGAAACAAAATTGTTCAGTGTATTTTCTGCAAAGTTTGTTTTTATTTAATTTTTCCTGAACTTTATAAAAAAATGGTCGTTTATTATTAAAATTAGAAACTGCCGCAAAACATCGTGTTTCATATGATTTTCCCAGTGAAAAATTTATTCGTTTGCCCCCCACTAGTTTGTTCACTATGCTATTATAACATTCGGCGAAATTTGTATCGACATTATGCAATAAACTAGAAGCATGGCTAGCTACTCGATTGACGTAATTTTCAAAGTCTGAAAAAATCGTACTTTCTTTAAATATATTATATTGGTTCTTTTCCCCAGGCTTCTGGCCTTTGCAAAAATATTTATATAGGTTATTTTCATCTTTGCAGTTATCATGGCAACCTAATATGTGCTTAGGACTGTTTAAAATATCCTCTTTTAAATTATTTATTTTCACATAAGTAGGAAACGTTTCTGTCCGCCTATGTTTAACAGCACTTACTATAGCAGTTCTAAAACGTAAAATACTAGTTCGTATAAATAATTTTAGCACATTTTTAACCCTTGAGCTGTTAGATAATTCACGAATTTTATTGCAATAATTGCGAAGAATGTGATTCCTACATTCAATTTTTTCTACAAAATAGTTTGGTCCATATGGTTTAGAATCCCTAATTTTTTTATAAACGCTGCTATCACCGTCTCCAATTATTTTATTATATTTTAAGCCATGCGTTTTCAAAGAACACAAAAATCCATCCACAATGATTTGTGATTCCATAGAGGTTGATGTTTTTTTCCAATTTTTACTGCAGTTATGGGTAGGGATGTCTCTTTTGGCAACTACATGTTTTTGACAAACACGACAAAACTTGTTTTTGACACCTACATATATAATTTGTTTGGTTCGAGCTCCTATAATACAAGCAACTCCAGATAACGCATTATAATTGGATTTGTATGACCGTTTCTGACTGTGCAGGTAAACAGGGTGTGTAGTGAGGGTGTCATTTAATCTCCTACCACCATAAATTAAAAATTAGCTACCGGCACTTCAAGCAGAGAGATGTCGTAAATCTTTTCACGTTTAGACGAATTTTTGTGTCTAGCGAACAAAATGAATATATTGTTTTCTTGATTAAATCAAAAAATAAGACAAAATAAAAAAAAATAAAAAGACAGCGAGATAGATATTTATATCATTGCTTAGATGCAACAAAAATAAATATGCTACAGTAAATGCTTTCGAAGAAAAGTTGAGTCAAAAGTTTTGACATATTAATTATTTCCCTTACATCTAGCAATTTTTTTAAAAATTTGATAGCAAGGCGCGGTAGATTATTGTATTTTAGATAAGATGAAAATGCGGAATTTTCTTCAAATTTAAACTAAACCGAAATAACTTGCACCAAAAATCAGTCATTTTCATGTCCCAGCGCATAGGAGTGCTGAAGAGCCTTAAGAAATTTATTTAAATGCAAAATTTTCATTACAAACGTATAACACATGAATATGTTAAGGGGTGATCAGAACAGAATAATAATTTGTAGGCCGAAGCAGTCAATAGAGATTGACAAATTGATCAGTCTTCCCATGTGGTTGTCAAAAATCATTAGCTTATAGTTATAACGGAAATTGCGACGTTAGTGGATATATAAAAATTATTATTTTTTTTATAGACCTTTGAACTTTTACATTTTTTTAGCTTCATAATCCAATTGTTGACGAATAACATTCAAGAAATCTAGGATTTTTACAAGTACCTAATCAAGTGCCTTCTATTGATTATTAAGCAATGTAATATTAAATACAGTTTATGACGTACACTTTAAAGATAGGCAAAATAGACAAGCTGTGGAGATTTGAAATTAAACTATGGAAATCTGCCTCTAAATCCTTCATCACCGTTTAACTAAAGTGACTGTCAAAATACCTGTTGTGATTTATAGAAAATACGTTTATTGTTGAAGCTTAAATACCAAATATATTCCATTTTTGCAATTGTCTTTAACGAAATTCTTTACTTTTTCATTATCCTAAAAGTGACTAAACTATACTTGAACTAAAGCGGCCCAAACACCATAGAGTCAAGTTTAGTTCGTAGAGCTCCTCTATTACAAGGAATAACTCTCTTGAGGCTAACACCAGACAAAATAGAGTAGAGTCAGCAAAAAGTATTATCTGAGTCTAAAGAGTATAGAAGAGAATAATAGAAGGCATATACCGATCCTTGAGGAACACCTCTAATGTCTACCAAAAATATTACATGTAAGATGCTATGAGAAACACAATGAAAGGATTGGCTCAAAAGAAGAGTACAAATAAAACAAAATTCTTAAACCCAAAACATGATTTAATAATTTAACTTCGTATACATATAAATTACAGAAAACTGAATAAAATTTACAACACAAATGATTTGGCAAGAAAATCTACTTTAGTATATGAGACATAAAACTTACATATTATGTTGTAGCTTAATATTCATGAGAATACTGACAAAAGTCCTAGCTAACGAGCAAATGGCAGGTTTGTTTTGGCGTATTATATTTTTCTTTATTTGTTGTACAAAAAAAAACTACACAAAATTGGTCAAATTTGAGCGGAACTGAAAAAATACCAAAAAAGTCTATGGCTAATTTGTACATTTTTGTGTGTATTGAGAGATGAAAATCAATCGAATGGTCCATTTGTTTGTGAGTTTATAACATACGTTCGTGCGATAGCTTGTTGACTAAAAAACTAATCGTTGGAAGCTTTGGTATAAATGGCAATAACAGAATGATTAATGATATGCATTGACAATCAAAGTGATCCTATTAATACAACAGATTTGCGCGAAGCATGAATGGACTATACTTATATTTACATATTATTTACAATACTTATGGACCAGATCTTTAAGTTCTATTTGTTTATATAGCCAGATAATTTTTTGAGTGAGAAAAAATATAAATCAACAGTTTTGCAAACTAATTATTATACATAGAAGTAGGCATTGTCTCCAAAAACATTTCAATAGAAAAAAATATGTTTTATTTTTAGTAATACTATAATAGAAAACTGGCCCCTTATGGAACACGTGCGCCAATATTCCCTTGTAAAACACAAGATATTTTTAAGCTATTTTTTCAAATTTGTGTCTTTTTTCTTTCATTTTAGTTAAAAAAAAAATTCTTAAGCTCTAAGAAATTTTGCCGCTAACGGTTGGTAACAGCAGCAAGTCATTTGATTAAAATTCAATTTAAAAGCTTTTGTTTGACATAATTTGTTTAAGTTTTAATTTGTTTAAATTCAATTTTGTCTAACTACTTTTTTTTGAAACAGTGTCACAAAATCGTCATTGTGAACGTGAAAGACAAAAAACAGTTTATGTTCGACATATTTTAATTTAAAAAAAAAAGTATTTTCCTTATTTTTGGAGATAGAGAATACAAAATACCACATATCCAAAAATTGTGTTGACCGGTGAATCTTTGGCTAAAATATTTTTTTGAACAATGCCTTTCTATGGTAATTTTTTAGAGTAATATAAAACGTTACAAGTGCTATTTAGCATTCTGTTACATAAACATGCCCAAAAAAAAAATGCCAAAAGAAAAAAAGAAAAACGTATCACTAATGATCACAATATAAATAGTACTTAAATGCTTTCTACATGTGTATATGACTATATATGTATAAAAAATCACTGTAAATGACCAGAAAAATAAAATACTTCTAATTACTAGATATATTAGTATCACCATCTTGCAAAACATCAACATGCCTCAACCGCTTTTGATGTTCCTGTTGCTGTTTTATAAATTTGCTCAGTCTTTCTAGCAAAAATTGCTTATCGTGCCCTTCCATAACCAATTGGTTTTTAAGCACCGAAACCATATATCGATTAGCCGAATTAATCGCGCGATAATAATACAATAATAGGAATAAAAGTAAAAATGTAGGAATAAGAAATCCGGCTGTACTCAAAAAGTCAATAATATCGCGTAGCCATTTCGGTGTCGGATCAAAAAGTGATTGAATGGTGTACCAAACAGACGGAGTATTTGTAAAAGGCCCACAATCATCCGATGGTTTAAAATCGGAGAAAGAAATCGCTAAAGGAATAACAGCGGAAATAAATGAGATCAATAATACAATCATAAACATTGAATGGGAACGAGATGCACGATAAATGGTACTACTTGGACTACTATTCACCAAACAAGCAAATTTCTTAATGTGAAACATAAAGAAACATATAATTAAGAATATAAAAGATAAAAGTGGTGCATAAAAGCATCCCACCCAACATAAAGTCTGCGTATAAACCACATCTAAGACATGTTTAGGCAAATCAAAACTTTGTGCACCCAAAAACTTTACAAAATTATTATTAACATGGTTGGCCAGAAAAGAACGAGGAAAATTTATAAAAAATGTAAGAAGCAAATGGGTTGCAAAATCTGTTAGCACAAGCTTATAAATTTGTTGTCCAATAAAAGTCTCCCAACAAGGTCGTTTTTCAATCTCTTGACTTAGCGACGAATACAACGTAAAGATAGATGCCAAACGTAATAAAACTGTGCGTGCTAAAGTCACTCGCACCTCGTAAGTGGGACTAAAATCCTCATAAGTTATCAGAAATCGAAAAATAAAAGGTACCAATATATTCATCGATACTATACAAATTGATGGTAAATATTCCAGAATAAATTTAAGTACATTACTCTGATTATCTTCTTCTCTATTACTAAAATCAAAGACGTAATAAATACCAACTCCACATCCACCCAATAAAACCAAACTAATCAAATTTACTATTACTCGAATTAAAAATAATTTAATTTTTTCATTCCTTGTCCGATTTTGAATGATTTCTTTACGTTTCTCTAATTGAAGACAACCATTCAGTTCATTAAAAATTGCTTTATGCTTAATAGCTGCAGATTTATCATTATGAATACAAAAATCCCAGCCTCCAAAAATAATATTGCAATATTGATAGAACTGACCTTCGCTCTCTACAAGCCGCTCTTTAAATCCATTAGCAGCTGCTTTCACAATTGCCAATAATGATATAAAAAAATACAACAATGTTACACAAACATACGCTAACGGCAAATTATAATACATATCCGAACCATTTAACGTATAATAATGGAACGTTTCATTTGGAAAACATTGATAGAAGATATACCGCATGAAATTTGTACCTTGAAACAAGTCCAAAGCAATATTATTATTATCAGTCTCGTTTATCAAACGAGGACACTCAAAATTATTCAACAATACCGTTGGTAAAACAATAAATAAAAAAATTAAAAGAAAAATAAATAAGTTTAGAAACAAAAGGTACTTGAGAAAGAGAAAATACGCTACAACTCCGGTTCCATAGTGGCCTTCAATGCGTTTTAATGTACCTTTATAGAGCTCTAATTTATCATTGATTTCTTTGAAGTAAGACAGAAATTGACGCCAGATTTTTCGACGCTTCCATTTGAATTGCTCGTAACCTTGGAGTCGCAAATTTGGCTCATTCTGAAAAAGAAAAACATCAGAATTAAAACCTGTGCTCATAGTTATCTATAAGGTAGGATTACATGAATTATGATATTTATTGTAGAAGCTTAGAACGAGGACCCACTATTTTACTGTCAAAATTATCTTGTTCAAAGTTAATCATGAGATAATTATACTTTGACCTGCTAGATACGCCGACTCAGAGCAATGATTTTGACAGATAGCTGCGGCAAGTAGCGCTTCGAAACAACACCGAACTACAGGAATGATTTATCTAGCAGGAATATCTGTATAATCAGATTTGATGATATGTCAGTATTTTTCAAATATCAACAAAGTTTCGGGTAAAAAAGATATATAAGTTTAATACTGCCCAGCTTTATGCATCCTCCTTGTGAGTTTTTACTTACCAAAATTTTTGCTTTCATATCTTTTTTCTGCGCCATTGGTACAGGCATAGCTTTAATTTGCATAATATCTTCCCATGTTGTTTGTTCATTTGGGAGATTTTCAGATAAATCCGGCAACATGGATACTTGGACATCGGCAGTAGTTGAAGCTCGTCTATGTACTGTAGAATCCCTTCTAGATCTAGACGATGTTTGTCTACGCACCGTTCGATTATCATTTGTTCGAATTCTAATTGTGGCAACTTAAATAGAAATCAGTTTAAGTACGTTGTAACTACTAGAATATAGATAAAATTGCAGACAAAAATAGCGTATAAGTATTCAAAAGGTGTTCCACATGTTTTCGTTATATATAATCTAAAATATATAGTGAGTCATGATTGACGAAAGACGCTGCAAAGCATGAATGAGTTTGACAGATAGCAACGACAAATAGCGCCTTGAAAAACCACCAAACTACAGGAGCTTATAAGTATTTCAATAGTTGACCCAAGCCACAAAAACTGTCGAATGTAAAATAGAAACTGAGACATACAAAACTAAGCCGCAAACGGTTTTAAAATAAATCTTAAACGAAAAAGCTGCCAATTTCCATAATTATTATTTTAACATTTATACGTCAAAAATGACGTATAAAATCCTGACGTCACTCATCTTTGGAAAAGCGAATAAACAAAGCAGTAATTCAATGTCAAAACTTTCACCATAAAAAAGAATTAATATTCATTATCTTGCGGGATAAGCTCCGATAAGCAGTTTTACAATTTTTACACCAATAATAAGCCACCCAAGGGGCCACCAGGATTTTTTATATCTAAAAAATTACTCGCTATAAGATGTTACGACCAAGTAACTGACCTGCCCTGTTCTTCTTGCTTGGAAGCAATGTTGCCAGATGTTTCGGATCTTTTTGAATGGCATCAAATTCAGCATCCGTGGGGTAACTCTCCTGGTAGAATTCGGCTCCGGCTTCCTCCCAACCTTGCGTTTTGGTGGGTTTTCGTTTATTTCCACCGCCACCTCCCGACATTTTTCACACTTTTCGTCTAACCACCACCTTTATATAGGAAGAGCATACAACGGTTAATAACAATGGAAACTGCAATAATAATAATAATAAAAATCAAGTACAACGTACAATTCTACATACCTAGATTAGATAAAAACATTAATCCATATAATTTCCGATTTCCTGCATTACTACCGGTGCTCATTATTATCTTTTGCACTATTATTCTGTCTTGAAAGGAGTCATTATAATGTTGTAGACATGACAACAACGTTGATTAATGGATAATTATTAGAAGATAATACTTATTATTCAACTGTTGATGGTTATTATTAATTGATTTAAGTGTTGTATTGAAGTGTTATTTTATTACCAATTAGAAGTACACACAATAATAAAACCAGAAAACATAAAACTGTTTTATTTTGACAGCTGTCACATTTTCACAAAACGCAGAAACAAAATGCGTCTTAAGCGTCGTGTCAATGACCGACGCTTTTATGACGTCAAAAAATAAAATTCCTTTTTCTAAGAGCCATTAGCGCCCAGTGTTTATAAAAAAAAAATACTTACTCTATTTTCGGGGTTTTATATATTTACAATAAACATTTATTTTCGAAATCATGTTCAAAACATTGTAGCCTGCCTCGATAAGTAGTTCCACTTATCGGCGTAGCGCTGCAAACTTAAATTCTTCAAAGCCCGTTGATTTTATAAAGTACCGACACGAGTTCAAATTTGCTTCGGTAACGATTTATTTTGCCGGTAGGAGACGCTGTGACAGTTAATGTTTATCACCATTTTGACATTGGCTTTGAGATATTATATTTTCTTATTTTCAAATAAAACACAAATGTCAATAATAATATTATTGACAATAATAATATGTGATAAACATTAACTGTCACAGCGTCTCCTACCGGCAAAATGAATCGTTACCGAAGCAAATTTGAACTCGTGTCGGTACTTTATAAAATCAACGGGCTTTGAAATTCTTATTTTAATGTGTTTGCAAAATTAGATCATTAAGAAAATCTGTGTTAAAGTTTGATACTTTTATAAAACTAAAAACCGCGTTTCTTATTGTAAAAACGTTTGAAACAATCAACTTCGGCTTCTGATTGACCGGATATTTATGAACTTGGGTAAAAAAAATTTTTAATGTTGACAGATAATACGTCAATAAACTGTCAACCAACCTATAATCACAGAAACTTTTAACATGCAACATTAAAAAGATAATATTCCCCTAAGTTCGCACCCTGTCTTAATTTGAAAGCAATTCGCTAGAAAATATGTTTTAAAATAAAAAACATATTTTTAGAGCTAAACACTTTGATGTCTACGGCGCAGCACGCCTTCACGAGTCTGCTAAGGTTAATAATTAACAAAAATAAAAAATGAAAAAAATTCTATTTGTTTTAAAAATATATTTACAACTAAATCCTTATTTAAGTTCCTAACTATTGCTGTTTGGGAGGTGGTCTAAAAATCCCCACTACAAACGCATGATCTCTTTCGAAAGGCTCCAAAGTAATCTGTTCTTGGGGCTTTAACTTTTCGGCTTGCAGCTTCTTAACCTCTGCGGCAAATACAGCCTCCGGCTGTGCGGTTGAGTCTATACAAGACGCTTTAATAGAAACCGCAAAATGGCCACCATTTTTCAAAAAATATTGGGCATTCAATGCGACTATTCTAGCCTGGTCTGGCTGAGCAACATCAGCAAAAACTGTATCCACCATTCCAATTAGCATCCTGTATTTGTGTGGATGTCTCGCATCTTCGATTATAGGTATAATATTAGTTCGTTTTTTCGCCACGTTTATTAAATCACGGCCGGATCTATGTGAAAATTCGACTGCATAAACGAGACCTTCAGGACCCACGATGTCAGAGACATGCGATACTGTAGTTCCCGATGCAGCTCCGAGATAGAGGACTTTGCTGCCAGGAGTTATGTGAATGTGGTCGACTCCACCAACAATGGCGGCAGCCAATTTGCTACGGAAAGGATTCCAAGCTCGATACTCGATCTTGCTGCCTCCATCCTAGAATTATTTAAACACAATTACTAAAAGAGAAAAAAGCCTCTTTTGTAAACAAAATAAATATGAGTAAACAAAATAATTGCAGTTGTCTAAAATTCATGGCAAAAATCTTCGGACTAACATATTACACGAAATTAATGATTCATTGCGTCCCATGGAAATGTCTTTTGCACCAGGTGCATACATAATTGACAGAAAAAAAGTAAACTAGTTTGTTATATTAATTTTTAACTTGATGTAAGTTTTTAGGTTCTCTACAGTTCAATACCAAGATACAGCTTTTCACATGAGAAAATTCAACGAAAAAATCTCTTCAAAAGACACAATTTTGAAACACTCTTTAAAGTTAACTTTATAATTAAAAAAAAAGTCTTACCTCTACTGAAATTAACTTTTCGGCGTATACTTGCGACCCGGGTACCAAGTTAAGGGTGGCAAGCCCATCCTCTTTTCCTCTAGTTAGAAACACACCTTCATGTCTATGAGGTTCTACTACTACTTGCCGTGCCCCTTTGAATCCCCCTCCGCCACCTCCTCGTCCACGACCACCTCCTCTACCGCCTCCGCCACGGCCACCTCCTCGACCTCCACCACCCCCTCGTCCGAAACTTGGTCGACCTCCGCCTCCACCACGACCACCTCGGCCACCACCACCAAATCCGCCGCCTCCACGTCCACCGCCAAATCCGCCGCGGCCACCTCCTCCTCTACCTCCACGTCCACCTGGAGAAAAACCTGAAAATTCAAAAATCAGATTAAAAAACGTAACGTTTTAATCTTAATAAACTACTGCTACAGTATTTAAACGCTCGGAGTGTAAATCATGATTCAAAATATGAAAATATAGACTAAATATTTGAAAAATAAATACCAAAATCATGAGTTTTTAACTAAAAAAAATGTAAGAACATCAATTTGTTTATTAAACTTCATTTTACTTCTTGTAACATTGAACAAATAAACACAAATTCTGAAAAAATAATAAATAGTAATAAAAAAACATTTCGAAAACAAAACAAAATCAATTATCAAATCAGTCTTTCCTAACTTCAGTAGAAACTCATATTTGAAAATCCAAGAAAAAACAAATGAGCTCAGCCTAGGTGCAAATATCTGGTTATTTATTTCCAGGCCATACCAAGTACCAACCTAAGCTAGAATAAATACCTATTTATTAAATATCAAAAAAATATTTCTCTATTATATCGCAAAAAAATAAGAATGCTGGTATTCTACTAAAAAGATAGCCTATGTTGGCTACCTTCTATTGGCTAAAATTGGTTAGGCCTATTAGAAAAAAATTTAAACACAAACCTAAAATTCACTCCTCTAAACCACATTACAGTGTAAATTTGAAAGTTGATTAAACTATAATCAATAAATATGCAACAATGCTTTACAAAAAAAAAACAAATGTTCAAGTAGGTAAAAAGTTTCACGTTTGTAAACCTCTAGTTATACTAATACGTTTCTCAAAAACTATGCAAGACGCTTGGTAGAGTGTTAATTTCACATTAACATTTTTACATATTTTCAGATAGTTAGAGTTAGAACCTATCACTACTAACTATTGAATAAGCGACTAACTACCCTGTATATAACAAACAACAGTTTTTTTGTAAACGATATAAATATCTTCTAAGAATTGTAAAAATATTAATCACATTGTTAGACAGTCGAACCATTTTTTTCGACTTTGGAGCCAAATCAGCCAAAAGTTCAAAGCGCCTAAGAACCATTTTAATTAATATCGAAAAGACCTAAATGCGATCAACAAAAGAGATCAATTATTGGTTTTCACTAAACAATTAAGAAATAAGTTGAATATAAACTCGTATAATAAGTAAATACTAACCTGGGGGTCCCATTTCGTAGTCAAATGAGCAAAAGAATCAAATTTTTTGATGAAAGCACGTGTTTACAGACGCCGCACTGCACAAAATGACCTAACCTCAACTTGTTGTCACGCAAGTAGCGATACATACAGCGATAGCGACAAACAATCACCCTTCTCTGCGCATAAAATAAAAATGTCAATTGTCAAATAATGATTCAATATATATGTTTAATATGACAGATGACAGCATAAGAAGTCATTTTCTTGACAGTGGACAAACAAAATGACATTTATTTAGAGATATAATGAAAGTCCCTAGGATTTATTAATATGAGAGTTTTTCCAGTGGCGTAGCAATTATAAAAACTTATTGCTATCGAAACAAAATTGATAATAAACTTTTATTGTTATAAATTATTACTTATTTATTTTGTCCATACAAAATAAGTTTATGTAACATCTATCTTTTATAAAAAAACTACTTTATACATTGGGTAATACTAGTAAAAAAGTAAGAACTTGGTTTTAAATGACATATACAAGTTATATAAATATTCTAAAAAATTGATATGTTTACTGATATAAGTTATATAAATCTAATAAAATCAGTTTCTTTAAGGTGTCTCTTGCCAGCAGCAAAATTTTTAATTTTTCTTGATTAAACCATATTTGAACAAGATATTTTTTAGTGACTGGTTGCATTCAACTCAGTGATCAAAACTTGTTTCTCCTAACAGCAGTTTTTATATTTGCCAATCTCATGCTGCCCAAGAAAACGTCAAATATCAGGTTTCTTTTTGTTCAAACAAAAAACATTGATGCTTTTAATGTCAAAACCAATCTTAAATGTTTGCAAAATATTCAGTTACTTGCGCAAATAATCTGTCAATTAATTGTTGGCAGATAATACGTCAACTGTCAATACAAAATTTAGCCAACCTTAAGCCTCAAAACTACTTTTGAAAGTTAATTTTTTTAAGTTTGACTCTTTAAAATCACATCCAGTGACTTGTCCTTTCGTTTGTATAGATATGTTTTCGACAGCAAATATAAAAGTTCAAGATATTTTAGCTAAAAACATACCTCAACTGCTGAAATGATGTTTAAAACTTTGCAACATCTTGTAAATTGGATGACGTAAAAGCTTTATGTAGAAAGCGTGTTTAGGTCAAGATCTTCGCCTTTATTTGTTTTTTAAGCAGAAAAAAGCTTACCTTCCAAATTTGGCAAACCATACTTAATAGAAAATAAATAGAGAAAACTATTGATATTTTTTCAAAACTTACGTTCGTTAATTAGTTATTTTTAAAGTCGGTGCCCGTCACGAAACATTTTTAGTCTTTAATATTAGTATCAAAAAATTTATTAGAATCTTTTGTTGGTTGAGCCGTTTTCTTATAATAATATGAATTCATGTAAAGATCAGAATTCGAAAAAAGTCGATAAATATTCATAAAAATAAAATGCTTGAATAATATGGTAAAAAAAATACTTATTTTACCAAAACTTTCAAATTAGCAAATTTTGTTATCTGAATAATATTTTTGATATAACGAGTAAGAGAATAGTTTTCATATCAGAGAAGGCAGGTACCTGTCAAAAGAAACTTTTTGCCTGATGAATTCATAAGTGTTGTCCAAGCCTGTAGAACAAATATGTTTTTAACTAAAAAGAAATTAACGAGCACAAAATAAAGTAGAAAAAAATTAAAATTTAATTTTTATTATAAATCATCAATTGTTTTCGCTAACATAAAGTGCCCATCCCCAGTGAACAAAATTGAAAAGGTAATCATGGAAAGCAAGAATGCTCTTTACAGCATACTAATCTAAGCTCTTTCTCCTAACAATTAATTAGGTATAGTTTTGTTACATATCACTACATTATTTTATTATAAATTTAATGAGACATAACCTTACTTCTTCTAAAGATTAAGCAAAAAATCCAGTTTTTTCAACAAAATCTATTTTAACAAAAAAAAAATTTAGAGAAGAGTCAGAAGAAGCAAGGGTTACAACGTGTGAAATAGATGATTTTTTTTTATCTAAGTACACTCATGGATTTGACGTATTTTTATTATAATAATGTGCTTCGCCACTGATATTTATTGCATTTCACAGATTATATTTCACATCAAAAGAACATAATCAATTTTTCATTAATAAAACTTAAGCATTCCTAATAATAATAACAATAATAAATAAATAAAGCCTCTTCAATTTAGTTCAAAAATCATCTATGAAATGCAAAGAAAAACACAGATTTCGAAATGTAATTAAAAATTATTTTTTGATACAATCTTTACAGTCACGATCACAGCATTCAATCAATCGTACGAATCAAGCATACACTTTCATACAATATGTACAAACATTTAGTGCTCTTTAGCGCACCATAAAAAGTCCCTTAAAATAGTGACCTTGTGATTTCATATAAATTAAATATATTATATATCACATAAAAATCATAGACAAACGACTAACAAAAATAAATGAGTCAGATGTATTATAATTTTTACTTTTATAGCGCAAAGTCACAGAGAAATTGACATATTCGAACGAGAAAGGGCGTTTTTTTACTTTTGTTTAGTGTAAAACTTTCCTTAAAAAAAGATATACAAAAGTAATGAAGAACAGTAGTTAACATTATGTGTTTTTCATACATAAAGAAGCGTTATATAATGTAGAAAAAATTGAGAAAGTCGCCAATTAATTATTATTTTTTTTGTAGGTAAAATACTTTACACAAGTACCATTTAATAGCGTCATCATAGTTAATATTCTTTTTATGTTATGCTATTTAGAAAACACAACAGAGATCTCATAAAAGTGTTGATGTGTTTCGGTGGTGTGTAATTTGTGTTTTTTTTATGAAACAATGTGTAGAGATTTCGAACTCTCGATTTTCAATTCCACGTATCACAAGCTTAAGCCTAGTAGTTTCGAATTGTCTAGAAAGAAAATCATAATTTCTGTAAATTCGGTTGTTTGTTTGTTTTTGTAGCAGCAATATGAGCCAACGTCTGTAGCAGTAGCGACGCGTCAAAATAAAATACAAAACAAAATTAATAATAATGAGTGAAATCACTACACCATTCATGCCGTATTGTTCAACTCTTCTTCCTCTTCATCTTCTGGTTCTTTGACAAGCAGTCACAGTTTTAGTTCATTTGCAATCTTGCTTGCAATGTTTTTAAAGCCAATACTTGTCCCTGTAATAAAATATAATAATCAAATTGAAGAATAGAAAACAAAAGACAAATGAAAAAAGACAAACAGAGAATTGGAGGTTAACTAAAAAGGTGAAATTATTGATAAAGATAGAGAAAATAAGTTGAAGAAATAAGACAAAGCATGAAAAATACCAAAGTATATGAAAAGAGAAGGGTAATAGTAAAGTGTAATTGAAGAATTGGAAAAAAAAGAACAATGATAAAAAGCAGAAGAATTGTAAAAAACTATTGTTCTAATTATAACACAAATTAAAAAAAAATTACCTGAAATTCGCTTGAATCGTACTCCATTTAAAGAAAGTCTCGGCAATTTGCACACTTCAATTTCCCACTGTACTAAACTATCGGTGTTAGGATCGCCATGTACACAAAGAAGAAGAAATCGCTCGCGTTGTTCATAGTCACAATTATTTGCGTCTAGAACTTTACGAATTTCTGCCATAATTTCCGCTGGATCTCGACTTGAGGTTGTTTTCATTGACCATGTAAACCGAAGCGAACGAGGTTTTACTTGATCATCGTTTGGCGCTCCACCACCAGCCCTTAAAAAGAAAACTAGTTCACACATTTTGTTGTATCAATTTGTCTTTTTTTAATATAATTAATTAATTATATCATTCCAAATCTTTTTATAAACGTTAAAACTACATTTCACACTTCCAGTACAAAAACTATTACAAGTGAATACGGAATGTTCACTGATTTCAAGAAAAGCAAACGCCAAAATCTACAATAATTCTTCATGTAGTCTGTTCGAGATAATCAAATTCGTTAAAAGCTTCTTTTCATTCATACCCATATGACGTCAGAAAAAACTGACAATTACCCATATGACGTCAGAAAAAATTTGATGTAAATTGCAGTCGTAAGACGCAGACATTTTTTAGACAATAAATAGTTACAGTCGAAAAATTCAATTACACATCACTTTTAGTTCATAGCGCTATTTGCACATCTTGCTATAGTAGCCTAAATTAAATAACATTATATGGTCTTTCCTTTGTTCCCAAAGGTAATATGTTAACAATGTACCACTACGCAAGACACTTTATAAATCTCCAGCTTTCACTCTTCAGACAAACGGCGCAGATTTGGCTCAAGTTAATTGGCCGTATCTTTCTTTAGCAGATAGACTTAACACCCTGTATTTTTATAATAACTGTAAATATTTGTAATAAATGAATAAAAAAAAAGGTATTTTACCTGTGTAAATTGACGTTTTATATCACTCGTGAGCCATAAACGAGGCGTTTAAGGCTCAAAAGTGGAGTAAAACCCACAATTTACACAAGAAGGAGTAAAATACAACGCTATATTGCACGACACCTTCCAAAATGTTCACAACCCTTAAAAATAATTTGATATTTTGTTTGACAATTTTTTTTGACAGTTATCTTAATTCTTGACAAAGTTTTGCAATAAAACTATTTATGTATTTACAAAATGCAAAAACAATGCGATAATATTTTTATCTTTCAGAACATACTTTCAAATCTTTTATTTCGTCTGTCTGTTTACAAATCACGTCCGGTTCTAAATATTGGTAGACACCTGTTCAAAACTATTCACGCACTTGTCAAAAAGTTAGTTATTAGATGTTCGACCACCAAGTAGTCATCATCGGGAGATAAATAAAACTTTTTAATAACGCTATTTCACTGAGACTAGTATAATATACAGCTTTAGTAACGCCACTAGATTTAACTGTACTTTTCCTTCATAGATAGCAGTTTAGCTAAAAATAAAAACATTCCGTTGTCTCATGTGTTCAGTCTTCAACTAGTATAATTTTACAAAGAATACCGAAACTGAATGTTGCTGAAAAAATTTCCAGTGAAATCATTGTAAACTCCTCCACGGCTTACTGCATGCATTTGCTTAATAATTTAGAATAAATAATAAAGATTGATTATAAGTTTCCATAAAAAAATAAAATTGGTATACAACAAAAAATGTTTTATTACTCCATTTAAGCCTATAGTATTCAATTGGGCCTAGCTCGAGCTAAATATTAGAAAAGATAACGCTCCAATTGTTCGTATTGTTTTACAACTATACGAACGAATAAAACTTTGTTTTTTCAAATAAAACACCATAGATTTTAGTGTCATTGGACTACTTTTTGTAATATTTTCTTAAGCATTATATATTGAACATAATAGTTTGTTTTTCTTAAATTTGTTTATAAAATTTGGATCTATAATTGTTGAGCTGTGAAAAGTGTACTACGAAATCAAAATAGTCAATTATAGAAATTAAAGTAAGTACAAGTTTAATGTAAAATTAGATTTCAAGAGCTTGGAACTTTTAATATAAAATTACAAGAAAAATACACTAAACAAAGAAATAGACGATGATTGAACCAAATGCTTGACCAATTCCTACTTTTATTCTTTTGGTACACAAATATTTTACATAACCCCACAAAAAAAAGTTCAATACAAACGCAAAAAAGTTGACTTCAACCGTGGAAAATTTAGTCTCCTCACTTAACCCTAAGCCTTTAAAAAAAAAGTTTCTGCAGTGTAAATTTATTCAATTAAAAAAAATTCCCGTAACAGCCTAAGAGATCATTCTCACACTGATGATTCACCCCATAAATTAAACTTTTGATAATTAATCAGGTGACGACAGTGATTTTTATGAAAAATTAGCAAATTAATAATTTGTTTCTCATTTTCTATTTGTTTCAAATAACAAAATGTTAATTTTTAATTTGACTATACGAGAACTTTTGAATACCCAGACTAGTCGTTTTGAGACTAAAATGTAAGAAAAAAAATAGATCAAACCAAACTGCAATTATGCCGTATATGTCCTAAACCGCCAAAGATTCTAAACATCTTGAGACTTCATAAAGCATTATCATAATATTAAAAAAATAAAATAAAAAATGTTTTCTAGTCTAAACCCTCCAATATTTTGATTTTTTTTGAGTATTTTCTTTTCATGTTTGATCTTTTTTTTCTACACAATTTAAAACACTATTCGGATGTTTGGCAGACAAAACAAAATACACTTTATAATATCTAAAAAATTAATAGATTTTATATAAAACAAATGCAATTATAGATAGAAAATAGAATTATGTACTTGCAAGCCCAATAACAGGCGAAAAGTGCGAATCCAGAAATTGCTCTATTGTAATTATCATCATGTGGGTAAAAACTCTCTATCGTATTTGTCACAAATAAATTTGTTATTTGAGGTGATTTTATAACTAATCTTCTAAACATTTATGTTAAATGTATTAAACTGTACAGGTATACATATTAAGACATTTTAAACCTCTTTCCACGCTTACAAAAAAAAAAAAAGAAACTAAAAGTATCAAAAGAAAAATGTCAAATTCAAAACATTGGGCAATTCCTTCCTCCTAATCACTTACCCTACGGTAGGTAATGGTGAGTTGCTATATTTTACATGTTGGGTGGGATCTAATGCTCTGAAAATAACAAAATCAAAATGATAAGAAACACAAAGATGGAACAATATTAGTAATGAACTGATTTGTTACAAAAAATAATAAAGGAATTGCGTGGATAACTAACAACAAAAGCAGTGTGTAGAGACAACAATTGAGGAAATAATATAATATGATTCAATGTTTTTTGTTTTAATATTTATAATTTTATAAAATACAATAGATTGAAAACAGTAAGAGAATACTTTGGTTAAATCTTAAATTATCAAATAACAATGCATCTGATAAATAGATACCTTAATAATAGAAAAAATCTGAAAGCTAAATACAATCAAATTCAAAACGTACTTATTATTAATACGTTATAAATTTGTAACAATAACAATAAGATTGTTGTTCAATCAGTCTTGAATAGATCTTAAAAGTTGCCAAAAGTAAACAAATATCCCTGGGATGTAATTTTTTCATATATATATTTCATTATATAAGCTATCTAACACTACCTTAACATAACTCAAAATGAATTACGTTTTAATAAATTAAATAAATTGTATCTAAAAAAAAATATGACAAAACAACTGTGTTGCACACACAGTTTCTCTTATTTTTTTTTTCTCTCCACAAAACACTGATTTTCAGTTCAAAATCGGAATATCAACAAAGAGATGAGCGAAGTGTGGTGTCCGTTCCAGCAGCAGCAGAAGAAGAGGGAAGTAGTGGTAGTAGTAGCAGTGTAGGACATCTGGCGTACGGTGGTGCGTCCCTCAATGCCCTCTCTTTAATTCCTGAACCAGAAATAATCTCGATATCATCAATGATAAGGCCGATAAGGGACGAACCACTCGCACACACAAAAATCCCAAACGGTCATTACAAGCGTTACATCAAGACATTGAAAAAAATTTAAATTTTTTTATTTCAAAAAAAAACAGAATGAAAAACATTACACAATACAGATTATCAGACAGAAAAACATACAAAACAAAAATGTTACCTCTCGTGGATGTAACAAGAAATGCTTCAACAAATTATATTTACGGTTACATAAATTCCCACAACAAAATAGGACTTTGAAAAATTTCACCTAAATAATTATATATTCTTACGTCAGCCACTGAAAGAAACCAACTTATATTCTTTAATTTGATTGGTAAGAATCGAGATTGACAATAATTATAATTAACTGTAATCTGACGCAAACCAGCACCATAGGATAGGTGCTATAGTTCGGCTATCGCTGTATTGCATTTACAATTGCGCATCCTAAAATACTTTACAAAAAACTATTCTACTTCCACTAATCTTGTATTTGTACACTAAGATTTTTGTTCAGAACAATAACAAGCATGTCATTAGGATACACTCTTTCAAAAAATAGTTAAAGTTAAAAAGCCTGATGTAAATTATTTAAGAAAATACAGTCGTACACGCACAACAGCGATAGATATAAACTATAGAAAAATTGTTTGACTAAAAATACTTGGCAAAGTCTTAAACAGCAAAGTTCATTAGTTCGTCTAAAGTACGCAAGAAATCTACTATAAAAGCGGTTTTAATGTTCATTTATAAAATAGCAAGATTTACAAGCCCTAGATATTTACAGTACAATTAGCATGCAACAGCTACTAAAATGTAACAGAAAGCAAAGTTTATTATTTTTCAATATAATTAGAAATTTAGATTTTGTTAGTTTATACCGATGTAAAATTGTATACAGTAAGCATATATGTATTGTTTTTTCTTTCAATCTACTTGCTCTCCTCTTATTCATCAATACATTTTTAGCGTCTGTGGGCATTAAAAAAAATATTTTTATAGAAAACTAGCTGACCCGTAAACTTTGTATCGCCTAATAGTCATGAATGTTGTGTTACAAATTAGCTGAATTTAATTTATAATTTTATGAAAGTAATATAATGAATACAAAATAAATATTAAGTTCAATACTTCATTACGGTTATAACGCAAAAAGAAATAAAAAAGTCCTTAATCCGAACAGACAATTGGAAGTCATAATCCAAACAGTTGCATTATTGGAAGAATTGTTTATTTTCGTGCTTTCCATTCGGCCAGACCGGTGACCGTGACTGACTCAGTTTGGATTCAAACATGACGTCCAAAACAAAATATGTCACCTTATCGATAAGAAAAAATTGAGGTAATTAAAAGAAAAATCCACCATCTGCGACATTAGAAAGAATAGAAAGAAAATTTTGACCTATGCTACTACATCTATTTCGTTAATTAATAAACAGAAAACATCGGAAATAAGTTTATACCTTGATGTAGATAAAGCTGTTTACACTTGGTTTCTACAGGATATACTAAGATCTAGAGGTCCTAGAGAGAGTTTTGAAAGTTGTAAATAAATAGAGGAAAATCTTTTTTTCGTTAATACAAACATTTCGAAAATCTGGACTTCGCTTTAAATAATTATTTATCAATAATCTTAAAAATTATTAGCTTTATCCAAATTAATAAAGAAAGCAATGTTATTAATAATTAAATTGTCAACAAGCAATTTTTTTTACAAAAGTTATTTGAACATGAAGCTAAACAAGTAATTAATATTTCTTTTTTGTTATTTAATAATAATGAAACAAATGACGAACGCATCCTTTTTTAGCAAAATGAAATTAATTCATTTTAGATTAATAATTTATTTTAGGTTTTTTGCTTCCAATCGGTATTTATGTAGATTGAAATTATTTACTTGATTAGATAATTCATCAGTTAAAAAAAAACCAATACCTTGGTTTTATTTGTTATCATCTTTTTTGCAGTTTTATGTAATATGCTCTTCTATTGTTTTCAAAAGAATTACCCACGTTAGTTTAGCTTACGCCTTCGTGTCCTTTGCCTCGGATATTTTTGTGTGATAATAAAATAAAAAATGCATTAATTAAATTCTCGAGCTTATGATAATTATTGTGAAGTGCAGTGCATGCTGTTTCCCTTCTTCACTTTATCCATGAGTATTTCAATATACAGAGTGAGTCAGTTTGCATTTACTCTTTGCATTTATTAGTTCGGAGGATTAAGGATATTGTACTGTATTATCAATCGCGTGCCATCAAGACATAATTGAACATCTTGCCGTGCTTGTCGTGAATCAATTACCCTTTCGCGACGTAAATATTTATTCAGTATATTATACTGACGCTGAGTGGATTGAAAAAATAATGTGGAATAATTCGGTGAAATCGATCGATTTGACTTTCCAATTAAGTCATTTGTTGTAAATTTAAGCAGCATAAATATTTGACAAATAATATTAATGTCAACCCTTATATAATTACTGGCATTATTCTAAAATCTCAAATACGCCATTAATGTAATATTGTAGATATATCTTGTAGAGTCAAAACCTTTATTTAAAAACGTTCTTTGATTGGAGAAAAGAGTTTATCGTATCAACGGGATGAACTTTAAATGTTTGACAGTTACAAAATTCGGAAACATTTTGTGTAGAAAAATGTTTTTTATTGATGTGAAACATCTATAGACACGGGTAAACCCACCGCATTCCTTTGGTTCACTCAATTCACTCATTCGCGTCATCTCGCGCAGTCGTTCAGTTTTTATATATAACTATCACTGAGTCACAATTGGGTTGCCGCAATTAAATATAAAAATTTGCATTTAATAAAAATAAAAGATTAATAAATATTCTGCTATTCGTGACGGAATAGAACAAATTCAAAAACCATAAAAGTCGGTCCAGCTGTTCACGCGTTTTAAGTGTTCGAACAAACCCAAAAAAATTCCTTAACGCTTCTACAAAATTTCCAAAAAATACAAATTAGCCATTTTCTAAATAACTTATCATCTATCAAATTACAATTAAACATTCAAAAAAATCAGCGCCACCTCACGTTAAATGTTTACTTCAATTTTAACAAATTAGTGGGAATTTTTGTAACCATAAAATAATTTCGAAATAATAAACCATTAGTTTGAAAAAGTTATTTTGTAAGTGATTGGGCACTATTAAAAAGCTAATAATGAACAACGATATATAATGTAAACAAAAACAGATGTAACACTGTAACAACCACAAATCCACTAGTTACCACTTATGCACTGATTAAAATGTAAGTTATTGCAGGAATTAGACACAGGAAAGAGGTGCAGATTAGAATAAAATAGTGTTGTTATATTTTTAAATGCGGTTTGATTTATTAGTTCTGTGTGCTATTTACATTTTAGCCAATAATCAATTATGTATGTAAATTTGAAAAACAAACAAACAGATAAACACTAAATTAATTACAATAAAGAAAAGAATAAAGTGTGTCTAAATAGTAAAGCAACATAAAAAAAGCAATGACCAAAAGCGGGAATAATAATAATAATAAAAAAGTTAGTGATTGATAGACTTGTAAAACAATGTAAAACTACTCCCTCAACAGCTGTCGTTTTACTTTTTTTTCAAATCTTCTATATCGAAATAAATCTTGTTACTAACCTTTTCGTAAAATTTCGAAGACTGAATTTAGCAAAAAACGAAGGCGGTTTTGAATGCGGTGAATCTCCAGATGAGCCTTGAGCATAATTTACTCTTTGTCGTGTTTGTCCGCCATGGAACGTACTCCTTGACGTCGCGTTTCTTGGGAATGGCAAAGGCTGCCTTGTCGTCGCTGGTGATGCAGTGGTGCGACTATAAACATATACAAATTGTATTATAGACCAACATACATAATGTAAAATAAGCAAGCAAAAGTGTATCTTCCTATGTAATTCTAAGACTTTGCTCGTTATTTTACTAAAAAACAATAAACTACACCACTAACTTCTATTATAAAATAGTTTGTAAATGTTAAAACAGACAATAGGGTATAAAACATTAAAAATAAAACGAGACATCACAATTTGGAACTACTTAAACCTACCTACTGCGTAGCGGATCAGAAGCAGGTTCTGGCCCACTACTACTGACTGAAGCTGATTTTACATGACCTTTTGCAGGCCTTAAAGTATCACCGGTGCCACCACTTTCGCCAGAACTGCACATGCGGGTTAGTAAAGAAATTTCAGAAATATTAATACTAAAATCTAAACCACTATTTATAAAAAGAAATACGAAAAAGCTACAGATTAGGTGCTAGCTTAGTTAATAAATACCAATAAAAAAACTACTTATAAGATTGTGTTGCAACAGTAAGATTGTCTCTGGCAATTATGTTCTTCTACATTCAAAGTATACATTAATTGAGAGCTTAACTCCCTCTATAATTAATTAATTTAATTTTGATTAATCAAGTTTGAACGGTATCTATATTGTACATTTTATAATTTTAATCTATACAAAAAAAAACTAATGGGCAACAGTATTTGGTTTTCTTGTTTGATGTTGCGGCCCTGGCTGGTTCTATCTATAAAAAATCTAGGCACCCCACACTTGAATCTTTTTTACTATTGTTGCCCTGCCCCTCTCCTTAGAAGCAATAAAATTTACTGCCAGGTATTCTCAAACGATCTTACTATAAATAATAATAGCTTTGACTTAATGTGTTGTCTACCACTTTTGTTAATATCAAAGTTAATAAATATTGCGGGAAATTTTTAATCTTTTGAGATCGAACTAAATTTCAGAGATAATTTCACTGTCCCAATTATTTTTATAGCATCATAGTGATTTCTTATCAAAGATAAGAGCTAAACTCACCTAGGTACCTCAGCAGTCAGATTGGTTTTCTCGGTACTCTCCGACTTGCCATCATAACTAATAGTAGATCGACGTCCAACAGTGGTTCCTAAAGATAATGCCGTGTTCTTAGAAACAGTTCGAGCTTTACTTGGAGCTTGTATACCTAATTGTAAAAAAAAAAACAAAAAGAAGGTGCCATTACTCTATTCTAAAAAACAAAAAAGGAGAGAGAAAAAAAACTGACGAAATCGAAGAGACAAGTGGAAGAGTCTAAGCCAACAAACAAAACTTACTATTTTCAGTAGTGGTTTTAGCTTGAGCACTGGCAGGCCTAGCATTAAGTCTAGCACTATTTTCCTTAATCGTAGCGCTATCCACTGTATTTTGTCTTTTAAAACCTGATTGATGATTATTACTTTGAGGTGCAGGTACTTGAGGATGAGGTCCAGGTCTTTGTGTTTCCCCTAAAACAACAAAAATATTAAACTTTTTTCTCCTTTAAGTATATATTTCAAAGCTTACTGACCTATTGTGCCACCTAATGGTAGGGAATTAAAATAATAAAAATCAGTAAAATATTTGATAACTACTTGAATATGAATTATTATACTAACCTCCACTCGAGGCCCTTCGATTAGGCTTGGCTTGCGTTGCCGAAATTGAACGATGAACACCACGATGCGATGGACTCTGGGCTGTTTGTTGAGGAGTTCCGACTTGTTGTTGACCTGTCATTGTCCTCAAAGATAAACTACTGCCGCTGCGGCTACCGTCACTTTCAGGCTACAAACAATATTGATAAACCAAACACTTTTGATTTAAAATATAATTACATCCGTGCTTTTCCTTCCCAATAATAGATACGTCGCATACGCATCGTCATATTTTTGCGAATCTAACGAATTTTCAACGTCATATTTATTGAAACCCAAACAGACTAAAGCTTCTATTCGTTTAGGATCGCTCATATCCACTTCTGGTTCTACATAAGGTTTCAGTTCATCGTTTTCATAACTAAAGTCAATGAAAAATTAGAACATGTCTCTTTAGGTGATAACAAAAACATATATCAGCTACTATAGTATAAGCTGATGCAACCAATAAATATTGTAACTAGTTTTCTATACAAAAGCATTCAATGAACAGGAATTTACTTACAGAAGGTTTTAAAATGGAAAGTATTTTATATCGAATTAAAGACGATTACGGCATCTTCGCTGATTGCAAAAAACTGATTGCGCGTAAAAGATAAAATAAACAAGAGAGCGAGTGTGGTTGAAGACTGTTTAAGACAGGGGTGTCCGCTAGTGTTTACTATCATGCGTCAAATGCAGGCAATTAACTAATAGTAATAATACAAAACTCTAAAAATAATAGTGATGCGTAAAGACGCTTTGTCCAAGTTGCCGAAAGCAACACCCTCTATTTCAAGAAGAAAGTAAGCACCCGGAAGATGCGCCACTTAACGTTCCCTCAAAACTTTTAATTAATGTAAAAAGATTACACATTAAATCGGACAAAATTAGACTAAACTAAAAATTAGATCAAATTAAACCAAACCTAATCAACCGGGATAAACTTAGAATAAAATGTCAATCTGACTTTATATATGTATTTGAAAGGAAGATATAACGTGTTCATTACCTTTTAACATTTAAAGCTTTTTTAATGACCGTCTTGTCACGATAAGTAATAAAAAGTCTGGCGCGAGGGCATTTATATATACACCGTATAACCAATAAAGAGACAGTTTACAACTCTCGACAAAGTTTAACACAAATTAGGCAAAGTTAAATAGCCATCATCAAATTATCACAATATAACTTTTTTCATACAAGATAATCATTAATATATATATAATGCTTCGAGCTATATAAACATGACTTTCATTTATATTCTTAATTAATTTTGACGTTAAAGTCAAATTAATTTTAAGACCTTAAAGTCTCTTTTAGATGTTGTTTGATATAAAATTCAACTAACAAATCAAAAAAGTGCTCAGCAAGTGAAGATAAATACTTTACTGAAGCCATATAACCGCAAAAAGTTTTGTAATTTGTTTCTAATCAATAAATTACTTGAAAGAAACTCTTGGCATAGAATTTTAAAACCTTTTTATATACGAGCTCGAATTGAACTAATAAGTAATAAAAAGAGTCTAACATTTTTGGATAAACATTGAATGATTTTGTATATATGTTAAAAATCCTCTCTGCATTTGGTAAATTTTAATAGTTGATAAATTTTATTGGCACGAGAGCAGAGAACACAACTACTGACGACATTTATTAATCATTTTAAAACTAACCCCACGTACCCCTGGTTCATCCATTTATCTTTCATAATTGTTTCCAGATTGGCTCTTTTCGCCGGATTTAAAACAAGAAACTTTTTCAATAAATTCTCACAGTCTGTGCTCATATAAAATGGAATACGATATTTTCCTCTTAATACTCTTTCTCTTAATTCTCGTAACGTTGATCCATCGAATGGTAGACTTCCCGATACCAGAGTATATAATATCACTCCTAACGACCATACGTCAACTTCTGGACCATCATACTTTTTACCTTGAAACAATTCTGGAGCTGCATACGGCGGACTACCACAAAACGTATCTAACTTATTTCCCGGTGTGAATTCATTTGAAAAACCAAAATCGGCAATTTTGATGTTCATTTCACTATCCAACAATAAGTTTTCAGCCTTTAAATCTCTGTGAATTATTCTTTTTTGATGACAGTACTGTACCGCTGATACTATTTGCCTAAATTTCGATCTTGCTTCTTTTTCTTTCATTCGACCATGAAGTACTAAATAATCGAATACTTCACCGCCAGACGCATATTCCATAACCAGGTACAAAGTTTTTTCGGTTTCGATAACTTGAAATAGTTTCACTATGTTTGGATGATCTAACATTTTCATTATTCTTACCTATAGGAGAAAAATATTATATAATATTTCTTTGCAATTCAGCTTTATGTTAATGTTTAGAATTATGGTATTTACAAAGCAACACCTGTACATTTTCCTGTTTGTTTATTTAATATATTATCAAGTTCATTAAAATCCAGACCTACCTACAATGCTTGATGTGAAACCGACAACGACACATTTTTCTATTCCGCGTTGTTCAATGAGACGTCGTTTATAGAAATTAGACTCAAGACAATTTTCTCAAAATCATGTACATCTAATATTCTTAAACATTACAACTCATCACTTGCGACAGCCAATCAGAATGCTTAATTTATTTTTACACAGCAACAGTAGTTTTAGTTTTCAAAGAAATAGAAATAATAAGAAACGTTTTGATTTCCAAGGTAGAAATAATGCGGTTTTTTATTTCCTTATTCAGCAAAAGACGTAACAAGTATTCATGACATAAAATTTCTAAGTTGAAAAGTCGAAGATATTAAAATATGATTTTTGATTAGAAACAGATCGTAAAAAACACAAAATAAAAAAAAGTGTAACTTACTTCTCTAAATAGTTTTTGCAATGAGCCAGGATTAAGTTGTGTTTTATCGATGATTTTAATAGCAACTTCTTTTCCAGTTGGTACATGTTTTGCTAATTTCACTTTGGCAAAGTTACCTTTGCCAATTGTTTTAAGTAATTTGTATTTCCCTATTGTTGGTTCTTCTCCTACCCTTTGCCGATTTCTCGTTGAAGCTGTACCGCTTCGAGTAGATTCTACCGAACTGTCATTGCTCTGAAAAAAATATATATAATTAGACAACTGCTCTGTTGATATCTGACAAATTTGGAAAATTAAGATCTTTTTCTTCTATATTTCAAGCATTTTTCATATTTTCATCATGGAAAATATTTCAATATCACTAGAAATAGCCATTGTGTAAATTGAAGAAAAAACAACTCTAGGTACAATTGTTACAAATGAAAACAGCAAACTGGTACAAATAATTTACATAATAAATTAACAAAAAAAATTTTAAATTTTTTACCAAAACAAATTATGTAATTGAGCAAATTTGCAAACGTTATCTCTTTAAATAAAAAAAAATAAAGCTTTTTTTTAGAATTTCTTCTTCTAGTTTCAAATTATATTAATAAATCCATTAAATCCATGCTAATTTAATTAAATTTGTATGTAACCCATAAACTTAAAAACTACTGTACCGATTTAAAAAAAAATTGCCATTAGAAAGCTACGTTATCACGGAGTAACATAGACTATGTTTATCACTAAAAAAATTTAGGATTTTTAGAAATTTCTACTAAAACTAACCCAAAGTGTAAAAAAATAAAAAATGTCTTTCATCGCACACGCTGCAGAAAGTATTGTTGATAGAACAAAAAAAATGTCATACAATTCATATTATACAACATATCAATAATCTACAAAAAAAAACTCCGCGAGATCTTTTATGTCAAACTATGATAGTTATGTCCCTACAACTGCTTTTTTACATTTTAAAAGCTGATAGAAATGCCGATCAAAATTAGACAATGTTATCCATTCCTTTGTATTAATTCTTATCCAAATAAAGTATGTTTCAATACATTACTTTTTGAATTATTAAAATCGAAGATTCCATTCAAAAGATATTACGAAATTAAAATACAAAAAATACACGCCGACGCGCAGCGAGCAACCGAAGTACGAGAAAGGGGTGTGCCATTGACCAGCCCCTACTTAAGTCAAACAGAGTGTGACATCACAATATAGGGAAAAAATGCCAATTAAATGTCAAAATTTATTTATGCTTCAGTTTTACCAATAACCTGAAAATCAATATGTTCTGTTGCCACTTCCAACATAGTGCCACAGTAATGGTTCAAGGTAAATATATAACAAAATAAAAATGAAAAATCTCAAAATTAAAAAAAGCCTTGAAGCAAAAATATGAATAAAAAAACAAAAAAATTACATGAGTAAAATAAAATAAGAACCCTCTAAAAATAAAATACATAAAACAACAAAAAATAGGTTTATGGTAAAAAATGTAAACGTTTAAAAAAATTAATTTTAATAGACTTTATTAAAAATTAGTTTAAAGATTGAAAGGTCTTTGTTTTTAAATGACAAATTGAGTCATGAACGTTTTAATTAGCATACTTATAAGTTAAATTATCTTTATTTATTCTATAATGTTAAAATTTTTAGGAATAAAATAAAAAAATAGTAAACTTTCAGAAACATAATTTTTTATTTTTCTCATATTGGTAAACAATAAAAGTTTCAAATTACATTGTTTTAAATCGTGTATCTGTCAAATATGAGCCTTCATTTCCCAAACATTGCAATGCATGCACTGATTCAAGCGTGTCGAGTGGAATTTTGACAATTTTAGCCCCAATATAGCTCTGTAGGTCTTCGAAGGTGTTGCAAAACACCTTCTACTTCAAGTTGCCCCAAAGACAGAAATCGCATGAGGCTAGGGTCGAGTGAGCGTACAGAGCAGTTGAAAGTTTATAGTAACGTACGCTATGAGTGTAGTGACACCATCTGGTTGAAACCAAATATCCTCTAATTGCGTTACATCCAGTGCCGTTTGGAAAAAACTTGAAGTATAATTACGGAACGGTTAAAATACACAGTTACCTACAAGAAGTAAGGGCCAACCACACGGTCACGCAATCCAAGTGTGAGAGTATCTAGTGAATTTCCTTAGAGTACCTCCTTTCCTCCAGAATTCCTCAAAGCACACTTCTCACACAAAATGAGCATTATGGCAACTGAAAAGTAGATGAACACAAAACTCCCGCCTGTCACTAGAAACCTACTATAAAAACCGCCACAGCATAAATTCTTAAACAGCAAACGACCGTGCTCCAAAGTTTAATAGAAGTCTATGTTTCTCAGTTGATTACTTATTTTAAACAATAAGATCTATTATACAAACTTTTTAAACATGAAAAGTTTTAGTACGGTGCGTTCATAGATTATTTAGACCTACTCTTACTGTGTGATTTAGCTTGACAGCTTTTTTATTGGGTTTGATAGTATGATTGCCGACAAATGTAAAACAAACGTCAAAGCCCGTCTATAATATTGTACGTTTCTCAATATAAACTAATCAAAAATTGAAAATAGGTTCGAAACTTCAAGGCAAGAGTAGATCTAAATTATTTATAAACGCACTGTATATCGTCATCTTTACTATTATTTCAATAAATGAGTGTTTTAAAACCTTTTATTAAGTTACTTATCAATTTTTGAGATTATATAGGCGACACGAATAACTAATAGTAGCACTGTAGATTTTTTGCTTGCTGAATTATATGTGTATAGTCTTGTATATACGTTTTGGCATTTTGTTAATTAGTAACACTTAATATTATCAATGCTTAATTGTCTAAATACAGACACTCCCAAAATGGTGAACAGCTGAATTTAGTTCTATAATGACCATTTTACGTAATTCACTCAAGCCACAAAAATGACGTTTTATACCTTATTAAATAAAATAAAATCTTGAAGAGATAAAAACAAAAGTAATGGAATAGTCTATTTTCCAATAGTCCTAATTTCTCATAATATTCATCTCAGTTCTAGTTACCCGGTTTATAATAAGAAGTAAAATATCTCATTGTATTTTAATTTTTATCAAAACATTTTCGTTTTTTTCTTAGTGAATTATATGGATTAAATCATTTACGTTTTCAAGGAATATACACCTATTAATTGAATAACCTTTAAAAATACAATAAATTTGTGATAATGTCATCTAATCAATAGTGATATCGATAAGATAGTAAGTGAAGCAGTAAGTGATATTAATAAAAACATGAAAATGTAGACTTTTTGATAAGCTGATAAAAATAGCTCGACAAAAATAATAGTCGAATAATAAAAAAAACAGTACCTTAGCAGGACTACGATTTGTGGTCTTTGTTTTACGAGGTGTTATTTTAACTTCACGTTGTTGAGCATCAGAAGCGGTACGATCAAGAGGGACAGTTTTTTTACTTTTGACGTTACCATCAGTTGTATCAGTTGTCAAGCTTTTTCTTCCATTAGCATTTCTCTGAAATTTATTCTCTTGCTGATTGTAATGTTTTCCTTGTAAATCTTCCACTTCCTCCGAGTGTTTTATTGGAGCTAAAATGTGCTCTTGTGATTTTAAATAGTCGTGTGATTTTTCAACTACTAAGGGAACCATTTTCGATTTTGGTGGAGGAGATCTCGCTTGTTTGACTAAATTTTCAAACTTTTTTAAGTTCTCCATTTCCTTTTCTTTTTTATTTAGTTTATTAATAAAAGTTTCAATTTGCTGAAGAGAATCCATTGTATTATCCTTATCACTGAATGTGAGATTGACAGGAATAGGTTTTTTTTGGTCAAGAATTTGTTGTAATGCAACCTTTTTTTTCTGTTGTGGACTCGGTGATACTGTATAAATATTGACATCTCTCCTTTTTGTCAGCTGAGGCGATGGGGATTTTCCACCGGTAAACTGCTTATAACTAGTTAGTGTATTGTGTGCTTTATTTAGTTCATTAGTAGCATTGCTATTGCCTTTAGAGACATTTTTTGTTGCCAAAGAGGACGACGTTTTGTCACTCATTTTCTCTTCTTCAGGAAAATATTGCGTTCTTGCTGGGGCAGAAATTTTACGCATGCGCTCATAAGCACTTAATTTATTTTCAGCAGAAACTGTATGCACAAAAGTTTCTTTATAACGATCGGAGTATTTACCACCAGTTAGAATTTTATCTCGACGGTCTTTCAAAAACTTCAGTCCAATATCGGATGTATTAAAACTCCAAGAATGACGAATTTTCGGGGCGGGTTTCTCAATATTGTCCTTCTCACTCTGGCTCTTCTCACACATTATTTAATTCTATATAAAAATTAAAAAAACGTTATAGCGATTTAATGATGAATCATTTTGATGAACGGAGAGCATCACAAAAAAGCACAAGCTTTGAAACATTAAAAACATAAAAAACGACACCACACATTAATCAGAGCAGCAATTTTTATCAGTCTTATCACAAATTTTATATTATACCTATTTGTTTGATAAACAGCACACACAAATCGAATAGAACTAGGTAAACTTAATAATTATTCACTAATAACTCGAACAACAGTAAAACTAAAACCACACTGCGTTCATTTTATTTTTTTACAACATTCAGTCATCTGATAAAACACGAAACCGTTAGGTAATTATTTAGTTTTAATCGATAAGAGAGGATGAAAGTCACTTTGATATTATTACACTACTGCACAGTATTTGAGAAAAAAGTAATCAGGAAACGCGACAGATTTCGCAAAACTTGTTGTTCAAAATGATACGAGTGTAATTATCATCGTCAGTAAATGAGTATAGATGAATTGAAAAAGATGTCATATCCCCTGCCTAACCCAAGGTTACGTTCGATTGTTATTTGATATTTTCTGACGTATTAACACACATTCGTTACAAACTTACTGAGACTTTACTAGACAACTAATTTAAAAGACATGAGCCGCGACTTTGTTTGTCGCTAATAGCACGATAGTAGTAAATTACTCATACTTTTTCATCATTTCCTGACTCAATTTTTAAACATTTCTATATTCGTTGTTTTTTTTTTAGCTGAGATAAGCAACTATTTAAATAAATACATAATTATTAGATGTAACTAATGTTTAATGAATTATGTACAGATCCAATGTCCTTGTCAAGGTTAAAATAATCCATTGTTTAACAATTATGGTTTCATTATTATCTTTACTTGATAATAAAACCTGAGCGGTGTGTGCAACTAATTATTATTATTATATATTAATATCTTGCTAGACACAATCGTCTGATTGGCAGGCCACCAGTTATGCATGCTCCAGATACAAGCAATATTGACGTTATAAGATAAGCATGTCAAAACAACCTAAAAGTACACTTGAATTTACAATATCTCTCATATGAGAAAACTAACAGTGCTCTCTAAACTTTGAAGTATAACTTTTTCCAAAAAATACAATATTTTCAGTTAATAAATTATTCATGAAAAAAAACAAACAGCCATAATTGCTAAATTATTGAAGCAGATTTAAAGTCTATACAATAAATTATTAATGTAACGGTTAGTCATGACCCACAAAAAACGTATTTCTTCTCTGATAATTTTTCAAATTACAGTCCATATACCAATTTATTATGTCTATGAAAGAAAATGTTTTATTCGAACGTTTACATGAAGTGTGGTATGCAACCCAAAATAAATTTATACATTATAAGCTGACCCCGCATGTTTTTTATTGAAAGGTGATAAGCGCAAGTAATGGTTATCTATTTGTATACCGACGCGTTAATGAGTTATAAAACAATAATTTTAGTGTTAAGATATATATTAAACAAAGTTATAAGTAGGCAACCAATAATGCACTATTTGTGGTATTACATTTTTCGAAAAGTGAACGTGGCCGTTCAGATTTCATGTCAAATAATATATCTCCTGGGTTTTCTATCAAAAAAAACGCGTAATTTGTAAAAGACAGATAACAAATAAGTGAAAATAAATACATATAAAAATCACATAAAACTTAAAAAATTGTAATTTGGCGACGATTTCAAAAAAAAATATTATATTGGCTTATATCCGTGTTTAGAGATATTTCTTAATCTTTTGCTACAACCAAATTGAAAAAAAAAGTTTAATATTTGGCAAAAAAAGGAGACGTAGGCAGAGCATACTTGAAACAACATTGAAATTATATAGTTCAACTATTTACCCAGTTTTACCACCTACTTTTCGACAACTGGTAAAAACTTAGTCGAAAGAGTTCTCGAGATCTAATATACAAACTTTTTGGCAAGTGGTAAAACTGTGTGAATAGTTTATTGTGCTAAAGATTCCAAACATATCCAAAAAATATCGTTCAATCTAAATCGTTTTTTTTTAAGTCTATTAGTAATTTTTAGAAATTTTGCTTAGAAAGATTTGAACGCACAGGTTTTGTTCTAATTGCATGACATGATGACCTGCTGACAGTACTAGTACTGCAAGAGAGTTTGCAACTGCGAAAAAATCAAAAAATATCAACGGATTTACACAGATAATAGGCAAAAAATGTGTGTAATAGCCAACAATTAAAAAAAAGACTATAACGTACATGCTGAAATTTGCAATCAGAATAGAAAAAAAATTAAAGTAACCCTGTAAAATCGGTTCTCTAAGACCACATTTTTTTTTTATGAAAAAGCGACCTCATCAACTAGACTTTTCAGTAAATGTTTACAATTTTTTTTTGTAACTTTTTTTAAAGCACTCATTTCTTTTTTTCTACCTAAGCAAAAAATATCGTTTGAACCAAAAGTTTTCACCAGCTTTCACAAAATAACGATTTTAGCGAAAGATTAAAGTTAAAAACGAGATAAATGAATTTTCTTGTGTTTTTCTCAATAATTGTGAGAATTTTTCCAATTAGCTACAACTTTTACGTGGAATTCAATATAATACGATATTATTTTAGCCACAAAGCATAATTTTTCTTTATAAATTGGGTATTTAACTGGTCTTTCGTATGTGATCTTCTTCTCGGTATGCACTCTGTATTTCTTAGAAGGGTGTTTAACAAAGCAACAATTTATAAAATGATGAGCCGTTTGTCCTTCGTTTTTCTTTTGTTGTTTGTTTAATTATTGTGGGCGTACAGGGAATGGATTTTAAAACTGAAATAAATATTACCACGCGTTTAGTGACAATGTCAGTATATATTAGTCATCGAAGGCTAACTAATTAACAACTAATTTTCCACTGTTGTTTTAATTTATGCATTAGATGACACATAATTAGTCTACCTGACAGATCAAAAATTTTTGGAAATTTTAAAGCCAAAAGCAAAATTTGCATCTTACTTTATATAGTAAACTCTGTTCTCTATAAAAAAAAGCTTAATAAATAAAAAAATTCAGTATTTTTCAAATTGGAACACTTGGATATAAATTTTCTAATGATAAGTTTAATTTAATATTTCAATGAGGCTTATGACAAGTTTATCATCTCAAGTCATAAATATCTTAAAGTGATCTTCCCCAGGTCTACCTTCTTTTTTTTTCAATATAAAATAAATTATAGTAGCCCAAATAGAAAAACGTTATCTTTGTCGCAAAAGTTAGACCCTTCAGACAAACGGCACGGCATGAGAGACTAGGTGTATTGTCCAGTAATAAGAAATATATATAACGTTAGTTCAGTAGGATTAGTATACTACGGTAACTATATTTCTTCGATAAAGTACTAAACGGCACTTTAGAATTAAACTTGAAAATATAATCATATTCTGCATCCAATATCTGTACCAAAAAATTAATGACTTTTTGTTTATTGGTTATTTTTTTTCCAATAACTCTGACTATATTATTTTGTGATAGATGGTACTATTTATTAAAGCACCCGCTTATTTAACTCATTTACAAATCATTCCACGTGTTAATCGAATGAATACCTAAAATCTTCTGAATGCCAATGAATCAATTTAGGTTGTTTTTTTTGTGTTAGATAATCTAAACAATTCCGCCTCGAGATGAAAAAAATAGAACGATAAACGCTATTTACTTTTATAAATTCAAGTGAAACAAGTAATAAATTTATGCAGGATGATTTGCAAGTGTAGTGAATTAATTCAGTACAAAAATACATTTCACTAGATTAACTTTCAAGGCTTATTATCTTAATAAAAAACATAAACGAAAATAGCGCGTGTATGTAAACTGTAAGTGCTACAATAATACGTGTGTTCCTCATTTTTTTTAAATATTTATACATGATTCAAGCAAATGCAATCAGTTACTAAACATTGGCTGTGGACTGTAGATCTGCAGTTTCTAAATGTTTCAATGATTATCTCTATGGGTAGGTCCTAAACAGGGCAAATTTACGTCGCAAATCTGTCACGTGGTAGTAAGGACTTGCGTTATTTGTCCGACCCCTGTCGGTATGTCAAAGGTTTTTCTGTGCTGGTGAATGCTAGGTTATTGCTATCCTTATTTCACGATTACAAAATGGAAGATAAAGAAAACGAACGTTTTAAAAATACAATCAATATTAGCTAAACCCATCTACAATTCGGCCATCTTCCTTGAACGCACAACATTTTTATTATGCGACACAAATTTGCTCTGGTCAGAATCCATTTTATTATCTATTCCGACTAAAGATTTTTAGATGCTTATGAAGTAGAGTCAAAATTTAAACATCTATTAGATAAGCATGGAATTTAAAATGCACATAAGACAAAACATCTCAACATGTCTACTAAAAATCAAAGATGTATATAAAATTAATCTTAAAAATTAGGAATTATTAACACATTTATTTGTCATTCTTTCTGTTATTTATACAGTGTTTTTCACTACAGTATATATAACCTGTGTTTTACTAAAAAAAAAACTGACAATAAAATATGTCTGACATTATTTCCGAGTCATAGAGCTTTAACGATTTTTAAAACCAATAAAAATAAACTACCACTGATTTTAGCTCTGGAGATTTCAATGTAAGATTTGCAAAAGATGAATCAATGTCATTAAGTATCTTCAGTCAAAAAGAATTTCAATTGCAACGATTTCAAATTAACAATAATCCAAGACAACTTACTACCAGATATGGTACAACAATAGATGTTGTATTTATAAGATATCTTGATAATGTTATATCCAATGCTTTGGTAACATACTTCAGTTATCATCGATCATTTTGATTTTTCTCAACAGGCATCATTTTCAAAGAAAAATTACTAATATTTTATTTTTTCATTAAGCCATATTTAGTTCCTGTCATAATATGTTCTTTTATGCATATTACTTGTACAAAATAATATACATGTGTCAAATCTGTCAGGCGACCCGTGACAACTAAATTTTTTTTTCAAGTTCTGCGCAAATTTTTTTTGACAAGTGTGTAGATTGCTAATAATTATGTAACGAATCTAGAACTTTTTCGTAAAGAAGTTGATAGAAATCGTATCAATTAATACTACCTTATAGTAAAGAAAAATATAAAAAGAAGAAAACCACCTACACATTAATAAGCTTTTCAAATCAATTTCTGTTGACTTTATTTTACCTTTATCATTGATCAGAAACTTGGTAATTAAATTTTCCTTTCTTTGCACAGGTTTCTTTATTCAATCTTTATTGTGCTTCTCTTAAAACAATCTTAATTGCTTTTTTCGCAAATCGATGCTAATCAAACATTTTTGCGGTAATTATGTTAGCGGATGATCTATTTCTGAGAAGGTGTTTTTATTGGCTAAAACACAAAAGAAAGTATGTAAACAATGTAAAGTTTGAGATTTCTATAAACATTGTTAATATTACATATATACACACAAAATAATTACTCCAAATTGTTTTAAGGAAATAACCTCTTAAAATTTGAGTTCATTGAATATCGTTACACAAGATTATATAATTTTTTTTTAATGAAAAGTTTCGTAAGCGGTTTTCTGATTAACTTTACTTAGTGTTTGATATGCAATTAGAAATTGAAAAATCTAAGAAACCGTGATTCATAAACCCATTCATTATTTTTCCAAAGAAAGACTTCCTACGCATTTTTGATATTTAAATATTAATCAAAAGGCGGATTTAGAACAAAAACCCGCATTTAAAGGTATCATCTCTATAAATTTATCACATATTTATTATAGTATTGATAATACCATAAGTGCATATATATATTATATCCGATCTTTATTCCTAATTTATTCCAAGAACATATTAATTAGTCGGAGTGGAACACGAGAACTAATTACCTGTTTTTGAAATTCACAAGAAAAAATTGCGGAAAATAATATATGCACGAATCGTATTCGGATAAAGAATCTCATGATTTTTCCGAGAGTTAAAAAAAAAGTAAAACATTGAATTTTAAGCTTTGGATATTATAGAAATCGAGAAAGTTTATGCTGTTATACCGTAGCAACCACAAATTAAACGTCAAAACCAACAGAAAACTATTCTTTTTATTTATTATGAGTAGAAAAATGTTCCCAAACTCTCGTTTAAGTGCAGATTTTGATTGTTGCAAAAAATCATCACTTATAAATTTCGGTCATGTTAAGTAAAGAGAAAAAATTATCGGAATAGTTTCGAGGTTACCATGGAAAAGTGTTTAATTATCAGTGTCTATTGGTTCATATTAACGTCATGGAATTCTCTTCTTCATTTACAATACACCATCAACTTGCAGTTAAAACTTCTTTAGCGAATCACACAATTTTTTAAAAGATTTTTTTGTATTTTAGATTAAAAGTTGTAATACTTCGTAAGATTTAAAAAAAAATTAATTGTTTATCCAATTCTACAAAACGTATGATAAAAAAAAAATTCATAGTATAATTTAAATACAACAATAAAATATAATCACTAACTAAACACACCCACATGACTTCTTTGATTATATAGTTTGTAGACACATACCAATTAGAGAAAATTATCTATAAAAAAATTTCTTAAAAAAAGAAACCAAACAAATAACTTCGTATACTCCATCTATTATAAAATAAAAAATAATTGCTACAATCAAAATTTCGCAAAAAACCCAACAAAATATTAAAAGTTCAAAAAAAAATAAAAATTAAGAATTCCTCATTTACATAACTCAATAATAATAAATAAAAAAATAATTAATACAGGACACCTACTTCATTTAGATAATTATAGTGTTAATGTCTTCAAATTTAAATTATGTAAGAAAAAAAGTTCTGCTGTGATGAAATAAATGTTGAATAATATCTACTGCACCAGTAATAATTATTATTACTAAATATTCATAAATATTTGGTTTTATAGGAAGTTTACGAGAACTTTCCTTGACAATTATGATTTGTAAATATTAATAAAGTTTCTATATATCCTTCATTCGAGCGCATATTATCAATAAAGCTTTAAACATTCAAAAATTGAAATCTTCATTGAAAAATAGAAACAATGAAAAACAACGAAACGAACAATGATTAGAGATACGCAAACAGTTCTTTGTAATAAACCCTCTTTTCTCTCACAATAATGAAAACAAAAATGAGTTTTTATCAACAAACTCAAATGATCAAAATTCGCAGCTCATTATAATGTTGATATAATAAAAAAATGTTTCTATCTTTAATCGCAAGAAGCAGTTAAAACATTACTACGCTTAGATATGGAAAAATATTCCTGAAATGATTGTCGGGATAACTGAAGACTGACCAAAGCATTCTAGATTAAAACTTGTTGAGAACAAATTTAAAACATGGTTAGCTTTTTTTAAAAGATAATCTAGATAAAATCATGATCACAGTTTTGTACACAACTATTAAAATAAATTTCCATAGAGTCAAAATGTGGCGCAATCAAAAGCTTTTCAAAAGTCACAAAAAACTTTAACCAGCAACAGGAAAGAAAGCCCTATGTTCACATAAAAATCCGATAACTTCAATCGTCTTCTACGTTACTCTCAGTCAGAATTTACATATTATCTATAGATAAATCTCTTTAAAAAAATTCAAATATATTCTACTAGCTGGCCCGACGAACTTTGTTCCGCCTTAGTTTTGTTATTTTATTTTTTATTTCTATTTTTTTTGTCATTTGTTTTGTTATTATATGTCAGATGCGTTTACGTTTTATATTGTATGTCACGTCACACGGAATGGGATAAAAAATATTCTTTGTTAGGCTACTGGTTCTAAACAACCACTCCACCAATTTTCAGCCAAATCGGTCATAAATAGATATAGATTTTTAAAATAAACGACCCCAAAAACTATAAAAATGATACCCAAATTAATTATTCACATTTATTACCTTTATCACATTCATTTTACAACCCTCTTTAACTTAAATATCATTTTCAAAATCAACGACCTGAAATTCCTCGAAAATACCCATATCGTTTTCTTACATTTTTATCCCTAGAACACTCTCTTTTCATCCTCCTAAGAGTAATTTTTTAGAAAACAGGAAACATACCTATTTATAATATTTTACTTCTAAAATTTTGGATTTAAACATAGATATTATTTTTAAAATAAACAATCCAAAATTTTTGAAAATCATACTAATATTGGTACTTGTCATTTTTTGTTCCTATCCCACCTCTTTTTATCTCTTTGTTAATAAAAAGTATTCTATTCTTTTCATTCAAATCCATTCATCATAATTTTCCATACAAACTTTCACCCAAAGTTGTTATATGGGAAGTTGTCTCATGGAAGACGATTAAAGACGGCCACTGACGATCCAAGATCCAACGCCACAGTCGTACTGCGGCGTTGGCGGGTTGGATCGTCAGTGGCCGGCTTTACATGTAAACGCACGATCCGACTTTGGTTGGTGGTGGGGGAGTGGATCGATTTATTTGGAACGGTAATTTGCCGAGCCTCACCGAACGTTTCCGACATCGCAATTCCAATTTTGATTTAACCCTTCTTTTAGAGGGTGGTTTCTGGAATAAAAAGTATCCTATAGCATTCTCCTGGCTCTAAACTACCACCTCACCAATTTTCAACCATATCGGTAAAGCCGTTCTTGAGTTATAAGTGGAGTAACTAACAGACTTTCTTTTATATATATAGATTATAAACTGATAAACTTTACGTTTTGTTTAAGTAAGTTGGCACACATGACAACCTGTCGCCATTAAACTAGTACTTTTAAAACTGGACGGGAATTTATTAATAATTAAATTTACAATTTTTTTTAATTTTTGCAATTATTTACATACGTCAAGAAAAAAGCCTATTTCAAGATATTTATTGTAAACAAATTCTAAGCATTGCTTAGGTTCAGCTGCTGCGCTTACAATATAAAAGAGATGAAAGGACTTAAAAATTATATGTGATAAAATATTAACAGATTTTATCAAAAATCTGTCACTTGTCACTATTATATATTGTAGAAACAAAACTGTCAAAAAAGTAAAATCTATCAGCCTATGAAGTATATAATGATTTTGCCAATTTTAGAAAATGTTACTTCAACGAAATTATAATACCATAGTTTAACCCCAATGTGGTTCAATATATTATTCGATAGATGTTTTGTTACATAATATTTTTCAGAAGATAAATTATTGAAAAATATATTTATTTCGAGGATTTCAAGTCTTACCAAGTATTGACATTTACTTGAAGTTGGCGTAAAATACGCCACCTAGAATTTGGCGCTTCGCAATACTTAACTAAACATAAAGTCTATCTTTAAGATAATAATTAATGAGCTGTCATGTTTGAGGCAATCAAAAGCTTTTCAGAGTCAAAAATCACTGCAAACAGCAAAATTCATGCTGTTTACATGGGTTTATTATTTTGGCACTTTAAACTATTAAACTCGGTTTTAAAGCTTGTCACTCAGCTTGTCAAGGGTAGCCACTTTCAAAGTTACGAGCAAAATTTATTAATCCAGAAGCGTGTTAAGATAACGTGAACCAATACATTATATCTCGTTATAACAAAATTTTATTACTGTATTCAAGCCGCAAATTGTAATATTTAACAAAAAATTTGATTTTATAAAAAAAATTAATAAAGTCTAAGCATTCAAATATCAACCCGAAATACACATACGTTGAGTGTGAATGATACATCCGACACACAAAGAGTAGAAACAATTTTCCCACTTTTTCTGTGTAAATGCAGCTTGAAATCTGAACTTGACAGTATTTCAGTTTTTTCGTTTAAACATAATTTCACAAATTTGCTCTACCGCCTACAAATTTGATTCATTTTCAAAGCAGTTATTAACAACTGCTGTTAGCGACTCTAAAAATGTGAAAACTTTGTCTCTCGAACTCGGTTCATAGAAACACTTCGATAAGGGTTTCTATTATATTTTACGATAGTAAAAAAACCCCTTATAAAAAAACCTAAAATTTGATTTGCCCTTATATAACAGCAAGTTCATTCAAAACAAAATTGATTCATTTAGTATTATTTATATGAGTGCTCATGAACACGAAACATGTCCAAGTCCATATATTTTTACTTATGATAAATTTGATTACTTGTCCTAGCGCTTTTAAAATATTTGTTCATATACGAATCCTTATTTGGCATATCTTTCCTTGACATCTCAATTCGTTACGTTTTACCAAGTGTGACATTCTGAAGCGTCACGGCACCTATTTTAACCTTTTTATTTTTTATCACCCAAAATATAATTACCTTTTTATTTTTCCCTCCAACAACAAATGGAAGTCCATCAACAATATTAACAACCATCCCACCATTTCTAGCTTCCTGATTATTATTGTGATTGTGATGATGAAACTGATGTCCATTATGTTTTGTTTGTATTTTCTCAGCAGGTGGTGTAGCAGCCGATTTTGATCTCCTTAAGAGCCTCATCATTTGATTTTTGACACTATAATGTGGCCGAACAACAGCTTGTATAGCAGCTGCAGCATCCAGCTTATTTCCAGCAACACTGGACACTTCGTACATAATGACAAAAATGTTTTATCTTAGTTAGGATGTTTCTGCATCCTCCCGTAATTACACTAGTCCATTTCTTTGTATTAGAAATCAATACAATTTGCTTTTTCGAATCACTCTGTATAAAACAATTGGTTATTGGTATAAACCAGAAGACCAAATTATTCACCAAATTATCATTATACTGACGCAAACAACATTATCTAAATTTAGTCATGTGTTTAGAATGTACAAATTTGATAGTAAAATCAAAGCAACAGATATAAAAATGCCAGATTGAAATATGTTCAGCTCATAAAATTGCCATTACGGCTAACCTTCACCGAGAAAAATTTTTAGATAATATTCTATTTTATTACCGCTTTTATGAAGCAAACATTAAATGCCTCTTTTCGATGAACACTTCATCTAAATCTCTTCACATCCTTAGTTGATAAAACTACCAGAGCAAAACACAAAAACTTTGAATAAGATTAAAATGTTACAAAGAAAAGACGTGCTAAATAAAAATTATCCTAACTATAACATTATAATAATAATAAAAAAAAGAGTAATAAATAGCAACATGTTAAAAAGAGAAGTTAGCGACAAGGTCACCACTATCTCAATAATTAGCTAATACCATGCTTTCATAAATTATTTAGATGAAGTCTTGCTATGAAATTTATCTTGGCAGATTTTTAGTGTTTTAGATAACGTCAAACAATCATCAAAGCTTGTCGAATAATACACGCTTAAATCTGCATATGAACTAAAAGTGAACATACGTTCAAAATCCTATAGCAAGAGTTGATCTAAATAATCTATGAATGCACAGTTGGTAATTTCAAATTTTATAAACCTAAACCACAATTATAACATTTGTGTTCTGGCCATTTGGTTCTGATCTCATAAGAGCGAAAAAACTTAAGAACTAAAAACCATACAAAAAAAAGATAAATTAAAAAAAAAACATTTCAAATTTTTTGAACTCTGAATAAATTTGCATCGCAAATAACTATTCAAAGACGTGTAAATTATTGGAACACCACGATTCCGGAATTTTGTCTAGGATTTTGTGCCAAAATTTGGTTCAGAGTCTGACAAGCTAACAAAAATTGTGAGATCTAGTAGGTAGTCATTTATTTCGTGTGTTCTCCCATAAATCATATGACTGGCACACCAAAATCTTACTCGTCCAACACTTTAACTGACAATGCTAAAGTGACTTAAAGTAATATAGAATCTAGTATTTTTGATTAGATTATCTAAAAGCTTTGTGATCTATTTAAAATAGGAATATAAGGTTCTCAATTCGACTTTTTTTTATGTTACCTCAGAACGTTTTTTCAGGTAATTTTGATAGTTCTTTTTATATGTGAAAAGTAATGCTTCTTGTCTCATAAATTTGATCAATATCTGGATAGTAGTCTTTGATTTATTTTAATAACTCGATTTCTGGCACTGGCAGCAACAATAATAACCAAACCAAATATTTATAACATCGACTTTAGTTTAATTGATTTATTTAATTAATAAACAAATTAAGACTAAGAAGCAATTTGTTTGAATCAATTAAATTTGAAACAAAATACTTAACATCAGTTGACTGACTTTTGACGTGCAGAACAGGTCAGGTCGTATTCAACCTTTTTAAAAACGAATTTTTGTTGAGTGTATAGATTGAGAAAACGATCTTCTACATTTAACGATGTTTGTCTATTTGGCCACCTCAAGATTATAAAAATTATCAATTATAAAAGTTTCAAAAAGACAAAACCCGTATTAAATTTAAAAAAATAAGGGTTTTCACGATGGTTTAATATTAACACGAAAAGCTTACGTCTGCAGAATATACCCAAAAAAAACAGCAAAATCTTATTAAAAAAAAACGAGGTTATTGCCTAAATTGTCGACATTTCTCTTTTGTGTTTAGGTAGATACAGAAAAGAAAAATAGCTTTACCGCTCAAGCCACTTCACAAATAATAAAAAAACATAGTTGGGATCAAGCCGCCGTGCGTAAATGTTTTATTTGGCTATTTTATGCGTGTTTTTCATTTCTACTTCTTAAAAACCGCTGACTCTGATGAAATTTTTCTTGTAGCTTATATAATCGAGTTATTTAATGTAATAAAGCGTGAAAACTCGTTAAGAGTAATGAAGCAATTTACTTCTTCAAACTTTTTTTATGGTACATTTTACAGAAATATTAAAATATAAAAGCTACAAAATAAAGTGTGGAAGTTTTTGGTTATTTTCTCAGCGTATTTCGCTATATAATAATTTCCCTTTGCGTACGCTTCAAAGTTTGAAAATTTATATCGCAAAAAGCTTGCCAAATAACATTGCGAAAGACTGACAAAGATAAAGAAAATTATAAATCTTTTTATATTCTAAAAGTTGTAAATGTGAAAAACTTTTCTGAAAAAAACACTATTTGGCACCTGCTACAAGACACATTCTTTCTCTCCATTGTTTCTGTGGCGTTGAAACAATCGACAAAAAAACTAATATTTGAATCGTGTTTGATGATGACTTTTAAGGCTTTCTGGTACTTCACACAACTAATTTATGAAAGTCATACATAGAAAACTGTAATAGCTCTAAAAAGTAGCTCAAAATTACGTTATTTCCAGTGGCTGTTTATGCCAATATCTAGTTTTAGTCTTCTTCCAACGACTGTGTAAAACTCGTCAAAATTGATAATAAGATTATTAATTTGCATACGTAATTGTACAATGATGTTTCCTCTTCTTACAGCATTGGCTTGACGCCAGTCAACCTTAATTTTAAGAGTTAGCGCGCGAACAAACAGCTAAATGAAATTTTCTTTTAGTTTCAAACTCTCAAATTTAGCGCCTAAATTAGAAAAGTGATTTTGATCATGATTAAAATATGACAGTTGTGTTGATTTATTGAAAATTGTTTATGCAAGTTAGTCCAAAATTACCGAAGAAGTTTGAATCCCTTGTAACTTTTTTATTATTTCTATTCCGTAAACAGAACAAACAGTACAACAACGTTCCCAAATCGTTAAAGTTTTTAAATAAATATCATAATTTAATTACGAGCAAAAAGCCCCTTTCCAGTTAAATGGGTTCGTTTATAGGCAAAACAAGATGAGCTACGGGAAATCCAAAAATAGTTCAACCGCGACAATTACTCCCATTCAAGTGTACTGTTTAATTAGACCATATTTTTTTGAAAATCAACACGGTGTCGTCGTTTCTGTCACTGACGTTCGATATTGGACAATGTTGTAAACATTTTTAAAGCCAGCCGTGGAAAACCATCCGCAAGTATGGTTCCAACAGAATGGAGCCACAGCGCACACTGTGACAGACACAATAGCTTTTTAACGCGACATCTTTGATGAACGAATTATTTCGCGTACAAGCGATTTTACCGCTATAGACTTTTCCCTTTGGAGATATTTGAAAGAAAAAGTTTATATTAGTAAGCCTAGAACTATTCAGCAATTAAAAAACAATATAGTAGGTACGCGACGAAACTAATATCATAATTCCTGAAGTTTTGCGAAAAGTGATGAAAAATGTTTGGGAAAGAGCACAAATAATTTATGTGAAGCAGGAAAAGACCACCACTTGCAAAATATAATTTTTCATAACTAAATTAAAAATATTCTTCATTAATATACTAAGTAAGCGATAAAAGTCCAAAAAACAGACCATAATCTTGTTAACCAAAAAACAATTTTAAAAAACTTGACCTAGTGAAACTACCCCAAGAAGTAGTAGAAAATAATACTCAGCAATAATTTTGGTTTTATATTTAAATTTCAACCCAACTTGTTTTTTTTCTGTAAGCAATAAATTACAACTGTAATTCCTTTATATTTTTTTATCTTTTGTTTCCTTCACCTTTGATCCATCAAGGTGAGACAAAACACTTGCAAGCTTACACACCGAAAAAAACTTCTATCATCTGAAATAAGTTCATTAAACTTAACGATCATAATAAAATCAGTGATTCAAATTTTTTATTATCTTAAAAATAGACAAAAACACAAAGACGGAAGTGTTCTTTTTTTTTGTTTTTGACCGAAAGTTCTGCAATTTAGAGAGTTTCAGCAATTTAAATTATCCAATTTTGAATAAAAATTTTCCTTCGTTAAACAGCACGTGTTTTAAAAATCTTTGAAGGAAAACAGCGTTCACCTACCTACATGTTTATCTATTCATAACGAGAATTACTCAATGAAAAAAACATCAAGATGAATGATTAAATCAAAGTTGTTAGAATCGAAATGGTAAATTAACTGACGTCATGATTATATTTAACCTAAGCAAGAAGTTTAAATGCATAACAATTGGTATAAGTGTTACGACAAATCAAAATTTACTGTATTGTTACTTAAACAAGCTTGTTTTGATGGTGATTTATTATGTGTTTTAAAAATGACCCACAACTAATTATGTACAATCTTCAATCGAATAATATTTTATTTATCTCACAACCTTCACAAAAGTCGTTTTCGTTAAAATTGGAGACCAATGACAAAACTCACATAAGTATTCTAAGATAAATTTCATTTAAATGTCATGCTTTAGTATGCGCTAATAAATTTAGGTTTGAGTTCTTGTTTTCTGCTGGGCTTAGAGTAGGTTCAAATAAAATTGTTGAGATTATAACAATAAATTGATGATTATCACTTACACTACAATTTTTAGCTGGAAATTTGAAATAACGCGTTTATGATTTTGTGTAAAAGCTAAGAAGTGCAACAAGGTTTTACAACCACAAAAAATGATCCTTCAGAAATGTTTGAACGCAGGAATAAAAGATAATAATTTTTAATTTATAGAAAGGCAATATTTGTAGTGGTCCAGTATTGTTAAAGTATTTAGCTTTCACACGATGCATATAAAAACGGTATCCAAAATGAAAAACTATACCAATAGTTATCATTTTACTGAGTAAAATCCCTACAGTTTTATTTAAACTTACCCTAAGCCGTTTGGAAAGACAAATCCAAATAGGTTGTACTCATATGTGCAAAATGCGCTATACTTCGTCTAAAGATTTTTTGACAACTTTACGCATAATACGAGACACGATATTTGAAAAGCTCAAAAAGCTAGAAAGCTTAAAAAATTTTTAGAAGTCCGGCCTTACAGGGCTCCAGCAAGAGTCGGTTTTAATTGATACAGACTGTATAGTACTTTATGACCGCAAACAATATTTCAAGTAATTTCACAAAACCATGAGGAAATGATTTTTGAACAAATTATCCAGAGGCCGAATAAATTAGTAAACAAGCAGGAAAAGTGAGATGTTTGAAAATATTTTGTGTTTGAAAGATAAAAATGTTATTGCACCCAGGGGTTCTACTGTACCAATAAAACTAAAACAAATTTCTGCAAAAATAAAAGAGACAGATTTCTATAGAAATGTCAACAAAATCTTTTAAAAATTAAAAAGAAAGAGCCTTGGAACAAAATATTAGATAGCACTCTATGATCTCAATAATGAATTTGTCTTTTAAGAAATGCACACCTAAACCCAATTAAATTTGGTTTTATTCTTTAAATAGTAATAAAGAAGATTAAAGAAACCTGAATTTTTCTCAAAAAATAAAAAAAATCCCCCTGTGTCAGACAATTACTCCTCTCAAAGATAGTCACATAAATTGCTGAGAAGAAAATTGAGCCTTTCCACTGACAATATTAATAACATTAATTCTGCATACTATAAATAACTTTTCATTATCATTTTCAATACAAATTTTGCAACAAACAGTAAAAAAATGCTTTTAATAATAATTAATTAGATTTCCGTTTCAATTTTCATTAGCAAAATGCAATAACTGACAATAGTTGCGACAAACAACAGGAAATATAATTTAATAATAATGCAATTAATACTGAAACAAGGTATATAATATGAATAAATTTTTCGTTAACTATTTACAAAAGATTATCTAAACCAAAAAAATTAAAAAACTTTCCTGACACAGCATTTTTTCTTTACGCTAGTATAATATTTAATTTGGTGAATACATAAAAAAAATCTGTCTTCTTTTGATAAAAATCTACCTCTTTTTTTCAATTGTTCTTAAATTTACGTTCCTTGATTCAACAGCAGAGAATTTGACAACAATTTCTTTTAAATATCCACTGGACACAATAAATTCACTTAAACTCACTGAAAACACTGCTAAAAAATCCTGCAATCCTTTGCATCCGAACAGAAAATTCCCGCACTGTAGCTAGAAGCAAACTGACCTCGCTCGCACCGCACTAGGAAGTTCGCTCTATAAAACACTCCTGCTGCTGCTGTTGCTCCTGCTGCTCTTCGTACATTTTCGAATGGAACTCATTATCCGATACGCATCCGTAAATGTTACGTTATATGAAAAATTAGGTTACGTAGTGGTAAATTCAAAACGTTACTGATACGTTTCCTATTCCATAAAACTAACAAAAAAAATGAAAGAAGAGACGTGACGTATTTCATACATTAAACCTGACATAAGCTCTTTGCATGGCTTTTTGTTTGTAATGACATTAACTTTAATCCATTTACAAGATAATATACTACTATCTAAAAAACACTATTTGTACAAGTATTTTAACATTTTTCTTTCTTTTCTAGAACGAAATAAAGCTTATTAAGTTATCTTTCGACGAGAATCTGTAATCAGTGAATAACCACAAAATCAGAAAATCCATTTAAGATGTGATTTGATTTATTGGAAGGTAGAACTCCCACAATTTCTACGCTGTAGAAATTGTGGGAGTTTAGCATTAAATTTGCTGTAGAAATCAAATAAATTTCTAATACTAATTCCACCAATAAATCACAAAATAATACTCAAATTCATTGATATATGTTCAGAAATTCAATAGAAATGTTTCATAAACAATCGAATGTTAACTTCGGTATTACATATATATTATCTCTCAACCTGCTATATACATAACAGCTTGCGCAATCGAGTAGTTCAATTGTCCTTTTTCCAGCTGCTTGTTGCAGTCTGTTGTCAAAATCTAGAAATATGTAGCAAGAGTTAGCCACAAAACAAAAACTTCTTAAAAAAAGCAAACGACGAATAAAAAAAGAAAATTAACACGTATTAGACTTTCCTATTCAGATATCTTAATGTTTAAACATGTGGATGGTTACAAATAGAGGTAAAAAATTACTTTTCTGACAACTATACAGTATGTCCCCGGATTCAGTTCGCAAGAAGAAATAACATTTTTTGCTAAATTAAAAATGGATAAATCTTCAATAACTTTAATATTGCTAGTCTGTCCTCTTAAAAAAATTTTTTTTATATTTTTATTTACATCAATTTTGTAAACGTACACATATCCATTTTGAATTAGGTAAAAATTGTTATTCCTTTGTCGTTTTTTTGTAAAATTAAAAAATAGGACTTCCATTCTTTTTCGAAGTTTAATTTTTTGTTAGAATGTATTGTATTGACCAAATTATATATAATATACATATTTATATTTGACGGTGTAGTAGTATCTATTGAATATTCAATACATACGCCCCTACAACATGTAATACAGTCAAACCTGGATAAGTGAGAACTGGATAAGTGAGAAAACTCTATAAGTGAGAGTAATAGCCAGGCCCCGTCATTTTAAGCTCCCAAAACCTCTATTAGCGAGAAACAGAAACCTCTGTAAGAGAGAGTCGTTTTTCCCTCATAGACCTCCGTAAGTGAGACTGCTACTTATCTATACCTCTATAAGCGACAGTCGAGCTTTATTTACAAATTTAACATCTGCTATTTTCTGACTCATTCTTAACTTTCGTGGAACTTCCTACCATTGTTTTTGTATTCTCGTCAATATTGTACCTATTCTATTTCGTGGAACTAAATAATGTTGTATCGCATTTTTTCCAAATAGACACGTGTGCCTGTGTACCGTCCTGTTTGTGGACAATATTCGACAAAATTTATGAGTTAGAGAAAAACATTCAAACTACAAAAACAGAAACCCAAACGAAATTGACGGATTTTTTTGAATGCAAATAAAATAAAATTATATAGTACATGAATTTTTGTTTTGTTTTCGTAAGCATTTAAAAATATATATGTTTATTATATTGTGCATATCACTCACATAATTTTATCAGATTACATATTTACTACATTCGTACTTGCTGTGACTTGTTATTGCTGCGTACCCCTATAAGAGAGAAACGCTACCCATGTACTTGCATTAGCGAGAAACTCGGGTTAGTGAGAAACCTCTATAAGCGAGAATGAGATGGTGCTCCCTTGAACTCTCGCTTATCCAGGTTTGACTGTATATATTTTCTCAAAAAGCGTGTTACACTTGCCTCATTTGCTATTTCATATAAATAAGGTTCTCAGTTTTCCCGCTTTTATCGTAGTATTCTACATATGTTGAACCATGAATCGGTAATTATCTTGATGTAACTAACAATAAGAAGCATTTTTTAATGATTGTGTAAAGGAAATAGTCATTAAAGTTGCAGAATAGTCTGAGAAACAAACGAACGGAGTCTATTTTTGTGTCGTATTGTTGTAAAATTGTATTGAGGACACATAAAACTCAATTCTTAAGACTAGTTAGTGAGTTGCCTAAGCTTTTTATAACTTTCTTTGTATTCATCCTCATGACGGCTGTAACTTATTTTCGTCTAAAAAAAATATATACATATACATATTTCGAAAGAAATATGTTTAAGATTATATTTTATTTATGTATGCTCACTACCTTAAACTCACTTTCCTTTTTTTGTCGCTTCGATTTTTCGTTTCAAAAACAATTTTCACGCCTCTTAAACCCCCCAGATACCTATTTGTATCCTGCAAAAACTTTTTTATATAAAGACGTTAGGTTGTGTCTTTGAACCTTTTATTTGAAATATGTCCATTTCAGCATTATGGATGAAATTTGAACATTTAATAAAACTAACAGCGCAGACAAGATTTCTTTGTATTGTATAATCCATTATCAGACAACTTGACCAAAACAGAAGCTTTTGGTTATCAATAAAGGCTTGCGAAACATAAATAATGTGATTTTTATCTACAACCCGATCAATTTTGACCAGATGACAGTTATACTATTGACATTTGAATAATATTGGCGACTCGATAGAATAATATTACTCAATCACATGATAGCTCCACGAGCGAAGCAAGTCATTTTAGTTGATATAGTAGAAGCGATCATTACACACTTAGATACTATTAACCTTTATTTTATTTTAGTTTATTTTTCTAAGACACTGAATCACTTGCAATAACATTTACTTTTTTTAGGTCTATAAACAAATAAGCTCAATGAATAAAATAACAGTAGTAATTATTCGATCATAATAATAATGCCTTTATTCCACTCGATTTACAGGGAAAGGGCGGAGTTTAGCTATAGCTACTCGACTCAACCCATATAACAAAAATAAGAATATAGTACAATTAAATGAATATAGACTTCTAGTTATCATGAAGCTGAATGTTGAGTTAAGAAATATTGTTACAAATTATATATAAAATCAGTATAGGCACTCGAATATTCAAAATAATAGTAGCCTTTGCCGTTCAATGAGATGATTCTTAAGTAATGTTTTTTAAGTAAAGAAAGGATTATTATACAATAATCAAGGTTAAAAAAGTCTATATTCATTGAAGGCAACATGAGACTTCAGCAAATTTATTTCTACTGTCACAACTAATGATGCTCTTACCATAATAATAGTGTGGGAGAAAATTACTTTATAAAAAAAAGCAAAAATGATCGAATGTCTCTCGTTTTGTAAAGGCTTACTTAAATTACATATTGATTAATAAAAAAAACTGCAATAAAACGTGCTAATAGAATGACGCACAAATAGAAAGAAAATGTACATTTGAAATTCAATACCAATTTTCTCACTTATTCGTTTTGCACAAACGAAAAACTCACAATACACCGGGTGAATAGCGACTTTTAATGATTGAAAATTATTTTCTTACGTTGATAAAATATTTGAATTCTTTAGTTGGCAACATCGTTACCATGACACACACAATGTCGCAACATAACACAAAAATTAAAAAAAAATGTGAAGAATGTCTTTACTTTGTGACATAACCTAAATAAAGAAAATTGACCCCTGACAGGTTGCACTACCAACTTACTCAGTCTTGCCACTGAAGTCACTGGGTGTAACCACAATACAAGTTAAACCGATCGGTTGATATTTAAATTATAAATCCGGAGCGAATCTGATTAGACAACAGCTGTTGATACCCGGTATGACAATGACAGACGCACACCAGACCCTACATTACTCTTTATCCCAGATGAGGACAATTATTAATATCCTCATTTAAATTTTTTTTAAGAAAGTCTTAAATTTTTAGAAATCAACATTGATAGTTTGCTCAAAGAAGACAGCCATTTGAACTAGATTCTTGTGAAATATGCTACAAAAAAATATATTCATACTAATTTTTTCTCTTTTGTTCTAAAAATCATGGTCAACATACTTCATGCTCAAGCGCACATTACAAATATCCGAAAAAAAAACAAAATACAGACAATTATATGCATTTTTGAAAAATGAAAATGAGGAATATGAACCTAAAAACTCAGTTTTACTAACTTTAAAAATATTTAGATATGCTTAAACCAGCATTTGGATAAGTAAACTGCCAAATAGTATCATAATAAAAGTTTAAGTAAATTGGGTTATTTTTCTCTATTATCCATAACTGACTAATGCCTTCCAAAAAATGATAAATCAATCAATTATTTCCCAAGATATGTAAATATGTAACGTTTTAGCCGGTCATAATCTAGGAGAAAGCTGTAGAGCTCTATAATCTGTTACTCTTTCAAACAGCGAAAATCTTTAAAATTGCCAAAGTTTCAATATTTAAATATGTTCCATTGGCAAGAGCAAGATTAAATATACAAAACTTTTAATCCAATCTCCATTTCGACAATATTTTCCTTGAGTAGGACAGTTGCCTCAAGAGTGGCAAAATCGCTTTGGGAATTAAAAGTTTGAAAACTTTATAAACCGAACGTATCGAATCAATTATCAACAAATAATATTAAATTCTACATAAACAATAATTAATTCTAAAAAAAAGTACGATTATAGTACATTACGGTAAAGTCTTAATTAAATAATTGTTTCAAGTGAATGTATTCCAAGGCTTTTTATCTGTTTTATTGACACCTGGAAAGAATTTCCAATTACGTTACGTTGTTGTCCTTAATAATTGCACTCATTACACGCCAAATTCAAATTCCAAGTAAATACTAAACTAGCACAACAATTTTCGTTCAAATAGAAACACCATGAACCTGTTTTTTTTTCTCATTTCTAATATTATGATAACAAAGCATTTTGCATTATCGTCATATAAATTTCGGTCACGTGAATTTCCACGTAAGTAAAATTTCATTTATAAAGTAATCATTTAATCTTTTGCATACGAAGATAGTTTATAATATTTTCAATTGTTTAAATTTAGTACAAAAAATGTTTGAACTTATAGAATTAGCACATAATATTTGCTTTGCTAAAACTTACCATTATACAGAGAAGCAGTGCCAATATTAATAAGGGGAAAGAGAGGCTGCTAAATATGTCTTATAATTACTGATAATTTTGATAAAAAAAGCATTAGGTTTGACGTCAGTATGTAACAAAATATTAACAAAAACTTTAGGCCAGAGTCAAAAAACCAATTAATCGAGAATCGGCGAATTCAATCAGTCGCTTACACAATAATATAATATAACGTGTCACATACTGTCGGCAACTAATATATCAGAAGATAATAAAAACTATTTGAAAAAAAAGAGAAAAAATATTGAATTATCTACCTTATTACAAAACGGAAAGTGTAAATTAAATTTGAAGATGCAACAACAATTTATCTTCCAGGTGACTCTCATAATACTATCATTTAAAACGTCCATAAACCGAATAATAGATAAGAATCTAGTAAAACTCTTACATTTTAAGATATAAATGTTTTACTTATGAAACATTACACAGACAAAAAAATTATAAAATACATTACCAAAAGTGGTAATATGCAACGTTCTGCAACGAAATGCCCCACCACCAAACATAGAAGAAAAGAACAAATACCACAAATAAAAATAATTAATTTATACGATTTTTAATTTTGATAAGAATCGTTTGATGTTTGTTTTCTTATCAATGCATCCATAAAAACAATAATTGAAAAACTACTTTTTATTGTGTCATAAAATAAAATACAAAGAGTTGATTTCTAGCTTTCAATAATTTTTTTCCTAATATAGAATTTAATAAGCTTCATGTCAAGAACAAAAACGTAATAGTGTTTAAAGAGCTGTTATAAATTATTTCCATTATCTGAAGTAAGGTTACCTTTCCAAACTAGATTTCAAAGCAAAATGTTGATTCATCATTGAAGTATATCTAAACTAATAAGACGAATAAATTAAAAGAAAATGTATCTTGTTTTTCAATTATTATCTTTTTATATTCATTTAAAAATAATTCTTACCACTTTATTTGTCGATAAAGGTGTGTGATAGTTGTAAGAGCGGGATGATTTATTGGCATCTGAGCTAACTTTAACAGGAGTCTTGGCACTACTTGTGGAGTCGGCGTTTTTCGTTACTTCCAGACTTTCGGGGACAGTCTGTAAAGTCGAGCGCATAGCTGCCGACATGGTCCCCACTAACTATGAACTTTCCAGCTCACATTACCTATAAGAAAAAAAGAAAAAATTAGACTAAATAAAAATTATAAAAGTTTGAAGTTCAAATTAAAAAAAAGAAAAGTTCAAAATACTTCAGCCAGGTTAGGTCAGGTCAGGTGGAGGAAACTGGGTAATTCTACCTAAAAATTACTAATACAGTTCTAAAAGACCGCGTCTGTAAGAATGTGGTGCGAACACCTAGTGCAAACAATAAAAACACCCTTACGTTAAGTACATATATGCGGTATATGAAGAGGCAGTTCATTGACTACGAAAATAAGATCGCAAATTAGAAAACTCCGTTTAAACCCTTATATCGTCTATGTTATGGCTGAGAGATTATTACATTATTAATACGTCAGAAACCCAAAGCCTTATTTTTAAGAAGATTTTATTGATAGCGTCTGCCAGTAGAATTGTATAAGCTTTGTCTAGTTAGCTCAATCGGTACAAGACCACCGTGAGATGATTGTTTATTCCGCATAATTACCTATAATCCAAACAAGCAATGGAACAGTATTCGACTGCACTGCTGGACTGATCGACTGCGTCATTATCTAAAGCCGATGCGTGATCTAGTTAGTCCGTAAAAAATAATAAATAAAGTAATGTGGTCGATATAAGATAAACAAACAGGACTGTTGTAAAGCCGTTAAATGCGCCAGCCGTATATGTCTTGGATAAACTATACTTTTAGTAACCGATTGCAAAAAAGGTACAAACAGTTAGATTTTGTTCACTAAAGAAAAGTTATGTAAAAATTTAGTCATAACAGCTATTGTTGATGATAATGTTGTCAGTCCAAAACAGCATACTTTTAACTCTACTGACTAAGAAATACTTATATTTCTTAAAATAAAATTTTATATTTTGAAAAATTCTGTTTGTAACCATCATTAATATCACAATATATTTCTTAAAATAAAATTTTATATTTTGAAAAATTCTGTTTGTAACCATCATTTATATCACAATAATTAATACTTAACTAACCCACCAAAGTTTCAAAATTATACAAACGTTTAATGAAAATAAATTTTAGCAGCTTCAACTACCGTATCTACTAAAATGTTATAAGACTTTGTTGGTGAAAATACTTCTAGAAAACTAACCAAAAAGCTAAAAAAATATTAATTAAAACTATATACTATATAAAACTAGTATTATAAGCAATTTATTATTAAAAAATATATACCTTAATTTAAAACACACTTTTTTCGAACAATATAACTAGTTTACATTGACAAGTATTGCTATTTCCAAACAATTCAGAATAATTTGATGAATCAGTTAAATTTACATTTCTAATTATTTCAGCAATTAAGCAATTTGTACATTGTATTTGTAATTCAATTGTAGTATTGTATAACTGTAAAAAAAATCCATGATACAATCATAATTTCCGGAAATCCTATTTAGTAAAGTTCGACAAAGTTCAAACAATAAAGAATACTTAGAAACTTTGTTAAGTTAAGTTTCCGATCAATAATGCACTTAGAAGCAAAATAAAGAAAGAAATAAGAAGTTATGATGATGTAATGCAAATAAGTTTTTCACAAAAAGTGATTCCCTGTACAATGAAAAGGTAAGCAAAAAAACAACACAAAAAAAGTTGATGACTGCGCCATGTTACTTACCAAACTGAAAGTTAAAATGACACGACAACACAGCGTCAACATTTTTACGGGAAATATTTGGTTTAACAACTATAATGTGTTTCATGCTGTATTAGGAAATAATCAGAAAAACAGTTCTAATAATTATTTAATACTTCTTCGAAGAGCCGTTTTCTAGTTCCATTTTTTACCCGCGCAGAGGGTAACCACCTAAATTGAAATATACCCTGTACAATTTCAATTTAAAAGCGGCAGACCCTAAAACATTTTGACTCATGTGGCACATAAAAAGATCATTTAATCAAAATAAATTTCTATAACCCCTCCGAGAGACAACCCCGAAAAAAAAAACTCTTTTATAATCCTCTAGAGATGTGGCTGAAAAATAACTTTCACTCACGTAAGAGTCAAGAAAGTGACAAATTAAAATATCATAATTTTTTTTCAACGGTATCTGCCAGCTCATAAACATGCTAGAATATTCAATTATTGCTTATCCAGAAATAATAGAACCATTTCGCTCGTAACGCTTTAGTTTCAAACTTTAAAATAAACATTATTAAAAAATTAAAGCTACATCGCAAAGCTTTTTGTACGATTCCGCTGTGCCGTTTTTTTCCAGTGGATAATATGAATAATGCAAAAACGCTTCACTTCCATTTGATTACGCTTAATAAAAACCATTTTATTCATTTTTTTTTCTTTGTCAACATTTCGAATGATTTTGTTGTAAACAACGCAAATATATTTCAAGATGTTTAGGTTGACCCTAACCCATCTGTTCCTTCAACAAAAATGTCTGCAATTTATGAAATAAACGCTATAACAACGTATTTTCCCAGGCACATTAATGTTTTATTCTAAAATTTGAAATATTTTGCTTTGTTTTTAACGTCAAAAGGTAGCGTTCATACAGACATGAATGATAAAGTAAAATAGTTTCCGATTTCAAATGAAGTTTGTATCGGTTTTAATACTTTTCACCAACAAAGCGATCGTCATTTTCTAACAAATGTCTACTTGTCTACTACTGTAATAAAACTTTTCCAATGCACTTCAACAAAGCACTTTGGGTAGCGCTGCAATAATTAACTTCCATCAAATCGCTTTTCAGGAACGAGAATTTGGTAGTGTGTATTGTAGAATATAACCGTCAGAGCAATGTGTGTCGCATAAAATAACCAATCAGATCAAATCCTTTCAGATAAAATAACCTATCAGATAAGCCCTTCCGTTTATGGAAATGAAAAATCAGCCGGAATTTAAGCGAGTTAAATAATTAATTTCAAAATCTAATCACTGCACACTGTACTAAAGCTTATTTCTATTTCAGCTTTGATGACATAAATATATAATTTATCAATTTTTACAGGAAAACAGACTTTTTCTCCAATGAAAGTAGCTCTGGCTTCCTCATCGACAATTAATCAGAGATAATGATGCTGTGAGTTGTATAGTAATCACTAATCATTAATCAACAGCTTTTAGTGAAAGTGATTTTTGCAATTGAGTAAACACGAAAAATACCTGCTATTGTAAAATTTCGAATAATAAGGTTATTTACCTTTACTGCTACACTATTTTATCGCTATCGTTCACTGTTATATATACAAATAGCTTAAAATAAAAAAACTATACAAAATATATGATCATTTTCCTCGAAAATGCATTCAATCGAAAAGAATTTTTCACAGTAAATATTATCAACTGAAAATAAACGTTTAGAGTTATTTTTAACTGAAAATATATCTATTTTTAGCCAAAATAAACCAAGATTATATCACTGTGACGTGTATTCATTTTATAATCGATGCAAGTACTCTTTAAAGTCGTCATCACGTTATTATTCTCAAAACAAAAGAGAAAAATAAAAGCAATTAAACTTAATTCTTTTTGACACATTCTTTAAAAGTTTGAATTTAGGATCAGTGCATCCATCTGTAGATAAAAGTTGAAATTATTTTCCACTAAGCAAACTTTAATTTTTTGACATTCCACCTCAAAAAATTCATTTTATATTTTAAATCTAAGAAGAAATTCGAAAAGTACATATTATTGTACATCTTGGATGTGTTAATAAATTCTGAAAAATACTTAATATGTTTATTAAATAACAGTAATTGACCTTGCTAAAAAAGTCACACAATTATTTCACACTATCGATTTGTCATATGTTTTAAAATTATTTACCGTTAAATGTTTTTAGCAATTAATCAGATATTTTAAGATCAGTCGAAATTTTTTCAAAAAATAAATCCTATTTTAGTTACTAAATAGAATGAAATCCATTAGAAAATCATGAAAAAAATTAAAACAAATAAAAGTCAGCGGCGTACAACTCAAATCTTGTCAAAAAAAAACAAATTTATTTAGTTTTCTAACTGATAAACCGGTCAATATTAACAAGTGCTAGTACAACTTCTTTAAGGTGATGTAGATAGACCTTATGAAATCCAAAATAAGTAAATCAAGAGAGCGGGGTGGTCAAAGAAACCAACCGTTTCTGCATATCTACAGATTCAACTATCGATAGACACCACAAAGATAAAATGATCAACGTTTAAAGACAATTTTTTGGTAAAGTCATAGCCAACTAGGACTTTCATAAAAAAAATGAGACATCCAAACTAAATTTTTTTTCCTCATCGAACTTTTCATCAAGACAAGAAAATGAAAGTGAAAATAAGCACGTAACTCAACTTGTAACGGCAAGGAAAAGGTACTAGAGCAATGGGCATGAGCACAGTATACTGAAGAAATTTTGAATAGAGGAACTGAAAAACTTGATAGCCAAAACGACGCACTGAACGAAAATGACATAATCTACAAACTCACGCTAGATGAATTCAGAAAAGTAATAGACATGACAAAAAATAACAAAACTCCAGGCTAAAATATAATAATGGCAAAAAATGTGAAGTATGGAGGAGATTGTATACAACATTAAACTTGGAAATTAATAACAGAAACATTACTAAATGGACGGAACAAGGCAATGTTCCTTCCAATATATAAAAAAAGAGAAGGAATTATCTGTAGCAATTACAGGGGAATTGCCACAGCACCTGCAAATCTTCAAAAGTTAATTAGTCTTGTTACAATGACTTTACAACATAAGGTGACAGCCGTTAAGATTAACAAGATAAAGAGATTGCAAAAAACGGTAGCGTCAGAAACACAGAAAGCAGTAGAAAAAGATCTGAAAAACAAACAAGTTGTGAACGGGACATAAATAACAAAAAAGCGGCGTAGATAAAAAATTGTGACTCAGCTCTAGGCCTAAACGCCCTATGTATGCTGTTATATATATAATATTGATAACACTTGTTTCCTAAACACGTTTAATTCAAAAAATTAATCGGTTTTTTAAAATAGATAAAATTAAAAATTTAGAAAAAAAAACTTGTATGAGTCCAACGTTCTGAAACGAAATCGGCGACAATTTCAGTTAATACTCAAAAATTCAAGAAATAAGTAATTCAGGCTTGAAGTAAATATTGTTACAAGGTGTTCTACGCCACATTTGTTGCAAAGCATTAATAAATGAATTAGGAGGTATTAGAAATACATTATTTTTAAATATGTTTTGGAAAAATACAAATTATTAAATTACGAAATTTGCTATGCATTTTCAATCAGATAGAAATAACATTGTCCTTTCTAATTCTAATTTCTCAAAATTGATTTTTTTCATAGAAAATTAAGATTTGAACGCTCAAACTGGGTGACTTTTTTTAAGTTTGGCTCTGTTGCAATGATTTAAAAAACTTAAATATTTAAAATAATCAAGACATCTATTTTTTCGTCTACAAAATATCGGAATCATTTTTTACAATATTCATAATAATGCTCAATAAAAAATTCAACTCTCACTAAGAAGTGTTCCATTTGAAAAAACCAATTTCGTTCCCTCTGTACAAAAAATTAGAATTTTGTAGATAATAGCAAAAGTCCCATTAAATCTTTTGTAAACCTATATTTTAAAACTTTTTGCATAAAAAAATTGCTTTTTTGCAGTTGCTCAGAAATATACAGATATCTAGCAATCAACATAGCAAACAGTACAATTAAATTTTTTTATTAAATGTTTCATTTAGAAAAAAATGAGTCCGACCCTATAAAATTAAACTTTAATATTTTTAGAAAATAAAGTTATTGCAGTGTAAATTTATTCCGAGAATAGAATTTACATTAAATTAATAATAAAGACATAAGAGACCAATCTTACACTAATGATTCAACTTGCATTATATAAATTTAGCTTTTTTTTGTTTAGCATTGTAGTTAGTATTATATATTAAAAAAAATTGCACTGCATATAGGTATGTCAAAAAAAGATTAAAAATGCACCTAAAGAAATGTAATTTTTTTTACAGTTATCAATATACATACATACAGCTCGTCGTGACACAGTCTGTATTATTAATAATAAATAAATAAATAATTCGTAGTTTTTATTTTGAATCTGCAATTACATAACTGAAATCTAATTCACCTCACCTCATATGGTTAAAAATCTAAAAAATAAAAATAATATAAAAAAAAATAGTGAAAACGTTTACCCGATATTAGAGTGTCATTAAAAAATTTCTCAGACCTCAATCCATCAAAGCATCGCTAAATTAGTCGGAAAAATTTCTCTTCATTAATCAAGAATTTCAATTAAAATCAATTTGACAAATTTATAAAGCTACACATGGAGAAGAATATGTTTTTATTGTTTTTGACACGTTGAATTGAATGTTATAAAGCATTATTTAAGCGGAATATATTTTTAATATATGTACATAACAAGGAAATCAAAAAAATACAAAACTAATAAGCTTTGTTCTAATTACTAACGAACTGTGGATTCGTTGCAGTTTCAACTTTCAATTTCAAATATATTACATGATATAAAATAGATACAAACCAAAAGTAACGGACCATAAGTTAATGAATACATAATTTTAATTATCATTTTTATAAAATTTCCTAATAATATTTCACAATTCGGTTAACATTTTATATTGATTATTTTAATAGCTTGTTGTAGTAAATACACTAATCAAAACATATATATTTTTTTAATTTTTAGTATTACATAAGACACCGATAAAAATTTATTTGCACTTAATAAAAAATATCCATAATAGACGATTGAAGCAGAATTGCTTATTGACGGTTGAAGTTTCACGTCACTAAACTGGGAAAAGGTAAATGGTACAGAATATTGTTTCAGACTTTTTTCATGCAGCCGTTCACAAGCCAGAGTAGTGCAAGATTTCTCAAGACCAACCATTTTGATATAATGTATTGGCCAGCTTGCAGTCCACATTTAAAGCAATCGAACACGTTTAGACACCAACTGACTGACAATAACTCTGCTCCTCTAAGCTAAAAAATCCTTTCTGACAAAGCTTACATTTTTGTTTTAAAACATCATTTTAGCGAGCATGCCAAAGCCTATAGGCCAGGACAGTGCGCCAAACCAAATAAATAAGAACTAGTAATTTTTTACAAGCCTAATATCCTATATAAAACAGTTAACTTTTTAAAGAAGTTGACAGAAGTTTATGACTGTATTGTTCGGTACCTCAACCAACATACAGCAGTAATTGGTCGCACGAACGAATGAGTACCATGGCTTGTTCGGATAGCTATAATGTCGAGTATGACCGCCATAAACTGCTTGAAAAAGTTAATAGTTTTATATAGAATATTAAGCTTGTAAAAATTTTACCAACGCTTATTTGGTTTGTCGCAATATTCCAACTAGATTTATTAGTGTTTAGATTCTATGTGTATTTTAAGCTTGAATTGGTAAGAGTAAAAGTTTTACCTACCAATAGCAAAATAATTTAGAAAGTAGAAAACAGGAAAAACCTTTAATTTTATTAGGGCGTTAAAATCCAAAATGCCACCAAATCGATTACAGTTTTGGTTTAACAAACAGAATCACAAACTAAAAGTGACGCCAACTGAATTGCACAAGTCTAAAAGTTGTTCAACAATCCATATGTACCTTCAAGTTCTGCTTATTGTCAAAAAAAATCATGAACAGTAAAAAAAGCTTTATAATAAAAGCCATTTTTCCAAAACTATCTCTTTGTAAGTAACTTTACGAAAGTAAAATTGACAAATAATAAAAAAAAAGTTCTACATATTGATGTCGCAATACCAAAAAATCAAATTGTGAAAAAACTAAAAAATGATTTGCTTGTGCAGCTCTCTAAGCCATCAAGAGAGAAAAAACTGGGACAATTCAACAAGAAACAGTTAGGAACCCCTGGTGCATGCCCTACGTAAAACAAATATCGATAGACAACTACCCAATTATATATATCGACGACTTGTTAAAACATTCAAAAGAAGTCTATGTTTAGATCCAGCTATAAGCAATTTAAATTTTATATTACGTACTAGAATAATTTGTTGTTGCTTTAATAAACTACAATTTTTAGGTAAAACAGCGTCAATATTTCATTATTCATACTTCATCAACCAATTGCGTGACCATGTTTGAGCTTTGACTTAATACATATCATATATATTTGTGATTGTGACAGCAAAGTTCTGTATTGAAACTGGAAGCTAATTCAACTTGTGCCATACCAATTACATTATTTCTTGTCTCACTTTGTTTAAAAGTTTCCCTAACTAATTATTCTCGTCAACAAGTCCTGCCATGTTGTTTCCTTCAAAATGCTCCCAAGGTCCAACTTCAAAACTGCAATATTTGACTACAAAAAGACGGGAAACTAGAGTTGGTTTTGGCCAGATGCGAATCTAACTCATATAGAGTTCAACAGAAACTCATAAATTGACGTGGTAATAACAACGTCTATGATTGAACAAAAAAAAAGCATAATGTTCTTTGTAATCTGCAGTGAAACCTTACCAAAAGTAAAGAAAATTTCTTTTTTTTTAAGAAAGAAACTAAAACCTGCTTCCTATTACTTTCTGAGCAAATACACCGCCGACAATAAATGTCATCAGACTTCATAGTGAAGTCTTTTTCTGTGACTTTGCACATAGACCATTCGCCTCTCTACAGTCTTTCTATCAACCTAATTTTCTAACAATTATCTCAATGACATTAAGGATAATGCAAATTGAACGATCAAATTCTAACTTTTGCGGTATATTGTATTACCATTATGTACCAATTATTAATTAATTAGCAATTTATATTAATTTGTGGTTTGTGGTGAACAAGTAATACTGTCCACTTATCATATCCCAATATTGTTATCTGATCATTCTGTATTCCTTCTATCAAAAATTATAAATTTTCTTATTGCGTTTGAGCCACTGTTTCAAATTCCATTTTCCAATAGCATTAACGTTAGCTAGAATGTTTGATTTTTAATAATAATTTTATTCTCAGCTGCATGTAAAAAAATATTAAAACTCAGAATTAATTCTTGTGCAACACCAAGTTGAGAAAAAGCTAGTAGAGAAAAACCCTGCGTTCATAAATTATTTAGATCAACTCCTGCTGCGCAATTTAGCTTGACACATTTTTATTGTCGTTGATAGTTTGATAGCACCGTCAAACGTCAAAAAGCATATTGATTTTTGTTAAAAATTAAACAAATTATGGCAAACAAAAGATTTAAAATAAATGGCTTATTGCTGTCAGCAATCTTTAGCAACAAAATTACACAGTTTTTAAAATTTAATTTTTTTTTAATATAAACATTAAAAAAAAGACGCTAATTCGAAAAAATAGCCTAAAGAACACGTTTTACAAGAGGTATTGGCGCGCGTGTCCCATAGAAATTGGAAATTGAAACTCGTTCTTTAATATACTATTAATTAATACGAAAATAGAGTTTTACTAATATATATTTCGATTTCATTGATAGATCTCTTGAGATCGTTTCAAAACACTCTTTAGAGAAATAAGAGCAAATAGAATGTTAGATTCCAGAGTACAAATAATTTTGACTCAATTATGAAAGCTAAACTCGTTACAAAATTAAACAAACCTGAAAATTTGCAGAAGCTACAAAATCAAACAAATTCCACAATATTGCCAAAGTCGCAAAGTTCAAAGTAGAGCTTGAAAATAATATTATTATTATTAACATTTTTTTAAATTTATACATATTAATTTATAATTATTTTAAATTTAGATTTATGTCTCCCAAGGTTATACAGCCCCAATAAAGTATTTAAATTTACTTTCTGGACAGTGTAGGCATGCGCCTGGATCTTAAAATTTAAGAAAAATGTGTCGTCTTAAGTACATAATAAAAATCTTTCACACAAAAGCAATATCGTTCCCAACAAAACTATCAACATAATATTTGAAATTAAATGCAGTTTACAATGATTTTCGACATATACATCTGGCGTATTTTTCGGGTTTTACAACAGCCCAGTTCGTTTATCTTATATCAACCACATTACTCATCAGAATTTGTTTACTGACTAACTCGGTCACGTATCGGGCTCAGATAATGACTCAATCGACCAGTCCAACAACACAGTCAAATACTGGTCACGCATGTACACCGTTCCATTTATTGATTAGATAGGTAATTAAGCGAAAAAAAACAATCGCCTCAGAGTGTTCTGGTACCGATTGAGTTAACTATACTTACAGCTTGTCAAGTATAGCAGCAAGTCTGTAAAGTGGCCGCCCACTAGATGCGCATTGGAGACTCTTTGCATTTGGATGGCAGAGTTGCAGTCGCAGCCGGACCGTTGGAAAGTAAATATAGTTAAAAAAACATAGTTTATACCTATTTAGGTTTTTCTAAAATATTAGTTACGTTTGCTAATACATTCTTGATATCTTTGTCTAAATAAATAAATAAATAACACTTAATATTAGCATTCATTAGTCATTACTAAACAAATACAAAGGGGTATCTGGCCGTGCGTAGAGTTTATCTTTTTCCTGCCGAATGTTGCCTCACTCTTTTCGTCTGCACATACCGAGCAAAACTCAGACTTGTTGCTATGTTTGACGACCTGTAACTCTTTAAATCCAATCCTAAAATATTGTAAGAAAATAGTATAATAAAGATTGACAGACAATCTAGAGATTTCTAGAAGAAAATAACAAAGCCGATAATATTCTGGGAATTTAATATATTATGTCTAATATATCTATAACTATTGTATAATGTTAAAATAATGGTATTAAAAGAAGTTCTTATAAAATCAGTAGATAGTTCCATTGTTATAATTCACCGATGAACTATTTAATTCTCTATTGACGTAGGACAAGGAATCGGCGACGTCATTAAAGTGAACATAAATATACTCTTTCGAGTAATAATCGTTAAAGTATAATAATTTATTACTTGCAGCCTTACTGAATAGAATCTGCACAAAGAACTAATATTAGATTAAGAAAACTACAACACTCCAAAATAAATGAGACTCATAAATTAAAAAAACAAAATTATGAGAGAAAAAGAAGTGTATATTGCATAGCTGTCTTTCTGTATCACCGCTTTTTCTAAAGTTAAATTAAATCTCATTTGTTCCGCTGTAACAAAGCAACGAAAATAGGACGGAATTCTGCATAAAAGTGCGATCAGCATACAAATGGGTTAAGACCAAATCAAATTATCTGTCAAGTTCGCACGTCGATTTCGAAATGTAGCTCCAAACAAAAAACCACCTATATTTGATTCTAAAAAAAATATATATAAAAACTTTTTAAAAAATGAATTTGAACCAATATGTTCCCATAAATAATTTACACACCATACAGCTGAAATTCGTGAACTACAACAAATGTTTCGGCATTTTCAAACTGATAGTTTGCTGCTATCAGATGCTAGTTTTAAATAATTTAAAGTTTTGTTTATTATTTTTAAAATATTTTACTTGGAGAAAATTGAAAAACAAGAAATTATTCATGAATAAATCCCTCCTCCTACTATTTTGTCTAGTTATATGTATATATTAGCCCCAATTGAATAATGTTATATGGTCATTCCTCTGTTGCAAAAGCTAAAAAGCCCTACAATGACTACTTCCCAAAACATTATAAATCTCCAACTTTCACCCTTCAGACAAACAGCATAGGTTTGGCTAAAGTTAATATTTGTACGTATCTTTAGCAGGTAATTTTTTGTGAACGGACCATAATTTTTAAAACAATTGCTCCAAATCCCAAAATAATTACTAAATTTCTCAACTTCTCCATTTTTTAATTTATAATAGTTTTCTCACAAGAACAAAAAATTTTTGTGGTGGAACTTTATTTTCGTAACGGCCACCGAGTTGATGGTAATGGTAAATTATTGGGCTAATTTTTTATAATGAAACACTGTGCTATTATAAGATACCGAGAGGAAAAATTTTACAGCCATACTTTGCGGTTCATGACGATTAAATTGTAGACGGGTACTTTCAGCAAGTTTATTTTTTGTTTGTTGATCCATTACAATAAAAGTAAGGTTAAGTTCAGATTGCAAATTAACAATTGTCACTCCGATTCGATGGTAAAAGTTCGTTCACAGTTCAAAGTTAAACATTCATAGCAAGCTTTGACGCCAAATTTATAAAAAACACCCATTATAATAACTGTAAACCCTTGTAAAAAATGAATAACAAAAATTAATTATGTATTCAGCTAATGCAAAAACGATGTGATAAGTTTTTATCTTATAGAAACAAAATCTTTTAAAACATCTCATTATACCTGCCTATTTACAAATTTAGGCTGACTCTAGATAATTTGTGCACAGCTGTTCGAACGATATTTACAACATTTTTTGAGTAACTGTTTGACAGATTAGGTGTACTGTCCAGAAATAGAGGATTAGAAATTTAAGAACGGCCATATAACGTTATTTCACTAGAACTAGTATAAATATATTATGTTATTCATGCTATTATAAATTTTATATTTACATCAATTTAAAAGCTAACGCAAATTTTGTTAGTTAGCTGATGATGGCATAAGAAATTTGCCGAACCTTGTTCGTGAATAAGAATAACATTTTAATAAAATATTATGAAGATAAGACACTGAAGATATCTCTTTGTTGTTTTATTGACAAGACAAGATTTTAATAAAATGTATTTTAAAAAGTCGGTTTTATCATTTAAACCATTGATAATAAAAACAAAAATGCACCGCAAAATATTACGTGTCTGACAAATTAGCGATTAGCGTTAGACCTCATAATATCATCAAGCAACAATAATAAAAAAAACTCCACTATTTTATAAGATATAACTTCAGTTTAAAGAATAGAATTTTGAGTATCTTATTTATACGTGTTCAGGTTAATTTGAAAAAAATAGCAACAAGGCCATAAATGACAATTAAAAATTTGTGTCAGTTGCGTTGGTTGTCATTGATAATAACCCGAAGTGAGGTTAATAATACATAAGCCTTGTTCTAGACAATTTAATGTCACTCAACTTTGACGGCCAAAATTTTGAGTTCGCAATAATCAATTTTACTTTCAGCGTTACATTAAAGATTACAAATTTTTATTCCTATGACAAAAAAATATTCAATTGTTTCTAAGTGAAAACCGTCAATAATTGCCAAACTCAAAAAAAAAATCTTCAAACCGCTCTCCAATCGTTTAGAATCACTCTATATTAGCGAAGGGAGAAGGACATCTAAATTAATTATCTCGAAAGCTGTCAAAATAATTCAATTATTTTTCGTCAATCCGAAAAATTGGTCTTGCAAAAATAATATCTATAAATACCTAATCAAGCACAATGAAAATGTTTCCATAAAAACCGTAAGTGATTACAGAACCTTTCGTTTGCCAATCTACATCCATTTTTTAAAGCTTTTTTGTATTAATAATTAAATGATAATTTCAGTTGGTAATCAAATCGGTACCTTTTAAATCTTGACAGCTGTCAAATAATTTATTTGTTTTTATTAAGTCAAATTTGGTAATTATATCAATATTTTTCTACTATTTAGTGAAAATAATTGCAAATAAAAATCAAACCTAATATTGTTGAAAAAATCAGCGTTCTCAAATTTGGCACCCCTTGAATCTTGACAGCTGTCAAGAATTCAATTGTTTCATTTTTTGACACAAATTTTGGTAAAATAAATAATTATTTAGCAAAATTAATTGCAAGAAGATAATTAAAAATAAAATAACAATATTGATGAAAAAAACTAATGTGCTGTACATAAAAAGTCTAGGTTATGTTAGGAAAATGTCAAAATGGTCAATACGTACAATTTCGTGAAAATTTGGAGAAATCATAAAACTAGCAATAAGAGATGTACCTTAATTATATTTGAGGACAATTCAGGTGAGACTGAATGCAATTCGAACATAAAACGAGAGCAAAAATCCGCTCTAGGGAAAACAAATAAAAATGCAAAGAAGTTGAAAGTTTGATTGGAATTATTGACCTCACAAGGTGTCTTCGACAACTGTTCATGGTGATGACTCATGTCGAAAGATACCTGAAGGAAGACCTCTAGAGTTGTCTATGGATGGAAAACCATTCCGGTTAAGAGATGATTGCCTTCGTATAATTAGAGTTGCAGATTTGTCTCCTTGCCCTTGTATCCTCGGAAAAGGCATTGAAAAGTATTCAAAAATAAACGCGAATTGCAAAAGTAATATTTTCTTACAAATACGAAAGTCAAAGGTCTGCCTAATAAGGCTAACAGTTTCGACACGCCAAAATGAGCCTTATGGCATTCGCTCAAACCACTCGATTTCTCCCGGAAAAACGTAAAACTTAAGGTTAGCACATAGGAAATATTAAAGGGAAAAGCCGTTCAGCTATTGCTCAACGATTCCCGAGAGTTTTCAGTGATTTTCTTTATTTTGCGGACGGAGTGAAAGCTATGACAGACCGAGACACTTTACAACCGAATTTCAAAGGTTTCCTCCGCAATTTTCCCTCAAATAATGGAAATATGGTAGTGGAATAATGGTATATTTTAACACTTACCCATAAAATAGCCCTGCTCACTTTAAAATTCCATAAAACCAACACACACCTCAAAAAGCATACTTTTAGAATTTTACAAGATGGCTGGGAGACTAAACGTATACATGTCAATAAGCTACGACTACAAAGGATACGGTTTGTTTTTATTATTCCATGTTCAATCGCGGGACGTATGTCTGAGATGTAAGAATTTTAAAGTGACGTCATTGGCAAGGTGACCAACACCACGCATGCGTTATTTTTGTAGCTGTATTCAGAGCAGTGGCAACCAAACGGTTGCATTCTTTTTTATTTGATAATAATTAAATATTATTTCAAAAGTTTATTTATAAACAATTCAAACATATTTAATTGATACATAAATTTTCTATAAAAAAATGTACTGTTTTGGTATTTTATTTCGTTTTTTAATTGATAAGTTTAAATTATTGGCGGCAGAAGACAAGCGAATCACGAGCCTTGTGTTTGATGTCGAAAAAATTTGAAAACTATGTACTTAGTTTTCAAATGTTTCACACATACTGCATTGACTTCTATTTTTCTTTAGTTTCTCAATTTGCATTTTTGTTTAGTGTTGGGTTTCGGTAATCATTCGTTTTTAGTTTATTCCTGCAATAAAGTCGAAACCGACAACACTTTTGAATAAAGAATGTAGAATCCTTTGAAACAAAGTATCACAAGTTTATTTCAAAATTTTGGGGGTTGCATCTGTTATTCGAAGGGACTTGAAGGTAGGGATTACATTTTCACGTTGCAGGATGTCAGTTTATAATTTAAACTTGAAGTACAGTAAAAGACATAATCAATTTATTCCACATTATATAATTTTTACTAAAAAAAAGTCTTTAGAATTGGTAAATAAATAACTAAGTTATTATACAATTTATTGATTATTCCATTACATAACTTTATCAAAATTTTTACAGTTGCTATCACAGAAGTTATTTTTACAATCACACAGCTGGCTTATCGTCATATACCTAACCAACAACTTTTTTATATCGTCCACCAATTTTTCATTGTAACCCAACTCGAACAAATTTTTAAACATTTCAAATCGTTCAGAATCAATAATATTCGCTACAAGAGCAAACGCAATACATTCCACTCTTAAAAAATTTGTCCTCGACTCTAAGGACCAGTTATATATAGTAGGAACCACGTCCGAATGTAATCGAAACTTTTGAACGCACTCTACGAGATAATGGCAGTGATTTGGCATTAGAAATCTATCACAAAGTGTTATAACATCTAGAAGTGTATTAAGATCTGCATCAAAGATCGTAGAACCATCATTTCCAAAACCATTTTCAATCAAATGCAAAAGAAACTCTAATGATTTGTTTGTAACGTTTGGCAGTTCTATAATATCTTGTTTAGACTCTTTAAAACTTCCATTTAAAAGACTACGAAAATAGTCTGAATTCTGACTTAGTAAATTCCGCTTAGCTTCCAAACAAGAATTGTCATCCAGAAGAAAAGTGACAATTTCTTCTGGTTGACTGCTATGACAATCATTCGATGATACAGGAGCCTCTGTAGTGAATTTTACATTTCTCGGATTATGAATTCGAAGTTTTTTCGACGCAAGAACACATAAAACTTGAATACTCGGCTTTTGCTGTTCAGTCTCCTCTTGAAGAAGCTTCATTAGAACTTCAAGACCACCACAATTCAACATAAGCTTCATCAGAATTGATTTATTCCGTATGATGTACGGAATAACCAAAACTAGCTTTTGTTTTGTAGCTAAATCACCTCGAAGAAGTTTATGAGCAATATCACCTTTTCCTGCCTCGGATTCGGCAACGTTTGACAACGTTTTGATCGCTGAACCACTCATCCATTGGAAATGACGACATTTCGAGCAATAAGATCCATGCTGCATTTTTGTCAAATTAGCAATATAAGGAATAAAAGCAGTCTCCATTAAAGAAACCAAAAAATCATGCTTCCTAAAACCAAATAATACAGAAAATAAAATTTTCATCATAATTTCATACTCGAGAATGTCATATACGACATTAGCAATTTCATAGATTGCTGACGATCTTGGCCAATCAAAACACGCCGAACTTTTAATTAATCCTAGAAGGAGTTCACAGCTTCCCAATTGAGCAATCGGAGGTTTCATTCGGACATAAGTTTTGAGTAGATCAACTATTTCCACAATGAGCGTTTTATTAAGATTATTACAATCACTCTCCAAACCTCCTGCATCAGCCAAAATTTATTACGTACACAGAATATGTAGATGAATTCACTCATAGACTCTTCAAATGATACCCATGCCTCAGCAATTAAATTGTTGAACAAAAAAATATATGGCGACATCTGTTAGAAGCTTCCTTACAACAAAGTCAAAAAACCAAGTTTCTACATGTCCATGTATAGGTCACCACAAATGACAGATATCGATTCTGATAGAAATAATCCGAGACAAAAGGGATATTGCTACGGATCTAGTTTGAATAAAGTTTGCTTTGACCTCAATTTAAAAAAAAAATATTATATAAATAATTATTTTGTTCACTTCTAAATTCATAAAAACCGTTTTGATTTTAATTGTAAAAAAATTTAAACAAAATAAAAATTATAAAGCCATTTATGTTAAAAAAATAAATAAAAACAAAACAAAAATAGACATGTTTTTGATAAAACGAATAAATCTAACGCGCAAATAAAAAGATATAAGCCGTCACGGAGCATCTGGCAGATGGGACAAATCGAAATTATTTTAACAAGTAATATGCATAAAAGAACAGAAATTACAACAGGAACTAAATATTGCTTAATAAATAAAAAATAAAGTATTAGTAATTTTTCTCTAAAAATAATGACTGTTTATTTAATAATCATTTATTTTCATTAAATGCCAGAATTGAAAATTTATTTCCAATTGTGACGAGTCAATAGTTTTAATCAGTAATAGTTATATTCAATGTTACCTCGTCTGACAATATTACTGTGACAATTGGTCGATGATAACTGAATGACTGGAATATCCAAGCTCGGTCGCTCGGTGTCGCAAGCGCAAAGCCAAACCAAGTAATCCACCGGTGGGTTTACCCGCGACTACAGATGTTTCACATCGAAACATATAAAACTTGGTAAGAGAACAACTTTAACGTTGTGACATTTTGGTAAAAAATATGATGTTATGAAGAAGAAATAACAGACTAGTAATTTTTTTGTTAAGTTATTTAAAAACTAGTGTATTCTTTTATGTTAATTACTGTTACTCTTTTTTCATCTATATTTACGTAACTATTTGCAATTCCGAATTAAAGTTTAGTTTAGAAATATTTGTCATAAATAGTCTAATTTATTAAGTATTTGTTGCTATAATTCAATAATTTTCTTTTTTCTATTACCTGATCTTATTGACATATTACTTTGAAGACCATTTTTACTATTTTCTAGCCGCTGGCCATAGGTTTTTGTAAATGTAGGAAACACAATAGATCAAATATCCCTGTTAATCTTACCCTTAACCTACCCCACAAAGTAAAATCAAAATGCGTTAAAAAATTAAATATAATCACACCGTATTTTCAATGTGAAGGCCCATAAATGAATCCAGATATATTTTGTCGAAAAATACATACGTGGCAGCTCGTCATTATTCTCAGAGACATCGTCTGTACTTCTATCAAGATCTGTATCGAGAAAATCTAACCCATCGCCCATAGCAGAAAGCAGTTCAGATGGATCAACTTCGCTGCAAACAGGCGAATAGTCATCTGAATCACTATCTGAAAAGCCTAATAATATAAAATAAATTTTTTAGTTTTACAGTATATTTCAAGAAAAATTATACCAAATGTCTCTGATTTCCTAGGACTTGATTGCGGTGACAAACCAGAAGTCCACGATGTAGAAACCTCTGATTCACTACTCGGACTTAAATCCAAATTCCGACTATAATAAAGATGATCCATATAATCATCATTTCCATCATCATTAAGTTCTTCCTCATTTCTTCTATTATCAAAAAAGTCACCAAACAATCTACATCGTTTACTCTTCTTATATCCGATTGTTTCATTTCTTCTCTTTTTCCCTTTGTGTGCAATCGAGAATGGTTCCACACAACCAACTATCGCAATAACTTTTTCATTTAATACTGATATAATATTATATTTAACTTGATCTGCTACTAATTCCTCATTATATCTACATTTTTTTAAAGTTGATATAATTAACACGCAACATTTAATCTACAATGTACAAAACATATTTACGAATGTCAAATGAAATAAAATGTACCTTATTATTCGTATCGAGAGATAATCCTTTAAGAATATTTATCAAAATTGGAATGCTAGCGCCACATCTGTCATTTTTCCTATTACCAGGATGATCCAGAAGACGACAAAGACATTTTATACTTTCCATAAAACTATAATTAAATTCTACAAAAAAAATAATGCATTTTAATAATTGTAATATCAGTACGGTGTACTATATTAAGACGAAAAGTTTTAGAAATAAATACATGTCAACAATAAATTACTCTTTAGATTTAGGAATATTCGTTGATACGCTGCCATGAATTTGGTTTGGTTGGAGCCTATAGGATTCTAAATAACAAAAGATATCGTAACCATGTCAAAAAATTAGGTTAAACCGGCTTATATTACCAAACTATTATTATTAAATTTTACTCATGATTACCATAAAATCTAAAGAGTTCGTCATTCTTAAATAAAGGTGTTACCTTCTTATTTTCGATGACTTACATAGTGGCATAACCAATAATGCCACAATATAGTAAAAAGCAAAGCTAATATGAATCTTACCATTGATAAGTGATGTATCTTGTAAGACTTCAATAAAGCTGTTAAATATTTCTGGAATCGGCAAATCAGACTTTAATTGACTGATTGCCAAAAAATTCATGACAATTTTTACAACTTGTTCTGGAGCCACCAATAGAATGCTGCTTAAATACACAATTGAGTCTCCTTTGTCAGTGGTCCTCAACTGTTGTATAGACGGATAATAACGATATCTTGAATATTCCAGCAATAATCTAATAATATTATTTAAAATATTTTCTTTCTGTTTAGTCTCTTGCCATTTAGTCCCATATTTAATCAGTAGCATTCCCACAGCTTGTAAGACCTGGTGGGCACTGACTAATTCTTGAATGGTTTCCGCATTTACAATTACACGTAGAAATCTGATCGCCATAGTAATTGTAGCCTCAGATATGCTTGCAACGCTTTCATCTTCCCCGGAAGCATTTTTTAATACAGCCACAATCTGAATGACAATTTGAGGCTTTTTATCCATAAGAATATGAACCCAGGTATCTTTATGATTAAATATGTTCCCTAAAATACGAAAAATGCGGCCGTTTATACTATCTTCTTTTGGATACCTCTTCAAAATTTGATTTATAGTTGAGAGGATATTAAGTTGGCATACCTGTAAGTCATGAAAAGAGGCTGAAATATGGTAGGTATTCCACAAACTTACTGCGTCTCTGGCACATTTATGTTCCATACAACAATTGCCCAAAATACTTAAACAAACATCGAGAACAGCTTTTTTCGATGTGGATAGGTATGAAACGATTTTTTTTAAGCCATTGGAGTCACGGAGCTTGTGAATGTTGTCTCGGTGAATGGGCCAATCTACATGCTTTCTCGTGTCAACAAGAAGTTTTAAAAGCTTTGAGGAGTCTTCCTCTGTCTGTAGGCCACCTAGAATCGCATCAAAGCTTAAATTCGACATAATTTAAATAAATTAAAGCAATTTTTTAGGTTATGTAAAACGTTAACTAAACGTCATAATATTTTTAGCCTTATTCTATGGTTTTATAGATAAATCAGCTGTTCTTTTTTTTTGATCCATAGATGATTGTGATTTAAGATCAAGAATTAAACACATAGATACTTGACCCTTAAATTTGTCCGTCGCTCTGACGTCACCACTAAACAAACGCGTACAAATGGTTTTAAATTAGATTAACTAACTATTGACAAAACATTCTGTAATAGAAAGGTTATACACTAGAAAACCCAGTGAGATTCTTTCAACAAAGGCAAAGCCATCTAAGCAATAACATGTGAGAAGAAGCTTAAACGTTTCTAAATAAAAAAGTGAGACTCTGTCATTACAGCATTTAAGACTGCTGAAAAAGAAAAAACAATCATTACAAAGTTTTTCAAAGCCTGCATAGAGACTTTATCATAGAGGAAGAAAACAATAATAGATAACTAAGCCAGCAAGTAGAAAAAAGATGAAAAAAAAAACAGAGAAAGAAAAATACTGAGTGAAAAGATAAAAGAACAAATACTGTTGCGCAGTTATGCAACAATGTGTTTTTTATTGTAAAAAACAAGTCAGTGTAAAACCTATTTATTTTTTGTCATTAAGATTCTTAAGAATATGTAAAAAAATTTCCCAGAAATAAGTAATTCAGTAAAAATTCTTAGCGCTGTGTCAGATGACAAAGTGATGAATTTCTATTGCATTAAACTGTCCTAAATAATTTTTGTAGTAACATTTTCGTTTAATAACTAACGTAGACATTCTAGACTTAAACCAGTAAGTTTTGACCTTGTGCCATCTCAAGTTTTTAACATTTATTTGAAAGTAACTCAAAATTTAACTATTCCTACCCTGTTTATCGTAGCGGATGCAATGGTTAGTTGAACTTGGGTGTAAGAATTGACACAAATGATGCAAACTATAATTATTTCATATTATATTGCTTTTTTGTTGGAAGCGTCGCATTCTTTTCTTTTATGTTCTAATATTTAATTTTCACATAATACACTCATATATTTGATTTAATATATATATTTTCTAATATCAGTCTTTGGTTTTTTTAACAACATCTGGGTGTCGATTCCCAGAGGGTAAAGGGTTTTGTTTTGACTCAAATTTTGCACGGTTAAGTGGCGCTTTATTTGGGCCACCTTTTTCTTGTAAACTGCGCTCTCTCCACTAAGTTTTAGTAAGGGCAGTGAGCAGTAAAGCACATAAAAACTCTTCCCATATTATTGCGTATAGTCCATATTACAGTCTTTCTATAACATTTATGTACCATTCAGGTATCGGTTGTCTAATAAATAAGTTATAAATTCAACATCAGCTGCGCATTCGTATGTTCCACGTCTGTTGTATGCAACTTGTTTTGATGTTAAATTAATTGCGACATTAATACAAATATTAAAGTAAGATTACATAAGGCTTTTTGTTCAATTATCCGAGTGTTTTCTTTTTTTATGTTTTGCTAAAGTTCCTTTAGTATTAAATTTATTATCACAACGATCACACTCAAACTCTCTCAAATTATTATGAATTCTCAAATGTTCTTCAAATCCTGTAGTCATGACCTTACCACAAACATTACACGTCTTAGTTTTAGTTGTCCCATCGTGATACTTCAAATGACAGTCTAGATTTTTTTGGGAAACAAATTTTTTATCACATATTGAACAAATAAAATTTTTCACCCCATTATGGTTATTAACATGAGCTTCTAAATACTCTTTTCTCATAAAGCCTTTACCGCAAATGTGACAAATAAAAGGCAACTTTCCACTGTGCACTTTCATATGGAAGTTCAAATTGCTCAACGTTTTATACGATTTGTCACATTTTAAGCAGGCAAATTTCTTATCAGTACTATGACTGATTTTGTGAGATTTATAATCAGAATACTTAACAAAACCAATATTACAAATCGAACAAATAGCAATAAATTTCTTATCATGCTTAAGCTTCACATGATTTTTCAGTTTTGTGGGCGATGGAAATCGTTTGTCGCAGTATTTGCAAACGTAAGGTAAAAGCCCCAAGCAATAATTCTCATGCTCGGTTCGGCTTGATTTAGTCCGAAAATATTTCGGACAACTTGAACATTTGAAAGACTCGATTTTTGGAGGCTGCTTTGGTTTATGCTTACGCTGATGTATTAAAAAGCAACGTTTATTTCGAACAATTTTACCACACAATTCGCACAAAAATCCTTTAAATTTGTGTTGCTTTAAATGTTCACTACAGGCGCTTTTCATTGATAACACACTCTTGCAGATCTTACATTTAAATTGACGTTCAGGCAAATACTTTTTTCTAGGTTTCTGACTTTTATACACAACATTATTTGCACGACAAGTTTTTTGGAATTTTTGTAGCAATTCCATGTTGAAATTGTCCAATTTTAGCTGCAAGTGGTCAATTGTGTTTATTAACCCCAGACATTCGCTGCATAAATAATTAACATCAGTAGTAATTTTGCCCAAAATGTTACTAACTTTTGTATAAACTGGTTTTTGAGTTGACATAGTTAATGGACTTTTCGGGCTTAGATAATAGAACTGAGTGCCCAAAGGTGTGTATTGTGCATTACAAATTATGCATTTACTCAATTCCGATGGAAATTTTTCATTATAATCCACAATATCTTCATCACTCTCTTCAACTATAATATCACTTTCCTCACTTTCTTGATCTAACCCTTGGAGGTTTTCTAATGGAATATCAAAATAAGGAGTTTGCAGTGGTACTGAAACTTTATTCGTTTCATAAAAATTGTAATAATCTTGATTTGTTGCCCCCGGTTGTTGTTGCTGGCTTTGAAGACCTCCATACTGCCCCAAACTATAGCCATACGTATCATAATCTTGTGTTTTTTGAATACTGCAATATTTCGTTTGACTATTTGGTCCATTAGTACTTTGAGCACACGACGAATACTCTATCTTTTGACTATTACTATACCCGTTGTTAAACCAGCTCCCATTATTATACCCTTTGTAGAAATCCGGTATTAATAAATCCAAATTGCTACAGTAACTCGCTGGACTTAAATCTTTACTGGTAATTTCAATCATATCAATTTTATCTGAAAGTTTCAATGCTTCATCCGGCCAGTCGGAGTACATGCAAAGACTTTGGTTTTTGGAGGGCTGCATGTTGTAATTGTCCATTTGGTAGTTGTTGAGTGGCATGTTGTACGAAAAATACTGTTGGTTGTCTAAAGTTTGTTTGGCACAAGGAGGCCTATTATACAAGTAGGGCTGCCCAGACATTTAAATTAATTATTTATGCACAATACATTGAAAAAGTGTTAGGTTATAAAAAATGACAAACGTCAACTTCAAACCACAGATTAAGAAAACAGAAGAAGAAAACTAGAAAACTTCAAACTCGCTTCATCAAGCTCGAGAACGTTAGATTAAACTGTTAGAGCTTATTTGTTTTCTCTTGACGGCTGTGACGTCATTAACCTGCGCAACTACTAGAGGCTGATAGAATAAGTATGCGCTGAAATCATTGGACTATCTTTAAAAGCGCTTAAAATTAAATGTAGCTTATGTGAACTAAATTAAATTACTGTTCCAATAATGCTTTAAATATTTAAGATGTTATATATATTGAGGCAAACAAACGCAAAGTAAAAAATCTATCTGACGTTTCTAGTTTAGTTAGTAATAGGAAAGAATTACGAATGTGAGCTTCAGCGCATGAAAAAGCAAGCTGCCAACAGAAAACAAATAAGCTTTTACAGACACCACCAGTTAGACACTTTTATAGTAGTAGCTGTCGGTTGTCATTTATTTTGTTAAAATAAAAGATACTGGACAACTTCTATCAAAACAGCGTACAGCAGATTTAAATGTTTATAAAATATGATAATATATTATAGTTTTTTTTTAATGTAGCGTTGAACTTTGGAATAAATAATTAACTTAAAATTGTAAACGTATCTTCATTATTAAATCAAAGTGACAGATATTAACTGGACATCTGAAATTAAATCAAGAAATAAGTTTGTTTAAAGTACTCGTTCACAATTTTATCGTTACAAACCTGTGCAAAAAATTACTAGAAAAATCTCTTTTTGGTATCATGCAGCAGTTTTATTAAAAAAATTGACCCAATAATTCACCATTTACCATTAACTCGGTAACCGTTAAAAAATAAAATTTTACTACACAAATTTTTTGCTGTTCTCGTGGAAAAACTATTTTAGATTAAAACAAAGTTAAAAAGTTTAGTAATTATTTTAACATTTAAAGCAATTGCTCTAAAAACTATTGTCCGTTTACACTAACTTATAGACATAACCAACTATAATACCAAGTTGATAAACAAACCCCCTAGAATAACGGATAAGGTTAATCCCAGTTATACCTTTCACCTTCCTAAAGTCAATAAGCTTCTCTCTCAGTTTCCATAGAATATTTGTTCTTTCATTGTTTGACATCTGTCAATTGTCACTTGTTGTCAAATATTATCAATTATAAATTTTTGAAAAAATTAAACTCAGTAATTAATTTTTAAAACCCTGATAAGAAGTTAAATTTTTTTTTTTTATTAAATTTTACTAAAGTAAATAGCATGTCAGAATTAGATTACCAAATGGCCCTGGTGCTGGAGTACCAGTTTAAGCAAGAGCAGAACCCTCAATCGGATTTCGAGTTAGCTAGAGCTTTGCAAGAAAAAGAGAACAAGCGGAGGCCTTTAGTTCACCAATCAGACTTAGAGCTTGCCAAAGCCTTGCAGGCTAAAGAAGACTCTTCTCCTGAGCCCTCATTGAGTCACAAAAGTGTACTAAACTCGTCCAAATGTTTGACTGACCCTTCCTGGGAGCTTGTAGATCCTACCCCCGACGTTCATGCGCTTTTTATAGCATTCGATCAGCGCTTTTTTGATAATAAACTGCAGGCGGTTTGTGTTTCATGGAGTAAAAAGATGACATCGTGTGCTGGAATTTGTTACTATCACAGCCGAGGTGGAATGTGTAGTATTACGTTGAGCGAACCTCTTTTAAAGTTGCGACCAAGGAAAGATTTAGTTGATACACTTTTACATGAGATGATACATGCTTATTTGTTTGTCACTCATAATAATAGGGATCGGGATGGACATGGACCGGAATTTCATAAACATATGTATCGGATCAATAAGGAATCAGGTGAAAGAAATACTTCATAATTTTTTATAATTAACAGTTTACGAAGTCATTGGCAGCTATAATAACGGGTCTGAGTTGGCTATGCTTATGAGTGTGTGAACGGACCATAATTTTTAAATGTAAATTGGATTCAAAGATTCCGCAAAGGTTTTGACGTCGATATAACACCACAAGTGCATTTAATTTAATCTTATTAACGTGTTGAACTATTGTCTCATTAAATTAAAAGTGAGGTTAGATTAGGTTCATTTGTCAAATTAACATCCAAACATCCACTTCGACATGTGTTATTTCCCAGTGGTGCCATTTGTAGACCGCTTCATGCATACATCAACTGCTACCTCTTTACATTCAATGCTATACTCTATGACATAACCTAAAGTAAGACGATTGACAACTGTCAAGTTGCACTACCAACTTTTTCAGTATTGCCAACGTATTTTTTGCTTAATTTATTTATATATTTTCGATAAAAAAATTATTTTTTTTTACAGGAACAAACATTACGGTTTACCATAGCTTTCACGATGAAGTTCGCTTATATCAGCAACATTGGTGGCGTTGTAATGGGTCATGTCAAACACGAAAACCATTTTTTGGTATGGTACGAAGAGCTGTGAATCGTGCGCCTGGTCCGAACGATCGGTGGTGGGCAGAACATTCGAGAACATGTAATGGAACTTTTATTAAAGTAAAAGTGTAATTATTACCGAAAAATTTATATTATTTTTTTTCAATTTAGGTGAAGGAACCAGAAAAGCCAACTAAAGCGCAGAAGACCACAAAAACGAGTAAGGGAGCTGATATTCGCAATTTTGTCAAAAGTGGTAATGTTACTGGTTTTACGAACACAAATGGTAGTCTTAGAGGAAAGACAAATTCAAATAGTACGATTGTAGTCACTAAAAATGACAACAAGGAAAATATTGGTTTTCAACCAACTTTGATTAATAATAATATTCCTGAAATGAAAGTACCCGAACAAACGATTACTGACGAATTTGTGGCGGTTCGTAATCATTGGGCTAATAAATATCCGACAACTTCCACGAAACGCCCTTCAGAATCGCTTCTAGGAAAAGTACCAGAGAAAATTGCAAAACCTAGCACTTCCACAGGTTCAAAAGATGAAGTAGAATGTCCTGTGTGCCACGAAAAACTTGCAATAAATGATTTGAATAGACACTTGGATGAGTGTTTGAATAAAGACACGTCAGTTATAGACTTAACGACAAAAGACGAGCAACAATGTCCCATTTGCCATATCATTCCCGATCCAGCCATTTTCGATTTTCATGTGGCAGACTGCATTCATAGCTTATGTGATGGCATAGAAGAAAAGTTAGATGATAAAGTACCTTGTTTGGCGTGTGGAAAAAGTATTTATAAAGCCAGTTTAAATACTCATTTAGATGAATGTATGAATGATTTTAATGTTGGCGAACCAGAGAAAAATGACGACGATTTAATTAAAACAGAGTACAATTGTCCATTTTGTATGGAATTAATAGCTGAAGTTGAGATGAAGACACATATTGATAGTTGTTTAAATACTGCTGATATTCTAGATAATTTTGCCGATTTGTAATAAATTTTTACCACATTAGATCAGGTATTTAAGAGAAATGGCCGACCCTATACTTGCTTTTCTTTTCTCTCGTATTTGTGGCTTACATATACAGAGAGAGAGCAAAAAAGCCGTGAAGTGTGAAGTTGAATCTTCACGCTTATTTGGTTGAGTTGCTGAGCAACAATCAAATTAAAATTTATGTAAGTTTTTGTTGCTTTCTCTGTACTTATTTCATTTTATTTATTTGGCCAGTATGCACGGCTGTTCATAACAGCGCTACTTGAGAAATGTATCGTCTGCCAAAGAAAATGTTGGCGACGTGAGTGGCATATGTCCAAAGGTTATTGAGTTTGTAGAGGCTTCATAACGTGGCCCACCAATACTTTTTGAATGTGGATGAATGTTTGGGAAGATTAACAATTAATGTAACTGTGCGTGACCAGTACCGATGTTTGCGCATAACTTCTTTGTTTATAAACCGATTTGAGTAATTGTTTGAGGGGGGACATCTTGTAGTAATTCATAGTTACTCTATTTTCAATTAAAAATAATAGATTTCTAATAAACTGAAAAAATAAAACGTTTGGAGTTTGAGCTTCACCAAGAATTGCTTTAACAGAATTGCTAAATAATCACGATTAGACAATTTTGGTGTTGGTGTGATTAGCCAACAGAAAATAAAAATAACCATTTCCTTACATAACAAAAATTTTCAACAATAATTATAAAAATAGATTTACTTCGCGCTTCCTTTGTCATATAAAATTAAATATTCAACAAAAAAATAAATTAAATTACTCTAAAGGCAATTAGTTATAATTAATTATCACGAATTATTCTATATATTTATTACTAAACGCCAACACTGCTATTACTTCTTCTTTTTGAGGATATGTTCATTGATCATTGTGTAGATTAAACCCGCTGTGAGAGAAGCAACAGCAGCCCCCTGGGCGCCAACCCGGAGGTGCATTAGGTAAACACTAGTACTCATTTTGCCTCTATGTTTGAACATATAAGCACCATAGCCGACAACTACACTGCAAGCCCCAATCGCTAAAAATTTGATTTGAGAAAAATTCGTAAAATTAAAGTATCTCATACCAATAGGGAAAAAAGGGACTTCTTTAGATTTCCTAGAAAGCCTTTCACTTGACGATTCCTCATGATAATAAGCCCTTGGATCATTCATCGGAGCTACAAAATTAGCCAATTTTAATTTAGACGTTTGAGGTTAAGTTAAAAAAATTATTAATAAAAAAAAACCATCACTCACATAAAGACATGTTAAACCAAGTAACAAAAAATAAAAAAAAATCAAAATTAGCTAAATACAGTGCAAACTATACCACAAATGGACTTTGACTTTGACTGGAAAATCCAAGGGCGGGCAAGGTGTTTGTATAATCGGAATACTCATGATGTGACGTCATGGAGTCTCATGCTGCGGCGTTGCCAAGTGTCATATTGAAAAATAAATTGTTAAAATGACGGACTTTCTCATTCATGGTTGATTTTAATTTGTGACAAATTGCGAAAGCTGGCAGCAGCGTACAATAAGAAACATGAGGAAAGCTTGTGCGATTTCGCATTATTGCGTCATCATTGCAATATTAATGTGGGACATCTATGAAATTCTGATAAGAGATGTCTGATTAGATAAAATAGGTAAATGTCCTGCAACATTTCTTCTTACATACTTATTAATACGTCATTTTTGTTTTTTTGGCGGGAAAATTCTTTTTGATTCTTGACCACATTCACTTTAAATGTTTAATTAAGCAGTTCAATATTCTTAATTTGCAACGTAGCACGATACTGTTGGCACGTATTTCATTCTTCAATAATAAAATTATTATGAAACTAATAATGGGTGTTTTTTTAAAATTATTAGGTATTTTTTTTAATAAAACATTGCTTTAAGTTACCGAGAGAAAATTTTGTAGCCCTACTTTGCACAGGCTTATGACGATAAAATTATGGACCGGTACTTTCAGCAAGATAGTGCTATTCCACATACCACTTATTACGAAACCTTGAATATGTCACAAGAACTTTACGATTGTCGATTTATCAGCTGAACCACAGTTATAACTTACCCTTCAAGAACCTGCGACGTCACTTTATGTGACTTTTTTTTGTGGCCCCATTTAAAGAACTTGATTTTCCAGCAGCGCTTAAATAACATGTATGACTTGTGTCAGGCAATAGTTGTCAAAATTAATAATAATTCTTAAATGTTGGCGAATGTCAGTAACGCAATTGTTCAAAAAGTTTGCAAAAGTCTTGAAATAGATACACGACATTTTGACTATTTGTCATAAATCTTATTTTCTCTTTAAAGATTATTTTTTGATAATGATTTTTATAATTAAATTTATAGTAAATGAAATAAAAAAGATATGTTATTCTAAATGTTTTCATTGTTCTCGCAAACATGTGCTGTTAAAATAATTTTAACAACTGCTGTGTCAATAAAAGACAAAATAGAAATTAACAATAATTAAGAAAGATATACAAACAATGAAATATCTGTCACCTACCGAGTGACTTTTAATGGTTGAAAATTATTTTCTTACGTTAGAAAGATAATTTAAATTCTTTAATTGACAACATCGCTACCATGACACAAGCAGTGCGACACATGACACAAAAATTTAAAACAAATGTCAAAAATGTCTTTACTTTCTTTTGTTTACTTTGTGACATAATCTAAATTAAAACGGTTGACAACTGACCGGTTGCACTACTAACTTACTCAGTCTTGCCATTGAATTTTTGGTTTTATTTACTTATAGTCACTCGGTATTACATTGCTGCATTGATGTAATTTGTACTTTTACTTTCTTTATCCAGCAGATTGTTTACACTAGTCGTCAGTGTCAAAAATCGAAGTCAATCAAATTTGAATTTAAAAAAATATATTTTTTTTTAATAGAATTGACATAAGACGTGGCTCTAAAAATTTAAATTTATGTTATGAGTTTTTAAACATTGTTTTTATTTGTTTGCAATTTTTTTTGCCAATTAGTGTTAATTTTGTTATACTGCTAGCACCTATACTACTCGGTGCTAAAAAATGTTTTCAATGATATTTTTTATGAACAGTTTGTATGTGAGTTTGTATGTAATTGTCAGATTTATTAGCGATAGGTCGGTTTCAACCTTGGAGGTAAAACAAAGTGATTTGAGGTAGAGCTTATTTGTTTTTTCTTGGCGGCTGTGACGTCACTAACCTGCGCGAACATTGACAGCTGATGGAATTAGTGAGCGCTGAAAACATTCGGCCATCTTTTGAACCGCTCAAAATTAAATTAATGTAATTTATGTAATCTAAATTAAATTACTGTGCTAATATGCTGTAAGTATTGAGGTTGTTCTATTTATATTAAAGCAAGCAAGCAAAGTAAAAAAATTAAGATTTAGCTGACGTTTTTAGTTTAGTTAATAATAGCAAAGAACTACCAATTACAGCTTCTGCGCATGAACACGTGACCCCCCAAAAGAAAACAAATAAGCTCTAAGAAACTATTGTATTTCAGCAGTTTGAAATTGTTAGTTCTGTTTATTTAGTTGGTTTTTTAGTATAAATATAGTTTATAGTGTGGTTAAATTAGTAATTTATTGAGACAAACTTTTAAAACCGAAGCGAAGAGTTAACCTGTGTAAGTTAGTCGGTTGTCCACTTTACATTTTATTTTTAATTACGTTACCTATTCATTCAGAAAAATGAATCTGGGCAGTTATTATGAAACTTTGGAAAGAAATCACAAACAATACAGTAGTTTCCAACCTCAAATCCCTTTACCTTCAGGGTCGAAACAGCTGATCTCCGTGCACGCGACCTATAAACAAACTTATAGTTATTATAAACTATATTTATACTAAAAAAACCAACTAAATAAACAGAATTAACAATTTGAAACAGGAGAAACAATAGTTTCTAATCTAAAATCACTTTGTTTTACCTTCAGCGTCGAAACCCGTGCACGCGTCCTATTGGCTGTCAATTGTCAGCTTGTTAATTTTTTGACATCTTTCATTGGTATTCCAGGTATTTAAAACAAATACTTTTTTTGGTTTTTGGTACAAGAAATTTGTAATTAATTATTGAATTATAATTAAACATTAATGTCGTTTTACTAACAAAATTTGGTAAGCTTATTCATTGAAAGCGATTTTTTGTGGACGTAACATAACCTCATTTTTGTGATGTAATTGCAGATGGGCATCCAGATTGGCAGATTAATCAATAAATATTGTCTGGTGACTGTCTTTCCTCTTTTTACGGTGGGTACAATCTACGCCGATTATTTTCGTACTCAAGAATACAAAAAGAAGCAAAATGGGCTTTCATCTGAGGTACTACTTTCCTAAAGGATTTTATTGGATTGCTCTTCCTTTTTTTGGGGCGTTCCTTGGCAATTTTCTTGATAGGCAAGAATCTGAAAGGCTGTCTCTATTTAGGGACAAAAGTGCGTTGTATGGGAGGACTCTGAGAGAGGGTGAAAAGCCTTCATGGCCATGATTTGTAGTAGAAATATTGAGAGAATATAGATGATTCAGTTACACTGTGTTTTGATTTGTTTTTTTCTACCCTGTTCAGACTTTTAGATGTTAACTGCATTAGTTCAATAGTATTTTAATTTTAGCGCTTTTTAACACAAAATGCTGACCAATCAGACAGCTGGATTATAAAGCCCGTCTTGCCATTGGTTGTTTGCTTAGTCTATCAAGTGTTCATTTGAAAAGTGAAGACGATCGTGATAAATAAATAAAACCAAGGGTTTTGATAATGAAACGCAAGTATACTAAAATGGTTTCATACCAATTCGATCAAGAGCGGAGTTTTTAAATTATTTATTTTAATAATGCGTTGTTCTACAGTTTAAAAACATAGCGACATCTATTTGAAGCTAAATTGCATCAAACATTTTTTGAGAATTTTTTTATTCTACTTGCTTAAGTGCAAATAGTTTGTACTCTAAATCATGTCAGTGTTGATAGATACAATTCAAAACAAAAAAGATTTTGCTGATTGGACAATTAAGTTATCACTTTAGCGTTTTTTGTCTGAAACGTATATTAATGATATACCTACAATGTGATCTATCTTCTTTGATTAAAAATAAAGATTGCAGTAAAGAATTGGTCTTTTTTACTTTAAAAACAAGTTAGAAACAATTTAAAAAATTGAGCTTAATATAATAATTAAATATTAGTTTATTTATTTAATTAATTAAAAAAAATTAAACAAAAAACCATTTGAATCAATTAATTAGATTTTAAATTTGTTTAATTATTTGCTTTAGCAATTGATTATTTAATATAACTATTGTAAACAAATTATGCAGGAAGAAATTTGGTTAAGTTAATTAAATGTATCAATTAATAATTAATTGAGAGATAACACAAATGAGAGATGATCTTCAAGTAATACGTCAAAAAATATTTTTAGATCGTGGATGACTTCAGTTAACTGATGTAAAAAGTGAAGTTTTTTTCCATGGCTCAGATGAAACATAGATGTTGCAACAAAATAGATTTGAAAAATTATAATTATAAATAAAAACGTTTTATTGCTTCTATCCAACCTTTTCCGTTTTAAACAAATATAATATACATTGCTTACTTATCCGTAATTTTCCTCCTTTAGTTTATTTCAACTGTTTTTTTTCTTTAAGTAGTTTTTTATACATTCTTTACTTTTCTCATTTTTGTTTATTAAGTTTTTTAAATTTCTTTTTCTGTCTGTCAATTGTATGTCAATTTTTTGCAGATTTTTAAGTGTTTAAATGTTTTTCTCTTTTTCAAAGTCTACATAATCTCTTTTCATCTTCTAATTAATAATCTGAATCTTGTCGCTTTTTAATCAGTTTATACTTTTTTATTGTATTTATTCATCTTTATTTAAGAATTTCATTTGTTTGCTTTTAATTTTTTTTTAACTTTTATCTTTTTTCTTCTCAATCTGCGACTTTAAAAAAATGTTGTTTCTACTTTTATTCCAACATTTATTCTTTATGTAATTTTTTTTTACAAATTTATTTTTTGCTTGTTATACTCTTTATCAAACTCTAAAATCGCATAACTTTTTTGTCATACTTTCTTTTAAGCAGTTTTGGTCTTACCTGTCCAATTATCTTATTTTTCTGTTATTTTGTTAAAATAATAGCTCATGTATTTGATTACACTTACTTTTTTAATGTTTGTTTGTCTTTCTCTCAATTGTTTTTTTTTCTTTCTCTTCTGTTTTATTAAAAATTATTTTTGTTTTCTTCAAATATACTGTAAATTTTTTTTCTTTAGATTTTTTTATATATATGTCTTTAGTAAAATTGAAGAAGAAAGGCTTTAATTGTTTGACAATATTTTTTACTATTGTCACGACATAAACCAATATATCACAAAATCAAGCTTAGTGTACACTCCGGCTGCAATCTTGTAGTTGGATAAATAATTTTATTTGTTTTTTTTACTTAGAGCAATCATATTGCTTTATATAAGCAGAAAACTTGAAAAAAAATTGAAATAAAAACTTTTGAATTATCTTGTATTAACCATTCTTGTTTTGGATGACCTTTTGTGGCATTGGCTAAATTTCAATTAGACATAGAAATGTTTATTAAAACTTTTGGACAATACAATAATAATTACAATATATTTTACTTAAATGTATAACAGTCTCACTTTATCTTTATTTTGTACATTTGTCGGACTAGATTCACACATTGAATGATTGACACTAATAAATATCACAAGATTAAAAAAAAAATTAAAAATTGTTCTGAATTATCATTCTCGAACTCTCATCGTGGATTTCAGACTCTGAGTGATACTTATTCGGTTTCTGGTCCATAGAAAGTGTTGTTTCTGCAACCTGTATAACATAAAATAGTTTATTTTTCTTATTTAGTATAATATTAAAAGTCTTACAAAATTAAAAGGTTGAGAGTGCCGGTATAGCTTTAAATTTCCATGTGAGTTGCCAATTTTGCAGATGTGGTCTTTGAGTTTTTCATCTTAAATAAATAAAGACAAACAATAAATTTTATATCAAGATGGAGCCACTCCTCACTCACTTTGTTTCAGTTTCGGCAGCAAATCCAAGCGATTTTTGCTGCCTTTATGCAGAATACCATTTGTATACAATGAACTACATGACATAGTGGTGCAAATTGAAGTTCTACCACCTACTGATCTAAAAATAAAGTCGTTATTGTTTTTTTTTGACACTTTAGTATTCTTTTGCGTACCTTAAGAACTTTTTTCGGCAAGGAAAAAAGAATTTAGAAAACTTGTTTGTTGCCAAAAAAGTCATTACGTAGAAGAGATGTGGTTGAATCTCAGCTTTAACTTCGCCATTTAAAAAACAGTAGAGCATGGCAACAAAAAAGCCTTGAAACGAAGCAAAAAACTGATCACCAATATAATAGATCAATTCAATTATTTTGTTAGATTTCATAAAAAATGATAAAATGAGGAACACAATGTAATGGATTCCAAAAAGAGGTACAAGTACTAGCGTGGATTTGATCCATTTAGTGTATTTTTTTGAATCTTCATTGATGGGAGAGCGAAGCTTACTGTAGAGAACCATTGAGATTCGAATGAATAGAAAAAAATTTATCTGAAAATTACAAAACAATTATTGCTTAATTTTATACAGCTGAACATTTATGGAAGCAACTGTGAAATAAGCATTTATTTCCATCAAAAACACAAACATTAAAAACTCAAAAATGTATTTCCAATTGCGACAATAACACAATAATAGTTATATTCAATGTTGTCTTTGACGGTATAATTAATCAAGCGCATAAAGTATCCCGTCGCTTGGTGTTGCAAGCGAGATGACGCAAAGTTGAATCGAGTGAACCCAAATGCGTCGCCACAAAGTGCTGCGGGTTTATGCGCGGCTATAGATGTTTTACATCTATCAATTGACGTCTTTGAAGAAAAAAAGTGTTGACGTTTTGCTTTTGATTGGTGGATTTTTCATTAGAGCAAAAACATATAAGCCATACTTTGTGAGCTACTTTAGAGACAAAACTTATTATAATTAGACCAACCTCGTTTGCTAGAGTTTGTACTGCTAAGAACAAAAAAAAAGTTAAAAAATCAAAAGAAAAAAAGTGAGTCAAGTGAAAGTGTCTGATGTAGGCAAAGAAAAAATATTGGTAAACAAGGCTTTCCAAGCGTTAGAACGATAAATCTCAATTTTGATTAAAATTAGTGGAGTTATTTACAATTCTTATTGTTTTAGAGATTCTTCTGTCAAAAAAGATAGATGGTTTGACATTACATATTATAAAAAAAATTTTAAACTAATATGGCTTATCTTTAAATAATGATCAGCTAAGCTAATAAAACTGCGTAGAAAAACGTACGATTTCGAGCCAAAGTGTTGGCTGAGGTTTTTTGTCTTTTACTTTTTTCCTATCTAATTTGCAATTTTCTATTGTCTTTCAAAATAGTTTTTTTACTCTTATTTTAACATTTGTTTTTTTAAATATTTTTGTAATGTTTTTTTTGATTTTGAGTGGTTTTTCTTCAGATTTACATTTGGTCTGCATTTTTCTGAATGTTTTTATTTTCAAATCATTATATTGATCTGTAAAATAGTTTTTACATTTCTTTTTTGTGTTTTAATTTGATTGAATAATATTTTGTTCTTATTAATTTGTATTGAAAATTACTCTAATAGGTAATAATCTATTTTTAAATTAATTTATTTTTCTAATAACATCGATAAACATTAAAAATATTTTTTTTTCAAATTTTGTTATTAAATCTTTATTAGTTTTTGTTTTAATATTTAATTTTGAGTTGTTTTTCTTTAGATTTACATTTTGCCTGCATTTTTTCTAAATGATTTTGTTTTCAAATCATTATAATGATCTGTAACATAGTTTTCACTTTTTTTTTTCATAATTTTTTGTGTTTTAATTTGATTGAATAATATTTTGTTTTTATTTATTTGTATTGAAAATTACTCTAATAGGTAATAATCTATTTTTAAATTAATTTGTTTCTCTAATAACATCGATAAATATTAACAGTATTTTTGAAGTGAAAACTTCTTTAGCGGCGCTGAGCACTTTTTTTGTATGGGTAAAAACTTTCAAACTCGCGTCAGGGTCACGTGATGCTGATCGAAAAAGCGTAAGATCGAGGGGAAGGGAGGGGAACTAGTATCTCCCACTCTTTCTACCGTGCCTGAGTCATAGATTTATTATAACAAGATACAGCCATGCACTGCGATAGTCCGCCAAGACGTACCATCTATTGCTCTCACTCTCAACTGCATTAGTATTCGATAGCGCTATCTTTTAGAGAGGTTCCTACAAATAGCAAAGCAGAAATCAGTAGACGCAGAGTACGCTACGTCAGCATGACACTAGAATTATTTTGACGTTTCTATTCAAATTTTTCTAATCACATAATTTGAACAAAAAACTTAGTTCAGTCACTTAAAAATTGAAAATAATTATTGTCAAGAAAAATATTTAATAATTTGATGGTAATTTTATTTATTGAGATTTCAACCTCAACTTTTATTTTCTTTCAGCTTTCTAATGTTTCTCTATTTTCTTAAAGCCTAACTTCAATTTTACAAATTCATAGGAGAGAAGTTTTTTATTTTCATTATTGTGATTGTCACGATGCAGTTGTGGGTTTGTAAGCTGATAAAATATGAAGCGGATAATAAAGTTTACATGGGTCTGACACAACTAAAAGTTGGTGAAATTTTGAAATTGGAATAGAGTTTTTTGATAAATTAATTAAGAATCATTAGCACTGATGAAAAAACCTTTATTTATAAATAATTATTCATTCCAAAATAAAATTGATTTTTAACCTAATTTTCGTATTTTATTAGATTGTGTATGACAAATGTCAATAAGTTGACAGCAAAGCATTGCATCGTTGATTGTCGACTAAAATCGTAGAAATTCGTGTCTGTTTAATCACTATAGACTCGTGTGCGACATACAACAAATATGATGAAAAGGATAAAAAATGTGTTTCATTAAATATAGAAAGAAATGGAGAGATGTACCAATTTCTTTGATATGTTTTTTAAGAACCGAAGTATGTTCAGCATGCATAGCTATATCTAATGTATTAAATCTATGGCCTGAGTGTGCTGCTCTGTTTAGGCGGCACAGGGCGCTTGCGCGAATGACCGTGTGTGTTTATGTACAGCGTCCCACGCGTATCCAAGGATGGTGACAGCTGATTGCTTGACTGTTGTGTAGTAAATACACTGTTGTGTATTCGTAAATGTGAATTGTTTAAATTATGGAAATCGAACAAAGTGAATCTATTAATGAAAAAAGTGATGATGAAGTAGTGAAAGAAAATGAGTAAGTAAGAAAAAAAAATTGGAAAAAGCTTTGATAAATTGCCAATGACTTTAAGTGGAGATTTCAATATAAACTTTGCAGACGATAAAAATCAATCATTAATTGAATTTTTAAATAATGAATTTGGTTTAACTATGTCAAATGATCGCAATTTTAGCACAACGAAATACAAAACTACTATTGATGCGGTCTTTATTAGACACTTAAATAGGTTCGAATCAAAACTGTTTGTTTCTTACTTCATTTATCATAAACCAATTGTATCAGTTGTAAAAATTTGCGATCATGATTCTGATAATAACGGTGGTGTAAAAGTCGTCGAAATTATGGATGGAAGTTGATTTTTGTGAGAGATAAAATTTAATGTAATATACAAATAACGATATAATATTATAAATAACAACATATAAATTGTCATATTTGTGTACGATAGCGCAATAAATAAACATTGTATTCTACCTCATAAATGATAGTACTTTTATACTTATAATTAAACACAACGTTAATATTGAAGTTTTCACTTCTGCCGGCACTCCCGGAGTGCTACCTTTTTTTTCACATTTTGTTATTAAATATTTATTAGTTTTTGTTTTAATTTTTAATTTTTTTTAATAAATTAAATTTTGTTATTAAATACTCAGCTTTATCTTTTCATAACTGATCATCCATTCTCATGTTTTATGTTTTATACATCTATTAACAATAACTGCATCTAAATAAATATAAAAAACATATTATTGTTATAATACTTAATAAGTTCATTATGTTATAGTATAAAACCGTAGCATACAAAATTATAACGGATTTGACGTCATCGTTAAATTTTTTGATATGCTGATTAATGCTCTCAATTTGTGGTCAAAAAAATAATTACGACAAATGTCAATGTCATGATTGATTTCTTCTTTTTTACTTGCCTTGGCCTTATTATTTTAAACCGTGTTTTGAAAAACGATTCAATGGTTCAAATTAAAAGACAAAATGGCTCCAAGGCAAGGCTGCAATACTTTGTTACAAAAATTTTCAATCAAATGGTTTATTGTTGTTATTATCCGTTAGCAATAAAATTACCCAGAGCTTAAAAATTTAATTTTTATTTTAAATAATATTAAAAAAAAGAATGTAAATTGGAAAAAATAGGTTAATAAAAGGTTTTTAAGGAATATAGCGCATGTGTCTACAGTGCGCCAAATCAACCCTTATAAAACTTATACCAATACAAGTTTGACAATTAAAAAAAAACGTCGACAATTTTATTAAACCTTTGGACACGATCTTTTCCAAAAATTTTTCAATATTTTATTAAAAAAAAGTTGATGTTTAAAGAATGGCGCTATTTTGCTTTTTAAAAATTCTGAAAAAATTACCAAATCACCAATTACAATTCTCAGTTTTAAATTGTCAATAATTATTATCTTGCTGGGTTTGGTGGCGCTTTAAGCTATATTGTTTATTTAAGAAAACGTACAATTTTTAGCTAAAGTTCCGACTGAGGTTGTTTTGTCTTTTACTTTTTTCTTTTTCAATTTGCGTCTTTCAAAATACTATTTTTTACTTTTATTCCAACATTTGCTATTTCAAATATTGTAGAATTTTTTTTTATTTCTAATTTGCTTTTCTTTAGATTTACATGTTTTTGTTTGGTTTTTTTTGTTAAAGCTTTTTTTTCCAAATTTTACATCTATCTGTAAAATATTTAAAACGTTTCTTAACTTTTTTTTAAACTTATGTTTTAGCTTGTTATATTTTCACCCTCTTTAAAAACTCTTAGATCACATAATTTTTTGTCATACTTTCTTTCAAGCAATTTCTGTTTTATACTTCATACCTAGCCAATTATTATCTTATTATCATTTTTAACTATCATTTTGAAATGTGTTTTTTTTGTTATTGTAAAAATAGCAGCTTATGTGTTAGACTACACTTAATTTTTTCAATGTTTTGTTTGCTTAATTTTTATTTCTTTTTTCTTTCTCTTCTGTTTTCTTAGAAACTCATCATTTTTGTTTTCTTTGAATGCACTGTTAATTTTTTTAATTTCTTTTCTATGCTTTTAATTGTTTTATCTCTATCACATTATTATTTAACCATTGTTACGTCATTAACATGCACCAACGTTAATTTTTTTATGTAACTGCTTCTCTTACCTATGCTTTTTTGATTTCTTTCTCTACATAGAGAAAATGACGTCCAATCTTTGTTGTATAAATAATCTCTTTATATTTTTATAATTTTTTTCATACTTTTTTAAATATAGTAATTATTTATTTTATTAAAATGTATTTTGCATACTATCAACCCACAGTGAGAATAAACTTAAAATAATAACATTATCTTAAGACCACGTGAGTGTTTTGCCATACTTTCTTTTAAGCAACTTTTGTTTTGTTTTATGCTACATATTTAGTCAATTAGCTTATTGCCTCTTGTTTGGTTTAATTTTTCATTTTTTTTTCTTTTCTCTTTTGCTTTTTTAGAAACTCATCTTTCTTGTTTTCTTTCAATTCACTGACAATTTTTGTTTTCATATATTTTTCTATGCTTTTAATAATTTTATGTTTACCACATTATTTTCTACCACTAACGTTTATATTTTTTTATACAACTACTTTTCTGATATCTTCTTTTCCCCATTCTACCTCTACATAGCGCGAGCGACGTCAATTTTTTAGTTGCGTAAATAATCTTTTTTTATTCTTTCTTACTTTTACCATTTTATCGATACTTTCAACCAATCTTTTAAAATTTAGTAAAATAATAATATTTAATATTTATTCTGATAAATTGAATTTTTTAACAGACTTGAAAAAAAAGAAGAGGTCCTCAGTTTAACTGTATTTTTTTATGTGGGTTATTTTATAACTTTTTTTGGGTGAACAGATTTTGATGATTTTTTATTTGAAACTTGGAGCTTTCCATTCAAATTTGATCAAGATCTGACCAGTGGTTTTTGAGTTATTCTTTTTTAAAGCTTTTTTTAACATATATTTTTGACACTTGAATTAATTATATAATTTTGTGAGAAATTGAAAGAATATTTCATTATAATTAAATAATACTCTATTTATTTAATTATTTAAGCAATTTGAATACATAAATAAATAAATAAACTAATAAATAATTATATTGAAGTCGTTTTTTTTCTAAATTTTTGATTTGTGTTAATTTTTTTACTATTGTTTAAGAACCAGAGAGGACTAATTGGTAATGAATTGAAACAAAATATCAAAAATAAAACTTACCAAAATTGAAATTATGATAGGTATTCCTGTAATTAGGAAAACTTTATAGCTTTCTAAAGTTGTCCAACAGTAAGTATCTCTCATAAACACTTTGGCCGCTACCCAAAAGGATGTAGTAATAAGTGGTAGCCCTACAAAAAATTATTTGTCAATTTTTACAAAATGGAGTTGAAGTGAACTTACCCCAACCATTGATGACATACCATTTGATACTATTACTGGATTCAGCGAAAAGAGCTCTAAATATTAAATTATGCAAATATAAACCTTCCATAAGTATCCAAGAATAATTAGCAGAAATGAAATATTTTTTTAAACTCGTAATCAGTTTACAAGGCCAATTGTTCATTTCTGTAGTAATATGAAAATAGACAAGATCGTCTTTTTCGCGTATATCGGAAAGTAGCATTGTTCCATCGAAAAAACTGAGTGAAATAACAAAACAGATAAAAGCTCGAAACATAAATGAAGCAAAAAGGTGCATGTGAAGGATGTTTCTGGCACAATGTAGTTTTCTGAAAATTACAAATTTAATTTCATTTTTGACCAATATACTTGGTGACATTAGAAGTGGTAACACTAGAAACAGTAACAGTTGTAGCTAAGTTGTACACCATTGTGCACGTATAGGCATTGACAAAATAAGATAGTTGGTTGCTGTTTGTACTAGTTTGTAGTATCTTGTTCCAAGCAATTTGAACTTTGTAGAACAATGCCAAGTGGGCAGTTTTGTTCTTATTATATATATCCCACAGATGCTCTATGAGACTTAAATCTGGTAAACGAGGTGACTATTGACGACAGCTTTACAGAAATACTTTGTAACTTGATACGCCATTCATGGACTCTGTTTTTTGTTAAGAAAAAAAGTGTAGAAGAGCATCTAGAAAGCACAGTAAAGTAGTTTAGAAGACTTCATCAACCTAACGAGCAGCTGTCACACTGACTAAACACAAGAGATAATTGGCTTCTATAGACAATAATCCCTAAAATCATTATTCTAATACTTTTTAAACATATCAATTTTTCAAACAGCAAATAGTTGTTTTTCTTGAAGACGTCTTAACATAATTTGTATTTGTTGTTAAATATGTCATTATGTCGTGCTGCTTCTCAACGCTGCGGTTGTCTACACCAGTTTAAACGTTGACAATTGTGCTTAGTAGTCAAAAAAAACACAAATTTTAAACAATATTAAACTTTGCTCATTGAAAATTTTCTTTTTCCTAAGCACATAAATCTAGTGGTGCAGATGCTCACCTTTTTTTTTTCTCTCAAAAACTTTCACATCCTCTTTATGTCAACACTATTAAAAGCTTTTTTGAAGTCAATGACTACGATGTTTTTCTTTCTTTATTTTCTTAATTGCTAAAAGTAATGCAAAATGTGTCGACTGTCTATTATTTCTCTTTTTTTTCTAAAGCCTGTTTGACCATTTAAGAGCATCCTTCTTTCATTAATCTCTATGCGTAGTCTATCAAAATAATTTTAAGCAATAATTAATTCTTGCTCTTTTGATATAAATTGGGTAAGTTATATCGTGTTTTTATTTTTCGGAAAAACCTTTTTCTTTCCAATACCTTCCATGTCAGCAGCACTGTTCTCTTACATTTTCTTAAGTCTCTTTTTTTCAGTTTTCTACTTTGTTTTTCTACTTCTTTTTCTTTTATTTTTTTTCTGTATTTTTACAACTTTGCTTTCATCTAATATCTTTATAAAGTTGGTTTTTCATCAATCATTTTAATTTTTTTTAAAGTTTGTTTTCTTTCATTATTTACATATTTTTATACTTATTTTCTGATTTTATTTATGTAATTTTTTTCTTCAGTTCTAGACAATCTTTTTGCTTTGAAATAGTTATTAATTTCCAATAATGTTTATTGCTCACATACAGTGTTACAACAATGTGATTAAGTTATTTTGTTCAAACATTCTAAAATAAATAGTTTTATTTATTTTCTCGCTTGTTTTTTTACTTTATTTTGTTTACTATCTGTTTAATCTTTCTCCCTCTATTTTTGTTTTGTTTTATCTATTTTATATTTTTTTCTTTTCCTTTCCTCACCTCCACATATTCATCCATCATGTGTTCTAATGCTTTTTTCTCACACATTCTGCATTTTCCTTTATCCAAAATCTATTTAACGTAAACCTTGCTATCGCCTTTTTTCTCTCTCATTTATTTATTTTGACAAATTCAGACAGTTTTTTGTTATTATGTTATTGTACTTTTTATTGTACCTATCCATGCATCTATTGCCTCACTTCCTTTTTTTTTGATTTTTTTTGCACTAAACTTTTTTCTTTCAAAATATTCTTTTATCTCTTTTTTTAATTTTTCTATTTGCTTTTCTACTCACTATCTTCCAGCTCTTTTTTAATATCTCACACTTTACTCGGTCTCTTATTTTATTTTCAAAATTATGTAAAATTAATTATTTTTTGGTAGTTACTTTCGTTATATAATATATATATTTTTTGTAAAATAGTATTATTTTCTTACTCGTGTTACTACATTAGCAAAAAATGAAAAAGAACCTTGATTTTGAATTTTTATTGTCTTTGTTTAAGTCAATAGTTTAAAAACGCTGGTAGAGTGTCTTTACCGTGAAGCTATATGATAAAGATGTCATCAACATATCGAAGCCATACTTTAAGCGTTAAAATTTATGTTTCAAAAACCGTAATTTTATGAAAATATTAACAAATACAAAGGAACAGTGAATCGGTACTACTCAGGCAATAATAAATCGGTACTACTATCAGGTGCATCTTCACTTCTAATGTGACCGTGTACATCTGATCTATACTTACTTAATAAAAAGCATAATGCAGAATGCTATTATTAATGTAGTAAAAGATATAAAATATCCTGTTTGAGACATTAATTTGATACTAGGAAAAACATTTTCTATTACATCTGGAATGTTGGTTTTGTTGTTGGGAATAAAAACAGTAGTAGTAGGGCTTATATAGCAATTAGTATAGTTTGACCAGTAGCTTTTCCATGTTGCGTCATAATACCAAGTACCATTGTTCATACATTGGCGTGTGGCATTTTTCTTCTATATATAAAAAGAAACAAAAATAACAAAACTTTTAAATGGTAAATATAAATAACAGTACCACATTAAAACCAATAATAAATTCAGGACAACTATGACTTGCTTTTCTCCCTGCAGAGGTCGGAGGCCAACAGACTAAACCATCAAAAACGGCAGGACAGATATAATCTAAAAAAATAGTTTAATAAACTATAAAATTTAAAGTGTTGATTTTTTACCATTGAAAGCTCCACTGTAATTTTGTACAGACGGTCCATATTGTTTGACACAAATTTGCCGTATAACGTCAGCTTTCTTGTCGATTTCATCTTGGAATGCTTCTACGTGTTTGTTGCCGGCCATCTACAGACAAAATTTGAAAAAATCAGTTATAAAGTATTATAGGTCTATATAAGCCTTAAGTGCAAAAAAAATTGACATTTTATTCAGCTATGTTGAAAGATATTTTATAAGTTAGTATTTGCACGATTGGCAAAAGAAGGTTAGCTAAGTGGCCTTCTAGATCCCTCGACTTATCTAAATTTGTCTTTTTTAAAGAGTTAATAGAAAAATTTAATGTATGGCGACATGAACGAAAGAATTTGTTAAGCATTTGACTCAATTTCTGAAATTAAAACATACTCTAACACCCTACAATTTTTTAATTTGATAATTTTGATTTCAGAGCACACTATTTACAGCTAAGTGATTGTAGACCTTATTTTTATAAACAATTTTAAAAAATATTTTAATATACTAAGTGGCATAGAAATTCAGACACCTAATATTTATAAACATATAACAATAATTTTGGATGCCAGTTTGTATAGGTTAAGAAAGTAAACAATCAGTTTTTGATTGTTTACACATTGATCTATAAGTTTTTGTGATATCACCTTTTTTTTTTAAACCAAAGTAGGCCACAATTGGTTTTGACAGCTACAGTGATCAATAGAAACTCATATAATCCATAAGTTTTTGTGATATCACTTTTTTTTTAAACGAAAGTAGGCTACAATCGGTTTTAACAGTGATCAATAAAAATTCATATAGAACACTTGTAAGCACTTTTTTTAATCTGTTTTTATGCTCAGATTAGGAAGATGAGCAAATTTTTATCAACTCAGTGAGTTTGCTAGCAAACCAAAATAAAGAAAACTGATAATAGGTAAATAGCAAAGATTATAGGAAAGGGGAGTCATAAAAGAGAAGAAGAAAAAGTAATATAGAAAAATTCAAAATATGAAAAAAGCAACTGAAAAAGTAAAGAACTGAGAGATATGTTGGAAGAAACTGGGTAGAAGATAGTAAACAACAATATTGAAAAAGATGAAGAAGAGGAATACACATATCTGAAGCAGTACGGCAACAGTAATTGACTATATAATTATAATAGCAAATAATTAAGCATTCAAAAATATTGGAAATACAAAAGTGGACAAAGGGGTGGAATCAGACCATCTCCGTACGGTAGTGACAATGAAAGAAAAAATAGAATAGAAGAGGAAAGAGAAGTACGAAAATGCGTAAAAATAGAATAGCAGAAAAAAAAGAAAAGAAAAAGTGCATATAAATATAAATGTATAGCTGGACTGAAGAAAGCATGAAAAAATACAAAAAAAAATTAACAGAAACAAGCTCGAGCCAAAGAAAAAAGCAAAAAAAAATAAAAAACTTAAAAAGTCAAATAGAAGAGAAGAAAAGAATCACATTGAAAGAGGTGAAAAAACAAATAAATAAATTTAAAAAGAAACACCTACAGTAGATGGGATACAAAATAACGGGTACGAGACAATGAGTGAATGTTTTTTTACAATAAAAGAGTTAAGACAAGGGTGCCCGTTGACACAGTGTTTGAATCAAAGAAAAAGATATAGATATTAACGTATGTGGGTGATATGGCGGTAATAGCAGAGGATAAGAAAGGTATGAAGAGAATGATTAGCTGAGTGGAGGAATATATAAGAAAGAAGCAACTTGAGGTCATCACTAACAAGACAATAATTATGATATTTAAAAAACGGAAGAGTGAGATAAGACGGTCAAATAAAGACTGAAAGAGAACAGATAGAAAAGACAAAGGAATTTAGGTATTTAGACATAAAAAGGAACACAGAAAGACCCAATATCAAAGACCTTACCAAGAAAAGAAATGCAATAATAGGTCAAATTTAAAGCTTACGATTTAGAACTGTTTGAAAGAAAACTTGAAAAAGAAAAACAAAAAAAAGAGGAAATAAAAAAGTACAGGAAAAAGAAGTAGGTATTGGAAGTAGGTAGGAAGAGCGTAAACTGAAAAAAATAAGCGTAAGCGCAGGCAAGAGAGCATGTAAGTTTGAAAAAAAACAGATAAAAAAAAATAAAAATAAGATTGGTAATATGTATAAAAGAAAAAATGCAGAAAAAACATAGAATAAAAAAATATTTTGAGAGAAAGAAGCTGAGTGGGTAGGAAGTAGTGAATAAAAGATGTAGAGATAAAAGAGATGAATAGAAGCAAAAGAAAGAGATTAGAATGTAGGCAAGAAAAGAGAAGGAAACTGAAAGAAGCAATATACGATAAAGAATATAATTAAGTAAGGTGGTGGACTGAAAGAACAGATACCTAAATATTTGAGAAAAAAAACAAAAATGTTTAAAAAGAATTGCAAGGTTTTGGTGTGGAAGTTAATTGAATTAATTATAAAATAAATATTAATTGAAAGAAGAAGAGCGATTGACTAGAATGTGCTAGAGTCATTTGAATGTTTGAAAAATTGTAAGGGGCTTAATCAGAAGAGACATATAGAGAAGATAGAAGAGGAATTGAAAAGATGAAGGAAATGCTGAAAAAAAGGATTGTAAATATCTACAGAGTGTATAATATTAGCAGGTTTCAAGAGCGGCTGATTTTTTTTGGCAGCAGGTTTTTGATCGGCTCTTACTAAAGCCGGGTAAACATAAAATCGCTTACGCATTAGCGTAGAGATTTCTCAAAATTTAAATATATTAATTGAATTAGTTTGCGTTATTTTTTTGAACGCTGTAAAATAAAAAATACATATTTTTGTTCTGCTTAAAAATTTTCCGTTTTTTTTTAAATAATTAAAAATTTATTTCACATTTAGAAAATGGCGCAAATGCATTAGTACGAAATTTATGCACGGCACTGTGCTTAAATATTAACGATAGTATCAATTGACAGTTGTGAATAAACACGTGTAATACCGAGCAGAAAAGCTGGCATATTTGATTAATCTGTGTCTTAAGAAAAATGCAGACTGAGTAGTTATTTTACCTATTTTTAGTACAAATTGATCTAAGACCTGCTGCCAAATAAGCACAACCGCCCTTAAATCTTGATCCGGTCTATATATCAAGCTTCTAAGCTAGAAATAGCAGACAATAAAGTTATGTTCAAGCCTTTCTGTTCCAAAGGCACAGCAGTTTGGCTGGATTCAAAAATCATTACGGTCTTGACAAGTAATAATAATGAGAATATTATTTTTTCAACAATATAAAATCTGTTGAAATAGAACTAAAAGCAAAAACCACAAATTGTGTTTTAAACTAAATAGAATATATAAGTTTGTTTTTTTAAATAATCGAGCCAAATTACTATTTTAGCACGCATCTGCGGCCATATTATTTAAATTGTTGGATTTAACTTTCAAAAACATTCGAACAATATGACATGAACTAATTTAATGCAGCTTTCTGTATTTCTGATAGAATTTTTAAAAATTTTGAGATTTTTACATATGGGTACAACACTCATAATAGTCATAATTCCTTTTCGCCGTAAAAAAACTTCTATTTATTTTATTATTTCTCTTTTCCGATAACCAAGGGGTTTGCAGTGGCGTATTTATGATTAAAATGCAAATAAATCATCAAATACATATGAATAATAATAGAAATGAGTAGGATATTTCATCGAACCACTTTTGAGCGCATTTGCTACTAGCTACCTATAATTAGCATGAAATAAGAAAATAAAAATTTTGCTGTTCCGTCCACAATTACTATAGTCCAGGCATTTCGTCCGAAAAAAAGGCAAATAAAAGAAAATGAATTTGCGCTTCTAATTTTTTAATATGTTGTAGGGGATACCTAGAAAAGCTTAACTTGAGATTGTCGACCAAGCTTTCCTAGGAGCTTTCGCCGCCATCTTGAAAAACGCTTAAAATTAGTTTTTCGGCAATAACTCGGCTATCCGATGAGATTCGAAAATTTGTGTAGAACACTTTTTGTAGCTTTCTTTGTGCTCTACAATAACGCCCAAATTATTTTTAGCGTATCATGCATCGTTATCGAGATGTCGATTGATAAAGTCAAAAATTTAGGACACAATTTTTGTTTTTTGCTTTTTTTTTCTTTGGGTCTTGATAAATATGAAAAATTGTGAAATTCAAACTTGTAGAACATATTCAGACCTACAATCTCTTTCTTGGATTTTTTTATGTTATCGTATTGTAGGAGCGCAAGAAAATTGAGAGACTGTGTGTGTGTGTGAGTGTGTATGTATTAACAAATGAAGGGTGAATGAAAAAAAAAGACAAGCTGACGAGGCTAGCAGCGGTCGTTATGAAAAAATAACAGTCAGTCGTTGTTTGGTTTGCTAAAAGAAACATTGTTTCTCTGTTCTCCATTAATCCCGTTAATAAAAAAATGCAAACCTTTAATCATATATTGAAAATCCTACAGTATCGTGTTGAGTTTTTGCTGTGCGTAGTGTAAATCGAGGGTTCCGATATTCTGGGCAAAAATTTCGATATCTAGTTGGCTGTAAACTCGTTATAACGGAGTGTTTATTTTGTATTGTAAAAAAATAATTTTTTTTACTGCACAAACAAATTATTTGTTTAATAAATTACTATTGTGTGATTCTTAATTTGTTGCTCTATGTACTTATTTTTTATCCCATCAATTTCCTGAACAATTTCCCATTCGATTCGACATCCAGACACAACCGAGCGAGCAGCTCGCTCGACGCTGAGTGTGGATTCACCGACTTTGCGGCGCGCTGGAGATCGTAATTTTTGTCCAACATAAAAAAATTCAAGAAGGAAATTGTAGGTCTGAATATGCTCTACAAGTTTGAATTCTACAATTTTTCATCTTTATTAAGACCCAAAGAAAAAAAAAGCAAAAAACAAAAATTGTATCCTAAATTTTTGACTTTATCGATTGATATCTCGATAACGATGCTTGATACGCTAAAAATGATTCAAACGTTATTGTAGAGCACAAAGAAAGCTACAAAAAGTGTCCTACAAAATTTTTCGAAATCTCATCGGATAGCCGAGTTATTGCCGAGAAACAAATTTTACCCCTTTTTTCAAGATGGCGGCGAAAGCTCCTAGGAAAGCTTGGTCGACAATCTCAAGTTAAGCTTTTCTAGGTATCCCCTACAACATATTAAAAAATTAGAAGCGCAAATTCATTTTCTTTTTTGAATGTACGTAATGACTGGACTACTACAAATTACAAAATTCCAGAAAGCAAACAAAATATTCCTTGATTAATAAATAGTTCAGACACAGATTAGGTTCAGATAAGAAATCAAATTTATCTATCCTAGATTAGCTAATTGATATTAGCGGGTTTTTCCGTTTCCTCAATAATATATTCAGAAAAGGTGCGTTCTCGACAGAAATTTAATTTTCCACTCTCAACCAATTGTCTGAACTTTTATCTTCAAGAGCGTGTCAATTTCAACACTTTTATCCTATGAATAACCCATAATAAGATTTGGGTTTAAAGATTTTTTTTAAAGTTTGGCAGGATCCGTAAACTGAGCTAAAATTAATATTAATATTTACAAGATAAATAATGGAAGAAGGTGCACGCTGAATCATACGAGCTCTGGAAAATATCATTTCAAGTTCATGTTTACTAATATTTTATGAAAAAGCCTCACCTTTTGTCACAAAAACCAAGTTCAATGGTTTGTGAATGGAGAATGAGGAAATATCCACAGATAAATTAAAATGTTCATACAAACGGAAGTAATATTTTATTGTAAAAACGTTTGAGATATACCTTGCCGTAAATTTATTGCATTAATCTATAAAGTTCAACACCCGAAGGCACAGTTATAAATTAAAGAAGACAGTTTTCTATTTAGAGTAGTACTCAGTACTCAGCTACCTGCTTGGTTCGATTCATAAAATCCAAGCACGAAATACTTCAGATTGTAAATTTTTTTCATCTTTGTTGCCTGTCTTTTTTATGACCAATACCATTTACCGCCGGGTATTGCTGCAATACATTACAAGCCAGGTTAAACAATTTTTACTGGCGATAATGATGAGCGGCGAGCCGTCAAGCGAGCTTGTCACATTTTTGAGCTAGTAAAAACGGTTTCCTAGCGTGTCGTGAGTAATATGTATTTTATTTGTTTTTTATTTATAAATAAACTAAAAATTCATAAAAAACTAAAATTTTTGTTTATTATCTTATTGCAATTATTATTAAAATAAACTTTCAAACAATATTAGACCAAAACTCTAAACAATAATTTTATTTTACAAACTTTTTTTGTCGACTATCGTAAAAAATTAAAAGGTGTAGTTAGTATTGCTGACAATATATTTTTTGAAAAAGTGAAATTTGTTATTAATAGAGTTGTTCACATAACTGATGGCAAAAACCTTCAACTTTCACCCTCTTGCTTATTTCAATGCCAAAATATCGTCGCTCACTACTTATTTAACAACTATGGTTGCTCTGGTCCTACAAAAACAATGGCCAGTATACAATTTAGCGTCTTCTAATGTTAAATACATTGCAATTTTTTTTAGAATCTTACTACAGAATTATACTACATATTCTTTTCCTAGAAATTTTTGTTGAGTATAAAAAATATTTTGACGGTATTTTAGGTAAAAAATTTGTTCTTTAGATAATTGTCATTGATATAATAATAATACAATTTTAAATATATTGTTTATTATACAAGGTGTATAATATTTAACATTAATCACAGATGGCTTTGGAAAATGAAACAATTGTCCTAGCTTGATTTAGTTCTTTTATTACAATTTGAATGCCGGTAAGCTAAGCCGGTATTGCAGGTGTCTATTCACAACTGACATAAACGTTTTAGAGCACACTGCTGTGCACAAATGCCTGCCGTAGCTATTTTCTGAAAAAAAAGCTTTTTTAATTATTTAAAAAAACTGAAAATTTTTAAACGGGAAAAAATATGTCTTTATTACATATATAGAGCTCAAAAATCATAACCCAATCTAAATTGATAAACATCTTTACGCCATTGCGTAAGAATTGCACTCTGTTTTTACAAATTGTTACCAGCTTTAGTCTAACCGATCTAAGACATGGTGCTTGCCTGTCTTAGCCCCCCTTGATTAATCTTGGTACTATACATTCTGTATTATAGTAGTATTATTATTTTATTATATAATATTTCAAAAATATAATTTTATATCGTTAAAATCATTTTATTGTCTACAAAGCATTTTAGGACTAAGAATTTTAAATATAATTCTGCAACAAGTTAAATAAATGCCCCAAAAACTAAAAAAAAATTAAAATTTTTGTGAGAAATAGGGGGTATAATAATATCATAAATCAAGGGCGGTTGTGCTTTTTTGGCAGCCGGTCCTTTTTGACACTTTTTGGTAATCAAGACTTGAAAACACAGATTAATCAAATTTTTTTTGACTATTTGATTTCTAAAATAAAATTAATTAATTACAATTAATTATTAGTGGCGGTAAGTTAAGCCGGCATTGCAAGTGTTTATTCACAACTGACATTGACATTTGAGTACAGTGCTGTGTATAAATGCCAGGCCGCAGGCATTTGCGCTATTTTCTAAATGTGAAATAAATTTTTAATTAATTGGAAAAAAAAACGAAAAATTTTCAAAAAAGATAAAAATATGTATTTTTTATTTTACAGCGCTCAAAAAAAAATACGCAATTAAATTAAATTGTTATATTACGTATACAAATTTACAAAATCTGTAAGCAGCTATGTTTACAAAAATTGTTACTAGCTTTAGTACAAACTGATCTAAAACCCGCTGCCAAAAAAGTACAGCCGCTCTTGATTTATCTTAATATTATACACTCTGTATAAGATGGAAAATTGCAATAGGGTGGAGCTTGGCATTAAAATTAAAAGCTTTCTTTTTAACAAGCTTCTTTTTTCGGTATCCATAACAATATTTTTAGTATAATTTTCAAAAAAAACATTGATTTTTTTGATACCGCCTACGGTTTTCTTAATAATCATTAATATTTAAAATTAAAAAATATATACCTCAATTCAGTTCTTTTAATCAGTGACTTCAGTAATAGTTATATTCAAACTTGCTTCTAAAGGTTTAATTGTGATAATTGGACTATGATGTAGTATGAGTAAAGTATGTTACTAAAGTAGTCAAGTTCGGTGTGGCAAGCCAGAAGACGCTGAATCAACTGAGAGAAAAATTGCCCAGTCGCATACCATCTAGCACCTAACAATCGGTTTTCCTCGCAACTATAAGATGTTTCTCATCAAAAAGCAGCAAGCTCAAAATTTTGCAAAAAAAATTGTCACCAAGTGCTGTTTTGTCTTCTTTTTCTTTTTAGTTTATACACTTGTAATCTTCCAAACACAATTTTTATAAAGTTACTTTATGTTAACGCTTTTGCACTTGCATAACAAGAATAAAATTTTACTACAATAGAGCAACATCTAAATCATGAAGAAGAATAGCCAGTTTGGCAAGATTTATAAGAAAACTATTGCCGAGAAACCCAGTGGCCAATATCTCAAAAGCATAGAAGGCTTTTCTGCTGAAGAAAAGTGGAAAACCATTTGGTAAAGCTTAGAAATTATAAACAAAATTATACTTTAAGAAGATAGCTGGTTTAACCTTCTTCAAGGTAGTGTCAAATTAACCGATTGAGAACTGGGCAATGACATGTTTTTCAGTTTTTCACATTGGGCTTGTAGAGAGACCTTTATGTGTTTCCGAAGCTACTAGAGCAATTCCGCAATTTGCAATACTGTTGTATATTGCCACTTTTTAAGACTGAAAGACCGTTTTGATAAAATTTATTGTTTTACACCTGCTGTCCTAGAATGGTTACCTACTTTGAAGTCACACTACTTTTAGCTTTAGGCATATGAATTTTCTCCGAAAAACTGTTTGACTGCTTCATCCTCAGTCAATACACTTTAAACTACTTTAATAACTGCAAAAACTTTATTCTTGTATCTACTATTTTGGTTTAATAAAAATCCGTAAAAAAGCTTTGTAAGAAACTATTCAAGAGCGCTTATTATACCTTGATATTTTTTATAAATCTAAAAATAAAGTCATGAATTGAGTTCAAAGATTTTATCTGCTTGAAATTAATTATGTATTAATGCGGTGAAAATCTAGTAAATTTGACTTGACTTTAATTAACGTAAATATTATGCTTTTGAAGGAAGATCTCTATTAGTTTTTGAAACAACAAAAAGATAATATGTAGTCAATTTATCAAACGGACAAACATTTTCTGTGAAAAACAAACATATAAAAAGTCATAATAAAGTTAAAATATGGTCGATTTAGTATAATATAATAATGATGGTTGCTTCAAAAATAGCGTAGTTAATCGAATTAGCAGCGTGGAAGGCGTCCAATAATTAAGCTGATTAAGTTTTGGATTAAAGTCGTTAGACTTTCTCGGAAATTAAATGAAGGTAGGTCCTTTCTCTAATAGACGATCTATTAAAAATAATTACTTGACAAACACGACCTTGATTATTGAGATTACAAAATCAACAAATTGCTGTGGGTGGATTAATATTGTATCGAAAATAAACAATTAAGCTAATAGGTTAATAATGGAATATATTTTTTGTAATTTTTATTTGTTTACCTTATAAGAGCGCTAGCGATCCAGCAATTTGATTAGTAGCACCAAACACAATTTGCAGTTTTTCTAGACATTTAGTGACCGACCACGTTGACGAAGCTGGTTTTTAAGCGATAATAATAATTGTTGTTTATCTGATAAAGTAAATCTTTTTTACTAAGTGCGATGTACTCAAGTAATACAAATCATTAAGTAATACCAATACAATTGTTTCAATTGAGCAAAAGCCATTTAGTATTTGTTCAAAAGGCTTATCTTCAATCGTCGCGGGATTACCTTTAAGTCAAAAAGCAAAACAACCCACTTGTTATTTTTAATTTCATTAATTGGAAATGTTTTGTTTGTTTGAGATTAGGTTATATAAAAATTCTATTCATCATATTATATCAAATGTCTCAAAAATAATATTTAAACAGCTCGGCCAAAAACACAAAAATGCAGTTTTCGGATTTTTTCTCTTACTTGTGTCACAAAAAAGTGAGTCTTGATCAATGGTCTTGACTAGCACAAATTGGGGTCCCAATATCTGATCAATTTGTGTTAATTAATAAGGGTTTTGCGTACCGTGTTGCGTGAAAACCATATGTAAAATATGACAGTATCTTTTTTGGACGAACACGATTTTTATTATGCGACGCAATTTTGCGCTAGAAAAAACCCACCCAAATAATCCTTTTAGGCATTTTATGATTTTAGAATCTAAATCAACAAGAAAAATCGGTTGATTCTTTTGGTTGAAAATAGGTTTTTGTCCCAAGAAATTGCAGAACTAAAAATAGGAATCACAATATTAATTTTTGATATGAATTTTATAATGAAAAATAGTCCATTCAATTTGAGTTTTTAATAAGCTTATAAATGTTTCCAATTTAGATTCTTTTATATATGTATTAAAGCACTCGTGTTCTTACAGTCTTTTTAAAAAACTGGATGTTTGTCAGGAAAATAATTACGTCAAATGTCATTAATTTTAATTTTTTACTCAAACATTACTACCATTATATCTTTGAAAAGAAATACGAATTTATTTTCAACCGAGAGTATTTTGAAAAGTGGTTCATTTATTTAAAAATAAAAAACAAATTGACTTTGAGACACGACTGCTAAACTTTTATTAGTAAAGGGTCTCCAACCCCGTTACATGTGTTTTAAATTATTCAAATGGCAATTACACTTATTAACTTATTTTCTTTAGAACATGAGTTAATAGCTGCTGAATATCTATAATAAACAATGATTATAATAATTGTTCACAAGCTTTGTATTTCTGGCACTACACCTCAAAAAAACATTATCAGAAACTGTTTGCATTTTTTTCCTTTTTGTCAATTTTTAAATTTTTGAAAGTGTTTTCTATATGCTGTTATGTATGTTTTAAATCAAACGGCTTATTGCTGTTACGAACCGTTAGCATCGCAATGTTTTATAACTTAAAAATTTAAATTTTTTAAAATAAATTAAAAAAAAAGGCGCAACTGAATCTAATCCGTAGCTAAATGAATCTCCAATATAAAAATTTATAGATTTCTAATTAAAATTAGGTTCTAAAGCTAATTTTATTCTTTGTTTATTTCATTTTATTAATACTGGAATTTAAGAAGCTATAAACTAATTTTCATTTTCTGTAAGTGTGAAAAATGTTGTAAAGTAAATAATTTTCAGTTGTAGAAAAGCATAATAATTAATTTTAAATAATTTAAGACAGTAAAATTACATTATCGTATAGTAAATAGCTAATAAATAATATAAATTTATTTTAAGCTCCAATTCGTTACATTGAGTAAAACCAAAAGAATCAAAAACACAAAAAACAATTGTTTTTATTTATTTCACCTTCAATAGCGAATAACTTCTAATGGAAGTATTTTACGAAAAAGTACTATCAGAACATTCTTGTAGAGCATTAACGTACTTCAAAATACATTTTTTTAAATTTTTACATACTTATTTTTTCTAATTTTTTACAACAAATTTTAGTTAAACAATTTTATAGAAAAAAAATAATATCAAAATAACAAAGCCAGTTTTACTGCTTGATTGCTAGGAAACGGTTAGCCTGACAAAAATTACTTGAAAAAAATCTGCTTTCCTACAAAAATTTTTGTTGATTGTTTTTTTTTTGGTATAATAGTTTAACAGTTTTGACGCCAAAATAAGATCAAGACTAAAAAATAGAAAACGCAGTTGATAGATCTCTTCTTATTATTATTCAAGGACTGAAACTTTCAAGGTTTTTTTTTAACCACAAAGAGATTTTCAATAGATTTTCTAAAAAAAATACTAATTTTTTGTCTAATGTATATGGTTCTATTGAGAATTCCTCTAAGGCAACCATTTTTATCAATCGTTTTTTTCTAAATTCTCATTTTGTTGTAGAAATTGTTCGACATTGTTTTTTTTTCTTATTTTTATTCAAAATTTTGCATTATTTTTTGCAAAACAACAAAACATTTCAAACTTTGTACTGATCTTCAAGACTCTTTTTATTGTAACTTGAGTAACTTGTAAATTTAATACAAAAGAAACACATCTAATTAAACAATTAACAAAACATATGTAACTGGCGTCTCCACCATTTTAGTTAGACACTATAATTTCTTATAAATCTTTAACTTTCTACTAATCTTTTAGACTCTTTTCATAATAATTTGAGTAACTTGAAAATTTAATATAACAGAAGCTTTCCTGATTGAACAATTTTCTAACATTTTTATTAAAAACCATAATTGCTTATAACTGTTTGACTCTTTACTGATTTTTGAGACTCTTTTTATAATAGCTGTAGCGCTTAGTTTACCATTTAAGAAATAACGTTAATTTAATCTTTGTTGGAGACAATTAATTACTCACCCTCAATATCAGGTCATAACCCCAGAGTAAAACAAATAATTGCGTGCTGACCCTTCCCCATTAAAAAAGGAAGTGATAAAATCACAAATCACAGCGTTTTCCTGACAATTAACTGAAAGCTCATGAAACGATATAATTCTGATTGATAAAATGATCTTTCTTTGTCAAAGCTATTTCAAAATCCGGTATTTCCTCCGGACAGGAAAAGGCATAATAATGAAAGGGATTATTAATTCCAGAGGGTAATTGAAAATGTCGAATTTGTTCGAGTTGATGTGTTTTGCGGTTGTAAATGGTTTTATATAAATCTGTGATAGAACATTAATTAAATGCCAAGTGTGTGTATATTCATTCCACTTTTAGCTATTGCACACAGCGGTTCTTAAACTGTTCCCAACAATAATAAATAAAGTTTGATATTGACATTGAAACTTGGTTTTGATGGTTAATGGTTTGCATGGAATCGTAAAAGTTTCGAATTTCGGCATTGGAAGCTTGAGACGTGTAAGAGTAGCTTTATTGCTTTGTTAGTAGCTGAGATCTTCTAATAATAATAAAAAACAGTATTTTACAACTCATAAGACAAAACTCATTTTCATTGTAATCAACCGGAAATTAAATTTACAACCACAGTCTCTAAAAACCCTAAAAGTGGTTTGAGTAATTAATCAGCTTTTGTTTTTCTCAAAATAATGTTTTCTAAATCTATTGATGTTAATGTATGCATCATAACTTCGTAGCTCTATTGTAATGAAATTTTTTGGCATCATTAGAACCAAATTTGTGCTACAATATACAGTCTAAATGATGAGTGGAGATAAGCTGGCGCAGATAAAGTTGCTACCAGCGCCAGAAACATTGCTACAAAAATCTAAACTCAACCACAGTAGCGTGCATCGCATTTTATTCAAAATACATAATAATTATAAAGTAAAAAAATTCCAAAAACAAAAATTTTTAAAAGCCAGTTAGTACTTGTTACTTACATAAAGGTTATAATTATATATAATTAGAGAGCTGACAATCTACAATGCCAAATTTGTCTAACTTGAGCGCCTTTAAGACTTATTATTAGTTTTTAAATTTTTATTTAAAAATAAAAAAAAGAACTGAAGGGTTTACATTTACTTGAAATCGTCAGATACTTAAAATGTTGTTTTATTAGCATAGAATACATTAATCTGACAAATTCGAACTTATTCATCTATCAATTTTACTTACTATTTTTATCATTTTTAAAAGGTATAAGAAAGCGCTGTATATGTTAATCTGGCGAGCTCGAGTTAATCCAAAAGTTTAGTTATTTAAGTCAAAACGACTGTAAAATAGTGTAGTACAAAAGCAGAAGTTAGAATAAAGATTGCACAAAGCCATTAACACAAAAAGAAGAAGAAGAAGAAAAAACAATTAAAAAAAGAAATACCAAAAAAAAATGGTTAAAACAAAAAATGCTAAAGATGATAGAGAAATGAATGGTGCATGACCAATTCTAAAAACATATAAATTTTAAAAGTTTTAAAATCTGTTGATACTGACGATAAAAAAAAGTTAAAAAAACAGTAAAAAACCGCAAACAAAAACAGAAAAAAACCAATAAACAAGAAACAACATACTAAAATTTAAAAAAATACCTAAACAAAACAAAAAAAAACAGAACTGAAGAAAACAGTAAAAGAAACAGCAGTTGGAAAAGACAAATATACAAACGGTTATAAAAACATCAAAACTGAATAGAGAGACATAGAACGTAGAGAAGAAAAGAAAAAAGTTTACAAAGAATTGAAAAAACTAAAGATAAACAAATCAATAAAAAAAATACAATAAAATTAAAAAAAAAAATTAAATAGAAAATAAAACTAAATAAAATACTTTATTAAATTGCGTAGAAAAAATACAGAAAATAGTACCAAACCAAATAGATCAAAAAAAGAAAACTGATGGAAAAAAAATAACGATAAAAAAGAAATAAAAAAATTCGAAAAAAAAATTCTGTGGTAATTAACTTGCAAGCAATAAATCAAATGGTTGAAATGGCAGACGTTTATATTTGACATTTTTATGTAGCCTAATTTGCACTAACAAAATGTTGCTGCGCCTGCTACTATTAATGAATACGACAAAAAGTACAAATTAATATGTAAATATTCATTACTCTATTGGTTACAAATGATTCTAACATAAAGCGTGGTAAAAACTACTCAAAATTACTTTAATCTTAAAAATAGCTAAGACAAATCAAAACAAAAACAAACATAACTAAAAAAAACTCTAAAAAAACCGCAATTAAAAAAAAAAAGCTGTAATCAGAAAAAAAACGAGATCATAATCAAACAAATAAATAGAAAAACAAAAATTAAAAAAAAAAACTTTACAAAGAATTGATAAAATTAAAATTAAACAAATCAACAAAAAAAAGTAAACAAAAAAATTAATATCATAAGAATGTAAAAAAATAAATGACAATAAAACTAAAGCAAGAAATCAAAGAAATGACAAACAAAAAAAAGATAAATTAAGAAATTAAAAAAAATTAAAGAGTAGACATATAAATAAAAAGATAGAAAAAATATACAAAACAAAACAAATCAGAAAAAGAAAATTCATAGAGAAAGAAGATAACAGTGAAAAAAGATAAAAAAGCAATCAAAAAACTTGAGAAGGAAAACATTAAGATAAAACAAGATTTGACATAAGATTTTGCAGTACAAAAAAGGTTAAGAGATTTAGATTAGCAGGAAATGTTGCACTGCAACTTTTTTGATCTATTGTGCTCTCCTGGGTTCCGCCTGGGTAGGACTCAAACCCACGCCACTCGTTCGACCAGGTTTTGAACGCACTATCGTCACCTACTTGACTACCAAGCTACAAAGGTACAAAGGTACAAAAGAGGCTAAAAAAAGTACTAAGCAAAGTGTAGCAAAAAAAGTGTTTTGAGAAAATGAGCAAAGAGTGGAAAACGATGAAAGTAAAGTGAAACAAAGATATCGGTTTTTAAAAACCGATATCTTTAAAAAACGAAATCGGTTTTTAGATAGAGATAAAGAAGTAACAAGAATGGAAAAAACAGAACATAGATAAATTGAGTGAATTGAAGAGTAAATTTGAGAAATAAAGCAATAAAAGATTTAAAACAAAAAAAAAGAGAAGAAGAAGCATGATAAATATGAAAATAAAGAGAATGAAAATAACTACTGACAAGAAAATCATAAAAGAATATGTAGACTTTGCTAAGAGAAATCTATAAAGATATAACATTCAAGAAAGTGAATTAAATAAAAATAAAAGCAGAAAAAATGTTTAAAGACTTGATAAAAAGACATGTAAAAAAATAGATAAAAAAATTTAAAAAAAGCAAAAAGCGATCAAAAAAAATCAAATAGATATAAATATATTACAATATGTGTACAGATACATATGTTGAATATACCTATATTCGAAAATTTGTCAACACGAGAACATTAGAACAATAGAAGTTATTGTTTTTAAAAGTAAAAAATATTAATATTCATGTTAGAGAAACAGTGTAAAGTTACACATTTTTATTACTATATTATATATAAAAATTAACGGCAAAGCTAGTTTTAAATCTTCACTGCTATAATTTCAAAACAATAAATGCATAAAATGCAAATCGAAAAACTTGGTTAATAGTAAGTATAAGCGTTCTAGCAAGAGAGAAAAACTTTGAGTTTTATTCCAATTTTTTTTATCAAAATTGAGATAAAAACAATTCATTTTAGACAACATAAACATAAATACGGAGTAGAGCAAAAAAAAAGTCCAAAAATAAGAAACAGAATAATTAGTCTGTGAAAACATAATAACAGAATTTTTTAAGAGTCGTGGAACATAAATTCATATTCTACTGTAATATGTCTTTCAATACACCTATGATAAAATTTTAATTTAATAGTCAAAGATAAAGTATAGTATTCAATTTGTGTATAATGAATGATATTATATAACCCATTTATAAGGACCAAGGATTAGTTAAAACAAAATATTACTATTGTCGACGTTTCGCCATTTTATTGAGGCATTTTCAAGACTAAAAAAGAAGATACATTGGGATGATTAGTAATTTTTTCTTTATTGTATAACCTACCTAAGTAATAAGAATAAAATTAAATATTTAATAAGTCCGGGACCAAGCTAAACATTGGAACAACCATACATGACTGTTCTTTCCATGGACATATCAATTCTTATCTAAAAAGATGATATATAAAAATTTATACAAAAAAGAAAAAAATATCCAATCATTTCCAACACAACTACACCATTAACACTTGTTACATGATTAAAATTACAATTAAAATATTTAATTACAGTCAAATTAATTTTTAAATTTACACAAACCAAAGAAGCAACCTTTAAAATATTTTTTTAAAAAACTTTCAAGAAACAAAACAAAAACAAAAACAAAAACAAAATACAGTTCTTTACATAAATCACTTTTAGACTACTGATTTCAATATTAAATGGGCCTAACTCAACAAATTATGGTACACTGTGCTTAAATTTTGTATGTCTGTTCTACTATTGCATGTGGTTTCATCTTTATATATAAACATCATCTCAGAAAATAATCTCTTTACCAAATATTGCTCGCAATCTAAAACCTCTGCTTTTATAAAATTAAATTTGTGACCGGTTTCCTTTACATGTGAAGACAGAGCTGTTCTTTTTTTATCCAAATTATGTAGCTGGCAATCGTTCTGGTGGTTCTTGATTCTTTGGTTTAACTTTTGAGATGTTTGGCCAATATAAGACGCTTCGCAATTATTGCATTTTATTTTATAAACAACATTAGATTTTTCCAAGGCTGGTATGGGATCTTTTAGTTGTGTATACAAGCTATTAATGGTTTTATGATGATAAAATGCTAATTTTAATTTGAATGGTTTAAAGGCTTGTCTAAGCTGATTATTCATACCGCTTATGTTGATCATTCTAAAATATGTATCATTTTTATTTTTTGTTGTTCTATCTAATGTAGTTGATTGGTTTTCATTGATTATTCTATTAATGATGTTTGTTGGATAATCATTCATACCTAATATTTCTTTAAACTTTGTCACATTTTTGTGATGAAACGACCTATCACTTAATTTAAGCATTCTAAATTTAAGTGTTTTAACTACCGCTATTTTTTGCTGAAAAGGATGTTCCGAGTTAAAGTTAATAATACGGTTGGAAGCTGTTTGTTTTGTAAAGAAGTCTATAAGTATTGCATTGTTACATGTTCTAATTAGCTTCAAATCATTGTGTATAATGAACATCCTTACACTCAAACGATTACAATACTTACTCAATTCAGTCGCTTGTGCTCCAAACCATTCTTATGAAATGTGGGCAGTTACAAAATAAAATACTGCAACAAATAATAGATTTCAAACTGCTATTTTTAAAAACAATAAAGCTTTCTGTACAAAATTTACAATGTGTGTCAAGCACTTTTGTTTGTCTTCTTTAATTATCACTCTGGTTTGTCACAAAGCAGCGATGAATGTAATTGTTTTTTTCTCTTTGATCAGTACAATCAAAGCGCAAACCAAAAAAGCAATAGAATGTCTTTGATAAATACGGTTACACAAATAGAAGATCAAACATGGTAAAGTCGAGTGAATATCAAGAGCGTTCCTTCTCCTTGTTCTACATTTCGTGTGCAAAAAATTTGTCCAAGCAGTGAGCCGAAAAATTATTTTCTGTAAAATTATTTGAAGTGAAAAATCAATGATTGTGTGCCACTTCTGATGCTAACATGTAATTATTCAAGCTTATATTTTGTTTTCTGCTCTAATTTATGAGTATAAAAGACTGAGCAATTAATTGTCGGGGTAGAATTAGAAGCAATTTTCCAGGGATGACGTTGGTTTAGCCATCCATTCATTTATTCAAGGGTGGAAATTAGTAACTAGTTGGTGAAAGCCAGCAAGGGAACTGAGAGTTATAACAAATTATTATTTTTACTATAAAAAAATCTTAAAATATTTTATCACAATGGAATTAAAGCCAGACGTCGTGAAATGTTTATGTTTTAAAATCTCTGTCAAGAAAAGAATGCATTTTATTGCAGATAATAAATTCAAGCGTTGTCCTAACAGCAAAATTACATTCTTCTTAATGTTTATCTTTAGCCAGTTACAACGGCTTTAAAATAATAATAAGTTGGTAAAAGGAAGTAAAAAACTTTTTTATTACAGTAGCTCTTTGCGAGTAGCTATTGAAGATTTCTGGCTACATAATTAGAGTATTATACTAACTGGCGTAAATTATTTAGTCAACACGTCAGCTTTTCAGGCTCTAGTGTTTTTACACAAATACTTAAGTATACTTAAATATTTAAGTATAGTTGAAAATCGAGCAACCACATATTTTTTATAATTTTTGAAGTGGTGTAGCTGGTTACTAAAATGTCCAACATGTCAAGCAGATAACCTTACTTATTCTATTGTGATTAACATACCTATTATTCACAAGCAATAATATAATTTGTCAAAATGATAGACTTATATATTTAACATTTTTATGCAGGCCAATTTTTACCAACAGAACTTGTTCTTTTGTCAGTACAGAAGATTTTTTATGTTGGTATTCAATATTCTATTTTTTTAAAATTTGATTAAAAAACTATATTTGTCAGTTTTGATTCTCTCTTTTTGCTATTTTGGTCATAATGATGAACGAGAAAACTGATTGGAAATACGCCAGCACCTGAAACCCAATCCTTGTTTTGTCACTCACAAAAAATACGATATTTTGGTTTGTATTGAATTTTTGACTGGCAACAAACCCATAAGATTTTGCTATTATTTATAAGAAACAAAATAATAATATATGAATTTTTAATTAATAATAATATTAATATAAATCTTTTATGCACAAAATAATTTCGATGTTTCACATCAACTAGGCGTCTCGTGACAACTTACATTTTTTTTATCAGTGACATGATAAAAATCAGATTATAATAGTTTTTTTCAAATTTCGCAACCTTATCATTTTGAAATCTGCTTTGGTTTTTAAAATCATGCTTCCATTGGCTTATATTCCTTCATTTAAAAGTTTTTTGGGCAAAAATAGTTACAAGTCTATTCCCTAATTTACATAAAATTTACCACAATTTTTTATGTAAAGTTAAATAAGATCAATAAGAAGTGGAATATAAATTCAATCAATTGAAGAAAAATAAGGCCACTCAATCAAGCTCTCGTGGCTAAACATTTCTTTCGTGACTTATTTGGTTTGGAAGACACATGTATAATAAATAACTATAATAAGCTACATAAAAAAAAACTAAAAAAAACGGCTCTACAATTTAAATTAGAAAAATTTAGTGTAATATCTTTGAGGTGTCAATGTTACGTCAAAAGTTTTTTTTTGTTAATTTTGCTAATTTGTTAACTCTACTTGCAAACTTAGGTTTTTTTTTGGTTATGTTTCTCATTGTTTGCTTTTGTCAGCTTTGTTTTTTTCAGATTCTCTACTTTCTTTGTGTAATTTTGAATAAGGTAAACAACTACTCTGTTTTTTTTTTATTTTAAGCTGTAGAGGCGTTTTTCTTTATTTTTTTTTATGTAAGCTATTAAGTATTTTATACCGTTGAAATCAGAATAAACAACTCTACTCAAATGTAAAATAAAAAAGATGAGTTGCTATTTAAAAAATATATTGATGATTTCATTACTGTTAAAAAAATGGAGGAAAAAACATTCCTCGTATGCGTTATAATTAACCCTACCCCATGCTTTTCTAGTTTTATCTCCTGCTCTAGCAGAGTTATTGATTGAATTTATTCTTTACTTATCTTCCACGCTGTATAACAACTGCTTTATGGATTTGAAATATTAATATTAAATGTACAGTTGGTATTATTACAAACTGTCATTTCGTGGTAAAAACATTTCACAGAAACGGTTTTCATTGTTGCCCACAATATTAAATCTATTTTAATCATCATCAGCAATCACTGTTGAAGACGCCTCTCAGCTCCACAAAGTATTTGGTTGGCATCACAACACTCTTTGCTAATGGATTTTTTTTCGTAGCGCTTACGGCAACAACTCTAAAGAAGCCAAATTTGCGGTCTTTGAAAATCCTGCAGGTAGGTCTTTAGAGTCAGAATCCTATACTAGTTGAAGAAAAAGTGATGTTATAAAGATTCATCAGTTAATGAGCAAAAGCCTAGTCTAGTTGAAGAAAAAGTATAGAATCCTATACTAGTTGAAGAAAAAGTGATGTTATAAAGATTCATCAGTTAATGAGCAAAAGCCTAGTCTTTGATTCTTCACTTTCAATTTTTTTTTTATTTGTGTTGACGTTTGTTTACATTATGGCTAGGCCAATACTTTTAGTATTCAACATGGCTCCTCGATAATTATTAACTACAATCTTTTTCTCAATACTACAATTGAATTTGACAACCGAATACCATTTTTAGATTTAAAAGCCAAATGTGTTCAATTCAAAAACGCATTTTTGACCATCGTTTATTCAAAAACTCTCAGAGTCGGAAATGCTTTATTGTCTTCTCTTGATAAACAAATAGTTATTCATTTTAACAAATTTGAGCGTTTTTTAGATGCACACACACTGTGTAATGCCATAAAAAAGAGGTATTATTTTATGCTTTATTTGTATCATCATGTAGGTAATATTTGTTGAGAAATTAGATAAAACACAAAGATAATCAATATCAAAGATTTCCTTCCGGCATTTCAAGCGTAACTTCGCACATCCCTTCACCTAGTTTTGCCCTTTATAAATAAAACATCATCAAAATAATTATCACATAAGTGCCATTACCTTACCTTATAGTTTCTAATTCATAAACCTAATTAGGCATCTCACTAACAGGCTTTACACCACTATTTGTAATAGCTTCTGCTAAGAATCAGATATCGGCGGATAATTTTCAAAACCCACACTTTTATTTAATTATCAAAGCCGTAAAGCTAACAGAAACTTTAAATCAAATATATTAACCCAACCTTGACCCTTGGGATTTAATTATCCTGGTTTAGTGAAGACAGTTTATTGTTTTTTCTAATTGTAGCAATTTGGAGGAAGAAACGATTTTTCTCTAATGGAAAATGCTGATGCAATGGACAATGGATATACCTACTTTGCTAAATATAAAATTTAGCCTTCGGGAGCAATTTCACGATCATTCTATTAACTGATTGGACCTAGTTATTATTTTGATTATAATAAAGGGATATGTACTATATTATCTTTAGTTATTTTTGAAACTTACATAAGTAATCTAATAAAATATAATCGTTGAGCTTTAACTATCATAAACCTTTCTTAATAATATAATAAAAGAATATAATTTTGTATTACCTAGATGGCATAATAAAATACTTTCTCATGAAAATACTACTTCACATGTTCATAATGCTTTTTATCTAATTTCTTACTTAATTTTTTTTATCTTTTTCTTTAATTTTTAATTTTTTATTAATTTTTAACTGTAAAATTTAGAATTAATTTTTCAATTTAGTTAAAGATTATATTATTTAGAACTTATTATCTGAAACTACAATAATTATAAGCTATAGTTTAGATATTTTGTACCCATTATAGTCATAATATGTCTGTTGGGAAATAAATTACTATTATATCATGCCGTCTTACTATTTAATCACCAAAAAAATTAATTTTTTTTAAGAACAAATCCGATTATAGCTACAGGTGGTCTAAAATAAATGTTCTAAAATCTCTAAAGGTCTAAAAGTATGAAAATAAAAGTTAGTTTTTTTCAATTACACATTTAAAACCAATTTTCAAAATTTATATCATATAAATATAGAATATTAAAATTTTTAAAAGTAAAAATTTAACATACTTTTTTAACTGTTCACACAGCTCTACCATTTGCCAAAAAGTTTGTTTAATCTCTCTTTCGACCACCAAGTGGTCATCATCAGAAGATGGATAAAACTGTCCCATTAAAGTTAAAAAAGCTACGCTAATGAAAACAAAAACTATTAAAAACGATATTGATAAAACAATAATTCAAAAATCATATAAGCTTAAAAAAGCTTATATTTTAAAAAGTTAAAAAATTTTTTCTTTTAATGTGAATTTTGTTAACTATATAAAGAAAACTTTTATTCATCTCCTGATGATGACCACTTGATGGTCAAATAAGCTCTCAAAATCGATTAAACAAACTTTTTGGCAAGTGGTAAAGCTGTGTAAATAGTTTATTGTGCCAAGTTTTATCAAACATTTTTTTTAATAAAGTTATTTATTTTTTTAATTTTATTTATCTAATTAGGAAACAAAAAAAACGGAAATTGTATTCATAGAAAATAGCAATCTTTTGTTATGAAAAACTATAAAATATATTATCCATTTAACATTAACTTCAATATACTGAGGGTACAGAATAACGACAACTAGGCTGTAAATTAACCTATAAAATGTAACGTTATTTTTAACAGTTACAGCAATATGGTTTTTAGCTCTGTTTTAAATTGTCCACGAGGCGAAATAGCTTTTATTTGTTCTGGTAATTTATTAAATTTATCAAAGTCCTTCTAAAAAGTACACTGTTGACCCACTTACTGACTTGACTGGCATCAAAGGTATTAGCGTGATGTCAAGTCTTTCTGATCTCTTTTAAACTTTCGATTAAGTTGTGGTTGCATCTTTCTCGTTGAACTACTCAACATTTTATGAAATATTCATCATAATAACTTAAAAAATTTATGAACCAAATTATGCATTATTATTGTATTATTGGCTTAAATTTGTAATTGTTTTGTGTTTTAATTCGCTTATTAGCATACATTATTTTTTGTTTTCACTAAAAAATAAAAATGTAAAACAAATTAAATGAGAATTAAAAAAAATACGATAAACATTCATACAATTCATTGTCAATTCTACTATAAGCATTGGTGCTATAAGTATACGTTTTGTTATATTCATTGTAATATTCTGATATTTTCCTAAACGTAATCTCGTTATTATTTATTATGTTTATTACATAAAAATGTAGCGTCTTTCTAAATCTCCAGCTAATCATTCTTTATACGGGCTATTTTTTTCCTTGATGTTTCAAAATAAATTTATATACTAAGAGCTTGATTAACTTCCATCCTCGGATTTACTCTGAAGTTCAAGGTATGGTTTTAAATCTTTTACGCGAAAACTCTCTTCTGCTCTTATTGTTTGTCTAATATTTCATAAACATTATTCCCTCTTCGCTGTATAAATATAAATAAGCTATATACCGTTTTGCTATTCTTGTTGCAAAATGTTTTTTTTTTGATCTGTTGGTTTTTATTCGTGTTTGTACACCTGCAAAAATTAAGTAAATTTAGTTTTTGTTATTTTTAGTCTTAATTAGTTAGTGAGAACTAGGTGAGTATTGCGAATTCATAAATAAAAAACAAAATAATCTATCAATTTTATTGTATATTTAAATAAAAAGTTTAATGCAAATTCATTCAGCCAACAGATGTCGCTTGTTGAATCATATTGTATTTTTTATTAAATGTTTTGATCAAACAACTTTTAGTCTTAGCTCTGCACTAATCTTGAGATGTGAATAATTTTAAATAATTTTTAAATATTTTTTCTGAGTCGGCGTCATATTAACAAACTCTATGTTATGTTTATCTTCTGAAATAAGGTTTATATATAATTTATAGTCACAATCACCACTAATAAGTACTTTTTAATCAATATTTGTAAGCATCTATTTTATAAGCATTTTAAAGTATTTACACAAATACCTAATACGTGTTTATTCATCCATTTGGCGCCGACTCAAAATTGTTAATATATTTACATTAGTGTAGAAGTTAAGACTATAAAGTTTTTTTATGCTTTTCAGTTTTGTTTTTTTCAGAGTTTTACTTTTTCGTCAACAGGTTTAATTTTTTGTTTTTTAGTTTAGTTTTAAAAATCGGTTTTTTTTCTTAAGAAAGTTTTATTTCTTTGTAGCTAAAATCTACTGCACATTTTAAAATTTTTGTTCTGTTGTAGTTTTATTCAAATTACAAATTATCATGTTTGTCAATTTTTACCAGGATCGGTTCATAGCTAAAAATGTGAGTAAACAACCAACCAATCCTTATTTTTTTATTCTTAAAAGCAAAATATTTTTGCTAAATTTATATAAAACTAGCTTTGAAGAATATTTTATCTAGTAAAAAAATAATTGTTAAAATCAAACTTTTATGTAAAAACTTATGCGCACAACAAGAAAATCATAATATAATATACAGGTTAAATCACTTTTTTTTACGTCGCGTCGGTTGATAAACTAATTGATAAAAATTATACGATTTATTATTAATAAAAAACATAACAATCATATTTATACAATTAGTTTGAATATACAATTGTGTATTCAAAAACCAAAGCACTTATCAATATAAATTTTACAAAAAAAAAATGACAAATCAGTATAAAATAAAACAATATAATATGGTAGAAGTCTATAATTTTATAATAAATTATGTTAATATTTAAAGTAAAATATGCACTAAATAACGTGTACAGTTGAAAAAATTTAATAAAAACCATATGGCATTTTAAGTTATAGAGAAAGAAATTAATCTTTAAAATCCTTCATGTAATAGTTAGTGAACTGAGAGGGATGATTAGTAAAAGTTTCCAGACGATTGGTAGGTCGGGCATTATTATAAATGTTCGAACTGTGAATTGTTTATTATCATCGTGTTGCTGTTATTGATAAAGTGTGGTTTAGGGCATAATTGTAAATTGAGTGCTGAGTTTCTGAATTCGGAAAAATAATGCGTAAGGTATTATTGATAAGTTGTAATATACTTGGTAGCACAAATATGTATTAAATATGTTAATATAAAATATCTACGGCAGCAACTATAATTTAACACCTGGAGTACGGTCTATGTGACGTTGCATCTCAGACTGTTTGGTTGTACTTCCTTGACTGAAGAATATGACAACTGATAAGCCACAGATAAAGCCGAAACTAATAGTTTCATGCTTCCATGGTTCTGACCCGACTCGCGATGTATAATTCTCAGTTTTAATATTGTTTATTATATTTAATATATATAATTTAACAGATGTTGTTTTCTATTTTTGACTCTGTATTATCTCTTTGATAGATTTTCGTTAAATAATTAATATCTATTAGTTAATGATTGATGAAAGGTAATAAATTGATATTTTGTATGTGCTATATTATATGTATAACGTAGTTTCAATGGTCTTAACGCTTTTGATGTACTTTTCTCAATCACTAGATCACTAGATATAAATCAGTTAACTAGCAAATTTATAATTATTTTTACACCACATAAACTAAAAAAAGATTCATATTGTAGCCATTAACCGGCAATAATAACACACGAAAAACCGATTTGACTCGTATCATAAAGCTGATGGCTTCTGTCACACATTAAGAACTAAGCATCACTAAATTTGTTATTCGCAGTTTTTTTTACGATCCGTTTTATTATTACGTCAATACTTTGTCACTCACCTCCGGCTAATCTAATTCTTCAAGCAAAGTATCCCGAAAGGTTTAGATCTGCATCGGATGAAGAGAAAAATCTCAAGTCACGTTCTTTGAGAGAAAGCTCCAAGGAAATTATCCTTCAGCCTGATTCAGGTGCACGAGTAATTATAAATCGATTGGAAAATTTAAATTTTACATTTAATTTTTGATTTTTTTCTATCGAAGAAATTCCGTTTTTAGCGATTGAACGCACCAAATTGATAAAATGCTAAACAATTTTCAGTTTAGGAGCCATAAGATAAATATTAAAAAGCTTTTCCTCACTAAATTGCATGTTTAAAAACTTCTTATATTTAGCCGTAAAATGTAAAATATTTTAACAATTTTTTTTATGAGATAAGAGATTCTTCAAAGTTGATGCCACAAAAATTTGATACAATAATTCTGTCTTTAAAAAGAAAAAAATTAAGAATGAAAAAATAGACACGCAAATTCTAATAACACTGCAACAAAACAAAAATTTGAAAATCTGTTTACTTTAGCTTTAAAAAATTTGACACTTTTTTTACCAAAACATTATCTTTTGGAAATAAAAACAAACAGATAAAAATAAATTGTAAAACAATTTGTGTGTGTCAGGTGTAACACAGAACAGGAGTTCACTCTTTAAAAATGATTGTCTTTAAACAGGTCTAAAAAAGCTTATTTGTCTAAAAAAAAACCGATATTATATCAGTGTAGAAACGTTTAATTTTAATTATATTTAATTAACATTTTGTATAATTATTTGGCAAAATAGTCATTCTTACATATCGTACAAAATAATTATTTATTTTAGGCGTTCTTGTTTCAATTCGCGTTTGGAGCCTTAAACGCCTCGTGTGAGTCGAGTAAAATGCACAATTTAAACAAGAACGAGTGAAATACAACGTTTTACTGTACGACATGAGATCTTGCAAGTTCCAAAAGTTTCCAAATCTTTAAAAATAGTTTGGCTTTTTGTTTTGACATTTTTTTTTTAATTTCTAAATCTGCTTACATAGGAGAATTATCATGACAGTGTGCTGCAGTAAATATATGATTACAAAAGTTGATCTACTTATATATTATTATGTTTAACCCCCCCTGTCCCCAAAACACGGCAATTTAGTTAGATTTAAAAATTATTACAGTTTTTGGAAAGTAGTGATAATGGCAACATTATTTTTTCAAAGCTTTCAATTTGAGAATTTTGAAACACAATTTTCAAAAACTACAAATTGTGTTTTAAACTAAAAAAATCTATAAGCTTTTTTTTTTGAAAAATTAAGTTAAATGACTATTTCTCTACGCCTTTGCGATCATATTATTTGCATTGTTAGATTTAAAATTTAAAAACATTCGAACAATATGACATAAAGATAATAATACATTTGCTGCATTATTGTAAGGATTTTTGAATCCAAATCTGACATTTTAAAATTTTAATTTAATGATATGGGTACAAGTACAACACTAACATTTGAAATAATTAAAAGTAAAAATTTTATCATTTTCAAATTCAAAACATCTCTAATGGCCACCGAAAGCAGCAAATATTTAGCCATTTTTGTTTTAAAAGTATCAACAAGATTTTGGAACATCAACATCTATAAAATATGCAATGTCAGTTTTTTTATGATTTTCGACCATAACTAACTTTACTCTTTACTACTTTACTGTTCACACAATTTTACCACGTGCCAAAAGTTTGTTTAGCAAATCTCGAGAGCTCTTTTGACCAACCACCACGTGCGGTTATCATCAGGGAATGAATAAAACCGCAAAAAACATAATTGTACATTACGACTAGGTACATAATCTTATCATAGACACAGGGTTTTTGAAAAAAATTGTTTCAACGATTTATATAATTATTACATACAAAACAATATCTAGATTATTATCATAGGTCATTATATTGAGATATTGTCCAAGCATTTTTTAAAAAACAAAAATAAAATAGCTAAATGAATATGAGAAGCAGTATATATGTGGTGTTCAACTAATGCTGTCGTACTTACCTTTTACAAAAAGACAGAAAATAAATAAAACGGTGTTTGAAATGTCTCATTATAACTAACTGTCTTCATTGCAACAGGTAATGATAAAGATCAATTAATGTTATCTATCATTTAGGTAACATTTTGCTCTTTACTCTTTGTAACGCCGTTTTATTTTAAGCTCATTACTTTCAGCTTTATCATTTTAACAGCTTTATCAGCTCTTATGCAGCAATGCAGTTATTTAACAGTTTTCTCTTTCATCTTCATCTATAATTTTAGTCAAAGAATAATTTTTCTTTCGATTTTACATTTGGTTATTGATAACAAAATTTAATTTTTGGCTGTAGTTGCATTTTTTTTTTCTAATTTTGGTAAAAGAACAAGAGCATTAGCATTTCTTAAAAGCAAATCAAAAAGCTTTAGTATAAAATAGCTTTATTTTATACCTAAATAGAAGTGTTGGTATACAATTATATATTCTATAATTTTCAAATTAATAGCGTCAATTTTGCTAGTATAGTAAAATGGTTTGAGATTTATACGCGGCAGCAAATTTTATGGCACCAATCAATCAGACATCCAAAGTTGTCGGTGAATACTCGGTTCACACTCAGTTTATAACAATATATAACTTTTTATCATCATTTTATCATCAGGTCATTTTAGACCTAAATTCTATACCACGTGATTAAACATTCTAGATGTTACAAAATGTTGTTTTACAAAAAGTATAAAAAAGCTTTTTGTACAGCTTATACACAAAGTAAGCATTTTCTCTTGCATTTGACAACGCCAAAGTAAACTTTTCTGACAAATGTCACGTGCCAAAAACGTAAAAACCAATAATTTTCTAACCAATCAAGAATAGTTTACAATTCCAAGTAAACATACTTTGTGTGAACATTTTGAATTTTTAATTTTGTAAAAAAAACTTGGTAAAAATAAAATGTTCTCAATTATTAAACTGTAATAATTATTAATTACGTACTTTCAACCGTGCTTTTATAAATTATTTAGAACAACTCGTGTTGCGTAATTGATCTTGATACATTTTTATTGTTGTTGATAGTATGAGTATCTGCGTATGAACTAATCAAAAAATGAACATACGTATGTACAAAAGCTTATAGCAAGAGTTGATATAAATAATGTGGGTTTGTGACCTGTGCAAAGATGGGTCATGTGTTTGGATAGAGATTTAAGCAAGCGTGTTATCTACGTTGTAAACTACAAACCAGTGGTATGGAAAAGAGTTTACTGTTCTGATTCTGAGGTTTTGTCGCACGTTAACTGTTTCTAAGAGGAAAACTATGAATATTAGCAGCCCTGCGATTACTGTTGATGACAACGATCGTTACAGCAAGTTTCCGATTGAACCAATTAAAGTTTAATTCTCAATAGTGTCTGAAATAGAGAACATAATTTCTAACTTTGTTACTACAAAATTATAAACATAATAGTATAAAATTAAAGTTCTAAAATTATAGCTTGAAACTGGTGGTATAGTGACAATTAATTGTATCATAATAATATTGTACTTAAAACACAGAATAGAGAAAATTTTTGTAAATATTGATTGATTGCTTTGAAATTTTTAGCACTATAAATTATTAACACAGTTTTATCACCTGCCAAAAAGTGTGTTTATTAAATATCACAAACTCTTTCGGCTACTATGTAGTTATATAAAAATGTTAATACTAATATAATGATTGCTATTGCTATTAAAAACATGCTCGGCTATACTGGATCTGTTCAATCTGCCGTATTTTAAGTCTTCTATGTATCTGGTTCAAATAAATAAATAAATATCAATTTCAGACTTCTTTAGAAATGAAGTTTTGTCTTTTAGACCTCTTAACAAATCTTTTAATTTTGATCGTGTCTGACAAATCGCTTTTAATTCTAAATATTTAAGCATAACATCAAATTTGTTAATTCTCGTTTATTGGTTTGATAATTTTTTTTATTGGTTGTAAATTATGGTTTATTTATAATTATATTTACTATTTCTTTATTATATCATCAATATTAACAATTTTTTGATAAAAGCTTTTTCTTAATTGAAGTTTTTAGACTTAAAGTTAAATAATCTATTCACTAAAAATCTTTAGGATACATACTTAATTTGAGTCATTAGGTATGCATCTTAAAATGCTTGTTTCTTCTCTAAATATATCAAATTCTAAATCGCCAGTTGCTTTTGTAATTACGCTTACATATAAAAATAATTTGATATAAATGTCTCTTATATAAGCAAATTTTATTTATGGATAACAATTATTTAAATTTGATACAAATTTTTTGAAGCTTTCAGAATTATAAAACAATTTTTTTTGACAAGTGGTAAATATGTTTAAGGTTAATAAACTCAGTGGTTCTCCCTTGATAGAAAACTAAGGTCACTGTAGAAGTGTAGGTAAAAATTTAAATTCTGACTTCGTTCTTTTAATAAAGATAAGAGTGATAAGAGACTTCTTATCAACCCTATATTTTCCAGTCGCAATTTGTTTTGTGATATTTTCAGGTTCAGGAAACTTTAGCACTAATTTATTAAAATTCAATCTGATGCGACACGCATGCAAATAGACTATGTATTCAAATAGACTTTGTGCTTAATTCGTGTCTAATATCTCAACTTATCAAAAAAAAAATAAATTGGTAAAGCAATGAAATTTATTGGGAATGTTCCACAATCCTATCAAAACGCTTTAATCACCAATACTTTTTTGTGAACTGTTGTGGTATAGATTGTTTTTACAGAAATTTAGTTATCCAAAAATGTTTTTTTAAGCGGTTTATTTTTTCCAGATTCTAATATTGATCATTCAGTTTGGGTTATGATTGTGGTGGTAAACTTCTGATGACAGAAAAATATACGTTTTTTATATTTTTTCACAGTTTAACTCCTAATTGATGACTTATCTTTTTTTTCCACAAAATTGTATTGCTAATAAGCTTATTTCACTTTATTTATTTGAATCAGAAGGAGAAAAACTACCATTAAATTGTTTACAACGCTTTTACAATAGTGAAGAAGAATGAAAACAATACCGTCTGTTCCAACAGTTTATTTCACAATTTTCAAGCGTTTGTTTTTAAAAAGATGTGTGTTATTTTGGTGCAACTAATATTGCGGTGCTACTGTACCTTACCTAGACATTTCTAAAATCGCTTTTTTGCATCTCAGAGTTTTTTACTTTGCAATAAGAACTAGGATATATTGCTTTTTAAAATTATTGTACCAGCAGCTTGACAATCTGTCACAAACATTAGACAGTCTAATGTCATACATTGTTAGAAATTAAGCATTAAAATCCAAGCAATAAATGCCGACTTAAATTATTTTGTAACTGCTTAGAATTTTGTTTGTTATCGAGATTGAATTATTAGTTTGATACTGTGAAAGTTATTTTGCAAAATATAACAATACTTTTTAATTTATATAAAATAATAAATAAGTTTTGATATATTAACTTCTATGCAAAATGCATCTTTTTTTATCACCGATAAAAACGCCTGTTCCTCATAACTAGACTACATCTATCTAGTAGTCGTCACTTTAATATTTTTTATTCTGTCGTTAATTAATCTTGCCAAAAAACACTCGAGCTTTTCTTTTATCAGATAATTTTATCGTCAACTTCAACTTAAAAAACTAAACATTAGATAAAATCGTTCTATGTTTTTATTGGAAAGGAGAAATCTCAAAATACTATAATGAGGAAACCAGAATCTAATGATAGCATTTTTCAAATAAATTAAGAAAAACTTTAAAAATTATAGTGCGTTAGTTAATTTTTTCGCTCAATATATTAATTATTAATTGAGTGACTTTATAAATAAGAAATTGTACTAAAGTTGTTTTATAAAAGTTTTCAATTTGTATTTTTTTTTTATCTCAAATATGTGTCAAAGCTTTCAACAACAAATTACTGATCTGATTTATGGAGCAAAACAAATCACTTTGAAAAAAAACAAAAGCAACTTGAACGATCTTAATATTCAACAATAAGAACCGGTTGCATAAACGCAAATCAAATTTTAATTGTCATCAAATTGTTGATTGTCTTTTTATTGCCATCTGATTGGTCAATATATTGATTTGATTGCTGGTTAAGGCTTAACGGTTATCAAATTGTTAATTAGCGTTTGTGCAACCGGTTCTAAGCCTATCTGATGGAAAAAAAACAATAACACTTATTTTTTTCAAAGATTTATTACGCAATCATTATTATAAAATACCTGAAAAGGTCAATATTTTGATCGGTCTAACCAAAAATATTTTCAAATCATTAGAAAACGCATAGAAAACTGGCGATAGTGTCTTTTTTAAACAGTTTTTTAAAAATTTTTTATTTAAAAAAAAATAGTTTATTATCTTGAAAACGAAAATATTTAGTTGTTGTTGAATACAAAATTACAAGGCTTAAGTATTCAACCTACTGTTGAAAAAACACATCTAAATTTAAAAAGCTTAAAGATAAATAAATAAACTAAAAACTTGTAATTTCTTTGATGAGAAAGCTAGCCATAAGACGAGTTCAAACGTTGAAGAACCACAATTAAAGAGGAGTTGTTTGAGAACGTCGCAACGTTTGTTCAAAATTCCAGTAAAGCTCTTTGACAAAAAAAAATTAAGATTTACCAAAATTAAATATTTACTTTTGTATTTAATTTATAAAAGTAATAATACGGTTTTAATTTTCATATTTTACGTTCTTAAGATTGTAAGAAGTTAAGAAGTAAGAAGGCTACTTAACTCGGTTTTCATAGTTGTTTAGTATATTGGTAAGACAATAGGCTATAAAAATCAACAAGTTACAAACAAAATTAAAGTAAATTAAGGTGATCGCTCTTAAAAATCAAAATTTTAACACTCAAAAGGTATAAACGATCACAAAACAAAATGATTTTTTCTTACCTTTTCTGTTAATCACCGAACGAAACAAGTAAACCTCTTAACAAATGCTCGACTTTTACAATTTTCTTTATAGTTTTTTATATGTGATATATAAAAGTTTTGCGCGCGTTTGCACCAATGAAGAGGCAGCGTCGCGACGTGTACAAGGCCTACTGTGCAATAAAGTGGCGTCGAAGTGAATCTTCAACGGTCTTGCTTTTTGCTATTGCGCAATTTCAATAAATGCAACTTTTGCATTGTATAGTGATTGGTTCACTTAATTCTTCTTTTGTAAAACGATTATGAATTTTAATACTATTGTTCGATTCTGTGTCATAATATGACGTAGCGATAAGATGCAAACAGAGTTGCAACGAATAGTAATATTCTTATAGTTGCTTTTAAGTTATGAAATCATAACAATAAACATATATTAATCTCAAATGTCTTTTTTGGTCGTTTTAAGAGAACTGGATATTTTATGATGTATTCTAGGGTTTTATTTGCTGAAAGTCCGGCGAAGCCGTATTACTCCTTGTTTTATATTTTAGATGAATATTTTAAGAATATGAGCTTTATTATGGCAAATGTTTTTGTAAATAAAAAAAAGTGAGGTTGCAGGATCTTAAAGCCATAACTTATGGCTGTATTTAAGCATATAAAGTTTCGTAAGTGGTATGTGGACTGGCATTGTTATGCTGAAAGTACCCGCTACCACTTTTTTTGTCATAAAGCTGAGCAAAAAATGGCTGTAAAATTATCTCTCGGTATCTTGCACCAACAATCTTTTATTAAAAAGAAATGGCAGCTTATACTCTTACTTTTTGAAGTGCAGTAGAACCTTGTGTAAAAAAAATAGATTTTTCCGAACTCTACATTTGCATATTTTGTGAGTCTAAACCGTCCAACTGAAACCAGACCTCATCTGTAAAACAACTTACGCTTAACAAATTTCCATTGAAAGGGTTGATAAACTAACGACAGTATTGGACACTTATAGGATAGGATTGACAGAAAGGAGTTGATCTACTGCTGGCAAACGATAGGGATACAAGTTAATATCTTTTTTCAAATTTTGTGGCAAGTGGTAGTTGATAATTAAATTTGTTGTGAAAGACAACGTAGAGATGTTTGTTGCGGTTTTTTCATTATTTGTTTTACATTTTTGATACCTTCTTCTGGTGTCTCTTTGAAGAGACCACTACTTTTTTTATAATCTCACGAGCTAATTTTACAAAAAAAATTAATACAATGTGTTCCATTATAATGAATAGTGTTTGCATTAGGAAATTTTCGGCGAACTTCTTAAAAACAAGCTTGAATTCAGTATTGCCATCCACCATCAACTCAGGGGCCATTACGACAATAAGATTCTACCACAAAAATTTTCTGTTCCTGTGAGAATACTATTCTAAATTTAAAAATATAGAAATTAAAATATTTTGTAATTATTTTGACATTTAACGAAATTGATTAAAAAATTATAGTTCGTTCACACAAACTCATAGGCATAGCCAACTTTGACGCCAAATTTTAAAAATTATGTGTTAGAATCTGATATATTACATAGAATATTGCGTTTCTAATGCTAAAAAAATTAAAGAAAAATTCACAACTGCCAAATAAGAACAAATGCAAAAAAGATGCATTTGTAAAAAGCTAAAGGCTACAAATGCATTTCTACCCCCCTTCACTCTCTTGCTAGATCTGTAAAAAGTCGTGAGATAAACAAATATTAACAAATAATTATTATTTTAATTCTTATTTATTGTAATAATAATTAATAGTTGTAAAACTTTTAGCGCAATTATTTGTTGTTATTCTTAAATTTTTATAGAATTTCACTTATATATATCTGGAGTAACTCGTATGTTTTAGAATGCTCAAAATAATGCTTTTTTTAATCAGTAACTTAGCATTAGTTATATTCAACGTTGTGTCTGGCGGTGTTACTGTGGCAATTAGTTAAGGATAACTGACAAAAGTATCCAAGCTTAGTGTCGCAAGCGAGATGTCTCAAAGTTAAACCGATTGAACCAAGTAATGCGTCGCCACAAAACGCGGCAATTTTATTTGTGGCTATAGTGATGTTTCACATAAAAAAAGTATATTTTTATTGCGTCATAAACCTTTTTGACATTGCAAAATACCGAATCATAGATCAAAGAAGTCATAAAGGCAAATTATGTCAGCTGTATTTACATGATGCAGTGAATGTATGCAGATTCTATATAATACACCAAAACATAAGGACTAAGTACCGTGTTTTTATAAATTATTTAGATCAACTCTTGTTGTGCAATTTAGCTTTACAGAAATTTATTGTATTTGATAGGATGGTTAAATCTTTTTTACAATAGCACGACAGGCTTGTATCTGCGTATGAACTAATTAAAAAATAAACATACGTTTAAAATTCTATGGCGATCTAAATAATTTTTTATAAACACTCTTAGACAATACAGTTTTACATTTATTCAATTTTTTTTAGAAAATTGTAGAACTTTTGTTTTTAGCTTAGTAATTAAAAACAATTAGCAATTATTTCTTTATAAAATAGCATTAAGTGCATCAATAAACTTTATACACTAATTTTACTTTGTTAAATTAGGGTGACAACTGTCAACTCTTAGGCATAAAAAGTAGTACTTTTAAAACTTGGCGAAAATTTATGAATCAACAACACATTTACAATTACAATTATATAAAGTTTTTATAAGCAAATATTAGAAAAAAAATATGCACAGCGTATCAGTGCTTAGGTTTTTTTTTGTTTCACAAACTGCTTGGAACAACAGCTGCGTTTTAATATAAGAGGTGCAAAGATATTATATTTATATTTAAATAAAAAGCATTTGATTGTAACCTACAAAAATTTCAATAAAATAATATTTTATTAACAATTTATTTTCTGAATGCATCTTATCGAGTAGTTCCGTATTTGACTTATTAATTGATTTAAGAGACTGCCAAATGTATTCTGAATTAGTAAATTATTAAAAAGTTTATTTGTTTAGCTTCCAATTTTGACAAAAAACTGTCACTCGTCACTATATTGTCGGTGTAAAAACGAAGCTGTTAAAAAGTAAAATCTATCAGTGTATGAAGTATGTGTGAACAGTCTAGCCCAACATGTTACAATAATAAATAGCGTTCAAGTTCTAAAACATTTTACTTTGACATATATCTATATTAATTTAAAATTAAAGACAAAGTAAAGGTCAACAATATTACGTGCTTTAGAATATCCAGCCAGCCAATCAACGCACTTTTTGCTAAGATATATACTGATTCAACCAATAGAAACTCTAAAAATTTCTACATGCGTTTTTCTTTGTTTACATTTTGTCGTTAACTTAAAAATACTGAAGTAGTTTTAGTCTAAAATTGATTGTAAAATACCTCAAACTTGAAACACAAATCTTGAAGATTCTTCTACACAAGGTTCAAGGTATCTAATAACAATTGTAGCTAATTTTACAATAGACAATTATAAAATGCTTTTTTGTTTAAAGAAACTTTACTGTAAAAAAAATTTTAGTATTTTTTAAACTGAAACCTTCTGTTAAATTAAATAAGATTTAATTTGAATATTATTCTGTTACTGTTGTTAACTTTTAGCCTTCCAATAGGGTGATAACCTCAAAACGTCGGCATCCGTTAATAATTTAATAAAATATCCAAAAAAGTAATAATTGTTACTTTTTCTAAATGCTTTGTGACCAGCTTAATTGCACTATTTTTAATCCTTGTTTACTAACAATATTTTCTATCTATCCGCACTTTTCCTCTTCACTGTTGCAATCACATTCTACAACGCATTTGTCAAATTTGTTGCACGGAGTCTATATTTTTATCGTAAAGTTTCAAAAATATTGTTTTTGTTACTTAAAACGGTATCAAATAAAAACAATTGTTTTAGGGAAGAATCTTACCGATTGAGCCTTCTATATATTAGATATACATATATTATAAGTAAGATGCTTTTTCACAATATTTTAAAGATATTTGGTATGTTTATCTATTCTTGTTTATTTCATGGTTGCGCCTGTTTTTAATATTTAACATTTTTTGCATTATGTTTGAAAAAAACGTGCTAAGAAATGGTTCAAAACTTTTAAATTTTTGATACATCTATTGGTTTGTCTTACTTTTTACAGAAAAACATATTACTTCCAGTGCAGCACTTTTACACCATATAAAATTTTCAATGCAGTCGAAATAAATTAATAAAAATGCAGTTTGATCGGTTTATTTGTCTCGTTGAATTACATCTGAATTTCAAATTTAGTTATCTCGAATAAAAATAATGTAAAGGGTTAAAGTAGCGTTAATGGCTTTACAATTATTTTTTAATTCAATTAGCGCCTTTTTCGCAAATATTAATCTAAAACTCATCATTTTTTCTTAATTCTGTAGCAAAAAATATTATGAAGCTTGTTTATGCTAAATAATTAAATTGTACATTGCTAATAAAAGCTGCCAATTTTAGGGTGCTTTGACTGAATAATTCAAGAGGTTCACAACGCTATACAGCCCAAAATTATGCCCGGTTTTACAACGTTATTTACCGAGGTAAATATGTGAATAAATGTGAATAATATTGGAAAGAAAGCCGAAATTGAAGTGAACATTGGAGACTGAAAAGCGACATAATATTAAATGACTAAGCGGCAAAGAAAAGAACATCAAATATTTTATTGAATCGTAAAAAATGAGATTTAATATATCTCATGTAGGCAATAAAAAAAAGCAGATCTTTTTTAGAAAAAATAAAATGATATGAAGGAATTTTGCAAACTTATTCAAAACTAAATCTGTTGCGACTTGCTGATGAGTTTCAATGTGAACAAAACATGTCTAAACGTCTACAGATTGTGTTTGAATGAGTTTACTTTCTGGTCTGGTTTTTGGTTCTGATAAATAATAAACAAGCTAATTTTTATGACACGCCGTTTGACTATTTAATCGCGAGATATTCTTACATAAAATTATAAATGAGTACAAACTTTTTGAATTTGAAAAGTAGCTTTTTGAAATTTAGAGGTAGAATATTGTTCAAGCGAGTAGAATGGTATCCACAACTATTTCTAGTTCGGTTGAAACAAAAAATTTGGTTTTAAAAAATGACTATGTCTTGTAACATACACATTTATATTCCAATATGTATATACAAATAAGTATAAAATTATGCTTGTTCAATTATATTCTAAATATGATATTATTAATATAATATTTAAAATAAAAAAGAATTTTTTTTTGGATGCCACGATCAAAAGTACTATTTTATCATACTCGTTTGGCTAGAAAAAATAAAACTTCACCTGCCTAGTCAGGTAATCAATTGCCATAATTTATTAAATAGTTTTAATTATTTAATTATTACATCAGTACAGCATTATGAGCTAATTATAAATAACAAATCATCTATAATTTTTTAGTAAAATAATTAATATTTTTAAAAGATAAAGAGTTAAAAGTCATATTAGGTGTCACAATTTTTTCCTGTAGTAAAATAACATATGACAACTGGCAGTAGTTAATATAACAGTTAAAAGCAGTTGAAAAATAAGGTACAGCCAGCCAATATTTATATAAGATTATTTACAAAATTTTACATCATTTACATTTATTTAGAAAGTTGTCTTATGACCAGATAGGTGAAAATAAGCAAATGACAATTTGCTTTGCCAAACTTTTACAAAAACACAAACTTTTTATTTTTCACAAAATAAATAACTATTTTGTGAACAAAAACTTTAATATATTATTATAAATATTGTGCTTTTACCGCCAGTGTTAGAGCTGTTTTTGAACTAATATTAAAATACTTTTTTGCAATTTGCCTTTAGTTTGATAGTCTAATAGACTTATTAGAGAACGCTGCGTCATAGGTTTCCGTGCGGTTATAAGCCATTAGAGCACCAAACTTTTTTTCTAAAAAATTTTTAGGATGGTAAAACTTAATTTGACTTTTTACCTGTCTGTCAATAATATTGTAATCTAAAACTTAAAAATGCAACTTTCAAACAACAAAGTGAAGTGAACAATGGTGTAAATAATAAGTGAATAAAAAGTCTGAAAAGAACAACCAATTCCAATAAAGCAAAAGTCACAGTTTATCTGTCGCTCAACCTAAAAAAGTAGCTACATACAGTAGCTACAAAAAATAATAATGAAAACCAAAATAATTTTTGCTATTTCACAGAAGACAGGCCTAAATGTAAAGTTTTTTTTTATTTTTGTAATTGAGGCTGACAGGATTAGAATTTTTGGATAAAACAAAAAAAAACAAATAGATAAAGTTTTCACTTTTCAATTAAGATATTGCCAACTCACTCTAAAAATCCCTGAATCAATTAAATTAAAAAAAAAATGCTCAAAATCAGCATAAAAGACCAATTACAAAAAATATCATAAAAACTTATTCTTTTAAAACTCGTGGCTTTGCCATTTGTTTTTTAAACTTGAATGCGTGCTTTAAAACATGTCTTTTAAAACTTGTTTTTTAATATACTATTAACAAGCTGCGTTGTACAAAATTCAACTTTTAATCATGTCAGCTTAAGTTGAAAATATCTATATAGTCTGTAAACTTGAGCTTCTACTGTAAGCTGTTATTTTATAAGTCTCTAGTAGTTCTATTAAGAGCTTTAAGTTGTGTACTTCGCTGATTTTACATTAAACAATAGCAAAATCTCAATCTAAAAGTGTGTTGAGAAGATTAGCAATTTACTTTTTAGCAAATAAATTAATTAAACCAACATTACCAGACAAACAATGTTTATTTTATTAGGCATTGAAGCAATTAGAGACATTTGGTCCTAAATAAATTTGCTGAAGATTGCATTCAATTCAATTTAAATAAAAATTGGAACGTCAACGACGAAGGACTTTCATTTTAACGTCGTGAAAAAGCCAAGAAAGTGGAATTGGATAGATCAGAACGTCAACTTAAATTTAATAATAAATAACGTCACAACATCTGCTCCTGTATCAGGTTTGTCAACCGGTTTTTTTGTAAAGCTTTTTTCATTGGCGTTTTAGATTAAAATGGCTTACAAATTAATTTAAATTTTATTATTTTACAAAAATGAGTGTTCTTTTAGTTAAGTAGTATTGTGAAAACTTAACATATTTTTTTATTTTGTAGTTTTCATTGACATTTTAGATCAAAATGGCTTAGGAATTATTTTAAATTTTACTTTGGCAGAAACATAAATGCACTATTAGTTATGTATTATTATAATGTTTTTACATTTTATACACTATTTCTACATTACGTTTTAATTTTACCTTATTGTTAAAATTATTTATTAATAATAAATATAATTATGTATATATAAAATAATATAATTTTTCTAATTGATTACATAAAACTAGTTAAAAGATTCTCAATCATTCAATTTTGTTGAAATTAACTTGAGTTGAAAAACGTTTTAGTGTTGAAAAACAGCGTACGGTCTAAGAAAGTTGTGGCTACACTTTTTAACAGATTTTAAAACTTTTTCAAAATATTTTTAAAATTATTTGTCAATAAAAATTAAAAAGGAACAATGCGTCAATCAACGTGTTAAAGTCATTTCCTGAATATATAACCACTACAACTATGTTTGTAATACTTTATTATCATTTTTATTAACTGAAAATAAATTTGTTTAAAAAAAATCACACTCCAAAGTCTTTTTAAAAAAAGTGAAGCAATTATTAGATGTTATTTATTATAACGTATAGGCTTTAAACCAGAAAATCAATGATAAAAATTACTGTTGTGGCAACAATTGCATTTAATAATTGACAGTTGATCATTCTCTGCAGTACACATAAATAACATTTTATCTAAAACTATTAAATTATAATTTTATTATAATTGATTAAATTTGTTGTAAAAAAATTTGTTCTAATTCCACCTTTTCTGCTTTCTTGTTTTTGTTTTTTATATTTTAGTCTTTTGCATAATTATTTTTGATTTTTTACTTAACCGTTTTTCTATGCTTTTTTGTTTTTTTTTCACATTTTTTTATATGCTTTTTTATTTTTCTCTCTACTCTAGATAATCTTACACCTACACTGCACATTTTTTTTCTGTTGTTGACAATTGAACGATTTCAACAGTATAGAAATTTAAATATAAAAAAGTAGTCAAGTTATAGTTTTTCCAATCGATATATTTTTTTTTAAATAATAAATAAAAGCTTGTGTTTACTATCTTTTTTTATTAGCAAAAATCGTATCAAGATCTGTTACCTTGCCGTTTATATAAAGCATACATATAATATATATATATATATATATATATATATATATATATATATATTATAAAAATATTTAATAAAATTTAGTAGATGAAAAATCTCCATCATTTAATTTTTTTTTTTACTTTTAGAAACAAATTTTTTTAGGGAAATTGGGCTATATTGTACCAACTTCAAAGAATACCATTACCAGAATCGAACCTCTGCAAAAAGTTATGAGTGATCATACATATTGATCATACATATAAAAAAATTAACTAACCAGGTCAAATTAAAAACTTTTTTGTCGATTTAAAACAAGAAAAAATTAATGAGGCATATATCAATCGAGAACATTTTTCTAAAACAGCAAAACCAGATTCAAAAAAGACAACGAAAGATAAATCAGCTGCTGAAACGATTAAAAACATCTTTTTTTATGACCTTTCTAATCTATTAAAAAAAAACTTTCAAGTAAAGTATTAGTTTAAATAAAATTTTACAAAATCTTTTGACATAGAAGTTTTTTTTTAAATATATTGTTTTTAAATCTAATTATAGGTTTAGGTGTTTTAAAATACATGTTTTAAAATCTATAAAAGTCTAAAAGTGTATAAAAAGCTATTTATTGACAATTACACATTTAAAACCTTTCAAAAATTACACCATTCAAGTTTAGAGAAAAATAAAAAAAATTACGAGTGAAAATAGAACAAATTTTTTTAAAACAAAAGTTTTCTATCGCCATCTATTAGAAGCTACCTTGCATCAAACATTTTGAAGTTTTTTTTACATGTTTATAAATCAAATAGTTTGTACTCTAAAGATGTCAGTGTTTGATAGGTACTAATTACAACCAGAGATTATTTCGCTGATTGGACAACTAACTATAGAACTACAAAAAAGCTGTTGTTTAAAAAGTTCTAATGGTGACATCGCTATTTATATTTAATTGTCAAACAAATAACTTCTACCGAAATGACGAAGGGTAGCAACATAATTTTTGAATTATTAAGATTCCACAATCAAATGATTATCTAAGAAAACCGCCAATGTTTTATTTTTTAGTCGATTTAAAAAACTGGCGACTGTAAAAACAAAAAAGATTTTACAGTTTTGCAAGTCTGCAACGCTTATACACCAGCCACCACTAATTCAAAGCATTTTTAAACAAAAATGCAACTGTTGATTCAGCATTCAATATGTTTGTGAAAAGGATTTATCCCTTGTATGTTTTCAAATTTGAAAGTGGATGACTGAACACTTTTTTTCGGTATAAATACATTTCCAGCTCTCTATTTCTCCGTTTTTAATATTCCCGAATGTTTTTGAGGCTGCCCAATTAGCATCACGCTGCTTTTATCTTTTTATACCATAACTGACCATCTGTAAAAGAAAATAGGGTAATTCATCCCTTTTGCTGTCAGTTTACCGCTTTCACTGGTTAATTCCAGGCCAAGAGACTTTGTTTTGCAAAAAGACGACTTTTAATTTATCGCCAACGCCTCGCTAATTTTAATTAAAATTGACTTGAAAATAAAACCAACTTTACCTCATGTATAGATTATTTTTAATTATAAAAGAGCTTTAATCGGATTTTTATAGCTCGATCAAAATTAGTCAACTTTATATCTTGTACTAAAATAATAAATTGCTTTTAAACTCTTTGCAAAGCATTTAATGGTTTGGTCGGGTTTAAAAACTCTCAATAAATTCATGATTAAAATAAAAGTTTATGAAGTGTTAACTTTGTGTAGTTTGATGTTATTCAAACGGTGTTATAGTTTTGAACAAAAATGTTTTTTGAAATTTAAAGTGACATACTAACAAAAGTGCATTATGGGTTTATACAGGGTGTCAATTTGAAAACTTTCCACTCTTAATATCTGAAAAACATAAAAAAATGGGAACACGACGGTAAAAACTCAAAACCAGTATTGCGTTTAAAAATTTGTTTAGATAATTTAGTCTAACTTTGTCAACATCATTAGTTATGCAAAACAGTAGATTAGATTAGTAGAAAGTGACGTATCTACAGCGATCTATGAGCTCTTATTAGGCTCTCTTTCCTTGAACTGTCTAATAAGGGTTTCTCAGTTTATAGCTCTTTATCAAATTTTAGAGAACCAATAAATTCCAGTAGCTGAAATAGACAATGATCGATATTTTATTGTATTTTTAAGTCAAATGGTTTAAGCGTCGAGCACAATAGCTTGTAAATAAACCATAAATTGGGCGGTTTGCAGCGGTGGCAAGACTATGAAATGAAGTTATTGTACCCTAATCGGTTCTTACTAAAACCAAAACAAATTTTTATGGGGTCTGACCTAAGTGACCCGACTCTATACAAGGTTTCTAAACATCTCAAAATCCTGTAGGTAAAGTCTTAAAAACAACGATCAAGCTATTAATGCTGAAAATGCTCTAAGTGATTTTCAATATATAAAACGTAAAAATAAATTTGTTTTTAATTTGATTGCATAAATTACAGTTTACTAATTTTTATTAAAAGCATCACTTGAAATTGAATTGGTTAGAACTGCAGACCGCAGGTCAAGCCACATTGACCTTTTATTGTAAAATGTTTTTCTGCCAGTCAGCACAAGATAGTTTGATAACATACTTTTGTTTAATTTGAATGATCAAAAAATTTTGTTTTAATTTTAACATTGATCTTAAATACATGCTAATATTGTTATAAATAATAATAATAACACAATTTTCACACCTATTCATAGTAGGACAAGCCATTTTTGATACATTTTGTTTACAGTTGTCGATTATACAATTATTATAATTTTTGATGTCTATGTACTGTAATATTGTATAATTTATTTTCTTAAAACGAAATAATTGTGTTTTTAAAAATAGGTATGTAATGTAACAAAATTCTCCTATAAAAATATTTAGAAGTTGTGGATAAAGTATAGTATTCCACTTGCGTATAATAGCTATTATTCTCTTGGTAATTTAAGCCACTCGCCTGCGGCTTGTGGTTGTAAACATCATTCCGTAAATAATAGCCATCATTATACGTTCGTTAGATAATATACTATTAAAAGACGGGTTTGATTGATTTTTCAATACATATATAAATTTTTTTTTCAATAGAAGCTAGCAATAATTATCCTTCAAACACTAATTGTTTTCAATTAAAAATCTGAATTCAAAGAATTGAAAAATACAATCAAATAGATACAGCAAGCAATCTTTTAATTGATACTTATTTTCTACAAGAATAATTTCAATCGTATTTGTCTGTAATTTGTGCAAAATCATTTGATTCTCTTCTGATATTGTTTTCTTTTGATAAAATTGTTTACAAACTGTTGTTTATGGCATTTGGATAATGAAACAGACCCAGATCACGTTGTTTACAAATATATTAAGTGTCCTGACGGCTTGGTTTGTATTTTTTGTTGCTCTTTTTCTATTATTAACGTGACTATCACTATAATAGATACCAGTAATTCGCAATAATTAGTTTGTTTAAATGTAAAAATAAATAATTATGCTATAAATATATAAATAAAGCAATAATGCGTAAAATGTGAAGGTTTTTTAGCAGTACGGTAAGAATTGAAGTGAAAAAAGAAGGAAAGAATACCTAAAATAAAGAGAATAAAAAAAGAGCAAAAAAGAAGTGACAAGAAAGTCGAACTATAAGTATGGAAAACGTAAAAAAATGAAAAAATATCAAAATGTAAAGAGCAAAATAGAAAAAAGAATATCAAAGAATCAATAGAGATAGGAAAATGACAAAAACATTTTGAGAAGATAATATTCTCTATTACAGAAGAGGCAATTGGAAAAAGAACCAAAAAAAGTAATATGGAAAAAAATAAATATATTTCATTAAAAAAACTAAAAAAACAATAAATAAAATTAGAAAAAAGAAGAGCACCTGGAGTAGATAAGATGAGTAGATGATTGGATCTATTCCACGGATGAGGTGTGTGAAAGGTTGACAAAATTAATAAATGATGTATGGAAAGGAGAAAGACGGCCAGATGAATAAAGTGTAGGTCTTCAGTATGTTTCTGTAGCAGAAGTAACTAAAGGGCGAGCAGAAAAAACTGCTACCGGATTTACAAACAGGGTTGAAAGAAAAAAACAAGAAAAACTGGACTCGTTGTTTGTTGATCTTTGCGCTGCGCTTTATAGTGTAGATGGAAAAAGTTGTGGAAATGCATGAGAACAAGAAAGCGACAAAGAAGACAAGAGACAAAGAGCTGGATAAACGTAGATGAGAGAATAAGAGAATGTTTTTCTACAACAAGCGTATGACTTATGCGGATGATATGGCTGTAGTAACAAAGAATGAGATAAGTGTGGAGGGAATACAAAAAATATATAAAAAAGATAAAAAAGTCAACACTGACAAGACAAGAATTATGATATTTAAGAAAGTAGGAGGCAGAGGAAAAACGGATGAATATTTAAGCTATTGTTTCCATAGAAGATACACAGACAGAACTCATATCAAAGAGCTTGCGCAGAAAAAAATGCAGTAAAAGAGCAAATGTAAAGCTAAGAGGAGATACTGTTGTAAAGAGTGTTTGGAAAAAGTGCTACGCAATTTGCGAGTATGGTTAAGTGTATGTTGATAGATGTGTGGAAATATGGAAATGAAAAGAATGAAAAAATATAGAAAAAGTACCAGAAAAGCACTTTAAGAGGTTATTGAGATTGGAAAGAAAAATGCCAGAATACATGAAAATAAAAGAATGTGAGCGGGAAAAAATAAGAGTAGTCGTTTGCACAAAAACATGTAAGTTCCAAAAAAACCGTATGTATCAGAGAAAAGATGCAAGAGAATAATCTGGAACAAAATACTTTGAAAATATTGGCCTGAGTGAGAGAGAAGTTGAGAATAAAAAATGGAGAAAAGAAAGTAAGAAGATGACAATGTAAATAGAATTGGCATCGTAAAAAAAAATAGTTATTATTATACAGCTATATTATTCAATATCGAGAGCTTTTTCGAACACCAAGTGGTCGAAAAAGTGACTAGTGGTCAAAGCTACTATGTAGCAATATAGTAGCAAAAAAAATTGAAGCAAAAAGTAACTTTGCTGTTATATTGCGGTTCACTCTTTCAATAATTATCAAAAGATAGAAAATGTTTTGTTCTAGAAAATACAGGTACGAAGCATTAAAAAGACAAAAAACCACTCTAAATTATTTTATTGTATTATTATCCGTATTAGTAACATTGCAATTATTTAATTTGTCAGTTTCTTCGTCGTCATCGTTAGTGTTATGTTTCATCGAAATTAATTCTGAATCTTTAGAATGTTTCTGATCGGGTGAGTTCCAGGGTTCAAGCTCTGATTTGTTGAAAAATACAAAGAAAAGTCCAGTGGCTGATGTCATTGCCGTAGCAATTAAAAAGACTTTTTGCCAAGCGTCTACGGTTTGCTGTAAAAAAACAAATACAATTAGGAGTTCTCTATAATGAAAATAGTCTGCTTTGTTCTATTGTGTAAAAAATGATAGAGTGTAGATTAACTTACATTCTGGAACGTTATCTGTCCTACTACACCAGCGGTAACAAAACCAACAATTGCTACAACTCCATTTACAATTCCTAAAATAACACCTAAAACAAGTTAAAATTTACAAAATTATAAATTTATTTTAATTGAGTTTTAAATTACTGGCATAATTCGGACTAATATCAACAATAGAAGCAAGAGCTCCTGTCGATACTGATCCATTTGTGGCAACAGCAGCACTTAACCAAATAACAGCCCAAATGTAACTACACCCCGAGAACGCCAATCCAATCATACACATTCCCTGACCTATTGTACCTGAAATTGGAAAACTTTTGTGATTAATGAGTATTTCAATTTAGGCCTTATTTTAAATTCAGTAAACGTAACTTTAAAAGTAGTTTGTTGTGATGTTTACTCCTATTTTAATGTAACATTAACATATGTCGCAGCTATAAATAGAAGGGTTGCTTCCGACAGGTAATGTGTCGAGAAACACCTCTGTTTGACCCTTCTGGAAATATATTAATGTGGTGGGTTTCATTCGAGTAAAAATTTTCTTTGAAAATTCCAACTTACTGAATGCTGAATTTAGTCAAAATAGAAGACCTAAAGAGTTTTGGTTTTATGCTCATTAACTGTTTCCCGTAACACTTAACAGGTTAAGTATAGTCAAGTGGTGAAAGCTAAACTATTTATTGTATTTTTTAACCGACTTCAAAAAAAAAAGAGGAGGTTTTCAATTTGACTGTATTTTTTTTAAGATGTGTGTTATCTCATAACTTTTTGCTGGGTGAACCCATTGTGATGATGTTTTTTTATTCGAAAGCTGGTGCTTTTCACTTGATCCCATTTATATTTGATCAAAAATTTGATTAAAAAGCATTTTATTAATGCTTTTTTTGACATATTTCTTTGACACTTACAATTTATTGATTATAAAAACCAGTGAGAAATTAAAAATTTAAAAAATTGTTGTCTTGAAAACAATATTACTTGACCTGTTGTCAAAAAAGCATAGCCACCCTTGATTAATGTTAATATTATACACCCTGTAGCTTGTATCAATAAAGCATGCCCTCATAATATTGCATACACATGTATTGAATTTCTAATCTACTTCTTTTTTTTATTCATAAGATTAAAGTAAATACATCTGAGCACAAAAAAAAATTAAAAAGAATAAGGCTAATTATATACTGAAGTTTAATAAAAAATAATACAAAAGCTTGGAACATATAAATTAATACTCTATGTATAGTTTATTTTTATTTAATAATAATAATAATATCTGAACACAGATACAGGTCTTACACCATTTAATTAAAAAGTAAAATTATCACAAATAAATTAGATAAACAAAATAATAATTTTTTATTAAGAATTAAACAAAAAACGTTACACAATATATTTTTAGACAACTTTTTCCAGAGCCCAATAGTTTTGTTTTTGTTATTTAAGATAGGGTAATTAACACTAAAAATTATTGTAAGTTTATAATTTAAGAACAATTAGTCAATGACGTTAGTAGAATGTGTTTTACTTCGTCGGAAACAATTGAACACATTTTATTTTCTTGTTCAGTGCTAGTTAATAAACAATATAAAAAAAACATGACGCGTTTGCGAAAATAGTTCATTCAAATTTGGGTTTTAAGTTTGGTTTAGTCAGAAATGTATCATGATTATAATCCAAAAAAGTTTTTGGAAAAGGATAATTACAAATTATATTGAGATCAAACTTTGCTGACTGCTTTAAGAATTAAAGCCAATAGACCGGATATTGTTTCAGTATTTAAGAAAATTAAAATTGCATTTTTTATCGATTCAGCTGTTCCAAATTCTTGTAATATTATTGATACCTTTAAAACGAAAATGGTTAAATATTTGCTGCTTTCGGTGGCCATTAGAGATTTTTGGAATTTTAAAATTATAAAAATTTTATCTTTAGTTATTTCAAATATGGGTCTTGTACCCATATCATTAAGTAAAAATCTTAAAATTTTAAACTTGGATTTAAAAATCTTTGCAAACATACAAAAAGCAGCGTTATTATATTCATATAATATTGTTCTCATGTTTTTAAATGTTGAATTTAACAATTTAAAAAATATGATTGATAATGCGTAGAGAGATATTAATTTAGCTTGATTTTTCAAAAAACAAACTTGTATAGTTTACTTAATTTGTTTGTAATTTAATTCTTAATTAAATTTTAACATATTTTTACATTTTACTTAATATTTTTACTTATATTCATTCCAAAGATCTATATTTCTTAATTTTCTATAATTTTTTGTATTGAGCTTTATTTCTTATCGACATTAGATGTTTAACATTTACTGTTGACCATGGGGATGGGACACATTGCCTCTTGAATAATCTTGTGGTCAGAAGCATATGTTTATCAATCCTCTAATATTTTGAGTCAAAAATTCAACTTTGTCATTGATATCATTAAAACAGGACCATCATTTTCTATAATTAAAATTGCATGAAGAGGAGATGCCAATTTAAACTAAATTAAAAAAGCCGCTTAGTGGCAAAATATTCCTAAACCAGCTCGTCCTAATTAATAGTCAGAAAAAAGCAATTTTGTGCTTAAAAATTATGCTAAAATCCAATAAAGCCCTAAGCTAAACCAAACACTTACATCCTGCCGTCGCCAGTTTTCGCACATTGGTCCTACTCATCCTGTTCGTCCTGAGCAAATAGTCGCCAATTTGTCCGGAAATATATGACCATGTTGTTCGCAGGATGTGACCAAGTCCGGCTAAAAGTCCTGTCTGTAATGTATAAAAAACAAATTTAGATTTTGTAAAAGGCCACAGTGACAAAAAGTTGTTATTTATCTATGATTTCCGTCAAACAGCTATCTAGAGAGGTTTGAGATTAGGTAAGGGATAGTTTGCTATATATAAACCTTTTTTTCAGCTATTTTGAGAGTTAATAATTTTATTTTTTTGTCATTAGTTTGACGGATAATATAAAATTGCAGGAAATACATAAGAGATGCTGATGGCCCAAAACTCAATATTTTTGATGAAAGCGGCTCTAATTTTTACTACAATTTCTGACACATTGTCACAAATTAATATCTGAGATTCCAAATTTATTTCATTCTCTCTCTGTCAAACTTTTATTATATTTAAAATAATTTGACACAAATATTTTGCTTTTAAATTAATTAGAAAATTGCTGATCATACCATAACTGTAATTTTTTAAGTCTACCAGTGAGTCAAATAATAGTTATTTATGTATTAAGTGTGTTAAAAGAGCCATTTTGTTATAAGGATGAGGATTTCATGCTTAGTGCCAGCGAGGCGCCAGATAGCAACCGTATACCAAAATTATACCAGAATCGTGTCCGATTCCAGCCCTGATTTCTTAAAAATTCTACTAAAAAATAATTTTTTCTCAAATCTTTACTAAATTGTAAAAGCTTTTAACAGTTCAATAAAGAACAATTATTATAATCATAAATTATAGCTAAATTAGAGCGTAAAATTTATTGTTTACAGTGTTTGAAATAGCGCATGATAAACATGTAAATTAAATAAATTCTATTTGTTTATAAATATTTGCCATTATAATGTAAAACAAATAAGTAAATGTGTCAACAACCATGCAATATGCACTATAATTATATAATATTATATTTGCTTAGAGTTTATTTCAAGTTGCATAAATGACAGCTTGCAACCGTGGGAACAGCATTATGGTTTTATTTAATTGAGGTAGAATAGCGATTATAATCTGAAATCTCTATTGTATTGTACTTTTTCTAATAAATATCTTGTTTATATGTGGAAATAGAAAGATAATATTGAATCTTAACCTGAAGTTTTATGTATTTGTATTAAGAAGAAAAACGTGAACCGTTTTTGTAAAAATTCATGCATGTTTCGATAAAAAATTTATATTATTCTAATAAATAGAAAAAAGCGACTTTTAAATATTATACTTTTACATGTTTTTTTTTTTGAATAATCTTGCATTATATTATAATAGTTTTTTTCTATTCCTTTGCTAGTACATCACTTATTACGCATTACATACATATACACTATATACAAATAAATTCATTATTACAAGCACGGTGACGTATCGTAATTTATAAAAATGTAAAGATAGAGTAAACTTAAAAAAAAATAATAAAAATGAGAAAAAAAAACTGATAATGAGACTAATAAGACAAGAACATATAATAAAATGCAGCATTAAGAAATATGTTAAAGTTAAAAATGTGAAAAAAATAATAAAAAATTAAAAGTATACAAAATGCAAGAAATAAGAAAAAAAGGTAAAAAAAAAGTTGTATAAAGGGAGATATACTAATAACTTTATACATGTTGCCGTGGGCAACAGTCTACCAGAGAGAGTAGGGTAAGCCCCCGCGAGGTGCGCAACAATACTCTCGTTGGTTGTTAATAAAATAGAATTAAAACGTTGACAAAAATGTCACTTAAGTGCTTGAGAACTAGTTTTTCTTGAGAAACTATTGGTCTTTGAACAAAAAGACCAAAAATAGACGTAAAATGTAAATCACTGTGTAGTGTTTTACAGAAAAAAAAAATGAAAGAGTTTGTTATGTTATATCTTTTGAACGACAAAGAAGCTGCTGGAAGATGTCAAAGTACAAGCCCTTCTCTTATGTGCTGTGTTGTTTTAAATATGAACAAAGTTAATGCCAAAACAATATTTTGCATTTCAAAAGATTTGCAGTACAATCATGGGTAGCCTATCCTCACTGTTGCCTAGCACAATGCTATGCCAATATTTATTTGCCAACTTTTTTAAGCATAAAAACTTAATGCCATTAAAACCTATAAATAATACGTAAGAATAATAAAATATTGTAAAACCAAGTCAGTGTGTACAACTATTTTTACGTGATACGTACGGTAGCAACAATTTATAATAATTTGTAGGTTATGCAAAACTATTTCATTGTTTTATTTTATTCTGCTTGAGAATAGCACCTTGCTTCTCGGTAAAATACGGTTCTGTAAACATAAATAAACTTTTTGATTTAGTATGTAATATATTGTTACGTAAGTTTTTAAGAGAGCTGCTGAAGTAATATTTTTTGTCGTAATTGATTATTGTGTGGAAATTATTTATTATAATGTTGATTATGAGTTTTTTTAATAGTAAATATATTAAATGCGTAGCAAAATTACTGTTATGTAAACTATAATCGTGTTATAGTTCACTTTACCCAAGTCTTTAAAATGTATAAAAGTAAAATAGATTAATTAGAGAAAAAATAAGTAATAAAAAAACTAAAAAAACAAATCGTTATCTTGGTAAGCTATTAATCTTAAACAAAAATAGCGTATTTTTTGCTTTGGTTAGTAATATATTATTAGGTATAGTAGGCTCAATCAGTATGGTTTTACCCTGTTGTTTTTTTTCACCGTTTAATTACCTATATAAATAAGCAATGAAACAGTATTCGTCTGCGTGCTGTTGCACTGGGTCAATATTAGAGACAAGTATCCTATGTGCAGTTACAGCTTTAGTCACTGACTTATTAAAATACGAGTGCACTGTGTGATAATATATAATTATAAATGTGTGATAAACCATTAACATATAAAATATTTTTTAGGTCCGTGTTACACTTTTGAATACATAATTATTTAATATATTTTTTAATTTTTAGAATAAGGAGTAGATATATACATAACTTCAATTTAATTTAATAATAAACCAATAAAAATTTATAACTATTTGATTTTAAGAAAAAACCATAACTTGAAAAATTTTGAATTCAAATCTGTGACCGCACAAGATTTAGTCAGTGAACAAATGGTGCTGTCAGTATAAGAAAAACGAATTAACCGCTTTTATAGCCGGAGAATACACAAACCGTATATGTCTTGCATCAACAATACGGTTTTGAAGGAAGCTATTGTGATGCAGAGAATGTTTTGCTACTATAAGAAGAGGTAATTTGTAATAGATAATAATAGATTATAAATAGCATATTTTTTATTTATATCTGTATTAAATATGTAGAAATATATTTACTATAGTTTGTCAAGTATAGTTTGTACTATATTATTTTACATTATTATTATTTTAGTATTACTATATTATTATCATCTTATTTCGCCTTTGTCATTCCTTTACTTCTAAAAACGGAATCAAAACTTCGAATTGCATAGCAAAGTCAATAAATTAGCCACGAATAAAATACAAGTTTTGTAAAAAATCTTTCTAGATTAGAGCTTTTAAAGTAGCCATAAAACCATCAGCAGCCTAACATTATTAAAAAAATTGATTTATTGACCCAGAAGAAAATCTTAAGCTTCTGATATTAAATTTCAAAGGCACTCACCGCTTGAATACTCCATCCATGAATAAACTTAAAATAAGTTGGAGATTGCGTCATTAATGTAAAAAATCCCCAATTTCCTCCCCATTGAGCTAGGATATTTGTCCATACAGCGATTGATAAGAAAATACTTTTCCAAGGAACTGGTGCCTAAAATGCAACACTTAATTTGAAAAAAACAAAAACACTAAGAAATTTGTTTTTTTTACTTTGTCTTTGGAGTAGCTTTCTCCTAAGCTTGCGATAATATATTCTTTTTCTTCGGGAGATATGCGGGGGTGGGTTGCTGGGCTGTCGTAGACGAGGAACCACCAGGCTATAAACCATATGGTGCCAGCGACTCCGCAAACATAAAATGCGGCTTCCCATCCAAAATAATGCATTATAAAGCCACATATAGGGTAGGTTAAGGCCGCCCCAACTGAGCTGCCTAGAATATAATAAAAACAATAAATATGCATAGAAATAAAAACAAACACGTTTTCACTTTATAATAGTTGTTTATTACACAAGACAATAAAATTGTAACTTATCTTCAAAAGCGTTTTTTAGAGTCGAGACGTCAGTCGAGAGCAGAATAATAATCTATTTACAGCAGGACCTTTAAGCTTCGAAGGATTAATATAATTTCAAAAAATATTTCAATTTTTGGCACAAAAACCACAACTTGTTTTTTGTACTTATCGCTAAAGGTCGGCAGTTTCCGGTTGTTCCCAATGCATAAAAAACGTTTTTCCGTTTTTCCCGCACTGCAGTGTTTTTTATTTTTCTGCTGAATCTAGGACAAAATAACCGAAACGATGTTCTTTAAATTCGATAAAATCATAGCAACCAAACAATGAGACCATTTTAAATTTGAAAATTCAGATAATCGGCGGGAGCACCGCTTCCAACCGAAAAATAAGTAAAAAACTAAATCATTTATTAATAAAAAATTAAAGTTAATCGTTGCAAAAAAAACTTTTTAGGAAATAAATTTCATCCATTCGCACTAATGCAGGACTCATTTCAGTCGTGCTGCAAACAAAGCTCTTATGTGGGAACATTCATTTTCCGAACTCGTTAGGTAAATTCCGTCACTATGATATACTCTGCCTGTTTTTTATTCTGGTTGTGCTTTTTTCAAAATTCAACGGATAAAAATTCAAACATGTATTGAAGAAATGTAAAATGCATAAACCTATTTGTATCATAGTTTGAAGCCAGGAGATGATGAAAAACGGTTTTATTTTTGTTTTTGGATGGGTAATGAGATAATGAGAAACAGAAATTCTCATCGTAATATTATGTTTTCCGATAAAGCGGAAGTTTTATCTTGGTAGTTTTTCAGTTTTGCAAAAAATCTTTGGTTACTTTTTCTTTAGTTTTTTTTTTTTATTTTAAGATCACAGCTTGATAATATTAACGATTTATTAGCAAAGTTATCCATTTTAATTTTAGCAAAAATTGTTCTTTTTTTGTAATTTTTTTGTAAAATTAAACATAAAGTTTTTTTTCTTCTGGTGAACTCAATCCGGTGACATACTGTATACTGTATACTGTAGAACTTTTGACGTTACTACTGTACAATAATTTATTAATGTTATTGCACATACCTAAATAAGCTGTTACAAATTTACTTCTTTCATTGGGCGGTATCCATCTTGCGGTCAAGTTATGCATCGAAGGCACAGCAAAACCCTATAAATTGTGAATAAACTTTCAAACTTTCCGGTATAATCATAACTAACAGCCAAAAAACCTTGTATAACTCTTAAAATAATTAATGCTGTTGCTCCCAGATGAGCAGCTGTGGGTACGAGAAAAACACATAACACTCCAGATAAATTCGAAAAACCAAAAACTTTTTTGGTACCATATTTTGCTCCTAGTATACCACCAGGAACTTGTGTGACCCAATGCAACCAGAAAATTGAACCCAGTACCATGGATTGTTCTTTTTCGTTCCACAAAAATTTTTTTGACGTTGTGATTTCTATCACGGGCTTGTTCATGGCATGGTAAAGAGTACTATTTATAGCATGTGGAATACATTCGCTCGTAACAGAAATGTTACTATTCGGTCTGGATTGCACCATTGATATAATTGTCATATTTAAACTTGTCCGTAACATATAATTTACCGCAAATCCTAGAAGCACTAAATACCAAAGCACGTTTCGTGCAGAACAACACTCTTTTGGTGGTACTAGAACTATTTTTTTATCAATTTGTTTCATTTTGTAATTGAAAAAACACTTAAAAATACACTACAACTTAACTTTGTAAAAATATTTTTTTTAATATGCATTTTTAATATTATCAGCCTATTTATACACTATTTGCTAATATTACTTTAGTTAAACTGTGATGAATAAGCTCTAGAAGCCTCATGAGTCTAGACATTAGACAATGTTTCAAATAGACAATAAGAAACAAAGCTTGAATAAATATTAAACAATAAAATTTTTTGCAAACGTTAAAGAATATTTATTTTTGAATTATAATGTTAATAGATAAAATAATGTAATTAAAAGATTCTATTGTAGAATAGTTTTTTGAATACAAATGTGTGAATAGAGGCGATTAATAATCTAGGCTGTTTTAAGTTAGGCAACCTTAGGAAGCAAGAGCCTTTGAATGTCGAGATTTTCAGTCGCCGCTCAACAAACAAGTTGGTGACAATATTTTCTTGTCCATCAAAAACTTTTTAATTTAGAGGCTAAAAACGCTTCTGACATTTCAATTTGTCATCGAATAATTGTCATCAATGTTAATAAATATAATTGTCTTTAAAAACAAGTGAACTAGACAATAATTATTAACAATTTGTCATTTTGAAAAGTGTGTAATTTCATGAACTCATTTATTGGTGTAATTTTATTAAAAATGTATAATAATGTAAAATCGTGTAATCTGCACTAATATTATAAAGAGGAAAGATTTAATGTTTGTATGTTTGTAATGAATAGGCTCAAAAAGTACTGAGCCGATTTAAAAAACTCTTTTACCAATAGAATGCTACATTCTTCCTATTTGACATAGGCTACATTTCATTTTGAAAAAAATTAGGGATTCTTGGTAAAATTTGGACAATGTAACCGAAGGTGTAGAAAAATGAGTCTTAAAATGTCTTTCGTCGAATGCGCTGCCGAAACTATTAGCGATAGAACAAAATAATCAACAACATTGAAGAACATCATAATGTCTACAAAAAACTCCGCGGTAGCATATGTCCAACTATTGTAGTTATGTCACTACAACAACTTTTTTCATTTTAAACATTAATAAAAATGCTAATCAAATTCAAACCATGCTATTTATGTGTTTATATTAATCTTTATCCAAATAAATTATTTTATGGTCAAGACCATTTGACTACCTATAAAATAGTTTTTAAATTATTTAAATTGGACTTTCCATTCAAAAGATATTACGAATTAAAAAATTCAAACAGTAAACAAAACCGCCATAGCGCCGTGGCCGTTGTTTGCGATGCAGTCTGAGAAGCGCGCCGGACATCGCGGCGGGCAGGGTGGAGGGGGCACTAGAGGGGCAATATTTAATAAAATTAGTAAAGTCCTTCTCGGGTATGACGAGACCAGAGAAATAGGTATTCATTTTTACATGGAGGATACTATAGATTCCAGTTCAAATTGAATAGGTACGCATACATAAGATAGGTCAGCTATACAAAATAAAGTAATGCATCAAATTTACGCTAAGGCGGTACGAAGTTCGCCGGGTCAGCTATACAAAATAAAGTAGTGCATCAAATTTACGCTAAGGCGGTACGAAGTTCGCCGAGTCAGCTAGTAATAAAATAAAGTACTGATTAATTAATCAGTCAAAATCAAACATTAAAGTGGTTTATAGTAATCGGTTAACATAAAACGTTTTTCAAAATCAAACATTAAAGTGGTTTATAATAATCGGTTAACAAAAAACGTTTTTAATAGTCTTATATTGCAAAATAACGAGTGCTTTTTTTAGTCTTGCGTCGAAAACTGCTATGAATGTTTATTTTTAAGGTGTGAACGAACTTTTACAATTGAATCAAAGTGACAGTTATTCATTTGACATCTGAACCTAACCTCACTTCTAGTTTAAGCTTAGTGAATTTATAGTTCAACACGTGGATAAGATAAAATTAAAAGCACTTCTAGTGTTATAACAAACAAAAAAATAAACTTTAATATAAAATTAATTTCTTTAATTGTGGCAACTATTGCTTGACGCAACTCATCAGGGTTATTAAAGCCTTGCTAAAAAATCGAGCTTTTTAAGCAAGAAGAAGTCACAAGATCTTGTTGAAAATACCCGTCTACAATTTCATCGTAATAAAGCTGTGCTGTAAAATTTTCTCTCGGCATCTTGCAGCAGTCAATGTTTCATTAAAAAAAATTAACTCAATAATTTTGCATCTTAAAATAGCGGCTTATCTCTTACTTTTTCGGAGTACAGTGAAACCTCTTCAATAAAATTTGGTTTTGTTGAACTTTAATAAAAAAATCTTAAACTACATCGAGGAAAATCTAATTAACTAGCAATGTAATAGGCGGGAAAAAACCTATTACAGTTTATTTTCTTGCTTGTTATTATAATGAATCGTAAGTGTCAACAATAATTGTCAAAAAAACATAATTGTCAAAAAAAGATTAATAAGAATAACTTAAAAACTACTAATTAGATCTTGATCAAATTTGTATGAAACCACATGAAGAGCATTAGCTTTTAAAATTGGTTCATTCAGTTAAATTTTCTGGGTAACAAACATAAAAATACACAAACAAATTGAAAACTTTTTGTCTTTTTAAAGTTGGGTAAAAATAATAACTCAGAAAACTGGTGAACCAAGAGTTGCTAAAAAAACTTTTTTTGCATTCTTTCTTATTTTAGAAAATCATAATAATAATGATTATCTTAAAACCGATATAGAAGTTGAAGCTTGATATGAAAACTAAAACTTATTTCAATAAAAAAATTAGTATTTTATAAACTATCATAAATATTAAGATGTTTTTTAATATATAATTATGAGAGGCTTCAGTAGATCAGTTGGCCAAACAAAAGTACGTTGGAGACTGGTCTGACGAGGTGTGGGTTCGCCCAGGCAAGAGTTGTGCTCTAGTGTTTGCCTGACTTATGTGTGTGTGTGTTTTGAAATGTAGAAAGCACAATAGAACCCTAAAAAGTTGCAGTACATATCCCTAAGAAATCTGCCAATATAATTATAAACAGATAATAAATTAGTAAATTTTATTGGTAACACAAATATAAATTTTACGTCACTAAATCTAAAAACTTAAATTAATAAAAATATATTTAGTTAGATAAATGAGATAATAGTTTTTTAATAAAATAAAACATAAATATTTACACAGTAAAATTTTAAAAGAAATTGTATTGGATGGGATAGATCAAGTGTTACCATTTTTATAGATTTAAAACAAATCAGCTTTTCCAAAGACTAAAAACACATTTTATTTTTTTGTTCAGTTTTAATTAATAGAGATTATTAAAAAAGATAAAACGTTGTTGCAAAAATAGTTTATTCAAATTTAGTTTTTAAATTTAATTTAGTAAAAAATATTTACATATTAGTATTAATTTTTTTTTATATATTTCTTTGTTAATTATTGCTATACACATATTAATATTCTACCATATATTAAACAATAGATGCCGTGCTAAAGATCTAGTTACACAAGCTGCGTCTCAGATCTTGATATAATCTTGAGTATTTTTTACGTCGTATCGTAACCCTTTACGCTATCTACAAAATAAAAAAAATTTCTGCGATTGCAAAACTTTTAAATTAGCCTTGATCGAGCAGTTAGCGTTAAGTTAGCAGCTTCATTATTAAAACGGTAATTTAATAAAATATGTAAAGCATTACTCTATCACGTCTTAATTAAAGTTAAATTTGCACATTTAATATTTTGTTCATGAGATTCAATATTAACTCTAACCACTCTAACATCACACTTTTGCCAAGAAATCTAATAATTACAATACATTTTCATTAATAAATAGATAAGTGGTATATTTGTTCAACGTAAGTTCAAAATTTATAGCTTACAAATATTTTCTTAAATAACATGTATATTGATAGCAGCAGTGAAATAAACTGAAAAATGATAGTTATTTACCAATTCTGAATGGACCTGGGTGAATATAACCCCAAATTTGTCATCGCTAATTTATTCAAATCTGAATCTGTTGAAGAGTTCGAACAAGGACAAGACATGTTCAAGTCTACAAATCTAGTTGGAATGAATTTGCATTGATTTTATTATTCAACTTATTGGTAATAATCAATAAAAATATATTACAATACATATCATTTATATGCGTTTGAAACTAAAGGCGCTAACGTGATAACTTGGTTATTCAATAAGCAATATACGTTTATATTTGTATTTATTAAAATTGACATTTGTTGTTTAGAATGACTTATATGCCTTAAATCATGTAAAAATCTTGTTTCTCAATTTTTAAACCAGATGTCGCTTGTTTTCTACCTACAAAACAGTTTTTTGGCGAGAAACCATGCGCTTTTAGTTATGTAAAACTTTAAAGATTTCAAATAAGCGAATTAAATACTTGATTAAAATTAATTTGTTACATGATTGGTTGAATTTGCAAAAACAATCAACCAGACTTGATTTTGAATTCAATTGCAATTAACGGCATTTAGTTTTATTTTTTTTCTGTATACTCTATCTGTCTAACTTTTACTTATTCAAAAAACGTATGATATAATATCCGTTTTACGTTTGACGTTACAAGTCTACAATATAATAGCACTTACCTAAATAAGCTGTAACAAATTTACTTCTTTCATTAGGTGGTACCCATCTTGCGGTCATGTTATGCATCGAAGGCCACGCAAAACCCTACAAATTGTAAATAAACTTACAAACTTTCAGTATAAGCTAAACTAACAGCTAGGAAACCTTGTATAACTCTTAAAACAATCAATGCTGTAGCTCCCAAATGAGCAGCTGCGGGCACAAAAAAAATGCAAAGCACTCCACCAAAATTTGAAAATCCAAAAACTTTTTTGGTACCATATTTTGATCCTAGTATACCGCCAGGAACCTGTGTAGCCCAATGTAGCCAGAAAAATGAGCCTAAGACCAAAGATTGTTCTTTTTCGTTCCAAAAAAATTTTTTTGATGTATTTTCTATAAGAGTTTTGTTGATGACATGGTGAAAAGTACTGTTTATGGCATCTGGGATACATTCACTTGTAACGGAAACATTACTATTGGGTCTAGATTGAACCATTGATACAATGATCATATTTAAATTCGTACGTAGCATGTAATTTACTGCAAATCCTACAAACACTAAATACCAAAGTACGTCCCTTGTTGAACAACATTCTTTTGGTGGTACTGGTATTATTTCTTTTACAATTTGTCCCATTTTGTAATCACAAAAACACTTAAGAATTGCCGAGAACTCAACTGAGCACTACATGATTTAATTGTGTATAGAAATGACACTTTTTAATATGTATTTTAAATGTTATCAGCTTATTATCACATTATTTGCTAAATTTATTATTGTTGAATTGTTAAAAATAAACTCTAGAGGCCTCAGCAGTGTACATAATGTTTTAAAACGACAATAATAAAAAAAACTTATTTAAATATTGCACCATCAAATTTGTTAAAAACGTCAACTTATGTTTATTTGTGAATTATAAAACGTTGGAAAAATTAATATAATTAAGAAACTTCAAGGTAAAGACATGAATTTTATTTGCCTCACATTGGGTTTAATGCTTCTGTTTTTGTTTACAAAAACGTTTACACTATTATCGCTGAAATTGATAAAGTTATCACTCTTCTAATATTTCGGTTGGCTCTGGTCGTATAGTAAATTTGAATAACGGGTGTTCAAAAAATAAAAGCTGTCGATATCTAGCGTGCTTAAGCTACCTACTGTCAACCAATTAGAGAACGATAAGAAACACAAAACCCTCTAAAATCTACACAAAAAGCAAAGAACAATTCCTAGCACCTCTATTGAGATCTTGTTTAGAACTTACCATTCATTTCAAAAACTTTATATTAGGTGGTACATCTTATAACTCTTAAAAAAACAAAATATTTTATGACAGCTTACTAGAACAATTAATTGCGTTAGAATTTTTGGCACCATAAACTATTAAAACCGTTTTACCACACTCTAAAAAATTTTTTTGTTAAATTTTGAGAGCTTTTTTGACCATTATGTGGTCATCATCAGAAGATGAGTAAAACTTATTTGGTTTCATAACGCATTGCATTCACAAGAATTACGTTCAACTTTTTTTTTTAATATTTTATAGAAATAAAGCTATTTTCATCTAAATGGAACCATTTTATGCGTTATTAAAACAACTTGTCATCAAATGATAGTAAAGTAAAGTAAATCAAGTTTTTAGCTTCTACCCAAAAAACTGTATTATGACTTTATGGCATATAGTGCACTACTGAAATGTTGTTTTCCAACTGACTATAGGAAAAAATCTTATTTTTATATGTAATCTTTTTGAATTTTTCAACTATATGAATTTGGTAATCTTTTTTTATTACGTTTAACAATTTATAGAGATTAAAAAAAAAGGTAATGGGGAGTACAGAGAAAACAATGAAAAGATAAACAGAGAAAAATATTATAGAAGAAGAAGATACCACATGAAAAGAGGTAAAATAAATAAACAAAAAAAAGAAAAATGTTCTAGAGTAGATGGGATAAGAAAAAACGGGGTTTAGAGAAAACAATGGATAATATGTACATTCTGCAGCATTTCGCTACTAAACAACAGAAAAAAAAACAATTTGTACACGCTATAGTTAGACTTTCGCGCGGCGTTTGATACTGTGAATAGAGAAAAGTTGAGAAAATGCATGAGAACAAAAAAGGTAAATAAAAGATTAATAAAGAGTATAAAGAAAATTTATGAAAAAACAAACATGGTAAATGCAGGTGAGAGTGGTAATAGAAAAGGTAAAGATATGCACGTTGGCGTATGCGGATGGTATGGCTGTAATAGCAGAGAATGAGAAAGGTATATATTAAGCGAATGATTAGGCGCCTAGAAAATTATATAAAAAGAAAAAAACAAGACAAATATAATGATATTTAAAAAACAAGAGGCACAAAAAAGACAGATAAATAAAGATAGAGAAGATAAGTATTTAGGCTATAATTTCAATAGAAAAAACACAGAGAAAACTTATATAAAAAAACTTGCTAAGAAAGGAAATGCAGTAATAGGGCAAGTTTAGAGCTTAAAAGAGAAGCTGTTTGAAAGAAAATTTAAAAATAGAGTGAAAATTTAAAAATAGATAAAAATCTCTAAGATAACATAGTCATGAAGAAAAAAACGAAAACAAATAAGAGTGGACGCGAGCAAAAGAGCATGTAGCTTCAAAAAAGAGCAAATAAAAAAAAAAAAAATAAAAAAAAAGTTGTATGAGAGAGAAAATGCTGAACCAAAACTTGTAAAAGAAGAGATATTTTTAGAAAAATAGATTGAGTAGGAGGAAAGTAAATAATAAAAGGTCTAAAAGTAAAGGTGTAGAACTGAAGCGAATAAAAATAATTATTGGCTAAAAAAAAAGAGCGATTCTGTAGGAAGTGCTGGAAAAAAAGAGAGAGTCATCAGAGCATTTGTAAAATTGTCAGGAGCTAAAAGACACAGAACGAGAGTTTGAAGATTAAATAAATGATGACATAAGAGGAATTGCAGGAAGGATAAAAGAGGTGCTAAAAGATAGACTCAACGCATGAAATAGAATTGTATATTTATATATTTTAGATTGTAAGCTAGTTGTAAACAGCAGACAATAGAGTTATTGTTTTATTATGTTCAACTCTCCTTGTCCCGGAGGCACAGCAATTTTGCTGGACGTAAACCCTCGTATGGCTTTGAAGACTTTGAAGGTTGACTGTAAAAAAATATTTTTGTAAATACAACATACATTTCTTAGGTAATTTTGATAGAGATATTTATTCTAAAAACAACAATGTATTACAATTATTATAGACTTATATCAAAAATAAATCAAAAAAATAAGAGAAATAAAAAATTGTATAGTTTATTTTTTGTTTATTTATTATTTTATGTGATTCACTTTTTATCAGTTTAGTTTGTCGCTTATTTATTTCTAAAGCATGTATCATTGTTTTTTACAATGCTAAATAGTGTTTATTTAACGTTTTTTGATACAGTTCTACCTAAAGTGTTTAAGGCTAATAGACTCAATTTTTTTTAGAGACATCTTGTATTTATTAATTTTAACAAGCTTGTTATTTTGTTTATTATTTATTTAAAAATATATTTCATAAATGTTTCATATTATCACCAAATAATAATAGGAGTTATTATAGTGAGTTGAAAATAACCATTATTATGATAGATGTTAATTATTCTAAATTTTTCAGTCGTAAATTAAACATTTATCTATTTTTTTTAAATGTCAAGCTTATTATAACTTGATTTTTTTGTAAACGAAGCAATTTTCTCTGTTTATTTCTACTTTATATATTTTAGTCCTACTATCTATTATCGCAAACACGTATTCATATAATTATATCAAATAATCTAGCAATCGTAAAAATAAAAAATAAATCATTTATTTTATTAACATAATAATTATTAAAAACTAAAAACAAATAAATGTATGTATTATGTATTTTTTCTACTTAATTTCTTATATAAATAAAGTAAAAATTGTTATTTGAAATTAATTATATTATAAATAATAATTATTATAAATGTAAAATCAATTATTGTTTTTTTTTTTGCTACTACCGTTATTTTATTGTAAACATAGCAATTTCTAACTGACTTCAAAAAAGCAAGAGGTTTTCTATTCAGCTGTATTGTTGTTCGTTTTAGATCAAATGATTTTGATCAAATTCTAAACAGTAATTTAAAGTAATTTTTATTAATTAAATGAAAAAACTGATTTAAATTTAAATAAATATTAATTTATTCAAACAGTTTGAAGAAATAACATTATGAATTATTCAAATAAATAAAAAAATATTTAACCATATTAAACTATTCACACAGTTTTACCACTTGCCAAAAAACTTGTTTAATAGATCTCGAGAGCGGTTTCTAGAAATTTTGTAAATATTTTCTAATAATTCAACTGAAAAGTTGAAAAGAGGACGGTTATCTTTGTTAATAGCATTTGCTTTATTTTTGAGTTTCAATGAGGTCAGTGGCGTTCAGATGTCTATAGTTATTTATTTGCTTCATTAATTTTAAACTATTAAATACTAATATGATTATTGCTATTAAAGGCGTGCTTTGCTATACTCGACTTGTCCAATGTGCCGTATTTTAAGTCAGTTGAGTGCACTTTGTACCTACTTTGAACGAATCTACGCGTTTGCCTATTATTACATTCAACATTCTAGACGATAAATTTCTTGTTTTTCTAGAAATGGTGTTTTGTCTTAGGGACTTCCTAACAAATTTTTTAACTTTGATCTTGACGGATAAACCGCTGTAAATCCTAATTGTTTAGTTGTGTAATTTTTGATATTTGTTTTAAATGTTTGATTATTTAATTTTGTTTGCTACTACCTCTTCATTATATCTATTAATATTAGCAAATTTTTGTCTAAGTGATAAATGCTTTTTCTTTATCAAAGCTTTTTTGACTTAAAGTAAATAATCAATTTACTAAAAAACTTAAACTTGCTATTTTATGTTGAAAACAATGATTTCAGTCATTAGGTATGTATGTATCTTAAAGTGTTTGTTTCTTTTCTAAATATATCAAATTCTAAATCGTTTGTTGCTTTTTTAATTACGTTTACATCCAAAAAAAAATATTTTTTTATTAATTTTTTTATAAGTGAGTTTAATAAAAGAAAAAAATTATTTAAATTTGACACAAAATTCGTTGAACTTGGAGAATTATTAAAAACTGCGAAGACGTCGTCCACACATTCTAGAAAAATATTGAAAACTGCCTTTTGCATCATTTTTAAAATAATGCATAAATAACTCTGCCAAAAATGGTATTATACATTAACCAATGCTGCCTCATGTTGTTGCCTCATGTTGTTGAGAAAAATTATTGTTTCTTAAACGAATCAACCAGAATTATGGATAAATCATTAGCGTTAAAAGCTGTCATCTAGCGGCAAAAGTGAGACAAATTTGTTTGGTTGCTCGAAAATGAGCAGTGTTCTCCTTCTCCTAGTCTTAATTTTATTTCAATCTAAGAAAGTACATCTTTCGATAAGTAAATCAAAATAATGCATTTATTTCTTTTAATTGTTAATAAATTAGTTCACAAAATACTTTAAAATAATAACTTTATAGACATCTGTATTTAGAAATAACCTTTCAAAGAGTAATCTGCAGCAAAATCGCATTTCAAATCACCAGATGTCGCATAAGTTTTGAATACAATTTATAGATTTTCTAATTTGAATCAAAACTTTGATTTTCAAATAGAAATGTTTTATGTCAGCATCAATTTTTTTTTCATTTGAATATTTTTGTTGAAATAGTATTTAATAATAGCATCAGAATAATAATAAGTCTCAACGGAACTTTGTAAAAGACACCAATTGATTAATAAAAGAATATTTGAATATATTATTAAATAATTGAACAGTTTAATCATGAGTTTGTTTATTTATTTTGTAAACAATGTCTTCACTTATAGAGAAAATTAATTTTTCGTTGTATTAAATTGTGAAATATAGAGTGTTTCGTATATTAATAAAATGTTTGTACATTTTTCAAGTAAAAGTCTTTTTCGGCAAATTGGGAAACTTTTAAATAATTAAAAACTTTAAAGCTGCATTGTGGTCTGTTGCCCTGTAGCACAAGATGTTCGACTATTATTAAAGAGAAGATGCTGGCTCAAAAATGTTAAAAATGGAGCTTTTAATTTTAATATTGAGTTGTGTCGCATCGCGATTTTTCATTTTCCATTTAATTAACATGGAAAATATTTTTATTCAGTTTGGTTTTTTGTTGCTCTTTAATTTATAGTTAAATTGTTTGGAACAAAACACATTCTTGAAGGAAATTGAACGCTCTTTAAGAAAGGTTTGTTATAACTTTTTGATAAATACAATCCTTCAAAAGTTATTCTAATTGGATATTGACACTAATAAAAAATGTTTCTCAACCGGGAACAAAGTAACCTTATTATTGTCTTGTTTTTAATCGATAATAAAGTACTTTGTTTCCTAAAGAATAATAACCATCATTTAGAAAATAATAACAATAATAAATAATAACAATTTTTTATTTGTTTGAACTATTATTGACGCCAACCACCATTGTTACCTAAAAACTGTCTTGTAATGTTGAGTTTACTTTTAACTGAGGATTCTATGTACCCTTCTGCAACACTGTTAGACTTCTCTAACTCTGTCTGCCAACAAAGTTGCCGAGGCTCTTCTCATGCAAAGTCCTGTATATATTGTAGCATCTGGAAGATTCAGATAGGTTGCAACTGTCGATGGTTTGTATTCGTACAGATTGCGTTGAGCATTTCCCATTTTTTTAAAATATAAAAAAATGTTGATGACTTGTATGTGGTGGACTTGCATACTTCGGGTACAATCTAATGAAAACCAGCGATGATTCATCAGTAGAATTTATAATATCAAAAGTCTGATCAATCTTTGTTTTCGTAACTGTGCATTTATCTAGAATATCCCTTACTGATAAATTTAAGAGCTTCTGACATTTCTTAGCTTTAGTAGCACTTATTATAATACAATCTGTTAATTTTATCACATAATTAAAAATGTTAAGTTTTCTAGAAGATAGTTTACCTTGACCATCAAGTATATTTCATTTCTAGCTTCCTTTAAGAATAACATTATTTTGTCTTTGGTGAGATTTTTTTTGCTCTAATGCTTTCCGAACTTTGCTTTAGAAAAGCTATTAAAGCGACAATGTTTTGAAGGTTTTAGAGACTTCAGAAAAACGTCTTTAGAACAAACATTCTGAACGCTTTGTTGCTCTCACTACTTCAAATATTGTGGGTAAGCCTTTTTAAATACAGTTTTTGACTTCTCCGGGAGCAAATTGGAAGTCGCATGTTGAGCTCTTGCATCAATAGCTAAAAGTATATCAATTTTCTTTTTTCTAACATTTTTATTAACTTTTTTTTATAGTTTTTAGTGCAAAAGCACAACGTATTTTCATGTAAACAAACTTGATTTATTGAGAATTGCCCGCTTACCATCGTACCATATTCAGATATCATTTTCTTTTATAGTTATCACTTTTGTCTGTTGAGAAGAAAGGGTTTTATATGCATCTTTGGAAGGAATAAACCTTTGTTAATACCTTGGCTAAAGATGCCAGAGCGACGGATTACTACAGCCGCGGGATTAACCTCACGGCTAATTTTTTTGACACATATATAACTATTGAGGTTTTTCTAAGTTTGTGAGGCATCTATCTAGCTTATTGCAGAATTATACTCAAAAATCTTTTTTCTACCAATTTTTTAATTTATTTATTACGAAAAAATTATTGTAGTATTAGTTTATATTGTTAAAGTCTATTTTATAAAAATAATAAAAAAAATAATATATGTATGTACTTGAAAAAAAAACTGGGTAAATATAAAACAATATTTAGAGTTTTTATGTTAATGAAAAGTGTTTAAATAAAAGATTTTTTAGCTACATCGTTAAAATAATTTTAGTAATCAGAAAAAGTATTTCTAGTATAATTCTACAAAATAAGTTAGATAGATGCCCCAAAAAATAAAAAAAAAAACATAAAATTTGTATTACTGTCAATTTTCAATTTAAATAACTTTTGAAAAATTAAATTTATTATAAAAATTAGATTTTTTTTTGTAAAGAACGTTTAATTTTCTCCAAGAATATGTTTTTACTTAAACAATTTGACAATTAAACATTTAATTCTCGCTGTGTATTTTGCAAATTAAATAAAAATAAAAAACTATCAACGTATTTCTAGCATTTTTAAAATTTTAATAGCAACCGACTATCAAATAAACAAATATTGTTTTGTTTTTTTTTAAAAAAAATGTTTTTGGCAAGTCTTTGAATCAAGCGAAATTATTGTATAATGGCAGCTCGCTCAGTATTCAAATTAATCGGCAAAGCTGTAAGTTGCTTACTTTATATACTCAATAATAAAAGCAGCTGCAATATCAGAAAGAATAATAATTATTTTATAATTTCTAGAGAATTTGACGTTGAAATGACATTTTTATTTTTAGTATTCGGCAAAATTTCCTTTATCAAGAGAAAATGCTTCTAACGGGCGATCTGTTTCTCAACCTCCCTTAACTACCTATAATTCAAAAAGTATTTGCTCAAGTCAAAAATCTTCAAAAAGTGCCGAAAATCTAAGAGGTGAGTTTTAAAATTATCTATCAAAAATCTTTCAACTGTTGTTGAAATATGTAGATCAATTCAAGAACGATGAAATAGGCGAGGCGGGACCAAACCGTTTATACGCTTTTCCGGCTGTCACAAATATGTCAGTAAGGGACCCAGCAAGAGAATTCAAAGAAAAGCAGCTATCAGAAGACGAAGCTTGCGAGGAGCCTCTTTATTCTTATCAAATAACTGATAGAACAGCTGGATCAGATCAACCTTTTTTTGACGTTTTCCAAAAATACGAAGAAAAATCTGAATATGTAAAGTTTAAAAATAATCACTTGCAACCGTGCAATCTTAGACCTTATGGTGCTCCGCAGCCTTTACATCTTGCATCTAACACGAGAAAAAAATTCAAAATTGTTTATCCAGTTGGAAGTAGTGGCAATAATGAACAAATTCAATCCGTACACAAGAAACACTTTAGCACAAAGAAAGAATGCTCTGGTTATGGAGACACAAAAATAGCTCCAATCTACAGAACAAATTCGACTAAAATCTCTTCTAAAAACTATAGCACTGTGTCAAAGCCAACCAAAAACCAATTGGCACGCAAATCTAGCAGCTCTTCACAGCATAAACAAAGACAACGTAATTCAAATGTCGCCGAGGTATTTTTTAAGAAAAATACAAGCGGAATACAAGATTTTAAAAAGCGCAGCTATAATACACTAAACAGATCTTCAAGATGTGATGAATATGTCACAGTTAAACTCGGAGAACTTCAAGAGCAATGCCGAAAAGAAAAAAAATGTAAACCAAAAAAAATTAAATTTGGACAACTGCCAAAACTGGATCTATCTGATTGTCGGTGCATTGACGATCTACCTTTAAAAGAAGGACTACCTCTAAACCGACTCAAAAAACGATTTGATATCAAAGAGAAAGAGCGATTTCATTGTGTTCAAATTGAAGAATGTCAAAGACATACAAGGTCAGATGATAGTTATCAAATTCGCAAGAAAAAACTTCCATCTATAAAAGTAATGGATTGTCCTTGTGAAGAGCGAGACATGACAGATTTTGTGATAAAACGATTACCAAAGAAGAAATTTTTAGATCCACCACAAAACAATATTTGCAATGCTGAAGATCCTTGTGTGATTACGCCAAGAGCTGATGAACATTCTAAAATAAAAACCAAACAATTACCAAAATTTAAAGCACAAAATTGTTCGCAGTTTTGCCCAGAAGCGATTCTTGATGTACCTCTTCACAGGTGAAAACACTAGACATTTTTTTTATCATTTATAATTAGAAAATTTCTGTTATACTTAAGTCTAACAATTGGGTGATTCAGTACTTAGTAATTTAAAAATAATTTTTACATTAACACGTTTGCGACGTTGTTTAGATTTGAAAAATAATCTAAACAATTTAGGTTTGGCTCAAAAGATAATGATTACATAAAAACCGCAGTAAACTTGTTCTAAATAGGAATGTATATTATACCAAGTTACCAAAAAAAAATTATAGTTTGTTATTAACCATATATAAATTTATATTAATAAATTTTCTGTCTCGTCGGCTTTGAAAAATATTAAATAACTCTTAAGATTACCAACACTAAACTCTTTTATTTTTTATCACTTTTTTTTTCAGTTCTATTTTTTATTGAATGCGTTTAATATCTCTTTTCAACTGAAACGACTTTGTTTGCTTCTACAGTCTTTTTTTTTAATGTCACTGTTTTATTGTACTTTGTTTCTTGTAAATTTTTGCATTTTTCAAAGCAATATGAATCAATTAATAAATAAAATAATAAATAATCATATTGAGTTAATTTTTTTTCAAATTTTTAATTTGTGTTATTGTTGTTCAAATATAATTTTTACTGTTTAATATTTTTTTTTTCTTAGTTTTAAAACCATGTTATCTGCATGTGTCACTGTGTGGACTTTTCTATCCTCTTATAACTTTTCTTCTTTACAACGCAAATAAACTTAAGTTATGTAGACATTGTTGTCTTAGTCCTTTTGTTTTTCGGACTTTTTTGTTAGTTTTTTGTGTTTTCTGTCACTCTGTTTACTGTTTTGTTCTATATATTTGTATTCTGGTTACTAGATGATCATTATTTTTTACCTATTTACAATATCAAATGCCGCCTGTAGGTCCACAAACAATGCGTAAATTTTTTTTTTCTGTTTTTTTATCTATTAAGTGCTGTATGATGTATACGTTATCTATGGTGTTCTGTCTTATATGAATTCTGCTTTTATATCTGGTAATGTGTTTTGCTATTCTGTTTTTTTTTTTGTATATAGTTTTGTGGTATATTGTTTTTATTTTTTTTATGTATGGTAATACATCATATCAGTAAACATATCAATGATCAATGTGATCATTGTAACTTCCAGTCTTCATGGAATAGCTTGCATAAGACATTACACTTTCACGAAATGCTAAGTGATATAACCTTTCATGCTTTAGAATATGGTAATACATATCAAACTTTACTTCTATTGACTTAGCATTATTTCTCTCTACTATACATTCCAATTCTTTCAATTATTTTTTTTTACTTTAGATCTAATGTTTGTTTGCCAGTTTATTTAATTTTTTTACAGTTTATTTAAATATTAATTTTCTTATTATTATCTTTATTGTAAACTATCTATTAGAAGCTACATTGTGTGAAAAATTTTTTGAGAAAGATTTTTTACATGTTTTGATGCATATAGGCCACTCTAAATCAAAGATAATATCAATGTTTGCTGATACAAAATAGAATAGAAAGTATACCGCTGATTGAACAACCAAGTTATCACGTTGGCGTTTTCTGTTTCAAACTTATATCGATGATATACATTATACAATGTAATCTATCTTTTTTAGATTACCCACCAACTGGTAAAATTAAAAGATTAATGCAAATTTATTCAAACTATATCTGTAAACTTGGATATGTTTTGTTCTTATCAGAAGTTTTCAGCAAAGTTGTTCAATCAGCGATTTACTTTTTATATCAATTTGTATCTATGATTATTGCCATATATCATTTAGAGTATAAATATAACCTAACATGTAAAAATCTATTCTTAAAATTTTTTTTTATGCAAAGTGTCTTCTAATAGATGCCGCTTGTTTTAGATACCATATTACAAATGTAACAGGCACCTAGATAAATATATAAGATCAAAATTGTCACTGCAAATTTATATAAATCTGAATTTGTTACCACTTGCAGAAGAGCTACAATAAGAAGAAAACAGGTCACAGTTAGCAGATACAGAATATATTTGCTTTGATTCTTTTATTTCACTCGTTGGTGCCTTCAAAAGAAGATAGATTGCATTTTATAGTATTAATATACGTTTGAAACAAAAGGCGCTAATGTGATAACTTGGTTGTTAATATTAAAATGCCAATTGTTCTTAACATTTGTGAAATATAAATAACACTTGTTTTGGTGACAAGCAAAATAATTTGTAATTTAGTTTTTTTTGTCCCAGTTTTTATTATGTACAACCATGGAAACAAGTCGAAAACCGATATTGTCCTATACTATTTTAATAATTTTCCATTGTGGTAGACTTTGAATTTGAGTTTTTTTTTATTTTCTAGGTTGCCAAAAGTGTTTATAGAGGAACCTGCAAAAAAACCTGAATGTACCGTAAAAGAAATGTGCGATGAAATTCAACGTTCCGATATCGGCAAAGTTTTTAAACCAAAACCATTACCATCATTTAAATTAGATTGTATTTGTAAAGAACCATTTGCTCCACTAAAAGATGCACCACCTCTATCACGATTAAAAAAAACTAAATATTCAGATCCTCCACGAAAAAATGTTTGCCATGTTGATGATCTCTGCGTAGTTAGTCCAAGAGCTGACAAATCGTTGAAAGTTGTACCAAGAAAACTGCCAATATTTACGCCTTCCAATTGTCCTTGTGTTGATGAGGATCATCCTACAAAGTCATTTGAACTAAAACGCTTATCTTTTGGTAAAGAAACTCCTAAAGAAAAGAAAAAAGTTTGTCCCGAGCAAATTGTATGTATTCCACGAGCAGATGATGGACTAATTATCAAACAAAAAAAACTTCCAACAATAGAAGTAAAAGAATGTCCGTGTGTCGAAGAACCTTTAACAAATACATTATCTTTAAAAAAATTAATACCAAAACCTGTAAAAGAACCAATAAAAATATGTGAAGTAGAGGAATGTGTTGAAGAAATACGTGCTGATCGTGCAGATAAAAAAAATAAAATTATCAAAAAAAATTTACCAATACTACCATCAAGCAAATGTGTTTGTGTAGACCCAATACCTATGAAAGAAGCTCCACCATTAGTTAAACTTCGAGCCAGACCTTTACTAACCACAAAACATTGCACAGAACCAGTAAAGGAATGCTCTACAATACCAAGAGCTGATGAATTCTTGAAAGTGGAAATTAAAAAACTACCAAAATTAATAGTTTCTGAATGTCCATGTATAGAACCATCAACTGGTACAGATGCCAAACCATTAGAAAGGCTCAAAAAAGTAAAAATTCCTGAGCCTTCAAGAGAAATTCAATGTGCTAAATTTGATATTTGTGATGAAACACCTCGAGCAGATGAAGATGATTGGATGTATTGGCGTAAAGTTGAAACAAAAAAAGCTGACTGTGATTCATCTGATGTCAGCCAAAATTCTAGACGATCTTTTAGTACTTCTACAAAGAATAACAACACAAGACGATTTTATAGTACAAATTTCGAAAGATTTGATAACAAAATTGGCTATTTAGAGTCAGTTGATTGTGTTGCTATGACTGTTTATCAAAATAAAAATCTGAAAAATAGTTTTTCAAAAGATACGATTTCGTTGCATTACGGCCGTTCGGTGTCTACGTGTAGTGCAACAAGAAACCAAAGTGGGAATTACTTGCAACCAAATCAACCTATAATTAAAAAGAAAGAGAGTTTTATTAAGCAATATCCAGATGAAAAACAAATTGATGAATCTATACAAAGAAGCCGTATTTATTGTCGAACAAATTCGGAATATGAAAAAACAACTGGCAACAAACCGCTAAATGAGTGCAAGAAAGAAGCAAAAAAAGAAAACAAACATCACAAAGAAGAAGAAGTTTGTCGAGAGTTTGTTCATGAAACATCTAACAAAGAGGAATTAACGCCTAAAACGGAAAGTTTATGGGAAAAAGTAGTAAATTTTTTTAAAGCTCGTCCTGACTGTCCCAGTCCAGAAGAGTTTAAAAAAATGAGATTAAAGGCAGATGCTGAAAAAGCAGCTCAAAAAGCCGGTCTATGTCTTTATGATCCAAAAGAATTGTTGAGAAAAGCTGAAAAAAATTTGCCAAAAGTGATTACAGCTAGAGAGTGTGTCGTAAACAAGTAATATGTAGTTTTGGTAATAAAAGTAAATACTATAGATATGGCGTATTTAATATGCAAAAATTACTTTTTGATTTTATAATTTTTTGTTGTCTTGCTGCTGATCAGGTGAAAACCCTCACGCGTTCAGAGAGTCAGATTTGCACTCAGTTGAAGTTGGTGTTTGACTGGCGGTTTCAAGGCAGGGGGCTTATAGGCCAATGTTTTTTAATTTCACTGTTAACTTAAAAAGATATATATTTAACATCTATTGAGGCCTTTCCTGAATCAGCTTACAGACCAAGAGCGGCAAATTGGATACTTCCAACAAGACTCTGCAAGGGCACATACGGCTCGTCCTACTCTGAAATATCTAAGAGATAATTTTGGCGACAGAGTAATTAGCGAGGGTATTTGGCCAAGCAAGTCACCAGATCTTACCTTGCTAGACTTTTCGGTATTTGGGTTTTTGAAAGACAGTGTCTTTAGTAACACATTGCATACTGCGGGAGAACTGCAAAAGGCAACAGTGCGAGAAGTTACAAACATTACACTCAACATGTTGGTCAATATCTTTGAAAGCAACAATCTTTCAGTTGCAACTAAGACAAATAAAAAAAGTAACATCTTAAACAGTCATTGATGATAACGCTGTATTTATTGATGTAAAATTTTTAAGAAAGTTATTTATTCTAAGATGTTATTTTGTAGAAATCACTGTTAGTGGTTCATGGTAAGTTGATTTTTGTGCCACTATTTTGAAGGTTAACTAATAATTAACTAGTGAAAATAATAAATTTACAAAAGTTATGATGGAATTTTTTAAATAATATTCAATACATATTTTAATATTTGTAGTAAACATATTATTTTTAATTATAGAGAGCCACATCGGCGCGTCAGCTTGTTTTTTTCTTGTTTATTAATTTCGGGTTTTCAATTCTGTAATCCCTTGAATAAGATGCTAGATTTCTATAATTCAATAAACGTCTTAAAAATTTTAAGTCAAGATTTTAATATTCAATATTCGCTTCAAATTTTTCAAAGTTTACTTTCAATTCAATTATTTTTTATCTGTTTATAATTGAAGTCATTTGATTAACACACTACGTGCTCAGCTAGGGCCATTAGAATTTTTTTAGAGCTATCTTTGTCGCATAGAAAATAATCTGGTGCTAAACAAAACAAAAGTTAAAGTTTAAAAATTTAAAATGTCAGTAATAATTTTTCATATTGTTTTTATAGCTTTATTTCCTTTGTTGTCTCGTTGATTTTTTGTTGATTTTGTTTTTTTTTGTTTTCAAAAATAATTTTATAGTCGAGTTTCTAGTTTTAAGTCTAAACGTCAAAGATTATTGTTAACTTCTAAAAATAAAAAAATATCTGCTGTCAAAATAAAACACTGCTGCGATTTTGTGAAGCAAAATTCTCTAAAGCTAGTGACCTCTTAGTCTCACTTACAACATTTACATTTGCTATCTTTTGTTCACGACAAATTTCAGCATGGATGTGTCATTTTCTACTGACGCTACCTTAATTCGTAGTGTGTTAATGAGTGACCTTACATATTATAATACTTGACTAGCGCGCTTAACGTCAATAAATTAAAGTAAAAATAATTTAAAAATATCTAATAATGAACTATTGTTGTGTTTAAAGTTCAAAAAAAGGTTATAAAAAATTATAAATTATTTTTTAGAATGTTTATTTTTAAAAAATAAATAAATTAAAATTATATATGCGTTATAATGTTTTGAGCATTACACAACAATAGTAAAAAATATTTATTTGATTTTTTTGTGTTTTCTTAGACTGTGATTCTATTCTATAGTATGTCAAATTTAAAAAAACATATCTTGTTCGTTGATATTCCTGTTTAGAAGAGCCTATATATATACTTGTCGTAGAGTCTATGAAAAATTCAAAGCAAGCTTTGAAAATTAAAATTTCGACTTGAAATTTTCAGCATTTTTAACCTTTTTTTTTTGTAGAAGAAAAATAATTATGTAAAAAACAATTTAAGTAAAATCAGTTTTTAACAATTTAAATTTTTTTTAATATTTTGAAGCGATCTTCTTATCTATCACGCTTTTTCTGTTTTGAAAAATAAAATTTTAAATCTACTGTCAGATCAAAGTGTCAGATTTTTTTTTCTTGTCAAATTTTCGTACATAAATTAATCATGTCTTATGGTAATAATGAAAAAGTTTGAGAAAATTAGCGAAAATTGAAACGATATCTTTAAGGATGACAAAAGCAAATTGATGTTTTATAATTGATGTTTTTTTGACATTTGACATTTTAGCATGTTTACCATTGGCACATGTGGTAATAAAGTTGGTTACTTACCCATGCTGACAAACAATGTGAAATGTAACTTTTTTATTTCATAAATTTTTTTCTATTATCAGATAATAATAAAATGCTTTATTATAATTTCAACGTGTAAAATCTATGAGATATGAATGATATGATTAATTATAAATTAAATAAATTTATTTGCATATAGGATTTCGCTACGATATGACTGATAATCTGCAACACCTGCGTTCTTTTTGATCACAAATTTAGAAATTTAGAACCTCCTCTTTTTTAAAAGTTGGTTAAAGAAAAAATATATAATCTAATATTGTGTTCAAAAATGTTTACAATAATATTTTTCAGCAGAAAACCGTTAAATTCAACAATGTAATAAAATACAGCTAATTAGCAAACGCTGAATTAGTCTTGCGTGGGTAATTGATCTACCAAGAAGCTTTATTATACTACTTCAAAAAGAAATAACTAACCACTGTTGCAATTGTAGCACAATTTTTGTTCATCACAGTACGCAATTGCAGGTTGTTAGAGGTTCATAATTAACTCAATTTCCAAAACTGAAACTAATTAAATTTAACAAAGTACCTACGTATGCAGCAATAATTTGAACTTTAATTACAGTGATATTTTGATAAAATATAAATAATCTACCAAAAATGATAAGCTGATACATTTAATTTTAATATTGTAAAACCAATGTTTTTTCCAAGCGCTTCCGGTCAACATGTATTACTAATTTATCTTGTTTGCTTTGCCGATGTAAAGTTAATTAATTGAAAGTTAGTTGGTTTGTTATGGTCAGGTGTTAGCAGTTTCAAGACTTATGTTCAGTGATTAGCAATTTTAGTTCTCACTTTAGTTGCTAATAAGTTGCAAAGTGCTCGTTTCAAGGCGGTGAGGTGAACTAATAGAGAGAGATTCGAACAAATTTCTCCAAGACTTATCAGATTTTGATTTAAAACATTAAAGTTAAAAGTTTAACAATAAAATAATATTATTAAATGTACTTAAAAAAAGAGGAACTAAGGTGCCAATAACAAATATTTCACATTTAATGATGATTGCTGATACTGAAAGAAACAAACAACTAAACGCGCTGTTGTCACCAGACAGCTTATAATTGTAAATAATTATTACCTTTGAATATTCACTAAGTTTAAAAAAAGATTACTTTTGCCTGATATAATATTTATTCAGCTGCAAGTCAAATGCTTATAATATTATAATGCTAATCAAAGAAAACATAAGTGAATTACTTTGTAATTTTAATATAATACATAATAATACTGACCAGTGATTTTTTATAATTAACTTAGAATGCTGTAAGTAAATTAAAATCTCATGAACGACTAAGAGCTTTTACATAAACAGACTGAAATTTCATAATCAAAATAAGTATTTCTTAAATGAATTGGTATTTACTGAATTACTTTGAGTTTTACAAACCATTTAAAACTCTATTGATAAACTTAATTTGAAAAACTTATAACAGCTGCTACAACAAACTGCACAACTGCAAAATAATTTCAGTTAATTTACGGTTTTTTCTGAAAAGCTAGCGTATTGTAAATCACTTTGTGAAACAACTATAATATAAATAGCGCATTAACACTAATTAGGCTAGTGTGTAGTACGTGTGTACCCACTTCTACGTTCGCATGACTATCAAATTTTAAGCTTTTAAACACTTTCAAACTTTACAAACAAACTTAAATTCTGTTTTCAAATTATTTATTTTTATGTAAATTGTCAGTTTATAAACTTCCTTAAACTTTAAAAACAAATAAGAAGCTTACTGATTAATTTAATTTAATTTTAATAAACCACTGCAGCTGCTCCAACAAACTGCACAAAACGTGGTATTAATCACAATTAAAAAATTAACCACTTTCATTGTAGAACTTTTAACAAAATAAATCTCTAAATCACTCTAAGCAAATATAATGTAATAAACGTTACAACGCAAGTTACGCCAGTGCGTTGTACAAAAGCGCACTTTTCAGCGTTTGCATGGTATTGAATCATTAAATCTAGAATCTTCGTTATCTGCATATAAGGTTTTATAAAACCTAAACATTCGAGCTTAGAGATCTTATCTGCGCCAACAAAATAAAAGCGGAAGGAATTGTTATTAAATTTTACGAATCGGTACTTTAGTTAGTATTTTAATTAAAATAACTTATTTTTGAGTTTAAGCCGATTAATGCAAATACTAATAACATTAATATTTGTTTGTATCAATTCTAGTCTATTAGAGAGTAGTCTTATTAAATTAATTAAATAATTATATGTTATCAAATATTAAATTTTTTAGAATATTTAAAATTATAAGCGTGAAAAATTGTTTAAGATACAAAATGAATTGTTTAATATATTAAATTATCTACAATAAATATCGGCGTGACAGTATTGCAAGGTCTTACTTATTAATTGAATTATGAATTATAAGGTGCATTGAGTTAAACTTACAGCAGTTGTAATAAGTAAGAAAACTAGAGCATTCTTTAAATTGACCAGTACTTTAGTTCTTTCTCAACTGATAATGTAGAATAATAACTTCCGTTAATTACAAAATTTAAACTGCGATATAATTATTTTCACTTTTAAATTCTTAATTATTTAATAAACTACTTCAACTGATGATATCAGGTGCGTGAATGTAGATACGAAACAACATAATACGAAAACCATAAATTTAATAATAATATTTTAACTTATATAATTTAAATAAGATTGGAAGAATATATCTTTCGTAATTCTTGCATAATATTTATATTGCAAAGTGATTTAAAATTTGACTTTTTTGTTTTTGAAATTATTTAAAATTTTAATTAATTTTAATAACTGGCTAATGAAATAATTATTAGAACTAGTCAACTTGTAGCTCATCAAAATCATTAATCCGGACTAGGTGTCAACATTAAATTCCGTTAATTAGAACAATAAACTCACAAGTTTATTTTCTTCATCGCATTTTGTTAATTTGAAAGCTCTACACGGGCACTTATCAACGTACAGATTTGTTATTTATTTCACTCAAAAAAAAATAGATTTTTGATTTTTTTTTTAAATCTTATTTTCTGACAATATTCAGCTAAAATTAGTTACATTACATTAAATACTTTTAGCTTTTATAGTTACCGTGTCTGATTTACAGCAGGTAGATACAACATTTTTGAAAGTTTTAAGACAATAGTTGACAGTAGGGGGTATTCGTCTAGTTCATTTAGTTATTGCTTATTAGCACATTTTTAATTTTGGTATTCTTTAAATTATTTGGCTTTTCGAAAAAAATTAATATTTAATATATTTTAGCTCATTTAATATAAGATCTTATCAAAAGTTCTACAGCGATAAAGATATTAGAAAATTTGTCTTCTATTTCGAGAGTTTGCCACTGCTTCGTCAGCCTCAACAGCTAGAATGTTGAATATTGAAAAACGTTTTAAACAAGTTTGGAAACTATTGTTTTTTTTTAATAAAATATAAATTCAAAGATTTCAATTAATTAAAACTTTATAAAGTTATTTACCTGAGGTCGAAATAAATACATTGAAAAAGCATTTTAAAGATTTTATTGTAAATAATATTATGTAATTAAACACTTTTCAAGTAAGGGCTAGTCTACTTATTAAAAAGACTGAATCTAATATTTTAATTCAATTATTGTAAATAAATAGATTTTGACAATTTTATATACAAATTCTTCAAAAAATTTTGATTGCAGTGTCTATAATTGACGACAGGTGACAAATGAAAAAATTGAGTAGGTTATAACAAGCCTTTCTTCAGCTTACACCTAGGTGTTAGTTATATTAAGGAAATGAAGTGGTTAATAGGCGCCTAGTCTTAGTTTCTTTACGAGTTAAGCCTTATCAAATCAAAATTTAATAACGGTTTGATCAAGAAGGCTATTTGCGCTACGCAACCCAACAGGAAAGACACTAAGACTAAACTTCTAAACGCCACCAAAATCTGTAAAGTAATAAAAAAAATATGTATTAAAACATCATTAAGCCAAAAATACAAAAAAAAAATTACACAAGAGACATACAAAATATTATTAAACTTATCATCAAAAATTATAAATCATATATTTAAAAAACTCTGGCTATATTTATAAATTGTAAAATACACAGTTATATTATTAATTGTTGTAGCAATATCGTACAAAACTATCGCCTCCAAAAAAACGGTCGCAAACACTAATACAAAATTAAACCCTCAAAAATAACCAATTGACCTAACACACTCGTATTCACTAATTCAAATTTTAATTAGATTAATTGTATGATTAATGACAGGAAGGCTCGCTTTTGGGTGTAGATTGTACAGAGATGGAAGTACAATATTGCAGTCGGAACGCTGCCTTGGGTGATAAACCGCCTGTAGTTCAAAAGAAGGTATTAGGATCAGGGTTGATGTTACGGCCCTGGGTGTTGATTCCTCTGAAAAAATTTGACGCGGTCTCTAATGGTTTTTCTAAATTTTTGAAAAGCGCAGAAATTAGTAACCCAGTCGACAATCGAAAAAAATGTGTTACGGGTAAATATCTATATGCGTACAAATATGGTCACCATATTTCACTCAAGAGAAAGTGTCATATGTCACGCTCCGCCAAAACGCGTAAGAGAGAAGACCGAATTCTTTTGAAGACCAATAGTCAAAGAAACAACACCTTATAATGACCGCAAGTCATCTTCCTTTACGAAAAAGATTGTAGAAAAAAAACTGTAGAAAAAATTTATATACTACTAATTTGTTTTTTTGTTTTGCATCGTAAAATGCCATTTAGAAGAAAATCTCACAGTTTTACTGATGAGCCATGTCCGTACAAAATTATTTTATCACCTCATCTCATCACGTATGTTCAAGAATACCACTTTTTGCTACTTATCTTTTAAATTGTTTTTTTCGGTTATTAGCCGGATTTTTGCCAAATCAAACTTATCTGTGCGAGCTAACTTCAAAAAAACTTTGCCTTCAAACTTTTGCTTTTGCAAAAAAATTCTCTGGTTTTAATTACAATTATTTGTGCTAGATACAATTTAATTTGTTTTGTGTTTTAATCAAAATATTGTAATTAATTGTGTATACTTAACTTTTTCATATTTCTAGAAAATAAGCATATTCAAATCCTCGGTCGTAATTTCCCACAAATTGTACTTAAAATTGAACAATAACGAAATTTCTAAAACGTAAGATTCATTACATTTAACATTTAATAACCATCAGAGATAAACGAGGATTTGTGGAATAAATGTATGTGGTATTCGCCAGAGAGAAAAACTGGAGAGGAATTCTTATAATTTTCCCTAAAACCTAAGTCGCCGTCGTCGTTCAGAGAAACACTCAAAAACGTAGCATAATTTTCATAAAACAGGATAGAAAATAATTGCGGATAATTGTACGAGTAGCTTGTGTACAAATACAGAAAGGTGGTTGGTGTATTTTCAAGTATCATCCAGTTAGACATTCTACCTTGACTGAATCTACCCTGTCCAACTTGAAATAAAAATAAGGGTTTCTCTTATTAATGTTTCGAGTGGCCGAGGTGACTTTCCTTTGTTTTATTTGTTTTTAAAAAATAATAGAAAATAAAACCCCGTCGAGTCCAGATTCTTATTTAATTTTTTAGAAAGATATGTGTATATTGCGTTGTCGATTTGCCAAACGCGCATTGACGGATCCCGAGGGAATCGCAACCAATCATAGTGATGTATGGAAAGAAAAAATATTCCCAAAGGAACTGAATCACTTACTGAACCGGATAATATACCTACTTTGATATAACTCATATAATATACAGAACATCTAAAAAAGTTTGTACCGATTAATCTGTCAATGCGTAATAAATGATAAAAATGTAGTTTGGCTTGGTTTAAAATTAACATTCTCAAGCTCAAAAAAACTCTTGCTTCACCTACTTAATATAAAAAAAACGTAAACTAATATTTATTTCATTAACAAGTACGTTAATGGCGCCAATTAATTAATCAAAGCTGCTTAAAACTCAAGCGACAGTAGAAAGCCAGAGCCTTTACTAGTTCAGATTAATAATCGTCCATTAGCAATATTTTTCCGCTGAAATTTTTTTGTGTGAGGGCAAAAATCTGTTTTTTTCTCTCTTCAACACATTCTGCATTTTCTTATGTTCTCCTTCATCCAAAATCAGTTTTTTCTTTTTTTATTCCCACATCTAAATCTTGCAATCATTTTCTTTTCTCTCCCGTTTTCTCTTTTTAGACAGCTTTGTAGCTCTTTTGTAATTAATTTTTTATATTTTTTATTGTATCTGCTCTCTCTATTTTTTTTCTTTGTTTTTTAATGTTTCTATCTCTGTCTCTCATTTTTCTCGTTACCTAGTGCCTTGCTTCTCTTTTTCTCCTAATCTCTTTTACACTGAGCTCTTTTTTCTTTTTTTTTATTTTTTGTCGGTTTTTCTGTTTCTCACTTTCCAACAATCTTTCAGTATCTCACATCTTCCTCTATCTCAGATTTTATCTTCAAACTTTACCGCTCTCTTTGCTGCCTCTATTCTTACTTTTTTTCTTTTTTCTTCTTCTTTCACTATATAACCTGGAGTGTCTCTGATGATCAAAATATGCAAGTTAAACATGCATAACCGTTGAAAAGCCATCTCGTACATTTTTTTCGACTGTTTTGGCAGGAGTATTAATTGTTGCACTTTGATATCAGAAAGTAAACTCACTGTGTCGCTCTTGCTTATGGTTTTCGTATTTTCACCACAAATCCCAATTTTTTCTAATTTTCCCAAAATCGTAAAATTTGTTTGAAAAATTGTAAGCGGTTGCCATAATGCTTACTGAACATATAAGTTATCGACAGCCAATTTCCTAATTTTTTGCAATCATATCATACTTGAGCTAAAGCACATTACAGTAACTTGTGTGTTTCAAATTCTTGAACTGACCCGCTAATAATATAAATAACAATTGTAAACGCTCTGCCACAATAAAACTTATTTACTACTTACTTACTCTAGATTACCTCAGCTTTTAAATAGACAAATTTAAATCAAAATGGGTTAGGCCGGTTAGTGGCTACAGGACGACAGACAGACGTACATATACACAGATACACACTACAAACTTATATTAACTTTTTTTTTAACGATGGTTAATAGTATTATCTCATATATCTCATTTTCCAGATCAATAACTTTTAATGTGCATAGCGGCGTTGTACAACACGATAAATTGCATGCGACAAAAACAGTAACTTTATTAATAAACCTTTATAAATGTGTGGGTTTTTGCCAGTGCAGGAAAAACATTTTTCAAAATAAATCACAGAGAGTAGCGCCGCTGATTGACATCCCACACTCACACATAGTTATAGCAACAAATGTGTGCTCATCTTATCTAAAGTGAAAGTGTTAATGTGCTTAGCTTAGACTGCAAAACTGTTTTTAAATCTGTTAAATATGGATAATAAACTTAAACTTTAATAAATTCATCTTTGGAATGGAAAAATGTGAACGTAAGATCTGAGACATCTGGCTTAATTTGCTTAACGGCGTTAAGCAAGTAGTCTGGGTTATTTTCGATCTCATGAATTATTCTAAGAAAATTTCCTTGAGATTCTTGAGCTAATAATAAATAATTTCAATAATAGTAGACGAAATAAAGGTTATCTACAAGACTTTTGTCAACGTATCAAGATTTTCTTTTGTATTCTGACTCTAAACTAGGTCATTTACTTTGTCATGTATATGTTTTATTTTTGGAGAAATGCATATGGGTATGACAGAGCATTTTTATTTGAGTTTGATTCTGATTCGAGCAATTTTAGTTAAATTGAAAATGGAGAGCTAATAAATAAATAGTTTCTACTACAGTATAAATATTACAATATAGAAGGGGGCAAACAAGTTCAGTAGTTTTTATTTTAAGCTTTTGTGAGTAGCTGTTGGATCTTTTGAACTAAAATTTCTGTTTTCCATTATTAGACACCTGATATACTAGACCTGCATCGTCGACTGTCACGTATTTTCTTTGATGTCCGGTAAAGATATTAATTAAATAGAGCTTTGCAACTGCTTTTTGACGCTCTACTAGGATATGTATTTCATTCGGTAGTCTCTAATAAGTAATTCTGTCATATTAGTTCAAAGATCCTGTATCTGTTTTACATAAAGCTGGAGTGCGGAAGGAGAGAGCGATCCCGTCAAGTGAATAATATCACAGCCATGATTTTAGTAGGAGCAGTAGTCTCATTTCAGGATGCTTCAAATGTAAAATTTATTTAATGTCTATCCGTTGCGAAGACGAGGGATAATGAATGAACGATGCCAGAATTATACATTTCAAGTGTCATAACTGAAATAGTCTCATTATAATATTTAAATTGTTTAAAACAACTTTAATAATAGATTTTATTAATTTATTGTAACATTTTAATTAGTTAGAAGATTATGTAGATGACAAAATAAATATTAACTCAAGAAAAACAACACATAATAATTTTTAATTAATGTTTCACAAGAAATTTTGAGAATTTCGTTTCGTTTCCATGAAACTCGTTTAACTCGAGAACCCCTAAAAAACTTTTTCCACCCTAAAAGAAATTGTTTGCTCTAGACCAAAATAAAGCAGTGAACCACTGTTCCCTGTCGACCGAGCGGTACTCTGAGCGACGAAAGCTCCGTCGCTCTCCACAACTGAAACTGACTGCTAAGGGTCTCGCGTTAAGATGTTAATAGCATCGTTAACAACCCCAAGTAACACTGTTTTAGCAGCTTTGAGCAAAAAGCAGCCCCGCTTAGCGGTACAGCCACAGAAAACCTTCCCTGCTCAATCGGCACTGAGTCAAAAGTTCCAGAAATTGCACAGACAGGATCCTGCAACCTACACTCAGACGCTAAATAAAAAAAATCTTAAGCCAGGCCTGTCTTTTTCATTTACCATAATCTGCAACTGCATTTAAAAATCTAATAAATAACATAGGGCTCAAAATCGAACCTCAACCTATTCGATTATTTACAATAAAAGCAAGAAAAACATGCCCACCAATCATCGCATATTGTTTTTTACCAACAAAAATGAATTTAGTTATATTTACTAATTTATGATATAAACCAAACATACTTAGTTTGCAAAGCAATAGACAATGATGTACTTTATCAAACGCTTTTGTCAGATCTGTATAAATTACATCTATTTGATTGACTGTCTATAGCACTAGATACAGCATAAAAAAATTCGCCAAGAACGGTCGCAGTATATTTACCCCTAACAAAACAATGTTCTTTTGGTGCAATAGCACTTTGTACATGCAAATATACTGCATTAGCCAAAATAGATTCCAAAAGTAAATGTTTAACTGTTTCTAAAGACAAAACATAGATGATGTTTATCTGCCAAAATTTGAGATCTGATAATGGCATTATAAAGAAATTGAAGAAAATGTCAGAAAAACGTCAAACATATTGTGCGTTTGTCAAATGTGTGTTTTCAGATAACTTAGTTGTTTAAATCAATTTTGATATTATTTTTTTTGTTAGAAAATAGATAGATATCTCAAAAGTGATACAAATAAATCAAGAGGAATTTTCGAAAATTGTAGTGACCTTTAGTGCGTTTGTTTACTTTTTAGTTTCGTCTTTAAAGTCGGTATTTTTTTGTTTAAAATTATATAGCTCAGATATTATATGAATCAAATCTTTATTAACTGATTGTTATCATATTTAATTATCAATACGCATTTTATGACTTGATGATTGTTAACAGGACTTAATCATTATCACATTTTTATGCAACCGGCTCTTATTATATCATTTGATTTATTTAAAATTATCACATCAACCTTTTTCATGCTTTGTTTAGGATTTTATTAAATAATCAAATCAAAATATGCATTTTTATTTATCTAACTAAAGGTCAAGATTAAGAATTTGGTATGATAATTTTACTTGTTGTAATTAATAAACTGATGCATTTATTTAAAAATGACATTGATATAATTGTTTTGATGCAAAATTAGCTAGCACTAAAATACTGCAAACAATGTAATGTAGCTGTATTTTAAACTTTTGTAGAATCTTGAGACGCACCGGGAAGTTGGATAGTTTGAGTCAAAAAATAATGCCCGCATATGTTTTCAATGCTACGTTTGTTTTTGACGACAAAAGTAAATTGCAAGTATTACAAAGTTATAAACGCGTCGGAGATATTTTCTAAGACAATAAGACAAAACGTGCTATTCAACCTGCAAAAAATGGTGCTGCTTTAGCGTTTTTAACAACGTCTGGTGGCGTGTAAAAAAATTCACTTTTATTTATCAGTTTTCATAATTAAACACAAACCGAATGCAACCAGCTGTTTACAATCTTTTGTTTATATGCGTAAAAGCACACTTTTTTATGAGAAGAAAACGACGGTTTTGACAAATCAACTTTGTATTGCTAATAATGAATATACTAAATGTGTGTAAATATGTTGTGTTAACGCTTTGTTTCGGTAAACCAATTTAGTACCAAGTGACGCTCTCTTTAAACACATTTGACTCAAATTTTCTGTTATTATATTTTGTGTGAAATTGTGTTAAAAAACAATGTTAACATAGATACATAAAAATAAAAATGCCTTTTTTCTAACCCGACCAGAGATTAGCAAACGCTCCTGAAGTTGTCTCATTAACCTGAACTAACTCCTAAATATTTTTTAAACTGACAAAAAATAATATATTTTTTTTTGAATCAACTTTGTTGAATTATTTACAAAATATAAATTTTTATAGATCTATGAATCAAAGCTTAGAAGCACAAACACCTTGTGTTGTAATAGCTTTATCAGGTATAAATAAATTTATAAGGTCTTTAAAAAATTTAAAAAAATTACGAGCATTACTATAACAAAAATCAGAATGTTTTCAGCCTACAAACAAAAAAAAATTTTACAGCTAAGATACCAATAACTTTTTAATTGAAGCATTTGATGATAAATGCCTAGCATCAATGGTAAGATATTAAGTAAATCTTTCACATAGTTATTTTATTACATTCTGCGATTTTAAGTTGTTTTAAAAATGGAAATAATAGATGAGTTGCAGGAAAAAAATTATTTTTAAGATCTTAGGATCATCTTTTTTGGTTAATGTACTCAAAATCAAATACCATTTACGAGAAAAATCTGCCGTAAATATACTGTTACGGATAACTTTTTCAAAATATGCAAATTTACAAAAACAGGAAAAACCTATAAATCTTGTTTTTTCAAATTACTAAATTCAGAAAATATTCTGACTGGTTTTTGCAGATCCTTTGCAACAATACTGAATAACGTCGTCGGTGATAATACTGCTGTCAAATAAACAATAGATGGAAGTTCACCACTGTAGCCGAAAGCTACATAGACAAATTTGTCAAAAATAAAATCGGTACGGTTGACAGAATATTATTTTTAATTTAACCAAAAGTAAACCAAACGAATTGATGTAGATGTACTTATAGTTCTAATATTTCAAGTCACCAAACCATTAGTTTTGACGCTGGTTCTATTTTTCTAGTTACTGTATCTAACTTTTTAAATATTACAATTATTAATAACTATAAGCAAATAGCATCTTCTTGTAAAATTCAATCCATGGTATTTGTTAAGTTATACATAGATTTTTGTGTAAAGTATTATAAGATATTATACAATTATTATTATTTTTGATTACTATGCATAAAAAATATTGTATTTGTTAGAATAAAATAATAGTGCTTCTAAAAATATGGACGTTTTGTAATCATATTTTTCAACCAAAAAATCTTTAACAACAATATTTAGTAGTCGTGTATAAATATAGCATTCTACTCGCGTATAATATCTATTAGTTTTTTCTTCTAAAGTATAACTTGTGAATAATAACAATCATTAAACGCTTGATGAATAATATACTATTAGATATATGCTCAAAATAATTGTAAAAACTAAGTTTTACATGGTCAAATTGTAGTAGATCGTTGATAATAATGTAGCTTGTTTATGTTCTATTAAAGCAGTGTTCAGATTGTATTTGTCTGAAGAAGAGACAATTATAGTATTTAGGTATATAATTATAATTATTATAAATATTATCCCGGCGCTTCCACCATTATTCTTCTAGAAACTGTATCTTAAAATTATCTTTTATGCACTGAAATTCTGTTATTCACCGCTTGCATAATATATGTTCTAAATTTTACAGCGGCTATCATTGACGATAGTATTTTGTAATTAGGATAGGACAAGACATAATGATCCATTATTCCTTCATTATTATATCCTGTGGGATTAATTTGAGCTATTATATTCCTGAAAGTACAATTTAATACTTATAGATTAAACCACTTATATATTGTAGCCTAATTCTTATAATTAAACAAACGATGTCATTCTTTGTATTAAAAATTACTTGATTTGACGTAGGTGGTTAGCTGAAAATTGTGTGATACGTCTAATAGATGCTGACATTTAAAATTGAAATCTTTTAGCCCTATCAGGTGAAATGTTTGATTGTTGTAATAACAAAAATTGTTTTATAGCTCACGAAACAATATTTCGGAAATTGCGTACACGTCCATCAATTAATTTCCAAATACGTCAGCGATTTATAGTATCAAACAGCAAGACGTGTATGCCATTAATTCAACTTAGTCACAAAAGCAACCACAATCAATGCACCAATTTCATTTCCTATTTAATCTCCTCTTTTTTTTTTCTCTTCTAACCGAATTTGTGATATATTTTGTACACGCATCGCCACGCTATACAATTCTTTTATTATCATTATTATATATTATATAAAGTTCTTTCCCAAAGTAGTCGCATCTTTCCGTTTCCGGTCTCTTAAGCGCTAAACTTTTTAGATAAATATAATGTTTTCCGAATGAAACGACGACGATAAACATCACATTTATTGTCGTTAAAAAAATAAACAAAAGTATCAGCAAAAAAAAAAACGATGGAGAGTAAGGAGGACAGAAGGAAAAGAGGATGAGAATCAGCAGTGATGTGCTGGCATATTGTTCAGTAAATGTGGAAACGATCCTAGTTGGCTCGAAGGGATTTATCCTGTGACGTAAGCCGATTAAAGTGGACTGGGACCGGGATTGGGATGGAAGTTGGTGATGACGGGACAGAACTAGAATTTTGTTGGATAATTGAAATTGGATATTATCTAATCTAAACAGACCGTCTGCAAATATATTCAGTAAAAAAAAATCTCTTTCGTTGCTTTCATTACAAACGTCATTTAAATATACAAAAGTAAAAGCATGGTAACCGACAAAAGAAAGCAAAAGTATCTAATACAACAATTTAATTAGACACCAATTGCTGACAAAAATTAAATTTGGCTTTTAGCCTAATAGCATCAAGCAATATTTATAATTATAATCTTTTTATATAAATGATTATATAAACTCAACTTTTTTGATCCAAATGTTTGTGGATGTACCAAATTTAGAAGATAAAATTATAATAAAGTTATTCAAATATTCTCAACTGATTATTTTCTACATTATTTTCAGCAGTCTATCACAACTTATCTCAGTAGTTTGTGCTCTTTATTATAAAGACGCTCAAACAGTTTAGCAAAAACTGTTGAAAAACATCCATTTTCTCAGATGACTGCAAGGACTAGATAATTCCCATTTTCACAGTTTTGAGACAAAAAAGGTTACAAACTAACAAATTTTTTTTTGAGCATTGCGTCTGCAAAATATAATTTTTAACGTGTCTTAATCGGCCGGCAAAAAACTCTTGCAAGCTTAGGTCGGAAAATAAATACTAGGGCTATTATGCCTATTAAATTTTTGCTTTGGCACTAGTTGCTGTCATTGTTAATTATTAGACTTTTATAAACGACAACTAACGGTTTGTACTGTATAATGTATATCCGCCCAAGCCCCTAAGCCGTGAGCTCTAAGGTTATAAGCTGTAAGCTCCACGCTCCACAGACGCCGTGACTGACATTTCGTTGGTCACTCACAAGGTTTGCTGACAAAACTCAGCAAGCCCTAGATTCTACAAAAAGCTTAGGGTTTGCTGACTTCTGGATGGTAAGAACCATCCTCTCAAAAATCATTTTAGTATGTATAAACCAAACTACCAACTGTATTTGGTTTCAAACAGTTTACTTTTTTTAGAATAAATTTACCTTTAGAGGATCCTTTTATAAAAAAAATTATTGAACTAAATTAATATATAATGATACTTTAAAAACATAACCTATAGTTGCATGATTTCTTCACTTTTAAAACATGAAATAGTAATACACAATGGTAATACTATCACACGGAACCAATTTATGTGTGCTGGTGTATCAATTTTTTCAGAAAACAACAATTTTACTTTTTCTAAACGCAAATAATTTTTGAAATGTCAAATATTTTGAATTTTTAGATTGAAAATCATTTAGTGTTACTAGCGTTGTCAACATAAACAAATTTTTTTTTAATTAAATTTTTTTACAGCGACATAAAAAAATCTTGTGAATCACACGTCCAAAAACGATTTTGCAAAGACTTGCAGTTTAGAAGTCTCAGCCTTCGGCCTTGAGCCCCAAAATCACTCGCCTTGCAAAATGCTAGTTTCCAGCCTTGTGATTCAAATAACTATTATTGGCTACTTTCTATTCAAAGATTTGAAAGTGAAACCAATTACTGGAACTAACCAACCAACCTATGCCCGGTAAAACTAGTGCACTTTGTGGGGTTTGAAACGCTGTAACATAATTTTAGAAATGAGAAAATACAAACTAATAAAATATGTGTAAGATGTTTTTTAGTAAAATGTAATAGTAAAAAGTTAAATATAAATATTCATCTTTTTATTAGTTTTCTAATGGTTTTTTTAGAATAACATAAGTAGCTTGTCTAATACAATAGAAGCTGACCCTATTAAACAATTTACACAAAAAACTACATCTGGCGTCTTTACAATTTCTCAATTTTTTAGAGAAGATTATAAAATATCATAAATAATTATATTTTTATTTGTCTACTATTATATTTTTATGATAACTTAAGCAATTTGTGAGTATAATCTCTACAATAAAAGCTCATCCAATTAAGCAATTTACAATAAACTTTGCATTTAGCTCTTCCATCATTTTTTAATATAAAAATTAAAAAACATAGTTACTCAAACAAAAATACTTGTATATTAAAGAATTAAAGAGTCGGTTTGGCGCAAAGAGTAAAATACGAGTCGCATGCAAGTTTTTTATTGGGCATGTGTGTTTAAGAACAATAAATTTTTTAGCTCTAAGAAATTTTGTTTCTAACGGCTATTAGCAGCAACAACTCATTTGATTTAAAATTTAATTCAAGAGTATTTGTTTGACCTAATTTGTCTCATTTCTAACAAAAAAATATAATTACAAAAAGAACCGAATTTATGTACTCTACTTACAATTCTAGAACTAGCCGAGATAACGTTTAAAAATTTATTACTTGATAAATCCGATGTAGTCTTACAATCCTGAAACTAAGGTTTCCTTGGCAAACAAATTTTTGCCGCTTTACTTAAAGCTACGTTGTCTCTAGTTTGAACCACTTTCAAAAGTAAGTTTAAAATAACTACCAATTTTTTTAAAGATATAGATAATTTGTAAGAAAAAAAATATAACTATTTCTTTGACAGCTATGCTAACCAACGTTTAAAAATTTAAAAACATCTATAAAATCACAAATACTTTTATTTGTATTTAATAATCTCACTTAAGAAGTTTTTGTTTCTATTATGTACCAGTGGCTAGAAGTAACATTCTTTCACACTCACCAATTTTTAACATGTGTAAACTTTTCAACTTCATAATTATGTTGATATTTTTGCGATATTTTTTGAAAGTCTTTCAATACTTTCACAAATGTTCCGTAATAAAAGTCTCGCTGCGGATTAGTCTATTGAGACATTTTAATTTTATAACAGTTGGTTTGTAATTAGACAAAGCCCTGTTAACCAACTTTAATCAATAATAATAATAATAAATTCTAAAAACTAAAACATGCCTGAGCAGAGTAATAAGATAAAGAATCAATTTATGATTTATTAGAACTGTCTATCTTAACTGTCTCAATTTAGTTGTCTAAAAATCCTATATGATAAATGTTTTGATTAAAACAATTTATATGTAAGAGTTGTTTCCATCGAGATCAGCTTAAAGTATTAAAAAGTTCAGTCGAGTTTGTTTTGGTATTGATGGAAGTTTAAAGAGGTTGTTATATAAGTCTCCAAAGTTGAATTTATTGTGACAGTCGGTGCATTGAGTTTTGAGGATGGATGTACCTTACCACTAGACTCGTACACCCCAATTCGTACAAAACAGCCCGAAACAAACTTGGAATTTATGAGAAACTGGATTAGATGTGCAGTGTGTCTTTTGTCTGAGTTTAACAAGTTTCGAAGCTGCTGAAGGGTATTTGTGTGAGGTAATTTTCTTTCGGTTATGTTGCGTGATTTTCTTTGCGAGGATTATCTCTTAAGAACTTATCCAACTTTATTTTTCTCTTAAATTAATTTTAGAAAATCTCAATTTGTTTCTAGCAAATCGCAAGCTGCTAATCCAACAATAAACTCCATACGTAAGAGACGAGAACCATGTTGCTAGTAAATCCTCTATTATTTATCTTAACTAAAACTTAGCACTGTAGTACAGAAAAATTATATACTTTAAAGACACGTATTTTTTATGTCATCTCTATATAACATATATAAAATAGATTCAACCCTCCTTGTCCCGAAGGCACAGCAATTTCGCTAGATTCAAAAATCCTTACGGTTTTCGACAAGTAATAATAACAATATTATTTATCAAATAATATAAAAATTGTTAAAAAACAAGTTTTTAATTTCTAATTAGTTTGAAATCTATTTTAAGAAGTGAATTACAAACAAAGGCAACAAATTTCGTTTTAAACCAAATAGATTGACTATACAAGTTTGTTTTTTTGAAAAATTAAGCTAAATTACCATCTCCTCACGCATCTGCATTTATATTATTTGAATTGTTAGATTTAACATTTAAAAACATTCGAACAATATGACATGAACATAATAATGCAGCTCTCTGTATTTCTGCGAGAATTTTTAATCCAAATCTAAAATTTTTATATAATGATATGGGACCAAGCTATATTTGATTCAACTAAAGGTAAAATTTTTACCATTTTTAAATCTCAATATTTAGCCATTTTCGTTTTAAAGGCATCAATAATATTATAAGGATTTGGAACAGCAATATCTATAAAATATGCAACTTTGGTTTTCTTCAATACGATAATTCTGCCTATTGGTTTCAATTTTTGAAGTATTTAGCAAAGCTCGATCCCAATGTAATTTGTAATTATTGTTTTCTAAAAAAATAATAATTACATACTCTTTCCATTCCAATAACGTTTGATTTCTGTGATATCTGCTTCAAAATCTGCTAGAAGAGAAACAGCTGACCTTCTAAATCAGTGGCCAGTATACATTTTCACATCCGACAGCTTCAAAATTTTTGCAATAATACTTGGAAGTTCTCTAATTTTATGTATGTTTACGATTACCTGCAATTAAGACATTTTGCTCTAGTATATGAAAAAAAAACGTTGAGAGTTTAAAATTTTTAGTTGAATTGAATATAATTCTGATGAGATATTTTGGATGTGTCTTATTTAGAGTCAGGAATGTGTACATACTCGATCTTCTATATCATTGATCGTCAGCTTTGTCAATTCTCATGTCATAGCTCCTGAGATCCTAAAATACTATTCTATTTAAAATAAATAAAATTATACACAAGTTCAGCGGTATTTTACAACTTCCTAATTTTTTCTTCAAAAAGAACAGTACCTTAGAGAATTTAGTTATGTCAATATTGTTGTTGATGTTTGTCGTAGATTTCAACATGGAATATGCAGACCATGTCGTTGATGATAAACCAATTTTGTATTTACGTATTGTCAAAATCAGCCAAAAACACACTTTCAGAAATGTTTCTAGCTTTTTCCTCTAAATTTAATTTTATGTAAAGACAGTTGCACACAAAACATTGTATGTCACATGACCCTGAACTATCTTTTTATCATTCGAATGTTTATTTGGCTTGTCTATTCATTATCATAAAAAAAGTCCTTGTTTACAGCCTTGTAACAGAAATAACTGTTTGTATTATTTTCTATCGAAAGCTTTTTAGTAGCTGAACAAGTCAAGTTATTCGATTAAATTTGACAGCTTGAAGTATTGTGACAACAAAGTGAGGACCATCGGTTTGTCATGGAGAGTAAGGAATCACAATCTTTCTCAAAGACACCCGTCAATATTATTACTCTTATTACGTGTTATTTTATACATTAATTTTTATATTACATGGAACACAAAACAAATAGATTTACAATACAACAAATGCTCTACAATTAATAAATTTCTATATTTCTAAATATTGAATTAGCGAATGTTCAAATAGCCATCATATATTACATGCTATAATAATTGGATCAACGACTCAACAATAAATGACATAAATATCCAGTTTATTTATTCATAGTCCTGTAATTATCGCTAATGCAACATGACACTTTGTTTAACCCTCGATAGTAAAAAAAACTTAATTATTAAAAAAAAAATAAAGCAGGGTATTTTTGCTCCATTACTTTGCGATATTAAAACAACAAATATTCAGCAACAGCTACAATTAGTCTTCTTACTTTTGTTTTTGCTCATCAAAACCTGTTAATTAAAATTTTTGAATAATTAAACAATCATTCGAAAAAAGAGAATGGTTTTAACAAAATTAAAATACTGTGTTTTACGGCCGTTTCTAAAAATAAACTGACAGAATGAATAATGGAGCCACTGATGGATCTCGCTGAAGTTTAAGCTGACAAATACAGAATGAGGAATTAATATTTGATTTTGTAGAACTTGTTGTTTGCGAATACGAAGGAGCCAATTGATTTGGGAAGACCAAGAAGACTATCTGAAAGTTATAGAAAATAGATCTCTCAATATTCACATAATTATATAAGATAAGAGGATTGGTAAAGTTTTCAATTTTAGCTGTCTTACTATAAGAACGGATGATTCAGAAGCAGATTGATCAAAGCTTGACATGACAAAAATTAAGCACGTTTTATGATAAATTGGCGTGTGATTTACTAACATATTAATGCAGATTTGTTATAAGATATCGATATTAAATTTAATATTAACTTAAATATTATTATTATTATATAGCAAAAAAATTGTTTATTTGAAATTAGCTTTATGGATATTACACAGGTTACATATTCTTAGCTAAAGCAAAATTATTTTTTTTTATTTCAAATTTTGTTAAATACATACAAAAACAAGCGCAAGCTATTTAAAAGCGACCTCGGATGTAAAAGTTTTGAAAAACTAAACTTTTACATGTTTTAACGCTTTTTCTAAACCACAGATTATTATATGAATGTTAATAGACACAAATTGAGATATAAAGTGTATGGGTGATTGGCCAACCAAGTTATCACGTTAACGTCTTTTATCTCTAAACGTATATCAATTTATATTTTTTTGATAAGTATCAACAAGTAGAATAATGTGATCAATGCAAATTCATCCAAACTAAATCTGTAAGCTTGTTCATGTTTTGTTCCTATTAGAACTCTTAAGCACGCTGCAACAAGTTCAGATTTAAATAAATTTGCAGCGATAAATTTAGACTTATATTGACACAAGTGCTTGTTACTTCTGTAACAGTCTTTGGAATTAAATAGCATTAATATTCTTCTTCTATACAAAATCATAAAACTGGATTATTCTACTACAAGAGCTATTTTTATAAGTAGTTAACAGCAATTACATAACAAAAGAAAGGAGCTATTTTTTTATAGACAATCTGTATTACACCTGAGACACAAAGCGTCAAGGGTAATAATGAATGCAAGGCTATAAGAATTTTCTTACCCACAGTTTGTATATCAGTTTTTTTTACTACCGGCTTTATTTTGTATTTTTCTATTACAAAAACTTGGATTGAGCTTTATTTAAAATTTATTTAAAAATTAAAATGGTTTTAAATTTAAAAACGAATTAATTGATCGTTGAAATAAGAAATTGTTTTAGATTTTGACTTTGCTTGAAACCTCTTATAAGAAATAATATTATTAAATCTAACGCGACAGTAAATTTTGTTTTGACTAAAGTTTGGAAAATTTAATTGGATAAGAACGGCTATAAACAAGTAGAAAATTAAAAACTAGAGAAAATTGTTGTGCGAAATTTAGCAAACAAGCAATGTGTTTAGATTAATTAATTAATTATTTCTAATTAGGTATGTATATTAAAATTGGTGTAAAAAACCAATATTTTTTTATAAGATTACTCTAGGCTAAGATTAGTGTCGACCTATTAGTTTATTGTGCTCTTCTTCCTTGAGGTGTCTTACTTTCAAAACAGTAGTAGTGCAATAAAAAGTATTCCAAACTTTCAGACAATTTGGAAAGCGCCAATTTCTCCTTATTTTCAAATAAATTATTTATAATTTTCTTTTTTTTTAAAGTTAAATAAAGTTATGTGAAAACAGAGCATCAACTATATGTCAAAATATTTTATTTATTTTCTAGAACCAAAAATGACTTAAATTAAAGTTTTATTGTTTAGGTAGACATCTATTTCAAAAATGTTGGCGATTTAAAGTTGGGGCTATTTGCGAGGTTCTAAAAATTCTTCTCACTCATTATAACCTCACTAGATTAACACACTACCTGTTCAGGTAGTGCCATTGCATTATTTGCTGAGATTTCCTGTCAACAAAGGATAAAAAATGCAAATGTCGTGAGTGGGACCAGGAAGTTTCTAATTTTAGGAAATAGTGCTCTGTAAAATGTCAGAAGTATTTTAACTTCAAAAAATTTAGTTTTGCAAATTTGTCACTTTAACAACAGATATTTTTACAAATGAACAATAATCTCTGACCTATGGGCTCAAAACTAAAAATTCAACAATAAAATTATTTTTGAAATCAAAGAAAATTTGAAATGAGCACAGATTTAACGAGGCAATTAGTGAATTAAAATTTGAGAAACAATATGGGAAAATTATTACGCACATTTAATGATACTTTGAATTTTCAAACGTCAACTTTCTTTTGTTTTACTAGATTTGATTTACTCTGCGACAAAGATAGATATAATTTTTTTTTATTTATTTAGGTACACATGCTTTTTTATGCAAATAGCATATACTTTAAATGACTAGATTGATTAGAAGGTATATTCTACTAGATGTCGCTTCTTTACCATATAATGGAAATAACAGGCACTTGGGTATATAATTATAGGTTTAAAATTGTCACTGTAAGTTTATTCAAATTTAAATCTGTCTTAAATTCCAATAAGAACAAAACATGTCCAAGTTCAAAGATATAGTCACTGTAAGTTTATTCAAATTTAAATCTGTCTTAAATTCCAATAAGAACAAAACATGTCCAAGTTCAAAGATATAGTTTGAATGAATTTGCATTGATCTTCTTAATAGTTTATATATTACTTTTTTTACATTTATATAAAGTATTTATATAAATACCTCAGGTTTGACATTTTTTCATCTTTGCTGCTATTATTATCACATCATCAAAAAATGATAAAATTAAAGCTGAAAACATATATAAGAGAAAAAGAAAAACGAGGCACTAAATAAATGGAAAAATGAAAAACAGCGATAAAAACAAAGAGAATGAAAAAAATTAGAAAAAAGCAGACATAATTGAAAATATGAGAGACTGATTACAGAAAATCTACCAAGTTATCAAAAAAGAAAAAAAAAATAAGAAAGAGAGAAAAATAATTGCAAGATTTAGATGAAAAAATAAAGAAATAGAAAAAAGATTTCGGATAGAAAAACAAAAATGCAAAATGTGTAGAAAAAAAAATTAGATCAATAATGAAGGAATGCGTGAAGGTGAATGAATGTACAGTAGCAAAAAAAACATAATAAACAAAAGAATAGAATGAATAAAAATGATAAAAAGGTTAAACTTGGTGAATGAGGTGGAATGAGAGAAAAAGAAAAGACAAAAACAGAGACGAAAGAATAAGAATTAGAAAAAACCAAACAGTTTAAGATTTTTTTGTATACTATTAACATTATATAACACTGTCTAGTGGGAAAATAATCTTTATTAAACATTTTAACTTTAATAAATAAAATTTTTTTATCACTCAAACCTACATAAATTGTTTAAAGTCATAGCAAATTTGTATAAATTAAAAAAAAGCATTTGGCTGTGTTTTTTATAGCGCTAATTTAAATTTAAATTGGATGTCTTACCGAAGAGAGTTTCTAAGCTTGAAACTACAACTACAAATTTGTTGACAAAAAACAACAATTTTTTGTTTTTAGCAACAGTTTTTTGTTAATTTTGAGCGGTGTTTAGTATACTGCTTTTATCAGAATTACTTACTTATTTCGAGTGGCCAGTTTCCGTTTGGTAACGTGTTTAGCTGTGGTGAAACACCTATAGCAACAGAAAGTTTTGTAGTCAGTATATCAAATAAAATATGAAATATATTATATTATATTATATTATATTATATTATATTATATTATATTATATTATATTATATTATATTATATTATATTATATTATATTATATTATATTATATTATATTATATTATATTATATTATATTATATTATATTATATTATATTATATTATATTATATTATATTATATTATATTATATTATATTATATTATATTATATTATATTATATTATATTATATTATATTATATTATATTATATTGTATTATAAACACATGTTTTTATAATTGGTTATGCTTATGAATTTGTGTGAACGGATTATAATTTTTAAAACAATTGCTTCAATTGCTAAGTTTTAAAATTTTTTATTTTTGAATTTATAATGGTTTTCTCACAAAAACAAAAATGTTTGTACTAAAGTCTAATTTTCGTAAAAGGCACCAAGTTGATGGTGAGTGGTGAATTATTGGGTCAATTTTTTTTAATGAAACACTGATTGCGGCGAGCTACTCAAAGGTGCTTTTACAGTCATTCTTTGTACAGTTTTATAACAATAAAATTGTGGACGGGTATTTTCAGTAAGACGATGCCACTCCACATACCACTTACTTACTTGACCTTAAATATAGTACAAAAATTTCATGATGTGACTTCTTTTTTTGTCTCTATATAAAGAACTCAATTTTCCAGCAACGTTTAAATAACCTGATTAGTTAAATAAACTGGATTAGTTGCGTCAGCCAAAAGTTGCCAAGATTTTAAAATTTTAATGATAATAATAATAATAATCTTCCAACGTTGGCAAATGTTAGTAACGCAAAGGTTCAAAAAGTTTAAAGTCGATGGGCGAGATTTTAATTAATTTATTATAAACCTTAGTCAGGAATAATTATAGAGAAAATTTGACGCAACACAAAAATATTTTTAGTTTCTACGACACCTAATTGAGCCATAACACATTGTCATTGTTTACCAAAATTTAAAAAATCATCATTTTGTTATGATTATAGGTTAACCTTCAGGCCCCGTAAATTAGTTAATCTTTTTTGATATATATTTTTTAATTGTAGGTATACATCTACACAATAAGTTTTATATTGTCTAGTTTGTTGTTTATTTGTTTTGATCACAAATCAGTCGGTTAATTGTGATTTTAATCGCGCCGCTATGAGATTGGTTTGCAGCCCATTGCTAACCAATTCTAAATTATAGGTTTTCCCTACAAACTGCAGCCGATTTGCTAAAAAAATATTTGTGCAACCGTTTAAAAAAATATATTATAATAAATGTTTATTAACTTACGGCGTGCAATTAACTCCAATTTTGGTTTTATTCGCCTTTTGAACGGAGTACACATGTGGTTATCATTTAAGCAACAAATTGATATTAAAATCATTATACAATACATATTTTTTACAAACATAGCTGCTTTATAGCAGCTTTCTCGTGTGTTTTTCTATTATTAACGCTAGTTGAGCGGCATTTTTATCTATGAATTTTATCACTTAATAACGTGTCAATGGTGGCGTTGGAACGAACTTGAACACACATTTTTGCATTATATTATATTTAATAGCAAATTATTCAACAAGCGTATAATAATGGCTATCATTAACGAAATGAAGTTTACCGCCACGAGCCGATAGCGAGTGGCTTAATCACTGCGAGTAGAATACTACACTTTATTCACGACTACTAAACATTTTCAGATAACTGAACTGGTGGAAAAGTTTTATAAACAACAGTAAAGGGTATTTTTTGACGCAATTTGCATAAGAATAATGATGAAGGCGCCTGGATAAACATAATAATAAAATTAAATTACCTAGTTTTACTAAAATACAATAACTGTCAGATTGTTCAACAATAATCTTTTTCTGATTATAAATACAACTTAAAACTGCATAAATACAAGATTAACAGACTACATTATTATGAACAATCTACTACAATTCACCCCTTTGTGGCCTCAAACGAATTGAACAGATTAGAATACATAAAACACATTCACACATAATGAACCTGTCAAGTAACTCACCGAGGGCTGGTTCCCGCAAGATAATTTTCCTCTATTCTAGCCTTGTGAAGAGCATCCTCTGCTACGGTGGCTTTGCAGTGTCTATCATATGGACCGAACTCCATAGACGTTGACGATGATCATCTGCTTCTCTATTCTTCTGCGTAAATGTTTTGTTTTCAGCACCAAGAGAGGAACAGAAAAAAAGTCCTTGAGGCATTCTCAGCCTGCACCCAGATAATTATACCTAGATACCCATTAGCTACAGTGTTTCCGGCAAAAAGAGTTAAAAGAATTTAAAGGTATCTTGTTAACAAAGCATCAGTCTTAACATGTGCTCTTCTCTAAGATTAGAGCAAGTCGTTTTAGTACTAACAAACCAAGCTGCCATAGCCAAACCAGCCACATTATTAGAAGAAGGTAGGATCTGTTCCTTGACTAGGTTACAAAAACAGAAAAGTTAAAAGACACCACATTCGCACTTAATCACTCCCGTTCTTTCGACTTGACTTGACTATGCACGAGTACTGCACTCTTATCAGTACTACCTGCAAATAGTTTTATCCCTCAGATAAGCACTCTGCGCAATCTTTATTTAACTAGTTCTCTTTCTTGCTTTAATACTATTTTAAAGGCGTTTTAACTTAAATAACTTAATAATTGTACAAAAAGTAAACTTTCACACATCGTTTTAAAGACGAGAACATTCAACAAACCAAATTTAAAATCTCAAATTTTTAAAACTAAGTGTTAGGAGACATCCCATGCACCACAGAAAACAAAATTAAGGCGGCGCTCTTCCAAATAAAAAACAAAATTTGTGTAAGTTCATAAATCTACCGCTCTATGATTTTATTTTTGATGGATTTGTATATACAGCTTTCTGCTACGGAGGTAGATCATCGTGTGTGTTTTTTGAGAGCAGTAATATTCACGCTTGCGTCTATGATGTAGAAGATCTGCGGAAACTGTGACCAGAATATTGTTCTGGGTTTTGTAATTTTAAGAAAACAGCTACATATATCTCTTTCATTTTTGTAAATCTGTTAATGTAAATTCTATGACATGAGCATTTACTGGTCAGAGGTTTCATGGCTTTGTCAAAAGTTTTCCATAGCTTGTAGAAGTTATCCGTAACAGTAAATTTTTTTCTTTGTATTTAGCACATTAACCAAAAAAACTGCTTCAAGATCTTGTCACTGAGTTTTTTTTATTTTCTATAATAATTTTTAGTGCGTTTCTTAACACAATTTATCACACACTATTAAAACCCCGAAAAATCTACGCACACAAACAGCAATTGTTTTGTTTCAAAAGCTACTTTGATTTATAAAATCTTTTAAAAATAATGGTATGTTATACACCCAGATTTGAAGTTGCTGAAGGCTCGGTCTAGATGCTTTTTGCCGTCTTACCGTGGGTTCTGCGTTCAAATCTGGTTTGAGAAAATTTACTTTTTTAAGGTTTTTTATATGTACAGAACTGAATTGAAAATATTTAGTGGATTACACAACAAAATTTTAAGAAACCGATTGTTTATAGCAAAACAATATTATTATATATGTAGCTAAATTAAAGAAGTCATTAATCACAGTAGTGATTAATAGCTCGTTAATCACTACTGTCAGATTAATGACTTATTAATCACTAGCTTGAGCAAACAGATGTATATTGGGTACATTATACAACAGTCGTAGATCAAAAATATTATTAAAGCTGATTGTTCAATAATTACAAAAATATAAATTGCATGTCTTCTCAAATGAACTTTTTGTAACCGCCAGTTTTCTTTAATTCAAGTGCGGTAAAAAAGCGTGAATAGAACTTTCTGTCACACGTCAGCTTAAAATGTATTAAGTGAAAAATTTGGCTGGTTTTTCGCCTTTTCTGGTTTTGTGCAAATGTCAGAAGAAACGAAGGAAATCGGAGTATATGTACGTGTAAAGTTTAACAAAAGATTAGGGAAAAGTGTTGAAATTGGCAGAAGCAGGTGGAGATTAGCCTCATTTTTTTTTGACGCACGGAAATTGCTAATACATTTTTTTACGATGCGTTTTCTAATTTACGTTTAAAAATAACCCTACTAAAAGTGTTACATTGGTCTAAAGAATTTAAAAACCACCATTTCCTTTCAATCAAACAACATCAATATTGGAGGAAGCAAATTTCTTAATCCTGCACGTCGTCTAAGGATAAAGTAATTTGTTCCAGAATCCTTGAAAACTTCCGGGATTGATAAATTGAATTTTAAATCCTTTGTGGTTATGTTCTTATAAATAAAATAAAAACAAATAAGGTTGCTTGGCTTGTTCAGTATTGTATTGGTTTGGGATCTGATTGTGTTTTGAATTAGTTTGAAATAGAGGGATTCGAGCAAGCAGCACGAAGATAAATAATATCATTCGAATTGTTTTGAGGGAAAACTTCATTAAAGAGTAAAGAGAATAAAACAGAAACCTGTTTTTTGTTGCTGAAGCTTAAAATGTGTTTAAAAATTTTTCAAGCATATTATACGCTGAAAGAAACTTTTATTTTTAAATAAAAAAAATTCAGTATAAATTTTGACGTTATAATTTTCTTTTCTAGATAATTAGTATCTGTAATCATTGACAATTTATTTGATACTGTATGACGATTCGCTATCACATCAAAGTTTCTTATAGAATTAGCAAGACTTCTATTGCTCTTTTAAGTTTTATAATTGGGCGACAAATTAACCTGCAAAGCAATGCACTTTAATGCTTATAAAAAAAATTAAATGAGCTTCTAGAACGGTATGTCTCAGTACCTCAGTTCCAGGGTAGCAATCAAGTCGCAGGCGAGTATTCTATGAAACTTGCCCGCAAATACCTCTTAAATAAAACGTGTTTTTAAGGCTATTTTTTAAATGTTGCGCTATTTTTTTTAAAATTTATATAAAAAAAATAAACTCTCAAACTCTGAAAATTTTTGTTGCTAACGGTTGGTAAAATCTACAAGTTATTTGATTTAAAAATTAATTCAAGTTTTTGTTTGCATAGTTTTTTTTTTATTTTTAATAAAAATTATTATTATAAGAACAAAATTTATTACTTGTGTTTTACTTAAAATTTTTAAACGAGCTGGAACAACGAGTAAAATAGTGGTACGAACTAGCCCAATAATCCTAATTGTGGCAAAATCTTCTTAGCAAACAAATTTATGTAGCTTTGCTTTAAGCTACTTTGTCTCTAATTTGAACCACTAAATCACTTTTCAAAACAATCTCGGTTTCAAATAAATACGTATTTTTTCCAAAAATATAGCAATAATAATCGGTGAGTAAAAAATTTATGATATTGACATAAATTAATATAATGAATGTTTATAGATGGATATGAAGGAAGTCGGTAATAACTTATACAGTGTAAATTAAATATTGAAGCACCTTCTCTTTCGCTATCATTTGACGGATGATTTAGAAATAAAAGTTTAAAAATGGACGTATATAAATGAAAGCATCAGGTCAATTTGAAACTCTCTAGGAGTTCATGGTTGGTCGTTTCTTACACCTGTTCGAGCAAAATCACCGATCTAAACTATATAGATGAGTGGACATTATCTCCAGAACGCGCCAAAATCCAAGACGGTCACGGCTGCCCATTAGAGTACATTTATCTTAGATCAAACCGCTTTTCTATCATCTCTTTAATCGTCGAAGAACGGATGATTGATGAACGATCTTAAATTAGACAGAACGTCGTCCGCCTTTAAACTTAAATTAAATTCGATTTTTTTTTGATTTCGTTTTAATGCCAGCGAAGAGTTGAAAATTTATGTCAAAAGAAAAAATTGAAAACGTAATATTCATTTCCGTTGGAGAAGACGCAACGGTATTAAATCGGACTATAAGTCAAGATCAGTTTCTGAGATTGTAAATAATTCAATTTCGGGCGTTGGGGGCCAAATCTTAATGTCGGCTTATGTACGCTCTCAATGGAACGAGCTAAAAGATCAAAGATATTTAACCTTCTTTGACACAGAAAGTAATCATAAGTAGAAATTTTAACCGTGCAGAGAAGTATCTGAAAATGGTTATACTTGCTATGATTGTTGTCGGCTTGGCGGCTAGATAGGCTCTAGGCGGTTGTTCAATAACTGATTGCACTAATTTGCTCCAAATATGTCGATTAATTTGCTCCAATAATTTGTCGTGTTTTTGTATTGAAACCAGTGTAACATTTTAAATACAGTAATATTAGAGTAGTTTCATTTAATTGTTTTATGTATTTAATAAAATTTTTAAGAAACTTTAAAAAACGGCGTCAGAGAATCTTATTTCTCAAAATAATAATTTGGACAATAATCATATGAAAGCAAAAGTCACTACGCTTCAAACACTAAAAACTTGACAACAAATATCTTTTAGAGAGCTTTCTATTGTAAACCAATAAAAATATCAGTGAAAACTTATCAAGAGATGAATATATCTTTTCAGGATAATTTTTTATCACGAGGCTAAAATCGCCTTAAAAATTTCAAACGGCAACATTTTTATATTCCAACTGTTTGAATATAAAAAATCATTGGTAGATCTCTACTGTTAATTAGTTTTTTATTAAAATAGTAAACACGATATGATTATATGTGTGTTAAGTTATATCAAAAACATTGCTAACAAAAAAATTCTAAATTATTGTATATTTGGATACAAAAATTGTCTGAATAATAAACCAAGCCTTCTAATCTCTTAAATTGTTATTTTTATATATTTCATTAATAAGTGTTTTTTACCGAACTGTCTGTCTATTATTATATGATTGTTTCAAATTTTGAACGCAGAAAGTTTTAAATTATTTTTCCCTTAATCGAAATTTGTAGTTGCAGCGTTCAGCGTCGCATTAGGGTTAAAGTTTAATGTGCTTTACATCTTTTGTACAGTTTTTGCTGCATCAAACATCGATAAAGTAAATTATGTTCAATCTTCTTTTTTTATAAAAAATGTTTTTAATTCATAATTTTACTCATCTACCAATGAAACTATTCTAAACAATCTCTTGACGTCAACGTCAAGCATTACAGGAAAATGTTAGAAATATACTGCAGCTGTGATTTATAATGGGTGTTTGCATCAGAACACCGGAAACTGATATTTTGCTAGATCAGTGATTTTGTCCCTTAAACTAAGATTTTGTCTGAAAAACTACGAATCTTTGCAAAACCCTTTCCGGAGGTGTAATACACATAAAATCTGTGCTGACGTAATAATAAAATTATTTTATTATTGTTTTGTATTGTTAGTAATACTACCAAGCTATAAATTAAGACAAAAAAGTAGTTTTAAAACCAGAAAATCAAGTTTTCTAGTTAATTTTTGACCGAGTTTTTTTGGAGAATTTTTCTGCATAATTATGTCATAAAAAAATAAGTTGAAACCAGGCTATTACAAGATTTACAATTAAAATTAATTTTATGTAGAAACTTACAAAAAGCTTAATTAAATCAATTTAATGACAATTTTTTAATTTGCAATATTTTACGTGGATGACATAATGATCTAAATTTGAAAAAAAAAACAATTTACGTGAATATTGTGACACATTGCACTTCAACACAAATTCCTAATTCATGAGTTTTTTTGTTATGAGAACATAAATCGATAGGTGGTAAACATTTTAAATTAGAACATAAACTATACACAAAGTCACACTGCTTTTTCAAGCATTGTAGAACGAAAATCATATGAGCAATTAAATTTTAATTACATTTTGTTATCAATTGCAAGACTTTTTTTATATATCCGTTTTGTTAAATTTTAACAATGGATTTGAGTTAAATATCAGTTAACCTTCTCTCTATAATAGATAATAATTCAGGATGTCTATGTTCTACGATTATTGGCATTAAATATTTGTATAAAAACAATGTAAATATAAGCGACAGCTAGCTACATTATCATCAACAGTCTACTACAACTCATCTTTCAATCTTCATTGTTTTTGAAATTCTGGAGCGGTTAAACGAATGGATTTTGCTACACATAAAACAAAAATGTACACATAATTTATCTGCCAATAATACTTGTAACGTAGCAAACATCATCAGGCTCATTGAGTTTTGACAACTACTCTATGAAGTCAATTTATCTCTATTTACCGTAAACTTTATCTTGTTTTTCAACCTTATGTTGCCGTTGTTGTTTAGGTTCCTAGTTCAATTTAAAAATTACACGCAATCAGAAGATGTGTAAAATTTAGCTCAAAAAAATGTGATTCTCAAAATGTAATTAAAAGAGTTTCAAAGTTAAACTTTTCACTAATAGTTAACTAAACATAAGAGCATTAAGCTTCTATGTGATCAGTTCTACAATAGCATGGGAATGCTAAAGCAAGTTAAATAAATTGGGCAAGAAGGTAAGATTAAGTTTAGAAGATAATGTAGAATCTCTATTTTGCAGAAAAGAGGAGAAAACTGCAAAACATTTGGTGACAGAATGCGTTGCCATTACGCAAGACAAATTTTAAGCAAAAGTACATATAAGATACAGACACGTTATATTTAATGTCATTTTTTCTAGCTATTGGAAATTATTACAGCTTTGGAGTCAAGTAGGGAGCTATAATTTAATAAGCTGCTTGTAATTATAACTAGACGACTTAATATTGTTCTGTCAAGTTTGTACAGCGTGTTTTTAGTTTTTAACTCAAAAAGTTGATTTCAATTGAATGTAGTTTTTTAATAATCGCAAAATGCTTTGTCTTAAGCATAACATAATTTTTTATTTTATTTTCTTGCAAAAAAAAATGTGCTAAAATGATCAATTATTGTGTAAGCGTTCACTTTTTTAAAAAAAATATCAAATTTATTTATTATTTAATCATGTAAAAATGGCTTTAATATAAAATAATGCGAAAGAGGGAGATAGTTGAACAGATATTAAACCTAAAGAATAAAACAATTGGCCAGAAAGACAGAGACAGTGGTAAAATGGTAGAACTAATATTGAGTACGGTGCTCATGAAAAGTCATGTCTGGTCAAAGAAACGCTTTAAAGCAAAGCTGCAAAACTTTGTTTGCTAATGGGACTCCGAAATGATATAATTTATTGATATTATTATAATTATCCCGGCGCCTCCACCATTGTTCTTAAGAAAATTAGAAACTATTACCATTTAAATAAAAAAAAAATTAATTGCATTTTTTACATAATTATGATAAAATATCTAAATTTTTTGAGCATAGAAAAAACTGGGAAATACAGAAGAATACTGTTATTATCTATTCCATCTCCGTTGACGCACACAACGACCACTATATCCTTGTAGAAACATGTTCTTATCAACATGCCTTGTCCAGCTGTCATCATGAAAAATAGTCTTGTGTTTTGCGTCCGTTCTGTTCAACTATTCCAGATCACGCTATACACCTAACCAACCAACCAGCAACCTTTATTATACACCTTGACAAAAAAAATGCGTCTCTCCAATCATAAATATAAAAGTGATAAAATGCAAAGATTCCTAAAACGACGCACCTCATTTTTTGTTTTCGAATGGAAGTAGACTAGACAGGATTGTTGGAAAATTACAAAGACGATATCTGGAAGAACCCAAGCTAAGTTCGCTCTGCTTATCTATTGATAAGAAATTTATTCGAGGACGTGCTTGAAATGTTAAGCTATTCCTCCTTTGCTGGCCTCTTGAATTAAGCTCAATATTGACAATGGCATTATTATTCATGTTTAATGTTCCGAAGCTCTTTTGTCGCTCACATTTATTAATAACACTGCAGGTATGATTCTTTTTTTTATATAAGATAATTATAATTATTAAAAGCTCATTAGACTAATAATACTTCAATTGAAATCTTTAATATGACGATTCAATGAACTGTTCTACAGAGAGAAGGTTTACGAGAATAAAGCCGTTTCTAGGAAAAATCTCTCATTTGAATTTAGCAAAACACAATCATAACGCTCATTGTTTCAGCAAACATCAGCAGGTGAAAGCCATTATTATCCATTGTGTCTACTTTGAAACCCATCATTCTTATGAAACAAATGAGGAAAGCTATAAATTTCAATAATCAATGCTGTGTTGTAGGTATAATTGCAAGAGCACGTCACTAATTTTGTCAATTATGCTATAGAATTCAAACATATTGCCAGATTTGATTTAAGAGAGACTCTTATTACACAAAGCTTGTGTCAAAAGCACGTTTAAAAAATAATTGGTGCTTGTGTTAACAAGAATTTGATACGTAATTAATTTCAACGATTTTTACTTTTATTTGTTTTTGAAAGGTTTTATTACATGCAAATCTGTTATGAATGTAAAGTATGATCAATAGAGAGTCATTAAGTTGTAGCTTCAAACAAAAAAACGAAATGGCATTAATTTTTATGAGCTACAACTTAAAACATACGCTAATAAGCATCAATATAAAATTCTTAAAAAGTAAAAGTAACGACGCCGCTTTAATATATAAAAAATAATAATTTGATATTTTTTTCCCGAGTTTTAAAATTTTGTCAATAATAATATACTCTAGTAATATTTGGCCAGTAACAATTTGTTCCAATCCCAACCAAGCAGATGATTTTTTAAGTGATAAAAAACAAAAAAACGATATTTTAGCATTTTATTCCGAATGACATTTTGGATACAAATAAAAAAAAGTTATTTTAAATTGCTGAAAATACTAACTTGTGTTGAACTGTTGTGTGTCTACCTCGACTGCTTTAATATTTTGAAAAAACATATTCTTTTATTCGCTCAGGTCATCTATGAGTCAAACATGTATCGCAATAAAAATTTTAATTTAAATTTATATTAAATAAAATCAAAAACAAAATTGTTTTAATATACATTAATCTATCTAAAATACTAAAAGTTTATAAATAAATAGATTAATAAATAAAGAAATAGATAAACATAATAGGCAGAAAATAAATAAATAAAGCAGGTATACAATGCATTTAATTTATTGGTTTACAGTTTTGTTTTCTAGAATTTTGACAAGCAAAATTTATTTGCATAACGACAATGTTATGCTAAGCTATTAACATACAGTAGAGCCCAAAAAAAACTTAAATTGTTTTTAGTAAATTAAGTAGATATTTTTGTAACATTCAGAATAGTGATTTTTAGGAAAAAGTATAGAAATAGATATTTTTGAAAATAAGTTTAAATTCTTAAATTTTTTTTGTGACATTTTATTTAAAGATTTAAAAATCTTCCAATTTTGACTTTAAACTCTAAGACGCTTTATTTCTAATAAATCAACACAAAGTATCTGCTAAAATTTGATCTTCTATCCGTTTTTGGACTTAAGCCGTACATATCAGCTTTTTCTGGGTGATGATTGAATGTGAGCATTTTCAGTTAATAGGAATAATGAAAAAGTCATGACTCGATTGCATAAATACGTCATTTAAGTTTGCTTTTTAAATTTAATTCAATCAAAAGTATTGAACAATTTTATAATTATAGTCCACAATTTTTTTTGTAAAATGAAAACTACGAATTATATTGAAATCAAACTCTACTAACGGCTTTGAAAGTTAAAGTCAGTAGGCCAGATATTGTTATAATATTTAAGAAAACTAAAGTAGTTTAAATTATAGATATTGTTAAATTATAGACCTTTGATGCTTTCGGTGGTCATTTGGAATCTTTGAAAATTAAAAATGGCAAAAATTTTACCTGTAGTTATTTCAAATATAGGTGTTAGGCAAAATTGTAGGTTTGGAATTAAAAATTCTTGCGAAAATACAGAAAGCAGCATTCTTATGTTCATGTCATATTGTTCAAATGTTTTTAAATGTTAAATCCGACAATTTAAATAATATGATCGCAGATGCATGGGAAATAGTAAGTTAACTTGACTTTTCACAAAACCAACTTATGTTTTCTATTTGGCTAAAATCACAATTTGTGGTTTTTGTTTTTAATTTAATTTTTACATTAGTTTTCAAACTAATAAAAACTTGTTTTTCAACAATTTTTTTATTTATTGCAAATAATAATATTGTCATTATCATTACTGTTCAAAGACGGCAATAATTTTTGAATACAGCAAAATTGCTGTGCTTCTGAGACAGGGAGGGTTGAACAGAGCTTTTGGTCTGGACATGAACATCCTATAACTGAACATTAAATTTGTAGTAAATATTTTATTCCTGATATAGCTAAACAATAACAATAATTTTCATATTTCAATAGTTTCATACAATAGGCTTTTTTAATTTTGAAGTTACGGTTATTGTTTATATTATTAATTTTAACAAAACCGTAAATATGTGTATCAAATAAACATAACTAATTAAAGTTTAATGAAAATCCCGCATGCACAATGTGTTTTTGAGTATTATTGCCATTTGCAAGTATTCATTAAATGTAATGAATTTGTATTGGCAATATTATTGATAAAATCATCAGAATTATAATAATGGATGCTTCGAAATTCATACATTCTAAATATTGCGATTCGTGATCTATTTGCAATTCGATTCTAATATGGATAGATGAAACTCAGACGAATATGAGAAAGGGAGACAGATAATAGTAGATTAATGAAATTGAACCTGTATCCGTGTTCCAATGACGGACGTTTACATCTCAATTGACTAATGTGTCATGGATTATAATGATGATTATGATCAGACATAACGGCTTGATATTAGCATTGTATGCAGCATTAGATCTATTGCATCTCGTGCCAATTCTATAACGAGATTTTGTCTAGTTAGAGCCAGTAGTCTGCAAGAGAAGTGTTTTCAGCAGGACGGTGCCGATACTCATAATTTATAAAAACAATATGACATGATTTAAACAAGTTTGAAAATTTTCTCATTACCCCATTTGCGTTAAACCATTCTCCAAAGACTTGGAAAAGCGGTTGAAGCAGTAAGCATTAGTCGTGGAAAGTTATAAATCAGCGTTAGCAGTATATTTCTCGATATTATTTCCGCAGACTGATCTAAGAATCGTCGAGTCGCACCTCTGGCGCCGCTAACAAAGGCGTCAAAATGGTAATAAATGGCTTAATTTCGCGTGTCTGAACTGCAATCGAAAGAATAAATTACAAGTCTCAGCCTAAATGAACCCGTGTTCGGCTAATGAGTGTTGGAAAATCACGCGAGCCATCTCATTATCTCAAATACGAGCGAAAGTACAAACGATAAAAAAAATCATTTTCTTTGTACGTTTCACAAATAGGTTGTAGAAGAAAAAATAATTGTTTACCATTTTTGTTTAGCTCAAAACTTTACCATAGCTGATGGTTACAATAAGCAATCCTCAAAACTATCAATATACATTTAATTAAAACGTTTGATTTTTATTTGATTTATATCATATTTTGATATCTTATTATGACAATTATTGTTTTACAATAAATCTGCACGGGAGTGGGGTTGCGCACCCTTCGAGAGCTGCTCTGGTTGGTAGAAGATTGCCTTGGACAAAAATTATTATTACTATTATTATTAATTACATTTAACTATTCAACGCGTGAAAGTAAACCGTGGCATTTCCGTATAGGCGTGGGCTATTGACATTTCATTCCACGATGTAAATAAAAAAATATATTGTTTTTATATAAAATCTAAAAATAATACATAAAATTTATTGAATATTTTAAAAGCACAGTCAATGGATTGCTCTAATCAATCGCTTTATAAAAAGAGTCACTAACTGCAGGACAATGTTGACCAAATTGATTCAAAGAAAAAACATGTCTTTGAAATGTCCGCTTTTATTTTTGTAATAGAATCAGCACGAGGTAAAGAAGTTGGTACTAGAATATCTTTGACAACGTCTTCTTCTTTGTTTAAAATATCTACACAACAAGCTCTTCTATATCTTTTTTATGTTAAACTACACAGTGACATCAATAATTAATAAAAAATATAATATTCTTTATAATATTATATTTAATTATATATTTTATATTTAATTTTATATTTTCTTTATAATATTGAAGCAATAAAAGTAGAATAAACGCACCACAATTTATTACACACTATATCACAAGTTAGTATTAACAATATTATCAAATAAATAAAATTTTACAGTAAATAGCAAAGTAATTCACTTTTTGATTTGCATCGCAAAGTGCTATTCCGAATCAAATATCAAGACAACACGCTTATAAGAAAACTATTTCATCATCTCATTTCATCAGTTATTACGCATGGTCGAGAATACCACCCTCAAAACTTTTTCAGCCCTAGTTTCAGCTTTTTCACTTGCTCTCAATATACGTTTTGTTATGTTTTTTCATACTTTTTATGCTAGCAATGAGCTGTTTTTATTCCACGATCAATCATGATGCGATAAAATTTGAAATACTACTGTAAAATTATAATGTTGTAGATGGCTGGCGGCTGCTTTATTCTCAATAATAATTACAAATAATAAAACAAAACAAGTTTTTTTTTAATCAGAAAAGTATTTTTTGATTTAAAAAGCTTGTAAGTTTATTCGTTTTCTGTTTGAAACTTTTTTTCACTTATTGTTAGCAATGTCAAATTTTTGGGTCTTACAATTCATAACACGCGAAAATGTTTATACATAAGATGGAATTTTTGATTTATAAACTGTTTTTTAATAAATATATTTATAAATTTACAAGCCAGATCAGTTTTTAGTGAGCTAACTTAACGTAAAAGTAGCTAGAACAATCTAAATTCCCAATTTTTGTATCACATTTGCGCTGTGTTCTTCCGTTTTAGGGTTGTTGCTTTTTTAACAATTTCTTAACTATCTTTAAGTTGAAAAAGAAAACAATACGCTTTTTGATTAGAATATCAAATATTCTGCTGTAATTACTTTTTCAAATGTAAAGTTTTGACATTTTTGGCTTTGTATGGAAATCCGTAAACATTAAATATACAACAATTTGCTGATAAACCTCAGCACAGCTACAACAGTACACACACAAAAGTAGACAAATTTTCCGTTATTTTCCAATTAAAAAATTCAAATTAATACAAATTTTGAATTTTAATAATGCAAAACAATATATAGCCATTTTCTTATACATCTCAAATCTAGGCTTAATTATTTTAGATTCCAGAAATTAGTGAAAATCTACTCTTTTAGAATTTTTATATTCAGCTACTCAGTTTCATAATATTTAAACAATAGAAATGTTTATCTTGAATATATAGATCTATGCTGTCTCCGATTTTTTTGTCCGTAATAGATATTTATCTTATATATGTAAGCTATTATCGCCAAAATAGTAGACCATAAATACAACAAAAATTGGTAATTTATTTCTAATGCACAATTGGTAACAACAAATTAATTTTGATATCAAAATAAATACTTTAATCCCTTCTGGTATCGAATGTAAATAAACTTTATTCTATTTCTTTATACGCTCCCATTGGTATTTATGGCACAGATCTGTCAAATCTGTCATCTGTTGGTTTAATTATGCAAACAATGGTATCAAACAATTATCAAAAATAATTATACTATATTATAATTACAGTAATAACTATTTATAGAAATTGAAAGTCGCGTTCGGTTGTCAAATCATACAAACCAACGCCTAAACTAACAGAATCTTAATTTTTTTGTGGGATCTTTATCGAAGGTCCCCCGCAGATGTTCTGAGCAATTTTGATTTTATTCTGAAGAAAACTTTTTACATAAGATTCGGCTACTTTGTCAGATTCACCCAATTGCTTCAAAGTTCTTGTGTCACTGTCACTTTTAGCTAACATGGTAGCAGCACTTCTGCGGAAACAATGTCCTGTGTAATTGTTTGCATTTAGTAATTTAAGAAGTTTAGCAATCATTGCAGGCATTTTTTCGTAAGAATTTTTTCTTGTCGGCTGCAAGGTACACTTGTCATTGTGGTATGACAAAAACAAACTGTCAGTATTCACATTTTTAAAACGTAAAGCCGCATAGTGCTTGTAAAAACCAATATAATTCACAGACTATTGTTTGGGACAATTGTAAACTGCCTGGTGTAATTTTTGGTACTACGAGTCTTTACTAACAAAATTAATTCTTCAGTTGTCACATTTTCAATAGTTATGTCATCCAGCTTTTGTCGCCGGCAGGTTCCAAATATACTGAAAGCTGTAACAACCTATTAAATGCATGTTATAAAATTTCTATAATAGGAATTTTAAAGACAAGTTTTACTTTGATTAACAAATACGTATTATCCGGTGCGTTTAACATAAATTCTTGAATTTCTTTTTGTTGAAGTACACAAGACTTATTAGCTTTATCGTCCACAAAATTATTCTTTATATATTCGCGGACTGACATGTGTAGGCAGACGTTATTAAGTGTTATTAACGCTGTGTCTGTTTTGCGATGGGACTAATGCAGGTGAAACCGCGAAGCAAAGCTCTTAGAATATAATTTGAGAATTTCAATATCTTTAAAGCTTGTACATTATAATTTTGTAGAGAGAGTAACTGAATAACAATTTTTTATTTAATGTTTAGGCTCAGTTTAAATTAATTTGAGGTCATGCTAGAGGCAAACTTAATCGCCACGTTTTTTGCTCAACAGCTCTTGATTCAAGCCATCTTTAATTACATTTTAAGATACCGACTTTAACAACACGTGTGTGTTTGACATGTACGTGCTATTTGAGTGGCCACTTAAGCCGTTCCCTCAGTTTCTAAGAAAATAAGAAAAATAGACTAGATCAAAGCTTGTTCAACACAGGTTCAACTCATAACATTCGTCTGTTGGGAGTTAAAAAATAGAGCGAACTGTCATCACTGTCAGTTTGCCAATAGATTTAGAATACATTTTGTACATTTTCTTGTAACATTTCTTTTGTAACTTGTACATGTTTACGTAAGCACGCGTTTGGTAAATTTAAATTTATCGTTGTAACTTGTTGAAAAATTGTGTTTTCATTTTCACATCAATTTATATTTCCACAAACAAATGATCAAAATAAAAATTGTTATGTTATAAAACCATCATATAGTTTTTACGTTTGTATAAAAACGAAATATTTACAACCACTTTAAAAAATATTGGGAAAAATTGTTTTGTTATAATTCCAATATCATGCTGTTATATTTTTTTATTTAAAAAAAAATTACAATCGAGGTGAAAAATATTGTGGTTCCAATCATAATCAAGGTAGAAATAATTGTTTTTCGAACAACAACCGGGTTTTAGTGGTGCGTATCAATCGAATTACGTGTTTTTGTGATCGGTAAGGAATGAAGGAAGCTCTTTGGTTAAAGACGAGCTTTCGAAGTGCTTCGGACTTCTTATGGTTCAAAGGATTCTAATTATATTACGTCAGATTGACGGTCCGATAAGAGCAAGTAGTAATTTCTAATTTGTTTAATGTTTCTAGTCTCGGCAAAAGTAGAGGATCATCGAGCTTCTTTGTGCTTTGTAGCGTGCTCACAGACATCAGATCTAAATAAAAATTATATTAAAAAAAAAACTCAAAATGATTCAATTTTTATGATTTTTTCGTAAAAAGTGATAAAAATGGTAATTGAACATTTTATGAGTTGCATGAACTCACTCACACTCAACTTTATGTCGTTCGTAATTAAGCTTTCGTTCGATAAAGCTCATGAAATTGCTTTTTTATTTTGTGTCATAAATATTTTTAAAATCTAGATGCTTAGATTATATTTATGTATCGTATGTTATTCACTCTAGAATACAGTAAACGTGTAATTAAGCAAAAACTTGATATTGATTGTACACATTGATAACAATCAACCACTGCAAAAACTGTAAATAAATTATCATTCAAAGAAAATTATTAATTCATTGTGTTTTACTACATAGGCTTTCATCGCTTGTATCTTAGTTATTTATTGTACACATTTTCTAAATTTTAAGTTTACCGTCATTATTTCTATTATGTGCAACCCTTTCTGTCTTAAAAGCACAACAATTTTGCTGGATTCAAAAATCATTGCGGTCAATTGACAGGTAATAATAATGACAATATTATTTTTTTAGTAATATAAAAATTGTTGAAAAACAAGCTTTTAATTTCAAATTAGTTAAAAAACCAATTTAAGAATTAAATTAAAAATGAAAAATATGTGCAAATTTTTCAAAACCAGTTTGATACGAATGTAGTAATTATTTTAGATTTGTATTGTGTTTGGCATTGCTGAGACTTTACTTAAAAAAAAACTTTTGAAATCAAAATTAAGTGACATAGAGCACAAAGAATCAATTTTGGTTGATCATATAACTAAAACAATGACCAACACGCTTTGATGATTTGTTAATATAAGTAAAATTATTTAACAAATTTTCAGAGATTTTTCTTAACTTATAGAAGTAGCAAATGCACATATACCCAGTTATAATCCATGTTTTAGGATAATTGCTAGTTATTTGGATTTTCCGAAACCATCACTTTAAACGGGACATTGTTTTCGTCAAACATCAGCCACTCACTTTCCTAACGCAAGCGGCAGTAAGAACAATTCAAAACGCCACGGAAAGTGAAAAAGCGACACTTAATTAAACAAAAATTGCAAAGATGATTGTAGGTGAAGATCAAACTCATAACATACATTTTCAGTTCAAGATCATTCGACTTTAGAAATTAATTTTTATAATGGCGTCAGGATGAACGTTCACGTTTCATATAACAAAAGATTAGTAGATTTGTAATGTTTTTGCTGTTTTTTTTAGAATTGTTTATTTCTTCAGAATAAAATGTCATAAGTTAAAAAATCTATTTTTTTTTTATTTTTACGGTGATAAAATCTGGTATGCACCACGTCAGCTGACTTGGTACATAAATAACTAATAAATGAATCAGTGTAATTGTTTATTCTATCCGTATATTGTAATAACTAATGAACAATAGTTTGGAATTAATGACAATTTATAGATTAAACATTTATTTTTTTTTACATTATTACAAAAGCGTTAAGACGTTGGAAAGCAATAAAACACTGACTGATATTTGTAAGTCCAAAAAAGTTTTCAAATTTTAAATTGAAATGAAAAAATAGCTCAAATTAGATTTTATAAAATTACACAATATTTTTTTAACATACTCTATGTGAAATTTTCAAATAATACGATTATATACATATACCTAATTATTTATTTTTAAGCAAAAAAATTGTTTTTTATTTACAAACGTGATGTGTTTTCAATTGCTCTGTTGACAAATATAAAAACGACTTGTGTTGATTTTAATTTAAAATATTATAAATAAATATTATTTTAGATAAAACAAATAATTAAAAGGTTTTGCTGTCTAAAAAACACAAATCGCAAAATCTGCTTATCCTAAAAAGTTTGAAGCTTGACGTCAGCTCCTACTGACAGCTTAATTTCTAGTCAATTTCATTATGTCTCTATTCAATTTACAAATTACCCATTTGGGTAATAAATCCCATATCGCGATGGTAATTAATTATACAAGTCAAGAATCGATGGTGATGCCAGATTCTAAATTCATCTAGCCATCAATCACGATCACAGGTTGTAAAGGTTAATTTATTATATTTCTTTAATTTTTAGAATAAATGGAAAAAATCAGACGTTTTCAAAAAGTTTTGCTTGGGTCTTTGATTGCAAATTAACTAGAACTTTTGACCCTCAACTAAGGATTCACTGCTATTTATTCAGATTCGTCAATACATGTTTTCAAAATTGTGAGAATGCTTACAACATCCGTTCATAAATTATGCAGATCTAGCAGACTTTTATTGTTATTGAAAGTATGACAAATGTCAAACAAACGTCAAAGCTCGTCTATAAAATCGTACTTTTCTGCGTATGAACTAATCAAAAAATAGACACACGTTCAAAATTCTTGATCTAAGTAATTTATTTCTGATATTAATTTATATTAATTATTAATATAAACGCACTGTATTAAGCATGGTATCCAAAAAAAATCTGTTTTAGAATAAATAAAATTTGAACCAAATTGATACATTTTTAGCTTAACATATCTAAAGTGTTTTGTTGTTTGAGTTTGCAATTTGATGTTATATGTACAGTTTAAAACTTTATATATACACAATTAGTCAAAAGTATGAAATAGGTGGTTTATTTTGGGAAATATAAACTTTATAATCAAATGTCTTTAACCAAAATTATTATTTAGCCTTCTCGTTGTTTATGTATGCTTTGCCTTTCTATAAAAACGTCATCTATCTTTTTGTAAATGACAATCAAGTGCTTTTTTGTTGATAAACTGACGCAACTGTTGCTATTGGTCGCTGAAAATTTGTATTGGCTGATGAGACACCATCATCTAAAAAATCTTGATATCTGGGCTAGTATTATTTAACTCCACATAATAGGCCCATACTTTATGGATGGTAATTGAACAACAAATAAATACGTAAACCTATTGCGTGAGCACCTTTTACCCGACGTTGTACATTTATTGCCGAATTAAGATCGACAAGGAATACCAAACAACCGCAATGTTTAGTTACAGCAAGACCACGCTAGAAGCGAAAGTTATTGTGCAAAAAATAAATTTCGCCGCTAGCGTGGTTCACACGTTGAGTAACGGCGCTAATACTCACTTTTATAACTCTGTCCTGATGACGCCTTCACCGATGGAGTGCAAAACGTCGACAACTTTATTAAACCTTTCGACACGGTCTTTTCCGAAAGATGTCAATATTTTAATGACTTCGAGCCGTGAAAGCCTTTCTTTTTCAACTAATTATTTAAATAATTAATTAATTAATTAAATTTAATACAATACAATATAATATAATATAATATAATATAATATAATATAATATAATATAATATAATATAATATAATATAATATAATATAATATAATATAATATAATATAATATAATATAATATAATATAATATAATATAATATAATATAATATAATATAATATAATATAATATAATATAATATAATATAATATAATATAATATAATATAATATAATATAATATAATATAATATAATATAATATAATATAATATAATATATTTATTTTTACCAAACGTAAAAATTAAAATAAAAAAAAATGTTGTTATATTATATTATTTTTATAGTTTATTAAACTATAGAAACTTTCTGATTAAGCTGTATATGTTTCACCCATGTTTCTTTTAAAACTGCTTTTTTTTGAAAAACTTGTAAAACAGTATAATAAATTATTATTTTATGCATGTTTTCTAAATCTTTATTTTATTTTTCTATTTTTAAATAATTATAAAAGAATTGTTATAAGCTCTTTGTGTAATAGCAATTTAAGCTATAATACATTTCTATATTAAGGCATAGCAGAATTATACCAATTATAAACTCACTAATTTTAGACAAATGTCATAAAGCCATTTTAATTGTTCTCTACTAAAGCAACTTAACAGATAAAATATATTCTCCATTGTGTTTGAATAGCTTTTCATTAGAAAGGCTAAAGTTGAGAAAAGTTTTAAGGACAGAGCTTCTACTCCAACTCCTTCAAACATAACCTTGTTTGGTATATTATTAACCCCTTGTTTTCTCCAATGTTTGCTATCTCCATCACTTAACACATTATCGTTATTAGTCTGATGAGATTGCAGTTTATAGTTGGCTTGATGAATGCCGAAACTTGCGGCTTTCATTATCGTTATTAAAATTTATTACGTCTATTGTCGACAATTCTCTCGAAACTAAACGTTGTCATCATTTTGAGATAAAACCGAGTGTTAGAGGAATATTTATCGAAAAAAAAATGATTGTTCATTTTATTTTTTCAAATAACTTTTCGAAAGTTCTAAAAAACTTCAAACTTCAGCATCTATAAAACTTTTTAAATGGTTTTACATTTCGAAGATGTATTTCTTCCGTCAATTGAATCTCATATCATTTTCGGTCGTAGGTATTATATTTATATTAAAATAAAAAACGTTCCTAATTCCTCTATTCGAATTTACTCGATCGGTTCGGTTCTATAATCAGTTCATATGCAATGCACATAAATCATGCTCTTACCTTATCCAATAAATTTACATTTTAATGAAAAACCTTCATAAATAAAAGAGCATGCAAAAACTAGGCAGCTCTGACTGAGAAAAATGCATTATTTTATTTAAGCGACATTTTGATTCAATTTTTTCAAAAATAAATTATTGTTCTTCAATTTAAACTTTTGTTTTTAAATAGAGAAAAATCCTTATCCGTTTTAATGCTGTAAAAAGTGGAATTAGCAAACAGAAAACATTTTCTAGTACCTCTGGTAATAGATACAGTAATGTGAGTTAAATAACAGTTAAGTTCTTCTCTATCATAAATGTGACAGAATGTCTATATTCTACGATTATTAGCATTAAATATTTATTTTTAAACAGTGTACAGAATAGCAACAGTTAGCCACATTATCATCAACAATCTACTTTACCTCATCCCTCTATATTCATTCAATAAAGCAAAAGTCACAGTTTATATGTGACTTAATCTAATAAATAATAGGTACTTTACAATAATAATAATAATAATCAAAACCAAAATAATTGTTGCTATTTCACAGATTTCGAGAAGCCCACATGTAAAATTCTTTTCCATTATCGTATTTTAGAGCTGACAAAATCAGAATTTTTGGATAAAACAAAAGAAAAGACAAATAGATAAAATATTTAACTGTTAAAAGATATTGCCAATTCACTCTAAAAATCCCTAAATCGATCAATTTAAAAAAAAAGCTCAGAAACAGCATAAAGAGTGCAAATTATGAAAACTCGTTTCATAAGACCTTTAAGCACTTATTCTTTAAAAAAACTCGTGGCCTTGCCACTTGTTTTTTAAAGTTGAATTCGCGGCTTTAAGACATGTCTTATGATACTTGTTTTTTAATATACTATTTTATTATATCTATTACCATCAGCAACAAAGCTATTTGATAAATGCTTTTTATATTAAAGTTTTTTTGACGTAAAGTAAAGCTAAACAATCTATTTACTTTTATGCTTTTTTACTTACGTTTACATCTAGACTGGTTTAAAATAATTAAACTAAATGACATTTTAAAAGACATAGCCAGTGTCTCTTAATTATTTTCCTATTGATAAAACACCAAGCTTAAAAACACGTACGAATGCTTTTAGTTCTATCAAATCAATAAATTGAATTCCTACTTTCATTCTCTATTAAATTAATTGCGGGCTTTCCATTCAGAATGTTCTCCTATTGAAAAGCCATTGTTACAAATTGTTATGTAAGTCGAATCATTCGATTGCCAGACCATGTTTTAGATGTCAATCTCAAGAAACGAACAAGCTGTCTCTTTTATTAACTTTCGACAGGGTTCGATTCGCGAAATACGGATGTGATATATTTTAAATTGTAGAACAAGAATTTAAGGAATAGAGAAAACAGACGAAGCGGCTACAAATAGAAAAGATTGAAATGCTTTTAAATCACTTTTTGTTGCAAATTTATTCACTATTCATAATAATTATTACCATATCCGTACTGCCAATAATAAACCGCATCAAACCAATTTACATAAACTATATTATTTAAATATCATGAAGCAGAGGTTTTGTATATTATTATTTAGAGATATAGGAAACTGAGCTTTGTATCAAAATATCGAATAAAATTATTATAGAAACTTCACAATTATACCAAATCATTTATGTATTTATTATATACAGTTTGAAAAAAACAATACTACCTAAAATGTGATTGCGTTCTAAATATTTTATCAACTAAATTATTGAAAACTTTATAAAACATTATTCATTTATTTATAAAATAAATATTTAATTGTTGATAAACATTAGAAGAATACTAGCTACTCTATATTTATTTTCTTTATAGTTTTATTGTTTGCTTGACTTTTTTTCTAATGTTGTTGTATGATAACATTTGTGAAAATATAGTTTTGGCGTTCAGCAAGCGGATGGGTTGAATGTTTCCAGCATCACATGCAGTCAAAACATTATTTTTTAAAAAATTTTAATTTTGGGAATAGCACGTTAATGCCGATTTAGTAGCAACGTCTGAGGAAAACAGATTCGAAATATAAATACCACTTTATGATTATACTTTCGTTATCATAATCATAATAGCTTACTTTTCAATCAGCTGATTGAAAATTGGCAGATCTTACGTATGTTGCAACTTTAATAGCTAAATTCTAGCTTCAAAACGTAATCCACCTTACTTCCTAAACCATGTTGAAAAGTTTGAACTTTGCTGTTGATCCACGAAGCCATTGTCAGTGTTGTTGAGGCGTCTGTTAAGATTCTACCTAAAAGTAGCGCTGATACAGCTCGCTTCAAAGCAGCTACGATATTGACTTCTGCAAAACTTTTAAAACCAAATCTTTCAAAGGATTCTTTAAAGAAATGCTTGAATTCCAATTCTACTATTGTCATTCTATCCGCAGATAAAGCCATGATATAGATAATGACTTCTATTTTTCTTTATCCAAACAATCTACATCAGAAACTGAAAGGAAACTTTCAGCGTTGATAAAATCTTCTCATTTTTTGTGTGAAAAAAAATCTTATTTACTTTTGAAACATTCTGGTCTTCTAACGTTGAATCGTTTTCCAAAAACTTTTCAACCAGACGTTTTACTGCGATCAATTGCCAAAACAACTAAAACAACTAATTTAAACGACTCGTTTTCTTCCTTCACTTCTTAAAGATTACAATAAAAAATTTTTATTTCATGGTCTAAATTCTACTCCTTTCGTTTAAATGTTATTCATATTTTTTTTAAATTTTTCAGATTTGTTAGTTAGTTTTGATGTAGTATCATTCTTTCTATTTCTGTTGCAAAAGCAGCTGCTATTGTCAGAGAGTTACTATTTGATGATAACTTTACTCAAATCTTCAAAAATCTGATAGAAAATTATTTATCTTTAACATATTTTTGTTAAAATAATAAATTTTATAAAAAAGATGCTAAAGCTCTCATAAGTTTTTTGTCTACCTCAATTTTGACTTTGATGTCGTTTATCATTAATTTAGCTTTTTCTGAAATTCATATCGTTAGGCCTTTGGGAATCTCAGGTGGCTTAATTTTTTTTAAGATCAAGGCCAAACATTGACATGATTATTTTTTGTTTACCCGTCATCTTACTTTACACAACTCATATTTATAATAAATGCTCACAAGTTGAACACTTTCCGGAGTCTGAGAAAACAGCATTTGTACTTCCTCTACCAAAAACTTTCTCATATACAGAGTTCAGGGACCTAAAACCTATTAGTATTCTGACTGTTTCTCCAAGAGTTTGCAAAAATTATACTTGAACAAATGGTTAACCATATAGATCATTATAACCTTTGGCTGAGACACAATCTGGTTTCAGACAAAATCATAGTTGCGTAACTACTTTATTGGACGTAACAGTAGATCTACTCTACCCAGCAGAAAAAAAATTGCTGACCATCCTAGTTTTATTAGACTATTCTAGAGCATTTGACCGGGTTAATCATAGCCTTTAAATAACAATTTTTCATCTCTATTAAAGTTGTTTGGGTAAAATGCAGGTTATTATCTCTCAAACTTTTGGAAGTCCTTGTTCATAAACACTCCTTCGCCATCAACACACATATTTAATATATAGAAACATTTGACAAGTGTAAACTGTAAGTTTACGTATTATATTGCAAGGGACTAACTCTTTCAACTTCGCCTTTTGATTAGTTTGTCATCAAAAGGTCAATGTAATAGGTTGATGTTCTCTGTATCAAAAACACTAAAATGTTTCTAGTACAAAATCAAATTACTAAATAAAACGTATGTAGTAGTATAAATTCAAATTTCTTTTATTAAAGTCAGGGAAAGGTAAGGATTATTTCCTGGTTAGGTATATTGATAGGAATCTTTCAGTATGCGTTCTGTATCGCAACTTCAATATGTATGCAGATATATTCAAGTGACTTGCTTACCAATACAAACTGTCTCGATTTTACACAAAACAATTTTTCTTTTTTCCCTGTGTTGTCTCTATTTTTTCTCTTAAATAATTTATTACATTGTACAACGCCAAGCTTATCAGGACCTGCACACATTGCACTGTAATTACCATCACCTCTCGTGACTAATTAAAATCTTGGTTTTTTTTTGTTCTCTATGCTTACAATTTTCTCGTTTTCTCTCTCTAATTACCGGTACGTGTCCGACTGACAAAACGCCTGTCTCAACGAGACAATTTTTCACAAAAGTGGTGCGGTGGCGGCTACGTGTTGCACAAATGAGCTAATATTTGACATACTAATTACACAAACGGACGCTTCGCTGTTTGGATAAAACAATGTAATTTTGCCTAAAGTGATTTGTGTGAGAGCCGGACTAGTTTCAATTATATTAACCGCTGAAAGATTTAATGGCAAATGCGTTTGGACAAAAAACATATAATTGACACTATTTATATTGACATATAATTACTTGACACCAAGAGTATCTGTAATTTATACAATCAATTATGGTAATGTTTGGTAATTATTGACTTTTTTTAGAACAAAGCTACAGAAAGATTAATTTGCATAGACTACACGCTTAAACCACTTAATCTGTTTTTCTTCTCGGAAGAGCGTTGATAAGACCCTTGAAATTGACAATAAAAGCCCGATTTAGGAAAAAATAATACAAAAAGCAAAGTAGCAGTTAATCCCTGCAGTTATATAACGTTACTACTCTTTATTGATATCAATAAATAAAAGTTTAGAATTTAATTTGGTCTAATCATTGAAGTAAAAACTTTATACCAATCACTTTTTACAAAAATGGCGCTGAGGAGTATAAAATGCTAATATTTTTTCAATTTCTTATAATACCTGCATTTGCAATAACAACAAATAAGTCGCAAGAACAAACGTTTGAAAAAATTTAGATTGTATCTAATCGAACAATTTTTACACATGCGCAATTTTATGTCGCAGCAAGTAGAGTTCGATTATGCGACGGTTTGAAATTTTATATTTTTAAATATAACGGTCAAGAACATTAAGCAAAAGAGTTTTAACAAAAAACATCGTTTACAGAAAAGTTTTGTGTCATCAATTAAATTATCGAAATAAGTATGTCAAGTTCAATTGACACAGTTTTTTGTTTTGATTAAAAATACTTAAAAAAAAGTTTTTTTTTTCAATAATTATTCTTTAAGTTTTTTTTATTTAAATTTAATATAATTTGTTTGAAAAAAATAAACAAATTGCCAGTGTAATTGCCAAAATCATAATTTAAGTTAATTATAGTCAAATTTTGACCACTGGGTGACTACTAGCTTTTAGAGTAGCAGAAGTTAACTCATAAGTTTTTTTTAAATAGAAAAACATTATTTTAATCATATCTAGAAATGAATGGTTTGTCTCAGAGGCAAAACTAATTCTTAGAATACCTGTGAAATCATTTGCTTACATAAAAATTTTTGTTATTTTTTATAAAATCTGATATTTTTTGTACATACAGTTTATTGTATCAAATTATTTTTTTTTTAATTTTAAAGCAAAGTTGTACAGAAAATAATATCTTTTGTAAGACTTACTTATTTTAGTCTTACGTTTTGCTAAATTTCAACAATTAATGTGAGTTAAATAACAGTCAACTCCTTCTCTATAATAAACGTGTCAAAATGTCTCTGTTCTACAATTATTAGCATTAAATAATCACTTAAAAACAGTGTACTCACCCCTTTATACTCTTTGTTAGAGACACGCTCAAACGGTCAGACAGATGAAGCATGGCAACACATGAAACTTATTTACGCATAATGTACCCGTCAATAATACCTGTAAAATAAAACTCACAGAGGTTTTTTACCTACTTGAGGTATCCTTCTCTTTTCGGCAGTACTACTAGTGGAAGACATTACCAGGTCTTTGACAACCACTCCATGGTCTGAATTGACCTTTTTTTACCATAATCTTTACCCATTTTCTTCACTTCTTTTTTTTATTCCTTTTTATCCCTTTGCTTTAGCTTGGTGTTCTCAATGGTGTCTTCCTTGTTTTGATACTTAGTAAAGGGGTAACGTAGACAGTGTCGCGAGACCTCATTCTAATTATGCGAAATAAAATGGCAAAGAATAATGCGTAATAGGGAAATGTATAAAATAAAGATTAATTATAATAATATTAGTATTATTATAATAATAATAGTATTTATAATACTGCTTAACCAACCGACCGTTCAAAGACTTTTACTAATGGTCATCATCCCTTTCAGTTTACTAGCTGCTACTCATTTCCAGAGGTGCTAAAACCAATGTCTCTTTCTCTAATTCAAAATGCCATATGGCCTTCATCGAGGCATTCAATTGTCCAAGTAATTTAGCTCCTTATTGAAGTATTTTAGTTTAAATATAAATTATTATATCTTTCACACTTTTAGATTTTATTGTTTATTTAAACATTTTTTTTTATATTTTACTTTATAATCTACATTGTCATTATATTACTTTATTAAAGTTTTTGAAACTTTTCCCAAAAGTAATCATAAAATGAGTTACTATAGTGCTTTTTATTAGAATTTGTATCAAGAATAATAAAAACTTTAAAAAATTAAAGTACACAAGTAGAGCAACCTCAAAATAATCATACTGAGACTGCTTATCTTTTATTTGTTCAAAGGGTTTCAGGCATAATTAGCAAAATTCTTTATGAACAAAGATTGAGAACAATTTTTAAAGCACTTTCAATTTTTTTAGAAATTTTTTTGACAAATTTATCTTCCAAAAAATTAATTTGACAGGTTGTTGTCTAAAGACGTCTATAACATTGTAGGTATGTTTACAAAAATTAGACGTATCATTAAGTTTCAATTTTCTTATCATAAAAACTGCATAAAATCTGGCTTCTAAGCTTGGTTTTTATTAGCTAAACATTATTTAAATTTTTTTTAAATTGTAAAACATTTTATCACTTTTAATTGCGTCTCAGTAGCGACAAAGAGTGTCGCTTAGAACCTGTTTACAACTTAAGTTACCGTGCTTATCTTCATTTTTATCTTTTTTTTTCTAATGATTTTTCTACCGATAGAGCGCAAACAGTCAACTATTTTACTAAATAATTTGACCACAGTTTTATGTAAAGATATCAATTTTTTAATGACTACTGATCGTAAAAGCCTGTTATCTTTAAACGATTATCAGTCTTTCTAGCTAGAAAAGTAATAAAAAGCAATAGAGAAGTCATGTTGTAATTATTATGTGAGTCTGGTGACAGCACTCAAACTGGCAGCAGCAAAAAGTCTCTCGTCTTGGCTTAGCTTGTAGAGAGCAAAAAGGTGAAAATCCTCTTTCTCTAGCAAAATTTGACCCAAACAAAATAACTGTTACCACCGATACAGAACAAGCACCTCACTCACTAAATGACAGTCAGAGCTTAATCAACCAGTCAGCCATCAGTCCAGGGGCAAAACTGCTGAAAGCCAAATCAAAAATGATAAAAAAATGTATTGATAAAAGAAAATGTAGTAATAGGAAAATTCTCTGTTTGGAGTACAAGCCCAGTACAGATAAAAACGTCACAATTTGGTACAACAATGAGGCTGTAACATGACATGATCGTATCGTAACGTAGTTATGCCACAAAGGTATAAGTTATGCCACAAAGGTAGACTTCGAGTAATTGGGTTTATTTAACAATGACACACTACATTATATAATATATTATTACAAAATATTATATATTATTATATAATGTATATAATATATAATCTATAATATAGTACGTTTCTGTGTTAGAAGTAAACAAACATTTCAAATTTTATGGCAAGGCTGGATCTAAATAGTTTTTGAACGCACAGTACTTCAGTATATTGAGTATTAAGGGTGTTCTGTTTGTTCAGAGAGTAATAGTGTGAGGCGGACGCACTAACAAAGAGCTTAACATTTATCTGGAACTCGCCACACTAACGCTAGAGTTATTTATTTTATAATATTTAACAAATCGATTGGTTAATTCACTGACTGATAAAAATACAAACAACACTTAAAAAAAATAAATTTGGCCATATCGCCTAATAAGAGGTTTTGCTATATCCGAAGCAAGCAAAAAATAATACTATTTGTAAATCCGGACGAATGTTAGTAGGTGCTTTGTAACTTGAATTATTCAGATAAGAAACAACTTTTATTGATTTGTCATAACGGTAAATTGAGCTTAGCACAACATAAAGCATAAAAAACGGTTGATCAAGCAAAAATAATAATAAAGTTAAAAAAAAGTTGAAAAAATAAAATATTGAGATAAGAAAAGCTAAAAAAATGCATTTACTTGAAACACTGCTTTTAAAATTTATGGATTTAAAATGTAAATTGTTAGAAGAGGTCAGGATAGTAAATAACAAAAATAAAAAGTGTTCCACTTGTATATAATTGCAATAGGTAACATTCTTATACGTTTTTCGTTGTCCTGAATACACAACAACCCTCACATACAATGCAAAAACTACAATAATGAGCAAAGTAATTGAAAAAACCGGAGCTGTCCGACAATACACGTCCGAAGCACTTATTATCAGCATCACGGATTATTTCCCTAATTTAATAACCACCACGTAATGCAAATAGACGCAAAAAGAATATTAGGTGGTACACAAGCAAAGCTTCTGATTTCATTAAACCCTGCTAAGGTAATGTACTAATATAACGAAGCTCGTATATCATCATGCCTTAACGAATATTTTACTTATTATTGTATTTAAATGTTATTTATGACTTGAAAGGAAGTCCGGTCCTGCTGCTGAACTTAATTAGGAAGCTGATGTTGCTGTTGTTTTCTGGTTTTAATAATAATCGTCAATTGACTGAATCATATTTCAAATTTTAGCGGTTTTCGTAGACAGAAAAACTTTTTCGATTTTAACTTTTTGCGTTAACAATTAATCATAATGCATCGATTAAGTTTATATCAAAAAATCTAGCGTCTTCTGTTTAAACAATCTAGTCTAACAGATTGTTTAAGATGATATAATTATAATGTTGGCAAGACACGTTTTTGTCATTTATAACAAAATAAATTCTACAGAGTGAATCTTAACTTAAGACTTTTCTTCGAGGAGACGTTAGTAAGGACTGAAATAAAACTCTTTAACCAAATATTCCTTTTGCAGATGTCACATTTATTAATATACTGTAAAAAAAAATCTTTAAAGTATTGAGTTCGGTCTTGCCAAAACCGATGTTTAAAGTGCGAGCCGTTTTCCTCAGCACAGCGAATCTAGGAATGTAGGTAGACATGCTGTTTGAAGCGCTGCATAATAATTCGACTGCGTTGCCAATGCGTGGTCTAATTTCGCAAGGATAATGTTGTCATATGCTTCAGATAAAAAAATCGCACGGATTTAAATTGAGCGACTGCTGGGGCCATGAGATAGGCTCATTATGGCCAGTCTACCAGCTAAAAAAAGTGCCATCTAAATAGTTGTAAACTTTGCAACAAAAATGGTACACGACACCATCATGTAAAAACCACATGATAGCATAAACAGTGCCACAATGTCAAATAATTTAGATAAATAGTTTTGCAAAAACTGCAAGTAATCTAAGTCCGTCATGCGATCAAGTAAAATAAAAAAAACTAATAAAAAGTCCGTTAAAAATACTTGCCCACACTTTGACATGAGCTCTTGATCCCAAAATACAATTTAGAAATACTCAGTTAGAATGTTTGACAAATTATCAAAATCAAATAATTGCTTTAATGAAAAGATCAAATGTTGAACTGGCAAGTAAACAAACAAACAGCGTTGCCAATGTGACATTCTTATCCAAGAATGCACGTAAAAACAATGATAGCGTTTCCAACAACCAAAACAAAAACAATAGTTTTGTTTTGGTTGTTGTAAAATTAAATTAAATTTATGGATTTTAAGAGACGCACCTGAGACAGATACCTTAAATACCAATAAAAGAAAACCTAAAAAAACAAAAAAAAAGTAAGTAAAACTGGAAAAAGACCAGGATACAGCACCAAGAAAACACAAAGCAAAAATTTTTTGCAGCAATAAAACTATCAAATTTGTTTCAGTCTTGAGGAAAACACATTAGGATTTTCTACAATACTTGGATGCCAAATCAGCATACACTCATTTTCATAACATCTTCTTCACTATTTACAATAAACACTTTTCCAAAACTGTAAGACAGACAAATAATACAGACAGTAAACCAAAAGCTTTCAATCGATAGTAACAACACGTTACTAAAAGATATAAAAGCTATTTTAGGTGCATTTTCTATTGTGGTCTATGTAAAGAACAATAAAGAGATAAGAGAACTATACAAAAATTGTAAAAAAGCGTACAGAACGGAAATAAGTCATCTGAAGCAGTTGGGCAACTAAGAAATGATCGAAAACTTAAGAAATAAGTTGAAAACTATATGGACCATTATATACCGAGAAAACAAAAAAATACTTAACAGAAATCCGGCAGTATTATATCTCAAAAAGTGAAAGCATTACAAAGAACACCATCCCAACTAGAGATAGAGAGTTCTTAGCAATGTTGCGAGGAAAATTCAAATCTCTTATAAAGTCGTGCTTTTTAACTGAAATTATGGAAAAAAAGGTGATAGACATCATAAGAATTTCACACCAACAAAGACGCAAGACATTTATGGTTTAACACCCCTGTTAGTAAAAACCATTCTAGAAGAAATAGGAGAGCCACTATTATTATTATTGTGAGTATAAAGTATCAAGAGGGTTCTGCAAATGGCATGCAAATTTTCTATTGTCTATACGTGCTTATTGTGAAAATTATTGACCCCATCACGTCTTATTATAGGGTAGAGTTGCGCCTCTTGTAACGTACGACACACAGTTGACCGCGCTACTCAAACGTGTCTTGTAATGATTGTTCGAGTACTTCTGGTTGAAACCATTAGAAAGTTTTCTACCACAGAAAAAATTTTGTTTAGTGATGTATTTAAAAAGATTTTTTTGCACTCATTGCAGAAAAGAAGAAGAAGGGCTCTATCGGCTCGTGTTTTAAAGCTTTATAATTCGTGCATAAAAGCTTGACTTCACACACTAATATACATATTTATATATTACACAAACAAAGCTATTTTGATAGTTTTATGTTGGAATGAAACTTGAAATTTTGAGTTTTTAAAAATGCTTGCTTAATTGTGTTTGATGGTGTTTTAAAAGCACTAATCGACTTAGTGATGTTTTAATGTATTTCTACTTTAAATGTGAAAATATAATAAACAATTTTTCATCAACAACATTGTGTTTACTACACTTTCTATTAGATAACTAAAAAAAAAGCTTCGACATTGTTGAGCTTAATTAGTTGTTGCTGTTGTTTGATCGTTTCGGTTAAATTCCTCAATCGCTGGTACACAATATATCAAATATTTTTGCTCAAATTCTGCGCGATTGATTTGCTTTTGTTCGGCAAAAGCTCAAAAGCTTCAAAACAATTGTGAAACACCTAATCGAAACAAATGTGGCTTTAATGATGTAACAATGTTATCAGCGGAAGCCGAGGAAGTCTCCGGATTATAGACAGGGATTAGGGTGTCGAGATGGATCAACGCATGATTAGCGAAATTAATTACACTCTAATACCCTATTATTACATTAATTTTGGGAAATGTGGTCGTGTTTTCAATTCAAAACTTTTTATTCATGTTTGGCACTTAAATTTACTACGGTATCCAGCGTTATCTATTTTGCATGTTTTGCTGATTTTATGGTTTAAGCACGTACGTTCGATCTAGCAGTTTTTTAGCTTTTTGTTCAAAGAGCAATTTTCACATATACTAAGCCAATCTTGGAATAACATAATTTCGAGCAAAAGGTAGAGCTGCAAAATAAACTGTAACAGAGAAAACGGTAAATCAATAGAAAGTTAACATTGTTGCTTTGTAAGTTGTTGCTCTTGCTGTTGTAATTGAAATTGCACAATGGTTTTAAAGCGTATAGATGCAGAGCAGTAGAAAAAAGAGATTCAATAAAGCGCATATTCTGCACATTTAACAACATTTTGCTTCGTACTACTGCTCTATCGGGTTAATAATAAGACGGAAAATTTTTGCATTTCTGTCGAGAAATTAAAAAGTTGACCGAATCAGTGGTTCGGTGCTGCGCAACTTGTGCTTCAAACCCATGCGTGCCACAAACATAATGTCTTGTGCAACTCGTATAACAATATAATATTTTGAAGATTGAATATTTCTGAAGCGTGACGGGACATACCCCAGAAACTAAAATCATGTGGAATAACTCTCAAATAAAGCGTGATACACCAGACGAAGAACCTCATCAGACACAGAGTTTTTAAAGTTCTGATTAAGAAACATACTGAAGAAAGTTTTTGAGGAATTTTAATAATAATGTTGTTCCCAATATAAATATTGAGATTTAATTAGTTAGACATATTTTTTTAAATAAATTTTATCGTTTCAGTTTAAGACCTTCAGCAGAACGCCACAATGCTAGTTCTTGGCAAGCATTATTACTATTTCTTTCTAAATCTCTAGTGATTACAAAATTTGTGTTATCAGCATTCTGTATTATTAGCAGAAGGACAGTTTAACGATAAATTATTTACAAAGACAATAAAAAGCTATAGTTCGAGTATCGACTCGACTCTATTAGCAGGTCCCCTTACACTAATTCTTTCAAGTTTTTCAGTTAAAAGTTTATAATTTATAGTATCAAATGCCGAGCTGAAATCATAAAAAATTGTTGCAACAGCAGTCTCGTGTTCTAAGTGACTATAATGTCAAGAGATTTTGTGATAGCGGTCGTTGTAGATTTTTCTTGATGAAATCCGTGCTGCAAATTTGATAATATATTAAACTTTTCAATATATTCACAAAAGCGAGTAGAGTATGCTAACTCAAATATTTTTAAAAACTGACTTTGTAATGAAAATAAGATTTCAAGTCGTTTGTTGGTCGTTTTTTGATTTTTTCAGTACCGTTAAAACGTTTTTAAGACTATAATAAATAAAATAATTAAATTGATGACAAAGCTTGTCAACTAATTTAAAAAAAAAACTTTTTTTTATCATTTTTAAATTGTCTGCCACAATGTTAAACGCGTGATAATGGTCTGCCATTGATATTTTCAATTAATAATAATAATATATTTTCAAATATCAAAACGGCAGACGTGGTCAAATGCATTTATAAATAACCAAAAATCGGTACCTGTTTTACTTGCGCACTCGCCGCGTCCACCACTTGGGGCTTAGTGAGTCCCCATCTCATGTACGGTAGGTATAGGGGCCTCAATGTACAAAAACTCAGGTCTGGTCGAATACATACAGGTATCCGTTCACTGGCTCTTAGACCATAAAGCCTTTATTTTTGTTTACTTCAGAATTCTTGTCTAAATTGATAACTTTGGTCATCACTTCCAACTCTTTGTCTTTCATTGTAGATGGCTTGTTTTTAAATTAAACGGAGTTCCTATATCAAGTGTGTTGATTACATTTTTATCTTTTTTTGTTGGATTACTTGTCTATGGATTTTCACGTTACTTTGCACAAAAATATGGAGGAACAATTTTAACTATTATTTGACAATATGAAGAGAGAAATGCAGAAGCAAACAGCTGAACTTACCGAATCACTTACTCAGAACTTAATGGATAGGATGGATGAAAAACTTTAATTATTAAAAAAACTCTTATTATTAAAGAAAACAAACATTTAAAACAAAAAGTCATTGATTTAGAGAAACAGATGAAATATTTAAAAAGGGAAAAAAAAGCTAACAGCATAATTGTTATTGGGCTAAAATGATTTGAGAAAAAATATAATACAGAATAAATCAAGGCCGGTGCCATGTTCTTTTACAAATGCATAAAAAAAAGATAAAATTTTGAAAAGAAGAAAGTGATTTGAAAACATTTATGTACCGGAGGACTGTTCGAAGGAAGTTTTAGAGAAAAGAAAATCACTGCTACTACAGCTGAAGGAAGAAAGAGAAAAGGGAAATACAACTTTTCTGATTTACGACAAACTAGTAGTCAAAGAATCCAACACTGAAAAAAGAAAAAGAGAACCAATTAGGTCACCGACGCCTTCTAATACTCAACCTAGAAAACAGCAAATCCTATGTTCTGACAAAGTTAGCAGGATAAATGCCTTCGATGTATTGAGACCCAGATCGAACTCTTTTGCCAACAAACCTACACCCAATAAACAATAGCAGTTAACCGGCAAACGGAAAACCCAAGCAAAGAACGAAAACAAACAAACAGATAAAATAGGATTTCCTCCAAGCCGACTGGTCCTCGTGGGAGATAAAGACCACAACCCTCCAACAAGACAGAGAAACAACTACAAAGAAACAAAAATATACGTCGCAGCCCTTAACGTACTTACGCTAAAAAATAAAGAAAATCTTATAGAACTAGCAAACGCATTAGAACAAATTAAATGGGATATAGTCGGCCTTAGTGAAGTAAGACGAATTATTTCTCAACCAGACTTCTTACTGTACCATACCCTGGAATCACGCCAGGGCACCATGGCGTTGGTTTCATCGTCAAAAAATACCTTGAAAAATCTATAGATGGATTTATTAGAATCTCGGAACGCATTGCTATGATGAATTTAAAGTTGCCGGGATATAAAGAGTCATGGTCTATCTTACAAATATATTCACCAACAGAAAAATCTAGCTTGGAAACGATTGAGAAATTCTACCTTGACCTAAGTATCTTTATTCAAAAAAATACCCACAAAAACCTAATCGTCATGAGAGACTTCAATGGCCAAATTGGAGCTAAGCGCTCAGGAGAAGAAACAGTACTAGGACCATTTACTCACAGTAATAAAATTTGAAGTAAGCGGTGCATATTGTAAGAGGAAAAGACAAATGGAGCAAAATTGTGACAAGATGTTATCCTAGAGACGGTAAAAGAAAAAGAAGCAGACCACAAAAAAGATGGGATGACGACATAAGGCAAGTGGCAGGCACAACTTGGAGCAGAGTGGTAATAATACTCAATTAAGAGACTAGATTAAGGTTTACAATTAATTTAAGTTTTATATGTACTTTTATCATAAAATGATTGTAGTATGGATCTGAATAAAGGCTATTATTATATTATTATTATACTTGCCTATGAGCTTGATTAGCGTTATCGGCAGATAGAGGTTTGTCTCTAAAATTTATAGAATTGGATAGACTTGAGTTAACTCCGCCTGGGTTAGTTAGTGGGTGGTAGTTAGTAAGTAGCTCACTAATTGGCACTGCCGGTCCCAAGCCCGGATAAAGGAGGAGGGTTAAGCATACGGTTAACAACCCTATCTTGTAAAAAAGATACTGTTATGACAACCAACGTTTTGCCTCGGAATAAAACCGATTTACGACTACGACCACGGTTAGGCAAAAAGGACATAAATATTGGAACCCTAAATGTACTTAGCTGGTACAGACCAGGAACAGCGCAAAAAACTATAGAACAACTAGAGAAAATTGGTATGAGCATCACGGCAATACAGGAGATCCGGTGGACAGACTCAGGTCACCAGAAGATAGGAAAATCCGGTGTATTCTATAGCGGAAGTCAAAATCAACGCCACGAATTTGGAACTGGATTTGTCGTACGAGAAGAACTAGTAGGTTCTGTTATCGAGTTTAAACCTATCAATGAGCGGATGTGTCAAATCAGATTTGCAGGCAAATGGTATAACTACACGATGTTATCTATACACGCTCCAACGGAAGAGAAGGATGACATAGTTAAGGAAGCTTTCTATGATGAATTGGAAAGAACGTTATACGGAATGCCCAAACAAGATATGGTAGTAATGCTTGGAGATTTTAACGCTAAAGTAGGAAAAGAGGAGGCGTTTAGACCAGTAATTGGCAGTCATAGCCTACATGAGGACTGTAATGATAACGGTATCCGACTGGTCGATATGGCAGCATCCAACAATCTATTGATCAAATCAACAATGTTCGAACACAAAAGAATTCATAAGCAGACCTGGATATCTAACGATGGAGTAAGAAAGAACCAAATTGACCATGTTTTAGTTAATGCAAGATACGGCAGTAATATAATCGACGTAAGAAGCCTGAGACGTGTTGATGCAGATAGCGACCATGTCCTGGTAAGAGCTAAAGTTCGAGCAAGAATATCTAGTCAGAAGTATAACAACACAGCCCAACTCCCTAAATGGAATATCGAAACATTTAAAGACGATATCAAGAAACGGGAATACCAAGGAAGTCTAACAGCACACCTTGAGTCATCATCCAGGCAGGAGGATGTCGAGAAAACATGGGGAAATATTAAATGGGCAATAACTGAAAGTACGCAATCGATAGTGGGAAAGAAAAAGGCTGAAAGGAGGAATTCTTGGTTCGACAAGGAGTGTGAAGAAAAGATAAGAACAAGAAACATGGCCCGACTAAGAATGTTACAAAACCCAAACGATGACAATAGGGAAAAATACAGACAAGAAAAAGCATCAACGCGAAGAACATTTAGAGAAAAGAAAAGGAGACAAGAACAGGAAATGTTAGAAAACCTGGAAGCAAGTCGCACAAATAACCAAACTCGGAAATTCTTTTAAAAAGTGAGAAGCATTAAAGGAGGTTTTAGACCGAGAACCGACATGTTTCTTAAAACAGATGATGGAGCGCTAGTGACAAATAATTTCGAGGTTATGGAGATGTGGAGAAGTTACTTTGATCAACTATTAAATGCGCAGCAGGACCAAGGGAGAGGTATGGTCACCTACTATACCGCAGATCCACTGGTAGACGAGCCAACTCCTGAGGAAGTAACAAACGCGATCGGCAGGCTAAAAAATAACAAAGCTCCAGGCAACGATACAATACCTGCAGAGTGTCTCAAATATGGAGGAGAAATTTTCCTCAAACATTTTCATACTCTGATACTCCAGATATGGAAAGAAGAGAAAATACCAAGTAGTTGGAAAGAAAGTGTAATCGTGCCTCGTCACAAAAAGGGCGACAAATTACAATGCTCCAACTATCGGGAAATATCCTTGATAAACTCTGGGTATAAGGTCTGGTCCCTAGTACTTCTGGAAAGATTAACTCCCTACGTAGAACCCCAGCTAGGTGATTATCAATGTGGGTTCAGAAAACAGCGGTCAACCGTAGATCAGATCTTCACGATTCGACAATTAATGGAGAAGTGCTGGGAGTACAATAAAGTCCTACATCAACTCTTTGTCGATTTTAAACAAGCCTACGACAACGTCTTACGGGTCGAGCTGTGGAATGCTATGATAGAACTGGGAATACCAAATAAATTAGTCACTTTAACAAAGATCAGTATGGAAGGCTCCGTAAGTGCAGTACGAATCGGAAGAAAACTCTTAACCTTTTTCATAATAAATAATGGCCTAAAGCAGGGAGATGCCATCTCCCCACTTCTTTTTAATATAGCATTAGAGAAGGTGGTAAGAGATGCAAAAACGGAGACTCTTTTATTCAGAACTCGGGGACCCCAGCTTATATTGGCCTTTGCGGACAATATTGATATCATTGGAGACACAACGGTCAAAGTTAAAGAAGAATTCCTAAAAATAGAATCTGCAGCGGTTAAGATAGGCCTAAAAGTAAATGAGAGTAAAACCAAGTATATGACAACATCAAGAACTGAGCGTCGCGATCGCATAGGGCAAAACGTGACGATGAACCAATACAATTTCGAAAGAGTCCAGGAATTTAAATATCTTGGTGCCACCATCACGTTAGACAATAACATGACCAAGGAAATTAACAACAGAATACAAAGTGCCAATCGCTGCTGTTTCGCATTACAGAAAATAATAAGATCAAAAAACGTATCTCGGACGACGAAATTAAGAATATACCACTCTATTATAAGACCAATTATGACTTACGCCTGTGAGACCTGGACCATGACGAAACAAAATGAGACCAGACTAAGAATTGCAGAAAGAAAAATACTGAGGAGTATATACGGCTCTGTAAAGGATGAAACAACACAACAGTACCGGAGCAGGAAAAATAGGGAAATAGAGGAACTCTATGGTCAACCGGACATCATAAAAATAATTAAAGCCGAAAGATTGAGATGGGCTGGCCATGTCAAAAGACAAGAGGATGGGAGAGTTGTCAAGTTGGCATGGGAACAGGCGCCTACCGGAAGAAGACCTTTAGGGAGACTACGACTGCGGTGGAGAGACAATATAACAGCAGATCTTAGAGCTCTGAATATCACGGAAGCAGACGAGCTCATGATGGACAGAGTCCGATGGAGGAAAATCGTTGAGTCAGCCAAGACCCATCCTGGGTTGTAAGAGCTACAGAGAGAGAGAGAGAGATAGACTTGAGTTCTTCGAAAATTTTTGAGAAATTTACATTTACCTCGGACTTAGTTGCAAAAGTAATGTGTAATACACTTTCACTATATTCTGTTTCTTTTTGTGAGCATTTTAAAGAATTATTTTTTGCCTGTAGTATTTCAATTCTAGCTTCTAGCACAATTCTATTATTACCATTGCCATAATTGAGTTGTTTTATATGGCGGTTTTCACATACTAGTGCAACTTTGACTGAAAGAGATGGTGTCACAGGTTTCGTCTCAGTCGTCGTTCACATTTTCTCGTTCAAAGTTAATAAACATTTTAGCATCACAAGATGTGGCTTTTCTGGCACAAGATTATTATATAATCGTAGCGAAATTTAAAATAACTGATTACTTCTTTCCAAGTCAACACCTTTTCCTTAAAAAATCACATCGACGCTGTTGTGATTTTTTGCGGAAAACGTCTTGTTGATCGAGAAGAAAAGTAATCGATTATTTTTTATGTTTTTGCGGTATTATAACTGGATAATAATTATTTTTATGTTGGTAGTTAAAGTTTTATATTCTTTATTCGTCTAAAAAGCATCAAAAGCGCTTATCATACAGTCGGCACGTCGTGGCATATCTCGAAATGCGACTTTAAAGAAGTTTAAAACCTTAAAGTTTTCACACATCCAAAAATTGCTTGAAGACATTTTTTAGGAAAAAAAATTTGTAGTTTGGATTTGTATATTTTAAGCTGGCATTGTCATTTTTCATGCAGATTTAAAATGTATAACTACGAAAGAACGTGTTAACACAAAAAGTGACTTTGTCTATAAGAAAATGTTCAGTTTTAATTTCGTTGATAAATGAAAGACATTTTCATTTCCTTTTAGTCGCATGGATTGTCTGCTCATAGCCAAATTTACATTTTTCATCTAGAATATCGACCAAATAAAAATTTTAAGCTTGTTTCCTCACTCTCAAAGCCATTATTATTATTAGTATTATCATCGCCGCACGAAAACGACCTGTGAATCTTTGGCTTTTCAATTAGCAATAAGCAATTTTGGAATTTTATTAGCCCGTATTATTAGAGCTCACCATCTAAAATATGAAAAAACGTTGGAACAAAAATGAACGCAAAACGCATTTATTTAATGAATAAAGGCGGTTTGGGAGTTAACAATATGAGTAATAACCATAAAACTTTATTTCTATTTTTTAAAATAGTCTTGTAATTATACTACAGGTAGAATGTAAACTATGCGCCGAATCGCAATATAAATCAAGAATAGGTAACAGACCATTGGATCTCGCCGCTATCGATCTGGTAAGCTGTTGCAGAATGCATTTTGTGTATTTTTTCTCCCTTAGTCAGATTTCCATCTAATTGTCAAATTTTTCCACTAAGGGCTGCATTTATTCTATTCAACAAGAAAAACGTCTTTAATTTGTAATTATGTAGATTTTGTGTTTGTCAAAAATTCCGCTCTTTAAGAAGACACATGAAATTAATTAACACCGGCAACGGTCGTGAGAAAGTCTTTTCCTCTCATCCAGATGCTGTTTTCGTCTACTGAAAAAAAAGTTTTTCTCTTTTACGTCATTATGCTAATGCTGCCGGAGACATCTTTTGATAAATAATGAACGCGAGACGCGCGAGGCCATAATATGCTTGACTGTTTATAATTTTTTCGTCAAGCGAAACCAAAAGAAAAAGGCAAACTCTGTGGCAAAGAGAAGCACTTAAGGTTAGAAATTGTAAGATAGAAAATTGGCTATATAGGCTATTTTAAATTTATCGTTCATTTTTCCTCGAGACAAGATGCACTATGACTTATCAGCACTAATACGCTCAGCGCCAAGCACAATATAATTTATTATTCCTGCTTAAGGTTATTTAAAGTGCATTTTCATTTGAAATGCATAGATTTTAAAATCTTTGTTTCACAACATTGATTAAGGAAAATCAATACATATTTTTCCAGAATATACTAAAAAGAAGGTTATAATTGCATTCAAGTTCAAAAGCCCGAGCCGATAAGGGCAAGTGCTTTAATCGTGTAAAGAAACAGGAATCTAATTGTAATTTTTTCCCTCAATTTGTGGATCTCGATGAGATCTTGAATGGTTCGTGCGATATTCAATAGTAAATCATGTTCATATAATTATGGTTGATGGGTTTGTGCTTTGTATTTTGACTGGTAGTTTGGAGCGAGTATACTGTGATTGACTGGAGTTCCGGTTGCTTTATACTCATTGCACAACAAGCTATCAAGTCGGCAAAAATTATCAAAGAGAGGACAGGTAGATAGGGCGGGTATAATGTGATTGGCTAGGGTTCCGGTTCTTTTATACCTATTGCACAACTCACTGTCTAAACATAACTCAAAAAGAACACATGGCAGAGGCCGCTCATTAATGTGGTGTTTTGTTAAATTGAGAGATTAATAATTAAAGTGAGTAATATAATTAATAAGATTATTATGATTAATGTAAAATACAGTTATCTGAAGCGAGCATGCTTTTACGCTCATTGTACACTCAGTACTATAACTGTTTATTTTAAAGAGAGACAAAGCATTGTGAGATTGCTTTAAGAGTATTTCATGCCAATCTCTATGAGCGATAGTTCTATATATTGATTGAGCCTAGTATACATAAGAATTGAGAATAAAAAGTCTGATCCACGTTAAACTATTACCATCCACTTAGAGGAAAATATAGACAACTTCAAACATCTAATATACATTTTTTATAACGGCAATTTAAACGATAAGAATAAGAGATTAAGAAATAAAGGCTTTATTATTGTGTGTCTTTCTTGTTTTTGTAATACAATTATATAAGGCAAGACAAAGCCAACAAGTTTTTCGTTTGAGTTGTTTTAGAAATTCTAGCTCTCAGCAATGCTATAACTAACGATTGCTATTAGAAGATGCTATTCACGCCTAAGATTAGTGAAATGTAATCAAAACGCCCCCTGTTGGCTCTTTGTCTGTAACTTTGCAAATTAGAGCTTTAAGACAGCATACTATACTGTTAATTGGCCTAATGTGTGTTTTGGGAGAAATTTATTTTCCTTTAGCATATTTCCTGGTGGCTGCTTAGTGGCAGCATATTTATATATAATTAAAGAGGGAGCGGGAATCAGATAAGTCATTATTTACAATGAGTTTATATTCTGCACTGTACCAAAAACATGATTATCATACAGTTGCCAACCCAACCAAAACAAATATCTTCTGATCTCGTCTTCGTCTCCCTCAGGTTGTGTTTAGATTTAATGATAGAGTTCGCATTTCCTTTAAAATGTATTTTACAGAACAATTAAAAAAAGACCAAAAACTTTTCTTTCAAAGCTCAAGTCTAAGCTTTTAAATATGTTATAAAGCACTTAACCAAGAAAGTCCGTCATATATGTCTCAGAAAATGAGTAAATACCAGTTGATCACGCGATTTAATAATATTAAAACACGGTAATAGGTCAGACATAGCACGAAGTCCGGCTGTCAAAAACGCAATTTGCATAGTATTAAGCTGTAATGACGTTTATAAAGTGGATTTTTCATTTTTTATATTGATTAAGGCTGCTTTTGAATGTAATTTTCTTGGCGTTTTTCTTATTAATGTTATTTGGACAGTCAATATAGAATATGTGGTTTTTTAAATTGATTTGACAACTTTTTGCAAATTGATCAAGATTTATAAGCATCAAGTTAAGCCATAAGTGTTTAATAATATTAAGTAAAATGTTAATTTTTTTAAAATTGTAATATTGTCAATAATATTGAACGATCTCGTGTTTAGCAATTTATTCATAACGGTATTTAGTTACTGTATTCAAATCGTTCTATTTTTTTGACATTCACAATATTAATTCCTTCTCATCGTATATTAATTGTTTTAGAATAAGAATAAAAAGTGTTAATTTCATCGTATAAATAAAGTCTATTAGTGTTCATTAGTGGATTTATTAAACTATTAATTCGACATTAGTTTGTCTTATTAAATTTATTGAGTTAACTAAATACTCTAAACTATTAGGAAAGTGTAACTTAATTCAATGAAAATACAATAAGTTTATCTAAAGCTTTTACTTACACTTTATTAAAATTAATTAACAATTAATAATCATTTATAATAAAAACACTACCTTTGTAATTATAACGTTGTTTTATCACTTACTAGCTGGCCCGGCAAGCTTTGTTCCGCCTTAGTTTTGTTATTTATTTTATTTTTTATTTTTTTTGTCATTTGTTTTGTTATTATATGTCAGATGCGTTTACGTTTTATATTGTATGTCACGTCACACGGAATGGGATAAAAAATATTCTTTGTTAGGCTACTGGTTCTAAACAACCACTCCACCAATTTTCAGCCAAATCGGTCATAAATAGATATAGATTTTTAAAATAAACGACCCCAAAAACTATAAAAATAATACCCAAATTAATTATTCACATTTATTACCTTTATCACATTCATTTTACAACCCTCTTTAACTTAAATATCATTTTCAAAATCAACGACCTGAAATTCCTCGAAAATACCCATATCGTTTTCTTACATTTTTATCCCTAGAACACTCTCTTTTCATCCTCCTAAGAGTAATTTTTTAGAAAGCAGGAAACCTACCTATTTATTTTTTTTGAGAACTTAGGCAATTTATGGGAAAAATTATGAAAATGACATCAATCTTTAGACATTTTGCCCTCTTTCCGCCCTATCAAGGAATGATAATATTTTACTTCTAAAATTTCGGATTTAAACATAGATATTATTTTTAAAATAAACAATCGAAAAATTTTGAAAATCATACTAATATTGGTATTTGTCATTTTTTGTTCCTATCCCACCTCTTTTTATCTCTTTGTTAATAAAAAGTATTCTATTCTTTTCATTCAAATCCAGTCATCATAATTTTCCATACAAACTTTCACCCAAAGTTGTTATATGGGAAGTTGTCTCATGGAAGACGATTAAAGACGGCCACTGACGATCCAAGATTCAACGCCGCAGTACGACTGCGGTCAGTGGCCGGCTTTACATGTAAACGCACGGTCCGACTTTGGTTGGTGGTAGGGGAGTGGATCGATTTATTTGGAACGGTAATTGGCCGAGCCTCACCGAACGTTTCCGACATCGCAATTCTAATTTTGATTTAACCTTTTTTTTAGAGGGTGGTTTCTGGAATACAAAGTATTCTATAGCATTCTCTTGGCTCTAAACTACCACCTCACCAATTTTCAACCATATCGGTAAAGCCGTTCTTGAGTTATAAGTGGAGTAACTAACAGACTTTCTTTTATATATACAGAAATTACAGGAAAGCGTCTTTTGTCAAAGTAAACTTGACAATTTAATAAGAATTTTGTTGCCTAGCAATGTAAAAAAATGTCTCTAAAAAGCCTTTCAAATTTTTCAATCTAAATGAAAAATTAAATTTTAAATATTAAAAAAAAACGGAAAATTTTTCAACAAGTAAAAATATGTATTACTTATGTTACAGCGCTCAAAAACCATAACGCAAATTAATTACAGTAATATATTCTAATTTACAAAAATCTTTACGTCATTGCGTAAGCAACTTTATCTTCACAGATTGTTACCAACTTTAGTACGAATCGATCCAAGACCTGCTAATAAATAAACATAACTACTCTTTGTGTAGTACACATACTACTCATCAGCTCCATTAAACGGCGAATTCAGTTGTTTGTTTCCTTTAATTTCAACAACCATTATTGAACGTGAGATATTTATTATTGATATGAAAACAGCATCTTAGTTCCTCTTGTGACAGTAAGTGGTTGGTAACTAAACAAATGAGTTCAGGTATTTATATGTAAACTTTAACATAGAGGTTGTAGACTTTATTAAATATATATTATTATAATTCATTGTTATAAAAATAAACTCTGACATCAGTAAACAATTACGGTCAATTTATGCTTACTAAATACGTGGAAATGATCAAAGACTGGCGTTTAACTTTTTCCAGCCTTCCGAAAATTTTAAAGTAATTAAGAAAAAGATTAGGCTTGCTTGTAAAGCTTTTTATTACATCAAGAGTTAAAAGACGTGCCTAACCCTCAAACGTTGTTGGCGGTGAGTGAACAGATAATGAGTTTACCTTGGTTTCTTCTTCAAGTTAATTTATTTCAGTAGAAAAAAAAACTAATTCAATCTAAAGTTGGGGCTACTTCTAGCTACTTGAAATTAGTCAATTATTGGTCTATTTATATTTAATAAATTCACATTATAGAAAATTGAAGTTCAACATGAATTGAATTTGCTTTAAGAAAAATAAAAGCCGAAGTAATTTGTAAGAAGGTTAAAGAAAATAAATGTTATCATTAAACTAACTACTAGAAAATTACATAGGAAAGATAATGATAAAGAGGGTGCATAATCGATCACAAATCAATTGACAACATTAATAAAGATTCATTATTTTCACTTTATAAATAATAAAATTGTTTAATATGTTAGAATGTTGAAACTAGGAGCAATTGGGATAATATTTTTTTGAAAAGGGTATCTATAATATTTAAATAGTCCGCTTTCCATTATTCTCTTTGCATATTTGAAACGACAAAGTTAAAGAGGGTCTTTTGTCTGGAGCAAAGATGCGTTAAAACGGTGAAATACAAGCCGAGCACTCTTAAAACATTGTCTAAGTAATGTAAAATATATGTTTTACGTAAATGGACTTGATAATTTATAAAGTTTTGTGTAGACAGAAGATGAAAGAAAATAAACCAACAAATGGTGACAACTTTTCTCAAGTCCGAGATTCATGTGTTGTCGGACGAAAAGATGTTTAAAAGTTAATAAAACAGCAGCGTCCCACTACAATACAATTTGATTTAAAAATCAAGCTGTTGACAAAGTTTGAAAACATTGACAAGGGTCATTTATTCCTTTTGTAAGCACCACGTGTCTACAAATTTAAATTTCCCCAAAGACTTTTCACTCTGACGCCTTCGCTGGCTGACTTGGTCAGATGAAAAGTGCTTGAAACAATTTGTCTGTTCTTTGTAGTTTACTAAATTTTCCATAGTAATGCACACATATAAATCATTTACTCTTTAGGGAAACTTTAATGGATATTTATTATCTGTTTCAGGAACATGCTCTCTGAATTAGAGATGATGGAATTTATTACTGCTTCCATACAACACAAAACACAAGTCGAACAGCAAAAGCAATTATTATTGGATTTTAAATAATGACCAAGAAAGAAATGTTTGGAGAACTGGAAAAAGGTGGATCAGGAATAGAACGTTAAAGTCATTAGTAAAAATCAATCACAGAAAAAGGTCCGTAGGCTGAACCATTGTGAAGACGATTGCTATACGTTTACTTCTTTTTCTTTTTTTTTTTGATTCTACAAATTAGGGAAGATTGCTCTGTAATTGGATAAAAAAACACAAGTGTAATAGTAGATCAAAACCACTAAATTGCATCTAGCTCTTATTTCTTTTTAACAAAATAATTCCGTAAAAGCTGTCTTAATCAGTCAAAGAATAAAAAAATAGAAAACGACATTTTTAGAGAACTATGAATATACTGTAGCATCAAGTGATCTGATTGCGTATTACCATTTTTATGAGATTTAGAAAAAGATTATTTTCTCTCTTTGCTCTTTTTTCGAATTTGAACAATTATTTTCCCCTACAACAACGCAAACTCAAGATTTGTTGATTTTATATTTGCAACAAAACTATGTACGTATAATAATTATTGTTATTAATTTATTATTGTTTGTTTATAGATCTTTCTTATTATTTCATTTATGAATTTTTAAACATTTATGTTCTTTTGTAAATCTTTGCTTGATTCTTTAACAAAATCAGATTATTGTATTACTTTTAAATATATTTAATGCGTTCAGAAATAGACTGGAACTTAGATTAAAAAACACTAAAAAAATTTCAAAAATTTGTTTTTTTTTTTAAATGTTTTTCTATGGGATTAGAATGTAAACAAACCATCTTGCTAATTGCTTGAGAATTAAATTTTTATTGACTTCACTTTAAATTGATTAACTTTAATATATTTTTTAACATTAATATATATTTATAGCCTATATAATATTTTGTAACTTATTTTTAAAGTTTGCAAATTCAATTAAAATACAATTTTGTATTATTTGATAATTAAAACTAATAATATATAAATTTTCTTTTTTTTATCCATCTTCTTATTTAATTTTTCTATCAAATTGATTAAAAGATTTTTTGATCTTAATATTTTGCCAATATTTTTTTGATTGATTCCATCAGAATTTACATATTTGTTTTTATAGATTATTTTATTTTTACAAATTAATATTATTATTAATTGATATTATAATTTTTAATTGTGTGTTTAATTTTCTCTGTCTCGGAAGCACAAGAATTTTGTTGAACTCAAAAATTATTATGGTTTTTGACAAGTAATGATAATGACAATATTATTTATCAATTTATTTGAAAATTGTTGAAAAATAAGATTTTAATTTGTTAAAAAACCAATTTAAGAATTGAATTGGAAACATAAATTACAAATTGTGTTTTAAACTAAAAAGACTATAAAAGTTTGTTTCTTGAAAAATTATATAAATTTCTATCTCCCCACGCATCTGCAATCATATTATTTGAATTGTTGGATTTAACAATTGTTGGATTATTAATATTATTGGAAAAATTATTATGAAATTACTATATTATTTTCTTTATTAATATTTAGGTTATTTATTAATTTTATAGTTTTATATGCTTATATTTTCACTAGATTTAGTCATATAGCCGTTTCTTTATCTTCAGCATTATCTTTATGATTAACTTTAAAGATTAATACATAGTTAAATAACTTTTCCGGAAATCGTCTTGGAAACAACATATTCCTGCTTATTTACGCGCAGGAAAATCGAGTTTTTCGGACTAGTAAAAACTTTACAAGACGCAAAATAAAAAAAATACTTTAGTAACTATAGTTGCCAACAAAATTGACAAGCTTGATTTTTGTAAAATTTGTCAAAAAAAATTCTAAAATTTGTAAATTTCGTCTTTTTTTACGATTTCCGGAAAAATTTAATACAAAACACGTCAGTAAAATCTCTTACTTGACTCGGAGCTTTAAAATACTCGGCACAAATGTGACATTTTCCTGACTTTTATGTAAATAACCATTACCCTTAATCAGTATTGTAATTGAATTGAACAAACCTGTAAAAGGTAGGAAATGTGCATCTTCCCTCTCTTGGAAGTACCAACCTTGCGGACAATTAGTATTAATGTTTATTGTAAATATTTAGCTGCTATCATCTCATGCCCTGAAGCAAATAAGTTTGAATTGCAACAAGTGTAAATTGCCATTTGAACGCTTTCAAACGCATTACACAATATTATCAACAATTCTAAATGTAGCAAAGTTCTCTTAGGAAACAAAGTTTTGCAGCTTTGCCTTGAAGGTACTTTATCTTCTAATCAATGATGACATTGACATTTGAGGTAACACTATATATAACAGCATTCGCTTTTATAGATACCAATAAAAGGTTTCAAATTGAAAACATTAATAAGTTTAATAAAAACTCAAACTCTAAAAAAATATTATTAATACTTAAAAAGGTTTTGTACAAGTTGTTAAAACCAACCCTTCCGTAGCTATTGATGTAAAACAACCTAAAAGAGCGCCACTCAACGCTTCTTGGTGATAGAGCCTGTATTGCTTAGAACCATTTTTAAAAATTTTAAATGTTTTGATATTTTCAAATATTTCTCATAGGTTATCAAGTGTCGTTTTGGACATAAATTTCCCGATCTTATTCGAAAAGCAAATGATTGACATTATAATGTTGAATTAAGTTTATTGCTGCTTTTCCTGTCAACATAAATCGTATTGTTTTTGTACAATAATATAAAATTTTTAAGCTTACGGCTAGTTAAGAAATTAGAAATTGATCAAAAGCTGCAAAATGAATAATTGGAGATGCCAACCTCCGACAATTAAGTTTGTAAAAGCAAGAGCACAGAAGTCATAAATCATCTCGCTGGACCTAAACGCAAAACCTAAAACCAACCGTAACAAACACTACATAAATTACCCGATATAATTTAATGAAGCCATGAATTTTAAGCAATATGCACACGCCGTATATGATTAACACCGTTTTTAACGATACGACCACTGTCGACCAGTATTACACCTACAAACAAGCAAAAGCAAATTACAAACTTAATTTTTCATTCTATTACCTCAAAATGTCCAACTTCTGTTAGGAACATAACAATTGATTCTGGTTATGTTCGCACAGTGTAACCGAGTCGAGTGTGAACTTAGACGTAGCTAGCTTTTATGGCTGGCAGTTTCCGACGACACAATTTAGCCAAAAATAATATATTAATCTATGATCTAAGCAAGCCTCTATTGTACCAGACTCACAAGTTATTCAAGTTATCATTAAAAAAACATTAAAAAATTGTAATGACTCATTTCACTTTACTCGAATTTTGCGTCATTGATTATCAAATGACGTCTACTTTGACAGTTTTCTACATGGTGTTTGTGTAAAAACCTAAATTTTAAATGTAGTTTGAGCTTGCTTGCATTACTATGGTAAGCAATAAAACCGATACTTTTTGTTCAAATATATTCTACAGGTTTTCAACGAAATACGAGCAGATACCACAACAATACGACAATGAACTAATCAATATACACTAAATTACAAAAAAAGTAACCTACCTTTGGTTTTACTTATTACATTGATCAAAACCAGATACATATTAGCACAGATGGGTACCTGTTGTGTTTTGTCACTTATGACATGTCGTATTATTCTTATTAAGTTTCTTAAAAAATCTATTTTTGTTTAAAATGATGTTTTTCTATTTTTGTTGAAGTATTATTTTTATAAAGAGCATTATTTTCCTCTAAGTTTCACCAGCAATGTTTTTTATAGTAGCATGCTTATTCAAAAACAATTTGATTTCTATGATTTTAGTGGCAAATGGCCGAAATGTTTGCTATGCTACTCGTGCTGTTAAGAAACTAGAAACGACTGTACATCGAGCACTTTAAGCAATCCGCAAGCCACAGAGGTACACCCGACGTTCTAGTTTAGTTACGCAGTCGACCACATCTGCAAGAGATAATAGATTTTGTTGAGACTAGCTTATAGACCCAGACTCAGACTATACTTGGCACTACGGTATCCTCTAAAGCGACTTTGAAGGCATATAGACCAAATCAAAGAAATTGGAAAACGAGTTCTATTTTCGCACAAATCACAATTTGCTTTAATATCACCGGATGGACGTAATAGAGTCTGGAAGACAAAAAGTGAGATTATCTGAGATCGTTAATAGAAGTAAAAATTTTAGAGTACGACATGTCATGATTTCGACTGAGATTTTGCAAGATGCAAAAACAAAGCTTTTTACTTTTTAAAAACGGTTTTTAAATGTAGACAATTACAGTAAAAGATCTCTTTGCGGACAGCTTCCATAAGCGGACATCTCTCTTAACCAGACAAATTTTATAGAACCAAACTTGTTCCTATAATTTTTTAAGTAATTTTAGGTAAATTAGAATAATAAACAAACACGAACACGGTATTTCAACACGAACACGGTATTTCCCTACAAATTTCATAAAAATTATCCCGTAAACTGATGCGTAGCTTTCATAAACGAACGTACTTTTCGTAAACGGACACATGAGCATTCATCTTTCTTACACTACTGTTCTGTAGGCATTATGTAATTGTTAATTAAACGTGTATAAGGCGATAAAAATAATAGAACCTAAAAAAACATGCTTTCTTGGAAAAAAGCTAAGTCTGTAAGCTTGCTTATACATAATCAGTTAAATATGCACACATGCTTGTGTCACTCTGTTAACCTGTATTACAAAGTCAAGAAAACACAAGATCATTACGTGCTGCAAAAGCTACGTTTATAATAATGAGATGTTAAAAGACAGGGTTTCTAACAAAATTAAAGATTGTTCTGATTAGGCCCCCCGCCTAATCAGAAAAGCTCGATGGTCAAAATCCCTAAGCAGCCTACTTGACATAACTTAAGAATTAACCAGAATCAAGACTGTTACTGTTCTGAAACCTGAAAGTTAGCTAATGTCTTACTATTTGTAAATAATAATTTTGCAAACCATATAATCAGCTCAAATATTGTCGACAAATATATTACAAATGACATTGGTAGCGGAGCTTTGGCTACAAGCTCTGGGTCCTAGAATGTCTACAAGCCTGTTCCTACAGTGTCATCTTCAGAAAACTGACTCTCAACGCATGGAACAGCATCTACCGGGTTTCTAGTGTAAAAAGCGCATTATCTTGCGTAATGCGCTTATTTTGTGTTGTTGTTTCTCTGATTTTCGTCCACCATGCAAGAGATGCGTATGTGACAATGGTAGACAATTGTTACAATAGTACACTGGTAGTACAACCAGTGTACTATTTTTTGGTTTAAAACTTTATGTTTTGCTAAACAGTTTTTGACATGTTCAAAAGCAACCGGTTGGTTTGGCAAAAGTCTTACTGACGCGATTGTTTTATTTAAGTTTACTGTCTAGGATTTTTCCTAGATATTTTACTTTATTGGAAAATTGTATTGATAATTTCTGAAGTTGCAAAGCTTTAAAATTTAAGTTTTTGCGTCTGGTAAATAGGACTATAACAGTCTTTTTAGAGATAACACAAAGTTCTTTCTTATCACATTGTTTTTTATTGTGTTTAGGGTGTTTTGCATTAGGCTGGAAATGACACCTTCATGCTTGCCTCTGACTAGAATTGCGAGACCATCTGCGTATCCTGGTACACAGTGATCTTTTTGCGATAACTCACAGAGTAAATCATCTACCACTATTGACCACAGCTGAGACAACACTTTACCTTGTGGACAAATTTTAATTGTGGTCAGCTGAGTGCTCTCCTCTACCAGTGAGGCCGTTGTAATGCGGGTTACAAGCACTGATTCAATCCAGCTTAATCATTGTTGCAACTTGCTTTTTGGCATATCTTAATGAAAGATTTTTTTATCGATAAAATATGTGTTGCATTTTACAAGTGTAGTAGATTACTTCTACATACAAGTCTGTTGTTTGTAGAAGCTTGCATAGCATTGAAAAAATATGCAACTCTGGCTATGGGCATCCATTAGTATGCGCAAGATATAATTATTGGGAAAATAAACCTATTTACGGTGACACTTAATTTATGGTGTAAATTAATGTTGTGACACAATATATCTACGTTTGTACTAACAAATTTACAAACCTACTGCTGCAGTCGTTGTGTTGCAGCAGATTTTTGACGTGTCAGACTTTTATATGACGCTTAAAGCAGGCGTGTCTTACAACTTTCCTTAAGCTCACAAATTTTTGGTATCATCATTATTAAAGCTCGTTACTTGCAGATGTTTGAAATCTTAGTAAGTCCGAATAATTGAAGATGCTATGCGGTTCTAGAAACACATTTGTAGTTTGAGTATTTTGCAAATGTAACGACATTAAATAGTTACATAAAGCAATCTACATCAAATAAATAAACAAAAACTACTCTAAACAAATAAAAGGTACAATAAAGATATATTCCCAAGAGTTGCGGCATTCTCAAAACATTGTTTCTCTAGATATACGTCTATTTAGTATAAGTTTGACGCAGCAGGTCTTCCCGCGTGTATTCTATACTTTATTTTTCCATTTTTCAAAATTACTAGATTTGACAGTTTTAGCCTATTTGAACTAACATTTGCTCAATTTAAATAATTGAGCTAAATTGATATAAATAAAACATCAATAAATTATGAAATTTTGACAATCGTGAGTCAGAAATCAAAAACTTAAATAAAAAATAGATGTTTTTATCTGCATAAGTTTGGTGTCTCTATTTACAATTTTATATTTAGTTCTGTGCACCCAAGGAATTAAATTTTGCACTTGGAATATAATTCTTCAAAATCGATAAAAAGATAAAAAAAAGACATAATCATTCATAAAAAGTTGAAAAAGGTGGAAGCGCCAAACGCAAAATTTTATTGTAATTTGCGCAAATGGGAGAGCTTGTATTGTATCAGACTAACAAGTAACTCTAGTTATCATAAAAAACATTATTAATCTAATAAAAAGTTGGGTATTTATAACAATTTATGTTTTTTTATAAAAAGTTTAAAAATGGTGGAAGCGCCATTTGCAAAATGGTATTGTAGTGTGCCTAATTTTGTGAGTTTCTATTAACTTTTTTACGGATAAGTTGACATAAGTTAACCACAATATAACATATTAAAATAAAGTCAAATTGATTTGGTTTATTGCACTCCTCACTATACATTTTATTTAAGCAATCGATCCAATAGCTGCAATGCTCGCAATCGCAATTCCTTCTTTGTCACAGAGAACTCTGAAATCCAATACCTTTGTATAGACATTTTTTTGCTTAATATGTTGACAGCATTTCTCTTGTCTATTCCTCATTCTTAGATGACATCTTAAAAGGTTATTTTATCCTGTTGACATGCCACTACCTCGTTCTATTGCTTTTCAATAAAATTTTTATTATTCCCGCTTCTAAACGGCGAGATAGGTACTCTTGCGCACACCATTTTTATAACATTATTATAAAATAATAAAATGGTGAAAAGTGTGTCGATAAACTCTTTTATACGTCGTAATTATGCGGTTATCTCCCTAATGTTTGCGACAGGATCGGGACGCTTGGGCCACTTGTAAATGGAAACCCGAGATCGAGGTCTCTGGAGTCCTGGAGGATTTATAGCTTGTGGCCGTGTTGACCTGCAGACCAGTGACGTCACCGCTTGTGGGAATTGCGCATAACGAGATGACATCTCAATAGATTATTTTTTTGTCAAATGTTTTCTTTCTATTTCTAATATTATCAAAGGATAGCAATTTACAGGTCTAAGCTAGGCAACTTGTGTTAGCTTTTCCGATTAGAAAAGTTTACATTTTGACTTATATCCTGTGTGTTTGTCTTGTTAGTCGGTATGTTTGTCGAACAACAGTTGGTTGTTGCTCTGCAGTCGTTGTCCCGCTTTTACAATTCTCAATTTTCAAAGGACATAAGTCTGCGGCCGTAGCCGAGCGATAAAACTCTCTGTTTTTTCCATTTCTCGGTCTGTTTGTATGGATTTGCCGGCATCGCCGACGCCAAGTAGAAACCTAATTTGAAACAAGAGCAGAACAGAGAAGTCGGGAAGTTTAGTATAAGTTGCAGGATCTGCCTGCACTGACTAACAATAAAGTTGGCGGTTTAATGGGAGCGGCGAATGCAGTAAGCAAAAACGGTTATTGCTGGGGTTGTTTGAGGGAGATATATGCATGCCGGTGATAACCGACCGCCGCAGAGATAAGGAGTTGTGGTGGCGGCATTAAGATTACCTCCTCCTCCTTCTTGTCTTTACTGGGATTTTGGTAAAACATGAGATTTTGAGGATATGGCCTGGAGCAGATTATAATCATTTTATAAGGGAAACTACCTGGTTTACTGCCACATTTTCTTTGTCAAACATGGCTAAACTACTTTTTTCTTTTATGGAGGTTTGATTAACTTATCCGGCGCATCCACCATTTATACAGTAGCTTAGAGGTAAAAGATTATAAACTGAAATCAAATCCTAACATAGTAAGATTTTTATAATTTTTTTTTAAAGAGTATAAAACTTTGAAATAAAATTTTTTTGTGTGTCAAACTTCTTCTACTCCTATAATCAAAGATATGTACATTTCTTAACATTTTGAAATATTATACTTATTTGAAATAATTAATAATTATGTACTGTTATTGAACAAGCAGAGCGGCCAATCTGCAATGAAAGTTATCCATAAGTTTTCTAGAACAATATTAGAGTGATAAATTTAACAAATTATTTAAAATAAAATTATTTAATAAACTAATCAATTTGAATAAATTAAAAATGAATTCTAACAAAACAGCGCAAATATAAATCAGTGCCAAGATGTTTTAAAAATACTCATTACAATACTAAATTACAACTATTAATTAAATTTATAGCTGGTCAGATGTTCTGATATGTTTAATTTCTTGAGATTCTGCAAGGTTACTCGCTCTCTGGTTTATTGAGAACGTTTGCCAATAGTCTTGGATGTTGTAGAGCACTCAACTCTATTCTATTATAGAAAAAATCAATATCAAAACCAAATCTTTTATAAAATATAAAGCAACTAAATAGTCTGACAAAGATAAAGCTTATAAATGCAACAAAATCTTACTTACGATATGAAGCTTTTCTGGTCTTTCGTTAGTAACAATCGTAAACTCAAAGGTCCTCCGTCGGTTATGTTTTTAGATGATGTTGAACTACGTTCTTTGCAAGGATTGCACGCATTTTCTTCTTCAAGAGCTTTGGATATTCTAACTTCACTAACGTTTTGACGATATTCCTGCATTTCTTCTTTAAGGATTGCGCTTATCTACTGGTACTTCCTTTACGCAAATTTATTTAATCTGATTTTAGATACTTTCACTTTTCCAACTTTTTGGAAAATTGACATCTGCTACGCCTTGGCTTGCCGCCGCGGCTATGCAATGCCACTGACACTTGCAGAATATTATTTTTTGATCTAGTGATTCAAATAACAATTGTAACTGATGGACAAGATTTTTTTAATATGTGCTTGTGTAAACAAATCATTGTTTCTGACTTGATAAAGCTTCAGTGTGATGCAAAACATTGTTAATGTTAACAATTATTGTTAACATTAACAATGCTTTGCTTATACACTAAATCTTTAACAAAATTTTAATTCTAATTATAATAATTTTTATTTTACAGTTTTTAACATTTTCTTTCTTTTAAATATGTTTTTTTCAGTTTACTTTGTACGAAACATTAAGTAAAACAGAATAAAATCTGTTAATTTAAAATAAAGGTTGCTTTTAGAAGTTTACAAAACAAACTTGCTTCTTTAGCAGCTAGTTGACGAAATTAAAATTTATTAGAATATATTGTTTTACGCTATTGCACTTTCGTAATTTATAAAGTTTTGTTTATGTAACGTCCAAAATAAACACGGCAGCAAACAAGAACTCTCTCTATTTAGCTTTAGCAAAACTTAAAATAGTAAAAGGCGGAACCAAAACAAAATCACCATCACTAAAGCGCTCTTAATTATCCAACACACTATTTCCCCGATTGAAATTCTCGCTTGTTGGATGGAATATGCAAACTTTTTCTATTCCCTTTGCGCATTGTTAATTACGGTTTATTCTTTCGAGAAATGTAGTTTTTGGCGTAAGTACTTTGCTAAAGTTGGCTTGATTTGAATTAGTTTTTGCTTTTTGTTTTGAAGAGTTCTGCGCCGTCTGCGACGATCTACCTATTTATGTTTTTTTTGTAGCAACAAGCGGAGGAAATGGGTTGGAATGTTTCAATCTGGTCTAATTTCAAATGAAGATGAGAACGGAAAAAACAATATTTTAGAATGAGCGTGTTTAGGGATCATAAGCTTCTTGACGTGTAAAATACGATGGTAATATAACTCCTTAGAATTGATTGTTTTTTATCTTATCTAAGAACATTTCAAAATTCTCTGGCAATTATTATACACTTATAGAGTGTTAGATCAATGCAAACAAACTATAATTAGAAAATATCTAAACATTGTTATAAATTTAAATAATATTTCACTTTAAAACGATTATTGATTAAGAAAGAAAGTACAAAAAAACCTAATTTATGAAACAATCTAAATAAATAATTTTATCAATAGGTTTAGCACTTTTTGCAATAATTATTTTTTTAAATTTCAAAATTTTACTAATAAAATAACAAGTATCTACATAATAACCACATAAGAAATTAATAATTTTAGAGAAAAAATAACTCAGCATTTGCCGTTGGTAAAGACAGCAATAACAGAATTATTTGACAAAGCGCACATGACAGTGTTTGTAAATTTTATTTTGCGAAAACTGTCAAAAAATGTTGACATTTTTGTTCTGATTCTAGAACGCAAAATCAAGCATTCCTGAAAGTCACCAAAAATAACTATTTTCAAAAACTGTCAAAAAATGTTGACATTTTTGTTCTGATTTTAGAACGCAAAATCAAACATTTCTGGAACTCACCAAAAAAGACTTTTACAATCTAGAACAGAAATAGTATATTACGTTCTTAGGCCAGAAAGTTGAATTTCCTGGCGTATGTGATATGATGGCCGAGGCAAAGCCGAGGTCATCATATCACATACGCCAGGGCATCCATCTTTCTGGCCGTAGGTCGTATACTATTTTTCTTGCTTCACCCGCTGAATTTCTTCTAGTTTAACGTTTAACAGTTCTGTCATAATGACTTTTGTGGTTGTGTTGCTATGGCAGCGGCTAGAAAATGCAGACCATGAAAAGTCGCTCATTCTGGCGTAAAATGCGGTCAGAAAGAGCGTACATTCGGCGGGTGGAGCAAGAAGAGTTTTACGTTTAGCAATTTTAATTAAACAAAACATTACAGTTTGAAGAAATCTATTTATTATTACTAAAATTTTTTTGAGCTAGTAGTGTGTGTGTAGGACGTAAGCCACGATATTTTCAATATAATTCAATGTGAGACGAATTAGAAATGACAAATGTTCTTTGACTGTGTGTTTTCGAATCTTCAGTTTTTACCAAAACAACTAAACCTTTATTTTTAATGTTGTTAGTATTTAAATTCAGCAGCTCCATTCTTTGACACGCACCATATATTCCTATTATTAAAAATCCTGAAGCAATATTTTGTTAAATAAGACCTCTTCTATACATTTTTCCACTACTGTTTTGTTCAAAGTTTTTGATTTTTGTGAACAGTAGCCTCCATTTCTATTTTTTTAATAAGGTATCAGTTTTGAAAATTTTCCATTGTCTAGATTTTGCTTCACATTCAATGCTTTTTTTAACATGGAATAAATGAACCATAGCGTTAGCCGCCGAATCTTCTTAGCTTTTTATTGCCAGTATCACACTTTCAGACACCTTTTCTAAATTTTTCAAAGCCACATCACGTTTTGAAATTATTGTATGCAGATTTAAAATGTCTAGAAGACTTTCCCTCGATAAGACTAGAAACGCGTTTCGTGCGTCTTCTAATATATCCGAAAGCAGATCATTTTCAGAACTCATGTTTTTTTTTCACTTCAAACTTTATATCTGACAAAATGTTTGTTTGTTGGTTGCTATGTGGTTGCTATCATAACTAGTTAATCAGGAAAGACCAGATTTAACAGCTAGATGTTGATTAAAATCTTTTCGGGTAAAAAGCAGAACATTTTTTCTTCATTTTCAGTAACGGAAGCTACAGTTTTCGGAAAAAAGTTGTTTGATACTTGACTGCGAAAATCTTTTGCATTCTCGAATGATTTTTTTTGCTCGCTGCGTTCGCAAAAATAACTTTTATTCTCGAATGCAAAAGTATCATTTTGCAATTTAGAATCAAAAATAACTATTTTTGAGTCCTGAACAATTGGTTGTCAAATATGGTAACCAATACAACGCAAAGTGATTGTGTTTTGTTTGTAGAACGAAAAATACTTTCAGCTCCAGAATTTTTTTTATAAAAAACAACAATTTAAACTATTTTTATTTTATTTATTTTTAATAAAATAGTTATTTACATACAAGTCAGGAAATTTTCACATTACTGAAGAGGAGCGTGCCAAGTATTTTAAAGCTCCGAGTCAAGTAAGAGATTTTACTGACGTGTTTTGTATTAAATTTTTCCGGGAATCGTAAAAAAAGACGAAATTTACAAATTTTAGAAGTTTTTTTACAAATTCTACAAAAATCAAGTTTGTCAATTTTGTTGGCAACTATAGTTACTAGAGTATCTTTTATGTTTTTCGTCTTGTAAAGTTTTTACAGTACTAGTCCGAAAAACTCAATTTTCCCGCGCGTAAATAAGCAGGAAAATGTTGTTTTCAAGACGATTTCCGGAAAAATAATCTACCTTCATTAGTAAAAAACATTCATCGGACGCCTCTTTAACAAATTTTTTCCGTTAAAACATTCGATTTTTGGCTTGATATCCTACAGATTTTCTATTCAAATAGGGAACCAGCTTAGAAAATTTTGCTATATCCATGATTGGCTTGACGTTTAGTGTTTTCTTTAGCATAGAATATATGGGCGACAATGTTGGTGGGCAAACCTTTTTTATTTTATGGCATATTCAAAATACACCAATATAAGATTTTCGAACACGTTCTTCATTTTCCTAGAATTAGACCATTGCATAAGCTCTTTATAAGCAGAATCATATTGCTTACATGATTTTGGCTGAATAAGAGAAGTACATTTCGTACGGCTTCCGATACGTCGAAAGGTAGATCTTCATTATCACTTTACAAATCTCGATTTTTTTATATAACTTATGATAAAAATAATTTATGGTAAGTTCTGTTGAATTTAAAGTTATCATAGCGGTAGCTTACTTTCTTGCTTAGTATGTTACATCATTGACAACTTCGACAACTTCGACAAATTCACTTTATTGTCTTAGTCAAAAATTTAAGATTTTCTTTAAGTATTATCTTGAGATGACCGTTTATATCCGTTTTCGCAAAGTCTGTAGCTGGTCATACTGAGAAATGTCGACATTTTAGCTTATGCTTGCAGAATGTCAACATAGAAGTTTTTTTTCACTTTTAACCTTATACTGCCTATAATCTAATTCAAAATACTCAAGTACCTAAAGGGTTTCTCGAGATAATTTGCGTTTTGTTTTAATTGCATCTTGCTTGAAATTTTTTATGTTCTCTCTCATATTTCGCATTAGATTTATCTGGTGGGTTTATATTTTCCATGTTTTGTGACAGAATTTAGAAAAAACAAAAAAACAAACAACTAGATTGATATTTTGTGTAATAGAAAAACGGAGCTGATTAAAAATTAACGTTTTTTTTTGATAAATTAACATTTATTAAATTTGTACTTGTTGATTTAAATTTTTAGTAAAGTCAAATTAATGGTTGTTTTGTTGCAGCGTAAACACCTGATACGCATTAGAGATTGTTTCAAATACATCTTTCATGGATTTGAAAAATGTATCATTTGTCGAGTTTGTGTTTTAGCCGCTGCAAAAAAAGAATTGGTACATACTAACCATTGTGCACATAGAGAAAAACGGCTTGGTACAGCCTCATACCAATGTTTTAAATACTCGCAGCCGATCTTGCTTGTCTATTGCTTGTTACGCGCTTGCGTGGTCGAGCAGATCATGACATTAAATCATACTTTTCTGTGCGTGCTGTCGGCCTCATATATTGATTTATACGATGTTATCACACCAAAATGTTTCTTTAAAAAATTTTTATAAACAGAACAATTTACACAAAATAGTATAAATACTTGTTTCACAAGACATTAAGGCTCTTATTCACAAAAATTCTCTCATTCAAAGCACAAACTTGTCTTATAAAACTTTTTTTTTAATATTCTAATAAAAGCTTTGTTCTTTTCAATCACAGAAAAAATAATAAAGAAGTCAGTAAATTAAACTTTTCTTAAGCACAGACCAGCTTAATACTAAACCAAAAGCTATTTGTTTGACTCTCTGATCTAGCCAGACTAAGTCGAAAGATTAGATATTTATAAATCAGCAAAAATGTGTTTATTTTCAAAAGAAGCAAACGAAAAAGCTCTGAGATAAGGCTCAAAGCTTTACGGTCACTGGAATAAAACTATAAATAATAACCAAAAAAAAGCCACTTCGGCAAGAAACGGGTAGAATTCTATTTTAAACTTATAATGTAGTACATATTCTTGGCGCACAAATAAAAATATTAAATTGTGAAAACCACCACCAAATTTATGTGTTTTTGTTTATTATTATTATTTTTTAATTATCAAATGCGGCTGTGTTACGTTGCTTGTCAAAAGTAGTTTTATTCTTTAGTGTTTTATTTACGTAAATTCTGTCAAATTATTTTAACTATATATGCATGTAAACTAGAAATTACTTTCTTGATTTCAGAATATCTGCTGGTATGTTGCTATAAATTTTGTAAGGTTAAAAATTAATGGTAAACAAAAAATATAGTAATCATGTCATTAATCTAAGTTAAGTCGGCTTATATTATTTACTATTACTATTAAATTTTAATCTTAACTACAGTAAAATCAAAAAAAATTTACTCTAAAATAAAGTTGTTATGTCACGGAATAATATCATTGAAAAAATCTGTGTTAAGCCTTGTAATTTTTAGAAATTAGTATTTGTTTTTTGCTGCTGGCTTTGTACTAGTACTATACATTAGCTTTTTTATAAAGACGAAAAATTTAAAAAGTATATTTTGTTTTTTAATAAGCAATGTAAACTTATGCAAAATAATTGCTTTAAGAATATATGTTGCCAGTTTTTCAAATGATACTGTTATTATGATGAACAGTGCCAGCTATTATTTTAAACAAATTAGCAAGAAACTTATTACAAACAGTAAAAAAGCACTACATAGAAAAGTATAATATAAAAAAAAACCTAAAGCCAAAGATATTTTGACTATTATAAAAGACAAAATACCAAATTTATACAAAATTTTATGTTGACGATATGGCACAAAAGATTTACAAGAGATATTGTACTGCAATTTTGCTTCATACATTTACAAACATACAGACACCCATAACCAGCCAAAAGCCATTTTGACATCATAAAAAGTTTTAGTTTGATAGAATTTGAGTTTGTTAGTAAAGCTCTAAGTTATAAAAAGATATTAAGATTTTTATTTTTGATAATTTGATAGTCAGACAAATGTTGATTGCATAAACGCCAGTGTGTAGTAACACACTAGCGTAATTAGCGTTAGTTGCATATTTATTGTTTTTATATAATATATATATATATCTATATATATTATAAATGTTTTATTATATACCTAATAACATTAACAAGATTAATTTTACATATCATTCAGTTGTTACAACAGCTGCAGTAAGTTTTTAAAACTAAGTTTATGAGTATACTTTTGTTTTGATTGTACAATTTGATATCAATGTACATGAAAAGTTCTAATTTGATTATAGAATTTCTGTTTGTTTGTTAAATTCTAACTTATTTATAAGATTCCAATATCTTTCGAGAATTTTTATTTAATTATAAAACTAGATATTTACGCAGGTATTTCTTATGTAGATATTTGACTTTGTTGTATGATTCTACACTGCTTGTGGAGTATTAGTGCTTTGATAAAATTCTAATATGTTATTACTATTTACTCATTTGGACTAATAATTGACAATTCGTCGCGATGGCCGTTACCAACATAAGATTCCACCACAAAAACTTTTTGTTCTTGAGAGAACACCAAAATACCAAAATAAAAAAGCTAAAAAATGTTGTAATTATTTTTATTGACATTATTTCTAGCAATATTGACACAAACTCATAGGCAAGGTCAGCTATGACACCAAATTCAAAAAAACACTAGTTATAAATTTAATAAATCATATCTGTTTTATTTATTTTTATTCAAATTAAAAAGTATATAAATATACATTTTTATTTAAATTCGAGAAATTATCATATTAAAGAAGGAGAAAAGTCAAGATATTGATGTATTAAACGACAAAAAGTATATAAAAAATAAAGTTTAGAGACATCTACCTCTCAAATTTGTGTTTTGATTTCAATTGCACGCTAAGGATTAGATTAGTTTTAATAGATTATTTGTTAATTACTTATAGACGTGCTGCCTATTTGGTTTAATTGCTGTATAACCATAGATTAGAAAATTGCGTTTTAATAAGAAAAAATAAGAAAATGTTTTTGGCATTAACTTTTTTTATGCTAATTTGTATTTCAAATAAGTTGGATTTGGTATTTGGGCCACAGTTATAAAAAAAGTCAATAACTGATAATGCTGTAAAATGTGGAAAAATCTATGTTTGTATTGCCTTTTTTTTTAAATAATTTTTAATTTAGTGTGAAAGTTAATTTTGAATATAATTTTCCTCCAACTTAATAAAACAAATGTTTTAATAACAGTTTGATAGTTAACCATCTAAATACCAAAACACGGAAATACAAATGTCGCTTCTATTGAGCAAATAACACCACGAACAACACAGCAACAACAGCAACATAAATTCTAAATCCAATTACTCAACGATCGCACCAAAATAATTAACTGAAATGAAAAAGATCAATAGAACGGCTCCAAAAGCAAAATTCTTGTAATCGAAATTTGTCAATGCCAAGTCTTGTTCGTGGTCCGATGTATATCCATAAATATTTAATAAGTTCAAGACGATCTAAGGCGGCCGAGGTGCTGTTGTGACTAAATCGGCTAACCACCCCCAAGCGTAGATCGCACGCGACCACTCACCTGTCACTTATATCTTATTGCGTGAGCTGTTAGTACTGCTTGCTTGCTTGCCTGGTTGCTGTAGGTATTAGCCACCCTCTTTTCCACCACCTCTTACCATATTACATGTTCGTTCGTCAATCAACCCCTCTGATGCATGGAAAACTATGAGGCTTTTAAGCACGTGAGCAAATAATTGTGAAAGAAAACTTTTATCTACATAAAAACAACGGCTTATTATCATTATCATTCTAACCTTTTTTATAATAAAATTTAAATGTTTTGTAAAAACTATGAATTATGAAAAACAGTCTAAATAAAATTTTGATTAATAACGATAAAAACATCAACATCTATTATGTGAAATTAGGTTTCTATTTTTTAATGACAGGTATCAATTCTGATAGATACAATTTGAGACTAAACGTATATTGCTGATTAGACAACCAAGTAATTACGTTAGCGTTTTTTGTCTCAAACGCATGCAAGATAAATAAAATTATCTTTTGCCTATTTTTTATTTAATACATTTTTCTTGTAAATAACCAAATAAAAAAAGAGATTTATTACACAGTCTTACACTGTGTAGATTTATAAAAGCAGAATAATATTTTATTAAAATTAATTTTAATTCGTTACGTGATAGGTTGAATTTAGAACCAATCAAATAATCTGTTTTTGAGTTTAATTTTGATTAACTCCATTCAACCTCTATAAACTTATCTATACTCAGTTATTTTAACAAGAGTGCAAAAAAAACAGCAGCCTTCAAAATTAATTTAATCTAAAATTTATATTTGACAAAATTCGAGCTAAAAGATTCTAAATTGTAAATAATTTCAAAATACTATTAACAAAAAAAAATGCGAACTGCATTTTTGTTTTACTATAGTGCCTAAACTAAGTGTTAGTAAATACACTAAATCTATTAATAAAAGCTACCGTACATAAAAAATTTGAGAAACTAGGTGTCTACAGGTTTTAATGTATATAGGTCACTCTAAATGATAAATGTCAATTGAGATAAAACTAAAACATATTTTGCTGATTGCCTCTTCTAGCGCTTTTTTTCTTATACGCATGATATGCAATAAAATTCATCTTATTTGGGTTAACTACCAACTAGTAAAATAATAAGATTAATGCAAATTTTTGAGCAAGTCACAACAGATTGAGATTTGAATAAATTTGCAGAGATTATGGGCTTACTACTGTCGTAACATGGTACGACTTGAGTGCATAAGGCGTTTTACTTATTACTTTCGTAATATGATAAACCTTGAATACACAAGGTACTTAAGTAAATATAAGCCTAAATTGGTAACTGCAAAATTATTTAAAACTAAATTTGTTGCGACTTGGCGAAAGTTCCTACAAAAATAAAATATGTTTAAGTTTACAAATCTAGTTTGAATAAATTTGCATTGATTCAATTTTGCTATTATTTTGCAATATTTTATATTGTATATTCGCCTATAAATCGATTCAAATATATTCTTTTCGGTCTTAAACTGGCACCGTCTTCAACAACAAAATAAATAAAAATGAGAAATAATAATACGAGTATCAATATAAAATTTTCTTTATTTTTTTGTGAGTAATAAAAAATCTTTATATTTAATGTTTGGTTGGAAATGGATCTATTTTTTTTTCTAAACTTATTTTATTAATGTTCTTTTTTAAAGTTAAAAAAAACTGTTATAGATTTTTTGCACGTGTTAGCAATGTCATATTGACAGCTGTGTGCAATTTTCTATATAAATAATACAGAAACTCTAGTAAACCAAGAAAATTATTTAATTTACTAGTATTTTGTATACTTTACGCTAAATTTGTATTATATAACCCGCGGCTTGTTGCCTGCCAAGGATGTTGACAGTCGAAACATTTCATGTTGTCTTATTATTATATTTTTTGCTGCCACTCAAAATTCACCATGATGTATTAAATAAACTGTTCGGTTTGACTTTGACACCGGCTGTCATCAATTAATTTTGATTTGAATTTGTTTTATGCATCGTGCATAATCGTTGCCATGTCACTTAAACATTTAACATTATAAACAAATCAAAAATAAAAACTAAAATGCTTAAATATAAAGTCTTAAATAACAAAGTCAAAAAAATCTATTCATAATAAAGTAGGTTACAAAATTTGAAAAAAAATTGAGCTTTCACTGGACGCTTGGCCAAAATTATTTTTACAAGCAATATGCATAATAAAACATATTACGCCAATATAAGGTAATTTGCAAAATATAGATTATGCGGTTTAAAAACCAAATTCTTGCAGATATTAAAAAATCTTATTACTAAGCATATAAATAATACTAATAAAAGTTTTTGCAATTCACTAACATACGGGATGGAGTGTAAAAAAAGGGTGCTACGGTGAGTAACATCATGTATATAGGTAAAACTATATATAGGTGAAACTATTAACTTGTCTATAAAACTTTCAGAGCAAGAAAAAACTACGAGAATGGTTTGGGTTTGCAAATGTTGCAACATTTTGTTGTAGGAAAACCTAGAAGATTGGTTTTCGGTTTTCAAATTATTTAAAAAAAAATGTAATTTTTAAAATATATATTAATTATACATAATTACTACGCATGAAGCATACAGAATATAAATCAGCCGCATATGTCCAAAAATAAAACCCTTAATGGCAAAACTCTCCAAATAATATTAATGCACTATAACTAAGGCAAACGCTCAATTAAACAAACTCACCTCATTATTCAGAAAACAGGAAAACAAACACTTTACACAAACTTTCTACACTACAAACTGTCAACAAATAAATAATTAAACAAAAACAATCATTGATCTACAATATGCTGATGTTGGTATGTTTAAATTATAGAAATAAGAACATTCCATAGGCTATTTATATACACGATAAGATCATTTAAGTCGGTCAAAAATTATTCAAAAAAACAAAATCAAATAAATTAAATTTATGTTTTTCTTATAAAATATTATTTAGTGTTAGTGATTGTTAATTTATAAACGTTTACTTTAGAATTGCTATTATTGTTTATAATAATAGCAGGTAATATCTTAAAAAGTACGCTAAATTATAAAACTTTTCGCGGTCTATAAAGGAATGTAAATTTTTTTTTTACTTTCTAATACTAATTTGCTCAAACTTTGACTCTATTTATCGTTTCCTACATATATTACACGCATTCTAAAAAAAAATATTTTTTGATTAACAGCATAATCGATATTCTAAACAATAATTTTTTATTCATCATTTTAATCATTTAGTCAAATTGTTTTTTTAATTTGTTTGATGGAAATAGCTAAATGAATTAATTATATCAAAGTCAGCTTTTCAAATTTTCAATTTGTTGCTTTAACAAGTTGAGATACAGTTTTTTATTAAAAAACTTGATATAAGAACCAAATTAGAGATAACGAGCTATTTTGCCTAGATTCTTAAAATTTTCTATAATCGTATTTTACTAATGTTACTATTTTGTTCACTGTTTACTATCTGGCGAGCTCCCAATATGACAAGAAAAATAATTTACGAAATCGGAAAATTAAATGCGTTTTTCCGTATAAGTGTCGCCTAACAAAAGACAGTTAATCATGAATATTGTACTCTGTTAGTGGAAATTTCTTATCTTGGCAATTTCTGCCCGGATAAACACATAATTGTATAAATTAAGTTCTCAAGTCCATTGAAACATCAAAATAATAATTCATCAGTCTCCAAATACGTGTGTGTATCATCAGTTTTCTCTCTATAGTGTCTCTTGTTGGTTTCATATGTTTTTACGCATTATAAAAAAATATATCGGACATAAGGGAAAAGCCAAAGAAAGAGTGAACCGTACATATTTTTAAATCTTTAACCAAAAGCGAGACGCTCCATCTGTCGCGTCCTTCATATCATGATATAATAATGTTTATTCCCTTCTTTGCTTAAGTATTTACCAGAATACGGCCCTGGAAGACCATAAAGTAGTAAAATAAAGCACTCCTTGCTGAATATTTTATCAAAAAGATATATGCAGTTCAGAGTAAAGAACCCCGTTACTTGTCTTATGTGTCATGTGCATATAAAACTGAATGGGTTTCTCTTATCCTGGCATCTATTTAGAAAACATTTTAAAAGGTTGTAATTCAAAACAAAACATAAATATATGATAAACAACATTATACAATGTAGGTTTGTAGACATAACATATATTTTAATAACAATTTTTTTATATATATTTAGTTATAATATCAAAATATTAGATAACTTTTCTATAAACACAACGTTTTCTAGACCAAATTTTTTTTAACGTTGAGTTGAAGGAAATTGTTAGATCATTTTTAACTATTGGTTGAGTTTTGTTACAATTGTATAATGATTAGAAAACTAATTAAACGTAGTATTATTTAGCAGCAACTAAGGAGCTAATTTTACATCGAAGATGGAAACCGAAGTTTCTACATGGTAGAGCTTGGTTGTTTAGCCAGCGATTGTCCTTTATCTCAAATTGTGTCTATAAAAATTGATATAATATGTTTTTCAGGGTGACCCATGCATTAGCTACCGTGTTGAGACACCGGGTTACCCAACTTTGATGTAAGATAAGCTTCTAATAGATGTCACTAGTTTTACCATATTACTGCAATACTAGACACTTGGGTAAATACAAGCTACAGTCGTCTCTGCTTAACAAGTCGTGAGCATCAACTTGGCAACAGCGTTAGCGGGTCTATTGTGACAGTGGGACAAATTTTCACTCATTTTATGCAAAAATACATTTTTATTTTCTGCTTTCCTCAAGAGTACAGCTTCAGTTCTGTCTGTGGGTGTAATAACGTTATGCCTCTAGCACTTGTTAACTAGCTTTGATAAGCTTTTATTGTCAATCTTTGCTTATACTTTCATTTTGACATTTTCATCGGTAGTGCTATTTTATGCTAATTTTTTTGTTTTTTTTTGTGTTATTTCTACAGTTGAAGATTTAACAAAAATTTAAAAAAAATTAATTTGAATAGTATTTTTATTACTCTACAGCATTTTTATTTAAGATTTTCCTGTAAAATAGTTAGGGGAGACATATTCACAAATTTTTGATTTTCCATCTTAAATTCCTATGTTTCAAATACAATTCTACACCCTGTAAAAATAATTGTTTATCTATAATGTACAAAATTTTATTTCGATTGGACATTTAGAAGTTAGTTCAAAGATTATTGATTTTTAGGTTTAAATTACGAAGCAAAGCTAATAATATTAAACGAGTAAGTAAAGCTCATAATGAAATGCTTCTGTCACAACTGTTGACAAAATCGTTCGTTACAGTTAATTAGTTTTTCAGTTTGTAAAATTCTGTCGACATTGTAATTTGATATTAAATGTCATTAATTTAATATTAATTTTTGTTTTATGAATTTTATAAATAACATAAATTATTTATTATTGAATTTAATGCACCAATAATGAAAGGTAACAAAAAATATCCACACAATGACGGAAAAATGTTTGTGTACAGAAATAATTGGATGCAACTGGCGATGCTGCATACAGTTCAATAACTAGTTAAATTTGCACATAATAATGAATTTATTTGAAATTGGTCAAAACGTGACTACTGATCACTTCACAAACCAACACCATATAATAATAATACACAACATTTTCAAAGCGTAATCCACCGGAAAATGCACAACTCATCTGTTGAATGTTGTTTTTGCTTTATTGGATGATTCTGAAACAATTTATGCCGTATTTGATATTATCCCTTTTTGAACGCTATTTATTGTCGAAAATGTTTTTATACCAGAACAAACTCTAAATTCGTCGTGAAAAGAGCGCTCTCTCAGACAAAAACAAAAAGTTTTCTATTAAAAAAGCTTTTGAATGGTCGACTATAAATTAAGCCAAACAAATAATTAATTAGTGGTAGGCTGAGTAAAAAGGTCGTCGTCGACTAAAAAAAGCTATCCTCAAACATCAGAGAGCAAAAACGCTAAACGGTGGAACGCAGCTAAGTTTCAAAGTCGCTTTTTCTAAAGGAAACTCCTCTCGAATATGGGCTTCAATTTATCGTCCGTCGTGTCATAAAATTTACGTTTATGAAAAGTCTTTTCAACTCTTCTTAAGAGTAAGCGGTTCTTTCTCTTCGCTTTCCAAATTTGTTATATATTTTGTATTCGTTTATCTGTAGGGAAATGCTGATTACTCTATACACATACGCAGCTTTCCAGTTTAACTCTTTAGAGAATCTATTTCAAACGTAGAATATGATATCAAACTAGATGCTAAGCTCCAAATCAATTTTGCATGCATTTAGAAAATAAAGGCAGAATGTATGCTACGTTTAATTTTAATTAAAGCTATTGATTTAATTAAGAAGATTAGAATTTATTTTAATACATACGACCTGGCATAGCTGACACAACCTACAAATTGATAACTTGCCAAACCGTTCTTAAAATGATTAATTATTAATTTCTTCCAAATAATTCAAACAAATTAATCAAGAAAAATTCTCAATTCTTGAAACCTTAACACGTTAGGTTAATCTAGTAACGACATTTATGATAAAAATTTCTTACAAAAATGTTTTTTTTTTATTAAAAAAACTAAGGAAAAAACCCGTCGCGAATTAGTTTTTCTAATGACTAGGAGATTTCACTAAGGTGAACAAACCCAAAAAAAGTTTGTACCATTCTGACACTTTTGTAGCTTTTCGACAGAGTGTAAACATGTCTCGCAAGGCAACTTTCCCGCCTTTACAAAGAAAAGGCAACTTAACAAAAAAATTTATTATAAGACGGCAAACCAAGCTGAAGGATGCGTGGCCAGATAGTAATCTATGTTTCAAAGTGGTCATACCTCATAAAATAAAATTACAAAATTATTCTTTATGGTCGTGGCTTGTCAGATGTAAAAGCGTAGACAGCGTCTTCTTAATCTTACAAAATAGTCTGAAAAATTGAAGATGGATTAATAATCTTCAATTGCTGTTTATTAATTAAACGCCAAAAATTATCACACAAACGAACTATTTGAAAACCTTTGCATTCGCAAAAAGAGGCTTTTAAATTTCTTGCTCTAATTGAAAGCCTCATAAAAAAGATAATTATTTTTACAACAATGTTGAACGAATTTTTTGAAAAGCAAAACATTGTTGGTTATTGAATCATATTTAGAACGGCATCAGCAGAAAAAAAAAACTTGTATCGAGATATGTTTCAGCAGCTTTTTCTTTGTCTAAATAATCCAACATAACTGCTTTGATAATTTCTTGCTTTTTTTTTCATGCAATACAGAGTGACGTAATTAATAAACTCTAAAAATAACGTTAGCGAAATAAAAAAATTTGTTGTAAGTTATCACAAATCATTTTTACCTTGTACGTACGGTAGCAACAATTTATGACAATTTGTAAGTTGTGTTAGATTCATAAAGAAACCGAGGGTGCAACAAAAGTATTTGAGATGGGTGCTAACGGTAGACAGAGAAGCCCCTGAATATATAAGTAAGGGAAAAATGTAAGAGAAACAAGCTGAGAATAAAGGCGGGGAAAAGAGTCATTAAGTTTGAGGATAAAATGAAAGGAATCAAGAAATTTAAAATATTTAATGAATGTTGGAAAGAAAAGAGAATAAATACAGAGATAAACGAAAGAAAAATATTACATAAGAATAGCATATGCGTGTAAAGAAGTAGAAAGATTAGAACAGAAGGCAAATAGATGAACGAAGAGACGTGTGAAAAAGACAAGGATGTAGATAAGCAAGAAAAGAGAGAAAGAGTCAAAGAATTCAGGTACAACGGGAATTATGAGAAATGTATAACAGAGAAAATTCCGGTGTGCCTGGAAAGAGACAATGCGAAAGAAAGGTAGATAAAGGCAAAATCCATGTGTGGAATTGAAAAGAAAGACAATAGGTATTGGCTGGAAAATGAAGAGAGACTGTGTAGGATGTGTTATGAGGAAAGAGAGCACATGTGGAATAAATGAAGTAAGAAGAGAGAGAGAGAGAGAGAGAGAGATAGAGCGGAAAAAGATAAAACCTAAAATAAAATAAAAAAGGAGATAAATTGGATAAAAGAGGAATGAGAGAAATGAGAAACGAAGACAGGGGAAGAGAACACAAAGGAAGAACAGGAAGGATAGGATAGAAAATTTTTGTATAATTGTGTAATAATGTATTTTAAGCCTGTATAGGCAAAATAAACCCATTAATAGTACCAAATATAATTAATGATTCAAACTGACAGACAAAGTTAACACAGTTGACAGTAAGCTTTTCACATTAGGTTACAAAATTAAAAATGCATTTACAATGTCACAGCAAAAGAGATGCACATTTATAATGATATAATTAAATCTATACATCTGATGAAAAAATGTTCTATTCCAAAGCAGAATTTCTAGCATTTCAAAGCTGTTAACCAATATCTTTTTAAAAAACTTCAATTCAATTTAAAAAAAATGTATTTGAAAAAACTGAAACATTAGAAATTTTATTAACTATAAGTAAAATCTGATTTAGTTAATTTAATAAGATTTTAAAATTTTTATTTTTAAAATTTTTTTAATCAAAATACAAATAAAGATGTTAGATTACTGAATTCAAAAAAAATAATATTTTTAATAGTTATTTACATAGAAGTCAGGAAAATTTCACATTACTGAAAAGGAGCTAAAGTGCATTTTAAAGCTCCGAGTCAAGTAAGAGATTTTACTGACGTGTTTTGTATTAAATTTTTCCGGAAATTGTAACAAAGACCATATTTACAAATTTTAGAATTTTTTTTACAAATTCCACAAAAATCAAGTTTGTTAATTTTGTTGGCAACTATAGTTACTAGAGTATCTTTTTTATTTTGCGTCTTGTAAAGTTTTTACAGTACTAGTTCAAAAAACATAATTTTCCTGCGCGTAAATAAGCAGGAAAATGTTGTTTCCAAGACGATTTCCAGAAAAAATTATTAAATTTGATTATTCTTGCTTTTTAAAAAATATTACGGTAGTTTTGTATCTTCAAAATAAATAATCGTGAAAAATTGAAAAACTTTTTAACATTTAAAGCTTTTATAACCGAATATCAACGTCTTCTGCTGAGACGTTCTAAAAATATTCTCTTAGTTTGCACAATAACTATTGACAAAAATTGAATTTTATTAAAATTTAAATTGTCATTGATGAAGAATAAATTGTTTTTCTCTATCATTTGTTAATTGAAATTTAATATTGACTTTTTTATTTATAATAAAATAAGAATGAATATGTATGTAATTTAAAAAAAAAACATAAAAAGTCCATCAAAGTAATAAATAACATACTTTTGGTTGAATGTGGTATTATTAAAATTTAATCCATCGTCGTTTCTATTTTTACACTGCGCCATTTTTCATATCTATAGCGACATTAACGAGTCCATGTGACAATTTGTCCGGTCAAAGCAAAATTTATGGAAGAAATAGCGTTCGTTTGCGACAAATCCATCAAAAGTGATTTACATTTAAGCTGACAGTTATTCATGAGAATCGGCCGAAAATAAAACCTAATCAACCATAAACGGAGAGAGTTTTCTTCGTCTTCTTAGTCTTTGACAGTCGCTCGCCCACTTAGCCAACTCCGCACCAAAGTACTATAAAGCCGACAGTTGCAATTTTCCTCTGAATTTAACTCGAAAAGTATTTTTGCATGTCTTTGCATCGAACGACCGACCAATAGATAAAAACTTTATTTCTTTCTGGTGATGCTGTTAGAGCATAAAACGCTCGAAACGCTAGGAGCTCAAAGCCGCCAAGTTCTATGGCTCTATGTATATTCATTGGTGTTAAGGTTTTATTTCTATTGGCAATTATCAAGCAGAAGCCTGCTGGTGCTGCTGCGATGATAATAATTTCGCTCGACGTACGAGAAAATGGCGTGTAAATGCTTTAAAAGTGGTCATTTAAACCATAATATGAAACACAAGGGTTTAATTGTACGGATAATTGTATAGCATTTGCACGAAAATCAAATTCGTAATGGTAGGTTTGCAATGTGGACGCTTTGACGTGTTGCTTTTTAACAACTGTGATAAAATAATCATAAAAATACTTATGCATAAACATTATTTTACGCACACAAACTTATTAGCATATAATTTTATGTACGATTATAAACGTTTTATGTCTTACAAAATTAAAACACATAAATTTATTTAGAGGTTTATTACAATGAAATTAATTGTAACTATTTATACTGATTAACATAAAAGTGAAAAGCAGCCACAGACAATTTTTTTATTTAGGTACATAGGAATAATTTTTATTCTTAAGTATTAAAATTTACAATTAATACGAAAGTAAACAAAGTCGTTCCAGTTAATTAACTGTTTAGTTTAAAATATTATTATTAACGTAAATAGCATTTAATATAGTAGGTACTGGAATTATATTGTCAATGCAAGACATTTATCTTCTTGTGTTTCTTATATCGATTACATTTGTTTATTGTTCATCATAATTTGTTGACTAACTCGTTCAGTTGGTGTGATCTACATACTTGGCTATCAAAGTTTTTCAGTTTATCGGTTTCTGTCAAAATAAACAAAAATAATTTTAAATTTATGTTTGAAGAAGAAAAGCTTTCACATTAAAATATTGATATCTTTCGGAAAAGAGCGTGTCAAAATAAAAGTAAAATAAGCACGTTAACTTGTCGTGTCAACTACGTTAGCTTTGGAGAAAGCAAAGCGCTCTGTGTTGATTCACGAAGTTTGGAAGTTTGTGAACAAAGACTTCCAAACGTTTGAGAGATAATAACCTGAATCTCTATCAAAGTTGTTTAGGTGTTTTACAATTTCGATTGCTTCTGTGATTTTTTTGTCATAGAAGAATCCCGATTTACAAATCAAAAAAGATTCATCTAGACAAATTTTTTCAGCTAGTAAAAACTGTAACCATTCATTGAAATTTAGGCACCTTTTATGTTTGGAAGCCCATAGTTTGATTAACGTTTGGTTTGTTCAATGTAAACTTTGCTACAGGAGTACGAAATTTTAAAAGCAATTTCAGCATTATTTTTCGTCTCTCTCGATTTCGTGCGAGAATGTCGATGGTGATTTATAATACGTTGAATATTCGGTTTTGTATGTCCATTATTCATTAGGCTAGTTGTTAACCGGTCTTATTCTGTTTGAAGACTTGATGTCTGACAAGCCGAAAAAGCGCGCTGAACCAAAGATTTGATTGCAGACAGGATGATGATGTGATGTCGCATGAAGATAGCGATATATTGCATGGCCCAAAGACCCGTTAGGCAAACACGTATTACCAAAACATCCAAAAATAGAAAAGAACATTGGTTCTCAATTTCCATTGCAAATTGAATATCTTTATTAAATATCTCAACAGCACTGTCAATGACTTTTTTTGGAATTTTGTGTAGAGCAATAGCATAGTTCAAACCTTTTGACAAGATTGAAACTTTAGCTTCTAATAGGTCTTTAGAAGATAGATTAACTACGATTTTAACGTTAGAATTCGATGAAGAAATTTTATTAGAACATATTTTGTTGAATTTTTGGGTTGTTTGAGAAAATTGTTGAAGATAGTTTTGACATTTTTGGTATATGATTTTGTCAAAATGAAGCCAGTAAACAGGATCAAGAGTCTTGGAAAGTTTAAGGTAAGGATAATAGAGATCCAATTCACGACGTATTTGCTTTAGTCTCTTCCGAGAAGACAAAACCTGAATTTTTGGAAAAGTCTAGGACAAAAAGAAAGCTAAGAAAAAATTTTTTGAATAGATGTTGTGATCGCCGCAGCAAAGTTCAACGTAAAGTCAGATAAATGTTTAGAAATTGTGATTTGAAGTTAAGAAAATTTATTAGCTTTTGAAAAAAAATTTTTTCGTAGAGGAAAAAGACTTGTACGGCTCGAAGTCATTGAAATATTAACATCTTTCAAAGAAGATTGTGTCGAAATGTTTGATGAAATTGTCCGCGTTTTGCACTCTATAGCAAGAATAAGTTTCGTCTCTAGCGTGGTTTACACGCCAAGTTAGCTTATTCTCATTTTTATATTCTTGTTCTTTGTTTTTTTTTGTAACGTTTTCGTGTACTTCTAATTGTATTAGAACCCAAAAATTTCTAAAAATTACTTAAAAATAAAAAAAAATTATATGCGTTTCAAAAGTATACAGGAAAATTCTAATTAATTTATCAATTATATTTGTATTTTTTATTAGTGCATCTAATTACTACATTAAAATACAATAATTTACTTAGAGACTACTACAGAGAGAACAGTTATAAAACACCTAATCGCAATAATAAAACTTTACACAATTTTTTTAGAAATTTTTTATTAGATTTTTAAACTTAATATTGCTAACAAATATCGTGCATTTATAAATTATTCAGATCAACTCTTGCTGTTAAAATTGGTTTAATATATCTTTATTGTTTTCAATTGTAATTGCTTTATTTACTTTGTCAAACATCAAAGCTTGTTAAAATCACAAATGTGCAAAATTAATTTTCACTGTGCAGCATAAAACATTCACTATTAAATTATGTTTTCGAAATATAGTTAATTCTGAAAGAGAATGCTATTTAAACAGGAGTGCTTGTTAAAAATATAATTACTACAAAATTCCCAACTTTACTTTTATGTTATTAATACAGTTTGGTCACTTGCCAAAAATTTTTTGTTTAACTATAAAAGGTCTGTTGACTACCATGTGGTTGTCATCAAGATATATAGCATAGAATATATAGCGTAGAATAGGTCAAAAAATTAAGTATTTTTTTTGTAAAATATATCAAAAATTATTATTTTTAAAATCACAGTTAAAATTTTCTAAAAGTTTGAGCCTTTAATAATAATAAGAAGAAGGCTATTAGTTGTGTTTTTTAATTTTTAGTTTGAATTTTATTTTAACGTCAAAACAGTGAACTATTGAGCTTAAAAAAAGTATTTCTAAAAATGTATATGCTCTACTATTATTACTGTTAATGATTCACTTAAAAAGATGTACAAAAATTCAAAAGTTAGCTACATTATTATCAAGAATCTACTGCAACTCATCTCTTTATACTCATTGTTAGAGAAACGCTCGAACGGTCAGACGGATTGATTGAGTGACACATGAAACATATTTACACATAATATACCTGTCAATAATACTTGTAAAGTAACTCACAGAAAGTTTTTCTTCTCCTCGTGGGATCCTCTTCTTTTCACCAGGTTTATTGGACTTTGACAACTACTCCATGAATTCGATTGACCCAATTTTCAATTTTTTTTTCAGTTTTGCGTTCTCAATAAGGATTTTATTGTTTTGATACCTAGTTCGAAAGCAACGTAGACGGTGTCGCTAGACCTCATTTAAATTATACGAAATAGAATGGCCAAAAATAATGCGTCATAGAAAAAGTTATAAAATAGAGATTTATAAGTGAAGAACCTAAACCATTACGCAAAACTTTGTGATGCCAGATGCCAGCAAAAGGAAAATCTTCAACTTTTTTTTATCCACTGACAGGAACATTAACGAGCTATAGCCTACCTCTCTACATCTTTGCTACTTTTTGAGAAATTGTAAATGCGTACAGACGTCATGAATGTACAATCAAACAGTCTGAAATGTAACGCTATATTGACCGCACTCCAGGTATTAAACTATAGCTTCTGCCGTAAATTTATCAATAATATTTCACTTATAATTCCTTCCAATTTATGGAGGCAGCACTGAATTTATATTCTTCTTGTAATCATATTATAAAACAACACATCATTATTTCAACAACAATAACAACATGTTGTCTATTTTTTTTTCTCTACAATATACAAAACAAGTCACTGTTCATCAATATTATGACGGCCGACCGACCGTTTGAAGACTTTGTTCATTCGTATTTATCCCTCTCAGTTTACTAACTATTACCGCTACTCGACCTTTTCAAGAGTGCTAAGACTAATTTCTCCATCTCTAACTTATAGCCGTTAGTGAAGTCATTTAATTTTACAAGATATCTAGCTTCTTATAGGCGTATTTCACTTTAAATATAATTATAGCTTATTGTAAAATTAAAAACTCTTGCTTAAATTTTTGTAATTAGTATGGTATAATTTTATTCCAGTCTACATTTAAATAGGTTTTTTTGCTTCCAGATTGCCTTGTTGCTACAAATCCGAACAGACAGATATTCCACGTTTAGTTGTCTATTGAGAACATCCAATATGCATTCATAATGCATTTGTATCGATTAAAACTGTCAAGTGTTATTAATGATACGTGCAAAAATGCTGTCGGAACAAAGACACCTGAAGAGTGTACAGTTCTACGAATTTTTAATAATATTCCGCATTTTTAAATTACGATTTTTTAAGCGGTTTTTTTATTATGTAGATTTTAGCTGTGTCAGTTTTTTAACTTTTACACATTTAGAACGAAATGTATCTGACGCATTTCTTTTATAGTCAATTAAATTTATTGCTTCTTAACCTACAAAACTTTTTTTTTAAAGTTTGATCCATGGTAGCTTCTAATAGATGTCAGTAACTTTACCTTATTGAAAAAGTGATAGGAGAGATATACGCCTAAAAGTGTCACTGCAAATTAAGTTCCAACTTGCCGATGAGATTCAATAAGAACAAAACACAAATGTAGTTTGAATAAATTTGCATTAGTCTTCTTTATTTTACAAGTTGGTGGCTAACCAAGAAAGATTGCATTGTATATCATTGATATACGTTTGAGACAAAAGGCGCTAACGTGATAACTTGGCTGTTCAATCAGGACTCACACCATTTAAAGTTTAGGGTTTATAGAATAGCTAGAAGATGTCAGTGTAATGTGAGTGTTATATTTATTTTTGGGTTAGTTGGCTATATTCATTTGACCATCAAACTGTTCATAGGAAAAGTAGGCAATTTTATAGAATTTAATTAATTTAACAATTAAATTGTAAAGCTTTAGGTAATTAGGCTACTGACAGTCTCTGAATAGTAGAAAACTTGTTTATTGATTTATTCTTAAGTTTAATAAGAAGGAAGTACGTAGGTATTCTGAACATCAAAAATTCCTTAGTAGACGGTGTTGACTTAAAAATTAGAAACTGTCTTTTTTTATTACACATTAAGTGAAACGTTTCAGCTGTATTCCTAATTCTCTTGTGTACTTCCACTTATAGTTTGTTCAAATCAAATGCAAGAAAAGGTAATAGTAAATAATGCGTAGAACGTGATCAATGCGTGATACATTCATAACGTCCACGTCCACGTGTAAGCAGGCTCTTAGAATCCTGACGGAGCTGGCATTCGAATGCATTGTGTATTTAATTTGTTGCTGTTTCTGTGTGCTGCCCTGTCCTGAAATGTCGTCTACGGAGACAGAAGCAGAGGTTAGTTCCAGAACTCTCAGCCCTTCCTGAAAAAACAAGGCTGAACGTAACCACTTAAATACTAGTGATAAAAATATCGAATTGATGGAAAATAAAATGGTTTAAAATAGAATAAACGATTTTTTCTGCGGCTTGCCCTGTCCGAAAAATCGTCAAGCATCTCTCACTCTATAGATGTGATCACGTAGAGCCTGCAGGCATTTGATTTTTTGCACTTTTCTTGAAAGTGAATACAATTTAGTGAAGCAAGCCACATTATCTCGCTTATAATTTTAAATATCTTTGTACACATTTTAACAAAATATTATTTTAAATTTTGCTGACGTGAGTCACATAAGTCTAAAATACCCTACTGAGACTCATTTGTCGCATAATAAAATAGTACTAAAACACATTCCTACGTTTTATAGATATGATTCAAATATTAATTATTATACTATTTTATATTTATTTTCATCATTAGAAAACTATTGATGTCTAAGAACTTTTAGACAGCATCAATATGAATTCCAACTTTCCGAAAGAGTGGAGGATTAGCAAAGCATTGAAGAATTTTTTTATGTTTTTTTTTATGTGATTATTAGTTTGAAAGGTAAATAAATTATTTAGCCCTCACGCATGTGGTGGACTAAATTCTATACACGTAGAGGTATTATTCAAATATGTAATATTAAACAGGTGATATATTGGTTATTCAAACTATGAAAGCTAGAACACGTTTGTTCAAAATGTAATATCATGTAATTGATTGTTTATTTAATAATTGATACAGGTTTTTATATTTTTAGAGTATTCTTTTTGATGTTGATACCGGCGTTCAAATTTAATTGACGCTTTTATTAAAAAAAATTATTAAAGCATTATTCAAATTATTCTTTTATTTTAAGACATTGTCAATATTGCCAAATTATTTTTAAGAGCTTTTAACATTTTGGATAATGGAAGATGTCGAGTAGTGTAACAAAACCTATTTTACTCGTTCTTGTGTAAATTGTGCTTCACTCATGAGCCTTAAACGCCGAATAAAAAGAGACGTTGTAATTTACAAGGAAAGTAAACGCAAACACGCATCAACAAACGTCTTAGTTGCCATTACGATTTTTAATTATTTCTATATTTCTATTAATTTCTGTGGGGCAACATTATTGGATCTTACTATAGTACCAAACTTAGAACATTTTCTTTCCAACAAAAAAAGAATAGTCAAAATCGGTGTATAAACAACAAAGTTATCCGCAAAGACACATTTGACAAGCGCACTTGTCAAATGTTTGAGGTTTTTCTGACGTTTTAATTGATTTTCTCAATTTTTGTATAATGCTATTATTAAGTCCTAAAATTTTAATTATGGTACTACTCTCGAGAGATCTCCTTTTTAACATAGAAAGAATTATTAAAATCGGTTTATAAATAACAAACATCTGCAAACACACATAATAAAAATATGTACTGTCAAACGAAAAAACCTAAAAATTGTATTAAAGTGTTTATTTTAAAAAAATAAATTAATTTAAAAAGCTATCATTTGTAACAGCTACACTACAAGAATAAAAACTTTTTCTAAAATAAATTAAAAACTCGAGATTAAAAATTTTTTAAATTAAAAGTTTTATATTTTTAATGAACCGAATTCAAAACAAAGAAAAGGGTTATCAATTCGACTGAATTTTTGTTTTTTTGTGTGTGTTACCTTAGAACTCTTTTTTGAAAAACAGATTTTGATGATTTTTTTTTATTTGGAAGCTGGTGCTTTCCAATTGGTTTCATTTAAATTTGATCAAGATCTGATCAGCACTTTTTAAGTTATTCTAATTAATGCTTTTTTGACATATATTTTTAACACATATAATTTTAATAATAATTTATTATTAAAATTTGTGAAAAATTCAAAAAACGTATTTCAATTAATTTAAGCAATTTGAATGTTAATAAATATATTGGGTTGTTAATGCTTTAATTTGTTTAATTATGTGTTTGATAATGCTTTACAATATTAAAAAAAATGTCTTCTTGATAAATTTCACTTGTATACGCACAAATCATAAAAAAATTCATATAAAATAGTATCAATTAATTAAATATTTAGTAAACAGCAGATTTTCTATTTTGAAATAAATGTTTCTCTCTTTCTTTGTTTGTCTCATTCAGAAAACGCAGTTTTATATTAGCAGCGCGTTTAGTGGGTCTACCCATATTGAAATAAATAATAGTGATCAAATCCACTAGAAATAAAAAAAAAATTTTAACAAAAAAAAACCCAACTTTAAAAATTACAAAAATGCACTAAAAAGTATAAAATAATTGCGTAGACTTGTATGCTTAAACAACAATCAAATGTCAATCAAATGTGACTGACACCGACTCCAAAAATAACAATAGTTGTACATTATAGTATCCAAATAATTCGATTGTTTTTAAACAAAAAACGTCGATAAAAATAATGCTTTGCTTTTATTAAAAATTTTTACTACTTTACAAAATATTACATAAATTGTTTTTGACAGATTGCCTTTGCGGGTAGTGTATTATTTATTAATTAGTTTATTTCTGCAATTTTCCGCATCTGACGATCTGTATTATTATAGTTCTGTAAAAGTAATTAGTTTGCTAATGAATTGTGTTAATTTTTAGCTCTTATTTTCTAGAGGCGGTGCTCATTAGTTGATTTCATTAATTACTGCAGTTATTATATTCGGTTCTAATTAAGGAAGCATTCTTTCTTGTACATCGGCATCTATGTAATGTTAATTAGAAATACTTGTATTCGCCCTCATAGTTATAAATTATTTAAAACCTAAATATGATCATTCAACAAAGACCAAAAAAATTTAATAATAATAAGGAGAATATTTTAAGAATGTGTTAAATTAGTGAAATTAACCTAAGGTAGTAATAATTTTCTCACAAATATTTTATCTTTAGATGACAAATTTAAGTTTATTACATTTTTAGGTGTCATGTCTATGTTGCTATAAATAATAAGATTTCCATCGCTTATCTATCGGGTATTTACAATAAATTTCAGATTTATTTTTTTAAAAATCCAGATTTTATTTTCTTAAAAATACGATCCAAAAAGAAAAATAATAATTTTAAGCTATGTCTTTAGATAAGAAAATGTTTGAATAATAATATTATGTTTAACCCTTCTTGTCCCGGAGGCACAGCAGTTTTGTTAGATTTAAAGATCATTACTGACAAGTAATAACAATGATGACAAAATTACTTTTTTAATAATATACAAATATTATAAACAAGCGTTTAGTTTTTTTTAATTAGTTTAAAAAACCATTTAACAATAATTAAATTAAAAACAAAAACCACAAATTGTATTTTAAGCCATAGAGAAAACATAAGATTGTTTTTTAAAAAATCAAGCTAAATTACTATCTTATCCCTACGCATCTGCGATCATATTATTAGAATTGTCGGATTATGACATAAACATAATAATGTTGCTTTTTGTATTTTCGCAAGTATTTTTAAATCTGAATCTTCAAAATTTTTAAATTTAATAAATTTTTCAAAAAATAATAGATTAATTATGAAAATAACACTTTCTATAGATAGAAAAAATAGTTATAATCATTGTAACATGATGTTTGTCATGTCACATCATTCAATTGAGTTTTGAGTAGTTTTGTGAATAATCAGACAAATTCATTTTATTATATTTTAATATATAAAAGAGGCAATTTGCTCTCAGACTATCAATTTCAATACTTTACTATCTAAATTCAAATTATTTTTATATCAAAAATATTGATTTGTCTGAAAAAATAAATTATACAATTTTATTAATAAATAAATGTGTTTGCTAAAAACATTTAAAAAAACAATTTTTCTTTTTAAATGCGTGACACAAAGCGGATATTTTACTTTCTTGTTATAATGTATTTTTGTTGTTGTTTTGCATTGTTCTTTGTAAATATTTCAAAGTTAATTGAGAAACAATACAGCAAAATCCAGGTTTTTCTCATTTAATATAAAAATGACTGGAAAAGTAGCTGATTTTGATTCAAATTATTTTTAGAACAAATATTTTATTTTATTTATAAACAAACTCGACTGCCATAAACATTTCTTTTCAAGTGTTCACCTGCAAAAAAAAAATATGAAAATTTTCTTTTAAAAATCTTGACACAAACCTAAAAGCGGTTTTGTTCTTGTAGAGCAACGCATTTATCTCCCAAAGAACAAAGTAAAGTTGAAGTGAAATTATCGGAATTGCCGGAGGTTTAAGCAACTTGTCTTTATCTCAAATCGCTGTTAAATTACGCGAAAGCGTTTTGTGTGCCAGAAAGAATGCTCTGAACTTTACTTAAATTCTACCGAAAAGTTAAATTACTGATTATCGTTTATTAATAGAATGTTAATTGGGAAAAGTTTTGCTTAAATAATCTAAATCTAAGAGCAACAACTTGGCGTAAAATCGTTATAAAATAAAATAACGATTAGATCCTTAATTCATAAATTAGGAAAATTTGCTTTCGAACAACGTCTGTAACAAACGTTTGTGGTCTATCCTGTTAGTGAACGAAGGTCTACCACAAAACGTCCGTCATATATCAAACGGTTTCACCTCAGTCAACATGTGAAACCACAAGACCTCTACCACATTTGCTGACACTTGCAGAACGGTTTACGTGTCCTACGCTTTTCCAAAGAGAAACTTCAACGGAAAGCATAGACAATAATAATAACATCATCATTTTCAAAAGATATTTTATTTAATCTTTACTCTTCTTTTATTGATTCTACTACAGAAACTCACATTGGTATTTTATTTGAAGCACTCTCTGACCATTAGACGATTACTCCCAAATCGTTGCTGGCGTTGCAATAAGAATACAAAATCGCTGTAACAATAAATTAGAAAGCTTGTGCTGGGAAACATGCAACCATGTACTCAGATATAACTTAAAACAGGGAATTGTCGTAAAATATAACATACTCTCTACTTTCATAAATTTCCTACAAGATTATTTATGATTTGATAATTGTTTCTATACGACAACACTAACATTTGCGTTATTCCATTCGAGACACCACAAAGAAAATCGTATAAATCTCGCACAGAACACAAACTAAAATGAGGGACGGCAAAATCTAATTAGTAAACAAAGTTAGTGCAACGAGTGTGATTAGTACGGTAAGCAACAACTGGCTAAAATGATGATTAAACCGACGATTTCCTCCGAGAAAACTCTACCACAAACTTTACTAACTTTCAAAATTCAATAACGACTCAGATAACGACAGCCGCATTGTCACTTAATCAAGTGTCATTGCAGATAAAACCAAATCTAATCATTACTCCTACGCAAGCATTTGAATTCGAAAAAGTATATTTTTTCTCGAAACCAAATCGTTTATATGTTAAATATTTTTTTTAACGCCTGCTATCATCAATATAATAAACAAGCGTGTAACAAGTACCTGTATTTTAAATAGTACAGTGTAGCTCAAAATTACTGAACAGGGTCAGGTCAGGGTCAAAATTACTCTTTAAAGATTTTTTTTAATGCATAAGTACATATTTTTAATTTGTAACAATTTAATTGAGTATGTATTGATAAATTACTTTGTATATTATATTTGTCCATAACATGAGCCCGCACAAATAACTCTTAACGACGCAAAAAATATGCTAAATGGAGGTTCACTATCGTGGATTTCAAGAAAACTGGATTAAACTACAAAGCGCTTATTTATTTCTTTTTTTGAACATTCTTCCAAAATTTTGCTAGATGGCGGCTGGAAAAGTGCTTATGCTTACAGTAATTAAGAAAAAAATTATAGCGCCGTAAACAAATTAATTTTTTCAAGTGATAAGTAAAAAAAAATTTTTTTTAATTTTATTTTTAAAATAGTAGAATAGAAAAATCTACTGTTAAAAGTGATTCAATAGGTTTTTGACTGATTTCAATAAATAAACAGGTTCTCAATTCGACTCCATTATATTCTGTTTTTTATCTCACATCTTTTGACTGAATTAGCTGATTTTTTTTATTTAAAATCTGATGCTTTCCATCTGGTTCTATCTATATCAATTCAATAACGATCAAAATAGTAGTTTTTAAGATATTCTTTGACATATTTTCAACACTTATATTAATTGATTATAAAAATATGTGAGAATTTAAAAATATTTTACAATAAAATTAATTAATTATTGATTTAATTAATTTTAGCAAATTAAACTACAACAATTTATTTATTATGTGAGTACAATTTATTAAATTGTACTTTCATAGTAGGTTTGAATTGTTTAATGTCTCAAAATTTAACAACAATTTCTTGCTATTAGATAATGCAAATTAGCGTAGTCTTCTATCATCCTAGTGGTGAAAAAAAAATCAAAGACAGGGTGGCGTTAAAACTGCTGTTGCAATCAAGATTTTGTTAAATTTGTTGGATCCTACTCCCTACTTTTGAGTGACGGTTAGACAGAGACAGACATTTGAAAAAGGCAAACGCATTATTGTGACAGAATTCACCCCTGAACTATAATTAAGTTTGCAACTTTGGCGTCAAACTTCATACAGTTTGTAGTTTTGACCAATGATATTTATTGATTGAAATATTTAATCTATTATAGATCGGAATATCAATTAGAAAAGAAAATTCATTAAAGATGCAATTTAAGCAAACACGCTATTAGCTTAATTTTTAAATTATTGGTAATAGTTTATTAGAGAAAGTTAATTATTTAGATTGCCACACACCTGATACCTTAAAGGTAAGGGAAATAAAAGAGTTATAAAGAGTTTTTAACGGCGCCGTAAAGTGTGTACTTTTAATTATGGCTGGAACACTTTGTAGAAGCTCCTAACTTTTTGCAACTTCGTCGAGATAATTTATTTTTATAAAGCATATAACTTTTCCTTCAACTTAAAAATGCTTGTTGTAATAAAATTTCTTTATTTTTGTAATTTAAGAGTATAATTTTTATGTCATAACTCAAAACATCTATTTAGTACATCCGGTCGTTAACAAATTATTTCTAGTACATGTTACCGAGGATGCTGGAAAACGGTAATTGAAAATATTGACCAAGACAAGAGAGCAAAGCTAAACAAAAATCTGGAAACGCTTGAAAACAAGGAAGAATACTAAAACTGAAAAAATATTATCGAAAAATAATGCAGAATTAAATCAGCTCAATTGAAACTGAAGAAGAAAGGCTTTCACGGCCCGACGTTATTGAAATATTGACATCTTTCGGAAAAGACCGTGTCGAAAAGTTTAATAAAACTGTCGACGTTTCGCACTCCATCGGTGGAGGCGTCATTAGAACAGAGAAATAAAAGTAAAAAAAAGCACGGTAACTCGTTGTGTAAACCACGCTAAAAGCGAAAATTATTCTGGCTAGACCTCCTTGCTGCTTGGGCGAGGAAAAGAAAGCGGTGGGAGAGGCAGAAGAGAAACTGGCGAAGGGCTTGTAAGAGAGAGCTGCGGAGAAAGCAGAAGCGCTTTGTGTTGATGGCGAAGGAGTGTTTACGAACAAGGGCTTCCAAACGTTTGAGAGATAATAACCTGCATCTCTATTAAAGTTGTTTGGGTGTTTTACAATCTCGATTGTTTCTCTAATTTTCCTGTCCGAATTTATGCATCTTTTATGTTCAGAAACTCAAAGTTTAATTGAACGTCTTGTAATTGAAAGTCTCATTAGACATTTCAAAGACAGAAAAACTCACAGAAACAAAAATTACTAGCAAACTAGGATTACCAGCAAAAATTTTAAATTCACGAAAAAAAAAGAAATAAACAACAATATAAAAAAACAGAACAAATACTTTGCACAAAATACAGAAAAGCAGAGAAAGATTACTGAAGATCAAAATGTAAAGAAATAGTAAAGCTACAAGCTAAACCTGACGATGTTGACATACACAGAAAAATTAAAGAGCTCGTTGCAACCAACAAACAAAGACAACTTAATATATTATACTAGCTGGCCCGGCGAACTTTGTTCCGCCTTAGTTTTGTTATTTTATTTTTTATTTTTATTTTTTTGTCATTTGTTTTGTTATTATATGTCAGATGCGTTTACGTTTTATATTGTATGTCACGTCACACGGAATGGGATAAAAAATATTCTTTGTTAGGCTACTGGTTCTAAACAACCACTCCACCAATTTTCAGCCAAATCGGTCATAAATAGATATAGATTTTTAAAATAAACGACCCCAAAAACTATAAAAATGATACCCAAATTAATTATTCACATTTATTACCTTTATCACATTTATTTTACAACCCTCTTCAACTTAAATATCATTTTCAAAATCAACGACCTGAAATTCCTCGAAAATACCCATATCGTTTTCTTACATTTTTATCCCTAGAACACTTTCTTTTCATCCTCCTAAGAGTAATTTTTTAGAAAGCAGGAAACATACCTATTTATTTTTTTTTGAGAACTTAGGCAATTTATGGGAAAAATTATGAAAACGACATCAATCTTTAGACATTTTGCCCTCTTTCCGCCCTATCAAGGAATGATAATATTTTACTTCTAAAATTTCGGATTTAAACATAGATATTATTTTTAAAATAAACAATCCAAAATTTTTGAAAATCATACTAATATTGGTACTTGTCATTTTTTGTTCCTATCCCACCTCTTTTATCTCTTTGTTAATAAAAAGTATTCTATTCTTTTCATTCAAATCCAGTCATCATAATTTTCTATACAAACTTTCACCCAAAGTTGTTATATGAGAAGTTGTCTCATGGAAGACGATTAAAGACGGCCACTGACGATCCAAGATCCAACGCCACAGTCGTACTGCGGCGTTGGCGCGTTGGATCGTCAGTGGCCAGTTTTACATGTAAACGCACGGTCCGACTTTGGTTGGTGGTGGGGGAGTGGATCGATTTATTTGGAACGGTAATTTGCCGAGCCTCACCGAACGTTTCCGACATCGCAATTCTAATTTTGATTTAACCCTTCTTTTAGAGGGTGGTTTCTGGAATAAAAAGTATCCTATAGCATTCTCCTGGCTCTAAACTACCACCTCACCAATTTTCAACCATATCGGTAAAGCCGTTCTTGAGTTATAAGTGGAGTAACTAACAGACTTTCTTTTATATATATAGATAACAACGGAAAGATAGTCACAGAAATAAAGCAAAAATTAAAAATTTGAAAAAAATTTATTAAACAGTTGTTCGAAGATGAAAGACAAAACACAAATCTTGAAACTACACAAGAGGAGTTGAGCCAAGTTGTAATTTAGGATAAAGTAACATATGCTCAAGAACAGAAAAGCTGCAGGTTCAAACTAACTGCCAGCGGAAATTCTTACACAGATAAGGGCAGCCCGGATTCATGTTTTGGTAGAATTAAGAAATACAATATTTAGAATAGAAATAATACCAAATGAGTGGTTGCTATCAACTTTTTTAACCCTTCCAGAAAAAAAAAATTTTCTGACTCTTGCACAATATGCCTGATGGTTTACACATTAAAAGTCTTGTTGAAGGTAGTCTATAATAGAATGTTTAAGAAAGTAGATGTAGATATAAACGACGATACTCAATTTGTATCCCAAAATGGCCTAGGAACAAGAGAAGCACTACTTACACTAAATGTCCTATCACAAAGATGCTTAGACATAAACCATAACATAAACGCCTGCTTTGTAGACTACAATAAAGAATTTGATAAAGTTTGACATGACCAGCTCATACACACATTGGTCAAGACAAAGATAGATCAGAGACATAAGAATGATCTCAAACCTATACTATAGCCAAAAAGCAGCAGTACAGATAAAAGATACATTAGAAAAAATTGAAATACAAAAAGGTGTTTGTAAGGAGTGGATACACTTGATGATCAGGACTAATCATTAAGTGCCCTTAAAAATCTAAATAGACATTAAGATTAAGCATGACAATGAATAATATGAGGTACGCTTACAAAACAGTAATTTTAACTGAAACAAACAAAGTTCTAAAAACGCTAATTAACAGAATGGTTACAGTAAGCGAAGAATATGAACTATCACTAAACATACAAAAAAAATGATGCTAATTATTAAAAAACTAAAACAATCTAAGACAATCGTTAGATATTTGTGAAAAACTAACCTATTGAGAGAATAAGACAGTACAAATACCTAGGCACGATCCTGAATGAGATCAAAGAAATACGAGTCAGAATAGATCAAGCAAGAAGCACCCTTACAAAAATGAGAAGACTTTTTTCCTGCCGTGATTTAAAAGTATGGCTGATGAGATGCTATGTCCTGTCTATACTATACTATGGGATGAAGGCCTGAACGCTCAAGGTAACCGACATGAGAAGACTGGAGGCATTTGAGAGGTGGGTGTACCGGAGAATATTGAAGATCTCATGGGTAGAGAGAATGACCAACGTGTAAGTGATGAGACATAAGAGAAGTAATTCCAACTCTCAAGAGAAGAAAACTGCTGTACATTGAACATATCATAAGAAGAGAAAAATATCAAATGCTACAAATAATTATGCAAGAAAAAAAATGATAAACTATTTAGACACAAAAAAACATGTAATGCACCAATAATTCCAATCGTTCCAATGCAGTTTCTTGGTTAGCTGCTGGTGTGGGATATAAGTAAACATCTAAAATTACTAGACAAGCACCGCTTAAATCATGTTAATGTTTATTTAGTTGATCATCTGGAAAAAAATTAACAGAAAAAGACTTTAGAAGAAAAAAAGCTGAAAAAAAAAATTAAAAAATTTAAATTGCTAACTATAATAAATGAACAATTGATTATTATGAATTATTAAATTTTAGTTTAGTAGAAAAATTATCAACAAATGCACTAGCGCAAATTATCGGTATTTGCACTTAAACGACACAGATTAGTTAATTTTTCAAAATTGACGTTTAATTTTGTTATTTTGGTTTTCAAATCTGATAGAAGAATACTAGATAATCTTATAAAACAGTGGCCGGTATTTATTTTCACATCTGACATTTTTAAAAATTTAGCAGTAATAAAGATTAAATTTCTACATGCATTCTTAATCTTCTACATCATTAACAGTTACTTTTGTTAACTCTTTTCTTGTTTTAGTTGGTAACCTACTGTTTTTTTTTCAAAGAAGACAGCAGTTTAAGAAATTTATTAATGTCAATGTTTATCTTCATCTTACATTTTGACATGGAATATGCAGATTATGTTGTTGATAATTTCCAATTGATTATATTTATCATCGAAATATACCAAAAACACACATTTAGAAATGTTTCAAATAATAGTCTATAATATCTTACCAACATAAGAAAATAATTTTCAAACACTAAAAATCACCCGGTATGTCAAAATAAATTCACTATAACAGCCATCCTAAACTTGTTTTTTATTGATTTGTCTTGTTTGTTGTTTATGATATGACTCTTTAATATTTAAAGTTTATGTCAACAATTAATTCTATAATATGTGTACTTTACTTTTAAAGTAGACTTGAATTACCTAGTAAAAGTGGTCATTATATTGTTTACTAGTCTAATTATTATAACATTCAAATTATGTAGTTAAAGCAGAAAGTAATAATTTTCTGTAAAGCATGTTATGCTTAAATTAAATATTAAAAAGATTCTAATATTCGGAATTCCTTTGGGACAGCCTTATAATACAGCCATCAACTTGCACAACGAATAGAAAGAAAGTTATATAAAAACATCTCATCAAAAGTACGTTGTTACTAAACTAAACTCGAAGCTTTTGTGAATAGAAAGCTTAAAGGCTTCCAGCTATGGAGGAAAAAATAGAGAAAATGGTTAATTATAGCACCGCTGAACACTTGCAGGACGTTTGAATTATTTTTCTTTTTTTTTTGACTCTTCGCACGCTTTTTTCTTTCTTTTCATATTCAGTGTGTGTATATTGTGGCGATGATATCATCTGTTTATGATGCGCTTTAAGAAAAATGCCACCAGCAGATGCACAAGAAAAAGAAAAAAATTTGCTATTTGAGGGTTTATACTTACTCGAATTGCTCGAAACATAATAGAAAAGTTGAAAATTTGAAAGATAAATCTGTATTTTCACAAAAATATTTAATAATTTTACAGCATATTGGCTTTAAGTAACGAATTATGTTTAGACCTATCTAAATTATAAATTACACATTAAAATTTCTTTTACAAAACAAATATATCTAGAATTAATCGAAATAAATGGACATATTTATTTCTAGTTCTTGTTGTTGTGTTTTGTTTTTATGCATTTTTTCCTATGTTTGCTCTTTCTAGATTTTTTTACTTGTTTGTTTTTAATTTTTTTTTGTCATTTTAATATATTTTAAAATGACAATTATAATAATTTTTTTCTTTAGTTTTGAGTTATTGTTTCCTTTTTCTACTTTGCTTAATTTTTTTTATGATTATTCTTAAAAATATATTATTAAATCCTACTTGCATATGATCTCTATCTATACCGTTTTATTGAAAAAAAAACAAGGTTTATAAAATTAAAAATGGCTGAAAGTAAAGTTTCTTCAACACAAAAGTTAAATTTTAGAATAACAACAACATAATGTGTCATTAAAACTTTAATTAATTGGTGTTAGAATTGGGAAATTAGCAATAAAAGTGTTATTTTGTAAACTTTTTTTTTTGACATTCTTAATGATATTCAGTGAGTACTGTTTACAAGTAGTCTATGGTGGTTATTTCTATTTCTTGAAATTTATGATAGAGGTCTTTTATCCCTTGGCGACCTAAGTACCTAAAACTATTAGCTTACTAAAACGGTTCACGACTTTAAAAGTAAATTTACAGCTGTGGCACTTTACATCAGAATTATTGCAGTTTTGGTTAAAATAATAAAATACCGTACAGGTATTCTAATGAAAAAAAGGTCAACATAATTTAAATCTAGAGCTCACAGCAACGCTGTTTGAGCAAAAACATTTCCAAGAAAACTTTTTCTAGAGCAAAAAACGCGAATTTGCTAAAAGCCACAAGTACGCTAAAAAACAAACAAGAAAATGTGGTAAGTAAAACTGTTACTTATAAAAGAAATAAAGCGGTGATGTTGAATATTGTCGATAATGATTCCTATGTGAGTGTAAAAAAAATAAACACAACGAACTGAAATTAGGCAAACATCTATTTGCAGATTATTTAAGATACACAAATATTATCTATACCACCTAGAACTTCATCAAGAACTGCTACAAGAAACTTTTGTCAAAAAAATTAATTTTTGTCAATGAGCTTCTAAAAAGACTGTATAAGTACTTAGGTCGCCAAAAGATTAGAAACCTCTACCATATTTTTTAAGAAGAAATAAACCACTATGAACTTCTTGTAGACAGCACTCCTAATCATCAAAAACTGTAATTCATAGAAAACGTTTACAAAATAAATCTTATAATGCTACTTTTTTAATACTGAATGCATTAATTAAAGATCAGTTCTTGTTATTAAAACATTCAACTCTTTTGTTAAAATAAAATTTCAGCAAGTTTTACTTTTAAAAACTATGGTATTGTAGAGATTTATTCACATCTATTCTATTAGTTTTGGCGTAAAAGAGTAACAAACATCAACACATTTATCTATACAAACAAGCTGTTGCGAGTTTATAATATTACAGGGATTTATGTTTAAATTTTTGTTTTTTACTTTTTTTTGTTCTTTTTTGTTTTCTTGTTTTTGACGATATTTTTTTGTTGTTAAATGGATTGTTTTCTATAATCTTCTGTAATTCTTTCTTCTCTAAATAAACTAAGACTTTTATAATGTATATTTTGCGAGACTTTTTTGCAGAATATTTGAGAAATATATTGTAATATGATATTTTTAAAAAATCTTGTGTAATCCTATCAAAAAATTTAAGTAGATGTGTCTTTAATTTTGACAAGTACGAATTTTGTGATATTTAAATTTTCTTTGTTCAAGTGGCTTGTATAATTAGAGTAATTGCAAAAACCAAACAATTAAACAAAAGAAGAGACGTTTTGACATGCTTGTCTAAAAATTATAAAATGTATAAATTATAAAATTAACTTTTTTTATATTTTTATATAATGAAGTCAAATGGCAAATTTGGCCTATAGTCGATTTAATTGAGCGTATTTTTATATGTCTATGCTAGACATGCCAGATGTCAAAATTCGGCTTTTGACTAACTGAATTTACCCATGTTGCAAAATGTGCATCTCTATAATACGCCGTTGGCGGTACATTTTTTTAATAAAAACTTATTAGGTTGATTGAAAAAATGATGACAATTTTTAAATATTTCAAGTAAAGTAAAAGAGAACATGAGAAAGAAAAAAATTAATAGTTTTCAAATTATAAAGATAAAAGAGGAAAAAAACTTGTCATGTAATTACTTTTTGCTGTACTAAATAAAAACAAATGTCACATTAACTATTTATGTGATAGAATATTTGTTTAATTCTGTTGGGCATCGGCTAATGACGTTTATCAGCATTTTGGGATGTGTCTCAATCATGTTATCCAGACTCAATTATATCGGCCACGGGCCGAATTTGCTAGCATATATGTTGAAACAAAATGATTGTTTATTTGTTGTTGCAATAAATAGAAAGATTATAATAATTATTATTATACAAAATTATTAACAATTCTCTTTTTTTTTAACCTGACATTTAAAATTAATTTTTGCTCTTTAAATTTTGAACAGTGTTTAAAAACGTATTCAAATGACAAAAAAGAGTATATGATTTAAATTTATGCCGTTACCAGTGTGAAATTATTTTAGGTAAAAATTTTAATAATATTTGTTAAAAATTATATATAATAACGTTATTTGATTATTATTGGTAACCAATAAGTAATAATAATATAATTGATGGTAAGCTTTTAACTTGCTTTTTGAAATTCTTTATTACAAACCAATGTTTTTTACCAATGTACCAGCATAAACTATTGACAGTGCTGACACAGTAGTACTATAAATAATTATAACGTTGCGGGGGACTGTGAAATGTTTCACCCTTCGTTAATAACGGACACAGCTCTTTAGGAAATAATTAGTAATTTATTAGCTGTACATGTAAATTGTTTATGCAATGAATAATTATTTACGTGACCACAAAACGACAAACTCTTAAAAAAAAAATTTTTAATTTGAAATTAGCAATGTCTTTTGGATGTTATAATCATTAAATTTATAATTCTTCTTTATATCTATGACAACATTTTTATACAGGTAGACAATTTCAACGCGCTTTTGTCACTGCTTTTGTTTGCTAATATGCTTATAAGTAATTGAAAATTATTAAATTTTTACTCTAATTATCAATATTACCTACTTAATAAAGTTTTTTGTACAATTTATAAAATGCAGCGTTTTTGACTTGTCAAATTATAGCAACCTACATGTGCGTAGGCAAACTTCTTTCCAGCTGCTTCCATTATAAAAATATCAAAAAAAAATAATTTGATATTTATATCCTTTGGAATATAATTTGCTTGTTTTTTCATATTTTTGTCAGCAGTTTATTTTGAAGCACAAAGAATTTAATGAGGCTTTGAAGCTTGAAGTTCGAGTTTATTTATTCTAAATACAGTAACATGAAATAAAAAAAGCAAATAAACTTTTTTTATAATATTAATTGTGATAAACATTACGTTGATAACTACTAAAACGCACACATTTAATTGAATTTAGATTCAAAGCTCTAATTATATTGTTAATTTTTCTTTATAGCTGTAATGGTATATCACTTTGTTTTGAAGTATGTGTTTAGCAGAATAAATAACAACACAAAGCTCAATAATTCAAAGCATTCTATTATGGATAAAAAAATTGTAAGCCGTCACAGGACGCTTGGCAAATATAAAACATCGATTTTTTTTACAATTAATTATTAAAAGAACAGATTACAACAGGAACTAAATATAGCTTAAAAAGTAAAAAATTCTATATTTTTAATTATTTTTTAAAAATAAACTGTTTATTTAACAATCATATTTAAATACAATAATTTCTAACTTAAAAATTTCTTTTTAATTGCGACAACTTAATTATTTTTATTCGTATCAGTAATTCTTATAGTCTATGTTGTATTTGCCAAGTTTACCATTGTTGTATTACAAATGGTGTTTGTCAATGCTAACTAAAGGCTGTAGTATCGGCTTGGTGTCGCGAGCGAGATAACGCAAAGCCTAACCAAGTTAGCCAAAAACTGCTTTTTTACAGAATGCTGAAAATTTACCCGCGGGTATAGATGTTTCCGCTCATCGTGTTTTTTTATTTATTAGGCTCAATATCTAAACAAAATATTATTATGGCTAAAAAATAAAAATAAAATTTAAAAAATTATAACTGTAAAAAGAAATCTTGAAAAATTTTGAAATAAGCTTAAAGTTTCAAATAGTGTTAAAACCAATTCAATAATTGAATAAATAGCAAAAATCACAGATTGTGTCTTAAGCCAAGCAAAAAATATAAGATTGTTTCTTAAAAAATCAAGCTAAATTACTATTTTCCTAAGCATCTGCAATCATATTGTTTGCCAAATTTGAATTTGTAAGATTTAACATTTAAGAGCAGTCTATAATTTATATTTTTATATCAAAATTAAAAATTTTTAGATTACTCAATGATTTGGGTACAACACTCATATTTGAATCAACCAAAAATAAGATTTATACCATTTTTTAATTCGAAATGTTTCTATAGGTTACCGAAAGTAACAAACATTTAGGTATTTTCCTATTAAAAATGTTAAAACTATTTCAAGATATGTAACAAAAACTTGCAATTTTTGTTTTTTAAGATACTGCTACAATATCTAGCTTATTAGTTATAATTTTTAAAACAGTTAATAATGTTCAGTTCAATATTCATGCTTCGGCTATTGGCAAGACAAATTTAGCATCTTCAGAAATGCATTTAAAACACTGCCTTTCTATTGATCAAAGCAATGTCCCGTTTACACAACACAATTTTATAGAACAGTGGTGTCAGCACTGTCAACAAGACTTAACAATTTATTTTAACCTCACTTTTGATTGTCCAACAAGATTTTTTCTAAAAGGCTTGCAAATATGGTTTCGTTTGAAGCGCAAAGCTTGGTTTTTATAGCAGTTAATGTTATATTTCACTATTGCAACTCTTTAGGGATTCTGGTGTTTGTGTTAGGTTATGTAAACATAAACAATCTATTGACACTGATACTATTGACAGTTAAATTAGCAGCAGTTTCTTAATCACTTAATTATTCTCTGAAAATGCACTAAAAATTCTGGAAAATTTTTAAAAGTTGCTATATTGTATGTAGAGTTTTTTTCAATGCGCGAGCATCCGCCCTTGCCAAAAAAATAGAGTATAGTATAATTTTCAGTTATTATTTTTTTAAAATTAAAAAAATAATTATGTTTAACCCTCTCTGTCTTAAAGACACAGCAATTTTGATAGGTTCAAAAAATATCACGGCAAACTACAAATTCTGTTTCAAGCCAAATTGAAAATATAACTATGTTTCGAAAAATCAAGCTAAACTACTATCTCTCTACGCATCTGTAGTCATATTATTTATTAAATGTTTGGATTTACTATTTTAAAACATCCGAACAATATAATATAAACATAATAACGCTGCTTTCTGAATTTCTTTAAAAGTTTTAAATTCCAAATCTTAAATTTTGTAATTGTTACTTAATGAATGATATGAGTACAACACCTAAATTTGAAATAGAAAAAGGTGAAATATTTACAATCTTCAAATTCTAAAGATCTCTAATTATTGACTACCGAAAGCAGCAAATATTTAGCTATTTTAGTATTAATAAAGATAAAAGTATTCATACTCTATCCGGCTTGAATTTTTAAAACAGTTAGTAGATTTGATTTCAATATAATTTGTAATAGGTAATGATCTTTTTCAAAACATTTTTGAATCAATTAAATTTAAAACCAAAATTTGAATGAACTATTTTAGCAATTTCGTTATGTTTTTTCTTTTTTAATAATTATCATCAATATTTTTATATTTTTTTTTCAAAGTTTTACTTACAGTTAAAAGTTTTTAAATTGCAACAATGTTTTCCGACACTTTTAGGGTGAATTGATCAGTTTCTGAATATTATAAAACAAATGAAATGTTATTGGATAATATAATAAGCTTGTTACACAAAGCGTAAACTTTTCTATTGCCATAAAATTCATACTGTTTTGAATTTTTCTTTGTCTAACTCGTAAATTAACCTAACCAGATTTCATGTCAAAAACATTAAAAGCGGCTATCTCGATAAATTCCACTTTTGCCCTGTTTATTATTTGTGTGCAAAGCATCATACGACAAACCAAAAAAAGCTTTTCGTTTGATTAACTTTCGAAGGTAGTAAGTAAAGCTTTGGAATATTGTATAAATCCGACCGACAAAACATTTCACTTGGCGTCAGATGAATAAGCACTAAGTTCTAATTAATATAGAAGCCCTATTGTCACATAAATAATTTCAAAAGTTCGTGTGGTGCGTGAACACAAAGTATTTAATCTTTTAAATGTGTTTCGATGTATTGATGGGTGAGCTGATTAGTAATTATTGGCACCTATAACCATCTGTAGGGGTTTCGTGACATGAAAAAAATGCATTTTGAATATTACTATAAAAAGTTATCAATATTGATTTTTTATTTTTTATTTTATAACACCCTACAAAATAGTTAATTTATTGACAATTCAATAATAATAAAAATTTTTGCACAATAGGACAATTTTGTTTATTTACCGGGTATGCTCCTACATCAGTCAGTAGGGTTTGCTGGTTACTAAAATAAAGTAACTACAAATTTTTTAAATCATTATTTGAAACATTTGAAAAATCTGTATAATAATCTATGCTATTATTACACTTGAAAAAAAATATTTAAAATTTGAAATAGACGTACAATTATCAAAATTATAATTCCGCTGGCTTCTTTAGCAGATGCCTTCACAGGAACTATTGTTGATATAATTCGTTTTCATCTGTAGGTAAAAATTTGCTAGCTAAAAATACTTTTAAAATAAAAAAATTCTTATTTAGGGCTTTTTTTCTGTAAATTCTATCATATTTTGGCAGTTTTTTGACTTGTGCTCAACATTTTTTTTGCCATTGAACTCTATCAAAGTTGTAAATTTTAATATATCAACTCGATCATATAAAAAGATTGTGCTTTTTAACATAGAATATTCGGCTTAAAGACTTTTAGATGACTTCATTTCGTCGAACCAAATAAGCCAACAAGATTTTTTTTTATTTCTACACTTTTTTTCTCAAATTAGTTTTTAAAGATTTTATATATCAAAACGCTCGACCGAACGTTTGAAGATCTATTACTATTTGTCTTAATCCCTTTCAGTTCACTAACTGCCACCGGTATTGAATCTTTCTAGGGATGCTTAGACCAATTTCTCTCTCTCTAACTTAAGATGTCATATGGCTCTCATCGAAGTCATTCTATTGTACAAGTTATTTAGCGTCTTATTAGCGTGTTTTAACTAAACGTTTGTGTTTTGAATAAAAAAACTTGTTGTATATTAACCTACTTATAAGAATATTATTAAATTGTTTGTAAATCAGAATTAATCTTTTTCAATTAACCTTAAATTTTTTTTACGAAATATTAAATATTTATCATTTTTTAACCAATCGTTATTACAAGTTTTTCCGAAAAAATGTTTATGTTGACTCAGTGGGTCCTACTCAACGATGTGGTACAATATTTTTTATGCAAATATTTATTTCTATATCAAACTATTTTTTGACAAAATTTTAGTAATTTTGATTCAAAATAAGTGTGATTGTATATAAACTTTTAGCCACTTAAGAAAATTAAACTTTCAAACTTTGTTCTCGGGCTTAAACATTCTCGTGGCTAAAATGCTGTTTAAAACACTTTAATATAATATATAACATCTGCTATTGAAAAACAATATTTATAAATTTTTATAGACATGATTTGATCTGTTTTTATTATTCACATAAATTTTAAATTTAGACACTTTTGTATTACTTAAAATTGAAATACATGTAATAATTACAATTATTTTAGGTTTAATTATTAACTGAAATTTTAAATAATATATTGAAGCAAAAATTTATTGAAAACGTTTAAAAAAGAAAAAACTACAAATTATACAGAAAAAGCTTCTATTTATAAGCAATTAACAGTCAAGTCTCTGCTGTTTTGAAAACAGCAATACTCTAATTACTGAAATTGACACACAGTGCTGCCTGCCAACATACACAGAATTTTATATTAATATTTCAAGTGCGGTTTAAAGTTAATGTAGTTTAGTGGATGGAAAAATAGCAGTTGTGCTAATAACTGTAGAGAGCGCCAACAACTCATTTTAGTGAAGCAGCTTTCAAAAATGTTTGATTTTTTGATATGATTTCATAAATGCAAGCCTTCTGTGAATTAACACAATTCATTTCATCTTGCACTGTGTTTAACAATTCTCCAGAAAAAGCTTCTGAATTATCAATAAAAATCTTTCTAAAACTTTCATCTATTCATTTGAATAATTAACTATATATGATGAAGTAAAAACGAGCTTCTTTAAAACCGCAAGTAAATAATGAACCAGCTGACAAATTCCAGTTCCTGTAATTTTCCTGCAATTTTCAAAAGACGTCTAAAAGAATAAGAAGAGAAAAAAATTGTTAACAGCAGCAATGCTCCAATACTTTTTCGAGACTATTCGCAAGTGGAATACATAAAATCTTTCTTTCTCTCCATTGCTTAACTTTGACCTCAATCGTGGTGAAAAAAAAGCATTAAAACTCACGAGGCAAACGATTTTAAAATTATCGGTCGATTGTGCGAATTGTGCTATTGCGTGAGAGTTTGTGGAAGTTGTTTTATCGGTTCAATCGAATAAAAAGACCACAGAATGTACACAAATTGTTAAAAAAAATAAATAAAAGAAAAATGGAGTTTACTGTGTATTATTCATTACGGAAGTTTATTGAAGATGACTGGGGGCTTAAACACGCTATGCATTTAATTGCTAAAGTATCAACTGTGTGTAGTCATTATTAAATCATTGGAACTTGGAAGACGTCTAGCTTAAATTATAGTTCTTTCAAAATATTTATGCTGTTGTATTTTAAAACTTTACACATCAATAAATAAGCGGTTGTTAAAAAACAACTATTGTTAGTTCAAGCATCGTATACGTTTTATCAGGTCATAAAACATTTAGTTGCTTTGCTATTTAAACTTTTAAGAGCTCATTTAAAATTGGCAAAATAAAATCAGTGACAGAAATATTTATAACTTATGCATTTAGACAGCGAATATGTACTGTCCTACTTTTCTAAAATAGCTTGCGAATGCACCAAATAAATGGCAATTAACACGTTCACTACTGCGGCAGAATTTAAAGCTTTTTCCCTCTACCCCAAACGGTATTACTAGTAGTAGATTTGTTTTCTACTTTTAATTATAATAAACTTGTACATTTCACTGATGAAAGATTATAAGTCAAAACATGTATGAGGTGGTAAGACTTTTATTGTCATGTAATATCTGGGAGCATAAGCTATAAGTGCAGTTCTACTACTAGGACATCACATAAATTTAAGTGATGCCGCTATAAATATGAACAACGTGCAATCAAAAACATTGTTTTGCCTCTCAAGCGATTTACATTGCAGCCTTTGGTAACTCATTGGCTGGCACACTGTCATAAATAGATTTGAATCAATATCTATTTGACAACTTTCTGAAGCAAAAATGTAATGCGATCAAAATCTTTATTCATGTATTACATAGATTAGAAAATTTGGATAAAATGATTGAAATCACTTTTCCCTATATAGAAAAAGCACAGTTAGCAGGTGAGTCAATATTTTGAAAAAATCTTTAAACGAGTCACGATTCATTTCAAGACAAAACAATTTTACTAGTTTTTTAAAAAGATTATAGGGCAGGGTTGCTATCTCTTTCTGCTTTAGGATCATAGTAGTTTACTGAGAAGCGGCTTTTTTCTAATCAATGGTAATCAATCAGAATTTTATTTTTATATCTTGTGTTGTACTTGTGTTGATCTAAGTGTAATTTATAATTTGAAACATTTTGTTTTTCATAAAGCAAACATTGAAGGATGTACCAATCAGGAATAGTTAAAAACCAATTTTTTTTTCAAATTATTTGACATCATCTCTGTAGCCAATACCGGCCAATATTCTAATTACCTATTGTTGCAACTTAAATACTTTTTTCATATGGACGATGTGATCCCAAGACAGCAACGTATATACAGCAGTACTATGAAATAAGGAATGGTATCCTATAAATAACATTTCGCGAGAAACGTCAGCTCTCGAGTTCCAAAGTTAATATAGTATAACGTTACTATCCAGGTATAAGGGTTTTTACTGGCGATAGAAGGGTGATGATTAACGAGCCGAAGGCAAGTCAATTATCTTTTTGAGCCAGTAAAAACCTGTTACCTGGCGTGTTTACGTTGAATGTTTTGTTTGTTCCTCACTTGTAAAAGACAATTCAATTTTTGAATAATGGAATAATCCAAGAATTCTAAAATTCACGAAATCGAGTATGCTTTAATGTATCACTTTAGTAACGTATATCGTTTCTTGTTTGTTTACTTTTTTCAATTTGCCCGTGTGTGTGAGTAGTACTGTTCTCAAACGGATCATGAATGTACCGCAAGCGATAATAGATAAAGCTGCAAGTTTGTTGCCAGACAAATCGCCAGCAAGGTATGAGCGGGAGTATTCTGAATTCAAAGACTGGCAAAAGAAGAACGAAGTAAAATCATTTTTAAATGTTAATGACAATAACTAATCGATAAAAGTTCTTTATTGTGTTTTGTTGCTGATAAAAATGACGTCCATAACTGGCTAGTCTGTTAAATGACATCTATAATAACTGGCTAGCCAGTTATGAGATCTTTTCAATGTGAATATAGTCACTTGATAAGTGCATGTTTACAAGTGAGGAACAAACAAAATGATTTTAGTTTGTTTGAAATATAGTTGACATGTTTCTCCCATGACAGTTTGGTGTCGAGTATGTCCCCTAAAAATTTATTACAAGTTTCAGTTTTAAACCATATTTAAACACAAAAAAATTTGATTTTTTTGACATTTGTGTCACAAATGTCATAATTTTACGGACACCCTACGCCTATACGAAATAATTTTATCATCTCATTCTGTAACGTATCTTTGAGAAAATAGCACCCTTAGTAAAATAAGTTTTACCTCAGTATGGTCTGCACGTCAAGTTACCGTGTTTATTCTCTTTTTCATTTTCTTGTTCTTACAACTTCTGAGCTACATGTCAATAATTTTTTTTAAACTTGTTTTGAAATCTGTCAACTTTTCTATAACTACTAGACGTGAAAATATTTTTGCTTCTATAATTATTATAATCTTTTATAATTGTTGTTTATTGAATTATAATCATGCACTATTGTTTTTTTTTGCGAACAGACAGGTCTTCTTTTATGTGGTTTTTCAAACAAATCTCAGGTTTTTACGTAATATTGTAGATAATCAAATGCATTGAAAAGTTTATCAATTAGCTGAAAATGATTAATTAAAAGCAGTCCCACCTGCCGTTGACATTCTGACATATACAAGTTTTGTTTCATAGTATAAGCGTCACATCTGGAACATTATGATTTAATGCTTTTCATAGTTGGAAGGTGAGCCACAATTACGGTTATTTAGGTACTCATGTCGAATCCTCTCAATTCAATACAACTATTGATATACTATCAGGTCATAATTGTTCTACATCCATGCAGAATTTATTCGAATTTCTTGCAAGAAAATAATTATCCTCATCGATTTCTTTTTGATAGAACGGACAATAAAGCGGCGTTTACTTTCTCATTTCTTTTCACACTTCCTACCTATACACGTTTAGACAAAAAAGTCTGTTTACATTGAATGTTACGTCAGCTCATTTGTCATTTTGGAGGGTTAAAACTTGAAAAGCACATGTGCTTTTGACAGGACATTTTCTTGAATGTTGTTGAAAATATGTAAACACATATTTTATAGGTGTTATCTTTTTTTAAGCCATTGACTCTACCTCAACAAGAGAGTAATGATTTATTTTTAGGTTTTCTTCTCATAAAAAAACAAGAACTGTTTTTATTCTCTATAATGACAACACTTTAATGTATTTTTTAGATTAATTATCATAAAAAGAATTGTGTATAAAAAAATATAAACAACCGCTTATGAATTTGTAGCACATGTTTTTTTAATCCACAATCACTTTTTAATAGGATTTTTATCCACACTTATAAGTGTATAAAGTACCACTATATCCACAAATGGAATAATAAAATTATTTTATTCAACTAATTGAATAATAAAAAATACAATATAAATAAATATTTATTACCAATAAAAAATTTGTTATTTATTGCTTTTAGAACGCAAAGTGCTTGTCAATTTTTTTAATAAATTTGTAGAAACAATCAATGCCTCTACTTCTAAAAAACAACTAATGCCAGAAAAACTCTGAATTTTTTTGCAATATTATATAGTATTCTCAATGTAACTTTCTGCTACAGAGAAGCTTTTCCACCCACTACGTGGTTTAACAGTTTAAAAGTCAGCATCTTTATTAGCCATTGAACTTGTTAAAGTGCGCCTCAAAAACAAAACATCTCTCAAAGAAACTTTAAACAAAGTGTTCATCCCAAAGTGTTCATGTAAGGGCCAATTATGATTGATGCATCGTAAAAAAAATCTGTTGTTGATAAAATTTTTGATTCTAAAAACACGTATTTTTTTTTAAAATATTGATAGAGAATTCTTCTGCTATAATTGCAAACTTCTGTAAAATGCCTGTCCTGGTATCTGGAATCGAAACAAGTAAGGCAAGCTTTTATCTTTCACGACATTAATTTTTAAGTTTGTTAATACACAGCAACAACAGATGCCAGACACGCTTATTATTAATGCAACTTAGAATATTGCAAAAGTTTAGTTTATTACCTTGTTTATCAAATATTCTGTTCGGAAACTTTTGCCAAAAATTTATTAATTAATTTTTTTTAAAGTTTGTTAGACTTAGGTATAAATCAACCTTCATAGGTGTTACATTATTAGTATTATACAGCTCAAAATTAGTTAAGAAATTAAGTAACTGAAGACATGTGAATAAATTCTTTTAACAAAAATAACAAATCTTTTTCCACAAAAAAATTTTACAAAAATAATTTTTGTAAGTTGCACAACTTAGTTTTATTATTTTTTTAATTATGACTTAATAGTGATCAAACAGGCTTTTAACATATATTAAAAAAATTTATTGGCAAGTGGTAACATTGTGTCAATAGTTTATTAGGGTTAGTTAAATACATTTAAACAGAAACTATACTTAAACACATTGTCTTTTTGGTTTTAGTTGCTTTTATGTACAAAATGATCAAAAAAATCAAATCAAAAGTGCTCATCTTTTATTTGATTAAAGCGTTAGTCTTAGTTTGAGTCATGGATAAACTTGCTTGTTGTGCAGGATTGTTTTGCCGGTTGCTTACCTTTTCGATAATTTGTCATTAATTATCACAGTAATACTGTCAGAAGCAACATTAAATCTTACAATTACTGAGATAATAATTAAAATAATGGAGTTGTCGCACTCAAAAACAAGTTTTTAAATTTTCAATTTTAGAATTTAATAAAAATATTTTTTTATTAAATTATTTTCAGTTATTTTTTGTTAAGTTTATTCTTAGTTATTTTTTTAATTTAGGTTAATCTGCTGCAGTTTTTATTTCGAAATTTTCTTATTATGTATTTTAGTTTTCTTTAGTCTTTGTTTTTGTTTCGGAGTTTTTCTTTCGAAATTTCGTAGGTTTTGTGAACATTTTTTGGTGCCATGAATTGAAGGATCATTAAATTGAAAAAATTAGGATAATAGTTAATTATAACATTTAATATAGTAGCAGCTATTAAATGCTTCAAACAATAAACATTATGCGAAATAACCTCAAATCTGATAGTCTATGATAGTCTATAGTCTAATCTAAATCTTTCACACTATTAAACCGTTCCCACTAAATAAATCATTACTGATGGGTGTTAAGAACTTTGAAACATGTATGAGTTAAAAAAAAAAAATAATAATTTAAAAACTTTGTTTTATTTTTTTTGAGATCTTTTTTATTTCTATTAAATATCAAAGCAGATATCGAAAAATGTCGACTTTTGTGATCCATTAGATGGGCGATTAAGCCTCTGGTTGGGACTATTGGCAATTTAAGTGACATGGGAATCGTTCGCAGGACGTTTTCCGATCACTGATCTTCGAGAAATAACATAAAAAGAAAGGAAATGAAGCGATTGCTGCTCTTTCAAATGTTAGATTAGTTAAATGTTTGCAGCATTAGAGGAAGTAATCCAATGTCTCTTAAAAGCTTTTCCATTTACTGAAAGAGAAAAAAATCATTACGCATTTCAATAAAATCTTGAATATTTATCAACCATCAAAAAAATTCAAATCGTTTTTTGTTGCTAAATCGCATCGGGCATCGTTAGCATTTTGAGGTAAAATAATCGTTTAAATATGAAATTCAGTCTCAGTTCTCATAATGATCCTTCTCGGTCTGCCTCAAAAAGAAATCTACCGAATCGGATACGTTGCACCAGTCTTTGATGTTTAAATATTGATGACGAAGCTTTTTTAAATTCCTTTGTTGAAGAGAACCCAAGCGAACATTTAAAGAAAAAGCAAAAAAAAATTATTTATCTGTTCGGGGCCTTAATTTTTCTAAGCGGATCTTCTTCCAATCTGTTAATCAAGTAGAGTATTTGATTAACAATTACTGTGACTACTCTTATAGGAAAGTATAACACTAATCATCTTGTACAAACAATAATATTCAAACATATAGTAAAAAACAACTTATTTCGACATAACATAATGTTAAGCCAGTCAAAAGTGTTAAATATGAACAATAATCACAGCTATTAAATATTTAAAAAACCTACGAATTCGGTTCTTTCTAAGAATACATAACCAACACTTTCAGCGTCTTACGATACAACTGCTGGAGAATTACCACTTAGACTTAAGATTTGTCAAACTTTATTTTCTGTCTAACTTACTTTTTTCTCTACTATAGGGCATCCTAATTAAACAAACACATTAAACAAAAAAATTAAATATTTATTTTCTCTCCTATACATCGGCGAGATGGAGTGAATGCATTACATAATAATTATCATTTGGGCAATGTAAGACAGTTCCATTTAATTGATCATTTGTAATTGTTTAATTGAGTGAGCTTTTGTAGTATTAGACAAGTTAATCAAGTTATCATAAAAAACATTAGTATACTAATAAAAAGATGAATGCTTATAAAATTCTATAATCTTTTATAAAAAGTTGAAAAATGATGGAAGCGCAAAATGCAAAATCTTTTTGTAAATTTTTATATAGGGTGAGCTTCTATTGTATAAGACTCACAAATTAATCAAGTCATCGTAAAAAACATTTGTAAACTGATAAAAAGTTGTATATTTCTAGTTTTTTACGTTCTTTTATAAAAAGCTTAAAAATGATGAAAACCGTAAATGTTATCATAAAAAAACAATTTTAAAATATTTAAAAGTTGGATGCAATATTGTTTTCAAAATTCTTATACTGGGTGAGCTTTTGTTGGATTTGGCTTAAAATTTTTTTAAATCATTAATAAATAAACTTTAGTAAACTAATCAAAAGCTATATATTTATAACATTTTATGATCTTTTATTAATGGTGAAGACTCAAAATTCAATGTTTTTTAAGTTGTTTAACTGGGTGAGTTTCTATTGTGTTAGACTGACAAGTTATTTAATCAAGCAAAAAAAATATGTTTTGTTGTGTTTATTTGTGTACTTGTGTGTCTGTCAGTCGTGCTGTAGCCATTCAACAGCTAAGCCAAATTTAATTATGTTTTTTATTACGATCAAAGGTGATTTTAGCTGTAATTAAAAAATATACATACAACCGTTTAGAAACCATACATTTTTTTACTAGTAGCAAACTTTGAAATGTTTTTTCTACAGCTTGTTAATTCCTGTTAGGGTGTTTTTTTCTATAATTACTTGCTACTTTACGTACTTGTTGCCAAAATTGTATCTACACTAATATTATAAAGAGAAAAGATTTGTATCTATTGTTGTATGTTTGTAATGAATAGGCTCAAAAAGTACTGGGCCGATTTAAAAAATTCTTTTACCAATAGAATGCTACATTCTTCCTATTTGACATAAGCTACATTTCATTTTAAAAAAAATAAGAAATCCTTGGTAAAATTTGAACAATGTAACCGAAGGTGTAGAAAAATGAGTCTTAAAATGTCTTTCGTCGAATGCGCTGCCGAAACTATTAGCGATAGAACAAAATAATGTAGAACAATATTGAAGAACATCAAAATGTCTACAAAAAACTTTAAGGTAGCATATGTCCAACTATTGTAGTTATGTCACTACAACAACTTTTTTCATTTTAAACATTAATGAAAATGCTAACCAAATTCAAACCATGCTATTTATGTGTTTATATTAATCCTTATTTAAATAAATTATTTTATGGTCAAAACCATTTAACTACCTATAAAATAGTTTTTAAATTATTTAAATTGGACTTTCCATTCAAAAGACATTACGAATTAAAAAATTCAAACAGTAAACAAAACCGCCATAGCCCCGTGGCCGTTGTTTGCGATGCAGTCTGAAAAGCGCGCCGGGCATCGCGGCGGGCGGGGAGGAGGGGGCACTGGGGGGACAAATTTTCAAAAATAAATAATTGACTACCCCGTGCGAAGCCGGGACGGGCTGCTAGTTGTTTAATAAATGTAAAATAATAATTTAAACAAAAATTTGTAAGACTTAATTAAAAGTAATAAAAAATAAATATTTCCAACATTTTATAATCTTTCATAAAATGTTGAAAATTGGTGAAGGCGTCAAATTCATTTTTTTTAATTGTTTAATTGAGTGAGACTGTATTCTATTAGGTTCAAGTTACTCAAATTATCATAAAAAAAACTTTTGTAAATTAATAAAAAAATTGATATTTATAACACTTCATAATCTTTCATGTAGAGTTGGAAAATAGTAGAAATGCTAAATACAAAAATTTTTATAAACTTTTGAATTAAATGAGCTTGTATTGCAAGTTTTTTAAATGATCATTAAAAAAGCATTAATGAACAAATGAAAAGTTTGATATTTACAGCATTTTATGATGTTTTATAAAAATAGTAGAAGCGTTAAATGCAAAATTTTTTTGTAAGTTGTTTAATTTGGTAAGCTTCTAATGTATTAGACCTACAAGTTACTCAACTTATCATAAAATGTAAACCGATATTATAACATTTCATAATCTTTCCAGTAAAAAAAACGTATCATTTAGAAAGTTTGTTCACAAATAACTGAAGCAATTCAACACGGCAATAGATTTTTAATAAAAAGTTTGTGTTCACTGAAGCCAGGTGCTACATTAGTCGATTGTCTAAACACTTTCACAAGAATACACACAAAACTTGCGACTATAAATCTTAAGTTAGAGAAAATAACGAATGGATTAGTTCGCTAAAAAGACTTTATATTGCTTGCTTTTTCTCCCAGATACTAAGTGTTTGTGGTTCAAACTTTTTTGAAAAAACACCTTCTAATTGGATTGCTGGTAGTCAATTTAATGACTAATAGCTAATTTCCTACCGGCTTAATTAATTCGGAATATGGATGTGAGTTTTAGATAAAACATCCCTGCTGAAATACTAATCAGCTTTGACCAAGTACGAATATTAGATTTAGAAATAATTAGAGAAAAATACTGAAAAACTGTAATTAAAATAATTGGTTTTTTTAAATAGATTTATAATAACAGTTTATTTGCGAATTCTCAATTGCTAGAACTACTGTGAAATAGTGCAGACTCCAACACTTTTAACAACGTTTAAGACTTCAAAAACCTTTTTTTAATTACAATTTTATACGTTTTAATGTCGCCAAGCTATCTATATACAGCCAAAAAGAAAAAAATATCAATTATAAAAAAACAAAAATAGAAAAGAAGCAATAAAAACGTTGATACTAAAAAAATTAATGAGATGGTAATGTATTTTTGTTTTCAATGTATTCATTGATTCATTGATACATTGATTCTCAGATATTAATAATATAAAGTAAGGTGCTACGTTTTTTTTATATTTTTTTTAAGTAGACTATACCTATAAAAAATGCTTACAATCATTTTGAAAAAAAAATTAATGATTTCTAAACAGTTGTACAAATTTTTTTGAGTTATATCCAACAGAACAGTTTTCAAATAAAGAAATTATATCAAAATGGGTTTAGCCGTTGAGTGACTACAAGACAACTAACAAACAATACAAATTACTACAATCTTAAAAAACATTTTTTATTGTATACAGCAAATGTGACTTTGTCCGACATGTCATCAGCCAAGTAAAGTCATATTATTTATTTACAAATATTATTTACAAATATTATTTACAAATTTCTAATATTTAGACAGAAATTAGAAATCGAGGAGTGAGTTTACAGTAACTGAAATAAAAGCTATATTAAAATCAAAGGTAATTTGTTATGTGTTTGATTGATTTTGCAAGATTAACCAATTAATCATTTTGATTTTGAATATAATCACAAATAAATTGATTCGAATTTAATTCAGTTTCGGTGAACCTAACGCAAAGACTAAATTATTCACATTGATGACAAATATGAAAAAATATTTTTTTATTGAGTTTAGTCTAGGGATGTTTTATTTTTATTGGCATAAAAGTCAAATTACCAGTCAAAGTGACAGATAATGTGCGCAATTTAAATTTAAGAATTAATTCATTAGGTGTTACAAATTTTTGTTTAACATTTGTAATGTAAAGTTTTTATAATAAATACGTACAGTGGCAAGTAATTATAGATAAAAGCACCCTAATAGATATTAAAAGGCTGTAGAAAAGACAATTCAAAGTTTAATACTTGAAAAAAATTTAAGATCTCTAAACAGTTGTATAATTTTTCTATAATTACAGCTAAAAACCTATTAAATTTTAAATAAAAAAAAATTAAATTTGGTTTAACCGTTGTGACTACAACACGACTGACAGACACACAAGTACACAAATACAAACGACAATCTTAAGAAACACATTTTTTTTGCTTAAGAAATGATTTGAAACAAAAACAGATTTTTAATATTTGGACAGAAATAAGAAATCTAAGTGAGAGTTTTAATAAGCGAATTAAAAATGTAATTAATGTTAAGGGTAATAATTTGTTGATTTTGCGAGACAAATTAATCAAACTTAATTTTGAATATAATCACAATTGATTTAATTTGCTTTTTTTAAACCCATCCTAAGAGAAAATTATTAACACTGTTTGTTTCGTAAAATTTTCACAGACTTTTTTACTTTTGTTTAGCCTTGGAGAAGTTTATTCTCACTATATTGTTAAATAAATTTCTCTTTGGTCCAGTTTAGACGCTCAACATATGGAAGAATTGCCGTTCTTTAGGTTTGTATTAGCTGGCTCAACGCGTCCCAGCTGAAAGTTGTTGCTTTCATGATTACTTAATTTGGCGGCGTTGTGATTTTATAAAAAAAACCTTGCAAAAAATATAATATACATTTACATAGAATAAGAAAAAAAATTTCTTAAAACTTTTCTTTGCAATTGACTTTAATCGGTTTTGCACTGACTATATTTTTTCCCAAGATAAAAAAGCTTTTGCAGAGTTTGTGTTAACAAAAATTTTGGTTTGTTATAAATAAACTCTATAATATGACTCCTATTAGACACTATTAAGTAGATTATAACCGACTTCCAAAAAGTTATCAATTTAACTTTTCTTTTCTTACTTTAGATTTTTTTTTTCGGTGAACCAATTTGAATAATTTTGATATTATTTGAGTAATAATGTTTATTGTTTTACTTACAGTGTTATAATTAGTCATTTGTTCAGTACTTTTTCTAAAATTAAATTTTTGTCTATTTGTTTTCACTTGCATTTTTTTCTCTTTTTATTTCTCGACTTTTTTTTAATTTTTACTTTTTTCACTCTACTCTATTTTCTGTTTTGTTCAATCTGTTTTTCTCTCTTATTATCATTTTTATTCACTCTATTCTTTCTTATTCATAAGGTTATTTTTTTTCAGTTTGCATTATTTTTACCTTCACGCATTTATTTATTATGTGCTTATTGTTTTTCTTTCTTTTCTACACATCTTACATATTCTTTTATTTTTCTCTATCCAAAATAAATTTTTTCCTTCTTTATATCAGGATCAAAACTTGTTATCTTGCTCTCTCTCTCTCTCTTTGCTTATTAAAAATGTAGGCAAATTTTTTGTGATTAATTTTTTTTTATGGTACCTGCTTTCTTCTCTTCTTTCTAGCTTAGCTATATATATCGTTCTTATTTCTTATCTTTCATTGTTTTTCTATATTATTTACTTTTGATCAACATTTTCAATACATTTTAATTAGAATTTTTATTTAATTTAAGATCTGATGCTTTGGTCCTAAATAACTTTGATCAAAACTTCAATAGTAGTTCTAATCCTTAATAATAAGTTATCAGTTATGCTGATTGTAATAAAATGTAGGCCGCCATGGAACGCCTAAAAGATGTAAAACCTCAAAATATTTTTGTACAAGCAATATGCATAAAAAAGCAGATTGATTGATTGAAAAGGGGTCGCTTATGGCTTTCTACCTTACAGAACTGCAACCTATTTGATCTATTGTTCCTGAACCCTACGCTTATTGTTTTCTTAGAAGTTCTTGGCTTTTTGCAAAACTAAGTATGTTCTTAAGTGACTTGTTTTTTATTTTGGCAGGCGTTAGCCTCACACTGTCTAAGTAAATTAGTCTGTGGGCTACTAACGCATTGCAACCACGGAGTATGTGCCTGGGTTTACTGCCTGATTTACGTAGTCTACAGTTCTGACTGTCTGCCAGGCTCAGCTTTATAAAGTGATATTTTACTAAGCAGTGTCCAGTGAACAGACCAGCAATAGTTTTTATTTCGTTCTTTGATAGAAGAAGGGCAATTTCCTTATCGACGTGGATGTTTTATTTAAATTTACCGCTTTGGGTTATTTCTAGATATTTAACTTTCCGCAGCTATAGATATTTCACATCAAAAATCATAAATTAAAATTTCATTGTAAAAAATTAACTTTAATTATCAATTTGTTTATTTATTTAATAGATTTAAACAAATTTTACAGAAAAGCAATTTGTTTATATTAATTAAATAAATAGCTTAATAATCAAATAATATAATGTAGTCGGTTTTTTTCAAATTTTTAATTTGTTATATTAATAAATATTGATAAAATTAATTTTTTAATTTCTCAACTAAACAAATCTGGATTGCTTCCAACCAGTGAGAGAAATAATAATAATAAGTTTATAATCGAGCTAATGAGACACTTGCTCTGTAACAGGATGAATGTTTGCAACAAATTTATCTTTTTGATTTAATAATTGATCAGGAGATTTTGTTAAAATTTTACTCTGCTAACCTAAAGGTTTTGTTCAACATTGAAAATACCCCACTGTTTGTAATTTTAGTGGTTTGATAGGTACACATTCAGTGTAGGTAATCCTATATCTTACAAAACGCTTAGGAGAAGAGCACTCGAAAGTAACGTAGAAACAATATCAAAAAGAAAAAAAACGGCGGAATCCTTTAAAGCCTTTTATTAAAATACACAAACTTCGTTGAAGCAGCCATTCTCTTTATTGCCCCGATTCCTTTTCGGTCAATAATTTTTGACATAATACAAAGAGACAATAATCCTATACCCGAGAAACCGGATGCGCCGACAAATCTTGAAAATTTATTGAGCTCGCTGCTGATGCTCCTGCTTCTATATGAAGCGGAAAATTTTCAGATAAAACTTATTCAACGGTAGAGCACTTTTTCACAAAACTTTTTAAATGTGTATGACATGAAACACAGCTGGACAAAAAAATGTTTAAAGAAGCTACACGAAGCAAAAGATTCAAATATTCCTGATTATTTATTAGTTTCTACAAGCTAGTAATATGATGATATGCTGTTTTACTATTTAATCATCAAGAAAATTATGAAAATATTAGTTTTCAATTATTTTATTGAGAATTTTCGTAAAACATTAATATAAAAATAAATAAGGTTACAGTAGGTTTAATGAATTTGTTATTTTCTACAGTTAGTTGAATTAAATTTGTAGAGTGGAAAGCTCTTTATTATTCCCTTGGTGCATCTTGAGTGTGGGTTTAAAGGAAGGATCAGAGCGTGTTTATTAAGACATCAGCAGCTTTTAGAGGGAGTATTAATATCTTAGAAGGAAGATGATTTATTATTGTAATTGTGTAGTATCTTAACTAAATTATTCTAATGTCTTTGCCTCTTATTATGTTTTGGTTCAAATCGACAACGTCTTTTACACCCTCTCGTTCCTATAATCTATAAACCAAACTCAAATATTTACCCGCCACGTTTTACCACTTTCTTTGTTTGCTTTTGTTTTTTCCGCAACAATCATTTGTAGACTATAGTATATATCTCTCAAAGATTACCAATATTTGTGCCAATATCAACAAAATTCGACGTTCATTCTCGTTCCATATGAAAAAACCGTATAGATATGTATTGTTTGCTTTTTCCAACACTGATCGATTTGAGTTAAGAACCTCTTATCAGGATGTTATTATTTTTGCAAAGTTTGCTCAATTTTCAATGTTTGTGCAAGCGCTAAAGCGGTATTGATAATCAAACTACCAACTAGATACTGAATTATAAATCCCTAAAACTTGATTAATTTGCATACTTTTTTTACCAGGCTGTATCACCAACGGCATTCAAAGGTAAATTGCCAATTTTATTTTACAAACAAGCTCGTTTGCGAAGGCTGTTGATACAGTACACAAACTTTACGAAAAAAATTATATAAAAGAATTTTTTTCGAAAAAGTCGATAATTCAATTAATAGTCATGCGACTAGAAACAAAATAAAATAATTAATGACTACTATTAGTTGATAGTATCAAATTTCATAATTAAAGATGACAATAATTGCAATTAGAAATTCTCAAAAAAACTCCTGTAAGAAGTTTTTAAGCAGCTAATGGTATACATTTTGCATATTATGTTAATTTACATAACGTTGCTTTAAACGTTTGATCAAGTGCTTTTAGTCTCTTTGTTGCACAAAACTTAAAAACTTCAAATATTTAATTGCGTGGTTTCTTAGTGCAGCTGTTAAAGCGGTCGATTTTCCAAAGCTTGGAAAGATAAATACTTGATTATTAATTTTTGTTGTTCTTTTAAACTGCAGCCAAATTCTTGTTTATAATAGTTTTTTATTAATCCGCTATAGGTAAAGCTATTAGAGGCTAACCTCACATAAAAATTAAGCAACAGAGTTTTTACATTAAAAATAATAAATATCAATTTTGTTAGAAACCATTTGAGATAATAGTTATTTGAATCATAAGGCCGGAAACAAGCCTTACAAAAGCGTTTTCGGAGGTGTGATTCACAAGACTTTTTGTGCCGCTGCCGATTTTTTATTTTAAAAATTAAAAAGGATTTTTTATTAAAAAAACTTTTTTCCATCTTATGGCAACGCTAAGCAAAAAATCCAGATGTCTTGGTCATAAAAAAAGAACATTTGCTTTGATATTTCAAAAGTTACCTATTTGCGTTCTTGAAAAGTGAAATTGCTGTTTTTTTAGAAAAAATTGATACTCCAGCACAAAAAGCGCAGGGCACAAAGCACAAAAAAGTATATTGTTTATTGAACTAGTATATCTATTTTTATCAGTTTCTCCCAAGTAATAAAAAATAATATTGAAACAAATTAATTCGAACTAGATGCGTAAACTTGAACATGTTTTGTTCTTATTGAAACTCTTCAGCAAGTTGCATCAAATTCTTATTTAAAGTTGGAGTGAAAAATTTGACCTTATAATAATACAAGTGCTTAATTACGTTTTACCATATTACTTCCGTCATCTAATAAAAGTTTTACCATATTACAGAAGTGAAATTTTTAGTATCTATGTTGGATGTTTCTATAAAGAAAGCGTAGGTACTTTCTATGCAACGGTTTTTGCTGTAATCTATTTTTTACAGCTGTTGGTGTTGATACTTGATCAAAGTTTTTGTTGGTTAGTTTTAGAGGAGTCAGGTTTATGTCTACTTGCACGGTGAAGGATACTGGTGCTAACTCTATTGTAAAAATACTGTCTTATGTCTTTCACGTAAGCATAGTGTCTGTTCTTCTTTCTCCTTGATTTCGGGCTAAGTGCAACCGTTCTAGGTCGCTCTTAGAGTGGTCTGCTCTACTATGCCTTGCTACTGTCCTAGTCTTTACATCTACCATTTTCAAGTCTGTCTTTGTCTATCTAATGACATTAAACTCATACAGAAATAGCATTGGTTTTTTCTCTGTGGGCTGGGAGGTACACTTGCTATTGTGGTAAGACAATAGTAATAACAAACCGTCAATTTTTACATATTAGCCGTAAAAACCAATATGTTTCAGGACACTATTGTTTGGGACAATTGTACACTGCTTAGAAGTGTCATTTTTGCTACTGCAAATCTTTACTAACAAAATTGATTCTTCATGGGCTTTGTATCCCGGCAAGAAAAAGCGCTGGCTAGTAACTGAGAGATCGTGGGTTCAATACTCTGCTAGAGACAAACAACTTTGCCTCCAATTAATAAAAAATGAATTGAGTCTTTAGTTGTGTCACATCTTTAATAGTTAAGTCATGCAGCTCTTGTTGTCGACCGGCTTTAAATATACCAAAAGCAGTAACAACCCCAAATATGTAATTTATTAAATTTCTATAATAGAAGATTCAAAAGCAGGTTCTACCTTGATCAACAAACACGTATTATCCGGTGCGTTTAACATAAACCCCTTCTTTATTGTCAACGTCTTTTTGAGCTTAGAGGAGGCACACCAAAGAGACGAAAGCTTGTAAACTTTTGACTACAAGAAACGAAACACAATAGTACACTAAATGTTAGTTATTAAATCATAATTTCTTACCTATTGAGAAAAATACGCCATCACAATTTTTTTATTGCAAACCTTGTTATATTCTTTCACATACAATTTTTTTATATTTACGGAGAATCAATTTTTTCTAAGCAGTCTTAAATTATTGCAAAGTTTTGGCTGAAATAATGCTTTCTGCTTCAAAAACGTTTATTTCAAAAAGTGAATTGTTTTCTAAACAAACGCAGTAACCTTAACAACATTAAAGTAGCAAACTTTCTACACAACACAAAAATTTGCAACTTTCAGTTGATTTCCTTAAGAGAATACTAAATACTTGTTTGAATCTTTTAGAATTATGAAATAAAGTAAAAAGTTGGATGTACCACAAGCATAATAGTCGATTATGAACCCTGGAAATTTCAAAGTCTTAGTTTAGGCATTTTCTTATGCTATAATCTTCTAATTATGTCCTTAATACATAAACCACTATTATTAAATTAATGTTTTTTCTTACATTAGACAATCATTCATTTTGAATTTCTAACCGACGAGCTTAAAAAAGGAGAAAGTTGTCTATTTTTAATATTGTTTTTCACTAGGTGAACCAGTTTTAATTTTTTTTTCTTTTGGAAGCTGGTGCTTTCTGTGAGGTCTTATTTCACTTTAATTTAGTTTTGACAATGGTATCTATGAGAAACTATATAAGTCTTAAACTTGCATTAAGTATGTGCGCGACAAATGAACGAATAACTACCGCAATATCACGCCAGCCGATTTTGATGATTTTCTTTCAACCGATTTAAAAAAAATTTATTTTTTTAATTTGATTGTTTATATATAATTTTTTTTATGTGTGATGATGGCATCTTAGAAACATAAAGGGGGACTTCAAAAATCGTAGTAGCCACTAGTGCGTTTGTTGTTGTTCAGTTGGTTTGATTTGAACTCAACGATTATATTCAATATATCTACACAACACTAAAGCCTTATTAATTAAAGTCGGTTTTCTAAATTTTTAATTTGCTACTTATTTGTTTTCAAGTTTGTTTTCTGAAAATTCCATGTTACCACAGCGTAAACTCAACAAACTTGTGTATAAAATTTTACATTATGAAAGTGCGCCACCAGACTTTTTCTTTCTACTTTCTTCGTACAGTTTTGAAACTCTTTCCCATAAACTTTTCGATGAAACAGTATTTAATATAGTTCTAATTGCACTGTAAAAATGTTAACTTTGCCAAAAAGAAAAGCACCAATGTAAATATGTCTAAAAGTAATTTGTTTTATTAAAAATAAGCATTTTGTAGCCTTATAAGTAGTGTTTATTTAATCAAAGATGAAACTGTACTAATATTAATTTTAAGTGCCTAGGCTGTAGCAGTTTTGTATAAACATGTTTTTCCACCTACATACGAAGCTCTAATATTACGTAGAATTGCAATATTTGTGATCGTAACATATTCAAACGTAAATAACTAAGTAGGTACGCGAGAACATATTAGCATACCCAACTTGTTATATTACACTAATAAAACAAATATTGAGTCTATAATAGAATCAGCCGAATTCAACGTAGAAATGTTCCCCTCGAGCTTCTAATAACGTAATAAAATCAAAACTATAGGGTAAATTCCCATTACACATCCATTACCTATTACGTCGTCTTTCAAGTTTAGACACCGCTAATGAATGCTAATAACGGTGTATCAAGATGCCGTCACCGCTACCGCTGCGCCACCGCCGCCACCATTATCACATAGCTGAAAGCATACGAGAGCCTCCGACATCATAATATTAAAAATAATATCAACGATTACTTTAATTTTATGCAGGCTTCATTAACACCGTACCTACAACATGTTTGAAGAATTAACAAAAGCCGGGCGAGGCAAAATAATCTTTTTTAAAAAAAGAGAGATAAACTTACTTTTTGGTGTGATAACACAGATTATCTTTTATATTAAAGCAGCTGCTGTTTTCTAAGCTTCTTAATGTTGAAAAAGGTAAATAGAACACAATGTGACAATGACGTGCTTTCCGTTTAACATACAAAAGCGTCTTGAAAATGAAACGGCTTAGAAGACACAGAGAGGCAAAAAGAAAACATTTTACCTACGCAATGATTAAATTTTTGCATTTTAAGTTTAAACAGAATATCAAAAGAAAACTCTTCTAAGTAATTAATTAAAAATTGCATCATGTGCTTTTCTAAGTTTATTATATTTAACAAGTAACCGGAAAAATCGCTGGATGCTGTCACCGCTTCAACAGTAAAAGTTTTGTGGCAAATTATTTATAGACAATAATAGAAGAATCCATTCAGTGCACGCCGCCTGAAATTCAGAAGAAGTCGTAATAGAAGTTTTTCAAAATTCTACCACAAAAATCAGTTAAAAAATATAATCGCTAGTATGACATATATATTTGTAAAGTGGTACAGAGACACGGAATTAAAAAATATAATAAAAACGTTCTACTGGCGCATTTTTCTGATCTATAGAAAATATATTCTCTTTCTTCAATGTTGTCGTATCATTTCATGATAAAAGCAACTCTTTCAGCAAAAAATTATAGAAAACTTACGGCTTTTTTTAAACAAAAAAAAATTATATTCTAAAACAGTCCAAAACTCTTTCACAAAAAGAGATATTTAAATTTTTGCTCGATGCACAGGATGAGATCTATTTGATGATGAAGATATTTTATGCATATTTTTGATATGAATGTAGTGATTATTTTAGATTTGTGCTGTGTTTGGCTTTGCTAAAGCTTTACGTAATAAAAAACTTTTGAATTTAAAAGTAATTGACATGAAGCACAAAGAAACAATTCTGATTGTTTATATAAGTAAAGCAAAGATCCATAGGCATTATTAGTGATTACTTCAGAATTGGAAGGAAAAGTCGAATTCATAGAATTATTTAAAAAATATTTTGCTTTGCGTTCTAAACAGACGCTTCACGATAATTTTCCTAACTTATGGAAGTGGCAAATGCACAGTCCAGCCAGTTGGAATCCACACTTATTACAGTGTACCAAACAAAATTGTTATTATTGGATTTTACCAGAACCATGACTTTATACGAGACATTGTTTTTGTCAAACGTCAGCTACTCACTTTGCCAAAGCAAACGGCAGTAAAAATAATTTAAAATGCTACAGACGGTGGAAGACCGACACGATTGCAGAATTCTATGTTGAAAAATCTGTGCGTAATAAAACGAAATCGCAAAGACAATTTTAGGTGAAGATCAAAAACTCAGAACATAGTTGATACTAATTAACACTAAACCTCAAACACTATTAATTCAAGGCTCTTCAACTTTAGAAATTATTTTTTATAATACGTCAGGGTGTACGTTTTCGTTTAATATAACAAAAGAATTTGTTTTACAATTGCTGTTTTTTCTCTAAGTAGTTATTTACTCACAATAAAATGTCATAAGTTAAAAAATCTTGTTTCTTAGCGACAAAATGCGCATTATTAGGTACAGACACTGTCAAATTGACATCAATTCCTTGCTTCTCGAGGCTATCTTTAGCGCCACCCTGTTTTTATTTGCTTTATTTATTTTTTTCAACTACTGGAAAAATGTAAGATTGCGTTGACTCGCATTATCTAATGCCAGGGTATTGCTGCTAAATTTTAAGAGATAAGAAAATCCAGGTCTACTATGTAGCTACAAGTTTTTAATATGCATATTTACATGTTAAATAATAATATCTATCTATAAATAATAATAATAATAATAGAAACCGCTAAAACTGTACGTGTTTGCAGATGTAATTTCATCACAAATTTTTCTTAAGAAAATTTGAGATGCAAAGTAACGTACCTTCCAATAAATGTCGCTTGTTTTACCGCATTATGGTATTGTTATCAAAATCTTTTTTTTAGAAATTGAAAGCTTATTGCTAATGAAGTCGGTGACAATAGCCGTTGACTTCGATTGTACTGCTTGTTTCAATGCCAAGATATTGCCATCCACACCGACAACCATGATGGCTCCGGTCACAATTTTTTCAAGTTTGTTTCTCTTTTCTTTAGTGTTCTTTTAGCGTATGTTAGGCGGCATTGAAAAGCATATATTTTATACATTAATAAGGTATAGATCTTTCAACTCTTTTTAATAATGCCGTTTGTTTTTAATGCTTATTTTTTGTCTTAAGGATAAAAATACATTGTGACATCTATAAATAAAAATTAAAAAATGTTTTTAAAAGTCATTTGCAAACCTGTTAGTTCAAAAGTTTTTTTTTCTTATTTATATTTAGAGTATAGCAAATCTAAAATTAAATTTGCCAGCTGATTTAAATAAATCAGCAGTCTTTCCTCTACTTCTTTTTATAAACCTCGGCTTTTTGCTGTCAATTTTTAAAATTTGCGTATTCTTGCTTGTATCTCGACTTTGGTCGCTTTGCTTCTTATTTTATCTGGCACGATTATATTTAATTACAAAATTGTGTTGTTTTGCGGTTTTATAAAAACAATAAACAAATTAAAAAAACAATCTTGTTTGTCAGAGTAACAATTTTGACAAAGCATTTAGAAAAAGGTTTTGTTACTACTGTGAGAGTTTTTAATTTTATAATAATTTATAGTTATTTTTTTAAGTAAAAATAAGCCAATAAGACGCTAAACCGCTTGTATAATTAAATGATCTCGATGAGAACCAAATGGCATCTTAAGTAAAGAGGGAGAACATAGCCTTAGCATCCCTGGAAGAGTGGAGGCCAGTCAGTAAGAACTAAGCCGGGCGAGAGGGCAAAAAGTCAGAGCGGTCAGACGAGCAATATTATGAATATTTAAACTGTTAATTGTTTATTGATAGAGAAAGATAGTTAACGTGTTGATCTTGTTGATCATGTGTTGTTTTGTGGTATAATTGTGAATTCAGTGCAGACTCCCTGAATTCGGAGGAATAATGAGTAAAGTTATATTGATAAACATCAATATGTTAATATGAAATATTCACGGCAGAAACTATAGTTTAATACCTGGGATACGGTCTATGTGTTAATTCATTTCAGACTGAGGTGGTACTCCCATGACGTCTGTAGACATTTACAGATTGCTATCCTGGTTCTCTACTTCCTCGAACAGAGGCAAAGGGGTAGAGAGGTGGTCTGGAGCCTGTTATCTGCTATGGTTATGTTCCTATCAGTGTATAAAAAGGTTGTGGATTTCCCTTTTGCTAGTATGACGGGGTAATGCGTAATGTCCTTAGGTTCTTCACTCATTAATCTTTATTTTATACCTTTTCTTATTACGTATTATTCCTGGCCAGTCTATTTCGCGTAATGTGATTGAGGCCCAGCGACACCGTCCACGTTGCTCCCGAACCAGGTACCGAAACAGTGAAGACATCATTGAGAACACGATGCTAAAGAAAAGGGGTGAAGATTGAGTCAATCGAGTCCATAGAGTGGTTGTCCAAGTTCAATGAGCCTGGTGATGTCTTCCACTATCAGTTCGAGAGGAAGAGAATCCTGCGAGGGGGAGAAAATCCCTCGGTGAGTTACTTTACAGGTATTATTGACAGGCACATTATGTGTAAATATGTTTCATGTGTCGCCCAATCAATCCGTCTGACTGCTCAAGCGTTTCTCTAACAATGAATATAGAGGGGTGAGTTAAAGTAGATTGTTGATGATAATGTAGCTGGCTGTTGCTATTCTGTGCACTGTTTTTGAGTGAATAATTAAGGCTAATAATCGTAGAACATAGACATCCTGACAAATTTATTATGGAGAACAAGATAACTGTTATTTAATTCAATTTAATTGTTAAAATTTGGCAAAACGTAAGATTAGAATAAAAGAGTCTTACACTACTAAAAAAATTAACAATTTTTTTCTCTAACTATAAATTTAGGTAGGTTACAAAAAAGGGTCAAAAAATTCCATTTTAGTTAAAAAGTAGAAAAAAATCTGAAAGACAAATAAACTGTAAAAGATAGATAATGTTATAGCTTTAAAAACAATTATTTATATTATTGGTGGGATAAAAGCATCATTACCCGACGAGTGTGTACGAGGGCGTTAGCTTGAGTATCAGTAACATACGCGTTACTGTAATGTGCTCCAGCTCACAAAATTTTATTTATAACTGTAAAAGATAGAAAATAAAAAATTTAATGTTATCGATAATTTCTGATTTTTTACATAAAAAGTAAGGTGACCTTAGGTGATGTTCAGTAAGCACTATGGTAACCGGTTACAATTTCTGAAGCAAAGCTTTCCATTTTGAGGTAATTAGTGAAAATAGTGCTTTGTGGTAAAAATAAGAGAATTGTAAACACAAGTGACTCAGAAAGATTACTTTCTGATAATTTGTGCTATTAAAGTCAAAAAAGTACAAGATAGCTTTTCAACTTTTCAGTTCATATTGCAACAAAGAAAATGTTAAAAATATTTTAATCATAGAGTCTCTGAGCTTTTTATTCTAGGATTAGAACAATAATAAAAATAAAAATAAAGCTAACATTAGTAAATACGTGCATTTAATTGTCTTTCTAAAAGAAAAATGTGAAGAATGTTGTGCTAAAAATCGCACATTTTTCTAAATCATGTTTTAGCAAATTTTCACAAACAAATGTTGTTAAATTTTTGTAATAAAAATACTGTATCTTTTTAATGCATACGTTATTCTTACAAAGTATTGTTAGTCTTAGGTTTTCTTTAATTATTGAAGTTGGTAGAGTTTGTAGAATCCAAGAACTTACCAACATGCTTGTGAAAGGTGTCAAAAATTATAGTAAATGCTTCCATGTTATAACACCAAACACTTAACCATAAGTATAAAAACATTTTCTCATTACGTTACGCGGTAGTGATTGAGATAACATGTTAGAATTAATTCAATAATCATTGGTTTTTTTAGGATACAGAAACTAGAGGTGTAAAGTTACCTATTGGTATAAACACAATTTTACTATTTTCTTCAAGAATATTGCTACTTTTTTTCTACTTTGTTGCTTGCTAATTTCGGAGCTGGTTTTTTAACAGTAAAGCGTTATGGGGCTGGCGCTCGAATAAAGTGGCGAAAGGGTATATAGATACCACAACAGAAAAATAAAAACAAATAGCTTAAAAAATTCAGGCTGACAAAAATACTTTAACGGCTTTTTTAACTATAAATAGATGTGAAATCTGTGTTATTAATATTTATGACAATAACCGCTTGTAGTTGAGATTTAGGCTGAAATTGATAAAAACCAATTATTTTACAGAGTAGATCTTTTTTTCATTCATATTTATTATTATTTGAATCAAATAAAATCATTGTGTAAGTAAACTAAACACGCTGTATATGAAAAAGTCAAGCTTAAACATTTAACTATAAAGCGTATTATTATAGGTTTTGTCTGGTTGATGAGAACATTTATTGAAATCGAGTATTATTATTTTTCCTATCGTTATTGCGCAAAGTATAAAATAGCGTTTTTCTGAACAAAAGCGGATACTTAAAACTTATAAAGGCTATAGAAAGATAATTTGTGACAATTTTTATTATTGTGCTTTTAAGCAAAATGTGATCTTTGGTGGTACTTATTTGAGTCGACAAAAACTATACTTTTTTTAAGAACATTGCGCTTACTTGTTTCAAAATAAAGCGCAGTTCAAATTTTGTTTTGTTGATGAAAGACTGGTTGAATCGAATAATCCAAATCAATATTTTAAATTAAAATGAAAAATGTTAGTTTCAATAGATGTGCTTAGGAAGAGGTTTTAGAGTAACTCAAGCGCGTTAGATCAAATAATATACCAAAATTATATAGACCTTCTCAACATACAATACTTACAATAATAGAAAAAAATTGGTGAGTAAATTCACTTAAATTTGTCAAATTAAGATATTATTGGTCAATTACATGCTAAAAAGTCTCTATTTATAATCAGTATATAAACATGATGGAATAAAATGAAAGCTTGCTAAAGTCAATATCTTCTCTAATAAATCGAGTGTGGTAAACTTTTTAAATAATTTAATCACTTTATAAATTGTAAAAAAATATATTCTAAATTGTCAGTCTTTTGTATAAAAGTTTTGTTAGAGCTCACTTATACGACATTGTTATGTAGCTAACAGCAAGCAACGATCTATGGTTTAATGACTAATTTTCAATTATTTTATTTGAAATGTCAGTTTTTTCCTTTAAGTTTGATGTGCATTTGAGCATTGAATACACAGCCCAGCATGTGCTGGATTTTTTTAAAGTACAAAAACCATGCAAATATGTCAATAAAACATTTTCAGATAGATGGTTTGTTTTGTACATTTAAGCCTCTACCATGTAAGTCTTTTTATATCGTTGCAACTTTTTTCTGGTAAAAGATTGATTGTAACTTCTACTGCTGCTTGAAATAACTCCAGGAGAGTTAGTTGTTGTGTGTCACTAGAGTCACTATTAGACGTTTTCAAGCTTTTTAAAGTTTCCAAAAGCAAGCCCAAGGCTAGCAATTTTTTTTTAAACTGTCAATTTTCGTAATGCGAACTTGGCAGCTTGTTTTTTTTTAATTTATTGGAACTCGCTTACAGTTATAATTATATTGAATTGAGAATAAATATTATTAGTGATTGTGGGTAAAAAAGTATACAAACCGTGACGAAATGTTGCATTTCTGTCGAGAAATTAAGAATTTGATCGAGGCGCAAAGCGTCGTGATAAACTTTATTCGAGACTTTTCCGTCACGGTATAATGTTATATAATATCATCTCTAATAAATTACTACAGTAAATCATATTTGGCTATAACTAATGCATTATGTGTTACAGGATTTCTATGATATTATAATACCCATATAATTGTACAGAAATATTTGCAATTATAGAGACATCATAAACGATGATACGATAATTACATAAATTGGTTTCACCAGCTATTGTTTTATGTAAGCTTATTAGTGATGAAGGGGCTTAATAGAACATAATGTGACAATAGTGTGCCTTTCGGTTAACTTGCAAAAGTCAGCTTGAAAATAAAACCGCTTGAAAGATGATAAAAAGAGAAAAAAACGCTGTGATTTAATCTTTGCTTTCCAAGTTTGAAATTAATGTTAAATGTAAAATCTTTTTGCCAGTTAACTAAAGTACTTTAACTTATGTACATTAGAAACTCTATTATACACAATGAAATAATACAGTTGTTCCTGCTGCCATTATTATGGCGTATATATTAAACCCCAAAAACCTGTACAACAGTATATTTGCGTAATATCAATTGTCGTGTAATTATTGTTGTTATAAACAAACCGAAAAGGAACAACAACAGCAACCTAATAACCTTATGTCGGTCGTATACAGTGTAATTTTCGTAATTTATTAGCAAAACAAGTTTTCAGCCCAGCAAGCATCTCTTCTCTTTCCAGTCATGTATTATATTTACCAAAGGACTTATAAATTAACATTGCAATTACCCACACCATAAATTGCAGTCTAAAGTTGGATAGTGTGGGATCGCTGTTAAATGACCCCATTATCAGAGTGCAGCAGCGGTAATGCATTTTCAGCTCTCGGCATTGTCACATATATATCATCATCCGTCGACGATTTTCATAACAAAGAAAAATATCTCAAATTTGCGAGAAAGCAACAGCAACAAGCAAGAAAAGAGATTATACCAAAGAAGCTGCGTTAAATTCAGCTGAAATAAGAAGCTTGCTTTTAATGAGCATTAACAAAGCTGAGCTTTGTTACGTCAATCGCTTCGGGGTGAGTTCAATTAACGGGAAAAATCAGAAAATCTTTAGTAAATCTGTTGGTTACTAAGTTACGTTTTTTTGGATAAACAAGAGAAATTTTATTTTAATATAAACTAATGTTCTTGCATAATTACTTTTAGTATGTTTACCTTTTATAATTCTAAAATTTTGTAAATTAGATTCAGGATCTTTACAATTGATAAATAATAACAAAGTTTATCTAAGCAAAGATTAAAAACTGTTAACAGATTTTTAAATATAAAATTTACTGTCAAACTAAAATTTAAATGACATTTCTGAAAACATTATATTTACAGTCGTCTCATCACAAAAATTAGTCAAACTGTCTATTCTTCAGGTGCGTTTAAAAATTAGAATCTCTTTATACAACAAAAACATACTTGATACATACAAGAAAAATATTATTGGATTAATTGTATCTCTGTAGTAGTCTAATTAAGCTCCTAGCAGAAGCAAACAAAACAACAACAAATTTTTTTAACAAAAAGATGAGTTTTTAAAAATGTTTTCATTAAAAACGCAAAACACAAACAACATCATAATACACCAAAACCTGCACCACTAAACAACAACTACACAACACAACAAAGAAGCACATCTCTTGCTGATACTTTGTCTAACGAAATTCTTACAAAAACTTTATCAACAATTTAAATATCTTTAAAACAATTTAAATTTTGTGATAAATGTTGTTGTCTTTCTTCAAATGTTGATAGCTGGAGTAAATCTTTGCCATCATTTCATGCTACTGTGTCAAATTCTAGTAATATTTAACGACTGTAAAAAAAAGTGCAACAAGCCATCGGGTTCAGATGGTATACCGTCTTTTGCTGTGGTTGACTGCAGTAATTGTTTTTCAACACCTTTGTGTCACATAATTAATTTAATTTTAAAGACATTACCAATATTTGGAGTTTGGAAGTTATCCCGTATTTGTCCTGTTGTTAAGTCAGGTTGGACTGGACATGAAAAATTACAGACCCGCTCCGTTTTTTTTCATATTAGCTAAATTACTGAAATCAATTCTATCTGACAATTTGTACTCACAAGTCATCAGTTTTGTAATTCATAAACAGTATAGATTTGTTAAGGGTCGCTCAACCGTTACAAATTTACAAGAATTTATTTTCTTTCATCTGCTCTAGACAATCGTGGGCAAGTTGATGTGTTATATAAACTGACTTGACCACAGCGTTTGACCGCGCTCTGCATTTTATGCTTTCAAATAAGTTAAACTATTTTGGTTTTTCTGGTAATTTTGTGCTTTAACTGAAATCAATCTTATCAAATAGATGTGAAAAATAACGGTCACAGGTCAAAAAGTCGGAAAAGTTATTGTATTAGTAGAGGAGCTTATAATTTAGGACCAAAAAATATAATGTAATCAGTAAGATTACATTATATTTTTATAATTTTAACAATTTTTTTTTTGGGTTATTGGCTTTGCATCAAGTACATTCAGCTGCTACAAAACTTAATACATTTAATTGTATACTACTAAAATTATATTTGCTGTTTTTAAAAAATTTTCTGCTTTGAGAATTTTTCCGCTTCTGTCTGTAACCTCATAAATAAATAGAAAAAAAACAGGTCTAGTATTATTTTTTGACTCTCTCGTTTTTGTGCGAAGATGTCGACGGTGGTTTAAAATACGTTAAATATTTTGTTTCTTTTTGTTTTTATTAGTTATTAGGTTAGCTGTTAATCGGTCTAATTCTGTTGGAAGACTTAATGTTCAACTCTTTGACTGCTTTCTATTTACCAATCTAAACCCAAGCAACAACGCGGTCTAGTTACAAGTTTCGTCTCTAGTGTGGTTCTCACGTCGAGTTATCGTGCTTATTTTTGCTAATGTTTGCAAAATTTAAGATGAACAATTTCTGTTAAAAAGACAAATATTTAAGTCACCACATAACACAGCTCGCTAGTTTTTGTATTGTTTGTAGCAGTTTTCTAAAGCGTTATTTAAAGTATTAAAAAATTGCTCAATTCAACTTGCATAATATACAAGTAATTTTGAAATAATTCTTATTTCCTATTAATTTGCAACACATGAAATTTCTGCTGCTGATTTCACGCTGACGTTGCTGATGTCTTAATCTTCTTTAAAGAAGGGATTAAACTTATTTTGTATATATGACAGATATATATGTCTACCACGAATGGACAATTTTCTGTTAAATGATGATAGGGACTGGTAATCTGCAATTATGAGCATATATAAAATTTCGTGCTGAATCTAAAGCTCAGTTAAACAAACAAAAACTTCTTCTCTGAAAAGAAAGTCTTCTTTTTAAGGAATTATTTAGATAATAATTGATTGATTGAGCAGAACCCACCTGACAGAACTGCGATCAATTTGTTCTATTGTTCCTGAACCCTACGCTCATTGTTTTCTTAAAAATTGTAATTTTTTGCTAAACTTAGTATGTTTTTAGGTGGCTTGTTTTTGAGTTCAGCAGGTGTTGGTTTTAGACTAACTTAGTAGGTCAGCTCTTAGGACGCTAACACATCACAATTACAGAGTATGTGCAGATCGGTTTTACTGCCCTATTCACATAGCCTGCAGTTCTCACTGTCTGCCAGACCCAGCTGCTTAAGGTGATACATCACTAAACAGTATCCGTTGAACAAGCCTGCTATGATTCTTATTTTGTTATTTCATAGAAGAAGAAGCTTTTTTGAGTTTTCTGGCAAATATTCAAGGGGTTTTTCTGTTTGCCTTTGCCGGAAAGTATTTTCCAGTGACGCGTTTAGGCTGACTATTCTTACCTGAGAATTTCCGTTTAATAGTAATAATAATAAGCTTTATTGTCATAAAATTTCAAAATTTGTAGACAAAGCGAATAACAAACATATTAGGAGATAATGACTAATAGTCAAAAAAATGTCAAACGAATACATAAATTAAATATTAGAACATCTAAAAAGACAAATTCTAGAACTACTAATGGACTAGTGTATGTATTACCTAAAAAAACTTTCAAATTATTAATTGCATATATTCAGCTGAAGAGTAAAACGGTTTATTAACTAAATAAGACTTAACCACTTTACCACGAACGAAATACGGACGACAATGTTCTCTGCTAGTCAATCCAAGAGTGTAGCGAAGATCTTTTTTGTAATTTAAAGATGCATTCAAATTGATAAATTGTGCAATTTCCCCAAAAAGATAAACCGTATCGCAGATGCGATTCAAAAAGTACAAAATAAGTAGAACGAGCTGTTTTAGTCTTCAGTTCTCTGCAGACAGATCGTAAAGCATAACAAGCAGTCGCTAATTTATTAGCTAGTATGTCTATATGGGTTGACCATTTAAGAGATTTTTCTATATGAAGACCTAAAAATTTTACTGAATTGACAGTGTTTATTTCATTATTGTTATTGATAAAAATCGATTGAATGTCACGTCACTTTTAAAAGAAAGAGCTACACTTTTATTTGTATTTAAGCTGAGACTATTAGAATCACACCATGATTTGATAATTTCAAAGTCATCAGAAAAAATGCTGTGGAGGAACTTGCTGTCAGAGTGACTCCAAGTGATGCTAGTGTCATCGGCGAACAGATAAATTTTACCACTAATTCGAAGATCAGCAATATCATTTATAAAGATTAAAAAAAGCACCGAGCTTAAAACCGAGCTTTGAGGAACACCCTAATAAAGATTTTTACAGTTTGAAAGAGAATCATTTGTTTTTACAATTTGAGCTCTCTTGAAAGAAATGCCTTTAATATCATAAAATTCTAATTTTTTAATAAGTACGCTGTGACTAACGCAATCGAAAGCTGTTGCAAAGTTACAAAAAATTGTAGCTGTATATAATTTATTATTCACTGCTGCATAAATATGATTTAAGACCGAAAATATCGCATCATTTGTATTTTTACTTGCTAGAAAACCAAATTGGCAGGAAGACAATACTTCAAATTTTGTACGAAAGGTCATAAGACGAGATTTAACTAGCTTTTCAATAATTTTAGAGAGAACTGGTAGGAGAGCTATTAGTCTATAATTAGCGACATGACTTTTGTCACCTCCTTTATAACAATAGCTGTTTTCAGGCAGTTAGGAAAAGTGCCGGTTTCTAAAGAATTGTTAATCAGCAAAGTAAGAGCAGTAAATGCTTGAACAGGTAAATTTAAAAAGAGTTTTATTGATAAACCATCACTGCTTGAAGATGAGTTTTTTTTATACTATTTATGACTTGTTGCAGTTCAGACAAATCTACAAGCATCAGAAACAAACAGCAAGAATTTTTTTTGATGGTGAGCAGAAAGAAAGTGTACTGAACGATATTCTCAGTTAGGTTTTTTGCAATATTGACAAAGTAGTCGTTCAAGTCATTTGCAGTAGGACCCAAATGAGCAGTCGATGTAGGTTTGTTACGCAATTTATTAATTATAGACCAAGTTTCTTTCGGCTTATCTATGCAAATTTGTTAGAACGGTTCGAACATTATTGAGAAACTTCAAAACCTGCTCTCGTAGGTTTTTATAGTTAATCGGCGATTTCATTTTCTTCTATTCCTTCATGACCTTTATCTAGATTACGGGTTTTTAAGCATTTCCAGACCATCCGAAATTTAGTGTTATTTGTTCTAACTGATTATATGGTCGCTTGGCTGTCAGACAGAATATAAATTCTCTTGTCTTTAATACGCTTTTGCAGACATTCTTGGACAGTTAGATCTCTCATAAGTGTTTCAGCTTGCATAATTGAGGGTGTGCTACTTAGGGCTACTGTTGATGAATATTTTTGAACATAAACTAGATAAGAAGATGTCTTCTTTTTGTTTGAGAAAAAGTGTGAAGTGTTCATCTTCAAATGAGTCTTTAAAATGGATGATCGCTGCTTTGAGTTAATTTAATTGTAGCTACTAAAAGTGTCAGTTTCCAGGTGACGCTAATTATTTTCAAATAATTAAAATTTTTTCATAAAGTTATATGTTATTGCTTTTGATTTTAATACCGGAAAAACAACGTACTGAATTCATTTCAATATTTGCTTTACTCATTGAATATTCTTATAATGACACATTTCTAGTTTTTGCTGCAGAATATATAACAGAGTTTGTTTATTTTGTTTAAAGAATATACATTTTTGTGGATTATTTGTAAAAAAACGTAAGTAACATTAGTTGTTTTTTTTTGCTTTTGATATTACCCTTTCACTAATTATAATTATCAAACAAACTCTCTTTAATCATTAACCAGGCTTCCGTTTCCCTTGTTTTGCGTTCCTTCTCATTTATCCGTTGTCCCAAGACATTACAGTAAAACCCTTTTTGCCAATGTTGACTTGGTTGGTTTTGTTTTGGCAATGGTCTTTTGGGACGAATCGCTTTAAAACCGCTGGACCGACCGGATGGACGAAGCGTTGTACCGTAGAATTTGTTGTTTTACCAATGAATTTATTGAAAGGAGATAAAGGATCTCTCTGAAAACGACTACGTCGATGTTAAAACCGCGTCGCGACGCCCTAAGCGCTTCGTGTTTAAACAGGAGAAACGAATACGGTTCGAGGGCTCTCTGCCACACACGACTCGAATTGATGATTGGAAAACGAACGAAGAGATGAATGTATAGAAAAAGATTATTTATATTAAGTAAAGTAAATTTGTAATAAATTCTAGCAATTTTAATTAAATTGAATTGAAATTGAGAAAATTAGAAGGATACAATTGATTGCGTGCGATTTCAGTACAATGCATGATGGAGTTGGAACTCCGCGTTAATTAGTCGCTGGAAATCGATATATCCGGTCGTAAGCTGACTGTTTCCGTTTTGCATTTATTGATTGTTCTTTTTATATTCTTTTGATTGGTACAACGCTTTTGCTGATTTGTACAAAAATTAATCTTTTGTGGTGATGGTGGTGGCGATGTGGAGTAATAAATGGAATCAAATCAAAAGCTTTGAAGCATTAGGTGAGATTTTCGCAAAAGCGCTTTATGTGTAATTTGGAAAGAGAGAAAAAACTTCTAGAATGGCAGAATTGAATAACTATTTTTCTTTTCCGATTCTAGTCTAAGCTACTTACGTCGTCGTACTTTATAGGGATTAACGTTTGAGACTCGTATATTTATTCACAAATATAAGTAAGAAAATAAAGAAGAAAGAGAGAGAAAAGAAGAGGGGAGAAATATGTTTATACCAAAATAATTTTTTTTAAATAACGTTACTTTAAATCTTACCGTCTCTGCTAGACGAACTAATAGAACTGTCTGGATGGCCAACCGCACTTTCAAACACTAATCCTAAAACGTAAAAATGGCGTTTGAGTTTTCAATTACACATAAACTAATAAGAGTAGGCAGTTTGCGCATTAACACATAATGACAATTAGCGGTACTGATCTCGTTATGAGATAGAAATAATATCTAGATAACGTATTAGTCTTTTATATTAAACTTTCATATTGGACTTTTATATTAGAATTTTATATTAGATTTTTATATTAGACTTTTATATTAGACTTCAGTCTTTACATTAAGATTTATTATTCTGAGCACTGTCTTTAAAGTAATGGATCGGACGCCGGCAATCAGAAACAATTAATCCTAAGACTAATTGGCCATTATAGTACCGCAAGGGTAGCTATAGACTTCTGTCATTTGAAAAAGCTAGCTAACGAAATGTGCATAAACACCACCGCCAATGTAGCTTTAATCTAATAATGAGGCTACGATTACATCCACTAACAAAACGAAAACGTGTTCTCGGGCGTGCAATGCTTTACAAAAATATCTTTGGCTATCTATCTGACTTTTAACGTCAACTCAAAATGCAATGATATATTTGTAAAGACTCCGCAGTAACGCAAGCCTCTCTCTTAGACTAGGTAGGATAGATAAGTGCCTATTATTACATTAAATTTAACTAGTCTGAAGATTGCTAACTAGTCCACTCAGTGAACATTAACTACAAAGATACACACAAGATTTCACCTTTCATAAGATTAAGCTATCACTGTTACACCAAGTCATGTCTGATACACCTTGTATATCGACTTTCTACTGAGACACCCTTTATATAATTTATTTTGCATATGCTTAACTATTATATAATCTTTGCTAATCAACGTAATCTACTACTGATTTAGATTGACAATGGTTCTACTCTAGGTACCAATAATTAGTAATTATATTTTTGTCACAAGAAAGTGCAATATTAACAAAATATATTATGACAATAAACCATAATTAGATCTACGTTACTGTAAGATTAATTCTTAAAAGTCGATTTATCGAGATAATCAGATGATTCTGTTTATGAGATTAATTCCATTCTTTCATTATTTTTCTTTAGCTAAACAATAAATCAACTCTTTTAACTTATGCGATAATTGAGAAACTCAGTAAGACAACCTTACGTTTAGATGTTGATTTGGTGGATGTGTTTAAGCGGGTAGATGATCGTGGGCAATTGGCAATATAAAACACTAAGAATTAACTAATAATTATAACAGCACTAAACATATTCACTGCTAAATTTGGAATGCCTTTTGGCTTGTAGAGTCAAGTGTATTAAGTTGGCACATGTGGGAATATTTCTATTCTTTTAGGGGGTTTTGAGGGTCAAAACACACAAATGATGATCTAAAAATAAATTTTTCTCGTGGTTTGCTTGGGTCAAAGTGACCTAAATAAGCAGGCTTTTACACAAATTTAATCTTGAATTAAAGTAACACATTTTGTATATTGCTAGAAGATTTGACTTTTTTTTACATCTCTATCAACACAATTTAGATTACCAATCCAATGAAACCACCGCTCAATTTTGACATTTGGTTGATAATCTTTTTTGACAGGCTTTATACAAACAAATCACTTCATTCATTTTACATGCCATATAGCCTATTATATAGCAAACATTTAATTAATTTATCATCATACAGTTCACTGCTGAACATAAACCTCTCTTAACCTAAATCATTTTGTTCGGTTTTTGGCATCTTGGATCCAGTTTGAAGATATCCTCTTGAAATCCTTTGTTCATCGAGTCGGCGGTCGTCGCTTCTTTCTGGTTCTGCTTCGATTCTAAGACGCTATTCTATTATTCTCTTTGTCCATCTATTATCTATTATCAGCCCAATTCCATTTTAAGTGAGTGACTCTTTCAGTTGCATCCATGACTTTTGTTCTTCTACGTAGTTCTTTATTCCGGTTTTTATCTTGCAATGTCACTCTAAAGCTCGTCAAGTATTTCTTATTTTATTGATAGTTTTTGCCATGTTTTTGAGCCATATGTCAACAACGAAAGAAAGCCTTGACCAAACATCTCTTCTTTAAGACAAATTAAAATATCTGATTTAAATACATGCTTCAGCCTGCCAAAGGCAGCCCAAGTCAGTCCTATTATTTTGTTTTGTTTGCAGGTCAGGTTGTATCTTTGCATTTGGATTTTATGTTCCTGATAATTGTAAGATGTTACGTATCAAATTTCTTCTTTTTCTGTCATTAGGTTACAGCTGAAGGGTAAGTGGTCTGAAATCAGCACGATTTTGTTGACAAAACGTAGGTGGCTTAGCCTTTTCTCTATTTAAGTTTATGCCCTTATGGTCTAATTCAATCTTTTTAAAGATATATTTTATTAGAGTTGTCTAAAGTTTGGGGAAAAATGTGTTGCCTTGTGGGACGTCTTTTTCGATTCTGAACCGCTCGGTTTCTGCTTTTACTATTGCTTGCTGATATATGTGTTGTAATATGGAAATGTAGCGATGGCCTATTCGGCAGTTTGTGAGGACTTTAAACAGTTCCTGGATGATCAACTTTCTTAGTTGTTGATTGAGTTATTGTAGGATAAAAATTACTTATTTTATTACAATATAATGAAAAAACTGTCCTAAAATATAAAGATTACTCTTATCTATTTTGTTTATAACCTAATATTTTTACCGCTTACCGTCAATGCATAACAAACCTTTTATTGTACGGTGCAAATTAAAGATATTACCTGCCGCAAATATTTATCAACATATCTAAGACTGTATGTCATTAAACAAAAATTGTTGGTCGCGGCCACCGCTCCAACAGTAAAAGTTTTATGGAAAATTATTCATAGACAATAATCGAAGAAGACATTTAGTGCACGCCGTCTCAAACTCAGAAGAAGAAACTTACGGCTTTTATAAAACAAAACAAGAAAATCTAATTTCAAAAAAGCCTAAGACTCTTTCACAACAAGAGATACTTAAATTTTTCCTGGATGCAACGGTTGAAATCTATTTGATTTCTATTAAATTTTGTGGTTGTATTGATTATTTTAGATTTGTTGTGTGTTGGCATTGTTAGGGCTTTACGTAATGAAAAACTTTTAAATTTAAGTGACATAAGGCGCACAACAACAATTCTGGTTGTTCATATAACTGAAACAAAGACCAACAGGTTTACATTATTAGTAATTACTTTAGAATTTGAAGAAAAAGTAAAATTCGTAAAATTATTTAAAAAATATATAATTTGGCGTCTTGAGCAGATGTTCCACGACAGATTTTTTCTAAATTATAGAAGTAGCAAATGCACAATCCAGCCAGTTGGATTCACTTTTGGGAGTGTACCAAACAAAATTGTTAATGATTTGGATTTACCAGAACCATCTCATTTATACGGAACATTATTTTTGTCAAACGTAATCAAACTTTTGTAGTAAAGACAATTTAAAACGCTACGGAGGGTAAAAAAGCGACACAATTGAAGAAACCTATGTTGAAGAATCTGTGCTCAATAGAACAAAAATCGCAAAGACAATTTTAGGTGAAGATCAAACTTACAGCATCTTTGATACTATTGATAATACTACAAAAAACGTACAAATTGTCAACATCGACAATAATCTTCAAACATTTTTAATTCAAGGTCTGTCGTCTTTAGGAATAAATTTTTATAATGCATATAATATAATGCATTTTATAATATAGCAAAAAAATAGTAGATTTGTTTTATATTCGCTGTTCTTTTTCTAACTGTTAATTTTCTTAGAGTAAAATGTCACAAGTTAAGAAATTTCAGTATTTTTTAATTCTTATGATTAGCGATAAAATTTTGTATGTACCGCGTCAGTAAAGTTCGCTTGGCTCATAATCTCAGACTCGTTCGATAAAAAAGCATTTTACTGACTTGGTACATAAATAACTATTACAGTATTTCCTTTACGAATTAATATTAATTATTTAGAAAAAACTTGTATTAGGTATAAGCATTAGAATTTATAAAATGATGATGTACCTCCCTGTTGAAATCATTTAAATCTAGTCTTGCTGTGTAATTCAGCTTAACCGATTTTTATTGCCTTGGATAGTTGTAAAACAAACGTTAAAGCATGTCTATAATATCGTACGTTTCTGCGTATAAACTAGTATTAAGTAATTAAACTTACATAAAATTAACATAGGTGATGCAAAAGAGTAGATCTAAATAATTTATACAATGACCAGTTAAAATTGAAAAAAATACAAACTGATTTTTTTCTAGTTTGTATGAATTTTGAATAAATAAATAAATAATTTATTAGTAATATTAAATTAAGTTTATGAAATCTTTAATTTGTCACTTGTATTTTAATTTATGGTGTAACTGTCGCACTCTTGCAGAGCACTTGAAAAGATTGCAAATATTTGGATTATTTGAATTATGGTTCAGTCATGCATGAAACAATTAATTAGCCTGAAAAAACTAAATGTACTTTAAAAATTCCAAACTTGAAAAGAATCTTTTAAATTACTCTTCCTATCTGACTTCGAGGCTTTACTTTTATTGCCCCAGCTTTAAAGAAATCTAGAGAAGCTGCATTATCCATCCTTTCTGTAGCTTTAAATTATTGACCCCAACATTTCTGTATTATTTTCCATTCCTCCACTACATTTTAATTAATAATCCGAGGTTTAGATAAACCCTTGAGGTCGGAAAAATGGTTGTTTTTGCTTTTATTCAACGTCTGCACTACAATGTGGAGTTTATTTATTTAAAAATCTATATCCGAACGGGGGAAATAAACAAGTAATTCTGAGTCGAGTTTCCTCTCTAAAATTTTATGGTTTGTTTCTGTAGACTTTATTGAAAATTTACTGAAATATTATATTTACAAAGCTCTAATACAAGTTAATTTGTGTTACATCTCTAGAATTTACATTATTTTCTTCAAAGATTTGAGTTTCTGCTTTTATTTATTTCTACAAAGAAAGTTGAAATTAATTATAAAATTTGCTTTGCTAAGAGGTGTCTATTTGAATTTCAGTAGAATGAATATATTTGAATTGGAAGCATTTTAATTAATGCATCTTGAAAAAATTACTCTTGTTTTGAGTTTTGATTCAGAAAATTATTTCTTTTTGTGTCAATCAGGCATTATGAAAAATAAATAGATAAAATAACTGATAATTATTTGAAAGGTAATGTACAAAATTACATTTTTGTTTTAGAAGAGAATTATATACCCGTCTTACTTTAGCCACCTCAATAGCCAGATTGGTTGCCAATCAATAAAATGTGTGATTATATAGATATTCAAATTTAATATTTTAGTGCAGACGCTAGAAGTAGCCAAGTAAGTATGCTAAATCTGAGTGACGGCAACTATGACCGCATTCTTATACTTTCGTTAAAGAGACGTTAAATAATAACAAAACACATCTTGCCGTCAGGTGTGATAATTTCTTCCCCTTGAATATTTGTCTTCATGAATTAAGAGAAGTAACTGTAGATAAAAATCGTACCGGCGTAAGCGATAAATATATCTAGCGTAAATCTATAACTAATTTTTTTTTTCTAAATTTTTTAATCATATAAGCACTGAAAACAAACTATAAAAAATTACTGTAAAATAATAGAGATTCTTTTCAATTCTATTACAACAAAGAGAAAGAGAATCAATCAAATGATTTTCTATCATGTACTCCATACTCTTGTTACGAATAAGAGTAGAGAAGAAAAAATAAATCAAAAAAATTGACCGACATGATCCACATTCTGAATCTTTACTCAAATCCGTTGTCGAAATGTGATACTTGCATCATGCATACTCACTTACCCCGGTCTTAATTCCTGACACAGCGACTTTAGACCAACTTGTCATTAAGTAAAAGATTCTTAAGAGTTCCGTTCAAGAATACTTTAATAATAAAATTAATAATCTCCTTCGTCAACTGCAAGATGTGCATTTGTGAGCAAACTATTAGTTTTTTCAGGAAAATAGCAAGCAACATCGGTTAGAAGCTAGCTTTTCTCAACATCAACGTTAAGACACTAGATTTTTGCATATAAGTCATTCTAAATGTCAATTAAACAGGTTATTAAGGTGATTAAACAAGTTATTACTTTAGCGCTTTTTATCTCAAACGCATACCTATGTTATGCAATTTATTTTAATTTCTATTAACAAAATAAAAAATAAGATTAAAACAAATATTTATTTAAATTAAATCTGTAGACTTGGATATGTTTCGCGCCTATTGGAACTCTATAGCAAGTCACTGCAACTTTAATCAAATAAAAATGTGCTTCCACTTGCTGAAGAGTTCTAATAATAACAAAACATGTCTAAATCAACAGATCTGCTTTGAATGAATTAGCTTTAACCTTATTTTTTTATTTTGTTGCAAAGAAGAAAGATAATATGTCATGAGTATGCGTTTGAGACAAAAGGTGCTAACGCGAGAACAACTAAGTTCTCAGCGATATACATTTTGCCTCAAATTGTGGCTATTAAAACTGACATCTACTACTAAGAGTGACCTATATGCGTTAAACATGTAGAAACTTGGTTCCTCAACTTTGATGCAAAATGTTGCTGTTTTGTCTATATGACAAAAGTAATAGGCGCTTGGGTGAATGTAAACTTGTTACTGAAAATTTATTCAAATGAGAATAAGTTGCGACTTTCAACATATTCTTCTCTTATGAGTTCCAATCAAAACGAAACGGGTACAAGTCCACGAATATAGTTTGAATGAATTTGTTTTGATCGTATTTCTTAAATTCTTCAAATTATGAAATATCATTTCTCAAATGATATTTAGTTTTTGCTTCTTTTACTTATTTTATCTTATTTAAAAATTTTGTAGTATAATTTATTTTCTCTGATTTCACAAAAGAAAAATTATAAACTTTGTCTTTGGAAACTTTACAGATTAGTTTCGGTACTTTTCTAACAAAACTTTGAAACAATAACGCTCTAAATGACTTATATCTGAATCTATCTTAAATATTTTACTTTCTGTGATGTTTTGTGGACCAACAATATCATAATCTATAGTTGTTTTTTCCTGTATTAGTTTGTATCTCTCTCTCATTTCTTTCTTTACTTTCGATTGAAAAAAATTCTTAGCTTGATACCAATGTAAGCAATATTGTTTAATTATTTTGTTTATAAATAAATAGCTTTCAATATAGTTTAAATTTATACCCTATATAAATTTATTGCATATTTTCGTTTTACTAGAAAACAATTAGGGTACAATTACGTCAATTTTCAAAGCTCCATGAATTGCCACCTGCTGCCAACCGTCTTCTTCATACATGAACCTCTCTTTTAATTAGCTTGGTTTTTTTATTGTGCTACTACTTTATTTGAACAATATTATTCTTTCCTGAATACAAAAAGATATAATTCAATTATAATAATGTTTATTGCTACACCTACAATGTTCACAAAAGTAATGAATTTAGATATTTTGTTCAAGATTTCTAGAATTAAACTTTATTCTTTTCTCTTTTGGCTTGCATTGTTTTTCTTTTCTTTTTTTTTCGCTTTTTTATTTTGTTTTTTTTTCACGTACTATACTTAAATTTTTTTTCTTGTTCAATCCTTCTCTCTCTCTCTTTAATTATCATTTTTAATCATTTGTTTTTTTTTATTGTGTCTTTTTTCTCCAGTTTGTTTTATTTTACCTCGCTGCATTTATTCGTTGTGTGCTCTAATGTTTCTGTTTCTCTGTTTACATCTATTTCCTCTTTTTTTATTTCCACAACTAAATCTTGCTACCATTTTTCTCTCTCTTTCTTATTTTCTCTTTTTACAAATTTATGCAACTCTTTTGTGATCATACTATTGTACCTTTTATTGTAGGTACTTGCTTTCTGTTGTTTTACTTCTCTTTTATTGTTTGTCTATGTATCTATCTCTCTCCTTCATTTCCCTATGTACTCAATGTTTTGTTTCTTTTTTTTTCTTGATCTTTTCTACGCTAAACTCTTTTTCTTTATGGTACTTTTTTTGTATTTATTTATCTGTTTTTTTACTCTCTATCAACTTGCTCTCTTTCAATATCTCACACCCTTCTCGCTCTCTTAATCTATTCTCGAACTTTTTTGTTTTTTTTGTTTCTATTTAAATCTCTTTTTATATATTTTTAATTTTTTTTTTTGCTTAATTCTAGCTCCTATCTCACATATTTTGCTTGCACTCTTTCTATCTTTACTCTTTTTTTCTATTCTCAAATTTTCGCACCATACAAGATTACACTTTTTACTAGATTTTCTAAAAATAGCATTTCTATTTCATACTTTTTTTCAAACTTTTCTCTACCATTCCTCGCACTACTGCACACGTTTGGTTCTTCTTTACCCTTTTATATTTGTTCCTTTTCTTAAACATATATCTCAAATTCTTCTATTTTTTAATATGCTCTTAGTTTTTCTTTCTAATTTCTAACCAATTTTTTTCTTACTTTCTTTGTAAACACTATTCTTTGTTTTACATTCATTCACCTCAAATCCTTTCTTATTCATGTACTTTTTTGCGTTTTTAATCATTTTTCGTATTCTTTTTTTTGCTTGCCACCATCACTATGTCACCTGCATACACCAGCATCCACACTTTTTTTCCACCTAGTTTTACTCCTCCTTCTTGTTCTTTGGTTAGCACTTTGTCATATAACTTTTTGCCCTTGGTTCTGTGGTGCATGTTTTCCTGTATTTTTTTTATGTAAACTATTTTTGTTCTATTTTTTTTCAGCATTTTTTTAATGCTTTCTAAAATTTTTTTTAGTTTTTTGCATTTTTTATTTTACCATTCATTGTTCTTCTCTACTTATGCAATTATCCAGTTGCCTATTATTTTTGTAATATAGAAGGAATGACGACATCTATTGGAAGCTCTTTACATTTTTTTAATAGATATTGTTATAAAATTGCCTAGTTTATTACCTTAGTGATTTAACTACACGTATTCTATCAAACTTGTTTTTTGTTTTACGAGATAAAGGACTATTTATTTAACGCAGCATTTGTCATCAACAAAGCTGGAAGATAATAAAATAAACTTGTCACTTGACTATATTTTGTGTTTGGAGGATAAAAAAGAAGAGTAAAAGATGATGTTTGATTGCCTTTTCCTTAACCATCACCTTCTCGAAAGTATTGTCCAAGCTGTTCTGCAAATGATTATCCTTGAACACAATAGGGCACCGGATTACCTTCTATTATAAGGAATATAATAGATCCCGTGCCGTGTCCGGGAGCAAATTGTCTGAACAGGAAGCGTAGGAACCGACGTGTGAACAGGTGTTCGCAACAGCAAATTCGTGGCATGGAACAATACTCCTCAATGATCATGATCACCATCATCATGATTTCAATATGAAACGAAACGAAATAGAATGTTTTTTCATTTTTTTGGAATTCAATGTATGTGACGGACGAGCTGAATTTCTGGAAGATGATGATACGCACCTGCTGAAGTGATAACTGACATCTATCGAACGATGAAATAAAATTGCCAATATTGAACGAAAACTTATTTACACAAAAAAAAACTTTGAGGTGGGAAGAACTCTTCACAAACTTTTAAATTTACACCATCATATCTCTCGTAGATCAATCAAAAATTATTTATATTTTCCGACAAAATCAATGGCTTAACGCTCTCAAATCCGCACTATAATTTTCTTGGATTTTCCAAACCCTTCATTTAATTCATCTAACATTTCATCCCTTTCTACGACATTATCTAAACTGGATCATTTCAGCGTGGTCTTTATAATTTAATTCAAAGGATATTTAAATCTGACAGACTCTTATTCATTCCCAATTATGCATTCTGAGCTTTCATTTTCTCTTCTGTTCATTTCATTAAAAAGTATGCTCATTCTGCTTAATTCCTTCCCAAAAAAACATGATTTGTTGTCAAATCGTTTTATATTAACAAGCAGCAGGACCAGGGTTTAGCAAATTAGTCTCGCACACACTTTTAGATTCAGAAGTGTCTAGTTTGTGGTAAAATATGTGTGCCTTGACAGCATATATTTCCGCTTTCTACACTTCCAAAACAGAAATTTATACTCATTTCTGGCGTGACATACAGGGAAGACATGTTATAAACTCAGACGCACCAACATTGCCTAATCTCAAGAGATTTCGTTATGTGCAAAAGGAAAATATTGATATAAATGAACGAGCAGGGCAACAGTAGAAGAATTTATGACAATAAAGTAGCCAGTTTCCCGCATAAAAACAAAAACATATTATTTATTCAAATTTATTTATGAAGCAAAAGGTAAAATAACTTATCAAGCTCAACTAAGGTATTTAAGTTATTATTTCTTGTATTAATAATCCCCTCAATTAACAAAAATTGATTGAAACCAATTTTCTGATAATGCTTTACATCTTTTTGAGCTGTTAATTCAGAATGTAATTCAGAAAGTATTAATTAAATATCAGCAAAGTCAACTGTTGGTCAGAAAATATCAATTGTAATCTAGATTACAGAAAATATTCAAATGTAAGCAGAAATTATCAATAAAAGCTAAAGAGCTCTCAAAGGTAATCGATTGAATTTAAATAAGACTTCTAATAAAATTATTACATAAATATGCAAAATCCAACAATGATTGCTCTTAAAATTAATTTTGTTTTGTTTTATTTAATTGGCAGCAACAGAATTAAAGGTTTATTCAAGTTAATGTCAATAAGCTTCATACTATTTATAATTATATTTAACGCTTTTTTTTTAGTTTCAATTAATTATTTATGATTTTCAGTTGATAATTTCTGATTTGCATTCAACTATGTGTTTTAAAATTCAAATAATACTTTTTTAAATTAAAATTTCTTTATGAATTTTTAACAACGATTGAGAATTTTATTGAGATTGTTTCACTGTTTTACTATGACTGTGTGTTGTTATTGCAATCAAAAAGCTGTAAACAGCCCTAGCTGCATGGTACGCCAGATTAGAATGCATTCAGGTTGTGTTAAACGGTCTAGAATACCTAAAAAAATCAAAAAATTCCAGTGATTTGCTGTGTTAAAGATCTTTAAAAGAAGGCCAAGTCAAAGGCTGAAATCACTATAATAAATTATCTGAAGTCTGATGAGTTTTCATCATTTTAAAAAGTGAGGCGAAGTCTTTACGAGATAGTAATGCCGGCCTTGTCCGGCTCTTATCTATTCCAATTTTTTCTACACAATCACCACATCAGTTAGATATAAATGTAAACATAGCTAAGACTACAAAAAATGATGGAAGGACAGAGGCTAGCTAAAATCCAAAACAAACACAGCCACAGCTGTTACATTATACTCGTGACAAAAAAAATGTCACAGATGATACAATTAAAACCCTTGAAAACTGTCAAAAGAAGATAATGAAAAACATGATTGAATTATCTTTATCCTCCCTAAAAGCTTTACATATTCCAAAACCTAGTATAGAAGATGATAAAGTATGGAAAAAAGTTGAATCTAAGAAAAAATAAAGCAAGGAACGAAGCAAAAGTAGTCAAGCACCGATTATTAAGAAAAAAATGTACCAGAACATTTTGGCAAGCAGACGCTGATAGCGGACTTGCGACTGCTAAGAAAAGACCCTAAAGGCACATCAGAAAGTGACATGCACAAGTTCTTAAAATCTAAATTTTAAAATATCACTCTTACAGTGAAAGCACTCAACTGTAACAAAACAGATGCTTCTTTATACTAGGCTTTGACTACGTTGACTTAGAAATGGTAAGAGACGTCTTAATATGGTCAAAAGGAATCGTTATCGACCGGTATTTTTTTCCAAAAGTAATACCGAAAAAGAATGCAAAATAACCAAAACTGTATTTTTCATTCTAAATCTAAATATTCGAAACAAAACAAACGCATTCAGTGTGTTTTTTTAGTCAATTGATTACCTTGAAATTTTATGTTTGACAGAATCATGGATGACTAAAGAAGAGGTTCAAACTCAGTTGTTTATATAAATCTCCCGGGGGAGATGATGGTTTATTTTATAGCTCTTTAGAAAAACTTTTACAATGTCAAACTGTGCCAAATGTTAAACAAATTTGCTGCGACAATTTTAACATTGACTTTCTAAATACACATTCAAGGCCTGCAGATGTTATAAATGTATTTGCATCGTATTAATGTTTAATATTTCGCTTGTATTAATGTTTTTCGTGTACAAGGGGCTAGTTTTACCAAAATTGATAATATTTTTGTTTTCTAGATGACTCATATTATTTCGCAAAAACAACTGATACTTGTTTATCAGATCACCTAGATCAAATTATTCAATGTAATATTGCATTTGAAAGAAACAAATTTCTTCAAAAAGAGTTTTTTCTAAAAAGAACATACATAATTGTAAATATTTTTCTAAGTAAGAAAAACTGGGGGGAGGTATACAACACTGTAAATCATATTGAAGCACCTGACAAATTTTTTGAAATTATAGTTTGAGATTGTTATTCCTATGAAAAAGAATAGAAACAAAAAAATGCTTAAATCAAATAAGTGGATTACCAGAGAACTAATTGAACAAGGTTTATTTTTACGCAAGCTGTATCAATTATTAAAACAAAACAATAATTCAATAAATCACTATAAATTTATAAAAAAGCTTTATCAAAAAAATTTACAAAAAACTTATTATTTTTATCAGACATGTTCACAACTGAGGTGTATAATATATATCAAAGAAATTTCAGAAAAGGATTCATCGGGAATTGGTAACGTTCCGTGTTCATTACTAAAGAAGTATCAGATTATCTGTTGACTCCTGTCACTTATCTGTTGAATATTTCATTTGCAAAAAGTTGTTTTGCTAAAATCTGCAATAATTGTACCACTTTACAAAAAAGATGATGCTTGTCAAATAGAAAATTATAGACCCATTGCACTGCTTTCAGCATTTTTAAAACTTTATGAGGAAGATTTCCTACAGAGATTAAGCTTTTTTATGCTTAAATATAATCTTATATCAGCCAATCAATATGGGTTTGTTAAAGGCCGTTCCACCCAGGATGCGCTAATGTCATTTTGTAGCAATATAATCCAGTCAATTAATAAAAATCATAAAACAATCGGTATATTTAATAATCTGTCAAGAGCCTTTGACGTAATAAATTATTTACACCTAATCAATAAATTTGAAAAATATGGAATCCGGGGTCCACCGCTACTAGGGATAACATCATATCTAAGTGGGTGAAGTCAAATTGTAAGGGTCAAAAACGAAGATAACGTTTACTTTTCAAAAAAAGTTTTAGTGGGTACCAGAGTACCACAAGGAAGCGTTTTAGGTCCAGCTCTATTTATTTTGTTTATAAATAACCTGCCTCAAAGGCTTTATGATACTTTTTCTAGCTCGTTATGTGCAGTCGACACTTCTTGCTTAGTAAACTTCAATAACAACAGTCATTTATGCAAATTATTCCTAGAGTTGTGTCACCAAAATGTAAAACTGGTGCTGTCGAAATGGTTTAGTCCTGAACCTAACAAAATTATTAAGAACTTACAGAAAGTTTTTGAAATAAAATAAAAATTTAGAAATATTTTTAACAATAATTAGAAATATGTTCAATTTGAGCCGTACAGGCTCTTGTAGAGCTTACTTTAAGCAAAATAGAATTCTGACCGTTTATTTCTTATATATACAGAAAAAAAATTACATTAGTTGCAGTATAATAGCGTTAAATGTACTTTTAAAATTTTGCTTCTATAATCTTCTATTACTGTACAGTAATAAAAGAATCTCTCAAAAAATTGTCTAAGAAAATTTTATAAACATTCTTCATATAAGACGAGATGTTTGAACAGATTGTATCGCATTGTTTTTGCATTACTTAGACACATAATTATTTCCTTTTTATTCATTTATTACAAATATTTAAACCTGTGGCGTTTGTTTGAAAACTGAAAGCGAGAGATTTAAAGTCTTTTGGATGTAGTAATTTATTGTCAGTCTATTAGCTTTTGCAACGATGAAAGGCCTATATAACGTTATTTCATTTAAACTATTAAACATGCTCTGAAACCCAGAAAAAGCCGTTTAAAAAAAATGACGTTAACAAATTTTAATATTTAATCTAAAAGGCCCGCCAGAGAAACATATTTATTTAAAAGGTCAATAAACACCAAACTAATTTTTTAGTTTTTTTTTATTTGAAAATACAATATTTTAAGTTTTTTGTTCATAGTTTATACTGTCTAAAAAATAACATTGTTTAAATGCTAACTCTCATTGTGCAATTTAGGGTGATTCATTTCCGCAAAATTTTTTTTTTTTCGGTGCTCATGAAAAATATTAATCTACATATAGAAAAAAAAATTCCTACCAAGTTTGAGCTCTTAATATTAATTTTAAGTACTTACAATAAAAATTTAAAGTTTTACCATTTAAAATGCATGTTAAAAAATCTTTTTTTTTTCAAATTTTTAATGCTTAGCCGGCTTTTACAATATTGCAAATCGGTTTGATGGACCTTGTGGGGAATTTCACGCTCTTCAAAAAAGCCTTAAAGTTTTTTTGTGTAACTCGCACTGGTTCACCGTTAATGTCGTCAAAGTACAATTTTTGAAAAAAATTTAATTTCTTTTAATTTTTCGAGCAAATCACCAATGGTAGGAAAAAAAAAAGACTGACTCATAAAAAATAAGTTATCCAACCAATATTTAATGAATTTACAGCCATTTTTATACCGGAAAACGTAAGAAATTGATAAAAACTAACTCATAATGTTATGTAGATTTATTTTTTCTGTTTATTATCATTATATTTCCCTACACTAAAAATTTTTTTTAAATTACATATTATAATTTCTCACTCATAATAAATATTAAAACAACACACAAATTAATAAAAAAACTACAAGAATAAAATTATAACATAGATCTTGCAATTTTTCAACATTTCTGTCGTTTACCAAAAAAATAAAAATGAAGATTATTTAATTTTTTGTAGCAAAATTCCTAAATTAGCAAAAAATTTAATTTTTTTCATTGTTAACTTTATTCACGCCAGCTTTGTATAAGTAGAAATCATTCTTTGAAAAACTGCAGCAAGCAGTCCCAAGATGGCATATCCTATCATTGCTCTAGTTAATTAGCATGATATTACCGTCTCTATTGTCTTTGTTGACAAATTTGACCCTTTATGGCATACCTAACCTCAAAATAATTTTCTCATTGTTTGTTGTATTAAGTGATTAATCCGAGAATCCATTGACGCTGATACTAAGACAGAATAAGCCAATTTTTTTATAAACTATATTCAAATTACTTTTTTTAATATCAATTTTTCGCTGTCACTTGTGTTTAATGGTATAAATCGTATTTACATTATTTCTTGATATTCTTCAGTATTTATTTGATTATATTTCATTAACTTTCTAACCTAACTATTGTTCATTATGACTGAAGTAATTGGTAATAGGACATGACTATTTAGATGTTTATCACATTTCTGTACATTTTGATTAAATTTTTGTTGCTTTTTTATGAATTCATGTGTTGTTTTTGTATTCATTATGAGTAAAAAATCATACTAATTTTAAAAAAGTTCTTAGTGTAGGGAAATATAATGGTAATAAATAAAAAAAATAAATCTAAATAACATTATGAGTTAGTATTTATCAATTTCTTACGTTTTCCGGTATAAAAATGGCTGTAAATTTATTAAATATTGGTTGGATAACTTTTTTTTCTTCCTACCATTGGTGATTTGCTCGAAAAATTAAAAGAAATTATATTTTTTTGAAAAATTGTACTTTGACGACTACTACCGGTGAACCAGTGCGAGTTACACAAAAAAACTTTAAAGCTTTTTTGAAGAGCGTGAAATTCCCCACAAGGTCCATCAAACCGATTTGCAATATTGTAAAAGCCGGCTAAGCATTAGAAATTTGAAAAAAAAAAGATTTTTTAACATGCATTTTAAATGGTAAAACTTTAAATTTTTATTGTAAGTACTTAAAATTAATATTAAGAGCTCAAACTTGGTAGGAATTTTTTTTTCTATATGTAGATTAATATTTTTCATGAGCACCGAAGAAAAAAAAAATTTTGCGGAAATGAATCACCCTATTGTGCATACATTGATTAAGTCGATTTTGGAAGTTCGTCTCCACTCTTTGCAGCATATAAATCGGTATGTTTGAATAAGCGTCCCGAATATTGTTCTTGAGGTAAGCTATTGTCTGTGGTCAATCGACATAAACCAGAGTTTTTAAATAACTTTTTAAATAAAAATCGCGCAGAGCTAAATCTGGAGAGCGTGTCGGCCGCGTAAAATCGCCTCTGAGTGAGATGAGGTGGTCTGAGAAATGTTGTTTCAACAAATCTATTAAACCTTGCTCTTTTCTTTAAGGCTTGGAAAAAAAATCTCTCAATCATGTTCCTGGAACGAGCTGCATTTATTAGAACTGCGCGCTCGTTTTCTTCAAAATAAAAAAGATCAATTATTCCTATTACCAACATCGCATACCTGACAGTAACTCGTTCACAATGAAGTGGCTTTTGGTTCACCCGAGTTTTCATGGCTTCAATAACGCATGTTTGGTTTGTTGACAAAAAGTAGAACGAACTTCAAAAATCGACTACACCAAAGTTTTCACGTTGGGAGTCGTTATTTAACCGATGTCATTTTCTAGACTCTATATAAAAAATACTTGAAACAATGTATTATCAAATTAAAAAATAATTAAAACAATAACTGAAGTGCTTCTTTTTCAAATAAGTAAATTTCTCTGACGCACCCTGTACACTTATTTATAAATTACAAAAAAGAGAACTGCAGTGATTTTATAGTTTTAACTTTGTTCGGCAGCTCTTGAGTGCCGCTTCAAATTTATTCTCTATGCTTTGCTCACTAAATGTAAACAAGGCACTTCACATAATTAAGAGAAGAGAGTATGAGCTTTTTTCTTAGTCAACGTGGACTTGTGTCAAACTGTGAACGCAAATCAGAACGCGTTAAATGGCCATAAATTTCTTAGACTATATCTCACGTCATTCATCTCGTTATAGAAATAAAAAAACCGTAAAGCGCCTTTCGGAATTTTAAGTCTTTGTCTAGCAATTGAACAGCCTTAATCTTAACATCTAGAATCAGCTTATCTAATTACCTAATGTGCTCGACTATTCAATTCATCAATCAATTAAATGTCAAACAATAATTTACTACTCGGTGCACACTTGAATGGTCAAAGAGATAGGTTTAGCTGAATTTTAGTTAAACTGGCATGTCTCCAACTAGCTTAAATTTCTATTGCGAACAAGAGAATTTCTTCAGCTAATTTTGGGTTCAAATAATTGAAGAATTCTGTTGAAACCAATAAAGGTTTGAACGCGCTTAAAAATTTCCAAAAGCTAAATAGCTATGCCTACTAAGTAAAACACAGCTGAAAAATTTATTAGCTTTGAATGTTTTGTATTTATTCCCTAACAATCAGCCAGAATTTACAGTACTGTATAATTAAATTATAAACCCTTAGCTCAAAAGTATGACCTCCAGATTTAAACGGATTATTCATTATTTGCGTAAGCGAGTTACTTACGTAGGTAATTAAGCAAATAATGCACTAATTAGCTAAAATAATATCTACAAATGTATTACAAATGGTATTGGTAGTGGAACTTTGGTCGTAATTTCTGGATCCTAAAAAAACCACGCGTCCGTTTCTGCAGCGTCATCTTCAAAGAACTGACTCTGAAATCCTGGAACAGCGTCTCCAGGGTTTTGACTGTAAAAACGCCTTATCTTGTCTTACAACGTCTTCATTTTCTTTAAAAACGCAGTCAAGCCTGGCCTTCGCTTTATTGCGTTTCTGAGGCAAGCAATTGGTTATTGAGGTAAAGACAGGGAGTGGGAAAAATAGCCCCGTGAAGATAATATACATCTGGGTTTATTGGTTTAATGATGACTTAGCTACTAATCCTAAGCAACATAGGGACCCCAAATGGAAAGAAATAAACATACCGGACATAAAAGTAAGATCAAAGTCAAAAAGCTAAAGAGAGACATAGTGGTAGCATACAACTACCTTCTACATGGACAGAAGTTTACTTAAACTGTTACGCAGCTTGTACACAATATGGTCATTAAGTGTCCTAGACACAGACATCACAAGGATGAAGCAATAAAGCAACGAAGCTCCCGGTAGTCCGGTGGCTGACGATAGTCTGTTTAGAATCTGGCCTAATGAGGGTTGTGGGTTCAAGTTCTACTCAGGCAAAAGTTTTTTTACAAAAAAGATTTTTTTGACAAACAACATGGGTCAGGTCAGGTCAGGTCAGGTCAGGTCAGGTCAGGTCAGATCAGGTCAGGTCAGGTCAGGTCAGCTACAATTTAATGTTTTGTCTTGCGCGCCAAAACTATTAAATTTTAAACTAGAAAAACGATTCTTTCAGATATTTATTGGATAAACCGTTGTTATATCAAAATAATCAACATAGAAAATACTTAAGTAAGGAATTGTCATTTTTCAACTGGACAATTTTTTTATATTCTTTATTTATACAAATAAAACCGGTTCTATAATTTTTTAAGATAAATTTGATATGTTTAGAGATATAAATTTAAAAAGTTTGAAAATTTTAAATTTGGGTACTTCTGATTCTTGAAAAATAAATAAAAAAAAGATAAAAGTATAAATATACTTTTTATTATATTTTTTATGGATAATACAAAAATTAATAAAATCTTTAATAGAGATAAATGCATTGGTTAAACCTGTTCTATAATTGTAAATTAAGCGCGATTACAGTATCGCCGTCTCTTTCTGACACATACGCTGCCTTGGCGTATGGATTATTTGTCGATTATTTATCATTTATTTTAAAAACTATTAGCTTAATCAAAATTGATAAAGAGAGCAATGTTTTTGATAATTAAGTTGTCTACAATTTGTGCTAAGCAAAATTTTTTGAAAAAACTATTTCACAAAAGATATTTGAGCATAAAGCAAAACATGTAATTAAAATTACTTTTATTTATTGGTCGGTTTTACCTATTTGTTATTGCTATAACATATTAAGCTTTTTTATCAACAATAAAAAGTTTGATGGTATTTAAACATTTTTTGAAATCACAATTAAATATAAATAATAAAAATAAACTGATACGCACATAAAGGTTCTAATTGAAAAATATTAAAATAAACAGTACTTATAAATATATGTTTCATGGTTAAATTTGATTGTGTTTAAGTAATAAAAAATTTTTTTTTATTTGAAACATTTGAAAGAAAAAAGTAGTTATAATTGCATGTTCTGATTTATGTTTGAATATTTTTTGTAAAATTGGCTTAAGAAAATGTTAAAAATAACCTGTAGACAACTTAATAATTAATAACGTTGCTATCTTTAATAATCTTGGTAAAGTTATTTGTAAAGATCTGATTTGTATGCAGACCAAACAAGCAAAATATGCACATATAATATGCATCCAAAACATCAAATATATAAATTTAGTTAGGCAAAATATGCAAAAACGCGCATTAAAAAAAATAGCAGATTTATATACACAGTTTTATTATTATTAATACATAATGAGCATATATACATTTAATGTTTCCAGAATATGCTAACTTATTAAAAAACTATGCATATATTTAGGTATAAAACTCAAATCTGACTTTGATCAGTGAAAAAGTTTTATCAAATGCTTCACTGAGAAATCTTAACAATTAAAAAAATATTTTACATAAAGAAACAAGTTTGTTTATAAATTTATTACATTATATTAACAATCACCATTATCATTAGATATTATAATTTACTACCATATGTAATTCTAAATTTACTATTAAATAATTGTGGGTTCTTCAGTGCTTCCAAGGAAACATGAGCCCTGGAGAAGCGTGGTCTGAGAGCGCTCCAGCTTTCATGTACACCTTGTTTTTTTTTGAGCTTCTGATTGGTCAATTTAAATTTACTCCTGAACTTGCTAATTTGCAATATCGACCGACGTAATTGGTGCATATTTAAATGCACCAATTAAATCAGGGTTTAATTCTAATTCAATATCATATTTCTAACTCCAAATTAAACAGATTTTTTCTAATATAATTGTAACCTAAATTCTTTCAAAAATATATTTGACTTTTTTGTTTTCTTCTGCTTTAAAAACTTTACTAATTTTTTCTCGAAATGTGGATACTAATTTAACATACTGAGCTAAAGAGACACAATCAGTTTGCAACTTTGTTATAGTTTCAGAAACAAAATAATAATTAATAAACGCTAGTTCATCCTGTAAAGTTTTTTTCTTGAAATTCTTTTTGACTTTTAAAAATAGCGAGTCACTATTGTTTCTAAATTTTAAGATCAATTGTTGAAGCTAACCACTATATAATAAGACACTCTTAGCGACGCCGCCTAGGGTTGGTCTTAAAAAATGGTCAAAGATACTTTATTGTTATAACGGGTGCTATGAAATTTTTCTCCAGTTTTTTGCGAATTTAAAAGTGAAATACTTCACTTTTACGATCACACCGAAAGACAAGAAGCCGATATATGTTAAGTAAGTAAAATCACAAAACTCTTAGAAATATGCAAAAATGCAAAAATGCAAAAATTAATTAGTGTTAATTGCTTTCAAATTATCTAATTCGTAAATGTACCAAAGGGTTTGATTACTATACCAAAATTGTACTGACAATAACAATGTATCTAAGCTTAGTTTCAGAGCGGTCCACGGCTGCACTACCAATTTATTTTTATTAGCTTATTTCCAATTATATTTATAATTAACAACTCACCGTATAGTCACATAAGTTAATATTTTTTTTTTCGATTATTAAATATACTTTTTTGGCAATTATTTAAAATTTAACCAAAAAAATTAATACATATATGGTTGAATACTAAATGAGTTGCTACACAACTGAACTAGATATGTGTTGAAAATGATAAAACATTGTTTTTCTTTTGCTAAAAAAAATGTTTTGTTCTAATTAGTGTTGATTGTTATTAAAAATAATAAATTTTGGTTAAAAGTGATTGAATGTATGAGCACTTTTCTTAATGAGGGTAAGGTAAAACATAGATGTCAGCCGTAGACGTAGGCAATCTTTATCCTTAATAACAGACCTTTGCGTTTAATTATTGTGTAAATGAGCGAACAGGATGTTGATGGGGTGGTTTAGGTGTTAGGAGAAGAATAAATAATCCGAAAAGCGAAGCCTTTTTCCATGATATCGGCCAACAGATCTTTAATAAGTAAACATAGAAAATTTTGAAAATCTATTATTCTCTCGCTTGCAAAATAAAGGTGTATTATCTGATAAGGGTGTTTGAAAATTTAAGCTTCTCGTGACTATCACCACGCTACTCTTGACGTTTTCATTTTGGTTTTATGATTATTAAGGGAGACCGAGCGTAAATTCTGGTTTGATTAAAGCCTGCTTTGAGAGAATTGGATCAAATAATTTTTGATTTCATTTCAGTTTCGTGCTGCATTGATTAAAAAGAGTATTAATTTCAGCAATTCACCTGATTTTATTGAACACCATTTTGCAAATGAGAGGACGCGGTGAAGAAAAAAAGCACATAAATATCCCTTTTGCAGCGGCAAATCATACAACTCTGCGGTTGCAAATCAAATTTGAATCAAATTAACCAGATTTATGGATACCCCATTCCTATGAATAGTAATAAATAATAACAATATATAGCAACAAACAATAAAACTGTCATATAAATTATATTATCGATATGTGTAACAACCAAAGCGTTCTGCACTATTAGAATAAATTATATTAACTCCAGAAATGTGTTTTGATTTAAACAACTTTTTTTCCCCATTTCTGTCAAGGGTCGTATAGATAAAATATGTAATTCTTTTTATTCTCCGTGCCTATCCTCCATTACCATAAATTAATGCAAGGCTAATAGAAAGAAGGGGTGATATATTTGCAAAGTTCTTAAGCAAAAGTAAAGCTCAAACAAAATGAGTTTTAGAAGGAAATCTCTTCTTCTTCTTCTCTTTACTTCTTCAATTAGAAAAACTTACTTTCTGGTGAAAATCTATTTAAACTTGACTTAGTTGGCATTAGGTCAATGTTAATTTTATTTTTATTCTTTGATAGTTTTTTACACCAAAGCGATTTGATGTCTTACTATAAAATCTTACTTTAAACTTTTGGAAATGTGTATCAGGTATACTTTATGAAACAATAGGTTTTACTTTTGTTGAAGCAGGATGGCACACATGACACAAAAGAAAAAGTAGTAGCGTAGAAATTTATTAACTAATAATAATTAAACAGAATCTGCATAAAAACTGTATTTTTTAGTCTCTATTCTGTAAACTAAAAAATCTAAATTAAACATACAAAAAGTGTATTTTAACATACTTATTTAAAAACAATGTGCGTATCAATGTTTTTTCTTGTTTTCGCAATCTTATAAAGATGTGTTCTGATACAAGAGGTGCAGAGGTCTAAAAATTATTTTTGATAATTATTGCATTTTATCAAGTAGTTTTTTAATAGATTTGTTACATTTTTTAGAGTCGCTTGGTGGTCAGGTGGCTGACGATAGTGCGTTAAAATGCCTAACTAAGAAGGGTGGGTTCAAGTCTCACCCAGCACAATAGATCAAAAAAATTGCAGTGCAGTATTCCTTGTTTATCTTAATAATAGAAATCTCAAAGTCTTTTAAACTTATAAATTATTAAAATCTTTTTCTCAAAAATGTGTCACATGTCACTACTTTCGGCGTATAAATGAACGGCACACATACAAATTATTTCAAAATTCAAAATTATTTTTTTACTTCGGTAACTTTTTAAATTTTTTAGCTGGCAAAATTGTGTCCGCATAGCAAACACAACTTTAAAAATTCAAAACAAACTTAAAAAAACAAATAAAAAGTTTTGTCTGTAAAGCGTTGCTGTAGTGTGTCTTTACTTAAAAAAAAAATTAAAAACACATTATAAATCAGATAAACCATTCGTGAGAACTAAGATAAAAAATTTTGTTTTTTAGCGCAGAAATAAAAGTAAAAATGTAGAAAAACTGTGATAATCATTTACATAAATCTGATATAGAAAAAAAAAATTAAAAAAAATGAGGTCAGTAAATATATTAAAATGAATTTCTTTTATGTGAAATTTTGCAGTAAAAGCCTAAATTTTTATGCAAATGGCATTCGGAGTTTTTTACGTTCTTTATGCATAATTTAAATTTAAGTTTATTGCTCTGCGTATATTAAAAATGTAGGTATTTACTCTACATATGCTTCTGATTATAGCTTAGCTGCCAAAGTTGCATTTCTTTCTTACTTTATAATGAAAATAAAATATGTTGTGATTGCACGTCATAACACTGGAGTTCATGTCAAATAATTAAAATGGCTGCTTGATTAGCATTTTTTGATAATTATGGCAACATTGGCAGCGCTGTGCGTGATATGATTTCACATGAACGAAATTGAATAATTGATTCTAACAGATGTTCATTTACCCATGAAGCAGGTAGGTACGTTAATTGTGTATTTTGTGACAGATTATTACGCTTCTAGCTTAAATTAGGTTTAAATCAGAAAATTATTGGAACAAGTAGGAGCAGATTTCACAAAAGCAATTTACCTTCTTTTTATTATATAAAATGTGCAAAGTAATTTAGACCCTTGCGTTAAAATTACCTTATAAGCTTTCTAATTTAACAATTATTTGATAAAATTCAGATCATCAAAAGCTTTGAAGAAGGTAATATTATCGCACGCCGTATTACTATGTCATCATAAAAAAAATTATCAGAAAAATTAAAAATTTTGTTTGAGAAATACAAGTGAAATAAAGTGAAATAATTTTATGCCAAATGTGATAAACCACTTGGTTTTTGAAAAACAATTTAAATTTTTTTTTGAGACACACTGTGTAGTAATAGCTTAACATAACATTGACGTTATATAAATAAAGTTTCTTTACAAAAATTATAGAAAACCAATTTACGAACAAGTGATTTAAATGCTTTCTATAATTAGCTGAAAATATCTGTCAATTTAAGCTACTCTTCAATTACCTGCCATAGACAAGACCCATAAAAAAGACTATAAACCTAAATCAGCAAAAAACAATTAGATTGCATTTTAAACCAATGGAATTTAATAAAAAAATCTCTCAAAATAGATCACTATAACTGAGACAATTAGTGCTGTTAAACTATTAGAATATGAAATTTAGAAATAAATAATAATGTTTTCTATTTGGTGCAGTTGAACAATTTTAAAACATATTCTCGTGCTACGGTCACTATCATAAAACTTTCAAAAAATAAGTCACCACATTGAGCTAAATGTAGTAGTTTTATTTTTTATGCTGTTCTATTTAGCATTTGGTCAGATAAACCAAAGAACTTTACCGCCAAACTAATTTCAGGAAAACATTTCTAACAGCTGCATCTGTCTTAAAATAAATAAAAGTAATCAAAAAATTACACCGTCAAATTCAACCTAAAGATTACTGTTTTAGAAACCTTCGTTCTTAAGGGAGATCAAGCAACATTATTTTGTTTTGCGTATTTTGTCTGATACCAGCTTAGCAGCCTAGCCGCTTGACTTCTATTTTGTGTTACTTGAGTCAGTATTCGACTGCATAGCGTATTCATTAACAACGTTTCAAGCTTTGCCGCCTAGCCGCTTAAACTCAAAAACCTTGTTAATTTGCACAGTATATTACAGCGTATTGTTTTGCTTAGTATAAGCTTAGCAGCCTAGCCGCGTAAGTTTTATTATAAACCTTCAGTAAATCAATATCCTACTTAGCTTAGTAGCCTACTTGTTTAAGCTCAAAACTCTTGCTGATTTGCACAGCAGTGGCTTATCTTACAGTAATACTGTTTTGCGTATTTTGCCTGAGACGAGCTTAGCAGTCTAGGCGCTTCTGGCTAGACTGCTAATTTACGTAGTTTAGTATTTTTCAGTCCAGTGTTTCTATTATCAACCCCTCAGAATGTTTACAATTTTATCTTATTCCAGTTTTTTTTTATCGATATTTTACTAGGTTTATCCTCTACAAAGCTTTAAGAATTTAGTTTAGTTCATTTACTTTTTCAATTTTAGCATTTTTTATTTCACATTTTGTTTTTCAGCTAAAGGATTTTGATGTTATTTACTATTAAATTAAAAATTGTAGCTTCTTTGCTGTGGGGGTTTAGAGATTTAAATAAAAAGTTTAATTGTTTTGCATTACACGTTTAAGACGTTTGCAAAGAGCGTCAGAGTAGCGTAAACAAAAACAAATTGGCTTCTTTATCAAATATAAATAAAGATAAAATTTTGTGCCATCCGGGTAGCATTTTTTATTTATTTTATGATCGAGACAAGTCACAACTGTTAAAATACGCGGATAAAGTAAGCTTTAGCTCATACATTGCCAGTAACAGACAATTTGACGTAATAGAGATTGATCGGCACGTAATAATGTAGACATTTCTTGTGTATAGTTGGTGGAAAAAAAAAATTCAGAACGAAATAAACCGATTTATCATCTAAAATGCCTCTTACAAATCTGATTATTTTACTTTCAAGGCTATTGATTTTTTCTAATGGTTTATTTAATCTAGGTCATTGAGTGGTTTTCGAGAAAAAGTTTTTATTTAAATGGCAGAGCCAAAATTTGAATATAATCTAAATAAAAAGAAGTCGTTTGAGAAACGGTTAGGTCCTATCCTACTATAGTAGCTATTTCCATAAGAATAAAGCAAATAAACGCATCTAACTCAGCAGCTATTCGAAAAATTCTTTGGACAGCAAATTTCCCGCGCGCTCTACTCCACCGGAAAGGTTTCTTTTTACATTTTCTGCAAATTTCATTCGTTTCGTATTCCTCACGTAACCAATTTCTGTGTGTTTTTCATATCTGCGACTGTTTGATGAGGGAAAGAAGTGAATTTTAAAAAGCGAAAGCCATTCAAGCGGTTCTAATTAAAGAAATAGCCGTAGGATGCATTCTTTCCAAAATCCTCTAAAATTTAGATTAGAATTTCACTCTTGATTTTTAAAACGTTTAATCAGAATTTCTATAAATACAATCCCAGCTTATGGGATTGATAAAACAAGAAACAAATATTTCTGTCAGAAAGCTGTTGACTTATTATTTTAATTGTGAGATGACAATAGAAGAGCTTTAATTAAGTTTTTGTATTGTGCTCTCATTATTTATTGTTGAGAAGGTTTTGCCGTAAAGTTGTCAAAGTATAAGAATATGATTAAAATTTCTGAAAATATCCAGAAATTTATTGCTTACATACTTCTACATGTCAAAAAACTGCATTTTAAGTTAGATGTTAAAAAAAAATCAAATATTGTCACATGAATAAACTCAAATTTGTTAGTCCAAGCTTATTCAAATTAAAATTTTTTGCCACCTGTTAAAGAGTTCCAATAAATACAAAACATTTTCAAGTCTCAGAGAAAGTCGGAAGAGTTAATCCGCTAAGATACATAATTAGTCCTCTCAAATTTGGCGCTAAAAGTATTGAAGAACAAAACATATATAACGGTTTATGACATCTCAGGACTTTTAGGGCAAGCGTATCTTAAGGTTTTTTCACCAGCCAACATAGTAAGTAGCGTCTGAAAGTCTAAAATTTTTCTATTTAATTCTAATATTTTTAGCACACATGAATTCTTTCTAGTGTGTTCTTACTAGTTTGATGACTGACAGGCCAAATCATGTGGAAAAAAGCGGAAATAATAGGCTTCTATTAGCATTAACTACTTTTCCTCACCCATGGTTGTCAGGTCAGCCTTAACGTACCGAAAAAACTCTAGATAATATAATTTCCCAGACTTTTTCTCTGCTTATGTCGTCTGTTCAGTTCACAACGCTAATTTCTATAACTAATCACCACCTTTCTTTGTTTCTTCTATAGGGGTTAGAGTAAGACCGTTTCCGAAGGTTTTTCCAAGGGTTCAAATGCCACAAAACACTGAGCGCTAGTTCACCAGAAAAAAGTTTCTTGGAGGAAAGAGACACAGTTTAAAAGGCGTGAATCTCTATGGAAACAGCAATAATTCGGAAGTAGAAGAAAAAGATTTTTGCAAGACGTGCAGCTCACGCGTGGAGAACTACGTATTTGACGCCTTCACCTACCAAAAATTAAAAAAAAAATTATGTGAGAGACTTATGGAGTCGACTTATAGACTTAGAGTTATTAATAAACATTCTTTGAAAAAAAAGTGCACATTTTTATTTTCCTTGACTCATAAGACTGAAAAAAATGTTTACTTCTAAGCATCCGTCGCGGCCTCTGCACATTCAAAATTAAGTTTCCAAATGTGAACATATGCTAAGTGTACCATTGAATAAAATTGTCATTGATTGATCTGCTAATTTCATTTACATTCTTCAAAAAAAAACAGAAGATATATTGTTAATAGTTTACGATGCGGAGACTTGATCTCACCGAGATTAATACTCTCAAATAATGGAAACCAGTCTCCTTGAGTGAGAGACATTTGACCACTTGATCACCATGTCTAAAAAAGCCCTATGCCAAGTATAACAAATTTATTTTAATGTGTAAGAATTGCTAAAAGTTTGTTACTTGAATAATAAAATGCAAATAGGGAAAACCAAGCTGTAAACTTTTTAAACTATAATTGAAAAATATAAAAAAATAACAACTCTTCTGATTCTCCTCTAAAGATTTTGTTCAGATTAATTTGCTTCGGTCTTATTATTCTATTTGTTGGTGGTAACTATAGAATATAGATTACAATGAATATCATAGATATGCTTTTGAGACAAAAAGTGCTAACGTAATAACTAAATTGTCTAATCCGGGATTTACCTTTACCTCAAATTATCCATATCAAAATTGATATATCATTTAGAGTGACCCAATTACCATGTAAGAACTTGATTTTCTATCTTTTGTAAGGATAACTTCTAATAGATGTTGCTAATATATGATTACTACATGTGAGACAAAGTGTGCAAAAATATCATCAAAGATTGACTTATTTTTATATTATGTTTGCAGATTTCTTCTGTAAAGCTTTTCACAGTGTTTTGTAACACAGTTTTAATATAGAAAAAAAAAACAAAAAATCTAATCAGACGAGTGAAGAAGACGTTCGCAAATATAAAAACACAAATGCTGGTTAAAAAAATTAAATGTGGTTGATTTTGTTTGTGTAACGAGAGAGACAATGAAAATAAGAGTAAGAATAAAAGAATAAAAAAAAAACAATAATTTGAAAAAACTTTAATGCAAGGTCACAGATAGTCATACAGATTGCTTTTGGGTACATACTGCAAACCTGTTATATTAAGGTTCTATTGTACTCCTACATATTCAGACATTTATAAATTCACACACACCCATTAGCCAGACAAAAGCAATTTTCTTTGTAGAAAAACGCTCTTGCTTAGGTCGGAATCGAACCTACATTTTGTAGATTAGTCTCCAACGTACTATAGCTTAGCCAACATGTCTACCAAGGTCTCTAATGCAAGTTTAGTAGAATAGGACTTTATAAAATCACAGAAAAAAATAGGAAAAATAATAAAAAACTAGAATGCAAGAGATAAGAAAAACATTAAAAAACTGAGACATATGTTAGAAAAAAAAATATTAGAGGAGGTGAAACAGGACTTACACCTTATATGTAGGGAGAGAAACAGCAACAGCAATTGTCTATAATAGCAAATAAGAAAGCATTTAAAAATATCGGAAAAATTAAGGTGAACAAAAGGGTAGCATCCATTGACCTCTTTATTTAGAGACGATAATAAGATAGCAAAGAGAATAAGAGTCAGAAAGCGCAATAAAGCAAAGAAAAATAGCTGGACTAGCAAGAACATGTAAAAAATACAAAGACAAACCGAAGAGAAAAAAAATGTCAAAATAAACAAACTCTAAAAAAACTCAACATGAAGAAAGAACATCAACATAAACAAAAATTTAAAAAAATGTGAAGAAAAAAGATGACAAAGTGGGAAAAAAGTCAAATAATAAATGTAAAAAACAAGATAAATAATTAAAAATAACGAAAAATTAATGGAAAAAGATAATGACAAAAACATTTTGAGAAGATAATAGAGAGAATAATACAGAAAAAACAACTAAAAAAAAAAAAAAAACAAAAATATCACATTAGAAACAGTAACAAGCCAAATAAGTGAATTAAAAAAAAAAGAAATGCTAGAAAATATAAAATAAAAATTGAGAAAAATTTTTTTGTGAAATGTATGAGAGGTTGATAAAAGAAATAAAGAATAGAAAGGTAAATAATTGTTGGATAAACAGAGAGTGAGCTTTAAATGTTCTATCTACAAAAAAAGAATAAAAAATATAAATAAATAACATTGATAAACACGGTTATAGGATCTACATTATGAATCTCTAAAAAAACTCAAACAAAAGTGTGAGGAAACCAAATTGCTACCATACAAACGGAGCTCATGAAAGGCAAGCTCTGCATGCTATATTCTATAGCATGCAGAGAGTTAGCAAGTAGCGTTTGATAGTGTAGAAAAAGAGAAGTTGTAGGAATGCATTTAAACAAGAAAAGTAGATAGAAAATTAATAAAGAGTATAGAAGAAATATTTAAAGAAACAAAGAACAGAGTGCAAGTAGGCGAAAAAATAAGTGAATGTTTTTATATATCAAAAATGATAAAGCAAATTTGCCGGCTGAATCTACCACTACTTGAATTGTACATAGAAGATATGGATTATAAGCAATTAGAGAAAGCACTAGCGAGAAAAGTGGTAACAAAAAAAAGAAAAAATATGGACGTTGGCAGAAGATATTGCAGTAGTAGCAGAAGATGAGATAGGTTATTAGGTGGATGGAGAAATATAAATCTTATAGAAAAACTAAAAGTTAACGTTGACAAAACAACAGTTATAATATTTAAAAAAAGAAAAAAAAAACGATTAATTAGAGATAATAAAAAACAGATAAAGAAGATCAATTAGTTTAAATACTTCAAACACTAAACAAAAAAGAAACTCAGAAAAAAATTACATTAAAACACTTGCTTAGAAAAAAGAACGCAATGTTAGGACAAACTTTAGGCTTAGGAGAGATATTGTTTGAGAGAAAGAATTTTGAAAAAAGTTATGTTATTTGAGAGTATCGCTTAGAGAGTGTTGATGTAGGGTAGGAAAATTTAAAAATAAAAAAAAAGAAAAGAGAAAGTACAGAAGTACTTAAAAGAGACTACAAACGGGTGCTAGAAGTTAAAAAAGAAACGCTAAAATATATGACAACAAAAATTACAAACGAGAAAAAAAAAGTAAACGTACGCAAAAGATTATGTAAGAATAAAGAAGAACAGATAGAAAGAGGTGATCACCTTAATGGCACGGTTTTCTCTATTTAACCGCTGAAGTTAACACATTTTCCACCAACAAAACTATTTTCAACAATTTTAGGGCTTAGCTCTCATAACACTCTTTTCAGGTATAAAAATAAATTTGTATTTTTTGCTAATTACCACTGTTTACATAACAAGCCTTCATTTTTCTTTTATTTAATATGATCTGACTTTCAAAATTTTTCGATATTTGCATAGACAGATTTTATGCACAAAATAAAAAATTCATACTTTTTAAAATAGATTTTATTTGAAAATGATTGATGTGGTTTAAAAATCATTGAAATGAATTGTAAATGTTTTCCAGCTCTTCATAAAACCTAACAAAATTGTTGCATACATGTTTAAATTTCCATCTAGCGATATATTCAAAGCCACAATCAAAATCAATTTTAATTAACTTTGATAGGAAAACTAGAATAAATTTGCAAAGATTCAAATAATGAGTTGAATTTTGCCATTGGCATCTCTTCAAAAGTGTATAAGCAAGATTCAATAGATTAAGTAAACTTTGTTCCGGTTAATTCACCATTGTCGACAAACCGACAACAAACCACAAGAGGAAAAACAAGAACAGACAAAAACGCGAAAGCTTGAATGTATATTGCTCAATGCTGCTGAAGTTTAGAGAGGTAGAGATAGATAGATATACAGGTGGTTTGTTTCAAACAACTACAACACAACAACCAACAACAAGTTTCTAACATCAACACAAGCAAACTTGCCCGGAGTAGGTGGTGCGCTGCTCTGGAAACTGGATGGCTAATTGATTAATATACATTTATTGTGGTAATTATATTTTAAATATTACCTCAAAAACAACATTTCATAATACATTTCTGAAAACAGCTTTTAAAGCCGAATAAAGCTTTGAAAATCTGGTTAATTCATAATGATGCTTTTTCGAACTGAACAGATAAAATAGTCAAATAACCACAATTTGCTACAAAAAGCATGAATACACTATTAATCTCCATGTAACTTTTTCAAGTTTGGGAAATGCAAATATTATTTTTGTGAATAGTGTGGTTTCTAGGATGCGATTTATTGGTTGTTTCTATTTTAAAGATGAAAATTACAAAATCAGGTTAAATTCTCTCTTTAGAATGCAGTTTGCCATATTATTTAAAAATTTATAAAAACAAAAAAAACTAACGTTAGTTAAAAAAATGAGTTAAAAAAACAGTAAACGTTAATAGTACATTACATACCGTGACGGAAAAGTATTGCATTTCTGTCGAGAAATTAAGAAATTGACCGTGACGCGAAGCGTTGCAATAAACTTTATTTTAAGAGAGAAATGCAACATTCTGTCAAGGAATGTATTCTTTTTTACCCACAATTACTCATAATATTCTTTTTTAATTCAATATAATTATTTTAACATTTCGAAATATAGGGTTATTATAAAACCATAGATTGTCGTTAGAGATTTTATGAGTTGCGCTTCACAACGGTACAGTGTATTCCGCTCAGGTGACAGGTTTTTCCGCTCAAGAGAGGGAAGAAGCACATTACCTATATTCCTCATATAATTTTAGAATTAAATTTTCAAAATTTCATTAAACAGACTCGGCCTAGCCCAGCCCGGCCAGGCTCGATTCAACCTTCAAGTAATTCAGCTCGAGCCTGGCCTGAACATGACTGGGTCGGGCTTCGGGCTGCCCACCTCTACTAGCCACTCATCTACTACAGTGCTTCCAAGCAAACATGAGCCTCAGATAATATGCGAACTAAATTAGCAAATTTAGGAGTAAATTCAAATTAACCAAAGTGTGTAAATGAAAGCTGAAGCGCTCTCAGGCTACGACCCCTTCAGAGCTCATGTTTGCTTGGAAGCAGACCTTCGAAATAAAAAGAGCAACTTTTTCAAAATCTGTTGACTTTATTTAAGCTGCAAGTGCAGGCTAATTTAAAAAAAAAATCAAAAACTGTTCAAATTATAAAAATTTTCGCATCAAGCAATATTAATTATTTATTCGATAAAAAGTTTGTGCAATAATAACTGATATTATTTTTATTTAAAACTCAAATACTTTATTTTAGATAAAATAAATTAAAATTGCGACATATGGCCACTATGTATGAATGTTGATTGAATTTTCATCTATTATTAAAAGCTTTAATATTATTTGATTGAGATAAGCGTTAATAGTGGAGATTGAATTTCAAACAGAAACCATTTTGAGCACTAAATGAAAATTAAGTGGATTATCACGGTAAACATACTGAAAATGTGGAGATTTACCAGAGCAAGTTGCCAAAGTATTACGGATTAAGTCCTCTATTAGCATTAATATTAAAACAACAAACGGCTTTCTAAAGTTTTTAGTTTTTCGTAAAACAATTTCCATCATCTTATAATAGAGTTTTCAAGTTTGAAAGTTTGTGTTGACTGTGTTAATTAAGTTATAGACGCCCGGAAAATGGAAAGATCTTACGATATCCTCTAAGTTTGTTGAGGTATTGTAACGATGTAACGTGACAAGTGTTTCCAATATACTCGCTTAGGTGTCAGTTTCCAATTCATAAATTAATACAAAATAAATAAGAGATAGTCTTTGCAAGCATATTACTGTCTCTAGTTGTTATATTTTTTGTGACGTAATAACGCCGACAGCACACACAAAAAAGCATGACTCATTGTCACTTTCCGCCTGAGGCAAACGTGCGGAACAAGCAACAAAGAGGCACAATTAGCTGCTAGTATTCAAAACACTGGCAGTACGCAGCCAGTATGTGCCACCGTTGTTGATAAATATGTACCAATTCTTTCTTCTTTGCGCGTAAAAAATAGTAACAATTTCTAATGCGCATTAGACGTTAATTAGTCAAGAACGCTGAAAGAAACAATCATCGATTTGATTTTTCTTGTAATTAATTATTTAGTATAATTTGAGTAAAAAAAATCATTTAAACTAACAACTGTAAATGAATGTCGTTTTATCAAAAAAAAATTATAATTTAGTAATAAAATATCAATTCAATTTTTAAAAGTAAGCATTGTTATATCAATGTTATCACGTAAATTTATCTGCCGTAAACTGATTCTACAGACAACAGTTTTTATTTTGTTAATCAATTTATTATAAAAACATTTTTTTATTTATTAAATAGAAGGAAAATCTACAATGCCAAATGTGAAGAGTATTGAACTTTACAGCTTAGATGCTTTGTAGGTAAAAGTCTTATTAAGTTTTATAATCTTGCAGTTAGAAGACGACTAACAGGTTTTAGAAAATGTATTAAAAAACAGACTCATGGAGTAACTTGAACGCGTCATATCTTGAAATTTTCATACTTTTACGCTTTTCTGGTATCTAAAATGTATTAATTTGCCGGTTGAGGCAATAAAAATGACTGTGGAGAAAGATTAAAAATAATAATAAAAAGAAAACTTAAGCGCGTTAGATTTTTACGTTAAACGGGGTCTAACAAAGCTTTTATATAAAATACGCAAATTAATGACAATTTTTAGCAGTTTATAAAACTACGATTTGCAGAAAAGAGCAGATTGGAGGTTTTTTGTGATCTGTAATTATTTTTTTAATAAAAATTTACAGGTAATAGATTCAGTAAATAGTACGTCAGATGATTAAATTGTTGACTTTTTAGCATATAATTAGCTTACAATGTGAGGCCGTTATGTTAATTCTTCAATTGCTTTTTTACTAATCTGATTGTTAGCTCTTCTTCTATGTCTTTATATTAAGACTTATATTTTGTAAAAGTATTAAAGAAAGTCTAAAACATTTATATTAAGTCAAGTTTGAACAAGTCAGGCTGTATCTGTTAATCCGAGCGCCTAATTTACTCTCTAAACTTTTTGCTTTAGAATAAAAACAAAACACTTTTTCAAATAATTATTTGATTATACTATGAGTGCCTATGCCTATATAAATTAAATGTGGCTAAGCACGTTTTCCTTTGTTTGAAAGCTTTATTGGGCTGACCTATTTTACATATTAAGGTCTAACTATGCTACTAGAAATTTTCTATCTTGCGCAACTAAAAAAAAATATTATAAACTAACATTTTACTATTATAAATTAATATTTACTAGTATAAGCAAATTTAGACTTAAAAAGGTTTACAGACAACACTCTACATGCACGCAGCACTCTACTTAAGTACATAGGTAAGCACCCGGCAATTGCTTAACCTAATTCTTGTAGATTAACTAATCTATAATACTTTTGCTTTTTTCTTATTTTGCACTAAATATCACACGTTTTTATTTTTTAAACCAAATCAAAGACAAATTTAAAAAAAAGACTTTAAGTACAAAATGTAAAAAACATTTAAAAAAACATATTATGACGATAAGTACAATGATAAATAAAAAAAATGTAGGTAATTAAAGTGAAAACATAATTAAAAAAAGAATGTAGGTATAAAGACATATTTAAAACGAAAAAAAACCAAAAGTGAGAAATGCAAGAAAAGAACCTAATAAAAATTGCAACAAAAACCAAAAATAAATCAAGAATATGAAAAAATGATTTGTTTCATTTTAGTTTTAGATAAAAAAAAGAAGAAGAAAAGAAGAAAATAGTAAAAAAATAAAGCCAAACTAAACGTAACAACCAGATGATTTAAACAATATAAAAATATAAATATATAATATCTAAGCATTTAATTTAGTTTAAGTACAATTTAATTTTAAATTAAAAAATGCTTTTAAAGTCTATAAAATTAAGGGTAAATACCCGGCGAATGTGCAACTTAATTTTTCTTGTAAATTAGACAAATCTATGATGTTTTTGTCTTTTTTTCTTTTTGCAATAAATCTCTAACGTTTTTTGTTGAACAAAATTGAGAAATATTTTGTTTGATTTTGTTTAAAATATATATCATATATGGCTACCACTAATACGAAGTGATTATAACTAAATAAATAAAGCAAAAATTACAGTGACAAGACTGAGTGAGTTGGTAGTTCAACCGGTCAGTTGTCAATTGTGTTTATTTGGATTATGTCACAAACTAAAGCAACACATTCTTGACATTTGTTTTGAATTTTTGTGACATGTGTCATATGGCTAGTGTTGCAAACTAAAGAGATCAAATATCTTACCAACTTAAAGAACAACTGAAAATTATTTGGTATTGTACAATTGTGTATTTTTCTAACTTATTAAGAGTTTATAAAGTTTTATTTTCAAAACCCTAATGCATAACGTTATTTCAACGCCAAAGTTGTTTACAATAAAGGAAAAGTTTTAGAAGATTGTTAGATAGAGAAGAAGAAATAGGAATTGTTAATTTTTGATAAGTCTGTGAAAAGTTTATTTCAAATTTTAAAACGGGCAGCTCAGGTATTGCATAAAAGATGGGCTACGACAAGAAAGGTGAGCAGAATTTTATTTTTAGGACGACACACGAAAACTAAATTATAAAATGTTTGAATTGATTTTCTGTACAAAATAAGGATCTTATAGATTGAAGCTACAAAAAGGAACATTTACGTTTATGAATTATTTATAAATTTGATAAACATTGAGTGTATTTACATCGGTTGTCACTTACCTTTTGTGCTCTGTATTTGGTGCTTAATTGGTTTGTCTAGTTCTATTGTTTCTAAAAGATTATACCATTATTTTTGCTAACTACATTTCATTACTAAAGTAATAATAAAAATAAGTAAAAAAATTAGAAATTTCTGTAGTAAAAAAATAATTTTATATTTTATCTGTTTTTAAAGTGCTGTACTCTTTAAAAATTTGTATCGAATTGTCAAGCTAATCAAGTTGATCCAGTCAAAATTTAGTAAATCAGTAAAACAATAAACATTTATAATAGTTTATAAACTTTAGTATAAATGTTGAAAAATTGTGGAGGCGCCAAAACCAAAGTTAGGTGATGTTTTATCATTCTTAATCTCTAAAATTATAAAGAGATACCTAAAAAAAACGTTTTTTAATTTGGTTCAATTCATTGAAGTAAATATTTTGTAATATTACGTGCTTTTTGTTGAAATTACCGCTAATTTTTGCTATTTGATTAGGTTTCAAAATGCTGTAACATCTTAATTATTTCTGATAGATAAAGTAAGTTTATTTTTGGTTCACTTATTGCAAAGTATTTTATTCCTGCATAAGTCATCTATATATTTTAAAAATTTTCGTTTTTCTAAAAGAAGGTAACTTTTATAATTTTTTTAAGATTTTTATTTTAGTTCTGTTGTGTTTTAAAGAATATTTAAAAACTAATAAAAAACCAACAGAAAAATCTCATTCTTGATATTTCTTATAGTTTTGAAAATATAACGAATTCTATATATATAAAAAACTATAGTTAATGTATTAATTTTTAAGCTTCTTATCGGTTTTATGATAAAATAATTGAAAACCGAAACAAAAAAGCAATCTTTTGCAAGTGGAGTGATCTAAGCTGCTGGAATCTTCTAAAGTGCAATTTGTATGTATTTTGCGCTACGTTTTCTTTCGCTGCCGGCCAAGTGTTAGTAGACTAAACTTGAAGAAACTTGTAGAACTTAAATTTGTCTACAAATAGAAGTTTAGGCAGCTTAAGTCTGATGATCTCAATGGTTATGGAAATATAGATTTTTTTCCAAACTCTTTTCTAAGATACTGTTTATCTTACTAATGTTTAACATTTATTTATTAAAAAATATAAAAAAACATCTGTGGTGATGACAGAAGAAAGCTCGAATTTGATTAGCACTTTCTAACAGTAAAAGAATTTCATTCTTATCTGAATTACTATTATACGGTTAATCAAATATACATTTGGATTAGCGCTAAATACGGCCAACCGACGTATTAAATTAGAGCTTCAGAAAACCTAATTTTATTGAAGTAGTTCCACTGCACCTCGAAAAAATACGAGTAAAGACCACTGATTCAAAACGCAGAATCCTTCAGTCAATTTTTTAAATAGCATTTTGACTGCTGCATTAGATTTTACAGCCATATGCACAATTTCATGATGATGAAATTGTAAACGTATACTTTCAGCAAGACGGTGCCATTCCACATATCTCTTACGAGACCTTAAAGCAACGCTTAAATAACCACAATGAGATGCGTAAGGCAATAGTTAAGTCAAAATGGATGGAATTATTATTATTAATCCTCAAAGGTTGGCAAATGTCAGAAACGCAATTGTTTAAAGAATCTGCAAATGCCTTAACGTCAATGGACAACTTTTTGGTTATTTGTTATAAAATTTATTTTGTTATTGAACGTAATTTTTTTGCTTAATATAACACTGCAAATGTGTTTAATTTAATTTTGTTAACGTGTTGAACTATCAATTTATTAAATTGAAAGTGAGGTTAGATTAGGTTTAGATCTTAAATTAATAACTGTAACTTTAATTTGATGGTAAAGATAATACAATAATCAACTGTCAATTTTATATTAATTAGAATAAAAACGACGCTTAAAATGCTAAGCGTCTATTTAGTTGTCCTATCTTGGCAATAATTAGGGCTGGCGCTCTAATACAGTAACGGATAGGTATATAGATACGACAGAAAAAAATAGTTATCCAAACTAAAAATTTGGACAAAGCTAACTTTATTATGATGACTTAATTATTAATTTATTAATTTAATTGTTTCAAATTGTTCATAAACTAATATTTAATTATATTAAAAGTATTTTTTTAAATTTTTTATTTCTTATTTTAATTTTATAATGAATTAATTATAAGTGTCAAAAAAAGCATTAATAAGAATAATTTAAATACTACTAGTCCGATATTGATCAAATTTAAATTGGACTAAATAAAAAGCACCAGCTTCCGAATCATCAAAATCAGTTCACCCAGAATAAAGTTATGAGATAACACACATAAAAAAAAACAGTCAAATTGAGAACCTTCTCTTTTTTTTCTGAAGTCGGCTAATAAAAAACAAATTACTTCAAAAATTTTGGGTGGCCAGAATTCTATAACAAAAGTACTGCATCGACAGCTTTTATTAAAATTTATCAGAAATGGCTTGGTCTACTATAAATAGGTGTGAAAATTCTGTTATTGATATTTATAACAGTAGTAGGATATAATTAAGATTGCTTTTAAAATTAAAACAAATTATTTTAAAGAGCAGATTTTTATTTTTATACTATACTTCACTCAAATATTCAATATAATATGCAATTATCAAGCAGTCATAGATAGATTTCATAATTATAATCAAACTAAAATATATTTTTTTATCTTTAGATACCTAAAGTCGGTTTTAGCTTTTATGTTAAAGTTATTTTATTAGTGTTTGATTTTTGTATTGTTAGAAAATTGAATTTATTTTCCGAGAATTTCCAGTTGGTTTAGGGGAGATTATATCCGCTTATAAATTATTTATAAATTAATGCTTATTGTGTATGAACATCAATTGTCACTTACCTAATTGTGATGCTTAATTGATTTGTCTTGATATAATGTTGCTAAAAAAAAACTCGAAATTGTATTATTATAATCACACTTTATTGTTGTAGTAGTAAATAATAGAAACAGTAAAGTAAACTAGAGGTTTCTGTAATAAAAAAATGATTGATTGTAGTCATTTATGTAGCCTATACCATAATATGTACATTGTGCAAAAGCATTTTTAATAAAGTTAATAATTAAGTATCAACATTTAGAGCTTTAGTGGCATATTGTATACCCATTTGGCTCTCTCACAAAAATCCATACATAAAATACATCGTTGTAATAAAAGTTTGAACAGCAGAAAGCGTTTATTAATTAATTCTTATACTATAACTAAGGGTTTTATACCTAAAAAAAATATCACAACTCTGTACAGATCACAAAATAGGCAAACAAAAGTAGTAGTAATAATAATAATAACAACAAACCTAGTTTTATATAATGTTTTGTTCGAGCAGCGCAAAATGTAAAATGGGGAAGAGAATGTCCAATGTCTGCCGCACACTAACAAACTTTATTACACGGTTCTTGTTTTAGTACAAGTTTATAGGGCTGTTAATCACTGTGGCGTATTATTATTATTTTAGGTCACAAAATATCATCACATCACGAAGAAAACCAAGAGAAACAGAAGTGTCAGCAAATGGGAGGATCTTGTGGAATTGGTTGTCGAACTATTAACTGAAAACAAAATTTTTTATAAATTAGTCAAAAAAGTTAAATAAATTACGAAATATTGATTATTAGTTATAAATAAAATTATTGATGATTGAAGATATTAATGTTAGTCGTTATAAAAATGTAGTTCTAGTGGGCGTATGATAAACACCTAACGCACAAAATTCTTTTTTGTAAGAGGTGGCATAAATTATACGTCTTTCTTTGTAATTTAATTTATTATTCATGTGTCTAAATAACGAGTCTAAAAATTACTTGCACTTAAACATTTGACACAAAATAGTCTTGACGATTCATGGTAAATTATTCTTAAAATTACAAAAATAGAGAGAGCTATTTCAATTATTTTAGCAGTTTCAACATGAGTAAATAATATAAAATATTAACAATCACTACTGTGAAATTTATTACTATTTACTCCAAATATTAGAAAAACACATTAAAATTTTAAAAAAACTGACTTCAATATAATTAATTATTAATTTAAGTAATTATTAATGTCAAATCAATTGAGGAAACATAACTTCCTATTTCATACTTTATATAAATTAGGATGAACTTTAACAGTAAAAATTATAGTCTATGGTATAAAATTTGCCTGGTTAGGTCGTCTCAAAAATACTTGTGCTAGTTTAAATCAGGTCGCAAAGACGGTCAGCTTAGCACTGAAAAAAATTAATTTTTTTCAGACATACGGTAACATACGTCATAGTAATAGAGTATTTGTGTAACATTGTCTTTATCCAAATAAAATTTGCTTATAAAAATTATAGAAAGCAATATTATAAATTAGAACATTAAATGCTTTACATAAGTGGCTAAAAATGTTTGTAAATTAAAAGGGATTAGATTCAAACTAGCAAAAATGTGTTATTTTCAAAGGAAACAATTACTTTCCACGGGGTTCAATAAGATCTTTTCTTGAAATAGAAAACAGAGACAATACATATTACTGCTGCTAAACTATTCGAATTTTATATTTAGAAAAAAATAAAAATAAGTTTAAAAAAATTAAAAAAAAAGCATTTATAGAACATCTAATCAAAAATAGAAAATAAAATTTACCCTACGCTTTTTTCCAATAATATACATTTATTTTTAATTTACACTATTCTTAACTTAAATTTATTGAATTTTATTTCCTATTTTTAGTTGGAGGTTCTATAAAAGCGTTTTTTTTAGTTTTTTCAATCTTTTGTATATTTTTTATTTTTTAGTTTAATTTTCTATAAAATCCATACTATTCTCACGAGTTATGAACAAATACTCATAAATTTTATTCCGCAATCTAACCGTTTGAAAGGGTCAAAGTCAAGTCCAAAGGTGTCGGTTAGAACAAACGACCAAACAAACAAATATTTCATTTAAAGTGCTTTATAAGATATTGTCAAAGCCATGATCTTTCTACTCGTAACTGTGAATAAATTAGTTATAACTATTGATACTATGCACCCCACGTTTTTTTTTTCAATAATATACACTAGCTCTATCTCTCTTGCTTCATGCAAAGAAATTGATGAGAGCTGGCGAATCTAATCAAGATAATCGAATATTTTAATCGTGCAAAGTTTGAATTAAATATTAAATCTGATCGCAAAGAGTAGGTCAAAATCGAGCCCAAAAAAGTCGGTTACATACATACATACAAACAAACAGGTGAAACTAACTAAAGCGTTATAATAAATTATAATATTCACATTTGGTACCGAAAGAACAATTTGAACACCTATCTGCCTACGGTTACTGTCACCAAAACTCTAGAAGAAATGGACTAAATGAGATAAATTTCAATTTTAAAAATAAAATAATTGATATTTTTAATTATTTTGACATTTGAAGCAGTTGTTTTAAAAATTATGATGCGTTTACACAAACTTAAAAACATGGCTAATCATAACTCAAATTTTAAAAAACACCGGTTATAAGTTATTTTTGTCTTTATTATATTTTTTCTAGTTAACATGTTATATCTACTATTCAAACATAGAAAACATTATGTCTAAACATATTATTACTTTCCGCACTTTTAGCACCAAAACTTTGAAACTAATTGAATTCCTATTTAACGATTTTCTGATCAATAAAAAGAATTTAAATTGTGACTGTTTATCTCATGTTTTATTAAAATTGTTGACAGTTTACAATTCCTACGGAAACAACCCAATTAGTAATTAATGACGCCACCCTGATTTTGTCAATGACCCAACTCAAAACAAAAGTACTGCATTTTTTATGAAATGCAACAAAATTCAAGTTTATCTGTTGAAGTTTAACTGAAAGCTATGTGATTAGTTAAGTTTTAAAAAGATATTTTAAATTTGAACAGCCCATGCTTAAAAAGGGGTTGCTGCTACTACACAGTTACATGTATCAAACAAATCAACCATTTTTTTAAAATTTTTTAAGTTTTACACCTGATTGATAAACCGCTTTAAATCCTAAATGTTTAAGCACAATTCCAAGTTTGTTGTTTATCTTAAGTTCAAAGGGTATTAAAATAAATTTTAGGTCTTGTTTATTTGCTTAAAAAGTTGTGCAAATCTTGATGTTTGTTTATTCACTATTAGGTATATTTACTATTTTTTAATTATATTTATTAATCTTAGCAACTTTTCTGATAAATGCTTTTTCACTATTAAAGTGTTTTTGACTTAAAAAAAGTTAAATAATCTATTTACTAAAAAACTTAAGTTTGTTATTTTATGTTGAAAACAATGATTTCAGTCATTAGGTACGTATCGTAGAATGCTTGTTTTATTTCTAAATATATCAAATTCTAAAGTGCCTGTTTGCTCTGTCAATTACGTTTACCTCTAGAAAAAATATTTTGTTATTAATTTCCGTTTCATAAGCGAACTGAATTGAAGGAAAACAATGATTTAATATTGACACCAAATTTGTTAAACTTTCAGAATTATCAAAAACTGCGACGAAGTTGTCTACGTATTTTATTCACATTCTGGAGAAACTGTTTTTTGCGTTATTTTCAAAATGATGCATAAATAATTTAGCCAGGAATAGCATTATACTTTGACCCACGTTGCCTCTTTCATATTGTTTGTAAAATTCGTTGTTACATTGGAAAATTGATTGTTTTACGCATAGCTCCGTTGATATTATAATATTTGCTAATTAGATTAGGCTCAATTTTGTTGTATTCAAACAAGTTCATTAAATAAGTCTTTGCTGCTTCTATTGGAACGCCAGAATATAATGAAGTGACATCAAAGGACACTACATAATTTTTCATTATTGTTTAATTTTCTTGTTTTTACTTTATTAATATAGTTATTTGAGTTTTTACTGAAAAAATTTCTAACGGCGTATTTAAACTTTTGAATTCATTCACTAACTATTTGAAAGTATTATACTTGGGACTGTTTATTATTGAAACAATTAGTCTGAGTTTCTTGCCCAGTTTCTAAATTTTTGATAAACAATTGAGATCTAATAGACAAACTTTTTGCAAGTGGTAAAACTGTGAGAATATTCTTATTTGTCAAAAATTTCAAACTAATTAATTAATTAGATTATATAATAAAAAGCTACAAAGTTTCCAATTAAAAAAAAATTCTTCTGTTAATTATATTTATAAATACAACGTATGAAATCGCGACGAAGCTTACAATTAAAAACTTTCAATTTCAGCCGGCGCTTTTTTTTGGTATCTTGAACAATATTTTCAGTATAATTAAGAAATATATGAAACAGTCTAATGCTGTATATGGTCAGGTAAGTTATCGTACACAAAACTTGTTATTCTGATTATTAATAGTCTCTACAAATAAAATAAACTCAAAACAAATTTATTCAAGTTAAAATCCGTAGACTCAGACGTGTTTTGTAGTTATTGGAATTTAATTATGAAAATTGGATAAAAAAAAATGCAATATTATTTATCTATTTTTTTTTCTAATAATAAATAGTAAAATAATTCACGTCAACTAAGTTTTTTAACCTCTGACTTGTTTTTTTCTTATTGGAACTATTCAAAATGGCAACACATTGTTTGCTTTAAATTCTTAAGCATAATTTTACTATTTTTTAGATGTTGCTACCTCTATATATGTTTATCGTACACTAAAAACGGGTCAAGTGTTAACAAGAAGATCAACCAAGTCATTCATGTTATTTTAATTGTTTTCAATATGTTTTCCTTGATTCAATTAACTACTAACCGTTTAGTGGGTATTTTTATTTTGTTGAAAAATAATGAAGTTTTTATTTCTAGTGAGACCGAGAAAAGCTCAAAATATTAAAAACAAAAACATCTTAAAGTAAACTTTGAGAGACCTTAATAATTTTATTCTAAGTTATATATCACTTTAAACAATAAAAAGTGTTTCTCTATTGAATGTTTGTCAATTTTAACACCCTAAGAAACCTTCAATAAAATGTGTTGTATTATAAAAATTTTTTTTCTGTATTGTGAGGGTTTTTGAGTCAAAATGTCTTTATTTTTCGTAACGTAAAATTTGAATATAGACGCATAAGATTACTGAAGCAGGCGCTACTTTTAAAGCATGATTTCGTAGCCAAAGTGCTCGAAATAGAGCAATTTATTTCGAGCATTATTTATTAAAAGTTAGAAGAATTTCTTTTGACGTTTCAAAGTCCTGTCTGATCAATTATTAAAAAACTAAAATTTTGATTTTCCGCTTTTCAGGTTAGCGATGTTGGCAGGAAAGCGTTATAAAACGCGCGTTTTCAACAGTTGGACTTATTTTTACAAGCTGAGGTGCACTTTAAATAAGCATAACACAAAATAATTAAAAAAGATTAAAAACTTGACTTTAATAAATAATGTTGAATTTTTCATATTATTAATAAAAGCAAAGTACTTTTGGTAATGAAATAACATAAGCATGTCTCCATGCTTTAAAGAAATATGATTGCTCAATACATTGAGTAATAAAAGGCAGTATCAAGATTGATAAAAGTATTCTATCAGAACCAGTTGCTGTAGAACGAATACTACAGATAATTTTAAAGATATCATTCTCCTCCAATTCATAAAATTCTAACAAGGTTTCAACCCTTTCTAAAATTCTATGTTTGTACCTATTCAACATAGAATTTTTAGAAAAATTCATAAAATAATCGTTTATACTATTAACTTCAAATATGCTAAGCAACATATTTTTAATTTTTTGTAAAATTACATTCAGCTTTTTGAGTTCATTCCATTCTTCTTTAACAGTAGAATTTTGGAGTTTAAATTTAAGTACGCTCTTTTTCAGTACGAAAAGCAAAGGTTTTATAGTTTCTTAATTGTTTATAACGTTGAGGTAATTTGGAGGTTTTAAACCTACTTAATGCTTTGTTACGCATTTTTTGTAATAATTTAATGTTACTGGTAAAAATATAAAACATAAAAAAGTTTTTTTACTGTAAAATTTTAGAACTGAAGCAAGAAAAAGTGGGAAAGCCAATGGTGTTGATAAATAGTCTCAGTAAAACTCAGTTAGACTTTTAAAAGTACAATATAGCCGATTTAGACTAATTAAAATTTAATTGAAATTATATTTTAGAAAAACCAAATCAGAGGTTTTTATCAAAGCTAAAAGATCTTTTTCAATCCTTGTCGTTGAGTCTTTGAACAGAGGAACATTATAAACTTACAAGGTTTTTACAGTAATTATTATATTTTATTCAAGATGACTGTAGGTTGACTTTTATCAGCGGGTAGGATACCAATGCCGAAGTCGGTTTTCAAAGTTTTGTGAGCGTTTTTTCCTTTGAAAAGATGGTTTTTGAACATTTAGCAAAAGACAGAAAAGCCTGAATACATAGTTGCGGTTTAGAAACAAACAATCTGTGTCTGTGCTATTTTTAGACAGAGCTTTGACTGACTTTTCCACAGTAACAACATTAGCTCATAATATTTGGCAAAGTTTTTAACAGGATTGAAAATTTAGCAAAATCTTGAAAAATGTATGAATAATGGTTTTAAGGTTAGAGATTACTAAAAAAGTAAAAAAACTGTTTTTTTTGTTTGTCAAATTTTGAAAACAGATTTGAAAGTTCTCAAAGAAGATTTAATCAAAATATAACCAAAGAACAAGACTAAAGGTGTTGAAAAATTTAAAATTAAAGTGATCAAGATCACAAACCAGTGACAAAATTTAGTTGACGCAAAAAACTCTAAAGTTAGAGTTCAGTAAACGCCTTTTCAAAGAAGACAAAAGCTGATTTTATGTAGAGAAACATTCACTCATTTTCTCACCAACTTTTACGCTGTTTTTGGTATCGTCAAACATTTTTTCTATACTTTTTCTTAATTTTTCACCTACCTTTATTGTTCTCATGCACTCCTACATTCACACCATCAAACGCTGCGCGGAGGTCAACAAAGAGCAATTTTTCTTGTAAATAGGGCATATAAGACTTATTATTATTCTTTTTTTTAAACATCATTTATTACTCTTGTTATCCGTGCATTAAATCCACCTCTCATTTTTTATTGCATTTACTTTAGATGCTTCTTCTTTTTTAGTTTACTTATTGGTTTTTTTACCTCTGTGATAATTTTCTTATCTTCCATATTACTTTTTTCGGTCTGTTTTTTTAATTGTTTTTTCTCTACGTCTTATTGCCTCTCAAAATGCTTCTGTCATTTTTTTTAATATTGTTTTTTTTTTGTTGGTTCTTATCTATATAATTCTACATTTTTTTTTAATTTTTTAAGTTTTCTTTAATTATTTTTAAAATTTTTTTTTCTACTTCTATTTTGCTTCTTTTCATTTATTTTTATACTCTTTTATTTTCTTCATGTATTTTTCAGTTAATGATTTTTTTTTCTTTAGTTTTTTTTAGAATTTGTTTAACTTTTATTTTTCTTTTGCATTTCATGTTCTGTTTATCGTGTTTTTTTTCTTACTGTCACTGTCGTTTTTTTTATGCTTTTCTCTGCTTTTTTTACTTTTTATTGCTGATTTCATTTATTAGATTTGAACTTGTTAAATTAATTTTCTTTGCGTTTTTTTATGCTTTCTTCAGTACAGCTGTCTATTTCTACTTTCCTATTTTTTTCGCTTCTCTTTTCTTGGCTATTCTTTCTTTCATTGTGAATACCATAAAGAGATAGTCTGACTCTACTCTTTTGTCTACCTTCATAGTTCCGACATTTTTCGCTTTGCTTGTGCTTTTTCTTTGTATTTACTAGCAGCTGTTTTTTGTTAGCCCAAGTATATAAGCGTGGTGGTTTTTGTTCTTTGATATCAAGTAATAGAAGCATAAAATGATGAATAAATTGGCAAACTTATAAGATCTAAAACTTTGTGCTTAAAATTTTAATTAACTGAAATCTGTGTATAGAAATGTTTTAAGCATTACAAATTCTCTAATTAAAATTTTCAAAAAGCTTGTATCGATGTTCTCATGTAATACGTAACACAATAAATTGCAAACGTGAGATAAAAACCAACTTGCTTCGTTAGAGAGAAAAAAAAATGAAAATTTGGTTTTAAATAACACTGACGTCTATTCAAAGCATGTCAATAAAAAAAGCGACGACACTCGCACTACCTATCAAAAACAAAACAAATCAGCTCTCTTATTCAGTTATGGAAATTGGAAATTAAATGATGAAAAGCAGCAAATTGAATTGTCGGTTTTAATTAGAATTTTCTCCCTTCGGATGCATTTTAAAATAGTGAAAAATTCTGGAATGGATGGTGAACTTTGATTTGCATTAATAATTAGGGAAAACTCACCTAGCAATAAAGCAACTCGCATGTCTTTGATTGGTAGGTTTTGTACAATGCTTTCTCGGTCTGTCTTCCATAAAGCCGGTGATACGGATGCCATACATTTCACCCTCATTGACCCACCCTGGAAATGGCGATTGCTTAGGATAAATCGTAGACCGAGGGTTGTTGTTATTAGACCCTGCCGGTGGAGAATTGGCGGATAGTGGATTAGAGCACCTTGGCTTACTACCTAGAGCAAAATCTTATTATTGCCGAGACAGTTTTTACAATGTGTTTCTATATTATAGTTTTATTAGATTATTATTCAGTACCTATCTACCAAAAGCAACAAAACCTAGAAATTTACGAGCGAACTCCAGTTGTTCTTTCCCTTGTGAATGTGTAACGTGGCAACATTGTTGCTTTTGGTCGTCGAGTATTGATGTTTATTTACTTATTCGTGCTCGCTACTCAAAAGTCAAGTACTTTTATATTGTACCTGTTGTTCGTTGATATACCAGTGAAGTAATGAAGCGGGATGGCTTTTTCCTGAAGAACAATTTAATGTAATTTCATCTCCAATTTGATACTGTCTATCCATTCCCGTAATTGTTGGATCGTCTTGGGGAAAAGCTGCAACAAAATAGCCAAATTAATTTATGGATTTTAGTAGACAATTATGCGCATATATATCGGCTCTAGATGGATAATATCAGTTTGTTTTGTCAAATTTTATCAAATTCAATATTTAGTGAGAAAACACTTGTGAATAATGGAAAAGCTGATTTATTTGCCAGGAACATTCTCAATTAGTTTGATGGGCATTGCTGACGGCTTTTAATACAAATTTTAAGATGTTTTGTAGATGTTTTACCAATTTTCATATAGTTCGCAATCTTTTTGGTTTGCAAAAGATTATGTACCATTTCATGGTTCACTTGCGTCATGTCGCTTGCGACACTGAGCAACCGAGCTTGGATACTTTAGTCGATGAGTTAACTTTCTTTAATTGTTACAGTAATAGCATTAGAGGGAAGATTAAATATAAATATAACTGAGATACTGATTAAAACAATTGAGTTATCGCAACTGGAGAAAGGTTTATCAATTTTTGTATTTAATAAAAATAAATAATTATTAAATAAATAGTCATTATGTTCAGAGAAAAATTAGTAATATTCAATTGTTTTATTAAGTCAAATCTAAAACTATAGGGTTTTATATGACAACATAAATATTTAGGAAAATTAAATCTTAAAATTTGAACTGTGAGATTAAGTGAGAATTTATTATGTTTGCATGGTAAGTATGAGACGCAGTTTAATCTTCTCATTTGTGTGCACCGTTAGTCAAATGCCGGCATCAGAAAAGTTTCTAACTGCTCCGTGTTTATTTTTGACTCTAAAGGTCTAATCCGCACATTAAAATAACGACAATATGTACGTTAAGTTAAAGTAATAGATTGTTGATTTGAACACGAAAGATTTGCAGTGACCGGTCATAAGAGAAGAAGGTGTTTGTTGTAGAACACTTTAATCAACTTGCAACCTTAGTATGAATAAAATCTTATTTTGGAGAGCCCGTGCACTTGGAAAAACGTTTCCTAAAAAATTGAGGTTTCTTTACATATCAGGCTCTGCCTTACTACAACAGATTTTATTTTGGAGACCCCGTGAATTCATCAAGTTCTGCCTTACTACAACATATTTACTTTTAAAGAATACTGGGTAGTAATTAGGTGGTTGTGTTTAATACCTGTTTTTCCGCGACCTTTCCTTTTACCTTTTTTTTTAAATTGTTACTTTCAGTCAAAAATTAATTCTGTTCTTTTTACAACATACATAAAATTTTTCGAAAAAAGCCAGTTTTAAAAAGTTGAAACGGTTAGATGATGAATATACAAATAAACTTTATAATCTAAGAACATAGAACTTGTTTTTTTTTTGTCAGACCTGTATTTGGTCTTGCAAAAATTACTATTTGACTTGATTTTATAATAGTTGTTTGAATCACAAGGCCGGAAACAAGCATTTTGCAAGACGAATGATTTTGGGGGCCAAGGCCGAAGACCGCGGCCTTCAAACTACAAGCCCTTGCAAAAGCGTTTTCGGAGGTGTGATTCACAAAATTTTTTGTGGCGCTGCTAATTTTTTATTTTAAAAAATAAAAAAAAATTTTTTAAAAAAAAGTTTTTTTCATGTTATGGCAACGTTAAGTAAAAAATCCAATTGTCCTGTTTATTAAAAAAAATATATTTGCTTTGACATTTACTTTAAAGTTACCTATTTATTTGCGTTCTTAAAAGGTGAAATTGCTGTTTTCTGAAAAAATCGATACTCCAGCACACATTACGGCTTAGGAACTTTGAGGGGCTATACATTAATTGTAACATTATACAATACAAACCGTTAGTTGTCATTGATAAATGTCTGACAATTGACAATTACAGCAAAAGTCATAGTAATCATTTTCTAGCCTAGGCAGGCAAGACGGCGTTTCAGGCAGCTTAGGACACGTTGAAAATTATGTTTTGCAGGCGCAAGGCACAAAAACTGAAAAGCACGGTCGGCTGCGAGTATCTAAAACAAGATACTGTTGCTGTACATGTTCGTTCCATAATTATGTACACAACAGCCAGTATATGCCACCGTTATTAATTATTATTGAGATCGATTTATCATTTTTTTTGCGGCGAATTCATGTTAAATAAGTCGCGGAGAGGAGCAACCATTGATTTGAAATGAGTTTGTATAATTCAAGTAAAAGTAACGACAATCAATTTCTTATCAATGTTTTATTATGATGTTATCACGTACAAAACCGATTTCACAGACAACCTTTTTTCTTAAGATTTAATTTTACGCATTAAAATCACATTAATTTTAATCTATCTTTTAAGACTAGAAAAATAGAATTTTGTATTGTGTTTTTCCAGACAATGGCTTTCCTATGACCTGACGTATGCGGCTTACGTTGAAAATAATTAATGTCTACTAAATAATTCAAAATCAAACTGAAAACATGAAAAAAATGTTCTTTTTCGTGCTTGAGATGTTGATTACTAAATCCCCAGATCGTCGTCGTAAATGTTGATGATGTCACATGTGGGCTATAAACCACACGGACAAACGAAATTACGGTCTTAAAAAAGTGCAAACGACAGTTTCTGAGATGTTTGATGGTCGCTGAATAAGAACATCAATTTCTTCGAAGATGAGTCTTGTTTTATCATGTCTTCCTTGATGATACACGAACATTAAATAAGGCTATAAATATCTGCAAAATAGATAATATCCAGAATTTTCCAAGCTAACTGCCGTTGAACATTATAAGGTTTTTTTGACTATTTATCGAACAGTTTTAAAGATTGAAAAAATGTAATTCAATAATTCTTTATTTGTCTTCAGTAAAAAATCTGTTAATTAATAATAGAATATACCATAATTAATTTAAGCCACATAAACGAATCTTTTTACAAACTCAAGTAAAGCTGCTGACAGTCAGCTAGTAGAAATCTCTCAAATGGGCTTCCATAAAACTATTTATCGTTTTATTGTATAAAACTATAAATACTACGTGTCATCATGTCAAAACTTAAATTTTTTTCAACAATCTACTAATGTTATATTATATTACGTCCCATGAACGTAAGTGTAACTTTTCTGGTTGGGATGCAAAATTGGGAAACCGAGGCTTGTCAAGGTTTCGTTTTTCTCTTCACTCACTCTACTTTATTCCCTGTCTTGTTTAATCTTGCTCTCTTTATCACTCAGTATCATTTTTATCTTATCTATTTTTTTTCATTATGATCTTTTTCTCCAGCTTCCTTTCTTTTACCTCCCCGCATTCATTCATCATGTGCTCTAATGTTTCTGTCTCTTTTCCACACATAGTACATTTTCTTTAATTTTTCTCCATTCAAAATCTATTTTTTCATTTGTTATTTTCTAAATTTTACTGTCATTTTTTTTTTTCTTTAATTTTCTCTTTCAAAGCATTTAAGCAACTTTTCTGTAATTAGACTAATGTACTGTTTTTTTTTGCTTGTTTATGTTTCGATCTCTATCCTTTATTACACCATGTACTCATTATTTCGTTTGTTCTGTTTTCTCAATCTTTTCTACGCTGAACCTTTTATTTTCATAGTATTTTTTTCTATCTTTTTTTATTTGTCTATCTGCTTTTCTACTCACCACCTTTCAGCTCTCTTTCAAAATCTCACACTTGTCTCGTTTTTTTTTTCTTTAAACTTTACTGGTTTTTTTTCTGTTTGCATTGTTATTTTTTTCTTTTTTTTCCTCTATCTTATTATAGATATATCCAGGGGTATTTTTGCTCAATTCTAACATCTATCTCACATATTTGTCTTGCACGCTTTCCATCTCTCCTCTTTCTTCCCTTCTCTAAATTACCGCATTATACAACATTGCTCTTTTCACAAGACTTTCAAACATTGTCATTACTCTTCTCTAAACTTTTCCTCGATCATTTCTCACGCTATTAGATACGCTTGATTCTCTTTTTTCACTAGATTTTTCTTTCTTGTTTTTTCGCCAGCACTTTTTTTATATCAATCATGTATATTATACATCAGTAGTGCACTCAAAAAACACCTTTGTTTAAGACTTTTTGCTTTCTTATCCATTACACTCTTCTTACACGTTTGTCTCCGGACATATTTCTTTCACTTTCTCTACTATTTCTTTCACTATCCTCTTCTTTTCATGTAATTTCTTATCTACCTTGTTAAAAACCGCTTTTAGATCTACAAACATTTTACATACTTTTCCTTGTTACATTACCAACTCACTCTCTATTACTGCATTCAAAACACATTGCCTATTAGCTTCCTCTCCTTAAACTTGCTAATTGGCAAATTCTACCACTTTCTCTACATCTTATGAAGAAGAATTAATCTCTGGTAGTAATTTTTGTCATTTTTTAATAAATTGGAATTATTCTTCAGGTTGTTCACTTCTAGGAAAACTCTTTTCCTTTCCACACTTGGTTTAACAGTTCTTTCAGTCTGTCTCTAACTCTTTTGCTTCTATCAATCCATGTTTTATTTGTTTTTGATAATTTTTTTTTTCAGTTTACTTAATATTTTCTCGACTTCTTCTCTTGCTATTCTTTTTCTACCACTTTAGTTTTTGCAAGTTTTTTGTCTGTTTTTTTCATTTTCTTTTTCTTCTATTAATTTTTTAAAATAGTTTAGCCATTTGTGTATTATTATTTTGTTTGTTATCTCTTGTCTTTTTACTTACATACCTCCACATTTCATTTTGTGCTTTCATTGCTTCTATTATTTTTTGTTCTTTTTTTTTCTATTGACGTTTTGTTTTTCCCATGTTTTTCTGTATTTTTTTTATGTTTTACTCTAAACAAGTGTTTTAAATAACTGTTTAGTATTATAATTATAATTATAATAATTATCGTTTTTATTATATTGTGCTACTTTTATTATAAAAAAAATGTAGCAGTCACATACACAAACTAAATAATAAAATTTGTAGGTCAAAATAAATTTTGTTAGTTGTTTTGTTTCTAATAATGATGTTGAGCTAATGAAGAACGTGAACATAAACCTGAATTTATGCGTCTTTGATGTTCAGAAACCCCAAAGTTTAATAGAACGTTGTGTCTATGATAAACTTTTCCAGCAAAGCACGAACCTTTATAAATTCTTTTAATCAAGAAAAGAAAACATTTTAGATTATCAGAAATTTGTAGTGTTTCAAAATTTTTTTTACGCATTTCTGCTTAAGCTAATTAAAATTTGATACTGTTCTTAAGCTCATAAAAACTTAAAAAGTTTTTTAAATAAACAAGGTTGCCATTATTTACCAACTTTTGTGTGAGGGCTTAGATGATTGTTTATAGTATTTAAATACTCCGGCTATTCAACTCGTTGTCTTAATTTCTACTTCATTTCAATTACTACTACGTTATTTCTATTTTTTATTATATAAATCATTTTTTAATCTTATTCTTTTATAATTACCATCAATTTTGCTACTTATGCAGTACTTCACACTGTTATCTTATTATCATTTTATCTTTAACTTTTACCGTTGCTTTTCTGCTTTTATTTAAATTTTTTTTCTACATATTATTTTTGTTTCTTTTTATTAATCCTAAGAACCATTCCACATTTATTTATGGCGATCTGTTTATCTCTATCTTTGCTTTTCTTTTTTTACAATTTGGCTTTTTATAGGTCATTACCATTCCTTATCAAATTGTCAAACAATTTCATTCTTATTTCATACTCTTTTCCAAACTTTTTCGTAGTGAGATAAATAAATCTATTTAAAATCGTACTAATAATGGGTTAATTTCTAACTTTTTGAACGTTCGAAAACGCATCAGGGTTTGTGACTTTTACATTCTCTTAGTCCGAAAAAACTTATTTCTGTGTCTCTGACTTTGTTTCCATAATGAAGTTGCTTTTCCATTAACTCATCAATTTTTATGCAGTTTTATTATTTAATTTTGTTTTAATTTATGCACATAAGTTTTTTTTCCTGTTTATAATTTTATTATAATTTTTTTTCTTTGATTTTACAAGTTTTTCTCTATATGATAAATCTCTTTCTGTTATCTTGCACCATCTAAATGTTCTATTAAAACAAAATTGGTTTAATTGAAACAGAGACTTGTACTCCTACCTTTTGGAGTGTAGTATAACCTCTTCAATAAAATAAGGTTTTTTTGAATTCCACGTTTGCTTATTTTGTGAGTTAATAAGCCCATAACAGTATTGAAAGACCACCACTCTTTTTACCACTACACGAGCCAGTGTCACAAAAGAGTTGAATACAATGGGTTACATTATGATAAAAAATTTTAGATGTCAACACTGCATCGGAGATTTTTTCACTACAAAAATTTTCTGTGATGATCTTGTGAGAAAACCATTTTAAATTCAAAAATAAAGAAATTGTAAAATTTAGTAATTTTTTTGACATTTGAAGCAATTTTAAAAATTATTGTTTCTTTACACATTTACACAAATGAATATATGAACCCCAAATATAAAAAACACTCGTTATAATTATTGATTTTATAATCTTACTAACACAATACATTGTCTTCTGTTTTCAATTGCTTAAATAAAGTGTGAAAGTATACTGTTTCTTTTGGTGCAATCACAATTTTCATAGACAAAGATAAAATGCAAATAGCGTTCACCTGTTTCAAAATTAGTAGTATTTTTGAATGAATATCCGCAACGTTGAGAATACAATTTATTTTTATAGCTGTATTGCCTGAGCAGGTGTCATTTGCTTGTAAAAACAACAAAGCAAGCCGTTGGACAAAACATTGTTGGATTTGTAAATAATGTTCTGCTTGCACACAGCGATTAAAATGTATTCCACTTCTGATGTGTGTTATACAAACCTTTTTTTTAATATTTTAATTTTGGTATATGAAAAAAAATCAAGTCTAACTGTTATTTTTCACACTAATCTTAAACGTTTTTTCCTTGCATGTTGCCAAATGAAAGACATAGAACGGAATGATCGGTCATTCTCAAGGTTAATTATGGCTGCTTCATACAGAACGCAATCAAGCAAACACGAAAATCATTCTCTTTCTTTTGGTTTCAATTGACGAACAGGGATAGAACGACAATGTTTTTTAAATTGTTGCGTGCTTGTCATGCTTATCGCACTTATCAAATGACCACAATAAACCAGACTGGTTTATTACAAGGCTCAAAAACGAACGACGCCTTCTTAGACTATTCTGGTTTATTACTTCTGTCAGATTTTCTCTCTTCTCTTAATTTGTTTAACATAATATTGTCTTTTTTGTTTTATTGTTAATATATTGTATTGTTTTTTATAATATAAAATATTAATGTATTCTACTACTTCTGCAACTATCCATTTAGAAATTTGTATCAAATTATTTGCAACGTCTATCATATTGTACCACAACGTTTTACAATGTCAGTCTGGTTTTAAATAACTAAGCTTAAACTTTATTTTTAAATATTTAATAATTCATAGTTACCAAAAAAAATTTGATTTTTAATTCTTATCAGATAATGTTTTGGTTTGAGCATTTCTTGTAATCTGCATAAATATAATAAGTATTTTAAAATTATAATTAATGTAAAAAACTTATTTTTCGGCTATTTATTAAAAGTTATGGTTTAACTAATTTTCCGGCTCTATTAGTTGGTATAATCCATTATTTACTGAATATTCGCTGCACGAGATAATTCTACAAAACATGCCAACATTAGCATACGTAACCGAACGCATCAAAGCACCTGTAAAGATAGAAGTAAACTATTTATATTATTTTAGCATCAGGTAAATGTGAGATTGTGTAAATGCAGGTGAGACTATAACATAGATTGCCAGCTTACACATACAGTTTTGAGTTCTGTGACAAATTTATGACACCATTATTTATGATAATTTTTTATTGTTCAGGAAAAGCCTTTGATAGCCAGGTGGCTAACAATAGTGCTTTTAGCATCTAATCAAATAATTGTTATGGGTGCAACACCCACTCAAACGTTATATTATGTTAATATTAATACGCAATTTTTAGAATAGTATAAATGTTTTAAACTTAGTCAATCCTAATGACAGGTCATTTGTATTCAAACAAAAAACATATAAGCCGTCACGAAACGTTTGACAGGTGTGAAATACCAAAATTATTTTTTACAAGTAAAATGCATAAAAGAACAGATTACAACAGTTACTAAATATGTTTTAATAAAAAAATAAACCTTAATAATTTTCTCCAAATATAATAACGACTTATTTAATAATTACTTATTTTTATTTAATTCAATAATAAAAAAACTTGGTCCTAATTGTTTTAATCAGTAGCTCTCAGCAATTGATAGTTATATTAAATGTTGCTTCTGACGATATTACTGTGATATTAATCGATAATAACTGAACGACTGCAGTATGCCAAGCGATTTTTATGCTCGGTGTCACAAGCGAGATGACGCAAACCTAATCCAAATGAACTCTAATCATTACTGTCTGAATAAATTTTTATAGACGGTAACGCTCGAGTACGTCATCACAAAATGCGGTAGGATTCTGTGGTTATAGATATTTCACATCAAAGTGCCAAAAAAATTATTTTATAAACAGTTTTTTTGAACACACCTTTTGTTTTAAATATCTAAACTCAAATCTCCTTTTTTAATAAAGATGTGTACAGTGTTGGTATTTTATTTAAAAAAACACTAAACATCTGTACAGATGTTTAGTGTTTTTTTAAATAAAATGATATTACAGTTTTGCAGTCACATTCGACAAATTATATTTTTCCCACCGCATTTAGCGTGGCTAAAATTTGCACGTAGACCACTGCTCCGTCACATATAACGCGCGAAATTGAACATTATACAGCGTTCATTAACAATAAATTAAAAAAAAATTAATCAGTTTTTCATTCATAATTGGAATAAAATTGACAGAGTGGCGCAAGCATAATAGCTGTAGTACTTGTTTTTTTTTTACTTCACATAACTTGACAGATAGCTAACTACTGTTTTTATAAAATTAGTAAGTAAAAAATAATTTTGGTGATTAAGCCATTAGGCAAAATTGTAATAATGATTAAATAAAAAAAAAAATTAAGCCCGTTTAAGTGCTTGATTTTAGAATACAAAATACTAATAAGTACCAAGTATTTCTTCATCGTTAAAATTTACACATGGAGGTTTATTCAAATTATCAAGAGACATCTTTGAAGCAGTGTCATAAATATTTGCTTCAAAATCATTGTTGCTGTCTGCTGCATTTTAGCTGTTTGCAAAAAATGTCAGATTTTTTACGCTGTTCCCAGCTCTGTCTAAGATTTTCTCAAGTCATTGACTATTTAAACCACTAGTATATAAAGTCAAATAAAATATTGATTAGTTTTTTTACCTACAACCGTTTAGAAAAATGGTTTATATTTTAATGACAACCTATGCCCAAAAGACATAAACATTCAGTAATATTGTAACAGTTGACGGTAATATTGTGTTGGCAACGCATAGCGACAACCATTTATAGCATTGCATTAATCAATTACTTCTCAAAAAATAAAAAAGGTACAAAGCAAGACAAAAGCATGTGAAATAATTATTTTTAACATTTTAAAAACTTGCAAATAAAATAAAAAATTGCGGTCGGACATAAATTCATAACACGCTCGGAAAAACTATATTCTTGCTTGTCTTAATCAAACTCAACACAAACAACGAATCTGATCAACACAGACACAAAGATCGACACTAGTTGTAAAAATGAGTATTCTGATGTAAAAACAAAAGAAAAATTTTTTTAAAAATGTTGGTGGAAACCAAAGTTGATAAATAATATAAGACATCAAAAATATGCGCTCAGACAAAATTTGCTAACGTAATAACTTGAAGCGTATAGATGCAAAAGCAGACATCTCACATTTTTTGAGAAAATGAGTTAGCTATGCCATCTTTATGTAAATGTCAGCAGGAACATTATTTTAAAACTTTCAGGAGCATAACAAGTCAAGCAAAACTGTAAATACCGTTTGAATTTCAGCTTTAGATGCAAAAGCAGACATTTGCGCTTACAAATTAAATGCAAAAACAGACATTTGCGTAAAGACGAATCAGGTTGCGGTACTTTAGCCACGTGAATTGATGATGATGCTTTTAACCAATAAGAAGAATTAATTCTTGTTCTTAATTAACACCGCACGTGGTCGAATAAGCACGTGAAAAGCAAGGTTTTGTATTAATCTTTAATAAAAAACGTTTATCTATTCAGTGTTTGTGAGAGAAGTGTATTAATATCGATAACAATATTGTAATTGAACCATGTCCACATGGAAAAGGTAGAAAAAGAATGGCAAACAAACAAGAATGGAAAAGAGAAAAAGCCAAGACACTAAGGTTTGTTTGTTTTACAAATTTATGAATCAATTTTATTGAATAAGTGTCTGCAATTAGACATAGACAGTGTGGGTAGAATTCTTAAGCCCGACAAAATAAAAAGCATTTCAACTTTGTTGGCTAAACATTATGAAGCAGACTGGAAAACCAACAAAAGCCTTTACTACTTCAAAAATGTTTTTGAAAGAGAGATAACTAATCCAGTAGATGAGCTTGATGAAAACGAGGATATTTTCTTGAATACTGTGCTTGAACTTGAAGACGATGCGTTAAAAGTTTAGTTTTGGTTATATTTTCTGCTAAATGTATAATCTAAACCTACTTTTTAATAATAAGTATAATTTTCCTTAGTCTTTTTTTTATTGCAATCTTAATTTTTTTTGGTGTTTTATTATTATTGAGATGCAAAACCAGGCATTTGCCATCTACTCAAATGCAAAAGCAGACATTGGCAAGTCTTAGCTGCAAAGCCAGACATGAGCAATTTTTTAAACTAAATATCTTTTTAGTTGTATATCAAACATCTTTGAATTAAACACTAATATTATCACAAAAAATAATAGAAATATTTTGTTAAAACTGTAAGATGATTGATCAACTTATAAAGTTTTAACGCGTTTTTTTCGTATTACTCAAAACTAGTCAAAAGTGAAATGTCTGCTTTTGCATTTATACGCTTCACTTATTTACTCAACTGGCAATATCTCTTTTGTCTCAAAATTGTTTCTATCAGAATCGATATATGTCATTTGGAGTGACCATGGAAAGTGACCTTTACATTAACACGTAGAAATCTGCTTTCTTGACTTTGATGTAAAAAGCTTCTAATTTTTATAGATGTTGCTACCGCTAAATGGGTAAATGGGCATGTGCCGTGGGCATTCAACATGGCTATGACCCAGCGGAATGGGACAATAAACATTAACAAGCCAGCTAATTGCCACGTGACTTAGCTATTGTGACTGGCGTAATAAGTGGCCTTACTATACTCTATCTAGTTTCAAGAAAGAGTGCATGAAAACAAATGCATGCAGGCTCCACGTGATCACATCTATAAAGTAGGAGATGGTTGACAAATTTTCAGACAGGGCAGGTCGCAGAAAAAATCGTATATTTTATTTTAAACTAATTTTGAATGGTTTAAAAACCATCTAACATTCAAATGACTAAAATACTTTTTCTTGAATCTGAACAGACTATAATCATGAACAAGTTTCTAGTTTTCACTTTAGAATGGCTAATGTGTATTTGCGCCACAAACTTGTCGACATGTTATTTAGTGTATAGAGAATTTCTCCAAAACGCTGTAACAGCTGCCCGTTGATATACAGAACGTTTTCAACAAGCACGCAAAAGTGGCAAAACTACTGCGCACCAAGGATAGCATCGAAGCAGAGTTCAACTAGTGCGGCAAGTCAAGACACAGCAAAAAATGCTAGAAAGAGCTAAAAAAGATCCAACCAGAAGTACTCAAACCATTACAAGAAAAGTTTGGGTAGCACAGTAAACTGTGTGACGTACATGACAAAAACGCAGCTACATCCCTGTCACGTACAACGTATACAGGTCTTACAACCCCCCGATCATGCAGCGCAAGCCCAGTTTTGTCCTTAACTGCAACAAAATACAATTGATAACATATTTACTTAGTGCGTATTAGACATTGTTGAAACAACATTTATTTACGGGTAATGGAGTTAATAACTTCCACAATGGCACGTGTAGGCAATGGAAAATCCGCATGCCATTTGCAGTTGCAGAACTCATTTTCAATAACGATTTGTAGGCAGATATCGTTAACAGACTCCTTATTGGTCTTTTAGTTTTACCTCAGCGTATGAAGAGCTAAGATTACCTGCAGTTTGTGCATTTCAATTTATCTGAATTATTAAAAATTGTGCCATTCAATGTTTGTGTCAACATGTCGTTTTTACATTATCTCATAATTATTTTTGTTGCAAAGCCTACGATAGCACTTTTTCTTGCAAGTAGGTTAGACTAATGGGGCTATTTCATAGCCCCCACGATTACCTGATTAAATCCGTATGATTTTCATTTCTCGAAGCACATGAAAACATGGGTCTACGTGACGGAAGGGCATGTATCTCACCATGCAGCCTGCATAGCTACATTCATAGATTCGACGCGCGCCTTTCTGTGCTGAGAAAAACAGCTCGCACTTAGAACATCTGTTGTAGCAGATACGGACTCTATAAATCGAAGCTTTTATTTACAATAAACTAATAAATGTTTTTGTCGAAGTTATATTTGGTTAAAATGCTTTATTTTTGTCTTTACTAAAGTATCCATAAAGAAAAGTCTCAAGCTAAGAATCACCCTGTATATGCTAAATGAAAGCAAATAATTGTGGAAATAAGATGATAGCGACTATTTCTTGATATAGGTATTGATATACATAGATATTTTACAATAGATGGCAGAACTAAATTGGTGTTGATTATTATCTACATTCACTATGATACCAAGCTGTATTTATGCAATAACTTTACATTATTTGGTTTTATGGTACAAAAAGATAAAATTTTAATGCTGCTTTTGTGTTCATTGACACAAAGCTTGTTTTAATCAGTTTTTTGTTAAGCTCTCAGTATGAACAGCAAATGAACTCAGAAAATGTTAAAGCTATATAGGTTTTAGAAAACCTTTGATTAATAATTTTGATTTATGTTAATATTGGTTGTTGAAAATCTTTTATAAAAAATATCAAACAATCCTAAAAGGCTTCTTTATTTACTGTCAAAAGCTCACTAAATTGAAATTCTTTTTTCTATGAGATATAGCTAAAGATAAATAAAATGCTATGTTAGGATGCTTATGATTTATTAGTGTTATAAGACAACATACATATAAACAGACATATAAGCAGGATAGCAGATAGCTACGTGACATTTTGATTTACAAGACCATAAAAACGATTGCACTTTTGCCTCAAACTTATGGAAATATATAGTCCGGACACATGGCCCCATTCCAACCACCATAAAAGCCCTCTATTGCTTTCCTGACTGGAGAAATTATGCGGCGGGATTTAAGCGAACATTTATTTTTCTGTTCAAAAGTCTCTTTTTCCTACTACAGCAAATCTCTTCTTGGATTTTGATAGTGACAAATAGACCAGAAAAAAACGTTTGAGAGGCGTTCTTTTCATAAAATATTAATTGCAATTTAACAACGGGCTCCTAAGTGGAATCGATTTGGTCGCTCTTGTGTTTTAGGCAGGAGCACCCAATGAGCCAAGCAGCAAAAATAAAAGCGCACTAAATCAACGTCCGGATGTGTGGGAAATCATTTCCGGTCGAGGAATGTTCAAAGAATGTCAGATCGTATCCGACCATCCATGAATACGTGCCAATTTATTTTCGCTTCACTTAAATACGAAAATTACTTCGGTAAAAAGGCAATTGTGGTGGATTTAGACAATTGTTTGATTTTCTTTACTCAGATCGTTTTTTATCTGACGCTATAAAAGTAAGAGATGAGGAAAGAGGAAGGAAATAAGTCTTTTACGTCGATCATACTGTATAAAATCTTTCAACTTACACACAACTTCCAAGCGAGATTCACTTTGTGCCGATGAAAAACTTGGAGCTTCGGCTGATACCTCACATCGGTAGAGACCACTTGTTTTCCAACTGACAGGCTGAAGGACTACTTTTTTATCGTCTGATTTAGACATCTGAAAACAAAAAAGATTTCGGTTTTATTGTGTTCACTGTAATTGAATTAACATAATTTTCATTCATGTTTTCATTCGCTTGGCTCATTTGTAAAAGTTGTTGTCGGTAGAAATACTCGCCATTTGTCAAAAAATTCCTGAAATTTTATACCCACTAGTAATATTATACCGTGCGTTCATATTATTTAGATCTGCTGCTGTCGTTGATGGATGATTGCGCCGTCAGACGTTATCGCTTATCCCATAGCCCACAACACGCCTGTGTCTGCGTAAGGACTAATCTTAAAATAAACAAACGTTCAAATTTTCATAGCAAGAATTGATCTAAATGATTTATGAACGAAGCACCGTGTATATAATATTTTGATATAAGACATCTACAGGTGCGGTTTTTATAGTTCACTAGGTTTGGCTTTCTGTTATTTTGCTTGCGACACCGGGTTTTCCTTAGATACTTTAGTCGTTTTTTAAAAAAAAATTTTTTTGTCACGAGATAATCAAGTTTTTAATATTGTATAAGGATGATAAAATTGATAAGAAGACTTTTTGTCTTCAATGAGATTTGAGCTCAGTACTTCTGCATTACGATACCGGAAATTCAATCCTCTCAAGTAGAGGATTGAATTTTTTCTGAGCTATTTACAAACTCTAAAGTATTTAATTGTAAATGCAATGAAAAAGAAGATAGAGAAGTAAAAAATAATAAAAAAAGTAAAAAAAAATAATTAGTTTTTGTTAAATATAAGCTAGCTTAGCTCCGCCTAGTTTTTGTTGCTTTATTGTATTTAAGAGAAATAGAGACAAAAGTTGAAAAACATTTTAAATTCCGTCGTATAGAAAATTTAAGTAATAATAATAAAAACACAAATAGTAAATATAAAAGTATTTTGTATTAGATTGTTTACTATAATCGAGTCAATATAATTTTCTAAATGAGTACATTAAATGTAAAATTATGTAGTGGCAAAAATTTGAAAACTTGCAATCATGACTTAATTAAAAATAAAAAACTATAATTCCGTCAGTTTATCTTTGCTTTTATCAAAATTTTTGGTGTTTTTTCTTATTTTTACCCTTACTGTCAAATAAAATCAGAACTGACCTAAAAACCTTACTGACTTATTACTGACTAAAAACCAACAAAATGTGTCTAATAATCTGCATTTGGCAAATTTCTTAGCCGAATATCACTTGTTGATATAAAATTAAGAATTTTCTTTCTAAAACTCATCGTATTTGTTTGGACAACATTCTTTCCTTATTCGCTATGCTCATTCGTAGAATTTGTCGTCGAATCAAATACTTGTGATTTAAGTCAAAAATTTCCGGCAATTTCATACCGACTCATAATATTATACCGTGCGTTTATAAATTATACAGATCAACTCCTGCTGCGCAATTTAGTTCAATACATTTTAATTGTGGTTGATAGTATAATCCCGCCGTCAAACAACAAAGCTCATCTAATGATCTACAACACGACTGTATGTGAGTAAAAACTAATCAAAAAATTAACATAATTATGTTCAAAATTTTATAGCAGGCGTTGATCTAAATGATTTATAAACGCGCACCGTGTCTGATATTTTGATGTGAAACATATGTAGTCGTGGGTAAACCCACCGCATTTTGTGGCGACACATACTAGTTCACTCGGTTTGATTTTGCGTTATATCGCTTGTAACACCAAGCTTAGCGATTGCTTTAGATACTTCAGTAGTTTTTTAAAAGGATTTTTTTTGCCAAGACACAATAAGGTTCTTAATATTGCATAAAAATAACAAAAATAATAAGAACATTGTTGTCTTTATTGAGATTTAAACTCAGTACTTTTGCATCACAATACAAAAAATTTAAGTGAAAATAAATTAAAATTTAATACTTCAGCTATTTTTAAAATTGTAAATGCAATAAAAAAAAGAGAGAGAGCAAGTGAGTAAAAAATATAAAAAAAAATTATTTTTAAAAACAAGGTTATTTGTTTTAAGTATAAGCCAATTCAACCTAGCCTAATTTTTGTTGCCTAATTTTATTGGAGAGAGAAAAAGAAGGAGAAGTTTAGCTAATAATAATAAAAATCCAAAAATAAACATATTTAGACACTCTATTTCTGAGTATCTAGGTCTCCAAACAAGAAATACATTGTTGTTCTTGCCCTGCTTGATTATTGATCTTACTTGATAGTTTTTTTTAAGTTGATTTCAACACGTATTCTGATTGGGTGTATTTTTAGCTGAAAGATGCTATGTTCTCAATAATTTTAAGTTTTTCGTTACTCCTGCTTCCCGTCCCCGTATGTTGGAGCCGTCCGTATACGATTTTATAACAATTATTTACTGGTGTTGAGATTTTTTTCCACAATTATTCCTATTGCTAAATTTTTACAATAAGATTTTTTTTAATGATTTATTTGCTAACTATTTTATGACTTAGAAAGTTAGGAAACAAAATGCAGTTCGTCAAAAATGCTTAACTTTTCTGACATTTTATTCTTTCGTTTTTTATGCTTTTCCTGATCAGTCTAAAAACAGATTTGCTCGCTGTTTTTGCTATCACTAGATGTGAAGGTGTTAGATTGTGAAACTTTTAGTGGCGCAGTAGAGCATGTTCTCATGGCTACTACGATGCATAAACATGTCAGTCTTTGTATCTTGCCAATGGTTTTCTTGTGGTTATTTGTTGTGTTTTAAAATAGCAGGCTAGTGTTGATCTCTCTTTTCAAATAAATAGAATTTATGATCAAAACTTTTTATTTCGAGTAAATAATACAATTCTGGTTTACGATGAGTCGATACTTAACTATATAGATTTGTACTATTGCTTGGTGATTCTAAGACTTTTCTTTATTTTACACAGGGTGCTTTCAAATTTTCCTCTGGCAACGATGGCAATATTGCCGATCTGCAGTCTATTACCGATTCTGTCAGGTTATTTAGTAGTTTATGTCTTATTTAGCTCTTCTGATGTTTTGTACAGCTAGAAGGTGTTAATAGCTCATTCCAGCCGTTGTTTAATAAATATTTTTTTAACAATTTCTCAGTCTTCTCTACAAGGTTCAGTAATCTCTATTATTCTTTATATAATTAATCTGTATTAATTATATAAATCTTAGATTTTTCTTAATAATCTGAAGAAATAGACTCATAGATTTTAGAGAGTTGGTAATTATCTTCCATTATTTTCTATTCTCAGTTTGTTTAAAATTGCGCATAATAAGGTTTAAAATGCAAGAAATTAGATTATCTTTCAAATCTAACATCAGAATCTAAAATCTTTACAAACAGTCATTATTTATAAGAAACAATTAATAATATCTAATATTTTGATTCAACTATATTTAATTCTTGTAGTAATCTGTCCTTTTATGCACAAAATAATTTTGATGTTTTATGTCTGCCAGGCGTCTCGTAACGGCTCAATTTTTTTTTATCAGTGACATGATAAAAATCAGATTAAAATAGTTTTTAACAAATTTTGCAAAGCTATCATTTTGAAACCTGCTTTGGTTTTTAGAATAATGCCTCCACTGGCTTTTATTTTGTCTTCTGAAAATTTTTGAGGCAAAAATAGTTACAAGTCTATTCCCTAATTTAAATAAAATTAGCACAATCTTTTATGTAAAGGTAAAAGATCAATAAGAAGTGGAATATAAATTCTTCGTCTAGACGAAGTTTAGTTAGTTTTGAATTGAAATTATTGTGATTAACAAATCCTACACGAAACAGTGATTGTCAGCCTCAAAGTAAAAAATGTTGACTTTGATAAATGTAGACCACATCATTATTCCATTTCCAAATCAATATTTTGACGGTTTAGCAAATGAAAAATGAATAAAGTTCGTAGCGATGTCTACTAAGGTTTTCATTAACGCATAAATCGTTATTTGAAAATCTCCTGATGTTCCTGTTACCGACAGACTTTGTTATTGATTTGTTGTTGCAATTGTTGTTGGATAACAATGCAATGAGACTAATTACTTTCAGCTATAATGGAAACGACGTAAGCTAAACATTGACTACAATGTGAAAGAATAATTATTGAGAAAAGCTTAGAAACTTTATTCCTTTAATATGAACAACATATTATGTTTACGTTGTAATAGGAATGTCAATATCATGAATAAATTAATAGTATATCTTTAATAATAACGTGATTCCACTCTTGTGAATAATATGTGTCTTTTTTTATAAATAACGTTAGTCATCCATTATTCACATATTCCTATATCAAAATCTATTTTTCTACCAAAATTGATATCTGTCTTTAGAAGTTACCTATTACATAAGCATGTAGAAACATGGTTTCTATATTTTAATGTAAGGATCTTTTAATAGATGTCTTTACTTTTACCTTGTTACGAAAATAATAGGCACTTGGGTTAATAAAAGATCTATTTTGCGACTTTCTGAAAAACTCTAATATGTTGAGTCTACGAATTGTAGATTAAATAAATTTGCTTTTACTTTATTTTACTTCACATTATGTGATTAATTTATATAAAATTACTAAAAAAATTAAAATTTATCCAAATTTAATAATTAAAATTTAACAATTTGTAAATGCAAGGCTAACTACTAGTTCTTGTGTATTTAGTGCATTCTCAGATATCTTTGAAACTATTAATTATGAAGTTAGATCAAAGCTTTCATTTCCAATTACAAATTATTTTAATTACTGCTGACATATTACTCATTGTGATAAATCAACATATCAATAATTACAATACTCGTTACGCTTGTGTTGTAATTTTTTATTATAATATACTATTTTTACAATTTAATTTAGTTACATTATTTTGCAGTTTTTTAACAAAATACAAACCAATCAGAAGCAAACTAACTCAGTACAACAAGAAGATACAAAAAGCCAAAAAGTTCTATTTTCAAACTTTGTGTGAAATCATCGCTTCCACTCTTTTAGTTGCTCGAGAACCCATCAATGACATTAAAAAGTCCGACGGAACCTATACGAAAGGTAAAGAAGAGCGTGACACTCTACTTCTTGAGTTACACTTTCCAGGTAGTGAACCAACTGGTTTGAGCCGTAACAACAACCAATTGTATTAGAAATTCTTGTAGAAAAAACTGGAATATTGCTAAGACAATATTTACCAAACAACGGCTAAAAGGGCTGTTAGCTCTTTCCAGCCGCACAAAACAGCAGACATAGATGGCATACATTGAGCCTTACTGATAAAAAAACCAAGAAAAGTTATGCCCCACTTACTTAAAATTTTACGAGCTAGTTAAGCACAAAAACAAAAACCCAAAAGCTGAAAAAGAGCAAATTTCTTACCAAAAAATGGGATTAATCTCAAATCTTTTCGACTTATTGGCTTCACATCGTTCTTGTTGAAGACAATAGAGAAAGTATTAGATAATTATGTAAGAATAGATACTCTAAAAAACAAAACACTACATAACTGTCATCACGCGTACCACGCGTACAAAGCGAACAAAACAACAGAACTATTGTCAGATGTTAAAAGTGCTAACCACAAGAAAAGATTGCATAGAATATGCTAATGCCAGAACCATTCTGTGGTTCAAAAAAGCACATCAAAGAAAATGTTCAAAATTATGATCAAAGTTTGACTAAATCTTCCTGCTTTGAATTTGGCCATGCAAGGTAATAAGTTTACTAAAACCTATGTGAGGTTTTATTTGGCGTAATTGCAAAGACTTTTAACTCTTTTCTCTAAAAGTTTTTTACTGCTTATTAGTGCGCTCAAATTTAGATTACGGTTCTACGGCCTGGTTTCCCATATATAATGTTGACTGCAATTTGTTGGAGTCAGTTCAGAAAAATTTTGTGCGAGCAATTGAATTATATTTTGGTCGTCGGCATATTCAAGATGCGAATACAGCTAGGTTATGGATGCGGTCAAGATTTAACCTCTGAGCGTTTGTAGGCGGGTCAATGATGCCTGTGTACTTCGTGATAATGATTTCTTGTTAGAAAATTTGGCACTTGATGTTCCATATGTAAAAATCTTCTTACGGAGAATGGTAGATGCTGCTAGCGAATAGCCAAATTTCTGTTTTTGGTTTATCAAGAAGGAAATTTAAACAACACAAGTTTTTATAAAATATAATTTGCTATCTTTGTAGTTATGTTTATTTTATTATTATGTGTCAATTTTTGCTTTACTACGCAGAAATTTATATACTTCTTTTTAGTTTCATAGTATTCTATTTACTTTCTACCAAACAGTTAGTGCCGTTTGGAAAAGCACCTGGTAAAATTTGATCTTAAAAATAATGACGAATGCCGATTTTGCAAGAAAGAAGAAAAATTTTGGCGGAAAGAACACTTAAGACAAAAATACATATCGTATAAAGCCACGTCATCCTGGAAGCTGTCCCAGTTACTGGAATTTATTACAGTTTTGGAGTTGAATAGGTAGCTAGAAGCTGAGATACACCTCAACCCGCTCATGAAAAGAAAGTACAATAGACCAATAGGTTGCAGCGCATATTGCACTTTATTACTAAACTAATCTAATCTGTTCTATAAATTTAGTAAAAAAATTAAGTTAAAATCAAATAAAATCACTCAATAAGCCTATTCTCATGAATTTATATTTTTGTTTTGTAGCTTTTTTAATTTTCTTTCTATAATTAATTTTTTAAAAATTTATAGTCTGAATATCTAAACAGAATAGAAAGAGAAATTTACAAAATCTAACCAAAAATTTTATATTGATCTATACTGCTTGTCTTTCTCTAGCTATCTGAGGTGTATCTCAGTCTTTAGCTGGCCATCCAATTCCAGAACTGTAACACATAAAAGTCCAGTAGCTAAAATCGCTTGAGAAATTTTTAATTATTTATTTTTATCAGTTTATGTTAGTAAATGTTTATTAATTTTTAAAAGTGCACCACACGACAATATTTGTATGTTAGATTTAATGTTCTAATTTATTTTACTTTTTAGTGTTAAATAAGGGCGACAGTCTGTATATTAAACATTGTTATGTTTTTTAAAAAAGTCGTAAAAGTAAGAAACTTCATAATTAGAAAAATAAAATAGAGAAAGTAATTTAATAAATGTTTAATAAAAAAAAGTATCTTTAATAAAGTTAAGCATGATTTTAAATATAAAATATACAATATAAAACTTTTTAATTTCTTGTTTTTACTTTATGAAAAATTTTTGTTATGTCAAAATTTAACCATTTGCAATATATTCTTATAGCCTACGCAATTAAAAAAAGTTCTTAAAAACACGACACTCGTCTCTTATTTCCAACTTAGGAAGCAATTTTTGATATTATATTCAATAATAAATCCAATATTATTTTTATCTTCAATAATAAATCCAATATTATTTTAATTTAAAACATGCTTAATTACGTTTTGTATCAATCTATAAAATAAACAATAATAAATATATTTGATTATACATATTCATCTACCTACTCTATGTATACATATTCATATACCTACTCTATGTAAATGAGTATGATTAATTTAAAAGTTCTTAAATTTAGAACAACATAAATGTGAATTTTCAATAAATTTAAGACAATAATAAGACTATAATGTCGTAACGTAAATAACTATTAAACAAGAATAAGCTTAAATTTATTATAAACTCTAAGTTTTTTAATGATGAATGTGACAAAATAATGATTTTTTATGATTTGTTTTATATTGAGTAAAAGAAAAAGAATCAAACAACTCACACACTTTTACCATTTGCCAAATAATTAGTTTAATCGGTCGCGGAAACTCTTTCGACCGTCAAATAATAAAATTTAATTATTATTTGCTTAAATTTACCTGGCTTATGAAGTTTTTGCAGGAATTCCTCAATAGTTTGACTAAGGAGCTAAAAAAAATATTTTTACCTTTGTTAAGAGCATTTGTCATATTTTATTTGTCCAGATACCTATAGTTGTTTATTTGCTCGGCTAATTTTAAACTGTTAATAACTAATATAATGGCGTGCTCTGCTATACTCGACTTGTCCAATCTGGCGTATTTTAAGTGAGTTAAGTGCTCTTTATCTGGTTTAAACTGATCGACAAGTTTGCTCTATATAACATTTCTCACAGCTATTAAACTCTGTGCGATAAAATCCAGACTTCTCTAAAAATGGTGTTTTGTAAAAACTTTTTTAGTTAAACATTACGTTTCTTTTAGGAAACAATTTGCATTTTTTTGCAATAAGTTTTTAAATAAACAAGAAAAATAAGAAAAACTTTAAAGCTTAAGTACTCGAAAATAGCGTGAAAAAAAATTTTAATCAGACTTTTTCAGAAAAAAATATAATTTTTTTGGCTTAATTTTGCCGCTAAAATAAAATTATAACTAAAAATAGAAAACAAGAACAATAAGCTTTCTAAAGATTAATAAACACTCTAAAGATCTAAGCAACAAACTTATTGACAAGTGGTAAAACTGTCATTCTGTGTGCATAATTGTCATTCCTATTTAAAAAAAAATTGATTTGATCACTATAAAAAAATAATTGTAACGTTGTAACAAAGTAATTGTTCCGCTTTGCAAAATATCAGTTTCTTTTCTTTTTATATAAGTGAATAAAATTTTGACTTTCAGATACTTTTTTTAGTAAACATGTATGGCTACACACATTTTCAAATTTAGTATTTATTTTTTTAGTTATTTTTTTTTGAGCAATACACTGTAAAGTGTTTATTTTACGACTAATAGTCATTTCTAGTAGTCCAAATATTAACCAATAACTATAGTTACAAAAGTTGAAGCAAATTAAACAAGCTTTTAAGTGCTCGCAAACCCACAAAGAGTTAATTATAATCGTAAAACTACCTACAACCTTACTGAAAATTGCTTTCTAGACCCCTGAGCAATTATTCAATAAAAAAAGAACACTTTCTGTAACTGAAACTCAAGATAATCTCATTATATGGTCTTTTAACGTCAAATTGTTAAATCCTACAAACATGTATCTCTGAAAGCTCGAGAACTATGCACAAAGAGTAAAAGCTTTTGACACAATTCTGCAACCTATTAACAACTACAGTCGAAGCCTCCAAATTACATGGCTTAATTATTTATACTCTATACTGTAAGCGGTAGCAAAAGGAAACAATTGAAGTTTGCCAAAACAATCTGTTTGAACAAGTTTTGTCAACATTTTGAATATAAATTTGACAAACACTTATATTGTTGAGCTATTTTAAAGAATTTTTTATACTGATTTTGTCGACAAAAACCAACATTAGAGTTTTTGTATGGAATTTACACTAAACTATGGAGTAAGTGATACTAAACTTATTTATTTCAACTATCAAAGTTACAAGTTACTCAAGTTATTATGGAAAGAGTTTAGAAGATCAGTAGAAAGTTAAGAATTTGTAAGGAACTATGATTTTAATAAAAATGTCAAAAAAAAGTGGAAGACTCAGATACATTTTTTTTTTGTAAATTGTTTAATCAGGTGTGTTTCGATTGTATTAAATTCACAAGTTACTCAAGTAAGTTATTATAAAAAAAAAAAGGTAGCACTCCGGGAGTGCCGGCAGAAGTGAAAACTTCAATATTAACGTTGTGTTTAATTATAAGTATAAAAGTACTATCATTTATGAGGTAGAATACAATGTTTATTTATTGCGCTATCGTACACAAATATGACAATTTATATGTTGTTATTTATAATATTATATCGTTATTTATATATTACATTAAATTTTATCTCTCACAAAAATCAACTTCCATCCATAATTTCGACGACTTTTACACCATCGTTATTATCAGAATCATGATCGCAAATTTTTACAACTGATACAATTGGTTTATGATAACTGAAGTAAGAAACAAACAGTTTCGATTCGAACCTATTTAAGTGTCTAATAAAGACCGCATCAATAGTAGTTTTGTATTTCGTTGTGCTAAAATTGCGATCATTTGACATAGTTAAACCAAATTCATTATTTAAAAATTCAATTAATGATTGATTTTTATCGTCTGCAAAGTTTATATTGAAATCTCCACTTAAAGTCATTGGCAATTTATCAAAGCTTTTTCCAATTTTTTTTTCTTACTTACTCATTTTCTTTCACTACTTCATCATCACTTTTTTCATTAATAGATTCACTTTGTTCGATTTCCATAATTTAAACAATTCACATTTACGAATACACAACAGTGTATTTACTACACAACAGTCAAGCAATCAGCTGTCACCATCCTTGGATACGCGTGGGACGCTGTACATAAACACACACGGTCATTCGCGCAAGCGCCCTGTGCCGCCTAAACAGAGCAGCACACTCAGGCCATAGATTTAATACATTAGATATAGCTATGCATGCTGAACATACTTCGGTTCTTAAAAAACATATCAAAGAAATTGGTACATCTCTCCATTTCTTTCTATATTTAATGAAACACATTTTTTATCCTTTTCATCATATTTGTTGTATGTCGCACACGAGTCTATAGTGATTAAACAGACACGAATTTCTACGATTTTAGTCGACAATCAACGATGCAATGCTTTGCTGTCAACTTATTGACATTTGTCATACACAATCTAATAAAATACGAAAATTAGGTTAAAAATCAATTTTATTTTGGAATGAATAATTGTTTATAAATAAAGGTTTTTTCATCAGTGCTAATGATTCTTAATTATTTTATCAAAAAACTCTATTCCAATTTCAAAATTTCACCAACTTTTAGTTGTGTCAGACCCATGTAAACTTTATTATCCGCTTCATATTTTATCAGCTTACAAACCCACAACTGCATCGTGACAATCACAATAATGAAAATAAAAAACTTCTCTCCTATGAATTTGTAAAATTGAAGTTAGGCTTTAAGAAAATAGAGAAACATTAGAAAGCTGAAAGAAAATAAAAGTTGAGGTTGAAATCTCAATAAATAAAATTACCTTCAAATTATTAAATATTTTTCTTGACAATAATTATTTTCAATTTTTAAGTGACTGAACTAAGTTTTCTGTTCAAATTATGTGATTAGAAAAATTTGAATAGAAACGTCAAAATAATTCTAGTGTCATGCTGACGTAGCGTACTCTGCGTCTACTGATTTCTGCTTTGCTATTTGTAGGAACCTCTCTAAAAGATAGCGCTATCGAATACTAATGCAGTTGAGAGTGAGAGCAATAGATGGTACGTCTTGGCGGACTATCGCAGTGCATGGCTGTATCTTGTTATAATAAATCTATGACTCAGGCACGGTAGAAAGAGTGGGAGATACTAGTTCCCCTCCCTTCCCCTCGATCTTACGCTTTTTCGATCAGCATCACGTGACCCTGACGCGAGTTTGAAAGTTTTTACCCATACAAAAAAAAGTGCTCAGCGCCGCTAAAGAAGTTTTCACTTCAAAAATCAGAAAATTAATAGAAAGCTGAACATTTATAAAAATTTATAGTTTTTAATAAGAAAAAGTTAGAAAATGGTGAATGCGCTAGATATAATTTTTTTTAGAAATCTAAAATATCAATTCAAAATAAAACATTTATCAGAAATTATAATAGTAGATATGTTGGAAAATGGCAAAAGCGACGAAAAAGAGTATAGAGAAAAACTGAGTTGGAAAAGAAAAAAAAAAGTATGTGGCATGGTTGTAGATCTAAAAACAGCGGTTGACAGAGTAGATAGTAAGTAATAAACTATAAGGACTCATAAAAGAATAAAAAATGCAATAGTAGAAAAAGTTAATAAATTATATGAAGATGTGTGTGAAGTGTATAAGATGTGTGTGAATAAAATAGAAAAAAAACAGTTGTAGACAAAAAAAAACTTTAGACAAGAGTGTCTTTTGAGTCCACTGCTGCACATTATATAGAAGCAATATGAAAGAAGTGTTACCAAAAAGACAAGAGAAAAGAGTGAGTAGAAAAAATATGTGGATGCTAGCGTATGCAAATGACATAGTGATAGTGGCGAGAGAGGAGAGATTAAAATGTTAAAAAACGCAGAATGGTGAACGAAAAAGAAAGAATAAAGGTGAACAAAGATAAAACTAAGATAATAGTGTTTAGTGAGAGAATAAGATCAAAAGTAGGAAAAAAATAATTAAAAAAGTTAAAAAATGAAATAGTTTGTGGTATGTTTAAAAAAAAAATAATGTATAGGGCAGGTGAGACAAATAGTAAAATAGTAAAAAAGAGTAACTAAGCTTGTGCCAAAGTGTCAGAAATGGCAGGAAAAAAGTTTGAAAAAAAGTATGACATTGGGAATGACAATGTTTGAAAGTCTGGATGTTGTATAGAGCAGACACTTAGGGATGAAAAAAAACGTAAAAATGGCTTTAGAGAGTGCTAGAAAAATATGTGAGACACCTGTTAAGATTGAGCCAAGTGTCTGCAAGGCATATATTCAGAGAAAAAAAAACAAAAAAAAAAAATTAAAATAGAAGCAAGAACAAAAACTGTAAAGTTTGAGAACAAAATAAGAAAACGAGAAGAGTATGAATTATTAAAAGACAGTAGGTACAATAAAGTCAATAGGTGCATAAACAAATATAGGATAGAGACAAGAAAGTCGATTCAATAGAAAGTACATTTGCTGAAACACAGAAAAGCTGTCTCAATTTAAAATAAATGAAAGAAAATTACAATTGACAACTAAGAAAGAAGAGAAATAAAAGAAAGTTGTAACAATAGAAAGTACATCATGAATGAATGTCAGGGGGTGAAAAAACGCCAACTAGAGAAAAAAAACAATAAAAAAAAAGAAGAAATAAAATAAATAAAAATAATAATAAGAGAGACAGAGAGAAAGATTAAACAAAATAGTGAATAAACGAGATCAAAAACCAATTAAAAAAAAAATTAAAAAATTAGGAAAACAAAGCAAAAAAAAAACATTAATTTTAAAATTTTTGAACAAAATGTACTTAATACATATTTTTAAGACAGTCTGTGAGGCAAATAACATACAGTATATTAGAATTTTAGTTCGCTATTATAATAAGCGCTTAAAATACACTATTAGTCTAAACTCGTCTTAATTAAATTTTTTGATAGAACAAATGTACAAAACCAAAATTCAGAATCCACCTGTATAATAATTTTTAAAGTCTAACAAATTAAATTGACGATTCTAGAAAACAGGCAACCGGCACTCAAAAAAGATAATCTATTATTGTCTATTTCTGATGTATTTTTTCAAAAAAAGCTTACATTTATTGAGAAAATATTCTAAGCTTTGTTGACATAACAATGGCGAAGAGCTCAGCTTCAGAGAATTTTCTAAAAAGTTTTTTTAACAAAGCTGTGACACGGTGTTTGTTTAAAAATTAAATTACTAGCCAAGAAAAAACTCGCATTTCTTTAAATTAAAGTCAATTTAAAAGCAGTTTTGTTGCTCTCTAAACAAATAAGATTTTATTTGTACTCTCGAAATAACATAATTAAGAAAATTAGGCACTTATTTAAAATCTTGTACACGCACAGCAGTCTCTAATTTGCTCGATTGCTAAAATGTGACTAGAGTGAAGAGAAGAAAGCTGTTCGTTTAAAAAGCAAGCACAACTCCATCCCCGATCGATTCCTCCTCCAAGACGATGTCACCCCAGAAGAAGAAGTTTATTTTCATGACGCCTCGAATCAGCTTTGATGTTTTATTTAATGTGGCAGGCTTAGTCTACGACAACGATTGAAATGGCTGTTTTCTCATTTTAAGTGATTTTTTTCTTAGATTAGATGTTATCTTTTTATACTTCTAGTTTATTCTACCTTCTTACGTTTGCCAGCAGACTTATAAATTTTTAAACAAAGAACTGTTAATATGACTAAGTCATCAAAAATAAACGCATTCTTTTATGTTCTCATAAAATAGATGATGCTAGATTCTTTTTTTATGTTTATTACAGGTTTTGTTGTCGTCGTCCTATATAGGAATACCAAATTTAAGTTCTGAATCAATCTTAGGAAAATCATGTATTAATAATTACTATATCGTATCATCCCTTATTATCGTAAATATTTCTATACAATTATATGGATAATATCATAGAAATCCCATTTTACATTAGTTACAGACAGATTTGATTTATTGTAATAGTAAATAGCGCTGATAACATATCAATATATAAATCTATTTTTGAATATAAATTTTAATACTTTCACAATTTTGAAAACTGTAAGACACATCTTTTTCATCCATCTCGAATGCCACATCTCCTGTAGCTCTCTCAGATAAGTCAGCTTACAGTTTCATTGATTCTATACTAGCAGAAACACTTGCTCTACATTCCGATTTGAAATTTTTTTATGCAATAGAAATTTTTTTACTACATTTTTTTTGAAATTTGGTTTTGCAATCTTGCAATGTCCAATCTCCACTCAACTCTTACACTTCTAACATGTCTCCACAAGCGTTTACAAACATAGTTGCTGTAGATTTCCTAATGCAGTAGCTGGTATACATAGCTGGATTTTACAGCTTGAGATATGTAGCAATTTTTTCAGAAATTTCAGAAAAAACTGTAATGCAACATCTCTGAATAGTACACTTTATATTTTTGTATGATGCAACTCGGCTGTCGCCTCGTCGGCTAACAACGTCTTTGATTATTATAAATCGGATAATCATCTTGTTAGATAAATAACTACAATGATTTTGCGTTGATTAAACCTTAACATAATAATTCTCAATAAACACAAGCTTGTAACCTGCCCAATAAAAACCACCAAAAAAGAAGACTATATTTCCGCTATATAGGCGTTTCTGAAAATTTTCTGAACAAAACCGACTTTGTTAATATACTTTACTGAATTATCCACAAATAGTATATTACGTTCTTAGGCCAGAAAGTGGGATTTCCTGGCGTATGTGATATGATGGCCGAGGCAAAGCCGAGGTCAGAACGCCAGGGCATCCAACTTTCTGGCCGGAAGTTGTATACTATTTTTCTTGCTCCACCCGCCGAATTTCTTTTAGTTTAACGTTTAACAGTTCTGTTATAATGTCTTTTGTGGTTGTGTTGCTATGGTAGCGGCTAGAAAATGCAGGCCATAAAAAGTCGCTCCAGGGAATCCAACTTTCTGGCCTTAGAACGTAATATACTACGAACTTGTCGTGGATAAAGCATAGTATTCTACTTGTGTATAATGACTATTATTCTGTCGATTATTTAATAAAAAAATTTTGGAAATACATTTAGTGAGACAACTTTATAAGCTTTTCTAAATTCTGGTAGTGTTAAATAATAATCATTTTCATTTTCTCTATTTATTTGTAGTTTTGTTTTTAACACAATTTAACACAAAATATTATCAAAACACTGCTGAATCTACACACACAAACAATAATGTTGTCAGGTTTGAGTTAAACTTTTTTGTTTCAGCTACTTTGAATACGCTTATTAAGTAATCTTTTACATAGTTATTAAATTACATTCTGTAAATTAAGGCTGCTTTAATAATAGAAGTAATAGGTGCATCCATAATAAGGTGTACGAAATAAAAATAATTCATTTACACGATCTTAAATCCGCTTTTTTGGTATATGTATCAAATACCAAGACAAAAATTTGCCGAAAATTTACTGTTGCAGATAACTTTTAAAATATGCTCATGTAGCTAGTGACACATTCTATTTAAATTACCAAAATGGCATAAGCAAGCTTAAAAAAATAAAAAAGATCGCCTTAAATTACCAAATCGAGAACAATATTTTGGGTTTTTGAACACAGATTTTGTAAATCTTCGGCAACAATACTAGTTGACTTACTGCTTTCAAAAGATACTATGAATGGAAATCCACCACTGTAGCAAAAGTATACATAGTCAAATCCGTCAAAAATACAAACGGTAAATCAACAAAATATCATCTTTAACTCTGTTTTAAATTACTGTACATAATTCAATAATTTTGATAATAATTCTATCCTCTATTAACTTGACCAATTGTTTAAATATTGAAATTATTGATAATTCTAAATAAATAATCAAGATTAGATACAAGATATTTGTTAAGCTAAATAGATAGATTTTTGTGTTATATAAAGTAATAGTGTTTCTAAAATATTTCCCAAAAAATTTTAACAAAATTATTTAGTAGTCGTGGATAAAGTATAGTATTCTACTGGCCTATAATGGCTATTATTCTCTCAATGATTACAACTTTTAAATATTAGCCATCATTATACGCTTGTTGAATTATATGCTATTATTAATTAATTGTCACTTGAAATTTTTAGTTTGTTTTAACTGATTTTAAAATAATATTTTGCTAAATACTCACGTCGACTAAAATGCCTTCAGTTAAGAATGAAACCGATGGCGGTGTAGATTTTGGTACATATCTGTAAAATTCTTCGTGATCCTTATACCACTTGACAGAATATAAGCTATCATTCCCCAGATCATAATCACATTGCAAAACAGCCGTTTCCCCAGGAACCCGGTACTGTGGAACGTTAACTCTAACCCATTTCAAGCCACCACTCGATGCTGTATCTGTAAGAGTAATGGAAAGAAATTTTTTTCTGTAGTTAAACTTAAATGAAACAAATTACAAAGTCATTCAAAGTTAAGCTATTCCATGTAATTGCTCTAGAAAAGCGTTGTTCTCGAACAATTAAACGCGTGTTTCCTTTACATTGCACCCTTGTTTATTTCTTTAACAAATTCTAGCTAATGTTTCTTTCTTAACACTGCCTTATTACAAGATACAAGCTTTTAATGGCTGAAGTGATTAAAGCAAATGATTAAAGTCAACTACAGGAGTATAGATCAACAAAAACGACCCCTCTTATTATTAATCTTGCTGTGCATGTACTTTAATTACAATACTAACCTTGGATTAGGGCCCAAAGCAGAAAACCAAAACAAAATTTCATCATGACTGTCATTTGTGTTTTGATGTGAAACTTGGAAGAACTTTCAAATTATTAAGTCTTGTCTTATCAGTAACTTTTCGAGAAAAATCTTCCTTTCCTGATATTCCGAGGGCTGCAAAGTTGAGAATTTTGATTGAATCTGCAAAAGAAAATTTATATTATATCATAATTTATCCAGATTAGATACATATTCAAGCTTTGACATATTAAACCAAGCAATAATAAACGATTGAATGACCAAATTTTACCTTTTTTATAATCTGCAATTAGGAAAACGCACAAATTTATTTAAATTTTATATTATTAAGAAACAAAATATATACAAAATCGCTAAAAGTGTTCACTTACATATTGTCTATTTAAAAAATTCAAAGTTAATTAGATAGTTATGATCTATTCTTCGCAGTCCTGGATGTTTTTAAGTTTGGTTGGATTTCGTGAGCATAGGACTTTGTAATTAAAAAACACTTCTTTTGTTACTCGACGTTTCGCAGCTGGTTTGGCTGCTTCATCAGGAGCTATTCAAGACATTTTATTATTATTTATGTTACATCAAAATTATTCATAATATAATCACTAACGCTTACAACAATTCCAGAAATAAGAAAATAAGTTGCCCTCTCAGACAGCTTCATAAGAAGGCGTATAAGTTCCTGAAAGACCATCAAGAAATTATTGTTACTACTGCAGACAAAGGTGGCGCAGCAGTAATACAATATAGACACGATTATCTTTGTGAAATGAATAGAATGCTGAAAAACCAGGACACATATATCATAATGGAAAAAGATCCTACACGTAAATATGAAAGATTGGCAAATGATATGATCAACCAACTAACTAGCAAAGAGCTCCTTGACCCCCAAAAAGGGAAAAAGATGAAAGTCTACAATGCGGTTTCCCCACGTCTATATGGGCTAAGAAAAATACATAAGGATGGCACCCACTTTCGGCCAATAGTATCTTGCATAAATTCACCAACAACCCACATAGCTCAATTGCTACACAACATCATTACACAAGTAACGTCCACTTCTATATACAACATTAAAAATAGTTCCCAACTTAAACACCGGTTAAATAATATTATCATTCCACAAAACTTCACCCAGATTTCATTGGACGTAACGTCTCTTTTCACTAACATAAAAAAAGAAACAGTGATAAAAGTCATTGACAAAAAATGGCAGTACATCAAATGTTTCACAACGATCGACAAAACCACGTTCAAAAACCTTATTTATTTTATTTTCGATACAAGTTATTTTAAATTTGACAACACTTTCTATAAACAAATCAGCGGCACTGCTATGGGCAACGTGGCAAGTCCCTCTATCGCCAATTTAGTCATGACAGATTTGTTGGAAACAGTGTTAAATGATCTGAAAAAAGAAGTAATTGAAGTGTTTTTATATGTGGACGACACCTACCTAATTGTAGAAGAGAAATCAATTGATCAAATCATTAACCAGTTCAACATATATGACCAAAACCTGAAATTTACGGTGGAAAAAGAAAATAATCGTTGGTTACCATTCCTAGACTTAATGATTAACAGGTGCGAAGACGGAACCATAAAAACAAAATGGTATAGCAAACCAACCGCTTCAGGTAGGTTGATTAATTTTAACTCAGCACATTCTAAAACACAAAAGTTAAATGTTATCAACAATCAAATCAAAAAAGCCATTAATTTAACGGACCCGATTTTTATGAAATCGATTAAAACGGAAGTTTACAAGAGGCTATTGCAAAACGGCTATCCAAGATCTTTGATAGGAAGACTTATAAACATGGCTGAAGGAAAAGGCAACAATACACCCTCTAAGGGTACTGCGAGATTAGAGGTCAGTCCCACAAGATATTGCAGATTTCCATTTATACAAGAATTGACACCGCGCATATGCCGATTGCTGAGCAACTATTCTATGAGTATAGCACCCTATAACTTGATAACCAATGGGCCGTTGTTTTCAAATATCAAAGATAAAATAGAAAAATTAGACCACTGCAACATCGTCTATAAAATCCAATGCAAGCAATGTCCCAAATGCTATGTCGGCCAAACAGGCCAAAGATTGAAGCAGAGGCTGCAACAACACACCAATGATTGTAGGCCTTGGCAGGTAGCAAATGACAAAAAGACTGCGCTGACATTTCACAGGTTTTCCACCGGACATACATTCGACTTCGATAATGCTACTATATTAGACTTCGAGGCTAACAGAAACCGCCGGAGCATAAGCGAAATGGTATTTATTCTAGCTGAAGACAGTTGCAATTTTAGGACAGACACACAAGACCTTTCGAACGTATACATGCACTTAATATCAAAATCGACGGAGAACAAAAAAGATCACACGGTAGAACAGCGGTGCAGTGTTGAGGTTGACAACGTATGAAGAGCAAAATTCCCTAGACGGATGACAGATGACGATGATGACACGGCAACGGAATACTACAACGCCACTTTGTAACAGTTTTAATTTTAATTCCCTCGTATTTATATCTTATTTCCATGTATTCAAATTTCAATTTCTCATTATCATTTTTGTATTTGTAAAAATTTTGTAGGTAAGTGTAGGCCAATTTTGATGTAACATAAATAATAATAAAATGTCTTGAATAGCTCCTGATGAAGCAGCCAAACCAGCTGCGAAACGTCGAGTAACAAAAGAAGTGTTTTTTAATTACAAAGTCCTATGCTCACGAAATCCAACCAAACTTAATTAGATAGTTTTTTAAACGCTACAAGCGATCAAGTTTAATAATTAAAAAAGATCTATATGTGGCTTGATTTACTGATGAAACATAATATGCCCCTCTTTTACTTTTATCAAAAAGTTGAAAAATTATTTTTGATACATCAAATTTTGGAAAATCAGAGCGACAGATAGAGAAAAATAACCATTACAAACCTAAAAATATCTGAGTTCTATTTTAAAATATTACAATCCTGGAACATTTTTTTATGAACTAAACCGACACTGAGATTTTAAGACTTTTTTATGGTATCATACCATAAGTGCATATATTTTTCCGTAATTTTTTTAAGTGTATTTCAAAATTATATTAATTAACCGTTTTAGAAATTTACGGGAAATAATATATGCACGAATGGAATTCGCGTAGAAAATCACAGGGCGCTTCCGAAGGTTTGAGAAAAGTAAAATTTGAGGTTCTAAACATTGTCGAAATGGTTCTTATACCGTACCAAATTAAACTTCAGAACAAACAAAACATTATTATTTTCATTAATTATATATGAGTGGAAAAGTGTTTCCAAACTTTCGTTCAAATGTAGATATTAATTGTTGCAAAACATTATCACTTACTAATTTCAGACATGTTAGACAAGGAAAAAAATTAGACCAATCATATTTTATATTTTTTTGCGTGGTGATCAAACAGAAATTAATTTATCTAACGGAAATCTTTCTACACGTGGTGATTTCCAAAAATCCTCACCATGCAAATTGAGTGGAAAATATTGTACCTATATAGATTTTTAATTACTGATGCTGCCTTATTCATTCATTTTTTTATTTCTCAGATAGATTTGGTCGAGATTATAGCCTCAGGAACCGACGAATTCATCATTTTCACTAGTTACAATAATTTGATATAAATTTGTAGCAGTTGAATTTGCTTTTCGAGATACTGTAAATATTACTTGCAGATTCTTTTTTCAGACAAAACTAGAGCACATCTCAAGACGTATCTCATGGGTTTATAAAATGGCGACTAGATTGTGTTGAAATTTTTACAGCTACATCGTTACCTTAGCTGTTTTTTGCGAACCAGGATATGCTAATCTATTTTCTAGAGTAAATAGATGAAAATGTATGAGTGAGAGAGGGCATAGATAAGTCTACCTGAATATTGTGTCTTAAATATGTATACTTTATTTACTTTGTTTGCAATCTCTAGAAATTAATGCAAATTGTTAGTCACAAAATTGCCACATAATTGTATCAAATTGTGATCTTTTTTATCTGCGCTAGGTCTATGCCCCAAGCAGGAAACTTTGTGCAAATTTTATACTTTTTCATGGTTATACTTTATTTAGACCATACATTTTTCATCTTTAACAATTAGCAGTTAATATTTTAGCATAAAAAATAGCAGTTTTGACCATATTTGTGGACTGATAGCTGACCGGTTAACTGAACCTTGACAGTCATTTAGTCAGCAAAGCGTTTGTTTTGTAGGGCCTGTAGCAGATATCTTTTTTTAGACAAGCATCATATGGTATACTTGACCTCTAAAGTTTCACTAGAGAGAAAAAAAAAGAAAATTTTTTGCCACTGCCAGTTCGAGTGTTGCCACCAAGCTCACATAATTACAATTTGATTACCTCTCTCGCGTCTTATTACTCTTCCACCTGAGAAAAAACAATTTCTTTACCGTGCACAATTCAACGTATAATTTCAATAGTCTATTCCACTCAATTAATGACGTTGTTTCTGTGCAGTCTACGAAAAATATTGATAATAATTTATGCTTTAATGAGATTATAAGTAATAATTTCTATGAAACAAAAAAAAAGTTTTAAATTTGACTTGTATATATTGTAACAGTTTGAGAACCATAGAAAAGATTCAAAAAGCTGTCAAAGGTTTAAGACCTTTTCCAGTTAGTTCCAGACTGTATACACCTACACGATATAAGGAGCAGCAAACGAGAGTGGCAGTCAGTTCAGTGTTTAGAGTTCAGATCCAATCAAGTAAGCGACAAATGTATTGACATAAATATAAAATATAAATATACAAAGTGTTTTAACAAAATGTTAAATAGTAATAAATATAAAATAGAGTAATTATTGATAATTCATATAAATTAGTGTAAAATTAGTGGCGTTATGTAAGTGTATAAATAAGAAATAAATAGACTGTACAGCTTCCACGTTACAATATTTTTTTTTTATGATAGAAAAGACAAAAAATTGTATAAAACAAATCACAAAACCTTAAAAAAGTGTCCGATTCAAAAAAAAAAAATTAAGTAGATAATACGGTATTCTTCAAAGTTGGTACTATATAAATGTCACAAAAAAAATGTTGTTAAGGATAGAAAGAAAAAAAATGATTATTTGTTTACGAACAAAATTTTCAGCAATAAACTTATTCTGATAGAAATCAAAACACATATTAATTTGAAATTCTAATTTACCAAAAGCCCATAAAATCTCCCAAACAAAAAATTAAAAATAAGCTTCTGAAGAAAAACACAGAGCTTTAAAAAAACACTTTGCTGTTTAAATTCTATACTAATTAATGTAAATACGTATATAAATTTTAGTCAAATCAAAATATAAAGACTTGTTTATTACGCTTTTGTATACAAATATCTTAGAACGCTACAAAATATAGATGATAATAAAACAGATAAGAGAATACTTGATACTTGTTACGATAAAAATCCCCAATTCAAAAGATAACACAACAAAAAGTTTGTTTGTATGACGCCGACTCAAAATTATTTACATTTATTTTCTTCAATGTAGGATTTTAACTAGAAGATTTTTTATTTTATGTTTGTCAATTTCGTTTATTTTCAAAGAATTAATGTTTTTCTGAAAAGCTTTTACTCTAACTAAATATAAATTGTTTTTCTAGCTATTAATATAGCGTGAATAACGATGATACGCTTGTTTGACCAATATTGAACATAGCACTCGTAAATAAAATGGTAGGTTATATCACAGCGGCTAATTTTTAAAAAAAATTAAGCCGCATTAAAGACCAGCATGTTGAGTGTAATGTTTGTAATTTCTCGCACTACTGCCTTCTACAGTTTTTCCGCGGTATGCAATGTGTTACAAAAGGCACTGTCTTTCAAAAACCCAAATACCAAAAAGTCTAGCGGGGTAAAGCGGGGGAAGATTTGGTGACCTGCTTGGTCAAATACCCTCGCTAATGATTATTCTGTCGCCAAAATTATCTCTTAGATATCTCAGAGTACAATCAGCCGTATGTATCCAACTTGTCGCTCTTGGTCTGCAAGCCGATTTAGGAAAAGCCCCCATTTTTAATAAATATATTCAAAAGACAAAAAAGTTTTAATCTGAATTTGAAAAGTCAATTGGCATATGTCAATGATGTTGTCAGTGTTAAAGATCTCACCCGTCAATAACAAAAAGTGGTCGCGATTGTACCGTTTCTAAATGAAATGTAGGATTGCCAACTCAAACCGTTTTATTTGATCATTCTGTATAATAAGAATATTATGCGGTTTATAATAATCAAAGGCGTTGCTAGTCGACGAGGCGATAACCGAGTCGCGTAGAAAAATCCAAGATAATGGTTTAAATCGAAAATATTTGAGTTCATTCACAGCTTTATCATATTTATACGCAGCATATAATTAATTACATAAAACAAGCAAATTTAAAACATAACACTGATTTTGTTTACATTAAATTAAAATAATTTGTCAAAAGCTTTGCCACGTTTAGTCGTTTCTAATAAAAGTGATAGAAGATTTTGGTGTCTCGCACGTATTTTTAAAGTAGGCAAAAAATGTTGCAATAGATTTTTGTTTCCAGACTAGTCAAAAATTCAGTACAAAAAAAAATATCGTATTTTTTGTGAGAGGCCAGACAAGGAACAAGTTTGAGGTGCAGGTAGAAAAGGTTTTGCTGGCTTATTTTGCAAAATTTTCAAAAGTCCAAAGTCATAATTTGATCAAAATATTACATGCTACGCGCTTGTTTAGATCTGAAAGAATGAATAAATCATCAACCGATCTTGGGCTTGAGAGTTGCTGCCATATAAATCTTTTGGTAATTCTTAGGTATGACAATATGCAACCCAACAGCAAACATCTCCAAAATTAATTATAGTTGTTAAAATGACTACTACTTTTTAGAAACTAGATTATTCAAATTATTGAGTAAACAGCGTCATTAGGTAAAATGTAGACAAAACTGTAACAAAAATGTAGTAAAGTTGATCTATATTTCCATCAGATTTGAATCTTTTGTGGTTAACACAAACTATGCAAAACAATTTTGTCTTGAAAGTCCAGACTAGATGCAGACTTATAATAGTTTTTTACATAAGTCAGTCTCATATGACTGAAGAGGATCTAAATTGAAATACAAGACCCTTTGTGCTAATTATTTTAAAGCCAGGAGCTATTTTAGAAATTTTACTGACGTATGTCGTCTTAAATTTCAGCGAAAATACAAAAATTAAAAAACAAACTTTACAAATGTCATTATTATTTTTAATTTATTTCAAAAAGTTTGTAAATTTTGTAATTCTTTCTTTGATATACTTACAATTAATTATACAAATTTGCGAGAAATTAAAAAAATCAATTTTAATATAATTAAATATTAGTTCATTTATATAATAAATAATTTAAACAAAAAGCAATTTAAATCAATGAAATAAATATAATAATAATTAATCATACCAAAGTCGGATTTTTCCAATATTTAGTTTGTTTAATAATTATATTATATAAGTACATTAAAACTGACCTAGAAAAATTGAGTTTGAGTGTGTGCATTATTTTAGTAACTTTCAATCTCAAAAATTCAGTAAATCAATAGAGCAAAAAATAGAACAAATAAAGCGATTAGATTGATTCTTGCATTATTGAAGGTCTGTAATCACAGCAAATGGACGGAATCCAACTAACTCGATAATGAAAATAATTGGTCGAATTTTCAAATAATAATATGAAATTAATACGTACAAACCGAGAAACCAGCAACCATGTATTTAACTGCTATTGACTACTGTTAAGTTTAATATTTAATTTATAATAATTTCTAAAATCTGTAGATAAACAATTATGTAGTAACTGTTTTTAAATTCAGTTGGATTGCTATTTATACCAATACAAAAAACAAAGAATTAAAAAAATACTATAACAAAGAAATAACAAAGACAGTCATCCAATAATTACTTAAAACCAAGAAACATGTCATATGTTTAAAAACTATATTTAATGTAAATTTGTCTAAAAGAAGATCACCAAACTTAAGCGATTTTTGAATCAATTGTTCTTAATAAAAACCAAAAACTCATCAACTTTAGCACAAATTGTATAAGTCGTAAATAATACTATTACAAAACCTGCAGCCCGTTTTGATAACTAGAATATTGTTAAAAGTTAAAGTAACAACAATTTGAAATAATTATGTGAACAAAATTGCAAAGTTAAAAAAATACGTTAAACGGTTTATAAAATAGTTTTCACTTAAGTTTGCAACCTTGTATACATAATAACTAGAGTCTCCTACTGAGAGGAATGAGTTTTATCACCGGCAAGTTTGCTCTCTAAAATGACGTTCCAATTTCCGTCTAATAGGTAATAAGACGTAATTTCCTATTATAATGAGTCTTTCATCGATGTCAAAACTTATCAATATAGGTTTCTCGTGATTTTCATTAAAATGACGTTATTTTAGTAAAAAAACCGCCGTTGACAAAGCTCATTGTTACCACCAACAAGATTTTTATACGCTAGCTCTTTATTGCATATTCAACCAATTTTCGACAAATTATACCAAAAGACTTGTAGCAAAAAATTAAGAAAAGTATTACTTTTAAATTTTAAAAGTAAAAATATTTTAAATTTCTAACTTTATGTAATAATTTATGTATCGCTGCTTTATGTACAATTTGTTAACAATACTGACAAAATGTGACTGACAAATTTGCGTATTTTTTTCCAGTACAAAAATATATTTGCTTATAATTATTTGTTCAAGTTTCGTTTCATTAAGTTATGTCAAGTTCAGTAAACAACATTTTCTTTATCGCTAAATTTTTAATTTTATTAAAAAAAAATCATTTTTTGGATTTTTTCTATTTAAATTCTATCTCACACTACAAGATAAAATGTTAAATTGTCTTTATTTTTGAAATCTGTATGTCTTAGTGAGTGCGGTAAACTGTCCTGGGTTAAACGAACTATATTTATGACTAAACAACACTTTTTTCGGAGGTCTCTAAAAGCAGATAATTTGTATGGTCTTCTACAACATGCCAGTGAGTCAAAGTGACAAATAAAAGCTCTGCATGTAAAAAAACTTAGATGCCACAGCAGTTGACAAGACGAAAATATGCGGTTTACAATCGACGAGGTTGAAAATAACTATTATCTAATTTCCTATTTTACACACAGTTTCCGTACATAAAAATATTGCTATATTTTTTTATATTTTATGGTAGAGGCTCTCCGATTGGACTAGCCAACTTGTGCTCAAACTCTTTTTAATTTACTATTGGTTAAAAATTGTACTATTTTTAATCATACCTTAGAGCCAGAAATAGATTAAAAACGCTTTTATTTTTGCTTGTGGAGATTATGAGAAACAGAAATTTTTATCGTAATACTATGTTTTTCGATGAACCGATTTTTTCTCTTAACAGGGCGGTTTTGTTGCAACATGTTCGATATTGGAACAATACTAATCCTCAATTTCGAATTACGGCTAGACGTCTATAGCTATACCATGTTAAAGTAAACGTGCTGTGTGCTGTTTCTTGTCACTGACTAATAGGTTCATATTTCTTTGATACTAACATTAACCAGCCTGGATATGTTGAGGTATTTTTTTGCAATGGTTTAAGTGGTTTAATTATAGGTTTTGATTATCGACACTTGATGTATTTTTAACTAGATGGTTGTTCAGCGCGTTTTGCTCAAATTGTTCGTCATTGGCTAACTTGCAAATTTGGAGATAAATAGATTGGCAGAGGTGGCCCAGTTTTATGACAGCATAGGTGCTCTGATTTGATAATTTTGAGATTTTTATTTATGAAAGCGTTTCAAACAAATTGTTTACAAGGAAGACATTCCCAAAAATGTTCAAGTATGAAAAATTGAATGATTGATGCTGTTTCATGCTTAACAATTGAGGAAATTTGTAGAAGTTATAGTTTCGACTTAGAATTGAACTGTGTGCTGAAAAAGGTGGTTGGTTAATCAAATAGTAGAAATTGGTTTCAATTAAACAACAATTTGTATTCTATTGTAATTTTTGAGTTGAAAATAGAACATTTTTGGTTACGTTTTTTTAGTTTTTTTTATTTTAAGATCACAGCATGATAATATTAGAGTTTTATTAACAGATTTATCTATTTTGAACTAAGCAAAAAATGTTATTCTTTTGAAATTTTTTTGTAAAATTAAATAGTACAATTTATTTAATTATTTTGTAAGCTCAATCTGGAAACATTCTGTAGATTAACAATTCTGTAGTCAAGTTAGATATACTGTTTTTTTTAACTTTAAAGTAAATTACATAAATTAAAATTGTCAATTAAAAAACACAGTTTAAGCAAATTTATACATGTTTCAGTCTTGTAAGTCTTCATCAACGACAAATTAGTTCCCACCACCACAGATAGAGAACTCAGATTTTCAATTTGTCCTTATTATTAATTATTATTTTTTCTGTAATAATTGAGCATAGATATTTTCTTTCAGTATAAGCGTTTCAGTTTCTTTATAATTCATTATAAGCTAAATACTATGTAAAGTCATATCCGCAAGTTGCCTCTTTAAGAAGCATGTTAATTAATTTTGTATAAGATTAGTAAGGTTGGCTGATGCTACCCTACTTGCTCCACATCTTCTCCTCTACGATCCCTTAAGAAGATTTATATTCATTTTACGCTAAATTCTCAGATGAATGGCTTTCTTGTCTTATTCAATTACCATGATGTTTATTAGGTTATTTAATATTATATAAAAATAATAATAAGCTATTCTTATTTCAAGCAAATAAAATAGTTTCATTAAGTATTTATTTGATGATATTGCTGTCATTTTCCTAAATGATCCGTCAAGTAATAACAGAAGTAATAAAAACGCATAATAAAAAAGTTATTATTATATTTATAGCCCAATAAAAAATTATTGATGTTTCTAAAAGAATTATTGAACGATAAAGAATGATAGTAAACCAGTGTGACTAATACAAAAAAATAAATAAATTGAGTAGATTTTTATATTTATTCAATGATAATAATTACGACAAGATCTCGATTTTAAATAGAACAGTTATTGAATACAGAAATTTTTGATGATAAACCTAGTAACGTTTTTGCTCTGAATAAAACTTTAATCTTTAAACAAAAATGTCAAATTAAATACGTAAATATACTAAACACAAAAAGTTCAAATAAATATGTAAAAAAAACAATTAGTTTTAATTCTAAATTAGCAAAAATTTACAAATAAAAATGTTCTAAATGCGTTTTAAATTAAAAAAAAAATTGAATCGGTTTGGTTTTTCATCCTAATACTTCATAATTTTAAAAACGTTATTTAAAAGATAAAAATAAAATTGCAACAAATTCGGATTAATAAATTGTAAAAAATGACGCAATATATTTGATTCAAGTTTATTTATCGACTAGACACAGGCCATTGCTTTCAACGGTCTTTAGAAAAAATTTTGGCTTACAATAGAAACAACATCGTCGATGTCAAAATATATATTTGAGCAGTTTGAAGCAACCAAAATTACTATAATTGTAGAAAAAACTGATTAGCATTCAAGTCAACGATTTGACATAATCCCTTTGCAAATTATCATTTAAAGCGTTTTAAATTTGGCTCAATATGTCTAGCCAAAGTTAAATTTTAACGCTAAACTAGCTATCTTTACGATTATTATCACTTGAAAATAATTGTTTTACTTAACTTTTCCTTAAGCATAATTTATATAAATTTTGTTTAAAAGATAAGAAAACTCTTAATTTTAATAGTGATAAACATTATCACAAATAAAATAATTTAAAAAAAAAATGTCGGGTCGCTTAAGAGTTAACAATATAGTCAAGTTCTTGTTTAAGAGTTAACAATAGTATATAAACAGTAAATAAAAATTTTATTTATCTAAATTAAAAATGATATTAAAACAGGCAACTTCCTTAATTTTTTAATTTTTTTATTAATAAATTTTATCACTAAATAAATTAATTTGATTGTTCAAGAGATAACAATAAAAATAAGTTGTTGTTTGAGAGTTAACAATAGTATATAAACAGCAAAAAATAAATTGTATCTATCCAAATTACAAAATAATATTAAAACAGTTAAAAATTTAAACCTTAATAGTTATAGACTTTAGCGGCATGTCTTATAGTCGTAATTAATAAAAAGCGTGGCGTTAAATAACGGGGTTTTATAATTGATTTTAAGGACTGAGATGCCGTTTATTCAAGAAGTGAGCCGCCTCTTTTACTTTGTACAAAGATCGTTCAAGGACACGTATCAGACGGCTCTAGGTGACAGATGACAAATCATATTAATGACCAGCGAGAACCACAGGATAAGCGTGAACTGTCAAATTATAATTTCATTCCAACAAAACAATATTTATAAAAGTCACAGCCAACCGCGTTTTTAGAATCATTAATAGAAACCCTGAATATAGCTGTCTGCCTACGATTTTATATAAACATAATTTTCAATTGAGAATTCCACCCCACTATAATCACATTTCCTCACTGAAGAGCAAAAAAACAGCTAATTAACTATTATATCTATATAACGCTAGAAAAGTCGAAACAGATATAGCAACAAAAGTATGTGTTAAATGTGACAAAAACAACGCAGAAATTTGCAAAAAGTTAGAAAAAACTACGTTTAAAGAAGAAATCTAAACTGTTTCAAATATTTCATAATTTTGAAACCATTATATAAAAGATAAAAATAGAGTTGCAACAAGTTCGGATCATTAAACTGTATAGAATGACGCCAGATATCTGATTTAAAATTTTTCTATCAACTACGCAGGCTATTGTTTTCGACGGTTTTTATCACAATAGAGGCGACATTGTCGATGTCAAAATTCACATTAAGCAGTCTGGAACAATCAAAACTATTATAATTAAAAAAAAAGTTAATTAGCACTCAAACTAACAATTTTACAGTTTTATTGCAAATTATGTTTCAAAAGTGGCTCCGCATGTCCAGCTGAGGAAATTACTAGACATATTTAACACTGACAAACATCTTTAAAATAACTTTTATATTTAGTTTTTTTAAACATAATGAATTTTTTTCACTACTTGCTTTAGAAGTCAACATTATTAGTAGGCTTTCGATCCTGAGAAGTTAAATTTCGTTACCTAGGAGAATAACAAACAATTATCTACTACTAGTAAATAATTATTATCTACTACTAGTAGATAATAATAAAACCATTATTTTGGCATCTTGCGTTAGATATGTTTATACTGCCTCTTTTTACTGGTTGCATAACCATGTAATGGTAAAACTTAAAAGTTGAAAATCAAAATAAAAGTTTTGAGGATAGAATTCATCGTTTTTCCTTTTGAGAAATGCAATAAGCCTGTAATATTTCGCTATGTCTATGTCTTCGTTTACTTTTAGGGTTTGCTTAAGCATAGAGAATAGGGCCCATAAAGTAAAGGCCTTTCCGGTGGTGGCTTTTTCTTCAAAAAAACACTAGGAGAGCATTTTCGGACACTTTTGTTACCTGTTTTGATTGGCACCAATCTTTAAATCTTCTGTAGGTTTTCTGGTAGAATTCTTTGCTTTTTGCTGGTAATAATTGATTTTCTGTCAGCTTCCTTGCCGCTTCGCGTATTTCAGGTGAGGTGCAACCGCCAAAATCTTCCATTTCGTCTTTTTTTTAACAGATTTGCGTCGAAAATCTCTATGCGTCAACAACTGTTCATTTGTTTCCTAAAATGTCAAATCCATGGCAAACTTGAAAATTACATTATTGTCGTTAAAACTGTAAAAAATTGAGTTTGTAGACTCAAATAAAGATGCAAGTAGTGAAAAAAATAATATATACACCTCGGTAGAGAAGACAATTTTAAGCCTCGCTTCTTTATTCCCCTCGAAGCTTCGCTTCTCAGGAAATAAACTACCTCGGCTTAAAAAAATGTCTTCTCTACCTTGGTGTATAATATACTATTATTATTCACACAGTAAGAGCATTTGTCTTATTTTTATCAATTTTAATAAATTCAACGGGGTTCAGAAGTCTACAGTTATTGTTATTTGCTTGACTATTTTTAAACTGTTAATACTAATATAGTGTTGGCTATTGAAGGCATGCTTTGCTATACTCGACTTGTCCAATCTGCCGTATTTTAAGTGAGCTAAGTCTTCTTTGTATTTGGTTGGAACTGTTTTTGCGTTTGCTCTATATAACATTTGTCACAGTAATTACACTCTATGCTATAAATTCCAGACTTTTCTTAAAATGGTATTCTGTTTTCAAAATCTTCTAACAAAACTTGATTAATTAAATTTGATTCTGACTGATAAACGGCTTTAAATCCTCAAAAGCACAATATTAAGTTTGGTTATCTCAGGTTCAAAAGGCAATAAAATTAGTTTTAAGTCTTGTTCATTTGTTTAAAAAGTTTTCAATTTTTTTTGATAAATGTTTTTTTTATTAAAGCTTTTTTGATTTAAGAAAAGTTAAATAGTTTATTTACTAGAAAACTTAAACATGCTATTTTATGTTTAAAACCATGATTTGAGTTATTAGTTATATATCTTAAAGTGCTTGGTTCTTTTCTAAATAGATCAAATTCTAAATCGCTTGTGGCTTTTTAATTATGTTTTTATCTAAAAACAATAACTTGTTTTTAGTTTCCTCTTTATATCATTAAAAGATTGAAGAAAAACAATTATCTAACTTCAACTCAAAATTTTTGAATCTTTGACAATTATTAAAATCTGCAAAAACGTTGTTTACGTACCATATCCACATTTTAGAAACATATTAAAAACTGTCTTTTGGAATATTTTTTGAAATGGTATGCTGCCTTTGTCAATTTGTCTGTGAAATTTATTGTTACATTGAAAAATTTATTGTTGTACGCATAGCTTCATTAATGTTGGTATTCGCTAATTAGATATGGTTCAATTTTGTAGTATTTGAGCAAGTTATTCAAACAAATAATTGTTGTTTCTATAGGAACGCTAGGACATAATACAGTGACATCAAACGACACTAATTGTTTGTTATTATTTAAGTTTACGGTTTATACTTTATTAATAAATTTATGTGAGTTTTTTACCGAAACATTTCTTAAAAGCATATTTAAATATTTGAATTCATTCACTAACTATTTGGAAATATTTATACGTGAGACGGTTTATCATTGAATCGATTCCTCTGAGTTTTTTACCTGGTTTGTAAACAATATAATTTAGTTACATTAGTATTACTAATCTGCAATTCATAAGAAAGCTTTTTACTTTTAAGATTTGAGCATTTGTTTATAGTGCTTTCAACTTCGCGGATTATTTTTGGTGATCAGTTTTTAGAAATTTTTATATAAGGTTTGTTTGCTTTAAGATTATCTACCTGTTTGTAATAGTCACTTTTATTCAATACAACAGGCTTATTTTCATTGTCTGATTTTGAAAAAAAAACAATATATTTGAATTTGTTGTGACATTTCTTGCTAAATTTATAGAAATTTTTCTTTTGGCCGCTTTGCATTAAGGCGTTTTATAAAGTTTAGTATAACCTTAATTAAAAAATTCTTCGTTTTTTATAACATTAAAAAATAATATTCAAACTTAATTTTAATAGTGATGATCTTTATCACAAATTAAATTAATTTGAAGAGAGATGTCTTTATCAAAATCTATGAGTACAAGTACAAATTTGCACAAGTTTAATTAATGACGTTCTAGCCATAAAATGGCATTGGAAATCCACTCATATTGATTTAATTAATATCATTTGAAAGCGTTACCAATTATTTTAATGATCAACTTAACAAAACGTCAAATTCTGCAATAATATTGATTAGTTTTAATTAAAATTTGTAAGAAATAAAAAAAAAATCAAGTGATTGGTGTCAATAAAATTATAAATTTTTGATACAATTAATTATCTACCTACCATTTTAACAATATTTTAATAAACACAATTAAATAACACCCACATTCGCGCACAATCACTCACATTTTTGTAAATTTACACTTTTTTTTTTTAAAAAAAAAATCTCACTCACTTCGTAAACTGCACGTTCGTACGGCAGAAACAGCAGCAATTCATATTATCAGATTCGTCGGCAATTTCCCGCGTTTAACTGCAGAACCCGGAGTTTCGTTACCCGGAGTTGAGTCTTACAACAGAATAAAGCGCGTGCGCACGTATCAAGTGTGTGTGCATATTATAAAATATGATTCATTATAGCTAATATTTTATTTTGAGAAGAGGATTTTGTTGGAGCGGTGGTGGTGGTGAAGTTTTATGGTTACGAGATTTCATCAAAATTGGACAGTTTGTAGGAGTATAAGGCGACAAATAAAACGAAAAGTTGTCCTACCTATATTATACAGCACACTTTTATTTGAGACTATAAATAATAAAGTTCTGTTTGCTTTTTTATTGTATTTTTATTAGTGTTTTTGTTTTAATAGACTTTTTTCAATTTTTCTTGAAAGAGTCATAAATTTAATAACACTGCTGGTGGTGCAGCTACAAAAGTTTTAAACGTCACAATTTTATTTTATTAATATTCTAACTAAAAACGATTCATAACTACTGATCTGTCATAATACAAGTATTAAACTTTTAATTTTAAAATAGTTTGAAACCGGTTTCCGGTTTTACTGATAACGGGTTAATTATGAATGATTTATTTTAAAGCTTATTTCTTCCACAAAAATAGATTTTCAACATCATCAATTAATTGGATTTTAAAATTAAAAGCTCTTTAACATTAATATTATCATTTATTTGAGTCTTTTAAATTAAAAACACAATTTACAAAAATAATTAATCTAAAAAAAAGAATTTTATTAAAAAGTCGTTATTAATAATTATTTTAATAAATTGCTTTTTATAGTTATTTATAATCGAATGCGGTAACTTACACATTAACGAGCGAAATAAAAATGAAACACGACGCAATAATGCTTGAGCGTTGTAAAATAATTAACGCACATGATTTGTTTTTAACTTTTAGTCGACCATTTTTAAACTATTAAAAATTATATTTTTTTATACGGATTATACTAGATTATTAAACGTAATAACTAATATTAAAATTAATAAAGAAAAATTATATTAAGTGACTTTAACAGACGAGTGGGGCGTAGCAAAACCGTCCTAGTAGGAGGCAGACACGGAGAAGAAATGCTTAATAAAACTGAAAAATTACTAATTGAACTATGCAGGAGCTCATCATTAAAAATAATGAATAGGTTCTTCCTTTATAAAAACAAACATAAATACACAATCATCTACATATCTATACCTAATAAATTATTGTATTCAAAAACCAAATGCAAAACTAAAAATTAATGACGTGAGGGTATATCGAGGAGCTGACGGCGGAATAGATCATTTACTCGTAGCTAAAGTGTTAGTAAACAGTAAAAAAAAATTAAAGATTAATAATCACAAGAACGAGATAGATCGCTAGACAGAAAATGTTGGCATAAGAAAACACAGATTAGAAAGTTTAAGAAAAAGTTTCACAAAATTTCTATATAAAATTAGATTAGATAAGCGATGACAAATTGACTATTGAGGATAGTTACAGCCAATTGACGAGATGCTTGCAACAAGCGACTTTAGAAGCTATAGAATATAAAAAAATAGAAAAAAACAATGGTCAAAAAAATTGAGTAAATCGGTAAATAAAGAAAAAATGGTCTGAACGCTAGTTGCACGCCAGAAACTTGAAAAATCACAATATATATATAAACCGTAGAACAGAAAAATAAAAAAAAGCAAAAAAGTAGGAATGAAACATAAAACACAATGGTACATTTTATATTAAACAATCGCAACACCTATGCACGCGTTTCCTTTTAGTCATTTGCTTCAAAATAAATGTCTTGGCTTGCGTTAAACAATAAAAGAGTTTCTGTTAAAAGTTAATATTATTGTTATTAAAATAATCTTATTCCAAATAAATGTAACTCGTTCTTTTGTTGTAACTGAAGAAGAATGGGATGCCACTGTCTAACTGTATTTACAAAATCAACTTTTAGTCAAAAAAAATTTTGCCATTTTGATTTTTAAAAATTACTGACGGTTTGCTTCACAAATATAAAAAAGGTAAGTTTTGTGCTGTGTTTGTAGGTATAAACAATATCGGCAGCACCCTATCTAAAATTGCCACATTTCTTGGTTTGCCAAATCTTTAGAAGAAGTTTTGTCACTTAATTAGCAAATCGTTGAGGAGATCTTTTTACTTTAGAGAGACATGGCGGCTGGAAAAGTGAAACTGTGGCAAAAAGCTATGTTGCTGGTTTTTAAATCGCCAAAGTACAAAGATAAATAAGCTAATGCCCCGCTCTTTTTTTATGTTAATAAATGCACAATTAATGTTAATATTTACAATAAACGCAACTTAAATAAAACTGTGTCTTTAAATGTATATTACTTAAGATACAATAAATAAAAAAACATATTCTGGTAAATATGGTAAAGCTTTTGTAGCAATACATAATAATAAAGTTTTCCTAAAACCAGGAGTCAGGATTAGGGTGATTCAAAGCAATTTTCTCAAGATTGGTTTATTAACCTCAAATATTTGTATTTTTGTCCTAAAATTAAACTAGGAAAAATAAAGAATTAAATTATTACAAAAATACTACTATTATATGATAGAATAGTTTTGTAGAATTGTAGTAGAATAATAGCTGTCAAGTTGTAAAAAAACTTAGTCAAGAAAATTAAAAGAAATAAATTATATTCAATTCTACTATTTTAAAATTTATTACGTTTTCCGCAAAAAAAATGTATGACTATCTTTGTACACGTTGATATTCTGTTAAATAGTTACTACAAAATTATTCTACTTATCAACTATAGAAAAGATTCTTTAATAGAAAACTTTTATAGAAACAGTTCTACTATGGAATACTATTTTACTATAAAAAAATAGAATACTTTATTTTACAATTTTATAGTAGAATAGTTTCTTAGTTTAGTTATAAAATTAAAATAGTTGTTATATCTGAATTTGTACAAAAAAGCTGTCAAGAAAAAGTAGAAATACGAAATTTTAGAAACTTGCTTGCATTCTGTTTATCATATTTGTCTGTCATATTTTTCTATCAAGTTAGCTTAAGAAAAACACATGTACTTATTAAACAATATTAAACAATAACCGCAAAATCAATTTAATTTTTTGTGCTATTTCTTTTTGTTCTTCATTAGAAGCAGGTTTAATAATACTACCAAGTGACAACTATTGTTTTTTTTTCTTAATTTATAATTTTTGGTAATAATACGTTTGGGCTTTTTAACAATTTTTTTCTACTAGACCATAAGTTTAAATTTATTGTAGTTAACATTTTTATCAATTCGATATTAGGCTGTTTAAGATGGTTTAACTTTTGTTTTAACATTTTGATTTTTTGAATAACAGGCTTTAGCGCCCTTGAAAGACTTGAGTTTAAAAGACAGTAACTTTTTTATTCTTTTTAAAAATAATTTATCTAAATTTCTCTCGGTTCAATTTCAGATTGTTTTCTTCAACACTTCACAGCAGATTATATTATATAGTTCCTTTATCAGTCTGTTTTACGTTGCAAAGAATCTATTCTGAAGTAGAATACTTTTGTAGAAACTATTCGACTATTCAATAGTAGTAAAATAGTTGTCATATTTGTTTAAAATTGTAAAAAAGTTTGGTCAAGATAATGAAAAGATACAAATTATAGTTAATTCTATCATTTAAAAAAAAATCTATTTTTGCAAGAGAGGTTTCGACTATGTTTGTACTCATTTGACATTTTTTCACAAAACAATTGTGGTCTAGAATAGTAGAATACATTTATATAGTAGAACTTTTGTAGAAACTATTCTACCATTTATAGTAGAATAGTTTTGTAAAATAGTAGTATAATAGTTGTCCTATCTAAAGTTGTAACAAAATTTGATTAAGAAAGAGAAAAGATACAAATTATACTTCATTCTATCTGCAAGAGACACTTTCGACTACGCTTGTACTCGTTTGACATTTTTCTACAGAACTATTCTAGTTTAGAATAGCAGAAATTATGCTACTATATAAAAGTACCATAGTTTTGCATATAATATAGTGGAAGTTTTTTAGTAAATATTTTACTATTTAATAATTTAATAGTAAAAACTTTTCTAGTTCAGATTAGTAGAATAGTAGAAACTATTCTATAGTTAAAAAAAAATTTGTAGAATAGTTGTCATATCTAAAGTTTTAAACAAATTTGGTCAAGAAAAAGAAAAGATCAAAATTATAAAGACTTGTTTGAATCTGCTTATCTTTTAAAATTTGTTTGTTTTTTTTTATAAGTTACTAAATATTAACAATAAATACTCATTTTTAATTAATTACTATGGAATGAAATATATAAATATATATAAATAAAAAAATTAATGAAACATAAAAAAGAAGCATACTGATGATTCTACAAACTCTTCTTTACTTGCAACGATAACTAATAATCATGGTAACATCCATAAAAGCTTAATTTTGTAGATTTTATAAAGACATAGAAGAGAAAATTGATCATTTAAGAAGATATGAGGCTTTCAGTGGTACTATTCATTTGAAAAAACAGTATATTTCATATCTTTAAACAAGTTAAAAAAATAAATCTAATTTTATTTGTAAAACGAGCGACACCTGTTAGACGCTACATTGCATCAACAATATTTTGAGAAAAATTATCTACATGCTTTTCTTAAACAAATTAATTAATAGATGCCGCTTGTTTTTCCATATTACGGAAGTAACAGGCGCTTGTGTAAATATAAGTCCAAATTTTTCACTGAAAATGAAAAAGTACTTAAATATAAATATGTTGCGACGTGCTGAAAGAACAAAACGTGTTGATATTTTCCAGAAATTATAGTTTGAGTAAATTTGAGAGTGTGTTTAGAAAAAGCAAGTTAATCTTAATTTATGAAAATAATATAAATTAAAAATTGCGATTTTTGAGAGTACCAAGAAGAAAAAAACTAAAATTTTAAACAATTTTTCAAAAGAAATTGGTGTCAATAGTTTTTCTGAGGTTTTTGGTATATGTAACTTTAGTTATTTATTGATTTTATGTTTTTTATTATTTAACATAAATTGAAACACTGAAGTTTAATTTGTATCTTCTATTTACCAAATAATTATTTTAATATTGATTGATATCTGCGCTGAATTTTTAGCAAACCATATGTGAATTTGCACTAGACATTGTCAAACACATAATATTTTTGTTTTATATGTTTTAGTATTTTTTTAAAGTCCAATTTTTTGAGAACATCTACAGTTTTTCTTTATTTTATAAAAAACTAAGAGAATATATACTGCAAATACAATGTGCAAAAAAAAAAATAAAAACACAGAAGGATAAAAATAACAAAAGCAAGAGACAAGGTAAAAGAAGATAAAAGCAAAACAGAATAGAAAATTTGTTGTGAGAAAAAAATTAATAAATTAAAGCAAGGACTCTGTTACTCTAATATCATTTTCACATTGCTTCAGGGATCTAAGACCCGAGAAGCAGATTTAAACCTGATTAAGTCACCTGGAAGTAGTTTCAATACATTTTGCAGATAACCATAACATATAATAGATTCTGGCAAATACAAATAATATGGAAAAAATAATGTTTTGAAAGCTTTATTATTTAATAATTTGATACATAGGTTACATAGTTTTTCTTCACATTGAGATAAATAATAATGTTGATCAGCCCAGATTCTCAATCTATAAATTACAGAGAGAAAAAACCACTGACCTCTCATAATTTATAAAAATTAGGAATCTCTTTATTTATACAATTTGCAAAGTTTGATAGAAGCTACTTAATCTCTATAAAAATTTGAATGTTCTGTATTAAACCCTCGCTTTCATTTTTTTTTTGTTTAGTTTGTCCTTCATTATTGTTTTTCATATATTTTTTACAAAGATACAGAGTAACGTTAACTTGCAATATACATATATATCAACAAATTATAAACAATAATGGCAATAATAAATAAAACAGCATTCTATCATAATAAAACAGCGAATATTGCAAGATATTGTTACTTGCTATACATTAGAAAACAAATACATTGCAAATTTCATTGGAAATGAAATTAACGTACATCAAAAATATCTGCTTTGGACACATTTCCGTATTCTTCAAAGGCAGGATTGATAAATTTTAGTTTTAGATGGACCATATACACAGAGTTTTGAGCCACAACTTGGAAATAAAATTTATATAAATCCTATTGCAAAACCTAAAAATCTTTTTTTTTTCTTTTATTTTGACAATGTTTGACAAATATTGCATCGTTTTAAGTCGCTAAGTCTAGATATGTCGTCTTCATCTTATTGCTTGCTTTCTCGTTCGAGTTCTTGCAAGAGTTGCTTCATCTCTTCGGATAATTGATGCTGGTCAGAGATAGGTCTACAACATCACAGTTTTATAATTGATTATTTAGTTTTGTTTTGAAAAAAGAAATATTACCTTCCTTGAAGTTGACCTCCAGATTCGTCGGATTCAGCTGCAAGCAAAAATAATTTTTTATAAAAGATGGAAACAAATTTTAATAGACCATGCGAACTTATAATAAAAACCGTGAAGATATATACAATTTGTTTGAAATGTGCACTGCATCAGTAATCTGTAAAGAATATGAACACAGAAAAACAACAAATAGATATTACAGAGTGCGGTGAATAAGTACATTCATTAATGGCATTACAATGATTAAACAAAAAGAAAACAGCCGAAACACTGACATAATAACTTCCATATTTTAAAAAAGTTTAACGCAACACATCTTTTTTCATATAATTTTGTTTTACTGCAAGATATTGCCAGAGCACACACATATGATACAGGATGATACATAAAAGCTGAATGTTCTCCATATGTAACAAGACTGTAAACTTAAATCACTTACGTAGAGGCTTACTGTATCAAAATTTCAATCCGCTGGCATAGCTCTACCACTTCGAGCCAACTTTATTAAAAGCTCTTTTTACAACAAAAATCTGTTAAAACAGACTGAAGATTTCCAATAAAAACAAAACATGTCAAGTATACAGATCTTAGTTTGATGAATTTGCTTTGACTTATTTTATCAATCTCTTTGATAATCGGACGCCCTTACTTTAAAACCGCAGCTTTCAACTCAATCAGCATTCGAGATTAGTAGATCTAAACACATTTTTTTATAGAACCTCTCAAGAAAAAGTCACAGCACAGCAAAGTGCAAAGAATAGCGGACCCCACAGCCACCTTAGATTTGATTAGATTGCTAATAGAGTGTCATACGCACTGCTATATATTGGTCTATTGTCCTTTCCTTTTTTGAGCTGTTCAAAGTGTATCTCAGTTTATAGTTCTCCATTCAACTCCAAAGCTGTAATAACTTCTAGTAGCTAGAATAGCTTCAAGAATAAAGTGTCTCTATCCGATATGTGTTCCTCTCCTAGGTGTACTATACATTAGGTTCTAATGGCGACGCATTCTGTTACCAGGTGCTCCAAAGTTTCCTCCTCTTTCCTGCAAAATCTGCATTTTTATTATCTTCCAGGCCGAGTCTCACCAGGTTCTGTCCTGGATGGAAATAACCGGTAAGCAAGTCTGTGAGAATGCAAAGCCTATTTTTAGTAAGTATCAAATAGACTTGTGAACTTGCATAGTCGAACACTTCAAGCAATTTCTTAGAATGTTTCAAATCCAAAAAATTCAGCCAAAATTTTAATTTGTTTGTTTCTTTCTTTATTTCAATTTTGTTTTTCCTGTAAATGTCGTTAAGTTAATTAGTTTTCCCTATTCGAGTGTCCGGGTGTCAAACAAGGAAAACATTGTTTTTTTGTTGTTTCCAGTCTGTTGAACTTGCCTCGGTATTCCTATGCCATTCTCGAACTGATGGCATTGAAGCTTAGTGCTCTTATAGCTGCTAGACTATCGGTGTGAATCGGATTTTCACATTTTTGATAATGTTTTTCCAAGTTAAATTCTACACATCTTCTGTTTGCGTGCATTTCCGCTGGAAAAATGCTTGGGTATGTTTCCTTTGATTCGAAGTATGTGGTTCTAGAGCCGACTACTCTTGCCCCTGCGCCTTTGTCTGTCTTGCAACCGTTTGTCTATTAAGTAGACGTTTGTCAGATACACTATTTAAAGCTATGTACTTCCACTATTGTCCAGTATAAGTAATATAAAACAATATCTTTCTAAAACGTTTATTGACTTTTTATTTTCTTTAGAGAGCAGCAAATAACTACTACAGCACTATGGTCCACTATGCCTTGCAAAATGACAGTTTTTCTTTCGTCTATCACTCTTGTACAAACAATTTAAGAAACGTCAGATTTGCATGTGTATGTACCCTGTATCTGAAATATGTGCGGTGTCTAGAAACTCAATTATTTGCAAAAGCTTATTGCTAGTATTCAATAAAACATTAATATTTTATTAAATCAGATGCGTTGCGTGCCAAAATAAAAAATATTTGAATATTGCTTCTAATCAAAAACATGAAAATGAATCGCATTTTCGCATTCTTGATCAACTAACTCACTTCTCTGTGATTTTATTTGAAACAAACATAGAATAAAATGAAATTAGAAAAAAAATTATCTCTACCATGTTCAGGTAAATTAAAACGCCAGTCGTGCTCTCTAGGATCCACTTCAATTTGATCATCTATACTTATTTCGTAGCGGAGTTGACGTCGTCGAGGTGATTGAGCTAGATAAAAAAAAGAGTGTCTAGGTATTACATCTACTCTACTTTGTTGTTTGGTGACTACATGGGTTAGAACAGAAATCAAAAATTACTTTGTCAAAATTGAACGTCACATTATTAGATTTGATTGTATTATTAATTAAGATAGTTAAGATTAACAGGACCTTTTTGACCTATTGTGCTTCCTACGTTTACAAACATACAAACACCCATAGCCAGATAAAAGCCATCTTATTTGTAGAAGACTCACGCCACTCATTTGGCCAAGTTCAGAACGCACTGTTGTCAGCCATCTGACTATCGAGCGACCTTTTGATTGTTTTTCTACTAATGGTACTGTTGAATTTCAAGATGTTATATTAGAGTGATTTCAATCAGAATTTTGAATTACAATCGACAATTTCTTACCATTTTTTTTGACCATATTTTTTTGATAAAATATAGGTACTGTCAATAAGCGTATTTAAAAATAAAAAATCGTCTTTATAAAAAACGAATGTGAGTCGTAGCATCGTATGATTTCCACCATTTCTGTTTTAAATTTTAAATAAATAAATTGAGTAATAATTTTAAGCATTTGAGCAATTGCTTTAAAAATTATTGTTCTTTCACACAAACTTATAGGCCTGACTAACTATGATGCCAAAATTTAAAAAACACCTGTTAGTTTTTATTTTATTGAAAATATTTTGCATGTCTTTGATTGAAACATTACAGCAAATAAAATTCAAATGTCACAAAACGCCAACCTGTCAAAATAAGAAATAAAAACGTTAATTACTCAAAAGCCTTATTTGTTTTTGTTAAATTTCAATAGTTCTCACATTGGAACAAAAATCTTTCATAATTGAAGTGTATTTTCGTAATAAATGACGAATGAATCCATTCTATTGTAAGAATTTTACGCTTCCAAGCAAAATAATTTATTGAATGCTAAGTTTTCATAAGGTCTTGTGTAATCCAAACCAAAATCTGAAAACTTTCTGCTCAATCGTTAATTATTATGTCTAGACATTTGATAAAACAAACAACTTTTTTGTGCGGCAGCAACAAAAACTTGAATAAAACCTTCAAAAATCGTGTATATTCGCTATTTGTTATATCAAAATGGCTGCATTCCTCTCTTATCCTTCACTGGAATTTAATAAAACCTGACAATTTCAAATAAAACTTCAACCATAGTCAAGACATTGGAAACTGAAGGCAAATTATATATGCAGGAAAGCAACTTTTCACGTTCCTGGAAGCAATTAATAGATTACGAACTTGGGCCCCGACTCCCGAACTGGATACTGGATCTAAATTATAATGACTCAGATTTTTGATAAGAGTTTCCAATGTCACAGTTCTATTCTTGTCTCAAGCAGTTCTTATCTACGAGGTTTTTAGTTTCAAATAAAGATTCAGATTTCAGTTTCTTATTGTACCCGCCGGGACTGAGATTTGGCGAATAGAGTTGAAAAACGTTATTATTTTAAAGAATTAATGGGTAAGTCTATAGAAAAAAATTCCTATACCTATATTCCATTGAAATCATAGCACCTACTTTTCAACCTCCGATGCAAAAACAGAAGGATATTGAAAATTTATAAGAAATTAAGGTTTTTAATAAAAATTTTGAGAAACGGTCGAAGCACAATGGACACAAAGGACAGAATGTTTTTCGTAAGTTGTTTAATTTAGGGATGTTTTCATTGTATTAAATTTACAAGTTACTCAAGTTATTATGAAATGAGTGTAAAAGATCAGCAAAAAGTTAAGCATTCAGAAGAAATTATGATTTTCAATAAAAAATTTGAAAAATGGTGGAGGCGCCTGTTACCAACTTTTTGTGAATATATAACAGATATAATTTTTTTTGTAAGATGTTCAATGTTTCTATTGTATCTTATGAAAAACGTGTAGGAGATCAGTAAAAAGTTATTTTTAATAAAAATGATGAAAATGATGGAAGCGACAGATACCATTTTTATTGTGAATTGTTTAATCAGTTGTGTTAAATTCACAAGCGACTTAAGTTATTATAAAAAAAATATTAAAGGTTTACAAGATCAGGAGAAATGTAAACACATATAAGAAATTATTAATTTTTTAAAAAAGTTTTAAAAAATGGTGGAAGCACCAAATACAAAAATATGTATTTTTTTAATAGTTTAATCAGGTGTGTTTTTATTGTATTAAATTCACAAAATACTCAAGTTATTATTAAAACAGTGTAGAAAATCTTTAAAAAGTTTTTTGTCTAGTTGCTTTAAATTAATTAAATAAAAAAACTAATATTCAATTATATTGAAATTTTTTTTTTTATTTTTAATTTCTTAGTTATTGTTATAATCAGTTGTAGGTGTCAAGAACATATATGTCAAAAAAACGCATTATTTAAACAACTTAAAAACTGGTAGTTTGATCATGGCAACATTTATATGGAACCACACAAAAGGCATCAGCTTTTAAATAAAATAAAAATATTATCAAAATAGGTTTACTTAGTCAATTCTGAGACAACAAATCAAAAGAAACAGTGGAATTGGGACGCTCTTCTTTTTTTAAATCGGTTCAATAATAAACAGATGACAAATTGATAGCAGTAAGTAAATAGAGGGAAATAAAAAGAGTGATAAACCATGGAAAAATACTTAAAAAATGATGGATTGAAAACAAATGAGAATAATATTATTCATCAAGGAAGCAACAAACATAATTGAATAAAAATGGGATAAAAGAATAGATAAACTAGGTAAAAAAGTGGAAAAGCTTAGAGTACACGTTTGTAGAAAGAAGCAAGTACAACGCATATATGTATAACAAATAACGGTTACATTCTGAAACATACGGTTATAGAGAACAGGTAAGAGTAAAAACAAAAAAAAAACATGAAAGAAAAAATCAGAAAAAAAAAGAACGCTGGGATGTTTAAAAAGAATAAATGATAGAACATAAATAAAAATAGAAATGGAAAAAAAAATCAGATGAGAAATAAAATGGTTTGGTACATTAGAGAATACGAGAAAGAGAAAAGTCAACGCGTATTTAAAGAAATAAAAAAGATAGATAAAAAAATAAGAACAAATGTTTTGATGAAAGTGTATAAATAATCAAATTGTTAATATAAAAGGTAGCAAAATACTTAAAAAAAAAATAAAAACAACCAAAAAATGATTGCCAACTAAAGAATTTTATTACAAGAATTTAGAGCTTATATAACTTTTTGAAGTTGCAAAAGTTTTCACTTTTCAAATAAATTTTTTTTCACAACTAGTAGATGAAGCATTGCACTAGTTTGTCTTCAAAGATGAAACCTGGATTTTTAATATCCTACAATTCGCACAGGATCTTACATTTTTTGCAACATTCTAAAATGTCAGACTTATAACAGTCTGATTTAGCCGAAATTTGGTATTCGGCTTGAAACAAGAAAAAAGTCTGAAGTACTTGTTTTTAAGTTTGGAATCAATTAATAATTAATAATTAATTATTGATATGTGGGTCTTCGTGTCTGAAATTATACAGCTGTTAATCAAACATTTTTGATAAAAATGCAACGTTCAACTTTTCTCAAATTTTTGTTCCACTATCTAACCTAATTCCTACCTTTTTTGCTGGTATCTTGCGCACCACTCCCTGAAGCAGCAAATAGAACTTCTTCACCTAAAAGTCATTCATTATTAAAACCAAAGTAAACTTATGCTGTATTTACATTAATTTTTTATAATGTACGTATATAAAATTTCATGCAATGTAAAAATCAGCGTGCAAACTTATCAAAACCAAACTTACCAAATAATGGATAAATAATAATATTAACAAAATCATGTGCTTAATTTGAACCAAAAACTAAAAGAAAAGGGTAGAAAACAAAATACAGAGGAGCAACAAAGACAAACCTTTTATTTCTGATGTTAGTTGATTAGTTTTGCTAGCTAGGGATTTAGCTGAAGGGTCTTCATCTCCTCTTAGAATAACTCGTTTTTGTACTACTCGCTTTATATGTACGTTTCCAGCTTCGTCAATTTCTTCTATTTCTTCTACGTGTTCTCCTTCATTAAAATCTTCAATAAACTGTTTCAACTTGTCATCGGCATCGCTGCCATAAAATGTGACTTTGCGCACCTCGGCTGGCAGCTCTACTCGTCTATGAATTGTGTGAGAAAAACCTAGTTCATCAATAGGTTCAATAACTTCTGTAACATATGGTTTTCCTACGTCGGGAAATTCTGTAGTAATCATTCGACTTGAGCTGCAATCTTCATCAAACCAAACTTTTCGAGCTGCTATTGCAATATCAACTTGTACTGGATCTATGGTATCTGTGGATGATACCATGGTGTTTGAGCCACCACTTGTAAAACTTCCAGAAAACACAGAATCTGTTTCATATTGATACGTTGCATGAGTTGCTGTGGAACTTGTAGGGTCGGCTAAACTATCAATACTTTCTGCCATATCAACTTGTTTTATACTCAATTCCAGAGAATCGCTTGCAATCATACCAGATGGTTCATCTTTAATTTCAATGCTATCAGTCATCAAATTGGTAGGCTCAGTTTTCCTTGATTGAAATTCAATTGAATCAGTACTGGCAGTCATCAAATCAGCACCAGTTTTTTGATCTAAACTATCGGTACTATCATGGTGACTTGTTTTTTCTTCTAGTTTATCTTCTATTGAATCTGTTGAAACAGCCATAGGATCACTATCATTTTTCCATTGAACCTTAACAGGCCTAGCAATTGGTTGATCTAAATCTAAATCAGGAACTTTAGCCACTTCTTCTATTGAATCACCCCGCCCTAAACTTTCAGTCTTATCCCCTTCTTTTAAATCTATAAATCTCTCTACATTTGTTTGTGCTTGCTTAATAATCTCATCAATTTCAAACATTCTTTTTTCATAATCTTCTTCATCTGAATCTGGAATTAGTTTTTTATCAGTACGTGACAATGTTTCACAACTTTCCGACTCAGAAGCTAAGCTTTCTTGCCCCTCGTCAATTTGTGCTAACATCGCTTCTTCCTCTTTAGCTTTAGTTTCAATTGTATGTACAGCAATACAAGCCATTTCTAAACCTTCAAATTCTTTTAAAGAACTTACAGAGACGTCATCGCCTTGTCCCGATTTACTTGCATAATAACGTGTTTTGAAACTACCATTACTTGGAGAATCTTGAGAGCCTTGATGGCATCGGCGGGTTTCTAAACTCATAGCCCGTTCTAGATTTTCAAATTCTTGAAGACTGGACATAGAAACATCATCATGTTCTCCTGATCTTGTAAAATATTTTCTACCAGCTAATACGTCATATTCAGGTGTACTTGAATAAGAATCTTTAACACTTCCAAGACTACCTCCAGATTCTTTCTGTGATCCTAAACTTCCTATTCTACTAGATGGATCAAAATCATTTATATCTTCTTCTTTAATATCTTCTAAAGGTCCACGCTCAAAATCCATCTCATAATCATACCCAGCGGCTAACCTTGCCGCATGATCTCCTTGGAATTGCTGCTCCATCCATTTTTTATTTGCTTCTAACTCTTTATCATATGTACTTGCGGAAGCTTCATTATTAACTGGTGGACTTTCTTCAAAATCAAAACCTAATTCTTCGCTTGAGGATCCATCAGGATAATACTTGACATCTGTCATTCTTGTTAAAGGTGTAGGAGCCGAACTTGTCAAATAAGCTTCAACTTCTTCATCATGCTTCTTGCCACTTTTACGTGATTTTGTTGGTTTAATTTTAACACTTTTTCCTTCTGAATCCAATTCTTGTGCTTCTTTTGCAACTTCTTCAATAACAACAAAATCATCAATCAAATCAGGCTTTTCAAGCATTTCAAATGAATCACTATTTGGTGAATCAGAATCTTCTTCTTTGATTGTACATTCAACTACAGTGCTTTTTGATTCATCTAGTACCGAAATTCCAGAATCTTCCAATACATATTCACGACCTTGATCTGTATCTTCCGAACTCTTACTAGAAGGAGTTTGTGGTGTAGATTTTTGAGCTTCATTTTCTTTTTCTTGCTCTTTTTGTCTTTCTTCTTCTTCAATTTCTAAATCTGGGTAGCGGAAATTTCGGTCAACTAATGGAGTCATATGCTGTGTAACTTTAATATCGGGAATAGATCCAGGACTTTGATCTCTTATTTGCGCACGACGTTGTTCATATTCTTTTTGTGCTCTTTCGCGAGTTTCCAGCTCATGTTTTTCAGCATCTTCATCTTCAAGAATTGGACAAATTTGTTTGATTTTATGAGCTGGAGAGACATGAGCAACCATACTAAAAGCAGCTTCGGCTTCAGCTTCTTCAAAACTAGATTTCTCACTTGAAGTACTACTTCGATCTGCTTTCTTCTTAGTATCTTGTGCTCGAGCTAAAACAGAAGTATATTCTTGTTCAAGCTCTCCAATGCTTGTTTGCGTTTCAGAACTGAGCTCTGGTGTATCGTCTTTAATTTCGTCATCAATGTCCTGGTATTTTCCTTCTCGAACATCTCTATGAAATCCTTGATCTGCTTCAGTTTCAAAACTTTCATCAATATCTTTCTTTTCATCATTGATTACTTCTTTAAAACTCATTTCCAAGTATTTATCACTTTCTGTTAGCTCTGAGTGTAAATTAGAAAGTACAGAAGGTGAAAAGAAACCACTAGTACTTTCTTGCCGGCGATGACATTTCTTTTTAATACCATTAACTTGAGCAGTTTCTACTGTACGATCGATTTCAGGTATATGACTTTCGGAAATAACTTGCGTACTAACACTTCTAATGCCGCTTTCGTTGACTATAGACGTGGTAAAAGTGATAGATTCAATTTGCAGATTTGTATCGTGCTGTTCAGTACAAGTACTTATATCGTTTGTGGTACTTACACCAGTTACACCTGGTTGAAATACCAAAGAATCACAGCTACCTTCAATACTCAATTGATCAGAAATGCCAGATACTGACATTCGTTCCGACAGTTCTATTACAGTTTTTGGTTCTGTACCCGATGTGCTAGAGAGACTCATACTCAATATACTGCCTTCATCCATGCTTGTGAACTTTTTATCGGAATCATCACCCTGTGGTGATTCGTTTGTTAAAATTTTTGGTTCAGGTTGGAATGTCATTTCATAAGAACGTTTCATTTTTGATTGTTTATCACTTACATCTTCTGCATCTTCGTTCCAATCTAACTGATCCGCGTCTATCATATCACCTTCTAGATCACTTGCAGAAGGAACTAGCGTTTCTGATAGTTCTGATATTTCAACACTACCCAAATGACCAGAACTTTCACTGTCAAGACTTTTCATGCTATCTTTTGAACTTAAACTGCTAACAGCTGTGTGATAATCAGTTGATGTTACATGAGATCTGCATGAAAATTCCTGAGAAGTCAACGCAGATTCATATTCAGATGATCCCGCAGCTATAAGCCCTTCAACATCTGAAGAACAAGGTCGACTTTTGCCACTGTCTAATTCGAAACTGTGATAATGACTTTCACCTGAACTAGAATAAGCTTCAAAATCGATTCCCGATTTTCTTTCAGCGCGTGGCAAAGAACTGGCTTTTCTTAGCAAAACTTCTTGGTGAATTTTAGATGTTTCCGAATCTCCTTTACGTCCAGACGAACACGTTGAAAATGGCTCATCACTTGATTTGGAGTCACTGCTGGAAGTTCTTTTAATTTCTTCATGGACTGTTTTGCTATGGGATTCTATAGTACTGTGCTGGGAATGTTCTACAGTAGATTTTTCACTAAATTCTTTTTTACACATATCCTCAGATTTAATTTGGCCTTTTAAATCACTTACACCGTCAGCTGTTTCTTCATGCATTTGTAATTCACTATCTAAAAAGGCTTTAGTAGTTTCAATTTGTGATTTGGACGTTTCAATTTTTTTTGATGTTGGAGTTTCAAAACTTGTTTTTGTATCTTCCGATATAACTTTGCTGGTTACATCAACATTGCCTAGCCTTACTTCATCAAGAGTTGATTTTTCAGTAATTGTGTGTGTTTTTTCTGATGAAGTTGCTTCAACTCTTTTTTCTACTTCACTACTTTCACTTAAAGTATTTTCAAAAACAGTTTCATCTTCTTCAAAGATCACATCTTTAGTATCATGTTTCTCGCTTTTAATGCTTTCAGATGTTTTTGTATGTGTTTCCCCTCTGTACTTAATGATGGCGTCGTCTTTGTAACTCTCATGATCTTTAACTGAATAGGATTCCTCGACTTGTTTTTCATCTATTTTGTCTAAAAAATTCTCAATTTTTTCTGCCTTTAATTGATTTATTTGCTGTTCAAGAATATGGGACGTGTCAAGATCTGAGCCACTATATTTTAAATCTTCATCAGTGATTTCTATGCTTGATGCTTGAGTATCTCCACGCGACAATTTTGTTAACTCTCGTTGACGTCGTGCAAGTACCGATTCAACTAGTTCAACTTCTCTTTCGTCTAAGCCTTTTGTTTCCGCTAAATATTTTAAATAATCTGACATTTCACTGTGTGTTGTTGTTGGTAGACGTTCTTGTTTCTGTATCTCTTGCTCAATTTCGCCGATAAGTTGACTAGCAATAAGTTTTGCTTCTTCGGGATCCATTTTTTGTTGATGAAGACTATCTAAAATTATTCGTTCAATATCGCTATGACTATCGGATTTAATTTTATCGGAAGCGCAAGAATCAGAATGGTCTTGATGAATTTCAGATCCTAGATCTGACTCCTCTCGAGTACTTGCACTAAAATCGTCATCTTTTTCAATTTTTTCAACTGCAGCTGTATTAAATGTTGCAGCTTTCTCATATGGTTGAGTTTCTATAGATACCTCCCAAACTGTATCTTCAACGTGTTCTTCTGGTACATTAATGGGAGAGTCTAGGTTTTGCTTTTTCGGCGCATACTCATCGCTTTCTTCACTAATGCGGCGCTGAATTCCAGATGTTGTGACTGTAATTTCTGGAATTCCATCATCTATGATAAATTTTGGAGACATTTCAACTGCATTAAGTGAATCTAAAGATTTTGTTTCTATATCTGTAGTGTCTTGATCAAGATCCGCAAGCTTTTCGGAGTCTTCAATTTCACTTTTATCAACATGTACTTCCATCGAATCCGGTTTTGACGTACTACCATTTCTAGTGACAGAATCACTTAGTTCTGAACCTATAGATAATCGTTTTGGTGTTTCTTGAATTTCATCTTCTTCAGCAAATGACACCTCTTTAAAATCTTTTCGTATGGCTTCATCAAATGATCTGGCTATGTCACGGACCGTTGTAACTTTATCTTCTAGAGAAGCAATTAAAGTTTTGCGTTCAGGTGATGGTTCTTCTTCTATTTCACTAGTAAGTTGCTCTTCGATCATTTCTTTCTTTATTTGTTCTTCGTAATACTGTTTGCGCAATTTAATGCTGCGTGCAGATACTTCGTACATATCTTCTGTAGGTAAAGAAGCTGAACGTTCATAGATAGTTTTTCGCGCTGCCGCTACAGGAGGTGCAAATACACTCATTTGTCTCTCCCTAATTTGAGGTACACGATCTTCAATTTCAGAATCTGAAATGTATTGTTCAACATCGCCACTGTCTGATATGTAACCTGCAATCTCATTTGATTCTTGTGCTTTTTCAGAATCTGAATCACTGAGTGAATCAGATGGTGGACTTTTAGGTTTTTGTTCCTCTGGAGGCTTGAATGAAGCTTGATATTCAGTCATAATTTTTTCGGGTGGTGCTTCTTGAGTTATAGAAGCAACGCTTCTCGGTTTTGGTTTAGGTACTGGAGTTTCTAATTTTTCTTCTGGACTAGATTTTTTACTAGATGTCATACTTTCCCAAAACTTTTTCTTATCGGAATAAGTTTCGAGAGCTGCAATGTCATCTGAATCGAGCAAATCGTCACGAACTGGCGATATTTGTTTTTCTAATTTGGGTTGTTGACGAGGTTTAGGCAGAGGAATTGGTTTTAGTTCTTCGGTTAGTGCTGAGACGGTGGTGGTTTCTAAAATAGATGCGGTTAGATGTTAGCAGGCGACTAGCAAGTAAAGGAGTCAGTATTATTAGCATTTTTAGTTTTTGGGTCCGAAATGGTTATTTTTTGGTACACACCAAGCACTTACCGTCGTTTCGTTGACAATTTATTTTGTAAAAAACCAAACAAAATCAAACAAACTTAAAAAATAAAGCCAAAAGATAGCCTGTGCTTTGAATAAGTAGAAGAATAAATTTTTGCATGCAAAAAATCAAACATATCGGGCTCCAGATCTACGCATCTAATGGCTTGGATTACCTCTTTTTCTTGACTGTTTAGCTTCTTTTTTTCTGCTCTTTGATTTTGCAGAAGATTGAGAAAGGTTTGAATCGGAGCTAGCAATACTAGTGTTATCTAGCCAATCTAATACAGCTGACATAACCTCTCCTTTTGAACTAGATGAGTTTGTATTTAAAGATGTAGTACTGCCATACAAATATCTGTCAGGATCAAGTCTGATTATTTGACTGATTGATCTCGTTTGTTTCAAATCTGGAAGACTTCCTCTATCAAACTCTATAGGTTCTGTATGCGATTCGTAAATATTCAATGCTGATTTTGCTCTGTTGTTTTTCTTGTGAGGCAATGGACTATGACACGGACTTCTTTTAATGGGAATAACATTAACTTCCACGCCTGCTTTATTAACTAAATGATCTTTGTTTAAAGTGACCGGTCCAAGGTATACAACTTCACCTACGAGGAACAGTTAAGATCTTATCAAGGTCCCGATATGTTTGTGAAAGAACGACACAATGTGCATGCATTTTTATGACATTGAAAGAAAAAATAAAGTGGACAGTGATGATAATATTTTTTTGGAAAAATGATGACACAATGTGTGGGCAATTGTTGATGAGTAAGCTGACATCTAAATCTACCTTGTGGTAGCTCCTGTACGTCAACTTGACTGTCTGGCGTTTTTGAATCCCATTCATCGCTTTTTGAAAATGTTGTTTCGTCCCATAAATGACTATACTCTTTTTGGAAATCTGAGACCTCTTCAGTGCTTAATTGAGATACTAGCTTTTGAAATTCGCTTGGTGACACTTCGACCGGGTCTGTTTCCAAAACTTCAGAAGCCATCCGCTCAAACTTACGTTCAACACGGTGCAGCTTCTTTTCAAGTTTTGGATCTGACTCTTTTTCTAATGAATCTAACGCTTTGTCCAAATCACGCAATTTTTGTTCAATTTGTTCAACGTCGGTTTCAGACTCTTTTTTCAACGTTTCCAGTTTTCTCGTTTCTTCTTCAAGTATTGTATCAGATCCGGTAATCTTGACCACACTAGCTGATTCCTCTAAATCTTTAACAAGCTGCAGCTCTAAAGTGCTCAATAAATTATCAATTTTGTTTTCTGACAATGTCTCTAAAATATTTGAATTTGTACTTTCCCGTCGATCCTTCAATCTACTACTTTCAAATGAATCATCTTCTTCGGATTCAAGATGAAAAAGTGGCTTCTTTTTTGTTGCGTCATCTTCTTCAGGTTCGGTTACACTATACATTGCTTCAATATTTTCTTCATCAGGCTCTATATATCTCACTTCTCTAACCACAGGTCGGTCCTCTTGGGAAAGACGCTGGGAAACGGCACGACGTGCCATTGTAGGTGACGTAACATAAGATTTATTGTATTCTGCTGAAATAGTTTGTTGAAAATTGTCAACATTTTGAGTAATATTTGCTGTCACACTTTTTGGAAGCTCACCAATTTTACGTAAATATTGTGATGGGTTTTCTTTTACATGTGTCAAGTTCTCGGTGAGTTTTTCTTTATTGGTATCTACGTCTTTTAAAATTGTTTCTTTTTCTTCCGTTAATGATTTTATTGTTTTATCTGTTTGGAAGATGCCATTTGATTCAAACTTATCACTTACAGACTTTGATTGATCAGCAACGACTTCATGTTCATATTGACTTGTTGCAGAAGCATCTGCTTTCTGTTGTTTAATGATTTGTTCAATTTCTTCAAGTTCTTTTTTAAATTGGGCTTGCAAATCGTCCACTTCTATACGAGTTTGTTTTGTGGTTTCTTTGCTCAATTCTTTTTGTAGATTATCCAGGTCAGTAGTGACCATTTCTTTGGTAAAAACTTGTTTTGTAGTTTCTTTGCTCAATTTCTTTTGCAGGTTATCTAAGTCAGTAGTAACCGTTTGTTTGGTAAAAGATTTTATATCCTCTAAGTCTTTTTTTGCGCATTGCAAAACTTCGATAGTTTTATTTTTTTGAAGTTTGAAAGTCTCTTGCACATTATCAGCTTTTTTCCTTACTTCAGATTGCAGAGCTTCGATGGTTTCACCTAACCCATCAGTTTTGCTTTGCACCTCTGTCTTCAATACATTCTCTGTTTTTTGAAATGCGTCTTGCAGTTTATCTTGTTCTTCATTAAGGTGGGCTTCTAACGTTCTGTTCTTTTTTCCAATGTTATCAGATAGCTCAACTACCGTTTCTTTCAATTGGTCTTCTTGATTGCTTAATGTTTTACAAAATGATTCAAATCCTGCAGTAGCTTTTTTTTCTACAACATCTTTGATATCACCAGTTGTAGATGCAAGGTGATCAAATTCGCTTTCAGCTAGTTGAAGCAATTTAGTTGTGTCATCTTTTACAGTTTCTTTTTCAGTTTCAAGTTTAGTTTTGGTGTCTTTTTGAAAATCCTGCCAATTTTCTTTAACTCCAGCGCGCACATCTCTCACCTTTGTGATAACGTCTTTTGATAAATCATCAACATTTTTAATTTCCTCTTGAATTTTTTGCTTTGCACCGTCAGTTTCTTTGCTTAAAGTTTTTTGAATATCATCTAGATTTATGATTACAGCATTTTGAACAAAATCTGTTGAACTTTGATCTCTCTGGAGATTAATTTTATCTTTTGATGTCTGTCTCAATTCACTTCCTTTAACTGTGACTTCGGTTTGAACATTTTTTGCTTCTTTAAAGATATCTTCCGACGCTTTGGCAGTCCTTTCTACCGTATGTTCCGATGTTTCATGCATTTTTTTTAATGTTTTATCTATCTTCTCCGATTCTTCTTGCATAGCTTTGCTTAATTCATCTTTATTTTGATGAAGAGCCTTGAAATGTGCTTCAAGAACGGTTTGTGTAGAATCTTTGACTTTAGCAGTTTTTGCGTCTAATTCCTCAATATTGCCTCGTAGACATTGCAAGACTTGTGTTTTATCGGTGTCTAAAGTTACTTTTTCAGCACTAATGCCATCTTTTGCAAATTCAACAATTTTCAATTTTTTCGTACCATCACCTGTTGACTCTTTTTGAAAAAGATTTAACTTTGTTGCAGCTGCTTCTTTTTGTGTTTGTACTTGATCTCCCAATTGCCCAAGTTTTGATACTAGGTTTACTCCTCCTGCACTCTGACTGGCAGAGATACTATCTTCATTGTCAGTTTGTGTTTCTAGTAATAAACCCTGCTTAACCTCCACAGCTCTTGCTGCAGTTTCTATAATACTGTCTACTTGTTTCAAAACATCTTCGTCGTCAATATCTGTTACCACAGGTTCGGAATCTTCATAATTATCTTTTTCTATAAATAGAAAGTCTCGACAATCACTGATTCGTTTTTCAGTTTCTGGTGAAAGATCTTTCTTTAGTTCTTTCATTTTTTGTTCAAGGTTTTCTAAGAGCTCTTCTGTTAAACTCATTGAAGATCGATCTTGAGTTTCCACATTGCTTTGAAATTCTTTAATAACTGTTTCAGATGCTTCAAGCATTTCTTTTGGTGTTTCTTCTTCACTTTTTCTTGATTTTTCAAAGAATTTAAATGGACTACTACTTTTTCTAATTTTTTGTTTTTTAGGTGACGTTTCAACTTCATCTGTCCTGCCTCTCGACTCTGTAGAGTCTTGAGACTTTGCTTTCTTGCCAAAAATATTAAAAAAACTTTTTTTGTCTTTAGAAGGCTTTTCTTTCTTTATTTCTTCCTCAATTTCGTGTTTTTCTATATCTGGTTCTAAAATTGGATTATCAATTTGTGTATCTTCTAAGCTTGGCTTCTTTTTAGTCTTTTTAAATTTGGCAAGAAATCCTACTTTAGGAGGTTCTTCAACCAGACATTTGTTGTCAAATTTGTTGTCCTCGACTATATCTTCACTTATTTCAGGTTTAAATCCAAAGCTGTCATAATAATTTGTGACTTCATCTAACAAAAATCGTGCTGTATCAGATTTGATATTTTCATTCGAACATGCTTGTTGAAAGCTATGTTTACCACTTTCATAGTTTTCAATCTCAACAGAAATAAAATCATCTGTCAAATGTATTAATTTTTTTACTTCTTCTGGCAGAATATATTCCTCGCTATCTCTTGAAGAACCTGCTGGGAAATCTGTTGGTTTATCTTCACTTTTTTTAGATCGTTTAAAAACACCAAATAGTATCTGCCTTGATATGATAATGTCATCAATAGGTTTGTCTTTTTCATTTAGAACTGTTTTATCTGAAGACACAAGTTCATCTCTCTCTTCACTTTTTCTAGATTTCTTAAAAATGTTGAATACTCCAACACGACTTGTTCTTGGTGATGATTCAACAGGGATGTTTTGAGAAACTATTTCCAAATCTGTTTGTTTTACTTCTTTTTTATAATCACCATCATTGTAGTTTTCTTTTTCCTTTATCAAAAAATCACGAGTATCAATTGCAGCTTGTTGAGATTCTTTAATCGCCTTTTCATTATCGTCATGTTCTTCACTTTTTTTCGGTTTTTTTTGGAATAAGTTGAATATACTTCCACGAGCTGTTTTGGGAGATCCTTCAACTTCTGATGCATTCTTGACTTCTTTACAGGTTATTTTAACATCTTTTGCAATTTCGTCATTTTCCTGTTGAATATTTTGACTTTCTACATCTTTTTTAGATTTTTTAAATATAGTAGTAAATAGCCCTCCATGATCTTCTGCTGGAGCAGTTGATAAAGCTTTAACTCTTTCAGGCTTTATCTCTTCTCTCTGAAATTTTTCAGAATCTTCGTATTTCTCAACTTCGGTTGTAACAAATTGTTTGACATTTACAATATCATTTTTAGTTTTTTCACTGCCCTCATTTAGTTCATCTTGAGCTTTTTGCTTTTGATCACCGATTGATTTGGTGCATATATCATTTTCTGGAAATGATTCAACTGATTTAGTCAAGTTTTGAGTATCAACAAATGTTGGAATCTCTTTAGCATCTTCATAGTGTTCTACTTCAGTAGATAAAAACGCTTGTGTGTCTGTCTTACACTTTTTCAAGTCTTCACCTTCTTGTTCTTCTACACTCGTTTTTGATTTTTTGAAAATATTAAATACACCGCCACGTTTTGTTTTTGGTGGTTCTCCAAGTTCTTGAGTCTCTGATTTGACTATTTCTTCTTTAATTTCTTTTGATTTTCTTTTGAGTTCTTTTGAGTGACTAAGTTCTTCTTTTGATTTGACAGGCTTAGAATCTTCATAAAGTTTCAGTTCTGTTGTCAGAAATTGTTGCGAATCATTTATTTGATTTAATAATTCATTTTGCTCATCCTTTGCTTTTGTAAATGTCTGGTGTTCCAACTCTTTGTCTTCTTTTTTTGATTTTTTAAAAATTTCAAATAATCCACGGCTTGATTTTGGCGACGCTTCTACGTCTTGGGCAGTTTTTTCAAGTATTTCTTCTTTAATTTCACTTGATTTACGTTTCTCTGCTTTTTCTTCATCTTGTATATCGCATATATTATCAGGTGTTATAATGGGTTTAGAATCTTCATATAATTTAATTTCTGTTGACAAAAACTCGTGAGAATTTGGTATTTCTTTTTGAAGATCACTCTCTATTTTGCTTTGCTGAATCTCTTTAGAGTTTTGTTTTTGAAGAACTTCACTTCCTCCTATTTTTGGTTTTTTAAATATACCAAACAATCCACCACGACTGGTTTTTGGTGATGATTCTACATCTAGCACAATTGGTTCAATTATCTCTCCTTTGTCTTCTTTTGATTTCCGTTTATCTGCTTTTACATCATCCTGCAATTGACATACATCCTTCTTTGGAATATTCTGTTTAGAATCTTCCAATAATTTATCTTTCGTTGACAAAAACTCTTTTGAATATTTTGCTTCTGTTTGAAGCTCTGTCACTTCGCTTTGTTCAATGTCTTTAGAATTTTGTTTTTGAAAAACTTCATTTTCTTTTATTTTTGGTTTATTAATTAATCCAAACAAGCCACTACGAGTTGTTTTTGGTGATGATTCTACATCTTGCGTAACATGTTTTATTATCTCTTCTTTAACTTCTTTTGATATCCGTTTTTCTGCTTTTCCTTCATCTTTCAATTGACATGTAACCTGTTTTGAAGCCATTCTTGTAGAATCTTCATATAATTTAACCTCTGTACACAAAAACTTTTCAGAATTTGTAATCTCTTTTTGAAGATCATCCTCAATTTTGCTTTCTTGAATGTCTTTAGAGACTTGTTTTTGAAGAACTTCACTTTCTTCTATTTTTGATTTCTTAAATAATCCAAACAAGCCCCCACGAGTTGATTTTGGTAATGTTTCTACATCTTGTGCTGTTTGTTCAATTATATCTTCTTTAATCTCTTTTGATTTGCCTTTATCTGCTTTTTCTTCATCTTTCAATTGATCTAAATTCACTTTAAGTATAGTGGGTTTTGAATCTTCATACAGATTAATTTCTGTTGACAAAAATTCTTGTGAATTTTTTTTTTCCTGTAGATGGTCACTTGCTATTTGGCTTTCTTGAATCTCTTTAGACTCCCGTTTTTGAAAATCACTTTTTTCTGTTTTTGGATTTTTGAATATTCCAAACAAGCCACCACGAGTTGATTTTGGTGATGCTTCTACATCTTGCAAAATTTTTTCAGTTAACTGCTCGTTTATTTCTCTGGGTTGTTTTGCTTTTTCTTCTTTTAATAGCAAAACATTTTGGTTTGATTTTGCTGGTTGAGAATCTTCATATAATTCAAGTTCGGTTGATAAAAATTCTTTAGTTATTTCTTTTTGCTTTTCATTTGTGGGTCCACTTTGCTTATTATCTATTGAATCTTGTTTTAGAAGATTTTTGTTTTCTTCCTTTTTTGGTTTTTTGAAAATTCCAAATAAGCCACGACTTGATTTTGGTGAGGATTTTACATCCTGCATAGCCTTCTCTACACTTTCTTCTTTAATTTCTTTTGATTCTTGATTCTGTGTTTCTTCATACTTATCTTTTTGTGGTTTAAAAATCTGTACTACGTCTGTTGATTTCAAGTTATCTGTTATTTTTTTTAGAACTTCAGGTACTTGTTTGATTTTCATTCCTCCGACAATTTTCTTTTCCGTTTCGGTTTTGCCGTCATCATAGAGATTCAATTCGGTTGATAAAAATTCGCCAGATAATTTTATGTTCTTTTGGCATTCCTTGAGCTCACTATCTTTCTTATTTTGTTGATCTTTTGATTTCTTAAAAACCTTCAACATACCGCTTTGTTCTGGTTTTGATGACGTTTCTAATGTTTCATTCAGTTTATCTATTTCTTCTTTGATCTGTTTTGATTTACTTTCTTCTATCAAATCTTGGGACTTACTAATTTTTGTTGGTATTACAAACGTTTCTTTTTGGAGTCTAGCATCTTCATAAAATTCAAGTTCCTTTGAAATAAATCCTCTTGATGCATTTATAATTTTTTCAATATCGATGTCTGTAAGATCCTTTTCAACATTCTCGTCTTTTTTTGTTTTTTTAAACACTTTTAAAATACCACCTTGTTTTGGTTTTGAAGATGATTCAGTTTTTTTCAGTGATTTTTCTACTTCTTTCTCAACAATTTCTTCAGATGTTGCTTCTTTTATTATTATGTGCTTTGATTCAACTTCTTGATCTGAGGCAATTTTTTCTTTTTCTTGATTTAATTTGCCATCTTCATAAAGTTCCAGTTCCGTTGATAAAAATTTGTGTGAATCATCTATGTGTTTTTGAAGTTCTTGTTTATCTTTAACTTCATCTTCTGTTTTTGATTTCTTAAATATTTTAAAAACTCCGCCACGTTTTGATTTCGGAGACTCTTCAACATTTTGAACAATTTTTTCCGTTATTTCTTCAGAAATTGTTTTTGGCTTTTCTGCTGTAATTAGTATACTTTGCTGGTCATCTTTTGTCAATTTACTATCTTCATACAGTTTTATTTCAGTTGATAAAAATGTTTCAACACCAGATATGGTTTGGTGGGGTTCAACTTCTGCTTTTTTTGAAGTTTTAGTATCATCTTGTTTTGACTTGAATGATGCATCGATTGGTTGGGTAAGTATTTCTGCTATTTCTTCCTGAGCATGTTTTGATTTTCTTTCATACTCTGATTGGGCTAACAATCCGTCTTCATATAATTCCTTTTCTGTAGACAGAAATACATCAGCAGCTAGTTTATGTGCTTGAAGCGGACTTTCTTCAACAGTTTTTTCAAGACTTCCTTTGATAATAATAATATCTTTTGATTTTAGTACGTCAACATTTTCTTTTGGATCTTTTTCGGACTGTTGAGTAACTTCTAAAATATTAATTGACGCGGTTGTGTCTTTTGCTGTTGCTAATTTACCATCTTCGTATAGTTCCACTTCTGTTGATAAAAATTTATCAGTTTCAGTTAAATGTTTTGTAGGATCACTTTCTTTGATGTCATCTTCAGAAGCTTCTTTTCCAGTTTTTGATTTCTTAAACATCTTGAAAATTCCACCACGTTTTGTTTTTGGTGATGCTTCAATGTTGTCAATAATTTTTTTTGTTATATCGTCCTTAATTTCTTTTGATTTTGTTTTTGGGACAACTTTTTCGCTTGTATCAATACTTGGTGCCGGTATTTCTTCTGGTTTGGATCGTATTCCATCTTCGTATAGATGTTTCTCTGTTGATAAAAATGTATGTGATACTGCTTGTGCTTGTTCATTGTCCTTGGTTGTATCTGCAAGTTTCTCATCTTCGGTTTTTGGTTTTTTGAAAATTTTAAAAATGCCACCTGGTTTTGATTTTGATGATGCTTCCAAATTATCAACCGACTTTTCTGTTGCTGCATCTCTAGTTTTTTCAAGTTTGGTTTCTGCAATCTTCTGTGGATGAACGACTTGACTCAGTGCATTGATTTCTTCCTTTTTATTCACTTTATTGTCTTCATAATAAGTTTGCTCCGTTGATATAAATTTATTAGTTTCAGGTATGATCGTTTTATGTTCAGCTTCTTCCAAACTTTTATCTTCTGATTTTGTTTTTTTCAAAATTTTAAAAATGCCACCATGTTTTGGTTTTGGTGATGCTTTTGAGTCTACCATAATTTTTTTTGATGTTTCTAGTAAAATTGGTTCTATTTGTTTTGCTGGCAGATCTTCAGTTAAAAGTTTGCCATCTTCATAAAGTTGAAGCTCTGTAGATAGAAATGCATGACAATCATTTTTTTGTTTTTCAATTAGATTGCTGTTTTCAATGTCGGTTTTAATCTCTTTCTCACTTGTTTTTGCTTTAAAAATTTTAAAAATACCAACGTCTTTCTTCTTTGGTGATTCGTGCACGCTTTCAACTATCTCTTTTTTTGCTTCACTTAATTTTGCTGTTGTTTCTTTAAGTAACTTTGGAGATACAAATTGTGGCACATTTTGCTTATCTTGCTCATCGCTCTCAATAACTTCTTCTTTTTTTGTCATTTTGAAGATGTTCAAAAAGCCACCACGACTGCTTTCTGCTGGTGCTTCACCATTTTGATTATCTGTTTTGTCAATTACGTGTACTACGTTTGAAAGTTCTTCTTTTGCCAGCAGTTTACCATCTTCATAGTATATTATTTCTGTAGATAAAAATTCTTGTGCCAAAACTTTACTATCAATTGCCCCCGAAACAAAAGTCTCTTCTTTATTTGATTTACATTTGAAAGAATCTGCTTTTAAAGATGCCTCTACTTCTTTTATTACATTTTCAGTTTGTATATTCGTTTCCAACTTTAGATCTGTGTGAAGTTTCAGTTCGGGTGATTTGATTTCTTGAACTGAAGCTGGTACACTTTCAATTACGGTTTTTTGTGAATCTTTTTTTAGATCTTCTAAAGTAGTTGGAACTTGTTGACAATCAATTTCTTCTTTTCGCTTAGATGGTTTTGCTGAAGATGTTTCTTTTCTTATAACTTCACCATCTTCATAATTATGAACTTCACTAGACAAAAATTCATGAGTGGTAGCAAGGTTTTTTTCGTATTTTTGCTTATCTTCATCAACATCACGTTTTTTCAAGATACCTTGTAACACAGGTTTTGATTGAACTTCTACCGTTGATTCTAGAATGTTTGAAAATATTTTTTTGTCAGGTGGTGCTTCCTCCGTCGCAGTGCTACCATTTTGGTAAATTGCTTGCTCATCGGTAAGTTTATGCATTGGTTTTGCATCTTCGTAATGTTGAACTTCTGTACTAAGAAAACCTTTGCAATCATCAATTTTTTTTTGTTTCTCATCAAAATCGGCTGTGATTCTTTCAGAAACCAATAAATCTTCATCTTTTTTTGGTTCTTTTTTCTTAAATAGTCCAAAAAACCCAGATTTCTCTTCCCTTTTCTTTTTCTTTGGCTCTTTAAAAACTTCTTTATCCTGTTTGTCTTCTATTTTTGATTCTTCTTTTTTTATTGAAGTTGCTTGGTATTCATAGAACCATGGATTAAAGTTTATTTCGTTTTGAATTAAATCTGTTGTATAACTCTTTACATCATTAAATGACATGTTGATATTATCGATTGGAGCATTTATTTCATCTAATGGTTTTGTTAATCGTCTAGAATCCTTTTCTAGAGCAGCTGTTGGTTTCATAATTTTTTCTTCTGTTAAAATGGGTGATTTTTCTAAAATTTGTTTTTCAATTTTGTCTATAGATTCATCAATGTTGATAGTGAATGTTTCTTTAGATTTTTTCGGAGATTCTTTTTTTGTTGGATCAACAACGATTGAGAACTCTTCAGCTTCAATAACGTAAGGCTCAATAGTTTTTGTAACTTCTTCAAGATGAACGGTTTTAGATTTGATTTTTTTCTTTGGTGATTTATCTCGGTTTTCTGGTGGTACAGCTGGTGGTTTGTATGTAGGTGGAGTATCAGCAAATGGAATGCTATCAATGTCACTAGGTGCTAGTGGTGGTGTTGGTAATTTAGGTTTGCAAATTGGAGATGGTGCCGTCTCGATTGCTTCTTTGTGTTTCTTCTCTTTTTTTTGCTTCTTTTGTTTTTTAGGTGATTTTTCAGAGTCTGAATCTGATTCAAATGAACGTTCAACAAATGTTTTAATAGAACCGAAAAAACCTTTTTTTGCTTTTTTCTTCTCATTTGTATTGTTTTTATGGTCAGTTGTTTTTTTAGCATTTGGTTTTTCTATATTTGTGTATTTTTCTGTGATAGGATTATGAGGTTCTGGTTGCGACTCGAATTGGATAAAAGCGTTAGTTTGGTCTAATATGGTTTTCAAGTCAGTGTCTACACTATCGTCAATGGTTGATAAACCTAAAAGCTGTTGCCCTAAAGGTTTGTCTAGTATTTTTTCTTCATTACTAGATGAGAACCCTGTAAACATGCAATTCCCAACAAGCTATCCTAACTACCGTTTACAAAACGAAAAATCGAAATATCCTCACCAGCATCAAAGTTAATGCAGTTTAGTTAGAAAAAATTCAAACTAAGACACAACCAAAAACATGCCAAGTAAATATTTTTTTTGGTTATCAGACACTCGTATTACCTCCACTTTTATCATTGTCCAACCAATTGCAATACGCTTCCGATGACAACGATTCAGAGTTGAAAAATGGATTTGGTATTGTATCACTAAAAGGATTTGTATGGGTATTTTGGATGTGATGGTAAAAAGGAACAAATGGAATGCTTTGATCTAGATCTAGATTTTGAATGTTGTGATCATCACTAAGAGAAGCTTTAAAATCAAGAGGAAAATCTTTTTTTGTATCTAAAACAATTGTTTCTGAATCTGGATTAAGAATAAACATTTGTTGAAGTAGAAAAGATGGCTTAGATTCAAAATCTTTTTGGGGACTTAAACGGCATTTTGAATCCGTTAAAAATTCTCGAACAGATTTGACTTCGATTGCTTCGTTTCCAGATTCATTGGTCTTGACTAGTAATTTAACTTCAGCTTTTATGGTACTTTGATATTTACTGCTGTCATCATCTGGATCAGATGATTGACTAGAATCAGTGTCTGTAGAATCAGTAGAAGTATCCATATTTTTGTTATCCATGAACTTAAAATATTGATAATAGGAAGAACTTGGGGAGCTTGCAGAAAAGGAATTGTGACTTAAAAGGCTTACAGTTTCATCTTCATCTTCTTCTGGGACAATGCTTAAATTTCTGTATGTACCCTCATACCAGATATCACTGTCATTGTTGGTGTTGTCTAAAGTTTGATAAACATGGGTCAAAGGATTGTATTCGATGGGTCCATATCCATCATCTTGATCATCATTTAAAGATTCCATAGATGCCAATAACAATTTAGTAGAGTCGTCTTTATCATCAATATGGATTTCTTGATAACTTTGATAAACATTTGATTTTCTCACAGGAATTTCTATCAATGCATCTGTTTCTGGAACTAATTCTAATGTATTGACAAAAGAATTATCTCCAGAATCCAGCAGATCTAGATCTAGACCAAACAATTTTTCTTGTTCTTCAACATCTACCAACATTTTATCTAGTAAATCATCAATTTGTTTATAGGATCTAGGAGGAGAGGAAGAATGTAAAAGAACACTTTCATAAGTCACATATTTGGCTGGTGCTTGAACAAACAAAAAAACAATGCATTAACCCATCTAATAAGGATATTTCGTCATTAAGAATTATTTCATTTTTGATTTAATGATAATGAATGATAATAAACAAAAAAATAAAATTAGCTGCAGACGATCACTCTATGCAGTAATAGCGTCAAGATGCAGATGTGCTTTAACCAAAAAAGCCATGCGCATGCGTAAAGCTATAAAAGCTAAATAAAAAGCTAGAGTTAGCTGGCATTTTGTTATTATCAAACGTTGTGCGGTTGTTGTGGATTGCACATAAAGCATCTTTTGGCTTTCAAACAAAAAAGAGAAAATAAGAAAGAAAAAAAAGAAATTTTTTATTTGTATGTATGTTTACGATTTGGCGCAAACATAAGCATTTGTTAGATTGGCTATTAGGGCTAGAGCCAGAAAATTAATTCTATTAGATTTAGATTATATGGAATTTCAAGAATTGATTTTTGGGTAATGGTTTACTCTAGGGCGCACGAACAAAGAAGAAAAAACTATATATCTATTTTAAAATAAGTGATGTCTTAAGTGTTATCTGAATTTGGCTTATATTTTCCTATTTTGATGACGTCTCTAACAATCAACTGCAAGACTGCGACAATTTTTTGATTTCTTTCCGGTTTAGACTTTACTTAAGTTTTGTAGTTAAATTAACTACAAAGATGACGTCGTATGGCCAGTTGCAGAATGCTTTCTAAAGTTGGCTTTTTTTGCAGAAAAAAAAGATTATTTAACTGTTTGGCCCCGTCTGGTCCAGTAATAACAAACACCAACTTGTATTTAGATGATTTGTCTTGTCTGGTCAACACTTTTCAGTCAGTCAACAACCTATCCATGTGAAAGCAAGCACCAACATGTGTAGAATACGTTTCACATGCTTAGGCACTACGCGCCACCACTTTGCCACGATTTTGTTCATTTGAATCGGCGGCGTTTCAAGAAAAACTTTATTTTGCTAGCAGATGGCAATGTTACGTTTGTGTTTATTAAACTTGACAAAAAGGAGAAATTTGGTAACACGAGTTTTGTAAGAATTTGAACGATCAAGGTTCAGCTTAAATAATTTACTAGTTTTAATGATAACAACACATTGTCAACTAATTGACAGTCATAATGAATGTTAAAAGCAACACTGTTTTCAATGTTTTCTACGTTGGTTTAAATAAAGACCGAGCAGACATAAGTACATTTCATTTCTCAGATTTAGCAATTCCAATACCATTAAATCACGTAATAGAAGGGCTTAGAAACCACATATGAACAACAAATACGACTTAGAAATGAATGGCAAGTGAAGGAACTACATTGGTTATGGTGATGGAATGTTAAGAATTAAGCTTCGATAGCTTTGGTGATCGTCTGGTGCAGTTCTATTCAGACGACGATGGCTTTCTCTGACCATGGATGCTTGTAACTGTAGGGAACGCAAGAGATTAAAAAATAATGCAGTGCAATATCCCTATTAGCCTTAACCCTTAGCCATAAAAGAATAACGGTATTGGCAACACTTGGAAAATCAAAACTAAACTCTATAAGACAGAAAAAAAGCTAATTTTATTGTGAAAATTAGAAGTTTAGTGAGAACGTGGTCTAGTGAGTCAAAACCAGATAAAAGCCCGATTAGTCAAAGTGATATTGTAGAATACACAATTTCAAGAATGTTCAAAGTAACCAAGATGATGTAAGTAGAACCTTAGTAGAAAACCAAGTTGGCAAAAAAATTGACAAAATAAAAGCAAAAGCGAAAATTTAGCAAAACCAAAATGGCAAGAAAAAACGTTTGAAAATCCTACAGTACAGAAAAGTAGCCTAATAACAAAGGGTAAGAAAACTGACCATGCGTTCCGCCTGACACAAAAAGCAGCCCTCATGGGAAAAAAAATATATAAAATTTTTGAGAAAAAATTGTCGAAAATAGATATGATCTTGTCTGAAATAGAAGTTAACAGAAAAATTGGAAAAGTATCAAAAAAAGTGATCTTTTGCTGGCAATAGCAAACATAATGGGTTTTCACAACTGAAAAGTAATTCAAAATAGGTGATTGATGGTTGACTTTTTTGGGTTATTACTAGATTTTGAAGCCAGGAATGCCTTGGAACTATTTGATACCAAAAAATAGCTCGTTTATACAAAATAATCCAATGCACAAGACTTTTCTATTGTTTACAGCAAAAACGGTAAATAATAGATTCCAGTTGCTCAAGGAGAATAAACAAGAAATAACTGTAATAAGACAAAATAATCAAAACCATTGAAAAAAAATTGGTATTTGCAGCACTTGATTAGGCCAAGCAAAACTTCATGAAGAAGAAAAAAGCTACTTTTGTATTGTGAACATTACAACAAGGTCCAGGAAATACAAAGTGGGAAAGGCTCAAAACCAGATATAAGTCAGATCAGTTAAAGTGAGATTGTAGAATACACAACTCCAAGAATTTCATAAGTAACCAAGATTTTTTCATAGAGAATGTAAGATAAACTGTAATAGAAAACATTCATAACAAAATTGACAAAATAGAAGCAAAAGGAGACTAAAATATTTAAAAAGGCTAGAAGCAACATTTGAAAATACTGAAGTAAAGAAAGGTAGCCTAATAACAAAGGTTGAAAAAACTGATCTTGCGTTTTGCCTCATAAAAAGCAGCCCTCATAAAAAAAAAGAATATGTGAAATCTTTTGGGAAAAACTTGCGAAAATAGATATGGTGCTGGTCAAAAGAAAAGAGAAATCTTATGTCAACACCTAAAGAAGACATCATTTTGTCTATAATAGAAAGTAACAAAAATTTTGGAAAAGTACCAAAAAAAGTAAAAATAAAAACCCAAGGGACAAAGCTTCACAGTTATTGATCTAACAACTACTACCCAATGTCAATATACAATGTTGCTTCTTACTTTAACAGTTTTCAAAGTTTCTTTTCATATAGACGCTTGGAACAGATAAGCGAATGGTACCAATGGCTATTTTTAATATACAACTCGTTACACAAAGGCTCTAATTAGAGCTTACTATTTAATTGAAAAATATTGTCACCTAGTCTTTAGTTTCTAGCAGTTTTGTCAAAAAAACTGACTAAATCTGGATATCTTGCTGTTTCTAAGCCGGCATTTCGTTTTTTGCTAAATTGGAACAAAAACTTCGCAAAATTCTTGTCAGTCTTAATTGCTTACAAATGTTAAAATATTATTATGATTTCCACGCCATATAACAATTCTATTTCCACATAATCAAAATCCAACAGATACTAATTTATTACGCTATTTTCTTATTAGTAATTAAAAGAAAATGATGAAAATGATCCTAACCGTAACTCATAAACTTGCTTGTTGAGACTTTCATTATTAGTGTTTTTCTCTAAACTTTCTTTAGAATGATTTAGAATTTAAAGATGATGCTTACCTTGCTGGATTGTTTCTTGTGTTGGGATGTCATCGGGCTTCTTTGCGATGTCCCAATCTACAAAAACATATTTTGTTTTAATCTGTTTTTTTCTAAATGTCTTGTATGTGAACTACTAAAGCACATGCATGGTTCTTACCTGATACAGCTGATAATCTAGCAATCTATTTCTAGAATTTACATGATGTGTGCTATTATTTACCAAATAAAAAATGTGACTTATTATGAAAACCTTACCTTCATCCTGATAATAAGAACCTCCTTTTAAGTACATTATATCATTTGTTTGATTATCTTCATCTGTAGTTTCTGCTAAATCTTCAATATCGGTCAAAGCAGCTCCTTTTTTGTGTTTTTTTATTGGTAAAAATTTTTTTTCAGTATTTACTTTTTGTTGATCTTCATAAACAACAGTGTCACTTTCAAAGAAAAAACATGGGCTTGGTACTCTTTGTTGCATAAGTTCAACAGAAAGCAAGTCTTTGTCGTCAAAATCTTCATAATCCGTTGCACTTTCTTCAATGTTGTTGTATAAAGTTTGAGTGTCGTCATCTAGAGGTAAAATTTTTGTAGTCGGCAACAAAGATTTGTTTTCGTGAAGAAGTACTAAAGTACGGATTGGTGCTGGCAGTACTATATCATCTATTTTATTATTTTGCTCAGCTTCATTCTCTAGTGATTCAGTGTCTGTATTACTAGATCCAGATTCTTTATTGGTGTCGATAATATCATCAAGATCTTCTGAATCAGTAATATTATTTACAGTTAATTTGTTATGTGATACTGGTTTTTTGCGTGGTGCTACGTTAATTTGTAAAATTTCTTCATCTGATTCATCATTATCATCACCATCAACTAATTGTCGATTAACCGATAAAGTTAAAGATTGTGATTTTTTCATTTTGGATAAATGTTTGATTTTAGGCCTTGTCATAATTTGTTTTATTTCTTCTTCACTCTCTGAATTCATGGATTCGAAATCAGTTACAGCTGCTTTTAGTGGTCTACTTATAGCTGATTTTATATTTGTAGATATATTAATGAAATCTGATTGGTAATCATTAATTATAGCGTCAGGATACTCTTCTTCCATTGGTTCTTCATCAGTAGTAAAATTTTCAGCATCGGTTGTACCGTCATTATTAATTGTAGTTTTCAAATAGTCTTTCAGATCAAAAGTTTGCGAAAAAAACTCATTTGTCGTGTGACCTTTAGATGTTGAAGCTTCTAAGCGATAGTTTTTAAGAGAAACTTCCTTAATATTATTATTTTCAATTTCTGAATCAGATATCTCTAGATCTTCCATATCACTAATTCCACCGTCGTCTTGGTTTAGTTTTACTTTTAATTTTGATTTGACTTTAAACTCATTTGGTTCTAGATCTTCTACATCGGTTAATGATTCAAAAATAGCATGATTTGAATTCCACTCATTATTGGAATCACTTGTAACAGCAATTTCTGGGATAGTATGATGAGACATGCTTAGTCAAGATTCACTTCTTCAAGAATAATCGAAAGTTGGCTATTCGATTTGGTTAATTTTTCAAAGAAGAGAAATTCTCTTAAATCAAGTAAATCCTGTTGACACAAAAATAGGTTTGTTTTTACAAAAAAAAATATTTTTTTGGTAGAAAACGCATGGATTATTTTTCTTAATAATGCATTTTCTACTTTTCCACCCAAATATTTTAAGCCACCACACCATGTATCCCTTTTTCCACCTTATAAAACTTACCTTTAAGCTACTCCAGTACGAATTTTACTGATCTTATTACATTACAATCTAATCTAATTACATACACATAAATTGCTAGTTTGGGCATTGTTTGAAAGCATGAAAATTAAACTTCTAGGTATCTAAAAGCAAGCTAATCAAAAGGTTTTATACCTCTGTATGTGTTTCTATTCGGTAAGCCATGCTGTGGGATGACATCGCTTTAGTGTCAGGCAACACAAAAGTTGTTCTACCTGCTCTATTATCAATATCCGCATCTTCTTGTTCTTCATAATCAAATTGATATTTAATTCTAGATGGAGAGACGACTTTAACATCTAATATCGGCGATAAACGCTCTTCCGTTGTTGAGCCCCCCATTTCTTGATAGTGAGACATGACAAGTTGTCTAGGAATCACACAAACTTCTTCTTCAACAATTCCTGTACAAGGAATTATATCGGATAATCTATGATCTAATTCATTAATTGATTCTAAAGATTTACGTTTTGGTGGTGAATTTGGAGAAGAAGATCTGTAGCGACCATTAGCATCAAAACTAACATCATGGTCTGATGGTGAACTCGGAAGTGCTACAGATTCTGATAAACTAGAATCAGTGGTATCAATCATTGATATTTCTGTTTCAGTTTTTAAACCAGTGGTTAATTTCTTTAAATTTTCTATTGGTTGCTTATAGATGACTTCTATAGATCCAGTGTAGTTTTGTGTTCTTGTAAACACCTCCGAAGTAATAACTTTAGTTGTACTGCCATTAGCTGAACGTACTCTGATTGGACTGCCTGGCAAAGAACTCGGACTAACACTTTTGCAGTCTTTTACAATCATCTCTTGATAAGTTGATGGAATCACAGATTGGCTTCTTAATCTATCGGAAAATTGCACAGTTTTTTCAGGCTCGCCCACAATTGATTTTTCCATTTTCTCATCAATAATCACAGTACGTTTTAGTTTTGTGGGCGAAGCTGTAGGTTTAGTCTTATCTCGAACAATACTCAAATCCTTCTTTTGTATTTCACTAATTTTTTTAGATGCTTTTTTTGATTTTATTTTATTGCTATCAATGACAGGTTCTTTCTTTTTAGGTGGAGCTGGAGCAGCTTTTTTTGTTGGCGTGCCTTCACGAGAAGCACTGGCTTTTCGCTCGGATGAAATTGTTGTGCGTTGATAGGTGTGTCGGACTGGTTCTGGTTTGTGCGTTGTTTCGGTTTTGGACGTACTGATTTTAATATTTTCATTGAATTTATTTAAAGCTTTTTTGTCTTTAACGGTAGTTTTCTGAACTGTCTCATCTTTTTTACTGTGTTTATCAATTTTTAAATCTCTGGACAATGTGGATTGCATATAACTGTGGAACTTTGTGTCATATTTACGTACTGATCGAGTTTGAGTAGTATCAGTAGTTTCATTTGTTCCAAATCTAGAACCTTTTTTTAAATAATCATGTTTGATTTTAGGGCTCGCTTCTGCACTTTTCGTTTGCTTAGTAACGCCAGAAACTTGCTGTTTTTTCAATGAAGTAGCAGACATTTTTTTAACACATTTTTCGTCATCTGAACTAATATCGGCGTCACTTTCGACTTTGAAAGCTTTCAATTTTGGACTAGCTTTTGTAGTTTTCCGTCTTCTCACTTGGGTAGTTTTAGTTTCTAAAATTTTATGTTTAGTAGTTTTGACTTTTAACTTTTGTTCTTCCTCTACAACGCTATCCAAAGTCACTTCTAAAATATCATCCGTCATCACAACAATCGGCTTAGAAATATGTCGTAATTTTGGAATTAATGAAGTTTGCCTTACTGAGTCTGTTTCGGCATCAGTTTCTGATTGTTTAGTCGAACTTAAATAAGAGATCTCATCTGACGTTATATAATCACTTTCTTGTGAGTAATCAACTTTCTTACTTTGATGGTAACTGCTACTTTCAAGCTGGCTAAACTGGCTTTCGCTTATAGAGCTTTTAGCACTAGTTAAATCTACATCAACAGTTGCTATACCTTTGTATTGCGTGTCTTCAGAAATATTTGAAATTTCTGAAATGCTTGATCCTGGCTCGGAAAATTTGGACGTTCTTGAATCGGACTTGGATAAAATGTTACTGAACAATCCGCTATCACTTTCTTGAACGGAATCGGTTTTACTACTAATCTTTTGGGTTGAAGAAACATGTCTTATTTCTGTTAATGAACTACCCGTTTCTTCACTTTTACGATCGTTCAAGTGAGATATCCTTTCATTACTTATGATATCTATTGGCTTAAATTCTTCCAAAAAATCTACACATTTGCGTTCTGATGTGAAAGTAGTTCTCGAAACTCTTGTTATTTCGGACGTCTCAATTTTTTTTGAAGTAAGTGAACTTTTTGATTTTGTTTTTTTTTTATTTTCTATGTCTATGCCTATACATTCTTTTCCTACAAATGGATTAATTTTTGTATGCAAGGATATATCAAACTTTCTGGTTGTGTCTTCTTTACATTTTTCTGGAAATTGGGTTATAGCTTTTTTAACCAGATATTTTTCTACTTTGAACTTATCGACTTTTTCAGGTGAAATCAATTTAAATTTTTCTTTTCTAATAAGATTTGTAAGTTTTTCAGGTGATGGTGTCGTAGGTTTCTCAACAAGATCTTTTTCTATCTTAAGCGTATCTACCTTGTCAGGTGATGACGGTTCGGACTTTTCTTTTGTAATAAGTTTTGTTGGTTTTTCTGGTGATGGTGTCGTAGGTTTCTCAACAATATCTTTTTCTATCTTAAGCGCATCTTCCTTGTCAGGTGATGACGGTTCGGACTTTTCTTTTGTAATAAGTTTTGTTCGTTTTTTTAGTGATGGTGTCGTAGGTTTCTCAACAATATCTTTCTGTATCTTAAGCGTATCTACCTTGTCAGGTGATGACGGTGCGGACTTTTCTTTTGTTATAAGTTTTGTGGGTTTTTCTGGTGATGGTGTCGTAGGTTTCTCAACAAAATCTTTCTCTATCTTAAGCGTATCTACCTTGTCAGGTGATGACGGTTCGGACTTTTCTTTTGTAATAAGTTTTGTTGGTTTTTCTGGTGATGGTGTCGTAGGTTTCTGAACAATATCTTTTTCTATCTTAAGCGTATCTACCTTGACAGGTGATGACGGTTCGGACTTTTCTTTTGTTACAAGTTTTGTTGGTTTTTCTGGTGATGGTGTCGTAGGTTTCTCAACAAGATCTTTTTCTATCTTAAGCGTATCTACCTTGTCAGGTGATGACGGCTCAGACTTTTCCTTTGTTATAAGTTTTGTTGGTTTTTCTGGTGATGGTGTCGTAGGTTTCTCAACAAAATCTTTCTCTATTTTAAGCGTATCTACCTTTTCAGGAGATGACGGTTCAGACTTTTCCTTTGTTATAAGTTTTGTTGGTTTTTCTGGTGATGGTGTCGTAGGTTTCTCAACAAAATCTTTCTCTATCTTAAGCGTATCTACCTTGTCAGGTGATGACGGTTCGGACTTTTCTTTTGTAATAAGTTTTGTTGGTTTTTCTGGTGATGGTGTCGTAGGTTTCTCAACAATATCTTTTTCTATCTTAAGCGTATCTACCTTGTCAGGTGATGACGGTTCGGACTTTTCTTTTGTTATAAGTTTTGTTGGTTTTTCTGGTGATGGTGTCGTAGGTTTCTCAACAAAATCTTTCTCTATTTTAAGCGTATCTACCTTTTCAGGAGATGACGGTTCAGACTTTTCCTTTGTTATAAGTTTTGTTGGTTTTTCTGGTGATGGTGTCGTAGGTTTCTCAACAAAATCTTTCTCTATCTTAAGCGTATCTATCTTGTCAGGTGATGACGGTTCGGACTTTTCTTTTGTAATAAGTTTTGATGGTTTTTCTGGTGATGGTGTCGTAGGTTTCTCAACAATATCTTTTTCTATCTTAAGCGTATCTACCTTGTCAGGTGATGACGGTTCGGACTTTTCTTTTGTTATAAGTTTTGTTGGTTTTTCTGGTGATGGTGTCGTAGGTTTCTCAACAAGTTCTTTCTCTATCTTAAGGTAGATACGCTTAAGCGTATCTACCTTGTCAGGTGATGACGGTTCGAACTTTTCTTTTGTAATAAGTTTTGTTGGTTTTTCTGGTGATGGTGTCGTAGGTTTTTCAACAATATCTTTTTCTATCTTAAGCGCATCTTCCTTGTCAGGTGATGACGGTTCGGACTTTTTTTTTGTAATAAGTTTTGTTGGTTTTTCAGGTGATGGTGTCGTAGGTTTCTCAACAATAACTTTCTCTATCTTAAGCGTATTTACCTTGTCAGGTGATGACGGTTCGGACTTTTCTTTTGTAATAAGTTTTGTTGGTTTTTCAGGTGATGGTGTCGTAGGTTTCTCAACAAAATCTTTCTCTATCTTAAGCGTATCTATCTTGTCAGGTGATGACGGTTCGGACTTTTCTTTTGTTATAAGTTTTGTTGGTTTTTCTGGTGATAGTGTCGTAGGTTTCTCAACAATATCTTTTTCTATCTTAAGCGTATCTACCTTGTCAGGTGATGACGGTTCGGACGTTTCTTTTGTAATAAGTTTTTTTGGTTTTTCTGGTGATGGTGTCGTAGGTTTCTTAACAATATCTTTTTCTATCTTAAGCGTATCTGCCTTGTCAGGTGATGACGGCTCAGACTTTTCTTTTGTAACAAGTTTTGTTGGTTTTTCTGGTGATGGTGTCGTAGGTTTCTCAACAATATCTTTCTGTATCTTAAGCGAATCTACCTTGTCAGGTGATGACGGTTCGGACTTTTCTTTTGTTATAAGTTTTGTTGGTTTTTCTGGTGATGGTGTCGTAGGTTTCTCAACAAGATCTTTCTCTATCTTAAGCGTATCTACCTTGTCAGGTGATGACGGTTCGGACTTTTCTTTTGTAATAAGTTTTGTTGGTTTTTCTGGTGATGGTGTCGTAGGTTTCTCAACAATATCTTTCTCTATCTTAAGCGTATCTACCTTGTCAGGTGATGACGGTTCGGACTTTTCTTTTGTTATAAGTTTTGTTGGTTTTTCTGGTGATGGTGTCGTAGGTTTCTCAACACTATCTTTTTCTATCTTAAGCGCATCTTCCTTGTCAGGTGATGATGGTTCGGACTTTTCTTTTGTAATAAGTTTTGTTGGTTTTTCTAGTGATGGTGTCGTAGGTTTCTCAACAATATCTTTCTCTATCTTAAGCGTATCCACCTTTTCAGGAGATGACGGCTCAGACTTTTCCTTTGTTATAAGTTTTGATGGTTTTTCTGGTGATGGTGTCGTAGGTTTCTCAGCAATATCTTTCTCTATCTTAAGCGTATCTACCTTTACAGGAGATGACGGCTCAGACTTTTCCTTTGTTATAAGTTTTGTTGGTTTTTCTGGTGATGGTGTTGTAGGTATCTCAACAATATCTTTTCCTATTTTAAGCGTATCTACCTTTTCAGGAGATGACGGCTCAGACTTTTCCATTGTTATAAGTTTTGTTGGTTTTTTTGGTGATGGTGTCGTAGGTTTCTCAACAATATCTTTCTGTATCTTAAGCGTATCTACCTTGTCAGGTGATGACGGTGCGGACTTTTCTTTTGTTATAAGTTTTGTTGGTTTTTCTGGTGATGGTGTCGTAGGTTTCTCAACAATATCTTTCTCTATTTTAAGCGTATCTACCTTGTCAGGTGATGACGGTTCGGACTTTTCCTTTGTAATCAGTTTTGTTGGTTTTTCTGGTGATGGTGTCGTAGGTTTCTCAACAATATCTTTCTGTATCTTAAGCGTATCTACCTTTTCAGGAGATGACGGCTCAGACTTTTCCTTTGTTATAAGTTTTGTTGGTTTTTCTGGTGATGGTGTCGTAGGTTTCTCAACAATATCTTTCTCTACCTTAAGCGTATCTACCTTTTCAGGAGATGACGGTTCGGACTTTTCCTTTGTTATAAGTTTTGTTGGTTTTTCAGGTGATGGTGTCGTAGGTTTCTCAACAATATCTTTCTCTATTTTAAACGTATCTACCTTTTCAGGAGATGACGGCTCAGTCTTTTCCTTTGCTATAAGTTTTGTTGGTTTCTCTGGTGATGGTGTCGTAGGTTTCTCAACAATATCTTTTCCTATCTTAAGCGTATCTACCTTTTCAGGAGATGACGGCTCAGACTTTTCCTTTGTTATAAGTTTTGTTGGTTTTTCTGGTGATGGTGTTGTAGGTATCTCAACAATATCTTTCTGTATCTTAAACGTATCTACCTTGTCAGGTGATGACGGTTCGGACTTTTCCTCTGTAATAAGTTTTGTTGGTTTTTCTGGTGATGGTGTCGTAGGTTTCTCAACAATATCTTTCTCTGTTTTAAGCGTATCTACCTTTTCAGGAGATGACGGCTCAGACTTTTCCATTGTTATAAGTTTTGTTGGTTTTTTTGGTGATGGTGTCGTAGGTTTCTCAACAATATTTTTCTGTATCTTAAGCGTATCTACCTTGTCAGGTGATGACGGTGCGGACTTTTCTTTTGTTATAAGTTTTGTTGGTTTTTCTGGTGATGGTGTCGTAGGTTTCTCAACAATATCTTTTTCTACCTTAAGCGTATCTACCTTGTCAGGTGATGACGGTTTGGACTTTTCCTTTGTAATAAGTTTTGTTGGTTTTTCTGGTGATGGTGTCGTAGGTTTCTCAACAATATCTTTCTCTATTTTAAGCGTATCTACCTTTTCAGGAGATGACGGCTCAGACTTTTCCTTTGCTATAAGTTTTGTTGGTTTTTCTGGTGATGGTGTCGTAGGTTTCTCAACAATATCTTTCTCTATTTTAAGCGTATCTACCTTTTCAGGAGATGACGGTGCGTACTTTTCTTTTGTTATAAGTTTTGTTGGTTTTTCTGGTGATGGTGTCGTAGGTTTCTCAACAATATCTTTCTCTATCTTAAGCGTATCTACCTTTTCAGGAAATGACGGCTCAGACTTTTCCTTTGTTATAAGTTTTGTTGGTTTTTCCGGTGATGGTGTTGTAGGTATCTCAACAATATCTTTTCCTATTTTAAGCGTATCTACCTTTTCAGGTGATGACGGCTCAGACTTTTCCTTTGTTATAAGTTTTGTTGGTTTTTTTGGTGATGGTGTCGTAGGTTTCTCAACAATATCTTTCTCTATCTTAAGCGTATCTACCTTTTCAGGAGATGACGGCTCAGACTTTTCCTTTGTTATAAGTTTTGTTGGTTTTTCCGGTGATGGTGTTGTAGGTATCTCAACAATATCTTTTCCTATTTTAAGCGTATCTACCTTTTCAGGTGATGACGGTTCGGACTTTTCCTTTGTAATAAGTTTTGTTGGTTTTTCTGGTGATGGTGTCGTAGGTTTCTCAACAATATCTTTCTCTATTTTAAGCGCATCTACCTTTTCAGGAGATGACGGCTCAGACTTTTCCTTTGGTATAAGTTTTGTTGGTTTTTCTGGTGATGGTGTCGTAGGTTTCTCAACAATATCTTTCTTTATTTTAAGCGTATCTACCTTTTCAGGAGATGACGGCTCAGACTTTTCCTTTGTTATAAGTTTTGTTGGTTTTTTTGGTGATGGTGTCGTAGGTTTCTCAACAATATCTTTCTCTATTTTAAGCGTATCTACCTTTTCAGGAGATGACGGCTCAGACTTTTCTTTTGTTATAAGTTTTGTTGGTTTTTCTGGTGATGGTGTCGTAGGTTTCTCAACAATATCTTTCTCTATTTTAAGCGTATCTACCTTTTTAGGAGATGACGGCTCAGACTTTTCCTTTGTTATAAGTTTTGTTGGTTTTTCTGGTGATGGTGTCGTAGGTTTCTCAACAATATCTTTCTCTATCTTAAGCGTATCTACCTTTTCAGGAGATGACGGCTCAGACTTTTCCTTTGTTATAAGTTTTGTTGGTTTTTCTGGTGATGGTGTCGTAGGTTTCTCAACAATATCTTTCTCTATCTTAAGCGTATCTACCTTTTCAGGAGATGACGGCTCAGACTTTTCCTTTGTTATAAGTTTTGTTGGTTTTTCTGGTGATGGTGTCGTAGGTTTCTCAACAATATCTTTCTCTATTTTAAGCGTATCTACCTTTTCAGGAGATGACGGCTCAGACTTTTCATTTGTTATAAGTTTTGTTGGTTTTTCCGGTGATGGTGTTGTAGGTATCTCAACAATATCTTTTCCTATTTTAAGCGTATCTACCTTTTCAGGAGATGACGGCTCAGACTTTTCCTTTGTTATAAGTTTTGTTGGTTTTTTTGGTGATGGTGTCGTAGGTTTCTCAACAATATCTTTCTCTATCTTAAGCGTATCTACCTTGTCAGGTGATGACGGTGCGGACTTTTCTTTTGTTATAAGTTTTGTTGGTTTTTCTGGTGATGGTGTCGTAGGTTTCTCAACAATATCTTTCTCTATTTTAAGCGTATCTACCTTGTCAGGTGATGACGGTTCGGACTTTTCCTTTGTAATCAGTTTTGTTGGTTTTTCTGGTGATGGTGTCGTAGGTTTCTCAACAATATCTTTCTGTATCTTAAACGTATCTACCTTTTCAGGAGATGACGGCTCAGACTTCTCCTTTGTTATAAGTTTTGTTGGTTTTTCTAGTGATGGTCTTGTAGGTATCTCAACAATATCTTTCTGTATCTTAAACGTATCTACCTTGTCAGGTGATGACGGCTCGGACTTTTCCTCTGTAATAAGTTTTGTTGGTTTTTCTGGTGATGGTGTCGTAGGTTTCTCAACAATATCTTTCTCTGTTTTAAGCGTATCTACCTTTTCAGGAGATGACGGCTCAGACTTTTCCATTGTTATAAGTTTTGTTGGTTTTTTTGGTGATGGTGTCGTAGGTTTCTCAACAATATCTTTCTGTATCTTAAGCGTATCTACCTTGTCAGGTGATGACGGTGCGGACTTTTCTTTTGTTATAAGTTTTGTTGGTTTTTCTGGTGATGGTGTCGTAGGTTTCTCAACAATATCTTTTTCTACCTTAAGCGTATCTACCTTGTCAGGTGATGACGGTTTGGACTTTTCCTTTCTAATAAGTTTTGTTGGTTTTTCTGGTGATGGTGAAGTAGGTTTCTCAACAATATCTTTCTCTATTTTAAGCGTATCTACCTTTTCAGGAGATGACGGCTCAGACTTTTCCTTTGCTATAAGTTTTGTTGGTATTTCTGGTGATGGTGTCGTAGGTTTCTCAACAATATCTTTCTCTATTTTAAGCGTATCTACCTTTTCAGGAGATGACGGTGCGTACTTTTCTTTTGTTATAAGTTTTGTCGGTTTTTCTGGTGATGGTGTCGTAGGTTTCTCAACAATATCTTTCTTTATCTTAAGCGTATCTACCTTTCCAGGAGATGACGGCTCAGACTTTTCCTTTGTTATAAGTTTTGTTGGTTTTTTTGGTGATGGTGTCGTAGGTTTCTCAACAATATCTGTCTCTATTTTAAGCGTATCTACCTTTTCAGGAGATGACGGCTCAGACTTTTCCTTTGTTATAAGTTTTGTTGGTTTTTCTGGTGATGGTGTCGTAGGTTTCTCAACAATATCTTTCTCTATTTTAAGCGTATCTACCTTTTTAGGAGATGACGGCTCAGACTTTTCCTTTGTTATAAGTTTTGTTGGTTTTTCTGGTGATGGTGTCGTAGGTTTCTCAACAATATCTTTCTCTATCTTAAGCGTATCTACCTTTTCAGGAGATGACGGCTCAGACTTTTCCTTTGTTATAAGTTTTGTTGGTTTTTCTGGTGATGGTGTCGTAGGTTTCTCAACAATATCTTTCTCTATCTTAAGCGTATCTACCTTTTCAGGAGATGACGGCTCAGACTTTTCCTTTGTTATAAGTTTTGTTGGTTTTTCTGGTGATGGTGTCGTAGGTTTCTCAACAATATCTTTCTCTATCTTAAGCGTATCTACCTTTTCAGGAGATGTCGGCTCAGACTTTTCCTTTGTTATAAGTTTTGTTGGTTTTTCCGGTGATGGTGTTGTAGGTATCTCAACAATATCTTTTCCTATTTTAAGCGTATCTAGCTTTTCAGGAGATGACGGCTCAGACTTTTCCTTTGTTATAAGTTTTGTTGGTTTTTTTGGTGATGGTGTCGTAGGTTTCTCAACAATATCTTTCTCTATCTTAAGCGTATCTACCTTTTCAGGAGATGACGGCTCAGACTTTTCCTTTGTTATAAGTTTTGTTGGTTTTTCCGGTGATGGTGTTGTAGGTATCTCAACAATATCTTTTCCTATTTTAAGCGTATCTACCTTTTCAGGTGATGACGGTTCGGACTTTTCCTTTGTAATAAGTTTTGTTGGTTTTTCTGGTGATGGTGTCGTAGGTTTCTCAACAATATCTTTCTCTATTTTAAGCGCATCTACCTTTTCAGGAGATGACGGCTCAGACTTTTCCTTTGGTATAAGTTTTGTTGGTTTTTCTGGTGATGGTGTCGTAGGTTTCTCAACAATATCTTTCTCTATTTTAAGCGTATCTACCTTTTCAGGAGATGACGGCTCAGACTTTTCCTTTGTTATAAGTTTTGTTGGTTTTTCTGGTGATGGTGTCGTAGGTTTCTCAACAATATCTTTCTCTATTTTAAGCGTATCTACCTTTTTAGGAGATGACGGCTCAGACTTTTCCTTTGTTATAAGTTTTGTTGGTTTTTCTGGTGATGGTGTCGTAGGTTTCTCAACAATATCTTTCTCTATCTTAAGCGTATCTACCTTTTCAGGAGATGACGGCTCAGACTTTTCCTTTGTTATAAGTTTTGTTGGTTTTTCCGGTGATGGTGTTGTAGGTATCTCAACAATATCTTTTCCTATTTTAAGCGTATCTACCTTTTCAGGAGATGACGGCTCAGACTTTTCCTTTGTTATAATTTTTGTTGGTTTTTTTGGTGATGGTGTCGTAGGTTTCTCAACAATATCTTTCTCTATCTTAAGCGTATCTACCTTTTCAGGAGATGACGGCTCAGACTTTTCCTTTGTTATAAGTTTTGTTGGTTTTTCCGGTGATGGTGTTGTAGGTATCTCAACAATATCTTTTCCTATTTTAAGCGTATCTACCTTTTCAGGTGATGACGGTTCGGACTTTTCCTTTGTAATAAGTTTTGTTGGTTTTTCTGGTGATGGTGTCGTAGGTTTCTCAACAATATCTTTCTCTATTTTAAGCGCATCTACCTTTTCAGGAGATGACGGCTCAGACGTTTCCTTTGGTATAAGTTTTGTTGGTTTTTCTGGTGATGGTGTCGTAGGTTTCTCAACAATATCTTTCTCTATTTTAAGCGCATCTACCTTTTCAGGAGATGACGGCTCAGACGTTTCCTTTGGTATAAGTTTTGTTGGTTTTTCTGGTGATGGTGTCGTAGGTTTCTCAACAATATCTTTCTCTATTTTAAGCGCATCTACCTTTTCAGGAGATGACGGCTCAGACGTTTCCTTTGGTATAAGTTTTGTTGGTTTTTCTGGTGATGGTGTCGTAGGTTTCTCAACAATATCTTTCTCTATTTTAAGCGCATCTACCTTTTCAGGAGATGACGGCTCAGACGTTTCCTTTGGTATAAGTTTTGTTGGTTTTTCTGGTGATGGTGTCGTAGGTTTCTCAACAATATCTTTCTCTATTTTAAGCGCATCTACCTTTTCAGGAGATGACGGCTCAGACGTTTCCTTTGTAATAAGTTTTGTTGGTTTTTCTGGTGATGGTGTCGTAGGTTTCTCAACAATATCTTTCTCTATTTTAAGCGCATCTACCTTTTCAGGAGATGACGGCTCAGACGTTTCCTTTGGTATAAGTTTTGTTGGTTTTTCTGGTGATGGTGTCGTAGGTTTCTCAACAATATCTTTCTCTATTTTAAGCGCATCTACCTTTTCAGGAGATGACGGCTCAGACGTTTCCTTTGGTATAAGTTTTGTTGGTTTTTCTGGTGATGGTGTCGTAGGTTTCTCAACAATATCTTTCTCTATTTTAAGCGCATCTACCTTTTCAGGAGATGACGGCTCAGACGTTTCCTTTGGTATAAGTTTTGTTGGTTTTTCTGGTGATGGTGTCGTAGGTTTCTCAACAATATCTTTCTCTATTTTAAGCGCATCTACCTTTTCAGGAGATGACGGCTCAGACGTTTCCTTTGGTATAAGTTTTGTTGGTTTTTCTGGTGATGGTGTCGTAGGTTTCTCAACAATATCTTTCTCTATTTTAAGCGCATCTACCTTTTCAGGAGATGACGGCTCAGACGTTTCCTTTGTAATAAGTTTTGTTGGTTTTTCTGGTGATGGTGTCGTAGGTTTCTCAACAATATCTTTCTCTATTTTAAGCGCATCTACCTTTTCAGGAGATGACGGCTCAGACGTTTCCTTTGGTATAAGTTTTGTTGGTTTTTCTGGTGATGGTGTCGTAGGTTTCTCAACAATATCTTTCTCTATTTTAAGCGCATCTACCTTTTCAGGAGATGACGGCTCAGACGTTTCCTTTGGTATAAGTTTTGTTGGTTTTTCTGGTGATGGTGTCGTAGGTTTCTCAACAATATCTTTCTCTATTTTAAGCGCATCTACCTTTTCAGGAGATGACGGCTCAGACGTTTCCTTTGGTATAAGTTTTGTTGGTTTTTCTGGTGATGGTGTCGTAGGTTTCTCAACAATATCTTTCTCTATTTTAAGCGCATCTACCTTTTCAGGAGATGACGGCTCAGACGTTTCCTTTGGTATAAGTTTTGTTGGTTTTTCTGGTGATGGTGTCGTAGGTTTCTCAACAATATCTTTCTCTATTTTAAGCGCATCTACCTTTTCAGGAGATGACGGCTCAGACGTTTCCTTTGGTATAAGTTTTGTTGGTTTTTCTGGTGATGGTGTCGTAGGTTTCTCAACAATATCTTTCTCTATTTTAAGCGCATCTACCTTTTCAGGAGATGACGGCTCAGACGTTTCCTTTGGTATAAGTTTTGTTGGTTTTTCTGGTGATGGTGTCGTAGGTTTCTCAACAATATCTTTCTCTATTTTAAGCGCATCTACCTTTTCAGGAGATGACGGCTCAGACGTTTCCTTTGTAATAAGTTTTGTTGGTTTTTCTGGTGATGGTGTCGTAGGTTTCTCAACAATATCTTTCTTTATTTTAAGCGTATCTACCTTTTCAGGAGATGACGGCTCAGACTTTTCCTTTGGTATAAGTTTTGTTGGCTTTTCTGGTGATGGTGTCGTAGGTTTCTCAACAATATCTTTCTTTATTTTAAGCGTATCTACCTTGTCAGGTGATGACGGTTCGGACTTTTCCTTTGTAATAAGTTTTGTTGGTTTTTCTGGTGATGGTGTCGTAGGTTTCTCAACAATATCTTTCTCTATTTTAAGCGCATCTACCTTTTCAGGAGATGACGGCTCAGACGTTTCCTTTGGTATAAGTTTTGTTGGTTTTTCTGGTGATGGTGTCGTAGGTTTCTCAACAATATCTTTCTCTATTTTAAGCGCATCTACCTTTTCAGGAGATGACGGCTCAGACGTTTCCTTTGGTATAAGTTTTGTTGGTTTTTCTGGTGATGGTGTCGTAGGTTTCTCAACAATATCTTTCTCTATTTTAAGCGCATCTACCTTTTCAGGAGATGACGGCTCAGACGTTTCCTTTGGTATAAGTTTTGTTGGTTTTTCTGGTGATGGTGTCGTAGGTTTCTCAACAATATCTTTCTCTATTTTAAGCGCATCTACCTTTTCAGGAGATGACGGCTCAGACGTTTCCTTTGGTATAAGTTTTGTTGGTTTTTCTGGTGATGGTGTCGTAGGTTTCTCAACAATATCTTTCTCTATTTTAAGCGCATCTACCTTTTCAGGAGATGACGGCTCAGACGTTTCCTTTGTAATAAGTTTTGTTGGTTTTTCTGGTGATGGTGTCGTAGGTTTCTCAACAATATCTTTCTCTATTTTAAGCGCATCTACCTTTTCAGGAGATGACGGCTCAGACGTTTCCTTTGGTATAAGTTTTGTTGGTTTTTCTGGTGATGGTGTCGTAGGTTTCTCAACAATATCTTTCTCTATTTTAAGCGCATCTACCTTTTCAGGAGATGACGGCTCAGACGTTTCCTTTGGTATAAGTTTTGTTGGTTTTTCTGGTGATGGTGTCGTAGGTTTCTCAACAATATCTTTCTCTATTTTAAGCGCATCTACCTTTTCAGGAGATGACGGCTCAGACGTTTCCTTTGGTATAAGTTTTGTTGGTTTTTCTGGTGATGGTGTCGTAGGTTTCTCAACAATATCTTTCTCTATTTTAAGCGCATCTACCTTTTCAGGAGATGACGGCTCAGACGTTTCCTTTGGTATAAGTTTTGTTGGTTTTTCTGGTGATGGTGTCGTAGGTTTCTCAACAATATCTTTCTTTATTTTAAGCGTATCTACCTTTTCAGGAGATGACGGCTCAGACTTTTCCTTTGGTATAAGTTTTGTTGGCTTTTCTGGTGATGGTGTCGTAGGTTTCTCAACAATATCTTTCTTTATTTTAAGCGTATCTACCTTGTCAGGTGATGACGGTTCGGACTTTTCCTTTGTAATAAGTTTTGTTGGTTTTTCTGGTGATGGTGTCGTAGGTTTCTCAACAATATCTTTCTCTATTTTAAGCGCATCTACCTTTTCAGGAGATGACGGCTCAGACGTTTCCTTTGGTATAAGTTTTGTTGGTTTTTCTGGTGATGGTGTCGTAGGTTTCTCAACAATATCTTTCTCTATTTTAAGCGTATCTACTTTTTCAGGAGATGACGGCTCAGACTTTTCGTTTGTTATAAAATTTGTTGGTTTTTCTAGTGATGGTGTCGCATGTTTCTCAACAATATCTTTTCCTATCTTAAGCGTATCTACCTTGTCAGGTGATGACGGTTCGGACTTTTCCTTTGTAATAAGTTTTGTTGGTTTTTCTGGTGATGGTGTCGTAGGTTTCTTAACAATATCTTTCTCTGTTTTAAGCGTATCTATCTTTTCAGGAGATGACGGCTCAGACTTTTCCTCTGTTATAAGTTTTGTTGGTTTTTCTGGTGATGGTGTCGTAGGTTTCTCAACAATATCTTTCTCTATTTTAAGCGTATCTACCTTTTTAGGAGATGACGGCTCAGACTTTTCCTTTGTTATAAGTTTTGTTGGTTTTTCTGGTGATGGTGTCGTAGGTTTCTTAACAATATCTTTCTCTGTTTTAAGCGTATCTACCTTTTCAGGAGATGACGGCTCAGACTTTTCCTCTGTTATAAGTTTTGTTGGTTTTTCTGGTGATGGTGTCGTAGGTTTCTCAACAATATCTTTCTCTATTTTAAACGTATCTACCTTTTCAGGAGATGACGGCTCAGACTTTTCCTTTGTTATAAGTTTTGTTGGTTTTTCTAGTGATGGTGTCGTAGGTTTCTCAACAATATCTTTCTCTATTTTAAGCGTATCTACCTTTTCAGGAGATGACGGCTCAGACTTTTCCTTTGTTATAAGTTTTGTTGGTTTTTCTAGTGATGGTGTCGTAGGTTTCTCAACAATATCTTTCTCTATTTTAAGCGTATCTACCTTTTCAGGAGATGACGGCTCAGACTTTTCCTTTGTTATAAGTTTTGTTGGTTTTTCTGGTGATGGTGTCGTAGGTTTCTCAACAATATCTTTCTCTATTTTAAGCGTATCTACCTTTTCAGGAGATGACGGCTCAGACTTTTCCTTTGTTATAAGTTTTGTTGGTTTTTCTGGTGATGGTGTCGTAGGTTTCTCAACAATATCTTTTCCTATCTTAAGCGTATCTACCTTGTCAGGTGATGACGGCTCAGACTTTTCCTTTGTTATAAGTTTTGTTGGTTTTTCTGGTGATGGTGTCGTAGGTTTCTCAACAATATCTTTTCCTATCTTAAGCGTATCTACCTTGTCAGGTGATGACGGCTCAGACTTTTCCTTTGTTATAAGTTTTGTTGGTTTTTCTGGTGATGGTGTCGTAGGTTTCTCAACAATATCTTTTCCTATCTTAAGCGTATCTACCTTGTCAGGTGATGACGGCTCAGACTTTTCCTTTGTTATAAGTTTTGTTGGTTTTTCTGGTGATGGTGTCGTAGGTTTCTCAACAATATCTTTTCCTATCTTAAGCGTATCTACCTTGTCAGGTGATGACGGCTCAGACTTTTCCTTTGTTATAAGTTTTGTTGGTTTTTCTAGTGATGGTGTCGTAGGTTTCTCAACAATATCTTTCTCTATTTTAAGCGTATCTACCTTTTCAGGAGATGACGGCTCAGACTTTTCCTTTGTTATAAGTTTTGTTGGTTTTTCTGGTGATGGTGTCGTAGGTTTCTCAACAATATCTTTTCCTATCTTAAGCGTATCTACCTTGTCAGGTGATGACGGCTCAGACTTTTCCTTTGTTATAAGTTTTGTTGGTTTTTCTGGTGATGGTGTCGTAGGTTTCTCAACAATATCTTTTCCTATCTTAAGCGTATCTACCTTGTCAGGTGATGACGGCTCAGACTTTTCCTTTGTTATAAGTTTTGTTGGTTTTTCTGGTGATGGTGTCGTAGGTTTCTCAACAATATCTTTTCCTATCTTAAGCGTATCTACCTTGTCAGGTGATGACGGCTCAGACTTTTCCTTTGTTATAAGTTTTGTTGGTTTTTCTGGTGATGGTGTCGTAGGTTTCTCAACAATATCTTTTCCTATCTTAAGCGTATCTACCTTGTCAGGTGATGACGGCTCAGACTTTTCCTTTGTTATAAGTTTTGTTGGTTTTTCTGGTGATGGTGTCGTAGGTTTCTCAACAATATCTTTTCCTATCTTAAGCGTATCTACCTTGTCAGGTGATGACGGCTCAGACTTTTCCTTTGTTATAAGTTTTGTTGGTTTTTCTGGTGATGGTGTCGTAGGTTTCTCAACAATATCTTTTCCTATCTTAAGCGTATCTACCTTGTCAGATGATGACGGTTCAGACTTTTCCTTTGTTATAAGTTTTGTTGGTTTTTGTGGTGATGGTGTCGTAGGTTTCTCAACAATATCTTTTCCTATCTTAAGCGTATCTACCTTTTCAGGAGATGACGGCTCAGACTTTTCCTTTGTTATAAGTTTTGTTGGTTTTTCTGGTGATGGTGTCGTAGGTTTCTCAACAATATCTTTCTCTATTTTAAGCGTATCTACCTTGTCAGGTGATGACGGCTCAGACTTTTCCTTTGTTATAAGTTTTGTTGGTTTTTCTGGTGATGGTGTCGTAGGTTTCTCAACAATATCTTTTCCTATCTTAAGCGTATCTACCTTGTCAGGTGATGACGGCTCAGACTTTTCCTTTGTTATAAGTTTTGTTGGTTTTTCTGGTGATGGTGTCGTAGGTTTCTTAACAATATCTTTCTCTGTTTTAAGCGTATCTATCTTTTCAGGAGATGACGGCTCAGACTTTTCCTCTGTTATAAGTTTTGTTGGTTTTTCTGGTGATGGTGTCGTAGGTTTCTCAACAATATCTTTCTCTATTTTAAGCGTATCTACCTTTTCAGGAGATGACGGCTCAGACTTTTCCTTTGTTATAAGTTTTGTTGGTTTTTCTGGTGATGGTGTCGTAGGTTTCTCAACAATATCTTTCTCTATTTTAAGCGTATCTACCTTGTCAGGTGATGACGGCTCAGACTTTTCCTCTGTTATAAGTTTTGTTGGTTTTTCTGGTGATGGTGTCGTAGGTTTCTCAACAATATCTTTCTCTATTTTAAACGTATCTACCTTTTCAGGAGATGACGGCTCAGACTTTTCCTTTGTTATAAGTTTTGTTGGTTTTTCTGGTGATGGTGTCGTAGGTTTCTCAACAATATCTTTTCCTATCTTAAGCGTATCTACCTTGTCAGATGATGACGGTTCAGACTTTTCCTTTGTTATAAGTTTTGTTGGTTTTTCTAGTGATGGTGTCGTAGGTTTCTCAACAATATCTTTCTCTATTTTAAGCGTATCTACCTTTTCAGGAGATGACGGCTCAGACTTTTCCTTTGTTATAAGTTTTGTTGGTTTTTCTAGTGATGGTGTCGTAGGTTTCTCAACAATATCTTTCTCTATTTTAAGCGTATCTACCTTTTCAGGAGATGACGGCTCAGACTTTTCCTCTGTTATAAGTTTTGTTGGTTTTTCTGGTGATGGTGTCGTAGGTTTCTCAACAATATCTTTCTCTATTTTAAACGTATCTACCTTTTCAGGAGATGACGGCTCAGACTTTTCCTTTGTTATAAGTTTTGTTGGTTTTTCTAGTGATGGTGTCGTAGGTTTCTCAACAATATCTTTCTCTATTTTAAGCGTATCTACCTTTTCAGGAGATGACGGCTCAGACTTTTCCTTTGTTATAAGTTTTGTTGGTTTTTCTAGTGATGGTGTCGTAGGTTTCTCAACAATATCTTTCTCTATTTTAAGCGTATCTACCTTTTCAGGAGATGACGGCTCAGACTTTTCCTTTGTTATAAGTTTTGTTGGTTTTTCTGGTGATGGTGTCGTAGGTTTCTCAACAATATCTTTCTCTATTTTAAGCGTATCTACCTTTTCAGGAGATGACGGCTCAGACTTTTCCTTTGTTATAAGTTTTGTTGGTTTTTCTGGTGATGGTGTCGTAGGTTTCTCAACAATATCTTTTCCTATCTTAAGCGTATCTACCTTGTCAGGTGATGACGGCTCAGACTTTTCCTTTGTTATAAGTTTTGTTGGTTTTTCTGGTGATGGTGTCGTAGGTTTCTCAACAATATCTTTTCCTATCTTAAGCGTATCTACCTTGTCAGGTGATGACGGCTCAGACTTTTCCTTTGTTATAAGTTTTGTTGGTTTTTCTGGTGATGGTGTCGTAGGTTTCTCAACAATATCTTTTCCTATCTTAAGCGTATCTACCTTGTCAGGTGATGACGGCTCAGACTTTTCCTTTGTTATAAGTTTTGTTGGTTTTTCTGGTGATGGTGTCGTAGGTTTCTCAACAATATCTTTTCCTATCTTAAGCGTATCTACCTTGTCAGGTGATGACGGCTCAGACTTTTCCTTTGTTATAAGTTTTGTTGGTTTTTCTAGTGATGGTGTCGTAGGTTTCTCAACAATATCTTTCTCTATTTTAAGCGTATCTACCTTTTCAGGAGATGACGGCTCAGACTTTTCCTTTGTTATAAGTTTTGTTGGTTTTTCTGGTGATGGTGTCGTAGGTTTCTCAACAATATCTTTTCCTATCTTAAGCGTATCTACCTTGTCAGGTGATGACGGCTCAGACTTTTCCTTTGTTATAAGTTTTGTTGGTTTTTCTGGTGATGGTGTCGTAGGTTTCTCAACAATATCTTTTCCTATCTTAAGCGTATCTACCTTGTCAGGTGATGACGGCTCAGACTTTTCCTTTGTTATAAGTTTTGTTGGTTTTTCTGGTGATGGTGTCGTAGGTTTCTCAACAATATCTTTTCCTATCTTAAGCGTATCTACCTTGTCAGGTGATGACGGCTCAGACTTTTCCTTTGTTATAAGTTTTGTTGGTTTTTCTGGTGATGGTGTCGTAGGTTTCTCAACAATATCTTTTCCTATCTTAAGCGTATCTACCTTGTCAGGTGATGACGGCTCAGACTTTTCCTTTGTTATAAGTTTTGTTGGTTTTTCTGGTGATGGTGTCGTAGGTTTCTCAACAATATCTTTTCCTATCTTAAGCGTATCTACCTTGTCAGGTGATGACGGCTCAGACTTTTCCTTTGTTATAAGTTTTGTTGGTTTTTCTGGTGATGGTGTCGTAGGTTTCTCAACAATATCTTTTCCTATCTTAAGCGTATCTACCTTGTCAGATGATGACGGTTCAGACTTTTCCTTTGTTATAAGTTTTGTTGGTTTTTGTGGTGATGGTGTCGTAGGTTTCTCAACAATATCTTTTCCTATCTTAAGCGTATCTACCTTTTCAGGAGATGACGGCTCAGACTTTTCCTTTGTTATAAGTTTTGTTGGTTTTTCTGGTGATGGTGTCGTAGGTTTCTCAACAATATCTTTCTCTATTTTAAGCGTATCTACCTTGTCAGGTGATGACGGCTCAGACTTTTCCTTTGTTATAAGTTTTGTTGGTTTTTCTGGTGATGGTGTCGTAGGTTTCTCAACAATATCTTTTCCTATCTTAAGCGTATCTACCTTGTCAGGTGATGACGGCTCAGACTTTTCCTTTGTTATAAGTTTTGTTGGTTTTTCTGGTGATGGTGTCGTAGGTTTCTTAACAATATCTTTCTCTGTTTTAAGCGTATCTATCTTTTCAGGAGATGACGGCTCAGACTTTTCCTCTGTTATAAGTTTTGTTGGTTTTTCTGGTGATGGTGTCGTAGGTTTCTCAACAATATCTTTCTCTATTTTAAGCGTATCTACCTTTTCAGGAGATGACGGCTCAGACTTTTCCTCTGTTATAAGTTTTGTTGGTTTTTCTGGTGATGGTGTCGTAGGTTTCTCAACAATATCTTTCTCTATTTTAAACGTATCTACCTTTTTAGGAGATGACGGCTCAGACTTTTCCTTTGTTATAAGTTTTGTTGGTTTTTCTGGTGATGGTGTCGTAGGTTTCTTAACAATATCTTTCTCTGTTTTAAGCGTATCTACCTTTTCAGGAGATGACGGCTCAGACTTTTCCTCTGTTATAAGTTTTGTTGGTTTTTCTGGTGATGGTGTCGTAGGTTTCTCAACAATATCTTTCTCTATTTTAAACGTATCTACCTTTTCAGGAGATGACGGCTCAGACTTTTCCTTTGTTATAAGTTTTGTTGGTTTTTCTAGTGATGGTGTCGTAGGTTTCTCAACAATATCTTTCTCTATTTTAAGCGTATCTACCTTTTCAGGAGATGACGGCTCAGACTTTTCCTTTGTTATAAGTTTTGTTGGTTTTTCTAGTGATGGTGTCGTAGGTTTCTCAACAATATCTTTCTCTATTTTAAGCGTATCTACCTTTTCAGGAGATGACGGCTCAGACTTTTCCTTTGTTATAAGTTTTGTTGGTTTTTCTGGTGATGGTGTCGTAGGTTTCTCAACAATATCTTTCTCTATTTTAAACGTATCTACCTTTTCAGGAGATGACGGCTCAGACTTTTCCTTTGTTATAAGTTTTGTTGGTTTTTCTGGTGATGGTGTCGTAGGTTTCTCAACAATATCTTTTCCTATCTTAAGCGTATCTACCTTGTCAGGTGATGACGGCTCAGACTTTTCCTTTGTTATAAGTTTTGTTGGTTTTTCTGGTGATGGTGTCGTAGGTTTCTCAACAATATCTTTTCCTATCTTAAGCGTATCTACCTTGTCAGGTGATGACGGCTCAGACTTTTCCTTTGTTATAAGTTTTGTTGGTTTTTCTGGTGATGGTGTCGTAGGTTTCTCAACAATATCTTTTCCTATCTTAAGCGTATCTACCTTGTCAGGTGATGACGGCTCAGACTTTTCCTTTGTTATAAGTTTTGTTGGTTTTTCTAGTGATGGTGTCGTAGGTTTCTCAACAATATCTTTCTCTATTTTAAGCGTATCTACCTTTTCAGGAGATGACGGCTCAGACTTTTCCTTTGTTATAAGTTTTGTTGGTTTTTCTGGTGATGGTGTCGTAGGTTTCTCAACAATATCTTTTCCTATCTTAAGCGTATCTACCTTGTCAGGTGATGACGGCTCAGACTTTTCCTTTGTTATAAGTTTTGTTGGTTTTTCTGGTGATGGTGTCGTAGGTTTCTCAACAATATCTTTTCCTATCTTAAGCGTATCTACCTTGTCAGGTGATGACGGCTCAGACTTTTCCTTTGTTATAAGTTTTGTTGGTTTTTCTGGTGATGGTGTCGTAGGTTTCTCAACAATATCTTTTCCTATCTTAAGCGTATCTACCTTGTCAGGTGATGACGGCTCAGACTTTTCCTTTGTTATAAGTTTTGTTGGTTTTTCTGGTGATGGTGTCGTAGGTTTCTCAACAATATCTTTTCCTATCTTAAGCGTATCTACCTTGTCAGGTGATGACGGCTCAGACTTTTCCTTTGTTATAAGTTTTGTTGGTTTTTCTGGTGATGGTGTCGTAGGTTTCTCAACAATATCTTTTCCTATCTTAAGCGTATCTACCTTGTCAGGTGATGACGGCTCAGACTTTTCCTTTGTTATAAGTTTTGTTGGTTTTTCTGGTGATGGTGTCGTAGGTTTCTCAACAATATCTTTTCCTATCTTAAGCGTATCTACCTTGTCAGATGATGACGGCTCAGACTTTTCCTTTGTTATAAGTTTTGTTGGTTTTTGTGGTGATGGTGTCGTAGGTTTCTCAACAATATCTTTTCCTATCTTAAGCGTATCTACCTTTTCAGGAGATGACGGCTCAGACTTTTCCTTTGTTATAAGTTTTGTTGGTTTTTCTGGTGATGGTGTCGTAGGTTTCTCAACAATATCTTTCTCTATTTTAAGCGTATCTACCTTGTCAGGTGATGACGGCTCAGACTTTTCCTTTGTTATAAGTTTTATTGGTTTTTCTGGTGATGGTGTCGTAGGTTTCTCAACAATATCTTTTCCTATCTTAAGCGTATCTACCTTGTCAGGTGATGACGGCTCAGACTTTTCCTTTGTTATAAGTTTTGTTGGTTTTTCTGGTGATGGTGTCGTAGGTTTCTCAACAATATCTTTTCCTATCTTAAGCGTATCTACCTTGTCAGGTGATGACGGCTCAGACTTTTCCTTTGTTATAAGTTTTGTTGGTTTTTCTGGTGATGGTGTCTTAGGTTTCTCAACAATATCTTTTCCTATCTTAAGCGTATCTACCTTTTCAGGAGATGACGGCTCAGACTTTTCCTTTGTTATAAGTTTTGTTGGTTTTTCTGGTGATGGTGTCGTAGGTTTCTCAACAATATCTTTCTCTGTTTTAAGCGTATCTACCTTTTCAGGAGATGACGGTTCGGACTTTTCCTTTGTTATAAGTTTTGTTGGTTTTTCTGGTGATGGTGTCGTAGGTTTCTCAACAATATCTTTCTCTATTTTAAACGTATCTACCTTTTCAGGAGATGACGGCTCAGACTTTTCCTTTGTTATAAGTTTTGTTGGTTTTTCTAGTGATGGTGTCGTAGGTTTCTCAACAATATCTTTCTCTATTTTAAGCGTATCTACCTTTTCAGGAGATGACGGCTCAGACTTTTCCTTTGTTATAAGTTTTGTTGGTTTTTCTGGTGATGGTGTCGTAGGTTTCTCAACAATATCTTTTCCTATCTTAAGCGTATCTACCTTGTCAGGTGATGACGGCTCAGACTTTTCCTTTGTTATAAGTTTTGTTGGTTTTTCCGGTGATGGTGTCGTAGGTTTCTCAACAATACCTTTCTCTATCTTAAGCGTATCTACCTTTTCAGGAGATGACGGCTCAGACTTTTCCTCTGTTATAAGTTTTGTTAGTTTTTCTGGTGATGGTGTCGTAGGTTTTTCAACAATATCTTTTTCTGTCTTAAGCGTATCTACCTTGTCAGGTGATGACGGTTCGGACTTTTCCTTTGTAATAAGTTTTGTCGGTTTTTCTGGTGATGGTATCGTAGGTTTCTCAACAATATCTTTCTCTATTTTAAGCGTATCTACCTTTTCAGGAGATGACGGCTCAGACTTTTCCTTTGTTATAAGTTTTGTTGGTTTTTCTGGTGATGGTGTCGTAGGTTTCTCAACAATATCTTTCTCTATCTTAAGCGTATCTACCTTTTCAGGAGATGACGGCTCAGACTTTTCCTCTGCTATAAGTTTTGTTGGTTTCTCTGGTGATAGTGTCGTAGGTTTCTCAACAATGTCTTTCTCTATCTTAAGCGTATCTACCTTTTCAGGAGATGACGGCTCAGACTTTTCCTTTGCTATAAGTTTTGTTGGTTTCTCTGGTGATGGTGTCGTAGGTTTCTCAACAATATCTTTCTGTATCTTAAACGTATCTACCTTGTCAGGTGATGACGGTTCGGACTTTTCCTCTGTAATAAGTTTTGTTGGTTTTTCTGGTGATGGTGTCGTAGGTTTCTCAACAATATCTTTCTCTGTTTTAAGCGTATCTACCTTTTCAGGAGATGACGGTTCGGACTTTTCCTTTGTTATAAGTTTTGTTGGTTTTTCTGGTGATGGTGTCGTAGGTTTCTCAACAATATCTTTCTCTATTTTAAACGTATCTACCTTTTCAGGAGATGACGGCTCAGACTTTTCCTTTGTTATAAGTTTTGTTGGTTTTTCTAGTGATGGTGTCGTAGGTTTCTCAACAATATCTTTCTCTATTTTAAGCGTATCTACCTTTTCAGGAGATGACGGCTCAGACTTTTCCTTTGTTATAAGTTTTGTTGGTTTTTCTGGTGATGGTGTCGTAGGTTTCTCAACAATATCTTTTCCTATCTTAAGCGTATCTACCTTGTCAGGTGATGACGGCTCAGACTTTTCCTTTGTTATAAGTTTTGTTGGTTTTTCTGGTGATGGTGTCGTAGGTTTCTCAACAATACCTTTCTCTATCTTAAGCGTATCTACCTTTTCAGGAGATGACGGCTCAGACTTTTCCTCTGTTATAAGTTTTGTTAGTTTTTCTGGTGATGGTGTCGTAGGTTTTTCAACAATATCTTTTTCTGTCTTAAGCGTATCTACCTTTTCAGGAGATGACGGCTCAGACTTTTCCATTGTTATAAGTTTTGTTGGTTTTTCTGGTGATGGTGTCGTAGGTTTCTCAACAATATCTTTCTCTATCTTAAGCGTATCTACCTTTTCAGGAGATGACGGCTCAGACTTTTCCATTGTTATAAGTTTTGTTGGTTTTTCTGGTGATGGTGTCGTAGGTTTCTCAACAATATCTTTCTCTATCTTAAGCGTATCTACCTTTTCAGGAGATGACGGCTCAGACTTTTCCATTGTTATAAGTTTTGTTGGTTTTTCTGGTGATGGTGTCGTAGGTTTCTCAACAATCTCTTTCTCTATCTTAAGCGTATCTACCTTTTCAGGAGACGACGGCTCAGACTTTTCCTTTGTTATAAGTTTTGTTGGTTTTTCTGGTGATGGTGTCGTAGGTTTCTCAACAATCTCTTTCTCTATCTTAAGCGTATCTACCTTTTCAGGAGATGACGGCTCAGACTTTTCCTCTGTTATAAGTTTTGTTAGTTTTTCTGGTGATGGTGTCGTAGGTTTTTCAACAATATCTTTTTCTGTCTTAAGCGTATCTACCTTTTCAGGAGATGACGGCTCAGACTTTTCCATTGTTATAAGTTTTGTTGGTTTTTCTGGTGATGGTGTCGTAGGTTTCTCAACAATATCTTTCTCTATCTTAAGCGTATCTACCTTTTCAGGAGATGACGGCTCAGACTTTTCCATTGTTATAAGTTTTGTTGGTTTTTCTGGTGATGGTGTCGTAGGTTTCTCAACAATATCTTTCTCTATCTTAAGCGTATCTACCTTTTCAGGAGATGACGGCTCAGACTTTTCCATTGTTATAAGTTTTGTTGGTTTTTCTGGTGAAGGTGTCGTAGGTTTCTCAACAATATCTTTTCCTATCTTAAGCGTATCTACCTTGTCAGGTGATGACGGCTCAGACTTTTCCTCTGTTATAAGTTTTGTTGGTTTTTCTGGTGATGGTGTCGTAGGTTTCTCAACAATACCTTTCTCTATCTTAAGCGTATCTACCTTTTCAGGAGATGACGGCTCAGACTTTTCCTCTGTTATAAGTTTTGTTAGTTTTTCTGGTGATGGTGTCGTAGGTTTTTCAACAATATCTTTTTCTGTCTTAAGCGTATCTACCTTTTCAGGAGATGACGGCTCAGACTTTTCCATTGTTATAAGTTTTGTTGGTTTCTCTGGTGATAGTGTCGTAGGTTTCTCAACAATGTCTTTCTCTATCTTAAGCGTATCTACCTTTTCAGGAGATGACGGCTCAGACTTTTCCTTTGCTATAAGTTTTGTTGGTTTCTCTGGTGATGGTGTCGTAGGTTTCTCAACAATATCTTTTCCTATCTTAAGCGTATCTACCTTTTCAGGAGATGACGGCTCAGACTTTTCCATTGTTATAAGTTTTGTTGGTTTTTCTGGTGATGGTGTCGTAGGTTTCTCAACAATATCTTTCTCTATCTTAAGCGTATCTACCTTTTCAGGAGATGACGGCTCAGACTTTTCCATTGTTATAAGTTTTGTTGGTTTTTCTGGTGATGGTGTCGTAGGTTTCTCAACAATCTCTTTCTCTATCTTAAGCGTATCTACCTTTTCAGGAGACGACGGCTCAGACTTTTCCATTGTTATAAGTTTTGTTGGTTTTTCTGGTGATGGTGTCGTAGGTTTCTCAACAATATCTTTCTCTTTCTTGAGCGTATTTACCTTTTCAGGAGATGACGGCTCAGACTTTTCCTTTGTTATAAGTTTTGTTGGTTTTTCTGGTAATGGTGTCGTAGGTTTCTCAACAATATCTTTCTCTATCTTAAGCGTATCTACCTTTTCAGGAGATGACGGCTCAGACTTTTCCTTTGTTATAAGTTTTGTTGGTTTTTCTGGTGATGGTGTCGTAGGTTTCTCAACAATATCTTTCTCTATCTTAAGCGTATCTACCTTTTCAGGTGATGACGGCTCAGACTTTTCCTTTGTTATAAGTTTTGTTGGTTTTTCTGGTGATGGTGTAGTAGGTTTCTCAACAATATCTTTCTCTATTTTAAGCGTATCTACCTTTTCAGGAGAAGACGGCTCAGACTTTTTCTTTGTTATAAGTTTTGTTGGTTCTTCTAGTGATGGTGTCGTAGGTTTCTCAACAATATCTTTTCCTATCTTAAGCGTATCTACCTTGTCAGGTGATGACGGCTCAGACTTTTCCTTTGTTATAAGTTTTGTTGGTTTTTCTGGTGATGGTGTCGTAGGTTTCTCAACAATACCTTTCTCTATCTTAAGCGTATCTACCTTTTCAGGAGATGACGGCTCAGACTTTTCCTTTGTTATAAGTTTTGTTGGTTTTTCTGGTGATGGTGTCGTAGGTTTCTCAACAATATCTTTCTCTATCTTAAGCGTATCTACCTTTTCAAGAGATGACGGCTCAGACTTTTCCTTTGCTATAAGTTTTGTTGGTTTCTCTGGTGATGGTGTCGTAGGTTTCTCAACAATATCTTTCTCTATCTTAAGCGTATCTACCTTTTCAGGTGATGACGGGTCAGACTTTTCCTTTGTTATAAGTTTTGTTGGTTTTTCTGGTGATGGTGTCGTAGGTTTCTCAACAATATCTTTCTCTATCTTAAGCGTATCTACCTTTTCAGGAGAAGACGGCTCAGACTTTTTCTTTGTTATAAGTTTTGTTGGTTTTTCTAGTGATGGTGTCGTAGGTTTCTCAACAATATCTTTTCCTATCTTAAGCGTATCTACCTTGTCAGGTGATGACGGCTCAGACTTTTCCTCTGTTATAAGTTTTGTTGGTTTTTCTGGTGATGGTGTCGTAGGTTTCTCAACAATATCTTTCTCTATTTTAAGCGTATCGACCTTTTCAGGAGATGACGGCTCAGTCTTTTCCTTTGCTATAAGTTTTGTTGGTTTCTCTGGTGAAGGTGTCGTAGGTTTCTCAACAATATCTTTTCCTATCTTAAGCGTATCTACCTTGTCAGGTGATGACGGCTCAGACTTTTCCTCTGTTATAAGTTTTGTTGGTTTTTCTGGTGATGGTGTCGTAGGTTTCTCAACAATATCTTTTCCTATCTTAAGCGTATCTACCTTGTCAGGTGATGACGGCTCAGACTTTTCCTTTGTTATAAGTTTTGTTGGTTTTTCTGGTGATGGTGTCGTAGGTTTCTCAACAATACCTTTCTCTATCTTAAGCGTATCTACCTTTTCAGGAGATGACGGCTCAGACTTTTCCTTTGTTATAAGTTTTGTTGGTTTTTCTGGTGATGGTGTCGTAGGTTTCTCAACAATATCTTTCTCTATCTTAAGCGTATCTACCTTTTCAAGAGATGACGGCTCAGACTTTTCCTTTGCTATAAGTTTTGTTGGTTTCTCTGGTGATGGTGTCGTAGGTTTCTCAACAATATCTTTCTCTATCTTAAGCGTATCTACCTTTTCAGGTGATGACGGGTCAGACTTTTCCTTTGTTATAAGTTTTGTTGGTTTTTCTGGTGATGGTGTCGTAGGTTTCTCAACAATATCTTTCTCTATCTTAAGCGTATCTACCTTTTCAGGAGAAGACGGCTCAGACTTTTTCTTTGTTATAAGTTTTGTTGGTTTTTCTAGTGATGGTGTCGTAGGTTTCTCAACAATATCTTTTCCTATCTTAAGCGTATCTACCTTGTCAGGTGATGACGGCTCAGACTTTTCCTCTGTTATAAGTTTTGTTGGTTTTTCTGGTGATGGTGTCGTAGGTTTCTCAACAATATCTTTCTCTATTTTAAGCGTATCGACCTTTTCAGGAGATGACGGCTCAGTCTTTTCCTTTGCTATAAGTTTTGTTGGTTTCTCTGGTGAAGGTGTCGTAGGTTTCTCAACAATATCTTTTCCTATCTTAAGCGTATCTACCTTGTCAGGTGATGACGGCTCAGACTTTTCCTCTGTTATAAGTTTTGTTGGTTTTTCTGGTGATGGTGTCGTAGGTTTCTCAACAATATCTTTCTCTATCTTAAGCGTATCTACCTTTTCAGGAGAAGACGGCTCAGACTTTTTCTTTGTTATAAGTTTTGTTGGTTTTTCTAGTGATGGTGTCGTAGGTTTCTCAACAATATCTTTTCCTATCTTAAGCGTATCTACCTTGTCAGGTGATGACGGCTCAGACTTTTCCTCTGTTATAAGTTTTGTTGGTTTTTCTGGTGATGGTGTCGTAGGTTTCTCAACAATATCTTTCTCTATTTTAAGCGTATCGACCTTTTCAGGAGATGACGGCTCAGTCTTTTCCTTTGCTATAAGTTTTGTTGGTTTCTCTGGTGAAGGTGTCGTAGGTTTCTCAACAATATCTTTTCCTATCTTAAGCGTATCTACCTTGTCAGGTGATGACGGCTCAGACTTTTCCTCTGTTATAAGTTTTGTTGGTTTTTCTGGTGATGGTGTCGTAGGTTTCTCAACAATATCTTTCTCTATCTTAAGCGTATCTACCTTTTCAGGAGATGACGGCTCAGACTTTTCCTTTGTTATAAGTTTTGTTGGTTTTTCTAGTGATGGTGTCGTAGGTTTCTCAACAATATCTTTTCCTATCTTAAGCGTATCTACCTTGTCAGGTGATGACGGCTCAGACTTTTCCTCTGTTATAAGTTTTGTTGGTTTTTCTGGTGATGGTGTCGTAGGTTTCTCAACAATATCTTTCTCTATTTCAAGCGTATCGACCTTTTCAGGAGATGACGGCTCAGTCTTTTCCTTTGCTATAAGTTTTGTTGGTTTCTCTGGTGAAGGTGTCGTAGGTTTCTCAACAATATCTTTTCCTATCTTAAGCGTATCTACCTTTTCAGGAGATGACGGCTCAGACTTTTCCTTTGCTATAAGTTTTGTTGGTTTCTCTGGTGATGGTGTCGTAGGTTTCTCAACAATATCTTTCTCTATCTTAAGCGTATCTACCTTTTCAGGAGATGACGGCTCAGACTTTTCCTCTGTTATAAGTTTTGTTAGTTTTTCTGGTGATGGTGTCGTAGGTTTTTCAACAATATCTTTTTCTATCTTAAGCGTATCTACCTTGTCAGGTGATGACGGTTCGGACTTTTCCTTTGTAATAAGTTTTGTCGGTTTTTCTGGTGATGGTATCGTAGGTTTCTCAACAATATCTTTCTCTATCTTAAGCGTATCTACCTTTTCAGGTGATGACGGCTCAGACTTTTCCTTTGTTATAAGTTTTGTTGGTTTTTCTGGTGATGGTGTCGTAGGTTTCTCAACAATATCTTTCTCTATCTTAAGCGTATCTACCTTTTCAGGAGATGACGGCTCAGTCTTTTCCTTTGCTATAAGTTTTGTTGGTTTTTCTGGTGATGGTGTCGTAGGTTTCTCAACAATATCTTTCTCTATTTTAAGCGTATCTACCTTTTCAGGAGATGACGGCTCAGTCTTTTCCTTTGCTATAAGTTTTGTTGGTTTCTCTGGTGAAGGTGTCGTAGGTTTCTCAACAATATCTTTTCCTATCTTAAGCGTATCTACCTTTTCAGGAGATGACGGCTCAGACTTTTCCTTTGCTATAAGTTTTGTTGGTTTCTCTGGTGATGGTGTCGTAGGTTTCTCAACAATATCTTTCTCTATCTTAAGCGTATCTACCTTTTCAGGTGATGACGGCTCAGTCTTTTCCTTTGTTATAAGTTTTGTTGGTTTTTCTGGTGATGGTGTCGTAGGTTTCTCAACAATCTCTTTCTCTATCTTAAGCGTATCTACCTTTTCAGGAGACGACGGCTCAGACTTTCCCTTTGTTATAAGTTTTGTTGGTTTTTCTGGTGATGGTGTCGTAGGTTTCTCAACAATATCTTTCTCTATCTTAAGCGTATCTACCTTTTCAGGTGATGACGGCTCAGACTTTTCCTTTGTTATAAGTTTTGTTGGTTTCTCTGGTGATGGTGTCGTAGGTTTCTCAACAATATCTTTTCCTATCTTAAGCGTATCTATCTTTTCAGGAGATGACGACTCAGACTTTTCCTTTGCTATAAGTTTTGTTGTTTTCTCTGGTGATGGTGTCGTAGGTTTCTCAACAGTATCTTTCTCTATCTTAAGCGTATCTACCTTTTCAGGAGATGACGGCTCAGACTTTTCCATTGTTATAAGTTTTGTTGGTTTTTCTGGTGATGGTGTCGTAGGTTTCTCAACAATATCTTTCTCTATCTTAAGCGTATCTACCTTTTCAGGAGATGACGGCTCAGACTTTTCCTTTGTTATAAGTTTTGTTGGTTTTTCTGGTGATGGTGTCGTAGGTTTCTCAACAATATCTTTCTCTATCTTAAGCGTATCTACCTTTTCAGGTGATGACGGCTCAGACTTTTCAGTTGTTATAAGTTTTGTTGGTTTTTCTGGTGATGGTGTCGTAGTTTTCTCAACAATATCTTTCTCTATCTTAAGCGTATCTACCTTTTCAGGAGATGACGGCTTAGACTTTTCCATTGTTATAAGTTTTGTTGGTTTTTCTGGTGATGGTGTCGTAGGTTTCTCAACAATATCTTTCTCTATCTTAAGCGTATCTACCTTTTCAGGTGATGACGGCTCAGACTTTTCAGTTGTTATAAGTTTTGTTGGTTTTTCTGGTGATGGTGTCGTAGTTTTCTCAACAATATCTTTCTCTATCTTAAGCGTATCTACCTTTTCAGGAGATGACGGCTCAGACTTTTCCATTGTTATAAGTTTTGTTGGTTTTTCTGGTGATGGTGTCGTAGGTTTCTCAACAATATCTTTCTCTATCTTAAGCGTATCTACCTTTTCAGGAGATGACGGCTCAGCCTTTTCCATTGTTATAAGTTTTGTTGGTTTTTCTGGTGATGGTGTCGTAGGTTTCTCAACAATATCTTTCTCTATTTTAAGCGTATCTACCTTTTCAGGAGATGACGGCTCAGTCTTTTCCTTTGCTATAAGTTTTGTTGGTTTCTCTGGTGATGGTGTCGTAGGTTTCTCAACAATATCTTTTCCTATCTTAAGCGTATCTACCTTTTCAGGAGATGACGGCTCAGACTTTTCCTTTGCTATAAGTTTTGTTGGTTTCTCTGGTGATGGTGTCGTAGGTTTCTCAACAGTATCTTTCTCTATCTTAAGCGTATCTACCTTTTCAGGAGATGACGGCTCAGACTTTTCCTTTGTTATAAGTTTTGTTGGTTTTTCTGGTGATGGTGTCGTAGGTTTCTCAACAATATCTTTCTCTATCTTAAGCGTATCTACCTTTTCAGGAGATGACGGCTCAGACTTTTCCATTGTTATAAGTTTTGTTGGTTTTTCTGGTGATGGTGTCGTAGGTTTCTCAACAATATCTTTCTCTATCTTAAGCGTATCTACCTTTCCAGGAGATGACGGCTCAGACTTTTCCTTTGTTATAAGTTTTGTTGGTTTTTCTGGTGATGGTGTCGTAGGTTTCTCAACAATATCTTTCTCTATCTTAAGCGTATCTACCTTTTCAGGTGATGACGGCTCAGACTTTTCAGTTGTTATAAGTTTTGTTGGTTTTTCTGGTGATGGTGTCGTAGTTTTCTCAACAATATCTTTCTCTATCTTAAGCGTATCTACCTTTTCAGGAGATGACGGCTTAGACTTTTCCATTGTTATAAGTTTTGTTGGTTTTTCTGGTGATGGTGTCGTAGGTTTCTCAACAATATCTTTCTCTATCTTAAGCGTATCTACCTTTTCAGGAGATGACGGCTCAGACTTTTCCATTGTTATAAGTTTTGTTGGTTTTTCTGGTGATGGTGTCGTAGGTTTCTCAACAATATCTTTCTCTATCTTAAGCGTATCTACCTTTTCAGGAGATGACGGCTCAGACTTTTTTTTTGTTATAAGTTTTGTTGGTTTTTCTGGTGATGGTGTCGTAGGTTTCTCAACAATATCTTTCTCTATCTTAAGCGTATCTACCTTTTCAGGAGATGACGGCTCAGACTTTTCCATTGTTATAAGTTTTGTTGGTTTTTCTGGTGATGGTGTCGTAGGTTTCTCAACAATATCTTTCTCTATCTTAAGCGTATCTACCTTTTCAGGAGATGACGGCTCAGACTTTTCCTTTGTTATAAGTTTTGTTGGTTTTTCTGGTGATGGTGTCGTAGGTTTCTCAACAATATCTTTCTCTATCTTAAGCGTATCTACCTTTTCAGGAGATGACGGCTCAGACTTTTCCATTGTTATAAGTTTTGTTGGTTTTTCTGGTGATGGTGTCGTAGGTTTCTCAACAATATCTTTCTCTATCTTAAGCGTATCTACCTTTTCAGGAGATGACGGCTCAGACTTTTCCTTTGTTATAAGTTTTGTTGGTTTTTCTGGTGATGGTGTCGTAGGTTTCTCAACAATATCTTTCTCTATCTTAAGCGTATCTACCTTTTCAGGTGATGACGGCTCAGACTTTTCAGTTGTTATAAGTTTTGTTGGTTTTTCTGGTGATGGTGTCGTAGTTTTCTCAACAATATCTTTCTCTATCTTAAGCGTATCTACCTTTTCAGGAGATGACGGCTTAGACTTTTCCATTGTTATAAGTTTTGTTGGTTTTTCTGGTGATGGTGTCGTAGGTTTCTCAACAATATCTTTCTCTATCTTAAGCGTATCTACCTTTTCAGGTGATGACGGCTCAGACTTTTCAGTTGTTATAAGTTTTGTTGGTTTTTCTGGTGATGGTGTCGTAGTTTTCTCAACAATATCTTTTTCTATCTTAAGCGTATCTACCTTTTCAGGAGATGACGGCTCAGACTTTTCCATTGTTATAAGTTTTGTTGGTTTTTCTGGTGATGGTGTCGTAGGTTTCTCAACAATATCTTTCTCTATCTTAAGCGTATCTACCTTTTCAGGAGATGACGGCTCAGCCTTTTCCATTGTTATAAGTTTTGTTGGTTTTTCTGGTGATAGTGTCGTAGGTTTCTCAACAATATCTTTCTCTATTTTAAGCGTATCTACCTTTTCAGGAGATGACGGCTCAGTCTTTTCCTTTGCTATAAGTTTTGTTGGTTTCTCTGGTGATGGTGTCGTAGGTTTCTCAACAATATCTTTTCCTATCTTAAGCGTATCTACCTTTTCAGGAGATGACGGCTCAGACTTTTCCTTTGCTATAAGTTTTGTTGGTTTCTCTGGTGATGGTGTCGTAGGTTTCTCAACAGTATCTTTCTCTATCTTAAGCGTATCTACCTTTTCAGGAGATGACGGCTCAGACTTTTCCTTTGTTATAAGTTTTGTTGGTTTTTCTGGTGATGGTGTCGTAGGTTTCTCAACAATATCTTTCTCTATCTTAAGCGTATCTACCTTTTCAGGAGATGACGGCTCAGACTTTTCCATTGTTATAAGTTTTGTTGGTTTTTCTGGTGATGGTGTCGTAGGTTTCTCAACAATATCTTTCTCTATCTTAAGCGTATCTACCTTTTCAGGAGATGACGGCTCAGACTTTTCCTTTGTTATAAGTTTTGTTGGTTTTTCTGGTGATGGTGTCGTAGGTTTCTCAACAATATCTTTCTCTATCTTAAGCGTATCTACCTTTTCAGGTGATGACGGCTCAGACTTTTCAGTTGTTATAAGTTTTGTTGGTTTTTCTGGTGATGGTGTCGTAGTTTTCTCAACAATATCTTTCTCTATCTTAAGCGTATCTACCTTTTCAGGAGATGACGGCTCAGACTTTTCCATTGTTATAAGTTTTGTTGGTTTTTCTGGTGATGGTGTCGTAGGTTTCTCAACAATATCTTTCTCTATCTTAAGCGTATCTACCTTTTCAGGAGATGACGGCTCAGACTTTTCCTTTGTTATAAGTTTTGTTGGTTTTTCTGGTGATGGTGTCGTAGGTTTCTTAACAATATCTTTCTCTATCTTAAGCGTATCTACCTTTTCAGGAGATGACGGCTCAGACTTTTCCATTGTTATAAGTTTTGTTGGTTTTTCTGGTGATGGTGTCGTAGGTTTCTCAACAATATCTTTCTCTATCTTAAGCGTATCTACCTTTTCAGGAGATGACGGCTCAGACTTTTCCTTTGTTATAAGTTTTGTTGGTTTTTCTGGTGATGGTGTCGTAGGTTTCTCAACAATATCTTTCTCTATCTTAAGCGTATCTACCTTTTCAGGTGATGACGGCTCAGACTTTTCAGTTGTTATAAGTTTTGTTGGTTTTTCTGGTGATGGTGTCGTAGTTTTCTCAACAATATCTTTCTCTATCTTAAGCGTATCTACCTTTTCAGGAGATGACGGCTTAGACTTTTCCATTGTTATAAGTTTTGTTGGTTTTTCTGGTGATGGTGTCGTAGGTTTCTCAACAATCTTTTTCTCTATCTTAAGCGTATCTACCTTTTCAGGAGACGACGGCTCAGACTTTTCCATTGTTATAAGTTTTGTTGGTTTTTCTGGTGATGGTGTCGTAGGTTTCTCAACAATATCTTTCTCTTTCTTAAGCGTATCTACCTTTTCAGGAAATGACGGCTCAGACTTTTCCTTTGTTATAAGTTTTGTTGGTTTTTCTGGTGATGGTGTCGTAGGTTTCTCAACAATATCTTTCTCTATCTTTAGCGTATCTACCTTTTCAGGAGATGACGGCTCAGATTTTTCCTTTGTTATAAGTTTTGTTGGTTTTTCTGGTGATGGTGTCGTAGGTTTCTCAACAATATCTTTCTCTATCTTAAGCGTATCTACCTTTTCAGGTGATGACGGCTCAGACTTTTCCTTTGATATAAGTTTTGTTGGTTTTTCTGGTGATGGTGTCGTAGGTTTCTCAACAATATCTTTCTCTATCTTAAGCGTATCTACCTTTTCAGGTGATGACGGCTCAGACTTTTCCGTTGTTATAAGTTTTGTTGGTTTTTCTGGTGATGGTGTCGTAGTTTTCTCAACAATATCTTTCTCTATCTTAAGCGTATCTACCTTTTCAGGAGACGACGGCTCAGACTTTTCCATTGTTATAAGTTTTGTTGGTTTTTTTGGTGATGGTGTCGTAGGTTTCTCAACAATATCTTTCTCTATCTTAAGCCTATCTACCTTTTCAGGAGATGACGGCTCAGACTTTTCCTTTGTAATAATTTTTGTTGGTTTTTCTGCTGATGGTGTCGTAGGTTTCTCAACAATATCTTTCACTATCTCGAGCGTATCTACCTTGTCAGGTGATGACGGCTTGGACTTTTCCTTTGTTATAAGTTTTGTTGGTTTTTCTGGTGATGGTGTCGTAGGTTTCTCAACAATATCTTTCTCTATCTTAAGCGTATCTACCTTTTCAGGTGATGACGGCTCAGACTTTTCCGTTGTTATAAGTTTTGTTGGTTTTTCTGGTGATGGTGTCGTAGGTTTCTCAACAATCTCTTTCTCTATCTTAAGCGTATCTACCTTTTCAGGAGACGACGGCTCAGACTTTTCCATTGTTATAAGTTTTGTTGGTTTTTTTGGTGATGGTGTCGTAGGTTTCTCAACAATATCTTTCTCTATCTTAAGCGTATCTACCTTTTCAGGTGATGACGGCTCAGACTTTTCCGTTGTTATAAGTTTTGTTGGTTTTTCTGGTGATGGTGTCGTAGTTTTCTCAACAATATCTTTCTCTATCTTAAGCGTATCTATCTTGTCAGGTGATGACGGCTCAGACTTTTCCTTTGTTATAAGTTTTGTTGGTTTTTCTGGTGATGGTGTCGTAGGTTTCTCAACAATATCTTTCTCTATTTTGAGCGTATCTACCTTTTCAGGAGATGACGGCTCAGGCTTTTCCTTTGTTATAAGTTTTGTTGGTTTTTCTGGTGATGGTGTCGTAGGTTTCTCAACAATATCTTCCTCTATTTTGAGCGTATCTACCTTTTCAGGAGATGACGGCTCAGACTTTTCCTTTGTTATAAGTTTTGTTGGTTTTTCTGGTGATGGTGTCGTAGATTTCTCAACAATATCTTTCTCTATCTTAAGCGTATCTACCTTGTCAGGTGATGACGGCTCAGACTTTTCCTTTGTTATAAGTTTTGTTGGTTTTTCTGGTGATGGTGTCGTAGATTTCTCAACCATATCTTTCTCTATCTTAAGCGTATCTACCTTTTCAGGAGATGACGGCTTAGACTCTTCCTTTGTTATAAGTTTTGATGGTTTTTCTGGTGATGGTGTCGTAGGTTTCTCAACAATATCTTTCTCTATCTTAAGCGTATCTACCTTGTCAGGTGATGACGGCTCAGACTTTTCCTTTGTTATAAGTTTTGTTGGTTTTTCTGGTGATGGTGTCGTAGGTTTCTTAACAATATCTTTCTCTATCTTAAGCGTATCTACCTTGTCAGGTGATGACGGCTCAGACTTTTCCTTTGTTATAAGTTTTGTTGGTTTTTCTGGTGATGGTGTCGTAGGTTTCTCAACAATATCTTTCTCTATCTTAAGCGTATTTACCTTTTCAGGAGATGACGGCTCAGACTTTTCCATTGTTATAAGTTTTGTAGGTTTTTCTGGTGATGGTGTCGTAGGTTTCTCAACAATATCTTTCACTATCTTGAGCGTATCTACCTTGTCAGGTGATGACGGCTCGGATTTTTCTTTTGTAATAAGTTTTGTTTGTTTTTCTGGTGATGGTGTCGTAGGTTTCTCAACAATATCTTTCTCTATTTTAAGCGTATCTACCTTTTCAGGTGATGACGGCTCAGACTTTTCCTTTGTAATAAGTTTTGTTGGTTTTTCTGCTGATGGTGTCGTAGGTTTCTCAACAATATCTTTCACTATCTTGAGCGTATCTACCTTGTCAGGTGATGACGGCTCGGATTTTTCTTTTGTAATAAGTTTTGTTTGTTTTTCTGGTGATGGTGTCGTAGGTTTCTCAACAATATCTTTCTCTATTTTAAGCGTATCTACCTTGTCAGGTGATGACGGCTCAGACTTTTCCTTTGTAATAAGTTTTGTTGGTTTTTCTGGTGATGGTGTCGAAGGTTTCTCAACAATATCTTTCACTATCTTGAGCGTATCTACCTTGTCAGGTGATGACGGTTCGGATTTTTCTTTTGTAATAAGTTTTGTTTGTTTTTCTGGTGATGGTGTCGTAGGTTTCTCATCAATATCTTTTTCTATCTTAAGCGTATCTACCTTGTCAGGTGATGACGGCTCAGACTTTTCCTTTGTTATAAGTTTTGTTGGTTTTTCTGGTGATGGAGTCGTAGGTTTCTCAACAATATCTTTTTCTTTCTTAAGCGTATCTACCTTGTCAGGTGATGACGGCTCAGACTTTTCCTTTGTTATAAGTTTTGTTGGTTTTTCTAGTGATGGTGTCGTAGGTTTTTCAACAATATCTTTTTCTGTCTTGAGCGTATCTACCTTGTCAGGTGATGACGGTTTGGACTTTTCCTTTGTTATAAGTTTTGTTGGTTTTTCTGGTGATGGTGTCGTAGGTTTCTTAACAATATCTTTTTCAATCTTAAGCGTATCTACCTTGTCAGGTGATGACGGCTCAGACTTTTCCTTTGTTATAAGTTTTGTTGGTTTTTCTGGTGATGGTGTCGTAGGTTTCTCAACAATATCTTTTTCTATCTTAAGCGTATCTACCTTGTCAGGTGATGACGGCTCAGACTTTTCCTTTGTTATAAGTTTTGTTGGTTTTTCTGGTGATGGTGTCGTAGGTTTCTCAACAATATCTTTCTCTATTTTGAGCGTATCTACCTTTTCAGGAGATGACGGCTCAGACTTTTCCTTTGTTATAAGTTTTGTTGGTTTTTCTGGTGATGGTGTCGTAGGTTTCTCAACAATATCTTTTTCTATCTTGAGCGTATCTACCTTGTCAGGTGATGACGGTTTGGACTTTCCCTTTGTTATAAGTTTTGTTGGTTTTTCTGGTGATGGTGTCGTAGATTTCTCAACAATATCTTTTTCTATCTTAAGCGTATCTACCTTTTCAGGAGATGACGGCTCAGACTTTTCCTTTGTTATAAGTTTTGTTGGTTTTTCTGGTGATGGTGTCGTAGGTTTCTTAACAATATCTTTTTCTATCTTGAGCGTATCTACCTTGTCAGGTGATGACGGTTTGGACTTTTCCTTTGTTATAAGTTTTGTTGGTTTTTCTGGTGATGGTGTCGTAGGTTTCTCAACAATATCTTTTTCTATCTTGAGCGTATCTACCTTGTCAGGTGATGACGGTTTGGACTTTTCCTTTGTTATAAGTTTTGTTGGTTTTTCTGGTGATGGTGTCGTAGGTTTCTCAACAATATCTTTTTCTATCTTGAGCGTATCTACCTTGTCAGGTGATGACGATTTGGACTTTTCCTTTGGTAAAAGTTTTGTTGGTTTTTCTGGTGATGGTGTCGTAGGTTTCTCAACAATATCTTTCTCTATCTTAAGCGTATCTACCTTTTCAGGAGACGACGGCTCAGACTTTTCCATTGTTATAAGTTTCGTTGGTTTTTCTGGTGATGGTGTCGTAGGTTTCTCAACAATATCTTTGTCTATCTTAAGCGTATCTACCTTGTCAGGTGATGACGGCTCAGACTTTTCCTTTGTTATAAGTTTTGTTGGTTTTTCTGGTGATGGTGTCGTAGGTTTCTTAACAATATCTTTTTCTATCTTGAGCGTATCTACCTTGTCAGGTGATGACGGTTTGGACTTTTCCTTTGGTAAAAGTTTTGTTGGTTTTTCTGGTGACAGTGTCGTAGGTTTCTCAACAATATCTTTCTCTATTTTGAGCGTATCTACCTTTTCAGGAGATGACGGCTCAGGCTTTTCCTTTGTTATAAGTTTTGTTGGTTTTTCTGGTGATGGTGTCGTAGGTTTCTCAACAATATCTTCCTCTATTTTGAGCGTATCTACCTTTTCAGGAGATGACGGCTCAGACTTTTCCTTTGTTATAAGTTTTGTTGGTTTTTCTGGTGATGGTGTCGTAGATTTCTCAACAATATCTTTCTCTATCTTAAGCGTATCTACCTTGTCAAGTGATGACGGCTCAGACTTTTCCTTTGTTATAAGTTTTGTTGGTTTTTCTGGTGATGGTGTCGTAGATTTCTCAACCATATCTTTCTCTATCTTAAGCGTATCTACCTTTTCAGGAGATGACGGCTTAGACTTTTCCTTTGTTTTAAGTTTTGATGGTTTTTCTGGTGATGGTGTCGTAGGTTTCTCAACAATATCTTTCTCTATCTTAAGCATATCTACCTTGTCAGGTGATGACGGCTCAGACTTTTCCTTTGTTATAAGTTTTGTAGGTTTTTCTGGTGATGGTGTCGTAGGTTTCTCAACAATATCTTTCACTATCTTGAGCGTATCTACCTTGTCAGGTGATGACGGCTCGGATTTTTCTTTTGTAATAAGTTTTGTTTGTTTTTCTGGTGATGGTGTCGTAGGTTTCTCAACAATATCTTTCTCTATTTTAAGCGTATCTACCTTTTCAGGTGATGACGGCTCAGACTTTTCCTTTGTAATAAGTTTTGTTGGTTTTTCTGCTGATGGTGTCGTAGGTTTCTCAACAATATCTTTCTCTATCTTAAGCGTATCTACCTTGTCAGGTGATGACGGCTCAGACTTTTCCTTTGTAATAAGTTTTGTTGGTTTTTCTGGTGATGGTGTCGAAGGTTTCTCAACAATATCTTTCACTATCTTGAGCGTATCTACCTTGTCAGGTGATGACGGTTTGGACTTTTCCTTTGTTATAAGTTTTGTTGGTTTTTCTGGTGATGGTGTCGTAGGTTTCTCAACAATATCTTTTTCTATCTTAAGCGTATCTCCCTTGTCAGGTGATGACGGCTCAGACTTTTCCTTTGTTGTAAGTTTTGTTGGTTTTTCTGGTGATGGTGTCGTAGGTTTCTCAACAATATCTTTTTCTATCTTGAGCGTATCTACCTTGTCAGGTGATGACGGTTTGGACTTTCCCTTTGTTATAAGTTTTGTTGGTTTTTCTGGTGATGGTGTCGTAGATTTCTCAACAATATCTTTTTCTATCTTAAGCGTATCTACCTTTTCAGGAGATGACGGCTCAGACTTTTCCTTTGTTATAAGTTTTGTTGGTTTTTCTGGTGATGGTGTCGTAGGTTTCTCAACAATATCTTTCTCTATCTTAAGCGTATCTACCTTTTCAGGAGACGACGGCTCAGACTTTTCCATTGTTATAAGTTTTGTTGGTTTTTCTGGTGATGGTGTCGTAGGTTTCTCAACAATATCTTTGTCTATTTTAAGCGTATCTACCTTGTCAGGTGATGACGGCTCAGACTTTTCCTTTGTTATAAGTTTTGTTGGTTTTTCTGGTGATGGTGTCGTAGGTTTCTTAACAATATCTTTTTCTATCTTGAGCGTATCTACCTTGTCAGGTGATGACGGTTTGGACTTTTCCTTTGTTATAAGTTTTGTTGGTTTTTCTGGTGATGGTGTCGTAGGTTTCTCAACAATATCTTTTTCTATCTTGAGCGTATCTACCTTGTCAGGTGATGACGGTTTGGACTTTTCCTTTGTTATAAGTTTTGTTGGTTTTTCTGGTGATGGTGTCGTAGGTTTCTCAACAATATCCTTTTCTATCTTGAGCGTATCTACCTTGTCAGGTGATGACGGTTTGGACTTTTCCTTTGTTATAAGTTTTGTTGGTTTTTTTGGTGATGGTGTCGTAGGTTTCTCAACAATATCTTTGTCTATTTTAAGCGTATCTACCTTGTCAGGTGATGACGGCTCAGACTTTTCCTTTGTTATAAGTTTTGTTGGTTTTTCTGGTGATGGTGTCGTAGGTTTCTCAACAATATCTTTTTCTATCTTGAGCGTATCTACCTTGTCAGGTGATGACGGTTTGGACTTTTCCTTTGTTATAAGTTTTGTTGGTTTTTCTGGTGATGGTGTCGTAGGTTTCTCAACAATATCCTTTTCTATCTTGAGCGTATCTACCTTGTCAGGTGATGACGGTTTGGACTTTTCCTTTGTTATAAGTTTTGTTGGTTTTTCTGGTGATGGTGTCGTAGATTTCTCAACAATATCTTTCTCTATCTTAAGCGTATCTACCTTTTCAGGAGATGACGGCTCAGACTTTTCCATTGTTATAAGTTTTGTTAGTTTTTCTGGTGATGGTGTCGTAGGTTTCTCAACAATATCTTTCTCTATTTTGAGCGTATCTACCTTTTCAGGAGATGACGGCTCAGACTTTTCCATTGTTATAGGTTTTGTTAGTTTTTCTGGTGATGGTGTCGTAGGTTTCTCAACAATATCTTTCTCTATCTTAAGCGTATCTACCTTTTCAGGAGATGACGGCTCAGACTTTTCCTTTGTAATAAGTTTTGTTGGTTTTTCTGGTGATGGTGTCGTAGGTTTCTCAACAATATCTTTCTCTATTTTAAGCGTATCTACCTTTTCAGGTGATGACGGCTCAGACTTTTCCTTTGTAATAAGTTTTGTTGGTTTTTCTGCTGATGGTGTCGTAGGTTTCTCAACAATATCTTTCACTATCTTGAGCGTATCTACCTTGTCAGGTGATGACGGTTCGGATTTTTCTTTTGTAATAAGTTTTGTTTGTTTTTCTGGTGATGGTGTCGTAGGTTTCTCAACAATATCTTTCTCTATCTTAAGCGTATCTACCTTTTCAGGAGATGACGGCTCAGACTTTTCCTTTGTAATAAGTTTTGTTGGTTTTTCTGCTGATTGTGTCGTAGGTTTCTCAACAATATCTTTCACTATCTTAAGCGTATCTACCTTGTCAGGTGATGACGGCTCAGACTTTTCCTTTGTTATAAGTTTTGTTGGTTTTTCTGGTGATGGTGTCGTAGGTTTCTCAACAATATCTTTCACTATCTTGAGCGTATCTACCTTGTCAGGTGATGACGGTTCGGATTTTTCTTTTGTAATAAGTTTTGTTTGTTTTTCTGGTGATGGTGTCGTAGGTTTCTCAACAATATCTTTCTCTATCTTAAGCGTATCTACCTTGTCAGTTGATGACGGCTCGGACTTTTCCTTTGTAATAAGTTTTGTTGGTTTTTCTGGTGATGGTGTCGTAGGTTTCTCAACAATATCTTTCTCTATCTTAAGCGTATCTACCTTGTCAGGTGATGACGGCTCAGACTTTTCCTTTGTTATAAGTTTTGTTGGTTTTTCTGGTGATGGTTTCGTAGGTTTCTCAACAATATCTTTTTCTATCTTAAGCGTATCTACCTTGTCAGGTGATGACGGTTTGGACTTTTCCTTTGTTATAAGTTTTGTTGGTTTTTCTGGTGATGGTGTCGTAGGTTTCTCAACAATATCCTTCACTATCTTGAGCGTATCTACCTTGTCAGGTGATGACGGTTCGGATTTTTCTTTTGTAATAAGTTTTGTTTGTTTTTCTGGTGATGGTGTCGTAGGTTTCTCAACAATATCTTTTTCTATCTTAAGCGTATCTACCTTGTCAGGTGATGACGGCTCGGACTTTTCCTTTGTAATAAGTTTTGTTGGTTTTTCTGGTGATGGTGTCGTAGGTTTCTCAACAATATCTTTCTCTATCTTAAGCGTATCTACCTTGTCAGGTGATGACGGCTCAGACTTTTCCTTTGTTATAAGTTTTGTTGGTTTTTCTGGTGATGGTGTCGTAGGTTTCTCAACAATATCTTTCTCTATCTTAAGCGTATCTACCTTGTCAGGTGATGAAGGCTCAGACTTTTCCTTTGTTATAAGTTTTGTTGGTTTTTCTGGTGATGGTGTCGTAGGATTCTCAACAATATCTTTCTCTATCTTAAGCGTATCTACCTTGTCAGGTGATGACGGCTCAGACTTTTCCTTTGTTATAAGTTTTGTTGGTTTTTCTGGTGATGGTGTCGTAGGTTTCTCAACAATATCTTTCTCTATTTTGAGCGTATCTACCTTTTCAGGAGATGACGGCTCAGACTTTTCTTTTGTTATAAGTTTTGTTGGTTTTTCTGGTGATGGTGTCGTAGGTTTCTCAACAGTATCTTTCTCTATCTTAAGCGTATCTACCTTGTCAGGTGATGACGGCTCAGACTTTTCCTTTGTTATAAATTTTGTTGGTTTCTCTGGTGATGGTGTCGTAGGTTTCTCAACAATATCTTTCACAATCTTGAGCGTATCTACCTTGTCAGGTGATGGCGGTTCGGATTTTTCTTTTGTAATAAGTTTTGTTGGTTTTTCTGGTGAAGGTGTCGTAGGTTTCTCAACAATATCTTTCTCTATCTTAAGCGTATCTACCTTGTCAGGTGATGACGGCTCAGACTTTTCCTTTGTTATAAGTTTTGTTGGTTTTTCTGGTGATGGTGTCGTAGGTTTCTCAACAATATCTTTCTCTATCTTAAGCGTATCTACCTTGTCAGGTGATGAAGGCTCAGACTTTTCCTTTGTTATAAGTTTTGTTGGTTTTTCTGGTGATGGTGTCGTAGGTTTCTCAACAATATCTTTCTCTATCTTAAGCGTATCTACCTTGTCAGGTGATGACGGCTCAGACTTTTCCTTTGTTATAAGTTTTGTTGGTTTTTCTGGTGATGGTGTCGTAGGTTTCTCAACAATATCTTTCTCTATTTTGAGCGTATCTACCTTTTCAGGAGATGACGGCTCAGACTTTTCTTTTGTTATAAGTTTTGTTGGTTTTTCTGGTGATGGTGTCGTAGGTTTCTCAACAGTATCTTTTTCTATCTTAAGCGTATCTACCTTGTCAGGTGATGACGGCTCAGACTTTTCCTTTGTTATAAATTTTGTTGGTTTCTCTGGTGATGGTGTCGTAGGTTTCTCAACAATATCTTTCACTATCTTGAGCGTATCTACCTTGTCAGGTGATGGCGGTTCGGATTTTTCTTTTGTAATAAGTTTTGTTTGTTTTTCTAGTGATGGTGTCGTAGGTTTCTCAACAATATCTTTCTCTATCTTAAGCGTATCTACCTTGTCAGGTGATGACGGTTTGGACTTTTCTTTTGTTATAAGTTTTGTTGGTTTTTCCGGTGATGGTGTCGTAGGTTTCTCAACAATATCTTTCACTATCTTGAGCGTATCTACCTTGTCAGGTGATGGCGGTTCGGATTTTTCTTTTGTAATAAGTTTTGTTTGTTTTTCTGGTGATGGTGTCGTAGGTTTCTCATCAATATCTTTCTCTATTTTAAGCGTATCTACCTTTTCAGAAGATGACGGCTCAGACTTTTCCTCTGTTATAAGTTTTGTTGGTTTTTCTGGTGATGGTGTCGTAGGTTTTTCAACAATATCTTTTTCTGTCTTGAGCGTATCTACCTTGTCAGGTGATGACGGTTTGGACTTTTCCTTTGTAATAAGTTTTGTTGGTTTTTCTGGTGATGGTGTCGTAGGTTTCTCAACAATATCTTTCTCTATCTTAAGCGTATCTACCTTGTCAGGTGATGACGGCTCAGACTTTTCCTTTGTTATAAGTTTTGTTGGTTTTTCTGGTGAAGGTGTCGTAGGTTTCTCAACAATATCTTTCTCTATCTTAAGCGTATCTACCTTGTCAGGTGATGACGGCTCAGACTTTTCCTTTGTTATAAGTTTTGTTGGTTTTTCTGGTGAAGGTGTCGTAGGTTTCTCAACAATATCTTTCTCTATCTTAAGCGTATCTACCTTGTCAGGTGATGACGGCTCAGACTTTTCCTTTGTTATAAGTTTTGTTGGTTTTTCTGGTGATGGTGTCGTAGGTTTCTCAACAATATCTTTCTCTATCTTAAGCGTATCTACCTTGTCAGGTGATGACGGCTCAGACTTTTCCTTTGTTATAGGTTTTGTTGGTTTTTCTGGTGATGGTGTCGTAGGTTTCTCAACAATATCTTTCTCTATCTTAAGCGTATCTACCTTGTCAGGTGATGACGGCTCAGACTTTTCCTTTGTTATAAGTTTTGTTGGTTTTTCTGGTGATGGTGTCGTAGGTTTCTTAACAATATCTTTCTCTATCTTAAGCGTATCTACCTTGTCAGGTGATGACGGCTCAGACTTTTCCTTTGTTATAAGTTTTGTTGGTTTTTCTGGTGATGGTGTCGTAGGTTTCTCAACAATATCTTTTTCTATCTTAAGCGTATCTACCTTTTCAGGATATGACGGCTCAGACTTTTCCTTTGTTATAAGTTTTGTTGGTTTTTCTGGTGAAGGTGTCGTAGGTTTCTCAACAATATCTTTCTCTATCTTAAGCGTATCTACCTTGTCAGGTGATGACGGCTCAGACTTTTCCTTTGTTATAAGTTTTGTTGGTTTTTCTGGTGATGGTGTCGTAGGTTTCTCAACAATATCTTTCTCTATCTTAAGCGTATCTACCTTGTCAGGTGATGACGGCTCAGACTTTTCCTTTGTTATAAGTTTTGTTGGTTTTTCTGGTGAAGGTGTCGTAGGTTTCTCAACAATATCTTTCTCTATCTTAAGCGTATCTACCTTGTCAGGTGATGACGGCTCAGACTTTTCCTTTGTTATAAGTTTTGTTGGTTTTTCTGGTGATGGTGTCGTAGGTTTCTCAACAATATCTTTCTCTATCTTAAGCGTATCTACCTTGTCAGGTGATGACGGCTCAGACTTTTCCTTTGTTATAAGTTTTGTTGGTTTTTCTGGTGAAGGTGTCGTAGGTTTCTCAACAATATCTTTCTCTATCTTAAGCGTATCTACCTTGTCAGGTGATGACGGCTCAGACTTTTCCTTTGTTATAAGTTTTGTTGGTTTTTCTGGTGATGGTGTCGTAGGTTTCTTAACAATATCTTTCTCTATCTTAAGCGTATCTACCTTGTCAGGTGATGACGGCTCAGACTTTTCCTTTGTTATAAGTTTTGTTGGTTTTTCTGGTGATGGTGTCGTAGGTTTCTCAACAATATCTTTTTCTATCTTAAGCGTATCTACCTTTTCAGGATATGACGGCTCAGACTTTTCCTTTGTTATAAGTTTTGTTGGTTTTTCTGGTGAAGGTGTCGTACGTTTCTCAACAATATCTTTCTCTATCTTAAGCGTATCTACCTTGTCAGGTGATGACGGCTCAGACTTTTCCTTTGTTATAAGTTTTGTTGGTTTTTCTGGTGATGGTGTCGTAGGTTTCTTAACAATATCTTTCTCTATCTTAAGCGTATCTACCTTGTCAGGTGATGACGGCTCAGACTTTTCCTTTGTTATAACTTTTGTTGGTTTTTCTGGTGATGGTGTCGTAGATTTCTCAACAATATCTTTTTCTATCTTAAGCGTATCTACCTTTTCAGGATATGACGGCTCAGACTTTTCCTTTGTTATAAGTTTTGTTGGTTTTTCTGGTGATGGTGTCGTAGGTTTCTCAACAATATCTTTTTCTATCTTAAGCCTATCTACCTTTTCAGGATATGACGGCTCAGACTTTTCCTTTGTTATAAGTTTTGTTGGTTTTTCTGGTGATGGTGTCGTAGGTTTCTCAACAATATCTTTCTCTATCTTAAGCGTATCTACCTTGTCAGGTGATGACGGCTCAGACTTTTCCTTTGTTATAAGTTTTGTTGGTTTTTCTGGTGAAGGTGTCGTAGGTTTCTCAACAATATCTTTCTCTATCTTAAGCGTATCTACCTTGTCAGGTGATAACGGCTCAGACTTTTCCTTTGTTATAAGTTTTGTTGGTTTTTCTGGTGATGGTGTCGTAGGTTTCTCAACAATATCTTTTTCTATCTTAAGCGTATCTACCTTTTCAGGATATGACGGCTCAGACTTTTCCTTTGTTATAAGTTTTGTTGGTTTTTCTGGTGAAGGTGTCGTAGGTTTCTCAACAATATCTTTCTCTATCTTAAGCGTATCTACCTTGTCAGGTGATGACGGCTCAGACTTTTCCTTTGTTATAAGTTTTGTTGGTTTTTCTGGTGAAGGTGTCGTAGGTTTCTCAACAATATCTTTCTCTACCTTAAGCGTATCTACCTTGTCAGGTGATGACGGCTCAGACTTTTCCTTTGTTATAAGTTTTGTTGGTTTTTCTGGTGATGGTGTCGTAGGTTTCTTAACAATATCTTTCTCTATCTTAAGCGTATCTACCTTGTCAGGTGATGACGGCTCAGACTTTTCCTTTGTTATAAGTTTTGTTGGTTTTTCTGGTGATGGTGTCGTAGGTTTCTCAACAATATCTTTTTCTATCTTAAGCGTATCTACCTTTTCAGGATATGACGGCTCAGACTTTTCCTTTGTTATAAGTTTTGTTGGTTTTTCTGGTGAAGGTGTCGTAGGTTTCTCAACAATATCTTTCTCTATCTTAAGCGTATCTACCTTGTCAGGTGATGACGGCTCAGACTTTTCCTTTGTTATAAGTTTTGTTGGTTTTTCTGGTGATGGTGTCGTAGGTTTCTCAACAATATCTTTCTCTATCTTAAGCGTATCTACCTTGTCAGGTGATGACGGCTCAGACTTTTCCTTTGTTATAAGTTTTGTTGGTTTTTCTGGTGAAGGTGTCGTAGGTTTCTCAACAATATCTTTCTCTATCTTAAGCGTATCTACCTTGTCAGGTGATGACGGCTCAGACTTTTCCTTTGTTATAAGTTTTGTTGGTTTTTCTGGTGATGGTGTCGTAGGTTTCTCAACAATATCTTTCTCTATCTTAAGCGTATCTACCTTGTCAGGTGATGACGGCTCAGACTTTTCCTTTGTTATAAGTTTTGTTGGTTTTTCTGGTGAAGGTGTCGTAGGTTTCTCAACAATATCTTTCTCTATCTTAAGCGTATCTACCTTGTCAGGTAATGACGGCTCAGACTTTTCCTTTGTTATAAGTTTTGTTGGTTTTTCTGGTGATGGTGTCGTAGGTTTCTTAACAATATCTTTCTCTATCTTAAGCGTATCTACCTTGTCAGGTGATGACGGCTCAGACTTTTCCTTTGTTATAAGTTTTGTTGGTTTTTCTGGTGATGGTGTCGTAGGTTTCTCAACAATATCTTTTTCTATCTTAAGCGTATCTACCTTTTCAGGATATGACGGCTCAGACTTTTCCTTTGTTATAAGTTTTGTTGGTTTTTCTGGTGAAGGTGTCGTACGTTTCTCAACAATATCTTTCTCTATCTTAAGCGTATCTACCTTGTCAGGTGATGACGGCTCAGACTTTTCCTTTGTTATAAGTTTTGTTGGTTTTTCTGGTGATGGTGTCGTAGGTTTCTTAACAATATCTTTCTCTATCTTAAGCGTATCTACCTTGTCAGGTGATGACGGCTCAGACTTTTCCTTTGTTATAACTTTTGTTGGTTTTTCTGGTGATGGTGTCGTAGATTTCTCAACAATATCTTTTTCTATCTTAAGCGTATCTACCTTTTCAGGATATGACGGCTCAGACTTTTCCTTTGTTATAAGTTTTGTTGGTTTTTCTGGTGATGGTGTCGTAGGTTTCTCAACAATATCTTTTTCTATCTTAAGCGTATCTACCTTTTCAGGATATGACGGCTCAGACTTTTCCTTTGTTATAAGTTTTGTTGGTTTTTCTGGTGATGGTGTCGTAGGTTTCTCAACAATATCTTTCTCTATCTTAAGCGTATCTACCTTGTCAGGTGATGACGGCTCAGACTTTTCCTTTGTTATAAGTTTTGTTGGTTTTTCTGGTGAAGGTGTCGTAGGTTTCTCAACAATATCTTTCTCTATCTTAAGCGTATCTACCTTGTCAGGTGATAACGGCTCAGACTTTTCCTTTGTTATAAGTTTTGTTGGTTTTTCTGGTGATGGTGTCGTAGGTTTCTCAACAATATCTTTTTCTATCTTAAGCGTATCTACCTTTTCAGGATATGACGGCTCAGACTTTTCCTTTGTTATAAGTTTTGTTGGTTTTTCTGGTGAAGGTGTCGTAGGTTTCTCAACAATATCTTTCTCTATCTTAAGCGTATCTACCTTGTCAGGTGATGACGGCTCAGACTTTTCCTTTGTTATAAGTTTTGTTGGTTTTTCTGGTGAAGGTGTCGTAGGTTTCTCAACAATATCTTTCTCTACCTTAAGCGTATCTACCTTGTCAAGTGATGACGGCTCAGACTTTTCCTTTGTTATAACTTTTGTTGGTTTTTCTGGTGATGGTGTCGTAGATTTCTCAACAATATCTTTTTCTATCTTAAGCGTATCTACCTTTTCAGGAGATGACGGCTCAGACTTTTCCTTTGTAATAAGTTTTGTTGGTTTTTCTGTTGATGGTGTCGTAGGTTTCTCAACAATATCTTTCCGTATTTTAAGCGTATCTACCTTGTCAGGTGATGACGGTTTGGACTTTTCCTTTGTTATAAGTTTTGTTGGTTTTTCTGGTGATGGTGTCGTAGGTTTCTCAACAATATCTTTCTCCATTTTAAGCGTATCTACCTTTTCAGGTAATGACGGCTCAGACTTTTCCTTCGTTATAAGTTTTGTTGGTTTTTCTGGTGATGGTGTCGTAGGTTTCTCAACAATATCTTTCTCTATTTTAAGCGTATCTACCTTTTCAGGAGATGACGGCTGAGACTTTTCCTCTGTTATAAGTTTTGTTGGTTTTTCTGGTGATGGTGTCGTAGGTTTCTCAACAATATCTTTCTCTATTTTAAGCGTATCTACCTTTTCAGGTAATGACGGCTCAGACTTTTCCTTTGTTATAAGTTTTGTTGGTTTTTCTGGTGATGGTGTTGTAGGTTTCTCAACAATATCTTTTTCTATCTTAAGCGTATCTACCTTGTCAGGTGATGACGGCTCAGACTTTTCCTTTGTTATAAGTTTTGTTGGCTTCTCTGGTGATGGTGTCGTAGGTTTCTCAACAATATCTTTTTCTATCTTAAGCGTATCTACCTTGTCAGGTGATGACGGTTTGGAATTTTCCTTTGTTATAAGTTTTGTTGGTTTTTCTGGTGATGATGTCGTAGGTTTCTCAACAATATCTTTTTCTATCTTAAGCGTATCTACCTTGTCAGGTGATGACGGTTTGGACTTTTCCTTTGTTATAAGTTTTGTTGGTTTTTCTGGTGATGGTGTCGTAGGTTTCTCAACAATATCTTTCTCTATTTTGAGCGTATCTACCTTTTCAGGAGATGACGGCTCAGACTTTTCTTTTGTTATAAGTTTTGTTGGTTTTTCTGGTGATGGTGTCGTAGGTTTCTCAACAGTATCTTTCTCTATCTTAAGCGTATCTACCTTGTCAGGTGATGACGGCTCAGACTTTTCCTTTGTTATAAGTTTTGTTGGCTTCTCTGGTGATGGTGTCGTAGGTTTCTCAACAATATCTTTTTCTATCTTAAGCGTATCTACCTTGTCAGGTGATGACGGTTTGGAATTTTCCTTTGTTATAAGTTTTGTTGGTTTTTCTGGTGATGGTGTCGTAGGTTTCTCAACAATATTTTTTCCTATCTTAAGCGTATCTACCTTGTCAGGTGATGACGGTTCGGACTTTTCCTTTGTAATCAATTTTGTTGGTTTTTCTGGTGATGGTGTCGTAGGTTTCTCAACAATATCTTTCTCTATCTTAAGCGTCTCTACCTTGTCAGGTGATGACGGTTTGGACTTTTCCTTTGTTATAAGTTTTGTTGGTTTTTCTGGTGATGGTGTCGTAGGTTTCTCAACAATATCTTTCTCTATTTTGAGCGTATCTACCTTTTCAGGAGATGACGGCTCAGACTTTTCTTTTGTTATAAGTTTTGTTGGTTTTTCTGGTGATGGTGTCGTAGGTTTCTCAACAGTATCTTTCTCTATCTTAAGCGTATCTACCTTGTCAGGTGATGACGGCTCAGACTTTTCCTTTGTTATAAATTTTGTTGGTTTCTCTGGTGATGGTGTCGTAGGTTTCTCAACAATATCTTTTTCTATCTTAATCGTATCTACCTTGTCAGGTGATGACGGTTTGGACTTTTCCTTTGTAATAAGTTTTTCTGGTGATGGTGTCGTAGGTTTCTCTACAATAGCTTTCTCTATTTTAAGCGTATCTACCTTTTCGGGAGATGACGGCTCAGACTTTTCCTTTGTTATAAGTTTTGTTGGTTTTTCTGGTGATGGTGTCGTAGGTTTCTCAACAATATCTTTTTCTACCTTAAGCGTATCTACCTTGTCAGGTGATGACGGCTCAGACTTTTCCTTTGTTATAAGTTTTGTTGGATTTTCTGGTGATGGTGTCGTAGATTTCTCAACAATATCTTTCTCCATTTTAAGCGTATCTACCTTTTGAGGTAATGACGGCTCAGACTTTTCCTTCGTTATAAGTTTTGTTGGTTTTTCTGGTGATGGTGTCGTAGGTTTCTCAACAATATCTTTCTCTATTTTAAGCGTATCTACCTTTTCAGGAGATGACGGCTGAGACTTTTCCTCTGTTATAAGTTTTGTTGGTTTTTCTGGTGATGGTGTCGCAGGTTTCTCAACAATATCTTTCTCTATTTTAAGCGTATCTACCTTTTCAGGTAATGACGGCTCAGACTTTTCCTTTGTTATAAGTTTTGTTGGTTTTTCTGGTGATGGTGTCGTAGGTTTCTCAACAATATCTTTCTCTATTTTAAGCGTATCTACCTTTTCAGGAGATGACGGCTCAGACTTTTCCTTTGTTATAAGTTTTGTTGGTTTTTCTAGTGATGGTGTCGTAGGTTTCTCAACAATATCTTTCTCTATTTTAAGCGTATCTACCTTTTCAGGTAATGAGGGCTCAGACTTTTCCTTTGTTATAAGTTTTGTTGGTTTTTCTGGTGATGGTGTCGTAGGTTTCTCTACAATATCTTTCTCTATTTTAAGCGTATCTACCTTTTCAGGAGATGACGGCTCAGACTTTTCCTTTGTTATAAGTTTTGTTGGTTTTTCTAGTGATGGTGTCGTAGGTTTCTCAACAATATCTTTCTCTATTTTAAGCGTATCTACCTTTTCAGGTAATGAGGGCTCAGACTTTTCCTTTGTTATAAGTTTTGTTGGTTTTTCTGGTGATGGTGTCGTAGGTTTCTCAACAATATCTTTCTCTATTTTAAGCGTATCTACCTTTTCAGGTAATGACGGCTCAGACTTTTCCTTTGTTATAAGTTTTGTTGGTTTTTCTGGTGATGGTGTCGTAGGTTTCTCAACAATATCTTTCTCTATTTTAAGCGTATCTACCTTTTCAGGTGATGACGGCTCTGACTTTTTCTTTGTTATAAGTTTTGTTGGTTTTTCTGGTGATAGTGTCGTATGTTTCTCAACAATATCTTTCTCTATTTTAAGCGTATCTACCTTTTCAGAAGATGACGGCTCAGACTTTTCCTTTGTTATAAGTTTTGTTGGTTTTTCTGGTGATGGTGTCGTAGGTTTCTCAACAATATCTTTCTTTATTTTAAGCGTATCTACCTTTTCAGGTGATGACGGCTCTGACTTTTCCTTTGTTATAAGTTTTGTTGGTTTTTCTGGTGATAGTGTCGTATGTTTCTCAACAATATCTTTCTCTATTTTAAGCGTATCTACCTTTTCAGAAGATGACGGCTCAGACTTTTCCTTTGTTATAAGTTTTGTTGGTTTTTCTGGTGATGGTGTCGTAGGTTTCTCTACAATATCTTTCTCTATTTTAAGCGTATCTACCTTTTCAGGAGATGACGGCTCAGACTTTTCCTTCGTTATAAGTTTTGTTGGTTTTTCTGGTGATGGTGTCGTAGGTTTCTCAACAATATCTTTCTCTATTTTAAGCGTATCTACCTTTTCAGGAGATGACGGCTGAGACTTTTCCTCTGTTATAAGTTTTGTTGGTTTTTCTGGTGATGGTGTCGCAGGTTTCTCAACAATATCTTTCTCTATTTTAAGCGTATCTACCTTTTCAGGTAATGACGGCTCAGACTTTTCCTTTGTTATAAGTTTTGTTGGTTTTTCTGGTGATGGTGTCGTAGGTTTCTCAACAATATCTTTCTCTATTTTAAGCGTATCTACCTTTTCAGGAGATGACGGCTCAGACTTTTCCTTTGTTATAAGTTTTGTTGGTTTTTCTAGTGATGGTGTCGTAGGTTTCTCAACAATATCTTTCTCTATTTTAAGCGTATCTACCTTTTCAGGTAATGAGGGCTCAGACTTTTCCTTTGTTATAAGTTTTGTTGGTTTTTCTGGTGATGGTGTCGTAGGTTTCTCAACAATATCTTTCTCTATTTTAAGCGTATCTACCTTTTCAGGTGATGACGGCTCTGACTTTTCCATTGTTATAAGTTTTTTTGGTTTTTCTGGTGATGGTGTCGTAGGTTTCTCAACAATATCTTTCTCTATTTTAAGCGTATCTACCTTTTCAGGAGATGACGGCTCAGACTTTTCCTTTGTTATAAGTTTTGTTGGTTTTTCTAGTGATGGTGTCGTAGGTTTCTCAACAATATCTTTCTCTATTTTAAGCGTATCTACCTTTTCAGGAGATGACGGCTCAGACTTTTCCTTTGTTATAAGTTTTGTTGGTTTTTCTAGTGATGGTGTCGTAGGTTTCTCAACAATATCTTTCTCTATTTTAAGCGTATCTACCTTTTCAGGTAATGACGGCTCAGACTTTTCCTTTGTTATAAGTTTTGTTGGTTTTTCTGGTGATGGTGTCGTAGGTTTCTCAACAATATCTTTCTCTATTTTAAGCGTATCTACCTTTTCAGGAGATGACGGCTCAGACTTTTCCTTTGTTATAAGTTTTGTTGGTTTTTCTAGTGATGGTGTTGTAGGTTTCTCAACAATATCTTTCTCTATTTTAAGCGTATCTACCTTTTCAGGTAATGAGGGCTCAGACTTTTCCTTTGTTATAAGTTTTGTTGGTTTTTCTGGTGATGGTGTCGTAGGTTTCTCAACAATATCTTTCTCTATTTTAAGCGTATCTACCTTTTCAGGTAATGACGGCTCAGACTTTTCCTTTGTTATAAGTTTTGTTGGTTTTTCTGGTGATGGTGTCGTAGGTTTCTCAACAATATGTTTCTCTATTTTAAGCGTATCTACCTTTTCAGGTGATGACGGCTCTGACTTTTCCTTTGTTATAAGTTTTGTTGGTTTTTCTGGTGATAGTGTCGTATGTTTCTCAACAATATCTTTCTCTATTTTAAGCGTATCTACCTTTTCAGGTAATGACGGCTCAGACTTTTCCTTTGTTATAAGTTTTGTTGGTTTTTCTGGTGATGGTGTCGTAGGTTTCTCAACAATATCTTTCTCTATTTTAAGCGTATCTACCTTTTCAGGTGATGACGGCTCAGACTTTTCCTTTGTTATAAGTTTTGTTGGTTTTTCTGGTGATAGTGTCGTAGGTTTCTCAACAATATCTTTCTCTATTTTAAGCGTATCTACCTTTTCAGGAGATGACGGCTCAGACTTTTCCTTTGTTATAAGTTTTGTTGGTTTTTCTGGTGATGGTGTCGTAGGTTTCTCAACAAAATCTTTCTCTATCTTAAGCGTACCTACTTTGTCAGGTGATGAAGGTTCGGAATTTTCTTTTGTAATAAGTTGAGATGGTTTTTCCGGTGATGGTGTCGGAGGTTTTCTAACAATATCTTTGTTTGTCTTAAGCGTATCTACTTTTTCAAGTGATGAAGTTTCAGACTGTTTTGTTATTTGTATTTGCTTTGCATATATCTTCTGGAAGTTCTCAGATGATACAGATTTATATTTATCACCAACATCCTCGTCCTTTACAACCTTTTTCACATCCTCAAATAAAATTGGCGTTAATTTTCCAGTTGTAAGAGCTTTGAAAGGTTTTTGATGTGGAACTGATGTAACTACAAGTTCTTTTTTTTGTACTGTTAAAACGCTAATGTCTTTTAAATATAACGTTTCTTTTGTGTTTTCGATTTCTGTTTGTTTTGATACAGACACAACATTTTCTTTTATGTCAAGTTTATCGTGTTCTTCAGACATTGACTTTTTAGATTTTTCAATTGTTATTTGTTCTAGTGATAGAGTTTTTGGTTTTTCAACGTGTTCATCCACATTTTCTGAAAAAACTGATTTAATTTTTATTGTTTTTTTATCTTTTATCAATTGATTTGTTGGCAGTGATGATATTACGCTTGCAATATGTTCATCTGCTTTGAATATTATTAGTTTTTCCGGCATTTGTAATTCTGATTTATTTGTTGTAACTTGTTTTTCAATTGTGTCTGATAATGTTGTTTCCTGTTTTTCTTCAAGATCTGGTTTTGTTGAAAGAGTTTTAGAATCAAACATTTCTTTTTTTGAAGTTTCTTGCATTTTTTCAGTTGTTTTGCTTTCGTCAAAAAATGTCGGCTGTTTTTCCATTGGATAGTTTTCTAATTTTTCAGACATTAGTGGCTGTAGAAGTTCAGCTTGCTCTATCAGCTTTTTTTGTTTTTTTGGTGATGTTGTTGAACTTTTGGTTGCACTTTTGTCAATTTCAGAAATATTTTTATCGACAATATCACCTATTTGTGATAAATATAATGTCTCTTTATTAGCTTCTTCTTTGGTTTGTTTCACTTTTTCCGGTTTTATGGGAATGGATACAACTTTTTCACTTTGTTCAACAAGTTTTCTTTGGTCTGTTTTTGTTTCTTTTGAAATATGACATTCTGAGTATGAATCAAAAAGATCGGATTTATAATTTTCAAAAATTTTTTTCTTTTCTTTAACACTAAGTGCAATCGTGTCTTCTTTTTTTGGTAGTTCTTCTTTAATTTCTTCTAAACTACCCATTTGCTCATGCGAAATGGAAGAAACAATTGAAATTAATTGTCCTTCAGGAGTTGGAGTAAGATCTGGTTTAAGAACTTTAACATCGTCTCTAATTTGTAAAGTAGCTTCTAAAACTTCCGACATAAGTTTTTGCACTTGCTTCTCTGATAGTTCCGGAATTTTTTTTGTTGGTTTTTCTAAATGTAACTCTCGTTTAGCAATACCTGATTCTTTGTCTAGCGTCGTTGTTCTATGAGATTCAACTAATTGTGCAGATGTAAATGTTGATTTGAGAGTCATTGATTTATCTTTGATATTATGAGGTTGTTCTTTTTCTATTTCAAGTTGCGGAATTATTTCTAATTTTTGTCCGGTTTTTTTTTCTATTTCTTCTTTTATATTATGAGGATTTCTTTCGATTACATGTTGATGCGTTTGTTCCATTTTTTCGCTGACTTTTTCTTCTTCTTCGATAACATAGGGTTCTTCTTTATCTATTTCAAGAAGAGGCATTTGTTCTGATTCTTGGCAAAGTTTTTCTTCTATTTCTAAAGCTTTACCAGCGGCATGCTCAACAATATGGCTTTGATTTAGGAAAATTTTGAACATTTCTTTGTTCACATCTGACGGAGTTTTTGCCGGGGAGTCATCTTGTTGTATTGGCGATGGTGTCTTGTGTTTAACAACAATTTTTTGACAAAGTGGTTCATCAACTGGTTCAGTTGATTGAATAATTTTCTCTTCTGCGACAATTCCATCAGTTAAATCTTTAGAATCAATAATCTCATCAAAAACAATTTGTTCTTCTATGTGTTTCAAGCATTCGCTCAGCTGTTTTTCAGTGTAAACTGTTGTTTCAGTATGTGTGATGGTTTTTTTAGGAGTACTTTCTTGTGATTTTGATATAAGCTCTTCAAAAAGCGCACGTTTATCTTTAACCGATTTTGTTTCAATTTCATCGTCTGCTTGAAAGCCGTTTATTTCTTCAGTTGTATTCAATTTTATAGTTGTTTCTATATTCAATTTTTCTTTCTTAATTGAAGTTTCTTCTAAATCATCAAGCTCACTAGATCCAGAAAAGATTTTGTGCAATTCAGCAATTTTTCGACCAACGTGTTTTGTGTGTGTACTGTGTTTAGGTTTAAAGTCTTCTTCTAATGATTTATCGTAGTCGTCATCAATCTGTGCCAGAGTTTCATTGGAGCCTTTAAAATCTTCTTCTTTCATACTACTAATTTCATCTTCAGAATCAATATACTCTTTCTTTTTCTTCAATATATGTGAGGGTGATTTAAACTGTTGCTCAATCAGTTTGATTTTGGCTTTAACATCGCCAGATCCGCGTCTTGTTTTAAGGATTTCATCATCTTTTATTTTATCTGAAACGGAAATAGGACTTTCTTCGGGTTTAATTGGACTATTTGATGCATCTTTTGTATCAATTTGATCAGTAAGAGTGGCAGCTTCTGATGTGTCAATTTGAGATATTGCAACGGAACATGATTCGGGGAATTCTATAGGGCTAGTGTTTGCGTCAACAAATTGTATATCTTCTTCAAAATCGATTTCTTGTGGAAGACTTTCATCAGCTTGAATTGGACTCAAGCCAGCATCCGTACATTCATACTCTTCTAATTCAATATCTACAGCCGTATCTGCTTCTTGACCATACAAAATATCACAGGGTTTTGCCAAAGGGCTAGTTATAGTTTCAGTAATGGTACCTCTTGTCAAAGAGATACCAGTATCAGTCACATGGTGCGAGTTACTTTCGGTATGCAAAGAATCTTCTTGCTGTTCGTCGTTATCATACGTATATATTAATTTAGTACCGCTAAAATTCACAGTCTCTTCACGTCTTTTTTGCACAGCTTCAGTCTCATTCGATGGAGCAATGATATAGGCAGTTTTATCCATTGTTCTCGGTTTTTTCTCTGTTGTGTTCGTTACACCAACATCTACAGTTTCAGATGTTTCAACACCAGACTCATCCCGTCGTGTTGTTGTCACTGAAATATGAGATTGAGATTTAATAGAAATTTCTACGTCGTTAGTGCCATATAAAGTTAAACGACTTTCAGCAGTTGCTGAAGCCTCCTTGGTGCGAACTTCTTTTCGCCCTATTACAAGTTCTAAAGTAGGAGTTGGATTAACAATTGATCCAGTTTTTTTATTAATACTTTCTGGTGATGGTGCAATTTCTTTTTGTGTGAGTGGAGAAGTACTTCTATTCACTTGATTTGTGCAGCTAGTTTCAGAAAATTGAATTGCAATTTTTTTATCGGGTGTTGTTTTAACGTGGATTTCTTCTTTTGTTGGTAGTATTTTATCTTTACCACCACCGCCATGAATTCGTTCAACCGTTTTCTTTTCTTTTCTTTCCCAGTCTTCTGGTTTTTTCGAATCTTTCACACCTTTTTCTTCAGGTGTTGAGATATTTCTAATTAATTTAAGCTCACCTGGTCTAATACTAGGAGTATTAGGTGCTGAATCTAAATCTTCTGTTGAAGCTAAGCGTTTGCGTGGAGATGTAAAAAGTTTTTCTTGGTGTTGGTAGTATTGTCGAACATTGTGGTATGAAGTCACTTCTTCAAAATTAATATTTTCGATTCCTTTACCTTCATCATCCGATGTCAGAGTTTCCAGCAGACATTGGTCTTCACGAAAACCGTCAGTATCCAAAGAATCGTCGTCGTCTTGTGGAGAAGCTGACGTTGCTGTTGCAAGGAACAAAATAAAAGACTAGGAGGGACAGTGTTCAAAACTTTTTTGTTTTTATTTTGGTACCAGTGCAACAGGTTTGTTTTGTCCATTTTGATTGTTCAGAAAATAAATCATTATTTATATAAATTAATAGACCTCTTCCATACATGAGATAGATGATTACTAAGAAAGGTCTAGAGATGGAAATGGTATGGATTTAAGATAAGGAAACGACAGCTATCTCAATAATAATAGTAATAAAAAATATGACATAATAAGAATATGAAGCGCCGGCGAAATCATTCCGCAATTCTAGAAGCTTTTCTACGATATTTGTTCCAAATTTTTGTACAGAAAGCAGTATAAACAGTAATGTTTTAAATGCCCAAACTAGCAAAAATCAAAACTAACAAAAATCACTAACCTTTGTATAGCCTTTGCTACACGAAGCCCGAGGCCGCGAAAAGACCCAAAAAATAACACAACCACCGCCAACTCTTTTTATTCAAATCTTAAGCATGATTAATTATTGATCTAAATCATCATGATTAAGAAATGATAAAAAAGTTGCTACATGCATTGGAAAAATAATATACATTTTAAATCCTAAGATGGAGTTTGCATAATGGTTTCAAAAGCCAACATTCAGGAATATAAAGGACAGTTATTTTTGTATACAAAATAATTATTGGTTAATATAAATTTTAATATTATTTGAGACTTTGTTCATCAATATTTTAACTAGTTTGTAGAGAAGACAAATGTTTTTTGTTTTGGTGTCTTCAAATTGTTAACTGTTCATTGGTTAGTTAACAGACTAACAGTTTTTAACGAGTTTTTAGTCGGTTTTTATAGCTTTATACAGTTATTCAAACACGTTAATTAATTAACAGTTTATTATTTACAATTAATTGGATAACTTTCTTTCAAGTTTTTTGTCAGTTGTTTTAACAAATTCTTAGCAGTTATTTAAAAATAACAAAATAACTATACGCCGTTATTAATTTATAATGGCTTAAAGAGTTTGATAAGTGATAGCCATTACGGTTTATATAATCCATTATTTTTTTACTTGATAGATTAACTGTCATCAACTGTGTCTTCTAATTGCTGCTATTTTAAGTTTATTATTTTAAATTTTTAAATATTATTTTCAAAAAAAAAACAATCTAACAGCTAAAGCATACTTTAATTGTTTAATAGATAAATATTTAGTAAATAATAATTAACTGATTAAACTATTTTTTTTATGTAAAAACTTAAATGAGTGACAGTTATTATTCTACCAAATAACAGATTTTTAACGCTTATTAGCAGTTTTTAACAGCTTTAAAGCAGTTGTCTAAACATGCTATTGACAATTATTTAATAGATTAGTTTTTGTAGAAAACTTAAGAATAATTAAGTTATTAATGCCAATCAACCGTGGAGCTATTACTGATAAACCCACTTATAATTATCCGTTCAAATAATTGGATTAACATTCTCACAAGTTTATTTCAATACAACTTAATACAAATGTATTGAAAATTTTTGATTGAATCAAAAAGTTAAATTATCACAGTCATTATCCGTTATCAACTGCAACTCCTAAAGCAATTAACAAAATTAATAATAAATTGTTTTTGAACCGTTTTTAACAGCTTTTTGCAAGTTATTTTAACAACTTCTTAACACTTATTCAAAAATAACAGAATAGGTAAAAACTGTTTTGAATTTTTGTAAGGTTTAAAGTGTTTAATAAGTGATAACCATTACGGTTTATATTATAATTGTAATAGATTATTTTACATTCTATTATTTTATTTGTTTTACTGCTGCTGTTTTGGGGTTATCTTTTTAAATCTTTAACTGTCACTTTGAAAAGAAAACCAAATCTTATTCTCAAAGCACGCATTAATTGTTCATGGGTTAAATATTTGAGATAAAATTTGTAATTAATAATTATCCGATCGATTTATTTGTATTTTTTGAAGTACAAATTTTAGTGAGTAACAGTTGATATTGTATCAAATAACAAACTCCTAACAGTTTTCAACGGGTTTTAACAGCTTTATAACAGTTGTTCAAGCACGTTCTTGACAATTATTTAATAGTTTAGTTTTTATAATTAACTTAACGTTTACTTGCCAATAACGTCAATAATGCCAATTAACCGTTGAGCTATTACATATATAAACCGACTTAACAGTTCAAATAATTGAATTAACATTCTTACAATTGCATTGGAACAAGTCTGTTTCAATGCAATTTTTTCTAAATGTATCGAAAACTGTTGGATGAATCTAACAGTTAAGTTAATTATTACCCCGTTATCAACAGCTTTTGAAACAGTTAGGAGCGTTAATAATTTTAAAATTACTAATTGTTCCTAAATATTTAATTGTTTATGAGTTAAGTCAACAGATTTCTAACAATTTTTAACAGATTTATTGTTTATAACAGCTTTATAGCAGTTCTTCCAGCCCGTTTTTAACAGTTTTTTTATTATATAACTTGTAACGTTTAAGCCTATTAGCAGTTGAGCTATCACAAATAAACTGACTTATAATTAACCGTTCAAATAATTACATTAACCGCCTCATGAGAGTGTTCTACAATTTTTTTTAAATTTTTGTAGTTCAAATGTTTTAAGAAATTTTGTTGAATCTAAGAGTCAAATTATCACAATTATTACCTATTATCAGCAACAACTTTTAAAACACTTGACAGTATCAATAATGAAATTAAGCTCCCAGTTACAGTTTTCTTAAAAAATAACTGATTTCAAGATAGTTGACTGTTTTTAAACCGTTTTAACAGCTTCTTGCCAATTATTTTAACAATTTTTTAACGGTTATTTAAAATATAAATATGGATAAATCTCGTCACTGTTTTTTCAATGATTTAAAGTGTTTAATAAGTGATAGCTACTCCTGTTTATATAGTCTATTACTTGTTTTAATTTATTGATTAACTGTCATCAATTGTGGGTTCTAACTGTTGCTGTTTTGGCATTATTATTTTAAATGTTTAAATATTACTTTGAAAAAGAAATCTAAATCTATTATTCAAAGTACTCAATAGTAGCTTAACGGTTAAATATTTGACAGTCAGTTTGTAACTAATAATAAATCGATCAAAGTATTTGTATTTTTGAAGTGAACATTTTAACGAGTGGCAGTTAATAATTTACAAAATTACAGTTATCGTTTAAAATCTCTAAATAGTTGATCTCTTTCATTTACTAGCAATAACTGTCAATAATTTAACTTCTACTACCTTCAAAAAATAATACTTAGAACAGTCAGCTGTTTGGTATTTAACACGTTCCAACTGTTGCTTGATTCAATAAAATATATTTCTATAATTGAACAAGTTTTGAACAGTTTAAAAGGGCGAAAGTTATTGGATTATGTTTAATATTTTAACAGTTAATGGTTAGTTGTTTAGCTAATTATCTTTAACTTTATTACATTGACAATACCGAAAGACTCTCACGGCTCAAAGTTTTTCATTGATTTACATCTTTCGTAAAAAAACTTGTCAAAATATTTAAAAAAGTTGTCAACGTTTTGCAGGAGAACATTGGAACAACAAAATAGGGGTAAGTTTATTTTCTATTAAGTTTTGTCTCTAGTGTGGTTCGCACGTCTAGTTACCGTGCCTGTTTTCACCCCTATTTTCTTGTCTTGATGACGCCTCTATATTTTTAAACATTTCAATTTCTGTAAAATGTCAATTTTTCATTTCCTAAATACAATTTATTTCGCTTTATTCCAAAAATATTAGGAAATTAACTTAAAAAAGTATGAATCACCAAGTTTAAAGATTAAATTCATAATAACTACTCAAACAACTTGAGTAATATTTATTTAATATAACAAAACACATTATCTCTCACTATATTTGTCTCAAATAATATTATTTAAGTTAACATATAAGATTATAATAGTTAATTAAAACTATTAAGCTTTTCATATTCCTTGTTTCTACATTTTAATATATTTTAGTTGATTGAAGATTTTGATTTTTAATAATATTCTTAAACTTATATACGGTGCGTTCATAAAGTATTTAGATCAATTTCTGCTGCGCAATTTAACTTTACGTTTTTACAGTCGTTGAAAGTGTGATCGCGCTGTCGAAGGTCACACCTCTTTCCAATAATACACGACACGCCTGTATCTGTGTATGAACTAATCAAAAAATGTACCTGTGTTCATTATTTGATAGCAAGAGCTCATAATAACACGTTGGGCTTTGCGTCATCTGGCTCGCGACACCAAGCTTGAAAGTTGTCTTGGATTGTAAGAGTTTTCAATTTTATAATAATTTGGAGTTACATATATTTAAAGTAAAATACGCCCAAATTTGTACGATAGAATAATCTTGATAAGGGCCATATTGCATTTTAAGTTAGAGCGGGGGGTTGGTTTTGGCACCCCTGGAAAGGCAGAGTAGCAGTAGCAATTAGTGCACCGAGAGGTAGAGCAGAAAAGGTTTTCGTGTGGTCGGTCGAGCGTTGTGTATATTGTTGAACTGGCCATTGTTTATACAGATAGACAACGTGTGCTGTTGTTGTTGCTAATAATAATGTGTTGTTTTATGATATAATTACAAGAGGAATATGAATTCAGTGCCGACACCCTGGGTTTGAAGGAATAATGAGTAAAGTATTATTGATGAGCTATAATATACCGGTAGCATAAATATGTATTGAAACGGTTAATATGAAAATCCGCGGCAGAAACTATAGTTTAATGCCTGGGATACGGTCTATGCGGCGTTACATCTCTGACTGTTCGGTTGGACTTCCATGACGTCTGTACACATATTGCTATCCGGGCTCTCTACTTTCTCGAAAAGTGGCGAAGGGTTAGAGGGTGAGCTAGAACTCGTTAACCGGTATGGTTATGTACCTGTCAGAACAGAAAGGTTGTGAATTTTTTTTTGCTGGCATGACAGAGTGATGCGTACTGTCCTTAGGTTCTTCACTTATTAATCTTTATTTTATACCTTTTCTTATTACGCATTATTCCTGGACATTCTATTTCCTATAATTTGGCTGAGGCCTAGCCACACTGTCCACGTTGCTCCCGAACTAGGTACCGAAACAGTGAAAACATTATTGAGAACACGAGGCTAAAGAAAAAGGGTGAAGATTAAGTCAATCGAGTCCATGGAGTGGTTGTCAAAGTCCAATGAGCCTGGTGATGTCTCCCACCAGCAGTTCGTAAGAAAGAGAATCCTGCGAGGGAGAGAAAAGCCCCCGATAAGTTACTTTACAGGTATTAGAGACAAGTACGTTATGTGTGAATATGTTTTGTGTTATGCCCAATAGATTCGTCTGACTGCTCAAACGTTTCTATAACAATGAATATAGAAGAGTGAGTTGAAGTAGATTGTTGATGATGATGTAGCTGGTTGTTGCTATTCTGTACACTGTTTTCGAGTGAATATTTAATGGTAATAATCGTAAAACACAGCCATCCTGACAAATTTATGATAAAGAAGGATTTACCTGTTATTTACTTCAATTTATTTGTTGAAATTTAGCAAAACGTAAGATTAAAATAAGTAAGTCTTACAGGATATCTCAGTTATTCAGTTATCATTGACATATTATTACCGTAATACCGTTTAGAGGCTACATTGAAAATAAGTATTACTGAGACAGTGATTGAAATAATTTAGTGGTCGCAACTGGAAATAAATTCAAATATTTATTTCCAGTTCCATTACATTTGAGAGAAAAGATCCTAACTTAATACCTTGGTTGTTCAATCAGCGATATACGTTTTATCTCAATTTGTATCTATCAAAATTGACATCTGTTATTTAAAGTAACCTATATATGATGTAAAGTAGTTTCTAATAGATGTCGCTCGTTTTAACACTTCAATAAATTGAGAAAGACTCACAAATTTTTGTACCTTTTAAATTATAGTTATTAAACATAATTCTTATTTTTTATTTATTTACAATTAAACAAATCTAGATAGAAAAGATGTTCACATAAAACATTAAGGTACTACAAATTTTTTCACCAGTGGCGTATGTTGAATGATAATTTAATAAACTCTGCCATAATTTACGTACACTAGAAAAATTCAAGTATGTTTCATAACAAACACTTTTCTATTTTTTTTTTCTAATATCACATAAAAAGCTTGTAGTAGTTTTTAATGCAGATCCTTGAGTTATTTATCCCAAAAGCCATGCGGCATTATTAAATTGCAAAAAAAAAATCGTAAAAATCTTGTGTAAAAACATGAATAAAAAGCAAAATGTACATGTCAAACGGCCAAAAAAGCAAGTGTATTGAACAAGTAGTGTTGTAAGCAGTTTTCAACAAAAAGAAGAAAATAATAATAATAATAAAAGAGAATATGAACTTGATGATGGAAATACTAACACTGACGCTCACACAGATGATTTATTTTCTGCTATAGATTTTTCATCAATAAATTAAAGAATAGCCAATTAGTTGATATTGTATTAATTATATGTTATTAATTTGGTTGTTATTTGTTATTAAAGGCAAAAGCTTGTTGCACTAAAGCATCATTGCACACAATTACATACTAAAAACTTTTGTGTGTATGTGTGTTGTTCTAAATGACGAAAACGAAGAAGCAATGGACAAACAATTATCGTTTTCATCATTTAAAAAGGTGACGAGGAAAAAGGCTGAGGATAATAAAAAAAGATATCACAGAATTAAATACTCAACACAAAAATTCTAATATGGTCAACCAACTGCAAACTCCATGTTAATGTGGCATATCAAGGGATACATCATGATTTTCAATATAATATCACAAATACTCACCTTTTCTTGCTAGAAATATGACACAAAATAGCGCGAAGTAATGTTTTTAAGACAATAGCTCGCGAACTACTAACTGAATTTCCTTAAAACTAGTTCTAATCGACTTATTAGAAGCCATAAAGTCACGGAGAATTGAATTTAAGTTATTTAATTCTAAATCAATATCATATTCGTCATGTTACATTTAAAACCTTCATGCCTAAATGATTTTTATATTAATATATAACAAGTGTTTTTTTCTCTATTATTATAATTTTTTATAAAATTTTAAAATTTAGAGGCTATTGTCTAAAATCTAAACGACATTTAGAAACCAACCAAATAAGTCTTCACTTTGACCTAAAATCTAATCCAATTAAGTATAAATATTGATATGCCACATTTTGTACAAAAAACATTTTCGATATTATATTTTTCTGGTCATTGAAAAATACACATTTTGCGAAACGTTTCTTGCACAATATTCCTAAAGAAGCGCTGCACTTTATAATTCAAGCAAAGTGTCTTAATTCTTTTTTTGACAATGGCTTACCTTGGATGGTCACTGTTTCTTCTTTTATGATGAAGTCTGCTGGACTCGGTGGGGGAGTTTTTGAGACTTTTGGTGATTTTGGATCTGGAAGATATTCCAAAAAATTATTTAGTTACTTTTGAAATTTTAAAAGCATTTAGTTATTTTTCTTTTTTTTGAGAAAATTTTACAAGCTAAATTAAAACCAGTACATATATGTTATTATGTTATTCTACCAGTATAATTATACCAATTATGTTATTCTACGGAGTTGATTTTCTGACAGTATGATTGAAAAAAACCGCACTCAAATCGATCTATTCCTTTGTGAGTTAGGATACTTCAGATTCAGACAAACATGCATACATAGGCTTTAAAATTGCAAGTTGGGTCATCCGTTAAAATAAAAAACTAATTGTAATATACAAAATGTGAGCTGTTACGTGACGCTTAACATCGAAATTATTTTGTACAAGTAATAGGCATAAAACAATAGATTACGACAGGAATCTAAATATGGCTTGCATAAAGACCACGGTATGAAAGCTTACAAAGTTCAATTGGTCTACCAACTAAAGCCTCATGACCATTCGATTGCGTTTTTGCTTCGCCCAATGGGTTGAAGATTATATAAAATATTATATAATATTGCTTATTTATAATATAAATAACCAATATTGAATAATGTATAAGCAGTTATTCTCATCGCATTGCTTGGTGCTTTTTTCATTTTATGCGTACGCTTACAGCAGATATCACAAAACAGATATATTTTACCATGTGCATACCTTTACCTATATCTGGTTGACTATATCCAAATATCGTCAAAACTTCAACACCACACAAACCGTTTCTTAATGAAAACGAGTGTATTAATGACGTCTTTTAATACATTCTCTTTTAGAAGCAAGAACTCATTACTTTTAGCCGCAGAATCAATTCATACTCATATGTGATCATTCATAAGAAACTAACAATTTTATATTAACGCTAGGTGAAGACCGGTAAAAAAGTTGTAAATAATCATAACTTACCATCTGTAGACAAGACCTTGGTGAGTATTCCCTTCGTTGTCTCAAATCTCTGCGTAACTTGGTCAGCTAATGCAAGCGGTTTCTCCTCATCAACGGCATCCGAAACCGTCGTCGTCTGAATTATAACTAAAGACGGCGGTGTGGTTTTTGTTTCTTCAGCCGTTTCTGTTGGAGTAACACTATAAACTTTTTGTTCAACTTCTGCAATCTTATTTTCCACCAAACTCTGTCGTTTAATAGAACTAATCTCCTGAACGATTTCGACGCGTTGCGAAGATGCCGGAACAGTTCTATCAACGGACAACCGTTCCTCAATTTGATGTCTTCGTTCTGTCACAGTTTTATTAAAATCTTCCTCTTCGGATATTGTTTCTTCAACGATTTTTTCTTCAGCTGAATATTTATCAATGGATTGTTGTGTTGGTAATGATGGTTCTTCTGGAGTTTTCGATGGATCTTCTTTAAGTTTTTTCGGTTCTATGCTAACTTTAGTAATCAGTCTCTGTTTTTCAATTTCTTTAATAGTATGACCAGGTGAGTAGTCGGCGTTCAGGCACTGGGGTATTATGTCTTCTCTTCCAATTCGTCTAAGTGCACTTTCTAGAATATTTGCTTGCGTTTTATTGCTCGCTTGCGATAACCACATTCTTAACATACATTGTGCTTGTTTGGCAATACTTTCAGGGTATTCAGACTTTATCACATTGATTTCAGATGTTGATAATCCTAACTGAGCAGCCAAAGGTACCCAATCATCACCTAACAAATTGCTCATATCAGCCAATCTAGGATCTGGTCTATAATAGTCAAAGTTTTCATTCGCAAACATTTGTTTTTTAATTGGTTCAGAATCAGTTAACGAAATCGTATCAGCGACAATATCATCTGGCAAAACAATATTCAATATACAAATAGGTTGTTGGGGAGGTTCTCCTTTTGGAAGTTTTGGTTCGCGCATAAACAAACAACGACTAACAGCTTCGGCATGCTGATCTTTTACACGAACCGAAAATGGAAGCCGATTTTCTCGAAACGCTCTAAAGGAAAATTGCAACTGTTCACCACTTTTTGTAATTGGTACTAAATTTCCGGCAAATTCGATATATTGAGGTTTGCCTTCGAGCACTTCAACATCCCTACTTTTAGCCACTTCAGTAAAATGTTCTTGATGCTCTAACGTCTTATCTTCTTTATCGTCTGTCATACAAAACACACGTAGACGAGCTTCTAGAGGATCCACTCGCTTGGCAAACACCACGAATTTCGCCATAAAAGGAACGTGAATGGCCTCCCTAAAACAAATAATGTCAAAAGTCAGTAATGACTTATGCCCATATTACAAAAAATATTTTCAGGCAATAAGGAATATCATTATTTGACAATTATTGACCTGACAAAAAGTGATGACCACATTTTAAACTCTTCAGAAAGTCGCAACACATTCTTATTTGTGCTTACATTTACTCAAGTGCCTACTACTTTCGTAATATGGTAAAAATAGCAACATCTATTAGAATTTTGTACATTTACTTTTACAATTACTATGAGTTTTTTTCAAAAACAAATAAAAAAATAGAAATGTAAACGTTAACTTTATATTTTTAATAAGACTAATTAAGTAAAGTTAAGAACTGAATACTTATATATGTCGAAAAAATATCAATTTTTCTTACATTTTTTAAGCAAGATGATTCAAAAAAAAATTTTAGTCTTCACAAAGGTTGAAATATTTGAAAATTAAATTAAATGTTCGTAGTAACCCATACAGTGTCACTTTGACAACATTTTGCAATTAAGTAAAAAAAAAATTGAAACAGCTGTTTTATAGTATTATAATTATACATTATTGATAGGAACTTTATTTTTCACATAAATCTGCCATTATTTTCAAATTTCATATCAAAGAAATCCGTTCTTCAAACTATTACAGAAAAAGAGATTTATAATTTTAAATCATTCAATATAAATGTAAATAGTTAATAATTTGAAAGTTTTTTGGGTAATACATATACTAGTCCATTAGTAGTTCTAGAATATGTCTAGAAGATGTTCTACTTTATATGTGCTTCGTTTGACATTTTTTGACTATTGGTCATTATCTCCTTATATGTTTGCTATTCGCTTTGTCTACAAATTTTGTAGATTTTATGACAATAAAGCTTATTATTATTATTATATAATAGCATTTTTAATAATAACAAAATAACTCTTTTTAACCGTCCTTAAAAAAAGGAAAGATTCTTATTTTAACTTATGGGTCGCTCGGTGACCAGGTGGCTGAAGATAGTGCGTTCAGAGCCTGAATGAGTGGCGTAAGTTCAAGTTCCACCTGCATGGGAGTCTTTTTCTGATGATAAGACGATGGCTTTCATCTGGCCATTGATGTTTGTAAATTTGCAAAGCACAATAGATCAAAAATATTTCAATGCAATATCCCTGTTACCACAGAACATTAGTTCCAATTGAACCAATTTTCATAATTCTTTATTTTATTTCTAGTTTATTTAATAAATTCAAATAAACAAAAAACAATATAATAAAATAAATAAAATAATAATTAATTATATTATTTGAAAGGTTTTTTTTTTAGTTTGTTTAATTATTATTTAGTATAATCATAGTTATAGACTATTGACAAAAACTTTAATTTTTTTTTGACAATTACAAAGTTGTTTAACATCTAAAATGCTATAATTTGAATTATTGTATTACATACAGTATATTTTTAAGTTTTAACTGGAATATACCAGGCGTTCAGCGTTACTAAAAAGTACTTAATTTTTTTTGCAAAAAAAAATTAAGATATATGCAAAATTATTACAAAAAATAAAAAATTATTTATGAAATTCAAAATATTTGTTATTAATTTTATAATTATGTAACTTTAAAAAAAATTAGAGTTTTTCTAACTCAAATAAAACAATTTTGCTGAGTTTTGATGGCTGTTTTATACCATATGCGAGAGTTTTTGATTTTTATAATAATTTATATCTATATTTAAAGTAGAAGATTTATGCGTCGTTATAGCAAATTTATTCAACCAAGTAATTGTTGGGTCTTACTGACAAGTTCCAATAAGAACTGGTCTGAGTCGGAATCTACAAATCTTGTTTGGAATAGATTTGTTTCGACTTTATTATTTGGAAAATCAATTAAAAAAAATAGTTATTTGTTTTACAAGTGTTGAAAAGCGAATTTTTCATGCGAGTGTTTAAGTTACGCACGAGGCCGTAGGCCGAGTGTGTATTAACACGAGCATGAAAAAAGCTTTTCACACGAGTACAACATAATGTTTTTTCTACGACCATTCAATAAACTACAACATTTAACAAAAGAACCAATTTATTACATATTAATGTCAAAATATCAAAATGAATGCCATATGATTAGGTATGGCATTCATTCTATCATGTCATTTGTCAATTATGTTCTTTTCACACAGATCTTTCACTTTTCACACAGAAACGTCACTTTTCATTCGAGTTTTGCGTTAGCAATGAAAAGATGAACTTAACAAGGATATATGTAAAGCGAGTTTAGCATAGTGGTCGTAGAAAAAGTACTTTACCTGTAAAGTTCAGTAGCCATTTTGGTAGCATCTCCAACATTTCGACAATCCATTAGCCAAAATCTTGCCGATACTGTCGTTGTAAATGAAACACAATCATTAACGAAATTTAAAGGCGTTGATCCTGTCACATCTTCCCATTGAGCTCTAGTTGTTCCACCTTTAAATTAGAAAATTTTTTCAACCCCGATGACTTACAATTATTACAATCTAAACGATAATAATAGTAGTTGTGCGTTGCTCAATTTGCAAAACATAGTCTATTTACGATGTTTTTGTGCATCTTGTGGAGGCAAAACAATTCACAAATCTATCAAAACATCATTAATAGAATATAATACAAATAATCAAAAAAATTCAAACGGCATAAACACTAGGAATAGAACATGCTGGAAATTAGGTTACAACAGATCAATTTTCTTCTGTTCTTTGCTCAGAGAAAAGCAAAAAGCGTTCCACATTCTCAGGCTATTCAGTTAATTTGTTTTTGAATTTATTGTGAAAGCAAATGCAGTGATTTTGACAAAATAAAAGCGGCAAAAGCAAAGCATTCGTATTTTGGTACGAACGGTTTCAGAAAAGACCAGTCGCGTGGCAACTAACTTCCGACCAAAATTAAAAACGCTGTGTGTTGGTTTTGGTTGTTATATAGTGTTGAGACATTCTACGACTGATCTGACAAGTCAATGGTTCAATAACATAGTCCAAAATTATAAATTAAAAATGAAATAGAGAAACAAAAAATTATTAAAATTTGTATACGAAATGGTCAACCTAACGGAAACAAAGTGAGCGATTTTTTCAATTTGTTTTAAAACGCCAGCTGAAAATCCTAATTTTTGACTATTGAGCACCAGCAAAATGAAAAAGTATTTTCAACTACTGTATTTTAACAAAAAAAAATTGAAATTTAACTTCTTAACTAAAACTTAGAAAAAGAATTCTAAAAATTAATGGATAACACGCAGTTTATTTCTTAACTGAACTACTAAAAGCTTGTCTTTAGATTTGTACCTATCAAAAAGTCACAATATCCCGTTCGATAACTGTAACTTGTAGTAAAACGTTTTATTTCAAGACGTTTTTGCAAACAAATTGTAAAAAATCCTAAAAATCAATTTGTTTCTTGTCTTTCAGTGGGCCACACTGTATACGTCAATTAGAGAAACCAAATTAGTAAAGTTGCAGCAAATCTATAATATAAGGTGAAAATTGCGATTTGTGTTTTGTGATTATATTAAATTAAAAATGAAATTACTAAAAGGCAAATTTAACAATTTTAAAATAATGCAAAAGTTCACAATTTTGGCAACCGTTTAAAAATTTAAAATTGCTAAATCGTGCACATCAGCATTGTTTAAATAACATTCCTTTTTGTTTGTTTAGAATTAAAAAATGATGAAATTAAAACAATTAAATTATAAATAAAAAAAATAATTTTCAAAAATAGATAATACATTCTAATAAAAAGGGGGGCAGCCCACAATATTATAATATGTAGTTAGTTACCTTTGAGAGATCTTTTCCGAAACACCCCTGGACACGCGCGTGAAATATCAATAAGTGGCGCATTAGTTTAATTAATGTTTTTAATGATATATAAGATACCTATGACGTCATTATGATCGTGGGAGCTTAGATGATGACGTCACAATGACGTCAATTTGAGGCTGGCAAACTTTACTTTAAAATCTATACTTAATTTATATCCTCCCAGAAGCTTATATTATAAATAATAGGAACGTTCATTTTTATTTGAAAAATTAATAAACAAAATATTTGTTCTTGTTCAAAAATCTGTAAAATTTTATTTTAAATTTAAATAAAGTATTTGCGGCGCGCAAATAAAAACATTATATTATTTTGTAGAAAGCGCCATATTACCCTATAACTGAAAATATGTTTTTTTATACATAAATATATTTTTTTGGTGTTTAATTTATGCGAATTCTGCTAAATTATTTAATATGTCCGTTCGAAATGTGTCAAATTTATGGCTGTTGTCAAATGCTGTAGTTAGGTTCGCTGAACCGTAACAGAAAAATCCTATAGAGGTAGAATCCCAAGTCTCAACAAACAGAAAAGCTCAAGCCTATTGCAAGGCTTGAGCTCTTACAACAGCTAGAATTAGTGTTGATTCAAAAACCTTGGATCAAAGTAGAACGGATCCAAGGTATGTCCTGTCAAAACTCAATGGTAATATATGATCACAGGCAAGAAGCACCCCGTGTCGGTAATCTCATAAGAAACAATATTAATTGTTTCAGAACATTTCGTAATCGTAAATTTTGAACACTTCTGTTTCACAATTTACAACTCTGGATTTGATACCAATCATAATTCATTTAAGATTTAAGTGATAAAGGTCTTAACCGAGACATTGTAATCGCATTTGCAACCTTTGCTGGAGATGGGCCTGTGATACCACCAGCAGAAGTGCAGGAGTTAGTAGCATACTGCAGCAGAAGACGTTTCCCTATTATTTATAGAATGTAACGCTAACGCGCAGAATGTAATCTGGAAAAGCACCAACAGAAGAAATGAGTAGTTATTTGATTTTATATTTTCAACTAACATTTAGATTCTGAATGTTAAGGTCATACCACCAAGCTTTTTAACAAAGCTAAAAGAAACAAGAACTGGCAAAGCTACACCAACAAGCTAAACCAGTACATCAAAGAGATAAAGAAAGTCAAAAATTTACAATTTCAAACATTTTGTGAAATCACTTTCTCCTACTCTACTTCTTGAGGTACACTTTCCAGGTAGTGAACCAAAAAACAACCAAATACATCAAAAACTCTTGTTGTCACTTTCTCCACAGCTTTCTCTTTAGATTCTCTCCCCACTTTCTCTTCTGCCCCTTTCACCGTTTCCTCTTCCTCGCTTACCAATATAAGGCCAAGCAGCAACGAGCCAGAATAAGTTTTGCTTCTAGCGTGGTTCACATGCGTAGTTACCGAACTTATTCTCATTCTTAGTTTCCTGTTTTTTTGCACTCCACTAATGGAGTGCAAAACGTTGACAATTTAATCAAATATTTCGACACGATCTTTTCCGAAAGATGTCAATATTTCAATAATTTTGAGCGGTTAAAGCTTTTTTTCTTTAAGGATAGAACATTGCTGAAAAAATATTTACTAAGCAACTGCTGAAAACACCTACTTAGAATTTCACGAACCAGTTTAACATAGGGTGTCACTTGGCCACTCTAGCCAATTTCATCATTTTCATACCAAAAATAGGAGAAAAAAAATGAAAGTGATCCTAAATCTTTTAGATATATCAACCTTACATCGTTCTTGTTGAGAACAAAGGCGGGCAAAACAGAAACTGCTCTGTACAAGTTCACCGACAGTATCCAAAAAACTCTAAACAACAAAGAAACAGCAATTTGTGCCTTCCAAAATTTTTAAAGCATTCTTGGCAACGCATCCCATGCATGTGACAAGGTCGCGCTAGAACAAAGAGGGGTTGAAACAATTATTGTCAAATAAATATGTGAAATAGTACTCACAAGAACAGCTGAAATAGCAACGAGTAATAAAGCCATCACTGTCAAAACTAATTTAAACACACTTTAGCGGAGAGTAACTTGTCCTCTAATGTAGAGCCTAATAGTAAATGAACTACTAAATAGTCTGAAATAATTGGGAATAGACTGCATAGGACATGCAGATGATACTATCACAGTTTAAAAGCACCTTGTGTGAAATAATACAGAAGATTCTGAGAATAATGGAGCAGTAGTGCGAGTCAGTCGGGTTGAATATCAACTCATCAAAAACCGAAATTTTGCCATTTGGTCGAAAAAGAAAACTTTAGAAGATGAGATCTTTCTATCTGAAAAGAGAAGTTATCATAGAGAAGTCGGAAGATAAGTTCTAGAAATTAACCTAGATAGTAAACTTCTATGAAACAATCACGTATAAAAAACTACTAGTAAAGCCATTACAGCGCTTGAGGTCTGCGGAAATCTAGCAGGTAAAACATAGAGATGCAACCTAAAAATACTGCAATAGATGTATACAATGATTAGTAGACTCATCATAACCTATGGGACGATAGCCTGGCATTCTAAGACAGAACAAGTAACCACAAAGGTAACCCTTGACAAGGTACAAACACTAGCATGTTTATGCAGCACAGGAGCCATGAGAAGATGTCCGTCTGCAGCACGAGAGGTTGTTACATATCTGACACATCTAGTGATAAAAAGAACAATAAACAAAACTATTTTACTGACTAAGAAGAGCACCTATAATAAAAGAATCAAATGTCAGATGGCTTGGACATCTCTGACAGAGTGCATTTTATTTCATTGTAAGGAAATATAAGTTAGAAAGAAATATAATTGCAAAAATGTAAAATTGATAGTCAAGCAGCCATAAAAGCACTAAGCTCCTATGTCATCAGTTCCAGAATGGCAAGGGAATGCCGAAAGAAAGAGCGCAATAGGGTGATCAAAGACGCAACGCAATCTGTCATCTGCCAAACAATTACAGTTTTCATAAATTTAGTTTTTTCTAGTTTACAGATACAAATCGTTGTTAATTGTTATCGTTATTTATTATTTTAAGTTGCTGTCAATAAATAATTTTGGCTTACAGAAATACGCAGCTATTGTTCTGACTTCTCTATAATATGTAATGTAGAAAGTATAGAAAACACATGTCAGTCTTTCTGGAAACACGCAGTATCTTTAATTATCAGACCCATCCTGTGTTTTAATCGACTGGGGGTACAAGCAACGGGTGTAAATAATGTTTTTAACAACCGGTACAAAAGAAAACAGAGACAGAAAAGGTATAAAAAAAGGCTAATTAGTCCAATTCGAGATGGCGTAGAACAAAACTAAAAACAAAGGCCACGGTTGTAATGTCCAAGTGTAGAGTTTAGATTATTTTAATAGTTTGTGGTTTTGCTTGGGTTCTAATTTTTGATAGTGCAAAATTCACATCCTTGCTAACGAGGGTGCAACCTTGCTAACTATAGCAGAACTTGATTTCAAAACTCAGTTACCACTACTTTTTGTAATATATTTATCAATATTATACAAATAAAAGTAATTGAATTGTCTGTTTATACAAGTAAATGCCACACTTGCGCAAATAACAGTAAACTAGTAAAACCGTTCCAATTTAGAGATTATACTTTTGTGTTGCAAGTTATAGCATATATTAAACCGTTTAAGAGTTCCGGCTGATTGTTAGAGAGGAAGTGATAAACTCTGAAAGCTAATTTACACAGAATGTCTCTTAACCCCAAAACAAGTAGAGTGTTTAGAACTGTGCTTGATTTGGGGCCACAAGTAGTGACTTTCGGGAACCAGGAACTGATTAGCGCAGGCGCGATTAGCTGTTCAGACCATTTATCGGTTTGAATAGACTTCTTCGGTTTTTCTTACCCAGAATTAACTGTTGAAATTTTTGTGTTTAAAATAAAGCTTTAGGCTAGCTAGTAAATGTCAGTTTAACTCATAAGTAGCTAACTATATCTATTGGACCATGCAACTGTTCACCGGGTAGTGGATTATTGTTTGGCATTTAATTGATTTGTTAATTAAATAGTAAAACATCAAGTAATTTGAGTATTTCTAGTTTGCTGAATAGTAAAAGGCTTGACATTGGTCTATTTTTGAGTTTCTATGTCAAATAGATTGCGTAAAGATGTAGACTATCGAACATTTTTGGTTAGGCTTTACGCGTGAGATTTGTGATATTAGAGACTGTTCTTCAACATCTCATTATTATAAAATCTAGCTTCGATCACGTAATGCTCTTGTGTTTTTTCGAAGTGATAAGAGCCATCAAACACTTGACTTGACCTGACCTGAAAGTAGAAACAGTCAAAACAATAGACAGGCAAAGGAAATAGGGCTCGGAAGAAGACAAAAACTCGTCTATTTATATAGCGTCAGTTTTTGCAGTGCTCGTGAGATATTATTTATAGATTATTTAAAAAAAAATGACCATCAACAACAAATATCACGCAACCTTGTTAGAGCGTTTATAGAGCGAACAGTTATAGTTAGAATTGTTCTCACGCATCAAATTTGCCAGATTTTACCCCCCTCCCTCCAGATTTTTTTTTTCACAGTTTAAAAAATGTCTCCAAAATAGCTAGCAAGTTATTTTAAGGAGCTTGACAAAACTCACTACAAAAATGGCATTGAAACTATTAAACATCGCTGAAAAAAGTGTATTGAGCGACAAGGAAAGTAAGTAGTACCTGTAATGAATAGAAAGATGTTGAATGCTGATAGAAAGAATGACGATGTAAAAGTATGTTATCACAAACAAGAAAAAGTTCCTAGATGCAACATAAAAAAAACCGAAGAAAACTATTGAAACGGAAGGAAAAAAATTGTGATGTAGAACACAGTGACTTAAGGGAAAAAATGATGAAAGTCTTTGCCAATTAGCAAACTAAGGTGGCAAATAGAACAAGAGTACATTTCAAGTCTTATATGAAAAATGATTATTAAGTTGACCTGACCTCACCTGACCTGAATAAAATGCTATATGGTTATTATGAGTAATCTCTATAAATTAAAAAAAACTTACGAGTAATCAAAGTTGTTTCAGATTTCATAAATATATTTTTTTAGAATCATTGTGCTTAGATTCTTTAATATTCTGTACATATACGCTTGTTTTTTATTTGTGATTTGTCAATACTAACTTTACAAAAATAAATAGAACTTTTTCTAATTATTATCTAAATCTAGATATACAAATCATAGTATCTATTCATAGTATGAACATTCCTATTTACATGCGTTTAAAAACTAGACTAAAAAATTTACCAAAATAGAGATACCTAAGAATCTAAATGATACCTTTCTACTCACTTACAGCTACCTACGTTATTTCTAAATTAAACATAAGCTTGCCAACCCCTTAACGATAAAAAATAATTTACAGAGGACACAACACAACAATAAACATCATATTTTAATATTGAAAAAACAATATTTAAAAAAAATACGTTGTACACTTTGTCAAATCTTACTTGGCGTATTCGCAAGAGGAAAAAAGAAGAAATTGTGTGCAAAAGTTTTTCTGGGCAAGTCGTTTGTTCGTAATGGGTCTATTTTATGACCCTCTTGGTCGTCTGATTTAAATTCGTGGGATTTTCACCTCTTGAGGCACATGAAAATATTGGTCTACGCAACAGAATGGATGCTCTTGCGGCATTACAACAACGCAGTCGAAAGCATACGTCACCATGCAGCGCTGCAGACAGCACGTTTACATTCATAGATTTAACGCGTGACTCTTTGTGCTGAGGAAAACGGCTCGCACTTGGAACATCTCTTGTAGCACGCCTGAATTTCATAATTTGCAGTTTTTTTTTAAATGAATACATACATGATTTTGTTAAAGTTTTATGTGGTTAGAGTGCTTTATTTTAGCCCTTACTAACGTCTGCTGGAAAGAAAATCCTAAGTTAAGAATCACTCAGTAGAGCAGAGCAGAAAGCGGCGCAGTGAAGTAGTAACGGCAATTAGAAAAACCAAGAAAATTACTAAAAGAAATAAATGCTGATAAATCTGCAAATTGTCTTTCTCTAAAATAGTGCTTTTTGAAAGTTCCATAAAGGCGTCTTGAATTAAAGGTCGGTAAGAGTCCAGTTGGATGCGATGGACTAGTTGCAAATTTTGAGCAGAAATAAAAGCACTTCACGTTTTTGTAAACTGTACTATTTCCGTCTCTACTTTTTAAGTCGATTCTACTGCGCATCATAAACAAAGTGACCATCAAGATTTGACAAGGTGTAGAACACTTGGTGTATGATAAATATTCAACTTTAATATGAAAAGATCGTGTTTTGATCCTCGCTAATGTTTGTCGTAAAACTCTTATTGTTGACACAATACTGAGTGTACCACAAAACTTCCATAGAGTTTCTTATTTATCTACACAAATATACAAAAATAACAATAGATGAAACGATTACATAAAGTAAACAAAATAATAAATAAAAAGTAAAGCCAGCTTTTTCTTTAGCTTAGCTTTAGCAGCAAAAAACAAACACGTTTTATACAATAAATAATTAAATTTTTACCTGTTATTGAACAAAGAAGTCGTAAAGTTGGGGCACTTCCGGAATACTGGTTGATCATGCCTTGTGAATGTGCCCGAGGTGCAGGCATACTTAACGTTATAGCTTTGTGGAACTTTCTTCGTCTAGGTTCAACAGTAACTACTGGTGAAACAGCTACTCCATGCCCTAAGAGTTTTGCTGTCAAAGCGGCATCTATTGGTTGTGCCTAAAGATTTTATAGGTTAGACAACAATTAACGAGCAGCTTTCTTTAACAGAAAAAGAAGAACAAGCTTACTTACCTTTATTTTTAATGAATGAGGAAAAAATGAGTGGATGGAAATGGGTAGGTGGCTAATCAAAGCAAGGTTCGACAGCAAACAAACAACACACATGAGAAAAGTGCATAAATTAAAAAGACAAAAAAAGAAACGAGTAATGAGGCAAGATGAAAAAGCAGAGTTTGAGCTGAGAGCCCAATAAAAACGTACTTTTATCTAATGTAAAAATCGAACCGTGCTTTGTTTGCACTAATTTTCAAAAATAAAAAATTTTGAGTTAGTTTTCTTTATTGGGCACTCACACCGTATTTAATAAATACATTAGTTGTTATGTTTAGGTGACTGTTTTAATTAGTGAAACGGCAACCAAATACAACATTTAAATAAATTAATTAGACTAAAGCACGAAAATAAAGCAAATAAAATCACAGAATAAATATAATTGTCAAGTGGAATGTGTATCACTCTTTCTCTATTCTATTTTACAATGATGTCAAGTTGCTTCTGAAAGCACTTAATCGAAGTAGATTTTAAGTATTGTTTTTTGTCTTCACCACATGGTAGAAATTCTTTGAATCTACTCAGTGATATTAGAAGTGATACGCTCAGAAAAAACATTTTCTTGCAATTGCCGTTTTGACAACATAATGCTTTTATTTAGAGCGTATTATAATAAACATACTTCTTTGACTACCAAAAAAATGTTTTGTTGTTGTGAAGAAACTAGTGTATGAGAGCTGATAAGGTATACGCTGCAAGTACGTTTCGAACGGTAATGCGTATGAACAGAAGAAGGTAGAAGAGCTCAAAAACATACTAACAGGTTAATAAAAAAGTATTACCCAGCGTCAATTTATGTGTTACAAATCAGATTTCATTATTGATGTAAGCCTACTACGTTAGCAAAAAAAAAAATGCTGCTTCATGTCGTGTAACACTACCTATGTCACTGAGTAGATATAATCAAGTCATTATATACGTCAACTGTTCTACTTAAAACCTACATCATTTGTTATACAAACACCACTGTATCTTAAATACACAAACTTGAGTGCAACATCAACAAACACATTTAAAACACGAAAATTTCATTGATCAGTAAAATGTTGGCACTTTTATGAACAATTGCTCAGTCAAACCATTGACATTTTTTTGGCAGTATTCGCAGCCACAAGACAACTACAATGTCAATATAATTTGTGGTGACAAACTCTATTGCTCAATTTATCTTTTCTTGCTTGAAATGATAAAGAGCAATAATTTCAAATGAAATTTCGTGTTAAAAACTAAGGCCGTTTGAACTTCATTTAGTGAAAAAGTAGTTTCAACGACCAACATCTAATCATTCGTGATGTTTCTAGATAATAAATATATTTGATTTGAACAGTCAAATAAATAAAAGATTTCACTTCTGACTTAAAGATTAGAAAAGTTATAATTTTGTTTGTAATTTTTAAGTTTTTTTTTGTAATTTGACGCTTTTTGTTGAAGATGAACAAAAGTCGTTTAATGAGCAGAAACATTTAATTTGTTTTGGATCACTTTACGACGTGGTACATGTGTTAAGAAAATAGAATGAAAAAACTATTAGAACAACAATGTATGAAAAGTCACAAAAAAGACGAAGCTAGATCTTGAATGTTCTTCGAAAAGGACACCTAAGTCATTGCTTAGATGCGTTAACTCATGATCATAATAATACTACGACAAAAAGTGCAAGCAAATTGTGCCATCGCTAAACAACACAGACGCTTTTATCGTCCTCCGTACCACTGTGAAATTATAGAAGAAAACAAGCTTGTTCCTATCTTAGAGTAGGACCTTAACTATGAACATTGGTAACTGAAAGTAAAGCATTATTGGATATTTTGAGCTTGGCGTCAGAAACCTAAAAGAATTCAAACAGTACTGTCGCTTCTACACGTGGAGTGATCATGTGAAGAGATAAATAGTCAACAAAAAATCAAAACATTACCTTTGCTAGCAACTTAAAAAAACACTTGTTCCAACAAGATGTTACACCAGACTATAAAAACAACCAGAAGAAACTGCGGAAATATACTTGTTTAATCTGCACGACAAGATCAAGAAAGTGACACAAAAGCAAAAAAAATGCACATCGATGTTCTGGAAGCTACCAACAATCAAGTTGTCATAGGCTTTTTAAAAAAATTGAAGCATTAGATGCAATAGACTATGTCAGAGCTCATAGACAAGTAAGACCAACAAAGCAAATTCTGTTAACTCTAAAGACAAAGTACAACATGCCATCAATTTGCAAAAGTACGACGAAGGACTAAGGACAATCGAGATCTACGCGAAAAGACTAAAACTTTTGATCTATCAGATGGGTGCAAGATTGGTTTGCATAAAAGGTTTATACATCTTAGCAATTACCGTAGAGTCTCACGTGTTAAAAACGTTTCTTTCGATCATACACAGATTTATAAACAAAAAACGCAAACAATAAATCAATCACACACAATTTGATTTCAGAAACGATGTAGAAGCTCGTAAAACATACTCTTTGATTAAGTTACTCACAGGTAGCGTGTAACAATTTAATATCTTTTTACCGAACACCCGGTATATTCGGCGATAGAACGAAAGTCATTTTCCTCTGCGTCATTATTTACCCAGTGGCACTAAAGCAATTTGGAGATTCCACCATACAGTCTGCTGGTACGACCGTCGAATGATTGAAGTAAAAATAGAGAGGTCTGCGCGTCAGTAAGTGTTGAATTATTAAATGTCATTGTCCCTTGATTTTTTTTTAAGGCTAGACCACCCCAAAATCGCTTTTCGGCTATTCAAGAAGATAGAAAATCTTTCCTTTCATCTAACCGCGAAGAGTCACGTGGATCCGGGGTGTATTTTGTTGTATACGCTACTAGGCCACTAGCCTAGCGACTTTATCTTTACCCATAATAAGCAATTTGGTGAGTTTTTCTCATAAACTCCATACTAATTTTTGTATTCTTACAATAAAATGAGGTAACCGATCAGGCATTTCGATCCTAATCCCCATCAATTTTGAGTTCGGATTCATTGCTCTCTTCAATGCACTACTTGAGGTACTGAAAACCGAACCTTGGATAGAATATTAGTGTGAGGGTGGCATATTCGCCTGAATAAGCTGTTAACTAAGAGAAAACCTGGTAACAAGCGTACACAATAGAAGCATCTATGCATTTTTTTAGACTTTAGTAAAGCTTTTGATTGAGTGCAACACTAGAAATGAAAGTAGTTTCTTTAAGCCATAGGTGTAAACGGAAAAGTTTTCCTATATATATTTTTCTATTTAAGCTTTTGAGGCATCAAACGGCTCAAGCGCTGGTAGAATACTAGAAGAGCAACAATATCTAGCCTTTTCTAAAGCCTTTGATTGAATGCAACACTAGAAATTAGAGAAGATTCTTTGAGCTATAGGTGTAGAAAGAAGAAATTTATGAGTGATAACTAAACTTGATGAGCATGAAACGAACCAAGTACTAATAGAAGATCACGTGTTGGAAGAAAGAGAAGAAATTAGTCTAAAAAAGGAAGCATTATGTCATCCTTGCACTTCATTCTATACTCAAAAATAGTTTTCATGGAAACCCTTAAAAATACAAATAACGGGGTCAAAATTACATTATCGCTAACTGTTTATCCAATCTCCAACATCTAGTGAAGAGTATAACAACTACAATAAGTCTTCTTAGAAAATAGTTGAAAAGCAAAACTATAATATGGTCCACTCAAAATTGACAAAAATTGGGAACCGCTCACGAATTGACAAATGTAGAAAAACTTTCCTCAGTATGCAAAAATCTTTCATTAAGCGTGATTGCAAATGGGACGCTGTTATATATTCCCTATTCGGGTCAATGGTGATGAAAGACGTATCTTAAGACGTCTGTCTCTGGAAGTCCGCTTTAAAGCTTTCAAAATGGATTTGTACAGGAAAACACCACCAATATTACAGATAGAGAGAAATAAATTCTGAAAAGCACAATAGACAGCTTACCACTACTAAGAACAAAAAATACATTACATTTGACAATATTGCAAAGATATAAATACAAAATAGAACTACATCTCTCAACTTTAACAAACATCATCTGTATTTCAGATGCAACTATTGCAAAACGCAAAGAAACAAGACTAACACTTGTGATCAAAAACACCACCTGCTTCAAATGGTACTTTCCATATGGTGGGCCATATAGCCAGCAGAGCAGCAAGTAACAGATGGAATGGGCGATAGTATTTAGTGGCAATCCAAAGATGTTTTTATAAGCAGTAGATCCTTACCGACACTCTGGTTTTATAGTACTAATTAAGTGATTCCCGCTTAGACAACTAATACAATTTCTCAAAATGGTGAAGATTAAAAGAGACAAAGAGGCTTAAGTCCAGCAATCTTTAATCTCTGATTGATTTTGAAACCAAAAAGGAAATTTTTGGTCACTGAAACAACAACAAAAACCTAACATGTTTCGCCTGCTGCGTTATTCAGACGTCGAGTTACCGTGCTTATCCTCACTTTTATTTTTCTGTCCTGAAGACGTCTCGACCGATAGAGTGCAAAACGTCAACAATTTTATCAAACTTTTCGACACGGTCTTTTCCGAAAGATGTCAATATTTCAATGACTTCGGGCCGTGAAAGCGTTTCTTCTTCAATCAAAGATCTAACGTGTATATTTTTATATTTGTCGAGTGGTTCCATAAGTTTTTTAACGTTTTGACAGTATTTCTCTAGTAGGACTACCGCAGTTTTCTACAAAAAAAGCCGCAGATTACGACAGAATATCCACATAGGTACTCTAGCAGATAGGAAAACATTCAACGATGAGAGTACCAAACAAACACAAAAAATGCTAGTCGTCAAATAACTTTGAATTGTAGGCCAGAAGTACTCTAAAAGGATTTCACTAAGATTCTAATGAGTTAAAAGATTTCACAAGGATCCTAAAAAATGTATAATTGTATGTAAGCTAAAAGACTTAACCAGAGGTCCCTCAATAGTCAGGTGGCTGCCGATAGTGTCTTTGAAATCTGATCTACAGAGGGTCGTGGGCTTGAATCCCATTCAGACAAAAATATTTTTCTACAAAGAAGATGGTCTTCGTCTGCCTATGCGTGTTTGTATAAATGTAGGTGGCACAATAGATCATACCGGTGGCAGTACAATATACCCTGTTAATATTAGTTAGTCTTGGCCGAAGCATACATTTTGTCTGCATTAAAGTTGTTTATAACTCGCGCAGGTGCAGCCAACTGACTGATAAACAAAAACATTAGGTTACCCTGTCTGCTAGTATAGTAACCATATCAAATTACAAAAAAATATGTTAGACTTTAAGTTACATTATAAGTTCTTTAAAGATGAAAATACATTTTTTTTATCTAGAAACATTTCGAATGATAAATTAGTTTATGTATTTAAAAGTATTTTTAACAATAATTCAATTAATTAAAATACATTAATTTTCTTAAAAATTTGTACTTCGATTTTTTGGAAAAATAGAAACTTTCAATTTTCAACTACTATTTCTGGCTCCTACAAATTTACAAAATTTTCAAACATGTACAAAAAAATTGACTCAAAAAAAAATTAATCACCAAATTAACGACCATCGTTTCTTTTTTGGTATATGATTAACTGTGATTTTACGCAATTTTTCTTTTGGCACCCCTTTGCGTGGTTTGAAGAGATTTACCTGAAGGCCAACTTTGATCTTCTTTGTAAGAGCACCCTGTGGAAATACTGCTTGAACTTGAGGTACCACGGTACTGGACACCATTCCGCCCTCAGGTCCAATTGCATGCACTTCTTGTTTTACTCTTGATACCACCGCAAAGTATTGTGGAAAGTCTTGCGTGACTATACGAGTAATTCTTCCCGAAGAAATGTCTTCAAGTTGATTCAAATCTAGAAAATTTCAATTTGAGCTTAAATAAGGTTTGTCTAACATAAATACCTTCAGCTTCAAAACTATCGTGAAGCACTTCATTGAGAATATCTTCAGTGGCTTCCACCGTATGTTCTTTCCAAGACTCACCGTTATCTGATCTCAAAATCACAATTTCTCGTTCGTTACCTCGCAAAGCAGCAAAATGTGGAACTTCTATTATCACAGGTCTGTTAGAAGAATTAAAAGTTAACATTACTATAAAATACCAAATTTTAAAAATTACCCCAAAAATTTTGCACTAACTGGCCCTAATTCGAGTACTCTACTTGCTAAAGCTTCTCCCTCCATTAAAGGTGGAGGATGAGGAGTTCTTTGTGGTCTTACATATCGACAAGTTATACGTGTTGGGCTTGGCGCACAACGTGGCGGTACTATCACTCGTACTCCAGAATGTCGACAACCACGCATTGCTCCACCTCTTGCATCAACCAGAAAAGATACCAAAAAGCTAGAAAAGACGTCAGCTATAAATTCACCAGTTGCGTAAATGTAAAGTTAAGCAGTTTTTAGGAAAGTACCTTTTAGAAAGTTATAAATGTTGTGACATAAAGCAAGGTTTGCCGAAATAGCAGTTGGGTTTGGTAACTTTCTAGTTTGGTACTATAGTTGATTTCTAACATTTCAACTTGTGAATGCTGAACTTTACATACTTTCTCTCAAATGACAATAAACATAAATTGTGCAAAATACAATAAATTTTGTGTGATACTTTGCAACAAAACAACAAACTTACTTCTTCCAATAAAGTTTCCTGCAGCCAGAAAAATAATAAACATATTCAATGCTTTTTTAGAAAATATACTCCGTTAAGTAAGAAGTTCTAGATCTAGAAGGAATAACTTCCTGCAAATGCTTGTTTGTCAAGAGAGTACTTATGTTGAATTTTTTTTTATGGTAACTATGAGCACGTGTCATCTCCGACTACAAAACAAACTTTAATTTTTTTTCATGATGTAAAGACACTGGCTTGCCTTATCTTGTTGTGTTAGCGCTTACATGAATTAAATTCAATAAAATGCTTCAACTCCAAATGTCACCATCTTAGCAATTGGTATTAGTCAAGTTTAGTTTGTCTTATCGCAAAATTGTTCTCAGTGCTAATTGCACAACAATGCTGGGTGTACACGCGAGAAGATAAGGAAACACAAAACAGAACAGACAAACAATTCAACCAAAGCCTTCTATAAATTGTAAAAATTTACTCTTTTTGTTAGATCTACAAAATTGCTTGGTACTAAGCGTCATCTCGATGATCACTGGTTTAAAAAAAAGGTTGATTTGTTAGTATGCGAACAAGATATTAACAGAATCGAGTTTTTGGACTTTTTCTACACTTCCGCGACAAGTGTTTTCTTTAACTGCGTAGCACCATTGTCAATCTTTGGGTTAGTGTAAACTACGGCAGCATTGCAAAACAGAATAGACTAGTGTCGTATACATTTTAATTCTGCTTAGACGTGCATGACGGCTGTGAGAAGTTAAGTCAAGACCAAAGAGAGCAACATTATAATAGGTTTGCTGTTGCCACAACTGTTGCGCGTCAAACTAACATTAATGTTTCGTCTCGTTAAGCAGATTTAAATTCTATAGAATATCTATAAGAAATAGTTATTAGAAGACTGTTCACTTTAAATCATTTTTCTAGAGTCTAGCACAGATAATCTACAAAGTTCAAGTTACAGCAAGGTGCTAAAATCAGACACCGACGCTTCTTCGTTTGTTACTGTTGCGACATGTACCGAAATGTACTCAGCGACGAGATAAAAGTGTTTTATTTTTAATGGTAGTTTAATACCACTTTAAACAAAACAGTTATTCCTTCTAGATGTAACACTTCTAATATTGCTTATTATATCATTTGTATCAAAAAGTACTCACCCTATGTTAATTGGATGCTTGTCAATATCAATATTATCCGGTGTGTATTTTTTTATGTATTCAACATAGTTCTGCTGCACATGTTCTGGACTGATATTGTCTTCGATGTGTCGTGGTGGTGTCATAATTTCAGCACTTCCGACCATTTTGTTTGAATCAATTCTTTCATCTCTTGTCACATCAATGGGAAGAGAATCGTCTCCAAGACTTTTCATTTCATCAGCTGTCAAATACCTATAGGTTTGATCTCCCAACACGGTATCTTCTCCTGTGAAACAAAAAACATAAATAGATAATATATATATTGTTTTACGTATAGTCCAATCAATTAATTACTTTGTAACGATTTAATATTCTGTCACCAAACATCCGGTATATTCGGCAATAAAAAGTAAGTACGTCCGAGTAGAAAAATAAGAGTTCTGCGCGTTGACGCGTGTTGAATTATTCCAAGTTAATGTCCTTTATTAGTTATTCTTAGAGACCAGATCACCCCAAATCGCTTTTAAATTCGTAGCGAGCCGCGTAGGTCCGGGGTGTATTCTGTTGTATACGACGCTACTAGGCTAGAAACTTTATCTCTACCCGTAACAAGCAATTTGGGGCCACCGCTAGGTCACCGCAACGCAACTGCAGGGGCGCAGTTACTTCACATGTCGTACTTGCGGTACTGCAAACTGGACCAAAAGCATCGACAGCAGCCGCTTTTAGCATCGCCTTCGTCTTGGAACCGTCTCCAAGACTAGGCCGATAGATACTCAAATCACGCACAGGTAATCTAATTGGAGAGTAAATACATGTGTGTTGTGTGTAAAGAGGCTATTTAGATACTTTCAAGATTGACACCATTTTAAGGCAGTAGTCTTAATTAGAGGCGGCGACTTTGTACTGTATTCACGGGTCTGCTACAATATTAGTGTTAGAATGGCATATTCACCTGCTTTAGCAAGATTTTTTTTATGTGCTGCTATACATTTATATTTTGTGCCACATATTTTGTAGACATTTTCTTTTGTAGAATTTTATTGCAAAATTAAGTAAGAGAAAGAATCGGAGAAGAAAACCCACTACCACTGATTTTAGAAGAACTACCATAAAATTGTATACGGATGGCTCTAAGAGCCTCTCATATCAGTTCTGGAAAGTTTGTACAAACTTTCCAGAAACGGCGCTCTGACTTTTTTTGTAAGGCAAGACCCATTCTGCGGCTTAAAAAAACAATTTGAAATTAAAAAAGAGCGATAGAGGTCAACTTTGGCTGAATCGTTCTGTTCAAAGACATGTTAAAATTTGTTTCCGGAAATTCGACGATGGAAGATCAAAAGTGTACTTGAATCTAAAAAACCACTTGTTAAAACTTGGTCTAAAAAATAACAACAATTCGAAATTTCGCAGAAAAGAGGAAAAAGCCCTACAGCACCTAATAAGAGAACCCGTCGCTATTAAAACCTAATACAAAAACCATTTAAGGCAGAAGTTTAAACAGAATGTAATAACATTCTTAAAACTACTTCAGCTAATGGTGTATATGACACCTTTTTACTAATCCAATCTAAGAAGTTGTTTAATATTTTGCGTGCTTAATTTGGCAGAGGCTTATCAATAATTAGAAGGATGACCTGACATGACAACTATATTACTTACTTATTACTCAACCTTACATCCTTCTTGTTGAAAACAATACAAAAAGTATTACATAATTATCAGAATAGATGCATAGAAATCATTGCATAACTGCCAACATGGGTACAGGGCAAGCAGATCAACGGCAACTACCCTGTGCCAGCTTACAGACAGTATTCAGAGAACTCTAAACAGAGGAACAGCAATTTATGCCTTCCTAGATCTCTCAAGCGCATTTGAGAAGATATCACATGCATCTGTCAAGGTCACAGTAGAAAAAATAAAGGTTAAAGCAATTATTGTCAGTTAGATATGGGAAATACTGGGCACAAAAACAGCCGTGATAGCAATAAAACTATCACCGTCAAAACTACTCAAGGACACCTAAGCGGTGAGTAACCTTTTCTCTAATGTAAAGCCTATTAGTAGATGAACTACTAAATAGATTGACATGATCAAGAATAAACTGCATAGGGTATGCCGATGACCTTGTCATAGTTGTCAAAATCAAAGTTGAAAACACCTCGTGTGAAATAATACAAAAACGTCTCAGAGTTACCGAAAAGTGGTGAGAATCAGTAGGGTCCCAAAACCACAATTGTATCATTTACTTAGAAAAGAAAATGTCAGGGGGTGACTTTTCTATTTGAATGGAGAGATCATCAAAGAGAAGTCGGAAGTTAAATATCTAGGAATTAACCTAGACAATAAACTTCTAAGGAGTAATCACGTAGAAAAAACTACTAGTAAAGCAGTTAAAGCGCTCACAATCTAGCAGTTAAAACATGGAGATGCAACAAAAAAATACTGCGATAGATGTATACCATGATTATTAGACCTATCATAACCCATGAGGCTATAGCCTGGCATTCTAAGTCACAGTAAATAATTACCAGAAAAAAAGTACAAAGACTAGCGTGATTATGTACCACATGAGCTAGGAGGACGTGCCCTTCTGCGGCACTAGAGGTTATTACATATCTGACACATCTAATAATAGCACGAGCAGCGCACAAAGCTACTATTAGACGGACTAGGAAAGGCACCAAAAATTTTAGAATCAAATGCTAGAGAGCTTAGAAAAAAAATTGTTGTGCAATTGAGCAACAGGGACGATTGACGATCGAGAACGAGCCCACCATCAAAGAGTTTAAAATAAAGACCATAAAATTGTATACGGCTCCGCCACAGTCAAAAAAACCGAGAACATGAGAACCACCTACTCAGAATCAGTGGGAACATACCAAAGCATTTTTCGGGCGGAAATACACGTAATCAGAAGATGTGTAGAATATAATTTAGAAAGAAACTATTAAAAATGTGAAAGTGCAATTTACACCAACGGTCAAGCAGCCATAAAAGCACTAAGCTTTTATATCATTAGTTCCAGAATGACATAGGAATGCCTCGGAAAGTTAAACAAACTGGTCGAGAATATGAATGCTTTCTTCGTTTCAATGAATACCCAGACACTGGGAATAGAGGGTAACGAGAAAGCTGATAAGCTCGCAAGAAAAAGCGCATTAACGTCCTTTGTATGGTCAGAAGTATTCTATGGTTTGTTTATTGTAGCACACGTACAGGAAATAGGTCGAAGGAAGAAAAAAACCATTGACTAAATGTTTTTTGTTTGACACATTTTAAGAAAGTTGTTGAAGATTTCTACCATGCAAGGTTTACTTGAAAAATAAGCTACGCATCCTCACAAGCTTCCTCATCGGTTATTACCAACTATGAAAGCATCTAGCAAGACTCGATGCGTCGCCATTAAAACCCAACGTAAAAAACAGGATTACATATTGGATAGAAACACGTCATCCTTGAAGCCGTCCCAGCTGACTTGATCTGACGTGACCTGACCTGACCTGACCTGACCTGACATGACCTGACCTGACCTGACAACTAGTCAAGAAAATAAATTTTTACAGTATATAAATAAGTATTACTTATTACTGTTCCTAGAACACATTCGTTGGTGGAAAAGAAACGAGACTTCTTCTAATAGTAGAAATAGTGTGTGGTATAGTGGCTTTCACGATAATCCGATAGCTCAGAATGCCATGAAAAACAAGAAAATGAGTCGTAGATTACGTCCTATTTTCTTTTCTTATTTTTAGATGTCATATAGGTGTCAGTAATTGTCAAAATAGTTCTTGCTTCCATAACACCACACCGATCCCAGATCAGATATCTTGCTGAAATCGTAGTTGCAGTTTTATTCGACTGATTCAAGGTAGAATACTGTAGATGCATCTCTCATTCAGCTGTATTTTGAAATGAAAAAGTATTTTGACAAAAGTGACAGCTGAAAATAATCATTGTGCATGGAACGTAATCTACGACTCATTTTCTTGTTTTTCATGGCATTCTGAGCTATCGGATTATCGTGAAAGCCACTATATAAGAACAAACTATCGTAATTTTTGCTTAAAAAAACTGTTTTTATCCAGTTGCTGTTTGCAAATTTATTCACTTTTCCATTTAGTTTTATTTATGTTGAAAAAAAATCAATATTGCTACATTGGTCAAAGTGGACGATGTATGCTGCTGACGTTAGTCCACTTTTAATATCTAAAACTTTGTGACAATTAAAAAAAATGGATAATATTTTTTTCACCAATCTAGTTTAGTGTCAACAAAGAATCAGTTAATTGGACTATTACTTAACTTGTGTCTAAACCAAAAACATAAAAATTGTTCAACTACAAAGAATCAAGTATATAGCTGCATATTACTAGCAAAAAAATAAAGAAATTAAATGTGTGAGTGTATTAACGATACTTTTGTTAACTTACTGGTAAACAACGTTGTACCATTGAAATAAGGAAGGTACACGTGTTGCTGATGGAGAGCTGTACCAAATCCGTCCAAAATATTCTCCTCTGCTTTGATACGATTAAACAATGTTTTGGTAAGTTGGTTAAAGGAGTCAAAGAAGTGCCAAAAATATTACCAGAGTTACATGTTTTTGTCTTAGTGAAGCATTATTTACAATATTTTGCTCCACTAATTAGCCAGGCAGTAAAGCTACACAATGCTATTATAATTTTATAAATTAGACATTTGGCTCAAATTACATAAAATTACTGCTCTTCAGTAACTTGGTAATGTCTTAGGACACATTGAAGCAAAACATAAACTGTTTTCTATTTTGATAGTATACTTGTCTTCTTCATAACCAATGCGGTTCTCATCTATGTCTATACTTAAGTCTCTAATACTAGAGTAATGTGATGATATTGTTATTGTGAAGGCATAAAACACATGCATTTAGCTACGCAACAAAGAAGCAGAACTATAAAAAAATATATTCCAAATGTTTTGATTAACTACTCACCACCTTCTTCTTCTGAATCCGACATAAATGTTTCATGCATTGCTTCAGGAGCTACGACACGGTATTTTTCATCAGCAGAAGGTGCTGTAGGCGATTTAGATTCCGTCACTACTTTTAAGGTGTCAATAACGGTAATATAACCCAATTTTTCAGCTATATGAAGAGGTGTTTGACCATTCTGAAAACAAATTAAGAGTGAATTGAAGAACAAATTTGATCAAGTTTATTAAACACTTACGTTTGTAATTGCATTAGGTTGTGCTGAATGCTCCAATAACGTATTAACAATATTTGTATGGCCTTGCTGAGCCGCTTGGTGCAGAGGGGTGTATCCCAAAGATGTTGTTGCCTTAACATTCGCAGAATGCAAAAGTAAGAACCTAACCATATTTATTTGTCCATAATGCGAAGCTATATGTAATGGAGTGTAACCATTCTTTGTAGCTGCATCAACTTGTCCGCCATTTTTGACTAAAATTTCTGCAACTGCTACTTTATCTTCTTGGGCACATAAGTGTAAAGGTGTTAAACCGTTCTTAGCTTTATGATTAGTGTCAGCTTCATGTTCAATCAGTAGATCAGACATATCACAATGACCCTCCTGCGAACTAAGATGCAATGGTGTAAAACCAGCTTTACTTTCGGCATTTGGTTTTGCTCCATACTCTAAGAGAGTATTTGCAATATCCATTTGGTTTTTCTTTGCAGCAATATGCAAAGGCGTGTGACCATTCTTAGCAATGGCATATGGTGAAGCGCCTTTTTCAAGAAGAAGCAATGCAACATTTTGATGATCGTAATGCGAAGCTACATGCAAAGGAGTCACCCCATTCTTTCCTTGTGCATCCACTGGCGCTTCTTTTTGAAGCAAAAGTTTTGCAACCTTTAAATGTCCATATTTTGAAGCGAGATGTAAAGGAGTAAAGCCTTTCTTTGTTGTTGCATGTAAAGAGGCTCCATTATCAATTAAAACTGTAGCTACCTCATCCTGGCCTTCTTTGGCCGCAATATGCAAAGCGGTGTACATATCTTTAGTAGCGTGGTCAACTTTAGCTCCATGTTGTAAAAGAAGCATTACAATGTCAACGTTACCCAGACGCGATGCTATGTGCAATGGAGTTTGTTGTTCTCTGGCTCGAGCATCTACCTGGGCACCATTGCGAAGTAGAATCCTTATAATGTCAGTCTGGTAACAATAAGAGTAAACTTAAGTAAAATTACTAAAAAATAAATTTCTACCAATAAAAAAAAATCGTATTAATGTTTTAGAGAAAAAAAAGCTTGGATATGTATCTCATGAATCTTTAAAAAATGTGCAACATTTTAATTGTGTTGTTATTGTAAGTTTAAAATTATAATTACACATCAATTACAAGTTAAGAGCAAATATGTTCAAAGAAATTGTTTGACAGTGCGACAAAATCATTGCGCATTAGTATCGATAACTTAAAAGCTGGTTCACTTTACTAATTATGCGAGTTGGCGGCTAGAAAATTGTTTTTCTTTTGCAATATTACTAAAGAAGCCTCAACGCCGTAAGCGTCTTAATTGCAAGTAAAACTCCTCCATTTGATCGGTAAACCGAGTTAACTTCAATCTTAATAGTGATTCAATAGGTTTATTGAAGGTTTAGACTTCAACAGTTTCTCAATCAGCAATTAACGACCTAAAATACGAATTCAGGCTTTCATTATTTAATATCCTTTTTCGTCTTATTACACCTCAAGTTGAAAGGTGTAGCATCTGTTTGAGAAATCTAGTCACTAATTAAAAACACACAGAACTGCATTAGCCTCAACTACAAATGCTTTGATTGGTTGAGGTTTTACATAATATTGACAATAACGTTTCGCTTATTAGACCTTTTAGCAACAGTTTAGTTAAACAAATCAGCAAGTCGGCCGACGCAACAAGCCACGATCCTTAAAAGAAGAAATTTTCTTTTGATTTTCTATTTGAAAAGCTTTAACTTGTGCTCAATTTTTGGCTTTTGTAAAAAAATAGGCATTTTAGTATTTCTTATAGAAATAAGTTTATTGTAAAAAGCTATCAATTTTTAAGCTCGATATCATTTTTATAACAATTGCTATTAGTTAAAGGCTCGACTCACCTCCTTCAATAGATAGTTAGTCTATAGTTAATAATATTTCATAAATTTCAAAGAGATAGACAGTTGCTACCAATTCTTGTGTCTCTTAAACAAGGCATAAGCAGCAAGGTAAATATTTTAGATACGACGCGAATTGACAAATTCAGAGACCAATAATTGATCAAAACAGATCAAGCAGTTGTGATCGAAAAGGTAAAGCTATTAAGCACATATTAAAGAAACAATTAATTTGGTACCAACCTACAAAATGAAAAGTTTGTCTTAAAAAAGACTGAGTCTACCGTAGTAAAACCAACAGTAGTTTGATCGAAAAAGTAAACAATATTTAAGGTATGACTAAACAATAGTACCAACGTACGGAATAAAGAATAAGTCTCAAAAACGAATAAGTTTACCACAATAAGACAAACCAATAGTAACTTGATCAAAGAAGTAAACAATATCTGAGGTCTTAGTAGATAACGAATCAATTTCTGAAGTCTGAGTAAACAATAAATTCAGTATCAACTTACAGAATAAAAAGTAAGTCTCAAAAAAAAGTCTATTACAAAAGATATTAAAGAAAATCCAAAAATTTTTGTTTTGTTTTAAATAGTTTTGTATATTTTACACAGATTTTTACAGCAAGACTTAATTGTCCTACGATTGTTGACAATGATGAGTTTTCAAAAAATTAGAGCATAAAATAAAATTTTCGTTTTGAAAAAGAGCAAGTTGGACATTTCACGCTTTATTCCTGCAAACGTGACAACTGTCTACTTAAAAATGTTAAGTGAGGCTAATAGTCAAATCAAATGAAAATCTAACGTACTCTTAAGAAGCCCACTCTCATACGTTCTTTTGACACAAAAAGTGTATGCAAAATAACATCAAATAAAGGGACCCGAATGGCGCTAGTGCAGAGAAGAGTATGGTCTGAAGTAAGCTGTTTTAGATCACTTGAAATGGCCCTCTTATACAGCAACGTCACTTTTATTAAAGGCAAATTAGAGAACACTTTTGTAACAGAGTTGGTGCTTCTTAAAGTACGATTTTTCTTAGATGGAAACAGCTTATTATTTATTAGATGCGCAGTAGTACAGCGGGAGATAAAGGCGTCTGTGTTGCTTAGCGACGGCACAGCTGAGTTTCACCTATTGGCGTAAGATTATCGTTATCATGAGTTAGCTCATTCAAAAATGATTCAAGTTTACTTTTCTAAGAGTATTCAAGTTCTCTCTTTACCCTCCATACAATAAAGTTTATGTTGACATTGAGCATGATAAGTGTGCTACAGTACAGTTTAGGTTTAATGGCTACATACCTGATTTGCACGTGCAGCTAGATGAAGAGGAGTTTCCCCACGAACAGTTGGAACATCGGGGTTGGCATCATGCTGTAGTAGATAGATGACAATGTTCATGCAACCCATGAAACTGGCAACATGTAAAGGAGTAAGGCCACTTTCAGTAGTTGCTCCAATGCTGGCACCATGTTTAAGCAAAAGCTCAACAACTTTAATGCGATTTTTTTTACATGCAATGTGGAGAGGAGTGAAACCATTTAAAGCCCTCGCATTAGCGTCTGCTTGTCTGTCGAGTAATAGTTTTGCGACACGCACATGTCCACAATGTGCAGCAACGTGTAGAGCGGTTAGATAATCAACAGTAACTTCATCGACTGGAGCTCTATGATATAAAAGAATTCTTGCTGCATCTACGTGATCTCCTTGTGCAGACATATGGAGAGGTGCCAAGCCATTTTTAGTTTTTGAGCTGATTGGTGCTCCTTTTTCCAAAAGCATGTCAACAACTTGTTCATGACCACTCCTTGCTGCACAATGCAACGGAGTTAATCCATCACGCGTTTTCGATTCGATATTTGCACCTTGCTCCAATAGAACCGTGACCATATTGACTTTACCCCATTTGGCAGCCACATGAAGAGGCGTGATATTATGTTTAGCTGAATAATTGACATCAGCTCCTTTATGAACTAATAAATTTGCAATTGATTGATTTCCATAATGAGAAGCAATGTGCAATGGAGTAAAACCTGACTTTGAAGTTACGTCAGGATTGTGTTCATTCTCCAAGAGAAGTTTTGCAGCTTTAACATCATCTTTCTTAGCAGCTATGTGAAGAGCTGGAAGGCGCACCTTTCCCCGTGTATCATTCTCTAAAAGTACCGTCACAACTTTATCATGTCCTTGCTGCATTGCAACAGCCAACGGTGTGAAACCATCTTCTGTTGACAGGCTCTGATTTGCGCCATTGGACAAAAGATATCGAACTACATTATCATGATTTTCCTGAGCCGCCATATATAATGGAGTGAATCCATTCTGGCTTTGTACATTAACTGAAGCACCATGAGTGACAAGTAATTTGACAACCTCTTCTTGACCAGCCAATGAAGCGATGTGCAAAGCGGTATTGCCTTTCTTTGTTGCTGCATCTATCACTGCACCTCTTTTTAAAAGTTCAGCAACAATCTCCACGTGACCATCCTTAGAAGCTAGGTGTAAAGCGTTGAGGCCATTCTTAAAAAAAAAAAACAACATAAATTTTTAAAACAAATACTTTTATGAGGTATTTAAAGTAAATAACATTTGTCTTTTACAGTACATCATTTAAACAAATAATATAATAGCTACGACGATGACCAACCGGCGGCCGACCAATACGGTTGGCGGTCGGACGCACTGCGTGCTAGAGGTCAGAGAAAAAAATGTTCAACAGAATCAAGATACTGCAATGCCAAACCAATTAATATAAATTTCAACCAGATATAAGCACCTTCAGCGGCTAAACAAGATAGAGAGACAGAAGAATTCTGCAGACAAGCTAAAGAGAACTAGATAACTGCAGAATGCCAAGAAGCGGAATGCATGCATGCAGTACATGACTCTGTAAATTTTCACAGAAAACTCAAACAAATAACTGGCACCACAAAAAAGCTCCAATACCCTCACTAAAACATAATAAGAAATGAATCTTAAACCCGGTAGATCTATCCCCGGAACGACAGAGTTTGACTTTATCAAGGGGCTGGGTAAGAAAGAGGCTTTGTTTTCAATCCAACTAATGATTCAGAAGTGTTATGGACAACGCCAAGACGTTTTGGTATGCTTCATCGATTACACGATAACCTCCTAAATAGACTGCTCGAGATAAGAGTAGACGGCAAAGACATCAGAAACATACAGGAACTGTGTGGGAACCAGATCGCCGAGATAAGAGTTAACAAAAACTTATTAACAGATACCTTCAACGTATACAAAGAAGTCCACCAGGGCTGTATATTGTCACCAATATTGTTTACTATATACGTAAAAAAGATCTTTCAAATGGCCCTGGAAAGAGAAAGTAGAGCCATTAACATTAACAGATCTCCAATTAACAATATACAATATGCAGACAATTCGGCAATTTTAGCACCAACTTTAGAGAATTTTCAAGAAATGATGGATAGGATAGAGCACATGGGCAAACGTTTTGGTCTTAAAATCAACGCTACCAAGACTCATGGTAATAGGTCGCCAGCTGATAATCAATACCTCATTGACGGTTGATATGATAGAGCAAGTGTCACGGCTTAATTATCTGGGTGCTACTATCAACGAACGATAGAACTGCGATGAAGAAGTTAAAACTTCCTTGTCTACACATAGACAAGAAATACCAACAGGTTGTAGGTCTCTATAAAACTTGTCAGACTGTTATGGCAAGAGGACTATCTGGTGATTAGAGACAATCCGTTTTTACGATTTTGACAAACCGATAAACAAATTCCATAGCCCATAGAAAATGCAAACGTAAGGTTTAAATACAATAATGTTATATTTTGATAAAATAGTTTAAAAATGGAGAATGCACCAAATACAAAATGACTCCTAAAAATTTAGTGTAATGTGAGAGACTGGTTAAATGATGCCGACGTAAGAGTACCCACAATAGGGTCATCTGCAACCAATGTCACATCTAGATTTTTCAGAAGGAATGGAAGATTGTTGACAAATATTAAAAATAACAACGGCCCAAAGGTAGAACCTTGTGGAACTCCATGTTTCAAATACTGCACTGTTGATACACTATCCTTATATACAACTTTTTGGAAACGGTTCACTAAGTATAAAGACAGCAGACCTATAGAACAAGGACGAATCGTATAAAAATGGAGTTTTTTTTATTAAGATCTCATGAAACACACAATCAAATGATTTTGCTAAATCAAGAAATAACCTAAGGTACTATTCACCGTTTTCAAATGCTTGGATTGTACCGTTAAGAAAATTCAGTATAGCTTTTGCTGTAGATAATCCAATCAAGAATTTTTGCAATCAAAATCGGCAACAAGGATTAATTAAGTTACCTGATCAAATTAAATCATATTCTTACTGCCTCAGAAGAGGTATCAAGTGATACTGCAAACTGGCAGTTGAATTGATATTAGGTTTAGCACTCATCTAAACCTAATATCAATAATTAGGTTTAGCACTCATTTAAACCTAACCTCTTTTCTAATGTAGAGAGAGATAAGAAAATATAGAAAACTGCTTTCAGTAAGGTTGCCAAAAACAGAGGTAGATCCAGTATCAAATCTGTGCTGAAGATGCAAGCAAGTTCTTTAAGTATGTTCAAGTGATTTAAGAATGTGATTGTGTTTATAGTCGTGAGGCATTGAGAAAGTACCTCGGCGTCCCAATTCTTACTCAAAACGTGGCATCGCTTAAGTACCATCCAGGGTTTAACGTGTTATTAAAAAGTGTTTTCTACCCGTGTGTGAAAAGCATTAATTATCATCATGACCAAAAGATTACAATAACGTACTTTTCAACCATGCAATAATAATTTTGAAACCAAAACATGTTTATTGTTTTTTTAAGAAAAATAAGTAGTATGTAGCTGATTGGGCATTGATAAACAGAGTGATGATAACTGTCAATCTCTTATTAATTTTTTTAATTGTTAATTGATTGTTTACGACGCAGCATATGAAACTGTTACCAGCTTAAAAAGGCAGGAAAAGATATAGTTTTTGACTTACTGCATTACTGGTGTTTATATCAATGTTTGATTCTAAGTGTTCCAAGACTTTTTCCAGCTGACCATTTCGAGCAGCGCGCAGAAATGATGTGTTCCCATCAGTCTGAAATAAAAACAAAAATTTTATATGTTTTCCTTATTGGTTTAGACATTGATTATCTCTAAATAAATAGCTTACCATACGTAAAAATCTTAAACACGAAGCCATATTAGTCTTTAATCGTAAATAATCGAAGCATCATTTTGATAATACAACGAGAATCAACAGGTGATAAACAATTAGGCTTTTAAGTTCAACTAGGCTTTTTCAATAAACATTAGTTAATGAAAAATGTTAATAGAAATTTATTTAAATAGATATTTTTCTTAAAGGTATATTCCATCAAAATATATATATATATATATTATTTTGAATTTGATGAATTTAAAGTTATTTGGTCAATTTTACTGTATACTATATAAAAATTGTTACGATTTTAAGGACACACGCAAAATGAGGTGAAGCGAAAAAGAATATATATCGGAAGGGCACTAATCGCCGACGCCTTATGACGTCAGTAGTCAATATCAGCGTCGCGACGGCGCATCTCTACATACAAGCGAGATTATGTTGCTTCAAAAACTAAAATTTTATTAAAAAAACAAAAATAAAAATTAATTATTTATACATTTATAAATAAAAAAAAAAAGCAAAAGTGCAATATTAAAAGCCAATTGCAGTAAAAAAAAATAAAAAATCCTACCTGGCCATTTTCAGTGACCATTATTACTTCTATTATTATTTTTTTTAACAATAATCACCCACTGTCTTGAGCAAAAATCTTGTTTTTTTTTCCAATAAAAAAGCTAAATATCTAAGAGACGAATTTTTCAAAATTGGATTAGTAGCGGTTTAATATACATCGTATGAGACCGTCCACAGCCAACTCCGTTCACTAAACCAATGGCACCGAGCAACCCCGTTATCGAGCGGAAAGAAGTTTTGATGCTTGTTTTTGGGGGCGAAAACGCACCAACAGCACTTTTTTTTTAAATTGTTCTACTTGACTTTTCTATGGTGAAAACAAAAGTGAAATTTAAAAGTTTTTAATTTCGACGACGTCAATTTTTTAACGTCAAATTTAAGACGAGGGAAGTTTATTGTAAGTGAAAACTATAGGGTTGAATAGAAAAGCTATGAAACTGAAAGTATGCAGAAAGTCATTCTACAACAAGTGAATCACTTTGTACGTCTGAGGGTGGTTTCGTTAGTCTGTTGCTAAAATGAGTATTCAATAATAATAAATGACCCATTCCACCCCAGTTTCGACAATGCGTGTGTATTTCTTTTAAATACAATAGGGTAAGACATAATTATTGGCGCTTGAAAATCATTTTCGACACGGATTAATCAAGTTTCTGCCAAAAGCAATCAATGTTTTTTTTATAAACTCCGTATTTACATAAGCATCAATGTACACAAAGTCATTAATTAATGACCTCTATTAATGTATGATTTTCTATCAATACACAATTTATGTTATTATCATAGCAACCAAAAAAAAATAATCACTCAATATTTTGAGTGATAAAGCGTGTTAAGTTTTATTAAACTTAACACGATTTTAGACAATAATGTAAAAATTAAATTAAAAAAAACATACTAATAAGAAAAAGTTTAGAAATGAACAAAAACGAATATAAAATGAAAAAATAGATAAAAAAAATAAAAACAAACAAATGCTAAATTGTGCGATAATTCAAATAAAAGTTATATAAAGAAACTGATAATTTGTTGGTAAGACAATAGAGAGAAATATTTTTAGCAAAAGAAAAAAACAAAAACACACTATTTGTTAAAAACAAACTTCAACAAGGTTAAATAAAGAATGTAAAAAATAAAAATCTGAAAATGCTTATATTAGAAAGTTTGATCAGAGAAACAAGAAAAACAACATAAGATAGATAAAAAGAATACAGAAACGTATTGATAGATATAAATAAAAAAAAAATTAAACTAAAAGTAATAAAAAGATTGGCAATGTTGTATGCAACAAAACAGCAAATTTAATTTAAAAATAAATTTATGAATTTCAACTCAAACATTCTTATCTCAAACAATTTCACTTTTTGAAGTTTGGAAATTTGTTTTCAAGAATAAAGCTTTCGAGCTGACGCTGACGGAGTCGGATTAAAATATAAATTTCTGAACTCAAATTGTAAAATTTTCATTTCAAATTTTTTTTTCAAAAGATTTTATTTCAAAGTTTATTAAAAAAAAACGGTTTTGTTACGTTATTATTGATTATTAATTACTGTAATATATTAAAACCACTCTAAACAATCGTGACAATAACAAAAATTTATGTTTTTGATAAATATATTGATATTTTGTCGTCTGAAATAACATAATTTGTTTTTTTTTAACACCGTATAATTATTATTATAGGTTGCCTCATAGTTATACTATTGTGACGTCACACTTTAGCTCGGATTTGATGTCTTACCGCTTAAGAAACTTGTAGACGCTCGCTGAGGTTTCTCTTTAAACGGCACACATTCCTTGCGTTGTTCACATTGCTCCAAAATATTGACTGTATTGGCAGTAGCTACTATATAAAATAAAAACAACAAATATATGCTTCTACTAATACACAAAAAATTGAAATTAAGTTGCTCTGTAAAATGTAGTTTTTAAAAGTTGTTTGCGTAACAAACAGGTTTGTGTAACGCTTCAGTCTCACAAATTTGCACAGAAGCTGTTTTCCGGAGGTTAATAAAACATAGTTTAAAACCTAAAATCGCTCCTTAAGCTCTAATTTGAACTGAAATTTATTAGAGAGCATAGCTAAAAGTTATTAGAGAGCTTTGTGATTGGTTAGAGACTGAATGACAGCAATTGTTATTTAGGGATGAAACCCAGTTTTGTTTGTAGGATCCTTCTGTAGCTTTCACATACAACATTATTTGGAAAAAGATCAGTAATAGTCTTGGAAGTGACATTTTTTTCACTAGTTGCTCAAAACTTGTGCTAACCAAACCATATTCAAATCCTATAGAAAATGTATGGCGCACTCTTGAAAGAAGATTGCAAGTGTAACTTTATTTGGATATTTCAGAGACGTAAACTGATTCAAATATGGAAAGAAATAAACTAAAGTGACATAAGGTCTTTTATTTAAAGTATGGTCCGTTGCTGCCAAGAATTTATCCATACCAGAAGCGGAAATACTTGATACGGATACTTTGATTTCATTTGTTTCTTTGCATTTGTTTCACTTTTTTGTTCTCAAATTTAAATAATAATTTTTAAAATTTGGATAATAATTTTTAAAAAACATTTATGTTACGCTTCAAAATAGCGTTTCTCGTGTAATAGAAAATACATATAATAAAGTAGATTAAAAAAACAAAATGTCTAAAAAAGCGAAATTAGGTGCTATACAAATTTTATGAAAAAACACATTACAATACACTTTGTATTTTGTATTAATAAAATAAATTTATTGAAAATTAATTTTCAAAATCCATGCATTTGCTAATTCTATTGTGCTTTATTTAAATTTGATAACTGTACAACATATTATTTTTAATACAAAGTTTAAAAATTATTTAGATCTACTCTTTTGGCGTAATTCAGCTTGACAGATTTTTATTGTCTTTGATAGTATGATTGCCAAAAAAATAATGACAAACTAACGTCAAAGCTGGTTTATAATACCGCACGTTTCTCCGTATGCACTAATCAAAATTTAAACATACGTTTGAAATTCCATGACAAGAGCAGATCTAAATAATTTATAAACGCACTATAAACAAAAATCGATACCAATTAATAATTGAATTGTTGTTAATTTTGAATTAGAAATTAATGTTTAGATTTATTAGAGGGTACAATTTGCTTTGTGTAACTAAAGCTGTTTATATAGTAATTTGTCATGTTGGAAGCTCTTTTTGTGTGTACCTAATTAATGTGCCATATTGTCGTCAACTTATTTGTCAATGAAAATAACATTAATTATTGTTAGAAAACCTTTATTTAACATAAAGAAAAAGTTCAAACTTTGTTGTGGATTAAATATAGATTGTGAAACATGGTCAGACAAAAATCTTCTTTTTTAGAAAAATACTCCCACCTGTGTGGAACTCAAACCCACGCCACTTATTCGGTCAGGCTCTGAAAGCACTATCATCAGCCACCAACAGGAGCCAACTGACGGAATGCTACGACAAAGTTTATTCATGAATTATAGAAAATTTGAAACTCAGTAGAGAAATATCATAGTCTCATGCTTAATTTATTAATAATATATTATATAATTCATTATATAATTAATTTAAATATAAAATTAAAACCAATACAAACACATTGTTTATAACAATAATGATCCGTTGTCAATACTTCTAAAAACAAAATTTTAAATTTATTTAAAAAGGTATGGAAATAAATTTTTCAAAATATATGTTTAACATAAAAAAATTTATCACACTATTTTACTTTATTTATCTATTAAAAATGTATTACAGAAGTTTTAGAAATACACAATAAAATTATATTTGAGAATTGACAGATTTAAAATGTGGACACCTAGAATTTCAACTTTAACGTAAAGTTAGTTTCTAATTCTAATAGATGTCGCTGGTTTCACCATATTACGGAAGTAATAAGGACTAGCGTAAATATAAGCCCAATAAATACAAACATAATTAATATTATGATTATCATTAATTGGCTTACTTATGTACGGTACGCACTATACAAGAATGAATTGTCAAACCCAAATAACATTCCAAGTTGAATAACTCTAGCGACACGGCAAAATTTTGGCATGCACCTCAATAATAACAAATATTTGAACACTGACCTACAGTTTACAATGTTCAATGTAGCATACATTACCATTGAAAAAAAAGTCTCTTTATAGTGTATTTAAATAAAATTATCACTGCTTTCAAAACAAAAATATTTAAAATAAATAATTCAAACTACAAAAGTGTTTCAGAATGGTATGACACACCGTTCTACTATTTAATCACAATAAAATAAAATATTATAATATTGAAGAAACGGCAATTAAATGATTTTGTATGTGGCAACATAATTGAAATAAAGTGAATTATTTTTATTTATATATGTAAGAGTTCACTTTTTATAACATTATTAATATCAATTATTTTAGTCAAAACGACTTTAATATAATATTGCAAGGAGGGATAGTTTAGTGGAGATTGCGCAAAACGTTGAGCTGAGGGATGAAACTATTGCCGTAAGGGCAGTAGACAAAGGTCAGCGGGTAGTACTGGTAGGAGTGTCGAGCGCGGTACTCGTGCATAGTCAAGTCAAGTCGAGAGAACGGCAGTGATAGTTATCTCTACACTCGAACGAATATAACTTGTTATTGTGTGCAAATTAAGTGCGAATGTGGTGTCTTAACATTTCTGTTTCAGTAACCAAGCCAGGTGACAGATCTTTCCTTCTTCTAATAATGTGGCTGGTTTGGCCATGGCAGCTAGGTTTGTGAGTACTGGGACGACTTGCTCTAGTCTTAGAAAATAGCATTATCACATTATATTAATTATTATTATCCATGCAGATACATCTATGTCTTTATTAGCATACTTGTTTTATAAGAGAGCATGCAGATTATTTTGTGTCAAGATTAAAAGGGGTAGTGTGATCCCAATTGCAGCAATGGACGGTTACAGTATTCTTATACCTTTCAATTATTCCTTTAATCTTATTTTTATTCTCTTCGCCGAAAACACTGCAGTCAATGGGCATCTAGGTTTAATTACCTAAGTGCAGACTTGAGAATGAGAAAGCGTCTGAAACTTTCCACATTGGTACCGAAAACAGAAACTAGGTTGAAAAATGAAGAAGTAGAAGGAAGACGCCAAAGTCCATGAAGTTCGGTTCATAATATGATAGAAATAGCGAAGCCATCAAAGCAGAGAAAGCCGTCTACAAGGCGAGGATGGAGGAAGATTACCTTGCAGGGACAAGCCCCCGGTGAGTTACTTGATAAGTATTATTGACAGGTACATTAGGTGTTAGTGTGTTTCATGTATCATGTAGTGTGTGGTTAATCTAATCCGTTCAATTCGTTCGAGGCGGTTTCTTAACGGCGTCCGCAAAGGGGGTGAGTTGTAGTAGATCGTTGATAATGATGTAGTCTGTTAATCTTGTATTTATGCAGTATTCAAGGTGTATTCATAACCAGTACAAGAATGTGGTGAAACAATCTGACAATTATTGTATTTTAATGGAACCAGGTAAGTTAATTACATCTTATAATTATCCCGGCGCCTCCACCATTATTCTTATGCAAATTGCGTCAAAAAATACCCTTCACATATACATAAATTTGATTCAAATTAATTATTATGCATTAACATAGTTAAATAACAATGAATTAAAATTATAAGTTATGCTGAATTTGAAACGCAATTATTACTATGTCTCATAATAATGAAAAATATTAGTATTATTATATGAAGACATAATTTCAATTAATAATTTTTTTATGCCGCGGCATAAATAAATATGAAAAATATTTATTTTTATTTTCAACGCAAAATTTGATTGGAAAAATTTCAAACTTTAATAATTAAATTTGAATTAAAATTATGTGCAAAATAAAATTTTGTACATAATAGATAATCTTAATTTAAATAATGTACACAATAGAAAGTTGTAATAAAAATTATGTACAGGGTGTCCCGATAAGAAAGGTCACCGGCTATATCTCAGGAACCGCTTGCCATAGAACCTTGAAATAAAAAAAATTATAACAAAGAAGAGAAAGAAATTGTCACAATCAACTAGAAAAACCGATTTTTTTTTTGTTATAAAACTAGGAAACGTTAATCACAAATATGTTTATTGCAAAGACGAGTGACAAGTTTATAGATTGTTCATTGTAATAAAACAATTCAAATTTGACGGGTATTGAATTGAATTGTTGGCTGCCATGATTTTAATTTGGAGCTAAGACCGCTATTGTGTTATCGTTTAGTTGAAACAAAAGTGAACCGCTGTTGTAAGCCGTTTTTTGGGGTTTTTAGCACGTGGTTTTGATGGAAATTATGATAATTAAAATTTGCAACTTAAAATGCAAGCAAATTGCTACATAAGAGAATGAAACCAGACATCTAGGACATGAAAATTGATATGTGAAACCTAGAAAAACACAAAAAAATCAAAATATGTATGTGAATTTAATAATTCATAGCGAAGCACGACAAGAAACATCAAGTAAGAACATTACACGAAAAATGAGAAGAAAATGTTATTACAATAAGAATAAAAAATGAACGAAGAATTGTAACACTAGTTGCCACATTTGCACCAGAAAAAAAATCTAAAACATTTGATAGTATGGCTGAAACTATAAGATTATACAGCATTCAAACTATCGAAATTAAAATGATTGTTTAGAGCTTAAACTCGGGCCACTACATCCTTTCAAAAACGGGATTAATAATTTTAATTCACAATAGACAATTGTAAGCAATTGTAAAGATGATTGGAAAGCTTATAACTGATATCTTACAATCATAAGGTTTATTTCGTATGCGAAATGTCAAAAAATGTCAAATAAAAGTTAAATAATAGTCATTTACATAAAAGTCAGGAAAATGTCACATTACTGAAGAGGAGCTAAATTGAAATACGAGGCACTTTGTGCCGAGTATTTTAAAGCTCCGAGTCAAGTAAGAGATTTTACTGACGTGTTTTGTATTAAATTTTTCCGGAAATCGTAAAAAAAGACGAAATTTACAAATCTTAGAATTTTTTTTGACAAATTCCACAAAAGTCAAGTTTGTCAATTTTGTTGGCAACTATAGTTACTAGAGTATCTTTTTTATTTTGCGTCTTGTAAAGTTTTTACAGTACTAGTCCGGAAAACTCAATTTTCCTGCGCGTAAATAAGCAGGAAAATGTTGTTTCCAAAACGATTCCCGGAAAAAGTATATACATTGATAAGCTTAAGCTTATAAAAAGCTCAAATTCTAAAAATTTTGTTGTGCAATATATTGCTCTAATAATTAATAATATAAATGACAATATCGGATGGTAAATAATAACAGAAATAATAATATATTAACCATCATTAATAAACACAAAATAATAGCATTGCATACACAAATAATCGTAAAAAGATTAAGTAAAAACAAATTTATTCAACGTAAGATCCGTACACTCAGACATAAATGACATTCGTCTTAGCACTCTTTAGTAAGATGCAACATAATCTTATTATCCTATATTTATCCAAGTGCCTATTACTACTTTTGTAGTATGGTAAAATAGCAACATCTATTAGAAGGTTTTTACATCAAAGTGAAGACTAGGTTTCTACATATCGAAGCTAAAAGTCACTCCTAAATATGTCATTAGAATCAATTCTATTAGAAAATAATTTTGAGACCGAAAGCATTAACATATAGAAACTTGTAGTAAATTTTGCGGTCAGTTTCTGATAAAGAAAATCTAATAATTTGCAATAGCTAATTTTATAAGAATGTAACAAAACAAATTTTATTGTTGTTTGAGCATTGTATTATTAAAGGAGAAAGCAAAAATAAAAACGGTAAAAACAGTAAACAAATTTCTTTTTCTACGTGTAAAGAAATTAATGCAGCTTATTATTACTAATTATAGCAATAGTAAATAACTTTAATTAGGTACAATCAAATGCAATAATTCATAGTCGTCAAAGTAATTTTATCAAACATTTAATTTCAAAATGTTTAGAAATAGTTAGAATTTTTTTTGCTTTATAATCTGACATAATTGAGTTATTTTTGACTGATATTGACGACCAAAATTTATTGCACTTAATTGTGTATAAACTTCAAAAGCAGGTCAATAGCTAAGAATTTGGATTGCTCGTTAACTCTGAAAACTATATATTTTTTATTTATAGCTCAAATAGATATTAGAATAGCCAAAAACTAAGAAATATATATTTTTTTGAGTCTCGCTCTAAAATATGTAAGTTTACAATGTTTTAACAGTCTCATCCAAACGGCACTTCAAAAAAACACTTTTTAAGGTCACTCCAATTTTTAAAAAATTTCAGTCAAAAATCGATTATTTTTAAAAAAAATTTCTTATAATTTTAAATTTTACAACATAGAAAAAAATGATAAAGATCTTGAATCTCAAGTCAAAACTATAATATTTAAAGGTCGCTCCGATTCCTGACAACCGGTCAGACCGATTTGATGAGGCAAACGAAACGTTCGCAAAGCTATCTGCCGCTTCCTAAAAAGTAGGCTTTAAAATCAACATTGCCAAACCCTATTTATGACAAACCTAGTTCCCAGCTGTAACCTAATGCTAGAAAGAGAAGAAATTCATTTTACAAATATCTGGGACATCTGTGATCCGAATTGGAAAAGACAGCCTAACCCGCAAACTAAAGTGAAGGATAGGACTGACTTGGGCTGCCTTTGGCAGACTGAAACACGTTTTTAAATCAGATATGCCAAGTTGTCTTAAACGAATGGTGTTAGATGCATGCGTCTTCCCGGTATTGACATATCACTCGGATAAATTTATAAATTAGCACAAAAAACTATCAAAAAATAAGAATAACTCTACATGAAGAGATCTAAGTTAGGAACGACATTGCGAGATAAAATCCAAAATGAAGAACTACGTAGAAGAACAAAAATCACGGATGCAATTGAAAGAGTAACATATAATGATGATGATGATGATGATGATGATGATACACCACACATTGACTTGATTTTTTGTAAGTCTACATAACCGCTATGTCTACAATCAAGAAGAGTTTTCTGTATGCTCAAACTCGCAAATAAGGCTATTCAAAAGTATGGACGGCTTAGCTCCGTACTAAACTTTATAACCAAATGTTTTTAGCCAAGGTTTGTTTACTAATTATTCTTCATTTGTTAGCCTACTCGTTGTTTTTGTATGTTAACTTCAGCTAAAAATTTGTAGGATTGTTTAAAACATTTAAAGTCACAAATAATTACACAAAAAAAAATTGAAAAAAACTGACATCAATATGATTAATTATTATTTTATTTATTTAATTGATCCAAATTGCTTTCAGTTTAATTTGTTTAAATTAATTAAATCAAAGAATTGCCATTTAAACACATACATTAAATAATTTTTTTCTCACAAATTTTTATAATTAATTGTAAGTGTCAAAAATATATGACAAAAAAGCATTAATAAGAATATCTCAAAAACTACTATTCAGTTGATATGGGACATGGAAAGCATCAGCTTTTAATTAAGAAAAAAATCATTGACATTGATTTATCCAGTAGATAACTTTTGTTATCTACTTTAAATAACATTTTTTGCGTAAGGACAGCTTTTTGGAATTATTATTTCAAATAAAGAATAAGTTGTTTGAGAAAAATTAATTAATAAAGTCTACTTTGATTCAAGGCATCATAATAAATATTTTTTTTAAAAAAAATAATAAAAAGTTTTTGTTAAATCAATTAATATTAATAAACTTGAAATAAAAGTTTTTGAAAAAATTTTACTTACTTCATAAAGTAGATGAAAAAGAAGAATTTATTATCTATTTATTTATAGTATGTATTTAATTTGTTAGTAGAATACTTTATCTAATAATAGTATATTTTTTAAAAATAGTTAGTTATTTGTACATAATAATATCAGTAATTTGTAAAGCTCAAGTGTTATTCTTTTTTCAGTAAAAAGACAATATGGTATAATACAAATAAGTTACATTCCAGGATCGCTAGCTTAAAGCGTAACAAATTGTTTTATATTATGTTATTTCAAAAGTTAGACAATTTTGTCATTAAAATAAACAAAATTTTGCACAAATATGACAAAATGTATAGAAAACTCTCTTTTTTTTAAGAATAATGTATAATGTGTATTATCCGGGCCCATGTAGCCACGGGCCCGGGTGCCCCGGAACCCGCGGAACCCTGATAGATCCGCCACTGCCGAGACTTATCAGTAATTGAGGTTTTTGGAGCAATCAAATATAATTTTTCATAAAATAGTATAAATTCCTTGCTGTAGATAAACATTTCGAATTCAGAAAATAATTGTCCTTTCGTTACAATTAAAAAATATAAAAGTTATGTTGTCTCAAAAATTGGTGTTTTGTGTATGCATTCCTTACCACTGCTGAATAGCCTTAAAGACAAGTTTTTATATTTCATTCGAAACTTCTGTGTACTTTTCATAAGTTTTTCTAAGATCAAAAAAGTACATTTTTGTCTTATGACAATAAGATCATCATCATATAAAATAGTCAATACACACACCATTTTATATAAAACACGTGTGATTTGTTTAATTGTCTTCCTACAGGGTTCAGATCAACATTGAACAAAATTAACCTTTTGACATGAAACTAAATGAATGAATTATTAGAATGACAAGCTTTGTGAGTATTATACCACCATGGGAAATGGAGTTTATAAATGAAAAATGCAAATAAGTTGTGTTAGAACGTCAGGTGAAATACTATTCATTTGCGATGTGGATGATAATAATAACACAGACGACACAATCGATCCACGTGAATCACATTGTCGTGCAAAGGGTGAATATAAAATGAATTGGGAATTTCATAATGAACTCGTTGTACATATAAATTACGTCATACATACATTAGAATGGCCTTATAATAATTTCTCCCTTCATTTTGGCATCCGACCAAAACCTCTCAAACACTTGAAAATATTGAGTCACGGCTAAATATGTTTTTATTATTACTATTTTATCAATGTTTAATTATAAATTCTTTTTTTCATTTTATTATTCTGGAAAACATTCAAAAATTACGCTTTTTAATGTAAACATTGAGATGATAGTATTAACAAACCTTGAGTTTTTTCAAAAAAAAATAAACAATTTATTTTTAAAACGGAAATGACCCAAAAAACATGCACAATAATAATTGTTGAATAAATTACTAAAACCTTACCCCTACATCTATACTCGTAATAGACGGAAATCTTTTTTTCATTAACTGTGACATTTCACTCAAAAAATAGTATTTTTGAAAATCTACACACACATTACAGAAGTCGTCGTCGGGTTTGAAGCTTTTGACCTAAATATTAACGGGAATTTTTTTTTATTGAATTTTCATTATAAATCTGCCGATTATTATTTAAAGTCGTGAGACACGCGCGAAGCGTTGAAGACTGGCGAAAACTCAAATTGTATTTTTAGCGGTGTTTAACTTCTGTCTATTTCTATCCCAATAGGAAAATGTAATGCCGCATGCTGCTCCTGTTTCTGCTGGAAATTACTCCTTCTGACATCATTTCCCGACTATATTCCAATTAAATATTATGAGAAAAGATTCGCAATAAGCCACTAATCTAATTTACAAAGCGATAACGTAAAGTTACTTACAGAAATTGGACTTTTATTGGTATCATTCATTTTCTATTCGAAACGTTTCATAATATACTATACAGAAGAAGAATTAGAAACATTATTGGTTGGAGGAGGAAGTATTTTAAGAAAATTACAATTCTTTCAGATTAGACCACTTTAACTGTCAACTCAGCATGGTTAGACAATCGCAGAATAACTGGCTAAGGAATCTGCAGTTTCCTGTTCTAACCTAAAAATCGACATCTTTGGCCGCATTGCGACTACAGCTATTTGGTCGTTTCCAGGCAAATATATATCAAAGAAGAAGCTCATTGGTTCAGTGATAACTTGGCCACTCCTCCCTCAAGGTCAGCAGGAAACATTTCCAGGACAATCGATAGAACCGGCGCTGCCACTTGATCCTGCAGCTTTAAACGTGGATTATTATATAATTTTCCTTTAAATTATTATTTGTGTTTGACAACTTTAACTAATCCAAATAACAGTCGTTATTTATCGCCATTGAACCTAATAAATAATGGGAGATAGGATTAATAAACATCTGTGATGAATCAGATGAGAGAAACTCTGATTAAGAACTCAGGTTTCCATAGGTTAAACATAGTTTAACCTGGGAACCAGTTCTTAAGTCCCTAAGTCTTAAGTCTCTATTTCTAAAAACTTTATTCAAAATAAACGTCTGTTTCAGGTTTGTCACATTTCCCCTACATATTGCCTTTATTACGCTCATTAGAATACCTACCTACTTAAGACCGTTGTCACTTTATCCTGCAATTTTAAACGTAGATTATTACATTTTGTTTTTATTCCCAGTTGTTATACGTTTAATAATTTTTAGTATACTAAATAACAATCTTTATTTATGTTTATTGAACTAAATATATAATTAAAAGATAAGAATTAAAAATAACTGTCATTAAACTTCTATTTTACATTTATCCTCTAAACCGAAATACAAAATAAACGTATGTCTCATATTTGTCGCATTTCCCCTACATATTGCCGGTATTACGCTCATTACCTACCTACATAAGTGCGCTGCCACTTTATTATTAACTTTTTTTATTCTTGCCTGTTCGACGTTTCACAAATTCAAGTACATATACCAAAGAACAATGGCTACTTATCTTTATTAAACCAAATAAATAATTAGAGATAAATAAGAAAAAAAAATAACAGTCTTTAAACCTTATTTTTATATTTATCCCTTAAAAAGTAACACAAGCTAAACGTACGTCCTATATTTGTGGCATTTCCCCTACATATTGCCGTTATTACGCTCATTACATAGCTACACAAGTGCGCTGCTACTTAAGTTTTTACATTTTTTTTATTCTCACTGATTTTACGTTTGATAATTTCAAGTATACCAACTAACAATCGTTATTTATCTTCACTGAACTGAATAAATAGTTATAGATGAGATTAATAAACACCTGCGGGGAATTCTGATAGAAGAGTCGGCTTTTCAGGATTAAAAATAATAGTCTTTAAACCTCAATTTATCATTTATCCCCTAAAACTTAATACAAAATAAATGTGTGTCCCATATTTGTCACATTCACCCTACATATTGCTGTTAGGTTCATTATGTATGTAGAGCTACTCTAGCTAGCTCATTACCACTTCCTTGCGCATGAGGACTGCCTGCGGTAACCATATAGAACAGCAAAATATTAAATGTTTAAAATAAACATCTATATATGTATATCTACATATATTTATATTTAAAATTAAAATATCAAGGTTTTTTGTAAGATCTACGATATCTTTCACTGATTTTTTACGCTTTACTCTTGTATTGTTTTTGTATAATTTTTAAAAATATTTTTTCGGCATTTTTTTTGTATAATTTTTATTCACATATTATTTTTAACTCAAAAATATTCCAGTCGAGATAGACATTGAAATAGGAAAAATTGGGGACCACGATTTTTTTTATATATTTTTATTTTTATTATTCATTATATATATTATATATATTATTTTTATCGCCTTCTTAATTTAAAGAGTAATTTTTTAGTTTTTCAAAAATAACTCGTCAATTTACAATTGTAGAACCAATATTCAGAGTTATTGGAAATTTATTTTCCTACAAGTTAGATTGATATTATTTTTACACTAGGATTAATATTTGCAGAGTTATACTATGAAGCTTATAATACAATTTGTTGTCAATAAACTACATAATAAACAAATTAGAAAATTAAAAAAAAAATCATTTTCGATTTGAGTATCAATGAGAAAATTGAACTTTAAATCAAGATGGCGCCGATCGCGGACGCGGGATTGTTTCGAGAAAATTGAGATTTAACCTTCCAACCACCTCATTCTAATTTTTATTATTTAAGGCTATTTTTATGTCTATCTCAACTGGACTAATGTTTTTTAAATCTTTGCAAAAAGTTTTCAGTTTTTTTTAAATATTTTACTCATAAAAATCTTAAATTTTAGAAAACGTTAATCACATTGTATTGTAAAAAAAATGTTTTCCAATAACGTTTACGATAATTGAACAAATTAAAAGTTTGAAAAAAACCGACTTTATTATGGTTGATTATTATTTAAACTATTTAATTGGTTCAAATTGCTTTTTGTATAATTTGCTTAAATAAATTAAATAAATAAAAAATTATTTTAATTACTTATATGTATTGAAATCGTTTTCATTTTTATGTCTCACTTGTTTTTCAACCGATTTTATAAAGGGAGAAGGTTTTGAATTTGACTGTTTGTTTTGTTTTATGTTTGTTACTTAAAACTTTCAACTTGGTAAAACAGCTTTGATGAATTTTTTTTATTTAAACGCTGGTGCTCTCTATGTGGTCACATTTAAATTTGATCAAGCTCGAAATAGTACTTCTTAAGTTATTAATTCGTTTTTTGACACTTACCACTGATTACAAAAACAAGTGACAAATTTAAAGATTTAAAAGTCGATTTTAAAATAAAAAATTGAAACAAAATTTCTGTAAAAATCACTTCAAAATTGGTTTTTGCCATTTCAAGATCTGATAGTGTTAGTGTTAGCATATTAAGAAAACAAAAAATTCAAGAAAAAAGTATGACTATTTATAGTTTTAAACAAAATTTTTTATAATAAATAAAGCTTAAATCTAAAATTTGAAATAAAACATTTAATTTCATTTTATTTGAAAAGTTACAATAATAAATTAAAATTTTATAATTTTAAGATTGTAAAAATATTGACATCTTTTGGAAAAGACCGTGTCGAATGGTTTAATGAAATTGTCGACGTAAAAATATTATTAGTTTATATAACCATCACAAATCTTCATTATCTTAATAAATATACCATAATTGCAAATCAGAAATTTTATCATCAAAATAAAAAATTATTAATTAATAAAAAGAAAATTATAAGAAATTTGTATATACAGAAATTTTGATTTTTTTTCAAAACAAAAATTTAAAACATTTTTATTTGAATTTTTAGTTATAAACAGCTTTATTTGATAAAATTACCTACGTCAGACATATTGTAATTTTGAAAAACGTTAATCACATGGTATAAAACACCTATTAGAGAGAAGTTTATACAGTATGTCTACGAATAAAGCTTACAATAATTTAGTTTGCTTTTGGTAATACTTTTGCGGCAAAAGTTTTAAATTTAACTGTATTTTTTGATAAACCGATTCTAATAATTATTTTGTTTTTTAATTATAAAAATTAATAGCAAATTAAAAATTTGAAAAATTGACTTTAATATGAAAAAAAATTAGGCGAAAAAGCCATGTACTTAAATCATTTAACAAATCATTAAATTATACTGAAGTAGGTTTTTTACAAATTTTTAAACTGTTATATTATTATTTATAAACTTTTTGTTTGTTAAAAAAAATTAGTTTGCCGTATTAAGATCTGAGGTCGGATCTGAAAAATGTTAATAAATTAAGAAAACATAAAAGAAATTCCAGAAAAAAATATTATTATTTACAAATTTAGACAAAATATATTGATAAAGCAAAGTTGGTTATAATTAATAATAAAGCTCAAATACAAAGTATAAAATCTTAAATTATTTAGGAACCTACAATAATTTATAATTCTAAGATTGTAAAAAAACTATACTTTTTGATTTCTGGTATTTTATTACAGTCAAATTTTTAAAATTTTGAACAAAAAATACCATTTTTGCCAAATATTGTAACTGAATTATGTTCCTTTAATTGTAATCAGATAGTATTATATCATTCAAAATTTGTAGCTAATTTTAATTTAAAAGTCTAATTCTAATGAACTATTTTTGCAACTGCGTAATTGAGCAATTATTATTAGGCTATTTTATTGTCTGAAAAAACAGCGTCATGACGATGCGACAAACCTGGAAACCTAATGAGAGTAAAAGACCTCGAAGATCTAAGCTTGTTGATACATATTGTAAAGATTCCGTTTAACAAAACCGAAAAACTTTGTTATTTTTCTATTGTCAGAAAGCGTATCATGAATATATTTAAAAATTATTATTTAAGACTAAAAGACCTGAAAAAGAATCGTTTATTTGTAAGATTTCTGTTGCTATGTAAGCACTTCTTAAGGCAAACGTCAGCCACAATATTTGTAGATTCTAAGAAAAATTTTTACTGGCGGAAAAAACGACAAAAAAACCGCTGAAAAAGTTTTATTTTATGGCATTTCATTTTAGCTTCAAAGTCCTTTGCAAGCATTATTCTAGCATCTAACGTTCATGTTTTTTCTGTTTTGGGATCATCAATTCCATCAAAGAGTACACATTTCCAAAATTTAAATAATTGCACATCGTTAAGTTGTTTTTTATAATTCGAGCAGAAAAGTATCATATCAATTGTTTATTTAAAACAAAACAACATAAATGCAGCGGCAAAAAAAGTACCGCGGTTTCTGCCGTAGACGGAAGTCTTCTTTTTTTTAGAAAAGATTCCCGTCTGGATGAGACTCAAACCCACGCCACTCATTCGGCCAGGCTCTGAAACCATTATCTTCTGCAGAAAAAGTACTTTTTCTGTCCTCGGCGGAGAAGTGAATCTTAAACTATGGCAGTCTAATCAAAAAAATGACGTGATTGGAAAAAAATATAGCAAATTCAATTTGATGGAGAAGCTGGAGTGACGAATAAATAAGCGACTTTTATTAGCCCGATTATGTCACATCAGCTATTTTTACATTTTACCTTAATAAAGATTATTAGACACAATAGACTGATGATACTGTTGTGTATTATTGTACTGCAAACGTCAGCAAGGACACCTCATATAAATAGTTTTAAATCGATTAAAAGGAAACTCAATTCACTTCAATTATTCTAATGAATATTATATAGAATGTATTAGTGAGAGATTATATTTATAGCTGATAGAGGAAACTGAGGTATAATGATTCCTCAAGCTCAAATGGTCCTCAGAAATTTTCAAAAACTTGAGCATACAATATAGTGGAGAAAAATGTGACATCAGTTCTCATGGAAACCAAGCTTTGCGCTCTAAATGACACAGGTTACCTCACTCCACAAGTGAGGTTAGGATAAATTGACAAGCCTAGCTGACACCGCTTTTTTATAAAAATGTGCTGTGTAAACGGGGCATTGCTTTAACCTACAGAATGGGGTATTTTAATTGCGATTCTAAACATGCTCGATTTGTCTTGCTAATAGCCAAAGAATATAGTATAGTAAACCTTAGTATAAAATATGACGTTTTAAAAACTAAAATGGACAATTACGCAACATAATTTTATTGCAGTTCAATTCGGTTGATTGGGTTATCTTAGTTGAAAATAATGCTTTTGGAGTAAAATAATTACTCAAGTATAAAAGGTTGAGATTAACAGGAATATTGCACTGCGACTCTTTGATCTATGGTGGTTGCTTCCTACATTTGCAAACACTTATGGCTAGACAAAAACCATCTCTATTTTCAAAAAAAAACTCTTGCCGGGGTGCCAATCGAACTCACGTCACTCATTCGGCTAGGCTCGAAAAGCATCATCTTCACGCACCTGGCCACCAAACGACCCTTGAGTATAGGGTAAAACCATCTTAGGATCAATTTACATTGAGCATATATTTTTATGTTTTGCAATTCTGAAACGATAAATTAATATTTGGGTTTTATTTTGGCTTGTTTTTATGACTTGAAAACACAACGTCAATATTGGAATCGAGAGCAAACCAACAATGCTCTAAACAAAATAACTAAAATAACTTAACATTTAGGATTGAAGCAAGATATTTAAAGTCTCAATTATGCAAAACCCAGAATAATAAAAAGCATTGCCAAGAAACTGTTAAACATTTACGTAAAAAGTAGAAAATAATCAAAGAAGAAAAAGAGCCTAAAAAATCGAAAATAAATGCGAAAATACATAAACAAGAACAGAAAAAATATATCAAAAAATCAATAGAGATAAAAAAATTACAAAAACATTTTAAAGAGGCAATCGGGGGTTCAAAAAAAATTGACAAAAAACAACAGATAAAAGTAATATAGAAGAGAAACAAGATAAGAGAAGGTGATAAGACAAATAAATTAATTATGAAAAAAAGAGCACATGGACTAGATGAGATAAAAAATGAGGAGTGAATTTATTGCACGGATGAGGTGTGGGAGAGGTTGAAAAAGGTAATAACTAATTATAGAAAGAAGAATGATTGCCGGAGGAATGGAGAGTGAACCTTAAATGCCCTATCTACAAAAAAAAAATAAAAAAAAAATTGAAAATAATGCAAGTGGATATAAAAGGGAAAAATCTGAAAAAGACTGTTGTAAGAAGCATTTGCCTTGATTTTATAGATTTTAAAGAATTTGGCGGCGTCCAGATGGCTATAGTTATTTATTTGCTTGACTAATTTTAAACTTTGATGGTTGCTATTAAAGGCGTGCTCTGCTATACTCGATTTGTCTAATCTTCCGTATTTAAATGAGCTAAATGCTCTTTACATCTAGTTTGAACTGATCTACGCGTGTGCTCTATATAACAGTTGTCACAGTTATTACACTCTATGCGATAAATTCCAGACATTTCTAGAAATAGTGTTTTGTTTTTTAGACGTCCGAACATTTTTTTTTATTTTAATTTATATTGACTGATAAACGGTTCTAAATCTCAAACGTTTAAGCACAATATCAAGTTCGTTGGTTATGTTCAAATGGCATTGAAATGAATTTTCATTCTTATCCATTTGTTTGAAAACATGTGCAAATTTTAATGTTTGTTTTAAAATTGTATTTATTTATGATTTTGTTCACTATTTTTTAATTTTATATACTGATATTAGCTACTCCTTTAAAAAGTGTTTTTTTATTAAAGTTTTTTTGACTAAAAAAAAAGCTAAATACTCGGTTTACAAAAACTTAAACTTGCTATTTTATGTTGAAAACAATGATTTGAGTCACTAGATATGTATCTTAAAGTGCCGTTTTTTTTTCTAAATGTATCAAATTCTAAATTGCTTGTTGCTTTTTTTAATTACGTTTACATCTAAAAAAGATAATTTCTTATTAATTTATTCTTCTAAATAAATTCATTAATCTAAAGAGAATCTTATTGACGAAAAACAATTATTTAAATTTGGTACAAGCTTTGTTACGTTTAATTATTAAAAATTGCAAAGTCGTCGTTTACGTACCTCATTCTCATTTTAAGAAAATATTCAAAACTGTCTTTTCCATTATTTTCAAAAAAATGCCTAAATAACTCAGCCAAAAATGCAATAAAAAGAATTAATCTATTTTTTCTTTATTTAAATTAAAAAAGAAATATGAAAAAAGCAACAAGCGATTTAAAATTTGACATATATTTAAGCACTTTAAGTACATACCTAATGAGTCAAATCAACATAAGCTTATGTTTTATAGTAAACAGATTGTTGAACTTTTTTTAGTTTCAAAAAAAAGTTTAATAAACAAAAAGCATGAATCAAAAAAGTTATTAATATTAATAGAAATAATAACAAAACGATAAATAAAATCACAAATAAACAAAAATTGAAAACAAATGTAAAAAAATTGCACAGTTTTTCAAACAAATAAACAAGAATTTAAATTCATTTCAATACCTTTTGAACGAATCTAATATATCCAACAGACTTGATTGTGCTTAAATATTTAGAATTTTTAAGAGGCTTATCAGTCAGGATTAAAATTAAAAGATTTGTTAAGAGGCTCAAAAAACAAAACACCTAGAATCTATCACATATAGTGTATATAGGGCAAATGCATAGATCAGTTTAAACCAGATACAAAAACCACTTAGTTCACTTAAAACACGGCAGACTGACCAAATCGTGTATAAACGAGTACGCCTTCAATAGTAGTCATCATATTAGTATTAACAACTTACAATTAGTCAAGCAGATCTAACTTAAGGCATCTGGACGACGCCGAATTCATTGAAATCTATAAAAACAAGACAAATGCTCTTTCTTAACAAAGATCATTGTCTTCTTTCAGCTCCTTGATCGAATTATTTGGAAAACCCCCCAAAAATTCCCTAAGCCAGGTAAAATTAAGCGAATTATATTTCAGTTTTATTCATCTTCTGGTGGTCGAAAGAGCTCGCAAAATCTAATAAACAAACTTTTTGGGCAAGTCGTAAAACTGTGTTAATAGTTTATAGTGCCAAAGATTACAAAGCATTGACCTTAATAGTTTATTTCTTAAACTTTATAGGAATCATTATACCCTCTTCTTTTTTAGTAGTGACATCCTGACTTTGCCCATCCCCAAATCTAATAAGGAATAAGGCAACACTAATCCCCTGGAGATTTCTAGTAATCTAAACATTACACATGGTGATCATGCTCAATTTATATTGTTTTCTAAATATTATTCTAATATTTTAAAAGGTGTGATTAGTGAAAGAGAAAATAGTGCAAAACACTGATAAAATGTGATTATTCTATAATTCTATATAGATTGACAAGACATAAGTGAAAAAAAAAGGCTTTCACGACCCCAAGTCAGTGAAATATTGGCATCTTTCAGAAAAAATCGTGTCGAAATGTTGGAAAAAATTGTCGATGTTTCGCACTCTATTGATGGAGGCGTCATCAGGACAAGAAAATGAGAGTGGGAACAAGCACGGTAACTCGACGTGTAAACTAAAACTTATTCAGATATGAGCATTTTGACACGGTCTTTTCCGAAATATGTCACAGACAAAAGTACATGTTGATAAGAGAAAAAAATTGATATAATTTGAATAAATAAAAGACTGAGGTTTTGGATTTAAAAAGTACATAATGTCAATGACAGATGCTTAAAAACATTCACAAAACGACAAAAGAGAATTTAAAAAAAAATGGAACGCACTTATGAGAGTATAAAGAGCAAGACAAAGATGGAGAGTTATAAGAAAGTATGGAAATACGTACCTAATAATAACGGTAACAAGCTGATAAATTTTGGATGACACAAAACTTTGTCGTAACAAAAACATTCCACAAGCACAAGACTTGTACAAAAATAAACAACAAAGAATAAAATTTTTGAATAATTTATTTTTTTGTTTATTTTTTTCTTTTTTTGATATTTTATATTGTGCTTTGTATTGAATTACTATTTTATCTACTTCTTTTTTCTACAATCATCTTTCTTCTCATTAGTCTCATTAGTCGCATTCCAAATTTTTTCAAAATTTCTGATTTTTAAAGTTGATAACTTTTGTTGGCGGACCTTTAACAAACAAAAAATTTAATGATGCACCGTATACAATTTGAGGGAATATTTTTTATGGACAGTGAATTGACCTAAAGCATCACGCTCTTTCGAGTCTTTACGCTATAGAAATCATAAGATTATTCTGATAAATTCAAAACAGTCCTGTCTAATTAAATAATGCCTATTATTTATTTTTTTAAATTAATTATTTAGTCTTATTTATAATTGTTAGAAATTAGTAATTACTAATAATTAAAATAAAGAGTTAAATTTAACCCTTATTATAATTATTTTAATATTATTTTATTAGTAGAACACGATTTGTAGTAGACCTTTCTTTTTTTAGAAACGTCTACCGTTTTATAGAAACCGCACATTGATTGAGATATTGATAACAAGTTTCAACCTTGATTGTAAGATTATAAAAAATCACTGAAATAAAATGAAGAGTTTGTTGTCGATTGGTCTGGGTCTAAGTTTTGTCAATATGTTTAATAAGCTATTACACTTTTATTTAATACATTTTTCAACTTATAACAAGTGTTTTTTAAATTTTGTGAATTAATTTTGCAAAAAAATATCACAAAAAAAAATTAAACATATTTAGCTTTTTATAACTTTGCTGACTTAACTATTCTATAGTATAAACGCTTTTAATAACGATTCTGTGAATATGAGAACTATGCAAATTGTAGAAAACTTTCTATCCAGTCTCTCGCGAATAAAGTCGATTATCAATGAATTATTTCTATCTAAATAATTTTCAGTGACAAGTTTGGGCTTATATATACCCAAGTGTCTGTTATTTCCGTAATGTGGTAAAACTAGCGTCAACAATGTTTGAAGCAACCTTGCATCAAACATTTTTTTGAGAAAAAAATTATACACGTGTTTTATGCAAATAATTTATGCTCTAAACGATAGATTCTTAGTGTTGATAAATACATTTTGAAATAACAAGTATATCGCTAATTGGACAACCAAGTTATCACATTAGCGTCTTTTGTCTCAAACGTATATGTATCAATAATATTCATTGTAATCTATCTTTTTGTTTAGCCACCAACTGATAAAATACAGAAGATCAATTGAAATTTATTCAAACTAGATTTGTATACTTATTAGACATGTTTCGTTCTTATTAAAACTTATCAGCAAATCGCAACAGATTCAGATTTAAATGAATTTGCAGTTGACATTCTATCATCAGACCAAGAGTATAAACTATTTGCATAAAAACATTTGTAGAATTTTTTTTCAAAACAGTTTTGGTTGTAAGGTAGTCGCTTGTTTAAACCCTATTGTATATTTTATATTAAGAAATGGAGAATAGGTGAACAAAAAATAAAGCGTTTATTTTCTTGACTACGTTTTACAACCACTTTTCTGCTTTCCCAGAAGGGAATGAATTTTTAACGACATTAAATCTGTTATATTTATCATGAGCTCAAGATGTCAATGGCGGCGAAACTTTTAAAATTTTACGGCTACTTATAGCACCTTTACTAAGGCTTAATTAATTAAGGTTATGTTAGTGATTACCAAGTTTTATGTCTTACCACTAATAATATCTAGAAATCTAGGTAAAATTTAAGAATTTTAATTTTGTAATAAGTTTTTCAATCCGCGAGGGAAAAAAATGGATAGAAAGCGTACTTGAAAACAATTGATTATGACAGTCAGCCTATCTCAGAAAAAATTAAAAACTTTCTTGAGATAAGTGGGAAGATTTAATATAAGTAACCTGTTTGGTGCAAGTGAAACTGGATTTATAAGTACAGAACTTTCCGAGAAAAGAAAGCCGTTATGGCATATAAATAATTAAAGAGTGAAAGTCTTATTCATATAACAAAAATACTTATAATAATAAAAAATATAGTAAATATTAACTTATTAGCAGTTTTAAAACAAAACACTGATTTTGATTACATTTAATTAAAAAAAATTGTTAAAAATTCGGCCACGTTCGGCTGGGACTCACCTCGGAAAGCTCAAGAAAGAAGCACAATAGATCGCAATGCCACTCTAATTCTTATCTAATCCAACAACAGTGCTAATTTTTGTCAATAGGCTTCTGAAAGAATAGTGGCAAATAGTGATTTTTTTAAACATGTGTTGTTTACCGACAAAGCTTCTTTTAAAAGCAGCAGCAGTGTCAATCGGCATAATATGCATAATTCGGTTCCACTTAATCTTGCTTGGATGCGGAAAGGGAATACTCAAAACTGTTGGAATTTTAATGTTTGGGGAGGTTTTATTAATAATCGTTTAATGCCGCTTCAATTTTTTAAAGGTAATTTGACGAGAGAAGCGTAGACAAACATTTTAAGAAACTTTCAGTTTCGAATCAAATGTTTAGAACGGTGGATTGGACGAAGGGGCTTGATACCTTGGCCAGCGAGGTCTCAGGAGGTACAGCACCGTAAAAAAAGGTGATGCGGTACATCAAATGCACTACCAGAGAAGACATAGAGGCATGCATTTACAACTAATAAAGGGTCTACTGTTCTTGATTCATTTCGACGTTGCTTAGAAAGCTGTATCGAGCAAGAAAATCTTTATTTTGAGCAATATTTATTATAAATAAATTAAGTAAGTGCATTTATTTGTCATACTTATCTGTGAGACCTCCAAGAAATTAGGTTCAAATGAATTCTTAGCGCAATAAACTATTTTATTAAATATTTCTTGTAATTATGTGTTTTTCAATAATGAATACATTGTTATCTGTACCAAATTCTCCTAAAAGTTTTTGAAATTTAAATAATTTGTGTTTTATTTTGAACGTAGTAAACACAAATAAAAAATGACTGCATCACATGTGATATCGGTATATATCCTAAAGACAAGGTCAATATTTCAAGAATTAAATTAACTGCAGCCGTTTTTTAAAAACAATAGCAAAATTTTAGATACTTAGCTCGCCAAGGGATTAGAGACCCCTATCATAAATTTTAAGAAATAACCATCATGAACAAACTTCTTGTGGGCGGCACTATAAAACTTTTATTTTTAATTTTTCAATGCTAAATGCTTTAATTAGCATTAGAGTTTTGATGACACATATGGTTCAATTCAACTTTTGTGTTTTATTATTATAAATTATTATTCTCGGCAAACTTTGATTTTAAAACATGTTTTTTTTAGTTATTTTTAGAAATCTATTATTTTTAATTGAAAATTGATTAATTGGCTATGTGCGCTATATGCATGTGTGCTAAATCTTAAGTTGAATTCTTGACGATTACATTACAAAAACCAAGATAAGTGATGACATACTCTGTAGATAAATAATTAATAGTCACTACATTGTTGTTTTGATAATTTGATACGGTTTTATAGTTTGGGCTTAATGGTCAATACTCTAGTGGCGTTGACAAAACGTTTAAAAGCAAAAACAAACATAGAATTGCCAGTAAAAATATAATAAAATTCAAGTGAAATTCAACTAAAATGTAGTTCAATTATTTGACAAAATGTAAACCAATCAACACTGAAGATAGAAAGACATTTTTTTTACTTAGACAACTTAAAGTAGTTTTTTTTGTTTTAAATGTCAATTAGAAATTTGTGATCCAAATTTGAAACAAGGAACAACTTTAGATGATGTATGTATGTTGTTTGTAGCCAGACTGGCTCCTATTTATCGATTTTGAGCGTCGCGACGCTCAGCTGGTGCCATCTTTTTATAAATCGTTTGAGATTTTGTAACAATATTATTGGAAAATGTTTCAGCTTATTTTATTAGTAATAATACTCACATTTTTATTGTCGCCCTGTCCTTTGCTAAGGCTTATGAATTGGGGAGGTGTTGGTTTTGTAGGATCTTGAACAGGACGATTTGGGGACTTATCCTCTAAATGGTCTTTCTTTTTTTGTTTTTCTTTTTCATCCATCGCATGGCCATGGTAATCCCGATGGATGCCTTGGGAATCAATGAAATGCAGCTGGAAAGTGTGAGAAACACCATGGGAGTCTAAATATTGCCCTGAGTCTCGTTTATTTTTGTATTGTTCATTTTCATTTGTTGTACTTGTCGTTGAATGCTCTATATGAGGATGAGGTAGTACAGGAAATTCGCGGCTGTGGCTTTGATGGGGATGATGTTGATGGTCCTTATGATGACCATCTTTGTGGTGGCTATCAACCTCTTTAATATGGGTGGGAGGAGGATGATGGTGGTGTTGGTGATGCTCTTTAATATGGGTGTCTTTGTGATAATGGGGAGGGTGGTGATGAGATGCCTCAACCAACGTTGGCTGAATATGTGTCACAAATTGTGCCATTTTCCTTCAATTTCTTGGCAATTTTTATGTAATTTCTTCCATTCTTAGCTGTGGATGATAAGAAAAAATGCTTATAATTTACAATAATTGTTTTAATTTTTCAGTCATGCAACATAGAAAGCTTAAAAACACGTAAATAAAGATAAAACATCAAACATTGCAACGCAATTTAATTATTTTTATTATTATTGATAAATATTTGCTTTTTACAACAACAAATAATACAACTAACATCAAAACCATCAAAAATTTACCTAAATTGCTACTTCAAATCTACTACAAAACCACTGCACTTTTTGTGTAAAACCCTACTAATGTTTTGATAAATTTTTGAGGAGTCGCGTCAGAGGACTATCAGATCAAAAGGCCTCTGAAAGAGTCGGGAGTTTTCTCTCGTGGAAATGCCGACGAGAGGAGAATAAAATATTGAGATAGTACGAGCTAAACATCCCCAAATCAATACTCGCATTTAGATTATCAAAACTGACTGAAAGCAAGTTTTGAGCGAGGCTATTTAATTTAAGTTCTGGGAATAGCTGCGGAATCTGATAACATTTATTTGACAATTAAACAACAACCTCGGGAACCTACCTACCTCATCGAAAAGAGTTTTCGAATGAAATTGATTGCAAAATTTAATATTTGGCGCCAAATGCTGTATTGCAGTTGGCAGTCTTGAAATCCTTGACAAATGTCTACTTTGATTCAGTTCCGTCAAAAAAAAATCATTAATAATTAAAAACCTCTAAATAACAGATGTTTTTTTAAATTTGACGTCATAGTTGGCCATGCCTATGAGTTGGTGTGAACAGACCATAATTTTTAAAACAATTGCTTTAAATGTCAAAATAATTACTAAATAACTTGTGAAGGTGTTCCATCTTTTAACACAAAATGGGATTGTAATAATTAATTAATTGTAAATTAAAAAAACACAATATCTATGGGAAGATATTGTGTTTTTTTAATTTACAATTAATTAATTACTAAATATCTTTATTTTTGAATTTAAAAAAGTTTTCTTACAAGAACAGAAATTTTTTGTGGTGGAATTCACCAATCTTATTTTCGTAACGGTCACCGAGTTGATTGTAAATAGTAATACTCAATTCAAGCTTGTTTTTAGGAATTTCAAAAATTTCCCGATGTAGTGTTGACATCCAACACTTTTCATTATAATGTGGCCTATTGTATTCAACTCTTTCGTAAGACTTGCTTGTGTGATGGTAAAAAAGGTTGGGGCTTCACTACTCTTTTTACAATCTTTTTATGTTCCCTTAGAAAGAGAACAGAGGAAGTTATCAAACATATAAGGCAAATAATGAAAAAGACGCCACGAACATTTCTACGTCGACATTCAAAAAAAAGTTCAACAACTTGCCACAGATTTTGAAAAAAGATTAGTTGTAGTCCTATCGTCTGCAAGCGGAACATCAACTCCTTGCTGGCTTTCTGCTGATTATCCTGTACGTGTCTAATACTGTCGTTGTTTTAACACTTTTAATAAAAATATGTTAAGCTCAAGTTTCTTTACGGATCAAGATCAAGCCTGGCTTTATTCGCACGGTTATATGAACAGACAAAATATGCAATGTCGAGTGCAGAAAAACCTAATTTTATTGAAGAGGTTCCGCTGTATTCTAAAAAAGTGCAAGATACCGAGAGAAAATTTTAAAAATATTCTTTGCACTTTATAACGATGAAATTGTAGACAGATACTTTCAGCAAGACGGTGTCACTCCACATAGCACTTACGAGACCTTCAATATGATTTAAGAATTTTATGATCGTCGAGTTATCCGCCGAAATACAGACATAACTTACCTTTCAAGATTCTGCGACCCCACTCCATGTGATTTTTTTGGGATCCTAATTAGAAAACTTGATTTTCCAGAAACTCTTAAATAATCTCAATGAGTTGCGTCAGGTTATAGTTGCCAAAATTAATAAAATTATTAATAATTTGGCAAATGTCAGTAACGCAATTGTTCAAAATGTTTGCAAATGCCTTAAAGTCGATAAACGTTATTTTGATTATTTGTTATAAAGCTTATTTCCTTATTAAAGTTTTTTTTGTTTGTTTTAATACTGCAAGTACTTTCAAGTACTTTTAATTTAATCTCATTAACGTGTCGAACTATCGATTTAGTAAATTAAAATTGTGGTTAGATTTGATTTGATGGTTAAGGTACGTTCTCAATTCAGAGTTAAACATTCATGGCAGCCTTCAAAGTCAAATTTTAAAAAACATTCATTATAAAGACCATGACTGTGATGATATTTACAGTCAAAGTATATACAGTATTAGCACAGTTCTACCACTTGCGAAAAAGCTTTTTTGTTTAATCTGGAGAACTCTTTCCAGTACCATGTAGTCATCGTCTCAAAATAAATAAAACTGAATTATTTAGCTTTTACACTTATTTTAACCTGGCTTGTAAACATTTTTCCTATATTTTTTTTCATAGTCCGACTAAAGACCAGAAAAAAAAAATGTTATTTTTGCTTAAAGCATGTGTTTTTATGAATTTTTATAGACGCCGCCATCTTGATGTTTAAAGGTATTTAAGAGCCCATTTGTTTATTTTGAATGTTTTGTGTTCAAAAATACAAATAATTTAAATAAAATTTGGTGCTTGTGTTTTGGTTAAAAATACAGAGCGACAAAACATTCGAATACCTAAGAGTAAGTCAGCTCGTATATAAAACGCTAAAATTAAAGAGCAAAAGCAAATAAAGAAGCACCCACTAAAAACGGCAAACAAGACTACTCAAAAACCGCTAAAATAAAGAAAATAGGAGATGTTAATAGATAAAATTAAAGAGACATTGAGAGATCTGAATAGAGCGGTGTAGGAAATGAGGTAATAACTGCAAGACGTACAAAGAAAAACGGTGAAAAAAAAAAAGGTAGAATGGGGTAAAGAAAAGAGAGGGCTAAAGGAGAGAATCAAGAATAAGAAAAAAAAAATGATAAAATGACTGAAAGACGAAATTACGGTGATTGAATAAGACAAGTGGGAATAAAAAAAGCAGTTATGAAAAAAAAGACAGCTAAAAGAAAGAAAAGGAGCAAAAATATTTTTTGATAATGACATGACAAAACAAGAAAGACGAGATATACAGAAAAAATTGAAGAAGTTTGCAGCAAAAAAAAAATAAGTAAAAGCAAATATGCAAAAGTAAGCTATAGGAAAATATGGATGAAGGGAAAGTGTAGAAGATAGATAAAAGACCTCTAACCATTTTTTAGAATTGACGAAAATGAGAGAAGATAAATCATTAGATGTAATGTAAAAAAATTGAGAAAAATGAGAAAAGAAAAACTCGTGATAGACGCAGCTAACAAAGAGAAAAGTAAGAAACTGAAGAAACTAAAATAAGAAAGGAACTAAAAAATAGGTAAAAAAAATAACAAAAAAGAGGAACAGAAAAGAAAAAAACTAAAAAAATTAAAAATGAAAATTTGAAATGTGGCTGAAATAAAGAACAAAAATAAAATATTCCGAGAGTATGTGGAAGAATTTGACATAATTTAATAGAAAAGGAAAAAAATGAACAAAAAACACATATGAAAATGCAGCTATGCAAGAAAAAAAAAGAAAAAAGAAGAACTAAAACGGGTGAACGAAAGGGTAGAATCAAATTACTTCCCTATAGTAGTAACAAAATAAGAAAGAATTACAGATAAATAAAAAGTCAGAAAAGACTAGAAAGTGGAAATAGACAACTAGACTAAACAAAGCATAAAGAAACACAAAGAAAATTTAGCAAAGAGAAACCTAAAAGAAGGAAAAAATAAAGAAAAATATAAAAAGCTGACAAATATCTTTTAATGAAGCGACAGTCCAAGGGAAAAAAATACTTAAAGTGGCAAAAGAGCTGTCAAAAAAAGTAAATAAAAAGTGGAAAAATATAAATAGTAAGTAGTTTATTTGTGCAATGGTTTTACAACTTACACACGTCAATGTTAACAAAAAAAAATAAAAAACATGTTTTTTTTTGTGAGTGAGAAAAATAGCCTAACGGCAAATATAAATTATTACTATAACTAGCTTAACTAATTATTTACATGTACAAAGGAAAAAAGCTTTATGTCAATGCGTGATGGAAAAGGAATGACATAAGAATTCTTCAATTGAGTTGAAGTTATTTTCCATCAGACACTGCTTAACTTTACCAAGTAATTGTATCGGAAATAAGAGTCTTAGAGTATTTGCAAGTTTATTGTAGAACTTAACAGCAAAGTAATTTGTCGACATGCAACAGCATCTTGATTTTGTATAATTTGTATAAGCTAAGTCAGATGTTCTTGTTTCATATGTATGGAAAGACTGCAATTTCCGATATGTCAATTTGTTTTTAATTAGGTATTCCAAAGTTTTAAAAATGTACATCAAAGAAAGTGCTAGAATTTCTAGCGATTGAAAAAAGTTGATAACAGACTCACGAGCGAGATTCAGGAAAGACAGAAGAGTAATAAAAAATGTATACATGCTCATTCTGCAGCTGGTAAGCAACTGGAGAAAAAAATATGAAAGCTAGAGGTGAAGGATAGAGGCAGGTGGTGGGAATGCATGAGAACAAGAAAACTAGATAAAGAATTAATAATAAGGAGTATAAAAAAAATTTATGAAAAGACAAAGTACACTTTGTTAACTGAGTTCAACTCTGTTTGCGTTGTACATAGGCTTTATAAAAGAAGAGTTAGAGAAATATCGCGGTAATACCAGAAAATGAGAGAATGAAAAAATATAGGAGATGACAGATGAATGAAGATGAAGAAGAGAACAAATAGAAAAGATGAATGAATTCAAGTATTTAGGTTATGATTTCGATAGAAGAAACACAAAAAAAAACTTGTCAAGAAATAGTTATTTACCTAACGAACTCGGAAAGTGAAATTTTCCACATGAGCAATTTGTTTGTTCGCATCTATTGCGAATGGGGGAAATTTCTTTCCGAAAAAGTTAGGTACAATTTTTTTTGCAACGAATAACTAATTTTTTAATAATAAATAACTAATTTTTTGATAATAAATGATTTAGTTTTTTACTTGTTTTTTTGGTTGGTAGCGTTGCCTACGCCGATTATCTAATTTTTTAAATTTGAAATAGTTTTATTATTTTGTTGCTATGGTTTTATTGAAATAAAAGAGCATCGTTTTAAAAATTTATTCCGCCATTTTCTTTTGCGAATTTTCGTTTTAAATTTGTAAATATGAGCGACTCCGATAGAGAAATTTTAACTCCACCTGAAATTAGAGAATCTGCATATAAAGCAGTATCAAATTTGCTTCCTGAGAAAAGCCGCTTGAGGGACGAGCGGCTTTTAACCATACAACAAATTTTTAGATTGGTGCAAAAAAGAAAAAATGAAAAATTTCACCGAGAATTGCTTATTGGCATATTTTCAACAACATCAAAGCAAGAAATCCCTTTGGTCTGTATTCTCTATGCAAGAATAACGTAGATATTTCGAAATTTTATAAACTTTTTGAAACGTTGTGTATTTTGTAGAATGGTTGTGTGACAATTGACAGTTTGACGTGACGTCTCTGGATTTCAATACAAACCTGACTAAGTCATTTCCCCTAGTTTCGCTTGCAAAGGAAAAAACACCGCGGTGTGGAAAAATGGTCTTTACATGCATTGGGAACGAACGGAAACTACTGATGTTTGAGCGATGAGGGCAAAAAAAAATACAGCAAATTTGGAGACAGTTTCAGCGAGAGCCTCGAAAAAGAGTTATGCTATTTGAGCTAGGAAACGCCACGTTAGGATACATAGTAATGGCAGAGTGTAAACAAGAAAACATAAGGGTAGACAAAAACAAGAGCATATAAAACTAATAGAGCAAAAAAACATTATTATATTTATAAAAAAAGTTTATAAATGGTTTATAATGTCAAATGGTGATGTTTTATTGTGTCAAACTCTCAAGTTATTGAGTTATTGAGTTGAGTTATTATAGACAAAGATCAGAAGATCAGTGAAAAAGTAAACATCAAATTTATTAAAATGTTTCAAAATGGCGGAGGCGCCAAATACAAATTTTTTTAGTAAATTGTTCTATTAGGCTATGTTCTCTTGTATCAATCTCTTGAGCTGCTAATCATGTTATTCTAAACAGAGGTCTGCAGATTAGTAAAAAAATACCATTTATATTTTATAGACTTTAGTAAGAATGGTGGAGGCGCCGAATGCAAAAAATTTAGTTCAATTAAATGAAATAAATAAACAACAAACTTGTCGCATTAGGGTAAAGAAATTAGAGTTTCCTGACATTACAACATTACTTTTAATGCTTCTCCAACTTAATTCGAAGATAGGAGGTGGTTGTAATTAAATAGGTAACGCCTCAGAGTTGCGTGACAATTATTTAAGTATTCACAGTTGCTTTTAAAAGACAATATATTACTCAGATAGGTTTCTGATGGTGGAATGTAGTACAAGTTTTCATCCAAACACCTAAATTAAATTATAGTGTCAAAAGCAGGTTTTCCAAATAAGAAAATGAAAATGTAAAAACTGTACCAAATTTTATTGGTTTGCTGATGTCACGTAAATATGTTCAGTCATTTATGATACTGCAAATATTTTCGGTATCGACAAAACCAAACACAACATAATAATTATTATAAACATCAGTGGTCTACATAGAATGTTTCAGTATAATTATTGTAATGTATTATTTCGAATACGGAACTATTAGATGTCTACATATTTAATTGAAATCAATACTATTAAAAGCAACAGGCTATAAGGATTCATGGACTGTACAATAATTCATCATAGATAAGCATTTCTCTCACAACAAACAGGTAGATATCTCTAAAACGTTAACGTGTGCCAAAGTATCGTTATCTTATCTTTTTTATTTTACTAAAGACAATAATGATTATGATCAACACTGCTCTGATAATAAAGTGATACGAGGTCCGTAAATCAATTTGTTACAAAAAAAAGAAAGGTAGAACAAGCCTCAAAGAGAAGTTTTCTACAATGTGCATGTTTAGTGTAGGTAATTATATAAATGTGATATAAAAGTGTAATAAGACTATAACAGATTGATAATGTGATAAATAAAACTAATCAAACATGTCCAAAACGTCGGGAAAAGAAAAGAATAACATAAGCGTGATTAATGAAATAGGTCAATCATCACGTGACCAAACATACAGGCATAGTCTTCAACCAAAATCAGCAACAACAAACGAAGAAGCTATTTTTCGCCATACAAGATCCCAAAATTATGGACCAGGGAAGAAGAAAGTTAAAATTCCTGCGCCTGCCATACCAGAAATCAATGATGATGACAAAGCAGTAAATATTGATGTTTCAAATAATCGTGTCACGCTTGGATTTGAAAAGGAAAGAAATAACCATCGCAAATTGAGTAAAGCTAGTGAAAAATCGAGAAGAAATAGTCAACTTAGTGCAAAAACTGGCATTGATAATGCTGCATTTGAAGATGATGGAAGTACAGGGAAAATTTCCAGAGCAAGCAGTGTAGCAAATAGTGTAAGATCTTCACTTAGAGATCCGAGTGTACAGAGCTTAACGTATGACCACTATTTCTTTAAATATATACAGTAAGATCATTTAATTTTCATATCGATGAATATTAAAACTTGCTTAATACTAAATAGTGACACCTATTAAAAGTTTTTTTAATCGCTGATTATCATATTTAGATGTTAAAGCAATGTGTCTATATAACAAATTAGATATGCACAGCTTTTTTGTTTTCAGATATTGTAGTGGTTGTTCAGTTCACCACCTTACGTATTTTTTATTATATTGTGTCTATTTTTGTTTTCTTGCTTACAAACATTTTTATCTCTTTCTTTTGCTTCCATCCATACTCTTTTACCTCTACTTACCTCCCACTCATTTCATATCTCTCAAAATATTTTTTTCTTTCCGGTTTTTTTTTTCTCTCATACAGTCAATCATCCTTTCTATCTGTTCTACTTCAAACTTACATGCTCTTTTGCTCGCGTTTACTCTATTTTTTCTCGTTCGCACTGTTTCACTACTAAATATTCTGGCGCTTTTCTGATCCTGTACTTTTGCGAATTTCTTTCTTTTTTCGCAACACACATCAACATACTCTCGAATATCATAGCTTTCCTTGCCCTATCATTGCATTTCTTTTCCTTCCTTGCCAAGTTTTTTGATATACGTTTTTTCTGTGTTTTTTCTGTTAAAATAATAGCCTAAATACTTAAACTCATTCATTTTTTCTATTTGTTTTCATCTTTATTTGTTGGTATTCTTTGTGCTTTCCGCTTTTTTAAATATCATTATTTTTGTCTTGTCAGTGTTGGTCTAGAGCCTTTTTTTTATTTATTTTTTCATACATACACCTATCATTCCTTTCACAACCCTCTCATTCTTTTCTATTACAGCCATATCATCCGATTACGCCAACGTTCATACCTTTTCCTTTCTTATTACTACTTTTTCTATTTGCGCGCTCTCTAAAGTTTTATTCTCATTCCTTATTTACGTGGACTCATTGGTCACCCTTGCTTGAACCCTTATGTTGTAGAAAAACATTCACACAATGTTATTTCTTTGAAGTTTTCTTTTTTTTTATTTTTTTTTTTTGTAGATAGGGCATAAACAACTCGCCATTCCTCTGACAATCCTTTTCCTTTCTATGCATTAATAAATAATTTTGTCAGCCTCTCACACACCTTATCCGTGCAATAGATGCACTTGTTTCTTTTTTAGTTAAGTATATTTATTTGTCTTTTCATCTCTTCCAGGGTGATGTTTTTTTGTCTCTCATATTATTTGTTTTGCTTTTTTTACAAATGCATTTACTGAACCTCTCAATTACCTCTTCAAAATCTTTTTGCCATTTTTCAATCTTATATTATTTCTATTGATTCTAATTTTTTTTCTGTTACTGCTTTTATTAAATATGTATTTCTTTTTGACTTTTTGGGTTCTTTATATTTATTCTTTGATTCTCTTTCTACTTCTCTTTTTGTTCTTCAGATTTTGTATTCTTTTATTTTTTTCTATGTATTCTTCTTTTTTTCTTTCATTTTTTTCAGAGTTTGATTAATTTTTTTTTTCTCTAAAATCTTTATCATGTTATCCGTTTTTTCGCTTTTTTGTTTATCGTATATATTTTTTTGACTATTGCTATTGTTACTGTCATTTTTAGAAGTTTCTACTTTTTTTTGCATTTTCTTTCTTTCTGATTTGTTATTGTTAAGGTTTTTTTGTATTTTTTTATGCTTTCTTTAGTCAAACTGTCTATTTATACCTTTTTTCACTTTCCCACTTCTCTTTTCTCTGCTATTTTTTCTTTCTTTGTCACTACCATAAGGAGGTAGTTTGATTCTACCCTTTTGTCTCTTTATTTCCGATATTTTCAAATGCTTTATTTATTATCTGATATTATATAGTTGATTAATGTTGCCGCTCCTCTCTTTTTCTCTGTATACATATGTGTATTCCCCTTTTTAATCTTTTTCAATAATACTATTAACTACCTTTCACGCGTTCTCTTCTAACATCATTCCCTTCCCTGTTGTTTTTTTTATTTTTTGTAATCTTTTTCTTCAATACTTTTTCTTTTTTTTGTGCTTTTATGGCTCTTCATTTTCCTAATCTTGCATTTAAAACACCTCCTAGTTTTTTTTCTTTCTTTTCCACTTTCTTGTGTATTCTATCTCTTGTTGTTTTCATCTTTGCTCTATGAATTGTTATCACATTGTACTTTTTTCTGTTTATAATTATTGTTTTCTATTTTTCTTTGTCTTTGTTATATTCTTTTACTTCTTTCTTTGTTTCTCTGTTATCTTTTCTGTCTACTATTTTTTTTTGTATTTCTGTTATTATACCCTCGTTTAGTTTTCCTTTTTTGTTTCTTTCTTGTGTAGCTGCATTTCCAGCTGTATTTTTGAGCATTCTACTTCTATATTCTATCCATTCTTTCTCTTGAATCCAGGTTTCTATAATTGCTCTTACGTCAAACTGTTCCAAAACATCATTTTCATATTTATGTTTAATGTTGTTTTTCTTCTTTTCCTTCTCAGCTTATGTTTTTTTTGTTGATTTTGTTCTCTTCTTTCTTATCTTCTACCTATTTTTATCTTTTTTCTACATATATCTTTAATTTCTTTAGCTTTTTTTATCACGTTATTACTATTATTTTGGGGTTTTTGTTAGCTGAGTCTATCAACCGGTTTTCCTTGTCTAATGATTTCTTTTCCCTAATGTTTTTTTTGGGCTTTTTGTTACCTTTGTTACTCTCTTTTTTTATCTTCTTTTTTAAATTTTTTTTCGACATTTTTGCTCCATATCTCAGACTTTCGCTTTACTCAGATTTTTCTGTAGCCAATTTTTGCATTTTAGCCCTTATTTGTTTCTTTTGCTGGAAATTCTTTTAATTTGTTTTATGCTTCTCTTTCTTCTTTTGTCATGTCATTATCAAAAAATAATTCTTTTTCTTTTTTTTCTAGTTGTATTTTTTTCCCATTACTGTCTTTTTCTGTTCCTACTTGTCTAGTTCAACCACCATCATTTTATCTCTATTTACTTTGTATACTTTTCTATTGTTTACAACGACTCCTATTTTATCTTCAAGCAAATTTTTCAACTTTTTTTATTCTCCACTCCTTTAATTTTTAGACCGTTAATCACTATGTTGTTTTTTTTTCTTTTTTTCTCTTCTCTCTACTTTTTTTTCCTGTTGTGTGATTTTTTCTCTAGGTTTTCTTTTTTTTTCTCTATTTTTTCTACTTTCTCAGCTTTTTTTATGTAACACTGGTTACTTAAAGCTACACTGATGAACAGGAATTCGATTTGAGTCATGATTATGACATAATAAGAAACAAAAATTTTCAATTGATAAGAAAATTAAAAGACAGTACTGTATAGAATATGAAAACAATTTAAAGAAATGACTTTAATTTTTAGGGTAGTCCGGGAGCAATACTGTTGCTGTACAAAGTGGACCCCGTGTGAGCGTGCTTTATTTGCAACTGTCGGTGTTTTGGTATTTATTATAATAATTCTAGTCATTGTCGTAGCATTAGTGGCAGCCAACAATAATTCAAAAAATGACAGTACTCGATCTTTTTTAACTAGTCTTGTCAGTTAAATAAGAATATTTATATAATTTACGTAACAATGTTTGTATTAATACGTTTTGTAACGTTTGTGTGTCATTAATAATAATTATTTTATTTAATTGTAGTGAAAGCCTCTTTTTATAGCTAAATAATTTAGACACTGAAAATAACGTCAGCAGCTGGTTGGCTAAAAAATTATAGTCTAAAATATGGAGTTCAGATTTCGGAAGAAAATTTGAAGTGACAAATTTGAAAAAGGTTACAGCCTCTTAGCACTTGAGCTTAGGAAGTTTTGTAAAAGGCAGATAGCAAAAGAGAGAACAATATAGACTAAATTACTAAAAATTATATATTTATTGTCAAACTGGTTTCCAGGCCCACTATTTTCATGAACATGACAAGCTAATTAAAATAATGTAAAGCAACATAAAAAAAAGAACAAAAAATACAAAAATGAATAAAAAACAACTTAAAAAGAAGTACAAAAACACCCAATTACAGCTAAAAATTTAAATTAACATAATAGGTTATTTAACAAACATAAAAATTAACAAATTGTGTTACCATCTATATTTAATAAATAATAGTACTTAACTGTAATATATAACTATTAGTACCTAGCCTATAACTAATAAGTTACCAATCTTTGTTTTTCCTTCACATTTGTAAATCTTTTTTATTGTGAATTTTTGTGATCTTTATTATTTTTTTGATCTTTATGTTGATCATCATCTTCACATATTTTATGCTTATTATGGGCACCTAATAAATAATCTCTAATAAATTAACAAACTTTGTTAAATGCGCTGTCACGAATTAAAAAAAAAAAGGTCTGTGACAAGCTTTGCAGAGAAGTAGTGAAAAAAAAGCCATAAAATAGTAATAAAAAAAATTGTAAAAATAACAGGTATAAAAGTCTCTTCAATTTTTTCATTCAAAGTGTTAATAGACCATCGACAGTAATGGACACGTACAAGATAATTAACAAGAAGGAGTTGATGTACTGCTTGCAAACGATAAAGATACAAGTGAATATTGTATTTAAAAATTTTGTGGCAAGTGGTGGTTCATAATTGAACTTGTAGTGAAAGTCGACGTAGATATCTTTGTGGCGTTTTTTCCATTATTTGCCTTACATATTCGATAACGTTTTTTGTTGTTTTTCTAGGGGAACTAGTACTTTTTTCACGATTACACAAGCCAGTCTTTTGAGTTGAATACAATGGGTTACATTATGATGAAAAGTGTCGGATGTCAACACTGCATCAGAAATTTTTCTAAAACAGTTATTGCATTTAACTGTATAACATCTACAACAACAGGAGAAGTCGAAAAAGGTTGACTTTTTGTCCTAAAATGCTATTCATCTGAATACACTTTTATAAAATTACTACTGTCAAAAACTATTCGACTATAGTTATAAGACAACTACTGTCAATAAAATAGTTACAATGTCAATTCTTTTATCAAAATTTCTATTTTCTAGGTCTAAATTTGTACAGCAGCTTAATATTCATACTCAGGTATCTAAACATTGTTTGTCTTCAAGAAAAAAAAACTCATGGTACATTTTCAAACCTGATGCTTAATTTATTTCGTACAAAAATTTGCGATTTTAGTATTTCTGGCGACCCAGCACCAATTTTTAATGTAAACTGCAAAGTAGCTCTAATTACAGGAGGCTCTAGTGGTATGGGTTTAGCTGTTGCACATGAACTTCTTACAGACAAAGCCAAAAATGTGGCTATTATCGGTTTAGATAAGCAAAAAGGTCGAGATGCTATCAACGTCTTAAATAATCATTATGGCAAAAATCGTGCAGTATTTTTTGCTTGCAATGTTCAAAATAGATTAGAAATGTGTGGTAAATCTAAAATATCACAACAATGTGTACCTTACTCTCACAAATCATTTGTAGAATGTTACAAAAAAGTTTTGGAAGAGTTTGGTGGCCTTGATATTGTCGTGAATGCTGCTGGAATATTTAACAATCAGGATTTTAAAGAAGAAATTTTTACAAATTTAATCGGCAAAATTAACAGTATGCTGGAAGCCCAAGCAATTTTGAGCCAAAATGGTGTCATTTTAAATATATCAGGAATTCATGGTGGTTTAAAACCTTTCTATCCATCTCCTATTTTAGCTGCTTCATTCCATGGACTAGTGGGACTATCTAGAAGTTGGGGACACCACAAAAATTTTGAGCGAACAGGCATTCGCGTCGTAACTCTTTGTGCCGGAATTAGTAATACAAAATTTTTTGAAAACTTAGAAAATAGAACATTAGATCCTATTTGGGGAAAGGAGCTAGAAGATGCGCTGCAAAAAAGCAAGAGACAGCAAGCTGATGTTTGTGGCATGGCAGCTCTACATGTAATAAAGCATGGGAAAAGTGGTTCAGTTTGGGCAGTAGAAGGCTCAAATTTATATTCTTTAAAAATTCCAAAATGGGAAAGTTATCGCAGGTTAAAGTCACAATTTTTTTAAAAACAGAATAAAATGGTTTTACTGTTATAATATTTCTTTCTCTTTTACACTTTTATATAATTTTTTCTTGTTTTGCAGACTAAAATGAATATTTTAAAAATAGTCAAAAAAAATTATTTGTGATCGTTTTCTTGTGAAGCTAGCAAAACTAATTTTAAAAGTACTGTCTGATATCCCATTTCACAAATATTTATTTAACAAAATATTTAAGGACTAGTGGCTCAATATCTAATCGGTTTATTTTTGCCTATACAGGCTTAAAATATGTACATCATTACACAATTATACAATATTTTTCAATCCTATCTTCCCTGCTCTTTCTTTGCGGTTTCCTCCCCTGTCTTTGATTCCTTTTTCATTTATGGTAGAATGTTTGAAACAAATATTTTCTATATAATTACAAAAAAATTGTACTCAACTTTTGCGAAAAGAAACTGCTTCTATTCGCAGTAATGCAGAACTCTTTTCAGCCGTCTTGCAAACAAAATGCTCAAGTCGAAACGGTTTTTTTCCGAAGTTGTTAGATAAATAACTTTTACCTGTTTTTGTCATTTTTTTATGCTGATTTTAAGATTGTGACGTCAGAATGAAGTGATCTTAATATAAATGTGTCACTAGTCAATTTGTAGACTGACAATTGACAACTGACATAGTGACATTACATATCGGAAAATACGCAGCCATTTGTATTTTTTTGCAACTATATTAATAAAAATTTTGCAAAAGTGCGTATTGTCGCAACAAATTTAATTGTGTTTGTGATATACGCTATTTGGGGTTTCGGCAAGACCAAATTTCAGCGATGGGAAAAAATCTTGGAGACGGAGATGTTATTTGGAAACTATGGGTGTGACGTTCGGAGACCGATTTTTGTGATGCAAGAATAACATTACAAAAAATGTTGACAACAAGAATTCCAACAATTCTAACAAGAATTGTGACGCTATGCTATTTTTATTTTTAATTATTTTTTTTATAACACTATTTTTTTCGTTTTTTATAAAATTGTAGCATACATCTGTGCCTTTAATACTATGTATAGATTGTAATTTCATAGTTTTTTACTTATGTTTTTGCTATTTACTTTTATCATTTATATCTTTAAAGGGTTTTATTTAACATTTTGATTATATACTTTTAGCATTTACATTTGTGCCTGATAACTACTTTATTTTTATGGTTTTTTTACTTAGCATATCTTTATGGTTATATTATATGTTGTTCGTTTTTGTAAACACTTTTTCACTTTAGATTCAACTCCCCGACATTTACAAATAAATGTCGAGGGCGTAGTGAGTCATTGCTGTTATGGGCTATTGTTTACACAATCGAACTCTATTATAGTATTATGTGGTCTTGTGTATTGCATTATTGTTAATAGTGTGTTAACATCTAGCTAACGCACTATTTTTTATTGTACTTTTGTCAAAATATATATTTTTTTAATAAACAATTTTTCTTTCAATATTAAAAAACAAGCGGTAAACGATTGAGACCGAGTACGACCGAATGGTTTCAAAACACGCGGCGCCTAGATGCAGATGGCGTCACTAAAATGTTACCGGCTGTTATCATTATAGATTACATTCTATCGAAAATAAAGTTTTGTATGATCTCATGTCAATGTCAGAGAAGTCATAAACAAATTTTCAACTGTCATTTGCTTAGCAAAAGCAAAAAGGTTTTTATTCGGTTTTAATTTTACAAAATAAATACATATTTTGAAAATGAGTGACGATATTCAAAGAAAAATGCAATCAGAATTGGATAGCTACAAAAATATTCAAAAAGGTATTATTTTCATTGAGTGTTCTTTGTCGTTCTAACCTCAAATTTTGTCTTCAGATTTGCAAAAAGCTATACGATCAAGAGAACAGCTCGACGGCCAATTAAACGAAAATGTGATTGTGAAAGCCGAACTTGATCTTTTGAAAGACGAGTCCAAAGTTTTTAAATCAGTGGGACCAGTCTTAATAAAAACGGATCTCGTCGAAGCAAAGCAGAATGTGAGCAAACGAATGGATTACATCAGCAAAGAGCTTAAAAGGGTAGATGAAATGATTGGAAACTTTGAGAAGAAACAGGATACGCATAGAGAGGCTATCCAGAAGTTGCAGCATCAATTCCAGCAGGCTCAAGTGAAGGCAGCATTGCATGCCTAATATGGAGGCAGCCTTGCTAATAATATCTCTATTTGAACTTATCTATTTAACTCGAAGTTTTGTATAAGATTATTGAAACGAGAATAAATTATTAATTATATTAATATCCAAAAATAAGTTAATTAAAATTTATTAAAAAAAATATATAAACCATACAAAACCCTTTCTTTAAAGAATGTAATCTGTAATGGTAACGACCGGTAACATTTCAGTGGCGCTATCTGCATCTAGAATCCGTGTGCTTCGGAACCATTCGGTCTCAATCGTTTGCCGCTTGTTTTTTAATATTGAAAGGAAACATTTTTTATCAAAAAAATATATATATTGACAAGTACAATAAAAAATAGTGCGTTAGCTAGATGTTAACACACTATTAACAATAATACAATACACAAAACCATATAATGCTATAATAGAGCTTGTTTTTGTAAACAATAGCCCATGACAGTAATTACTCACTACGCTCGCGACATTTATTTGTACACATAAAACTAAAGACTTTGGCTTGCACCCGAGCTTAAGTTAATGAGAGAAAAGCTTATGTTTCTTTTTGAAGCTCACAGATTACACCCTTCCATTTCAATGAAGCTCATGTTAACTTCTTTCAAAAAACAATCTAATACTGCGATAAAGTCTGCTAAAATTAAAGCAAACGACATATACATATCCAAAAGTTCTCTTAACCCTAAAAAACTGTGCCAGCTTGTTAACAAACACAAAAATAGTAAACAATTAAAATGCTCCTCAATTACGCCTAACGATTTCATTACTCATTTCATTACTGTAGCAAATAATATTCTGCAAGCTCTTCCTTGATCCGATTTCATTAGTGTCTCACCCCGAAACTTCATCTTTCATCAACAAAAAAAACGCTACTTATTTCAATTTCCTAGAAATATCTTTCAACGAAGTTAGAGATGTATTTCTAATAGTAGCGATTCTTTTAAGTTTAAATTCAATATAATTAAACTCATCATGAATTTATTAATTGAAGACTTGTAATAAAAACCGGGCTATGTGCCAAAATATTAAAATTTTAATTTAAGTCAGAAACGTGTGTTATGTGCCAAGCCTGATAACCCATAAAGAGAGAGTTAAATGCTATAATAGTTATTTCTAACTATTTTAATTATTTATTTATTGTAAATTTTAATTTATTTTTTTTATTTACACATTTCTTGATAATTTTAAAGCTACTTTTGACAATATCGATAGAAAAAAATTATTAAAATGTATGCAAAGAGGAAAAATCAAAAAAGAATTGGTATAAAGAATAAGAGAAATTTATCAAAAAACCTTAAATAAAGTAAAAATAAACAAGAAAATAATCAATCCTATTTGCAACCTATTTAAAAAGCTTCCAAAAAAACAAGTTAAAGACATAGTAGTTGGGAGTTTATAAGAATGCTACAAAGATATGTAAAAACAATAAACTTAAGGTGAATGTGAAAAAAACAAATATAATAACTTTTCGAAATCAAAGAAAACAACAGATATAGAATGACATTGAAGAAGAAAAATAAAGAAAACACAAAGCAGACCTACTACCGAGCAAGATAGGAGTTCATAAAAAAGTGCAAGAAAAATGTAAAAAACAAAAACAAGAGCAATGAAGACGAAGATGGAAAGGAAAGAAGATTGGGACAGGAGGAAGAAAGCAATGATGGTTAGCTGAAGACAAGAATAACAACGAAAAAAGTTATGTTAGAAATAAAAAAGCTATAGAAAGAGAAGGCAACGGGACAGGATGGGATGCAAAACAAAGTATAGGTGTATAACACGAACAAAATGATAAAAAAAATGATTAAAATAATTAATGAAATAGAAAGCAGAGCTTTCTTTAAAGTCAGAAACAAGGAATCATATGTCTAATACTCAAAAAAATAAAGAGGAAAACTACACAGAAATAACACTGCTTAATGTAGATTATAAATTCTACACAAGGATACTAGGGGAAAAAACAATAAAATATTTACGAAAAAAGAATGTTACTAGAAAGCCAAGTAGGTTTTCTAAAGACCAAAAGAGCGATAGACAATGTGCAAGTACATCTTAAATCACATAATGTCAAAAAAAAAGCAAAAAGCACCACACCTTTACACATTCCTGGTTGATTTTAAATCTACTTTTGACAACATACATAAAAAATATATATAAAAATGTATGCAAAGAAATGAAATAAATTAGAAATTGATAAAAAAAAAATTTATCTAGAAACATCGAATAAAGTAAAGATAAAAAAGAAAATAGTGAAGCCTATTTGCAATGTCTTTAAGATGTTTCATGAAGAACAAGCATAGTCGTTGACAAAAAAAGTATAGTCATTGCCACTAGTTGAGAAAGATGAGAGAAGAATGAAAGAGTTGATAAGAATGCTACAGATATATGTAAACAATAATGAATTTAAGGTGAAAATGGAAAAGACAAATAAGATAATTTTGAGAAAACAAAAAAGAAAACCAATAGAAATAGAATAGCAATAGGGAAAAAAACTGTATGAAGTAAAAGAGTATAATTACTCAGGGTTTATCATTAGCTCAACAAATACATTAAGAAAGTACTAAAAATTATGTAGAAGCAGGGAAAAAGCAGTTCAATTCGAAGATAGAATGACAAATAGAACAGAAAGCAAAATATTAACGGAATGCTGGAAAGAAAATAAACAGCAAGCATGGGTTTGCCATAAAGGAAATTGAGAACAGAAAAGAGATAGGATTAAAGATACCATCAGGAGTACCTTGAACTCGACAACGAGTTATTTGAACAGAAGGAGCGGAAAGGAAAAAGCTGATTGCGTGGTAATAAAACAACAGAGAACAAATATTGAACAAAGAAATTAAGGATTGCAGAACTGTGGAAAAAAGTGAAAATATGGTCGACATGCTAAAAGACAGGGACAAAAAGAAAAGAAATATGTTGAATGAGGAAGAAGGACGAGTAACATGGGTGAAAAAAGTAATAAGAATAAGAGAAGGAAAGAAATTAGAAATTATATAACATTCGATGTGCTAGATAAGTAAAAGTAGATAAGAAAACAACTACTTTTACAAGTAAGGACAAAGAATTGTTAAAAAAACGTAAAATACGAAAGTATTGAAGGCAATGAAAAGTGGAAAAAAAGAATGAATAGCATAAATGATAGAGGGCAGAAAGAAACAGTAGCAAAACCAAAAATACAGATAAACATTCAAAACTTGTATAACATATTTATTAAACAATCCAAAATAAATCTTTAAAATCAAACATTAAAATAGAAAACGAAACATTGGTTCGGAAACGAATGGTTCTACTTTATGAAGTTATCTTCGTGTAAAAACACAATTATCATGAAAATATAAAAAGCTAATGAATCTTATTAATCTGAGACTAATTTCTAAATAAGTTGCAAAAAGCTATAGTAGGTCATGTAGTTTACCTCATGGTAAAACTTGCCGGACCACACCCTATTCAAATAAGACCTTGAACATACAAAAAGACTAAAAATACGAGAAAACAAACACAAACATTAGAATAATAGAAAGAAGCCGCTAAAGAAGGCATATTTTGAAGTTTTAGTCAAAACATTGAAAAACTGCATCATCCATCTTTTCTTCAGCTTCGATAAAAGCTTCTTCAATTGTGTTAATTCTAGCTTTCTGCAAAGTTATCAAATGATTATTAGCGCTGATCAATTCATTTTGATGTTGAATCTTTTTGTTCAGCTTGATCTTCAGTTCTTCAGTTAGTGCTGTTCCAAGCATTTCACAACGAGCGCTGGCAATGTCTTCTTTAAATTTTAAAGTCGCTTCCAAACCATCAAAAAATGCTATAATTTAGTATTTTCAAAATAATGTATTTTAATTATATGAAAAATAGTTTCATACCTTTTTTTTGGTCTTCCAGATCAGCCAAAACAGACATTTCTAAGTTTTTCATTTCATCTCTTATAGCCTCAATGTAAGCTTTACAGTTGCTGTAGCAAATCATCAGTTTGGCTTTCATTTCACGAAGAGCTTCCTTTTTTGAGATTTTTTTCTTCAAATTACGAATGGTTCCTTGAGTCATTTTTCCTGTTGTAACTTCTACAATGCTGAAGGTGTGTCTAGGCTAGCGTCTTAAATGTTTATAACAAAGGGTAGATTAACAATTATAGAGTGTTAGCACATACCAACTTATAAAATGAAAAGCTGAAAGCACTAAAAAATGGGTGTTACACTATGAATATTACTAAACTGAATATAAGAAAAAATAACTCGTTGCTATAATAATTATCAAAAAAGTTATTATTAGACTAGTCATTCTACACTTCTACAGCTGCAAAGATATCAATGCTTATTATCAAATCTGGTGTGAATTTCTTAAGATACCTATAGAACTGTTTTTTCGGTATTTATTCTAGAATATCAAACCAAATAATTATTTGTCAATAATGCAATTCTAAAGTATTTAAAATGCAATACCAATTTGACCTATTTTTTATGGGACAAAAATCTCTTAGTTTTTTTTAAACTGCCCCACTTAAGATGACCAGCTTGATCCATTTTAAACGTAACTCAAAATGGCCTCTTTGTACATAGTTTCATGCGCTTATTCTATAATCGATTACTATTTCTGTTTTTGGAAATTTGTTTGTCTTTATACTTTTCTACCTCATTTACTTTTTGTCTAAATTTTTACTACAAATGTGTGATTGATTCGAACATCTGAGATTTTTTTTCTCTTAAAAGACGTGTTTTGAATAGACAATAAAATTCACCAAGGTTCACTTGGCATGTCTGACTCTTTTTTAATTTTTTTTTTGGTTTTTTGTTATCTTTTTCTGTTTTCCTTCTCTCGATTTTCTTCAACAGTTTTTCTTGCTATGTTTTTTTTCGCTTAGTGATTGATTCGAGCATTTCAGATTTTCTTTGTATTTATTGTCAAATTTTTATTAGTTTTTTTATCTCGTTTATTCTTAATTTTTATCTTTTGTACTTTTTTTATTTTATTTTGCTTTTTTGCTTATTTGAGTTTTATTAGTTATTTTTACTCATTCAGCTACTTTCAAATTTTAATTTGTGTTTTTATTTCTCTAATTTTATTCTGTGATTTTTTGCTTATTTTTTTGCCGTGTTGTTATTCTTTTTTTGTTTAATTTTTATTCATTTTTTTTGCATTTATTGCATTGTTATATTTTTTTTATTCAAAATTTTTTCTAAACGTTTTTATTGCTTTTTTTGTATTTTTTCCATGCTTTTTTTTATTTTCATAATTTATTTTTTTTGCATTTTTTATTTTGTGGCTTTTTTCCGATTTTCAGGACTTTACTTTTAACTATTGTTTAGTACCTTTGCTTTTTTGCTATCTTTTCTTTTTAATTTTTTTTAATACGTTTTTTTAGCTTTTATGTTTTACTTTATTATTGATATCTTTTTTCTTTCTTTTTATTGTTTTTTTTTTATTTTTTATTTGTAGTTTTAGAAATATATGAACTAAGTCAACTCTTTCGGTTATCTGAAGCCTTTGTATTTAGTAGTTTCATACATTTTGATTCATTATTCTATAATCTATTACTGTTTGTGTTTTTAAACCCTTTGTATGGTTTTATTCATTCCTATCTCATTTCCGCTTCTACTTCCGTCTAAAGTTTATTAGTTAATTTTAAGTGACGTATTTTTTACTAAAGTTAAGTGATTAATTCGAGCATCTGTGATATTTTTTACCAAAAAAAAGTGGTTTTGAATAGACAATAATAATTAAAATTGTAAATTTATCAAGCTTTATTTAGTATTGACTCTGTTTTTGCCAATTTTTTATTAGTTTTTTTATCTTATTTCTTGTTATTCTTTTTTCTCTTGTGTTTTTTTTATTTTTTTTTTCTTGTTTTGGATTTGATTTTTCTATTAGTTTTTAAAAGTTGCTTAAGCTATTTGTTTATTTCAGTTTTTAAACGACTGTATTTTTTTTATGTGTGTTACTCCATAACTTTTTTTTGGGTGAACTGATTTTGATCATTCTTTTTCTATTTGGAAGCTCGTGATCGGAATTTGACCAGTAGTTTATGAATTATTCTCATTAATGCTTTTTTGAAGCCTATATTTTTGCCATTTTAATTGATTATAAAATTTTATGAGAAATTAAAACAATATTTCAATATAATTAAATAATAGTTTATTATATTATAAAATAATTAGTTTAAGCAATTTGAATCAATACATAAATAAATAAAATAATAATTAATCATATCGAATTCGATTTTTTCCAAATTTTTAAATTGTATTATCACTATTTTTATGTATTTCTATTGTTATGTATTTTCACTATTTTTTTTTAATTTTATTGCATTCTTTATTTTACTATTTATTTTTCTATTTTTTTTAAACTTTACTTGTATGTTAGTTACTTACTATGTGTCTTTTCTTGTATTTTTTAATTTTATAATACATAACTGTTTTTGTCTTTATTGCTTCGTTTTTTTACCTCTCTCTAATTTATTTCTGTTTAGAGTTCAATAGCTAATCTGAAGTGACGTTTTGGGTTTTTACTAAAGTTAATTGAGTGATTCAAATATATGGTATTTATGTTTATCCCCAAAGACTTGTTTTAGTTAGACAATAAATTTGGTATAAATGCAAAGTTATTTTAAAATCTTTTTCAAAGTAAAATCTTAAAGCAAGCAACTTTCTAGAATTTCAAATGGAATCACAAAAGAGGAAAAAGGCCAAATAAACAATCTTTGTTTAATATTTAAGGTTTTATTCAGACATTAAATTTAATAATTGCACAATTATAAATAAAACACTGACATTTTTAAGGACCCCAGTTCGATTCCTTATCAGAATTTTTTCACAAAATAAAACAGAATTAAAAGAATTTTTGGTCAAAAATGCGAACGGAAGCCATTTTGAAACTATTGCTTACACTTGAATTTTAATTAATGATATTTTGTGTGGTGGAAATTATTTCCATAATGTAACAATTTCTAATTTTATTCAAAATCAGATAGATACTGAAATGACTGATGTTTGATAATTTTTTATCACATGTTTTTTGCAAATGTTTTAGTAAGGTATTGTTTTGAAAAGTAAGACAAAGTCAAAGAGACTTTTTTCAAAAATAATACAATAATAAAACTGTTTACAGAAACGTTGATAAAATTTATAGTTATATCTCATTAGAAACTGTTGATTCGAATAATCTCCACAATCGCAAAAAAGGGTACAAATTATTTAAGTTAACGAAGTTGTAAGGTACCTTAATAAAAAAATTGCTAGTCAGCTTTTAAAAAACAATTGGTAATGTCTCATTTTGGTGGAAGGTTTTCGTTTCGCTTAAAATGGTCGGAAACCGTTTGAAGCTCTTTCAGCCGATACCGCGTTATATTTATTAGAAACGCGTTTCCTTTTATAAAATCCTTCTGTTCACCAATTTTGACGGCAACTTCCTCCTTCAATGTTTGATTGTCGCCGCTCTCAATTTCTTGCTGAAACTCCAGATACTCCTCTAAATTTGCGTCAAGCTCTACAACATTAAGGCAAATGCAATCAATCATTCAAACATTATACAAGACGTTTTACCTATTTTTTTTTCAAGCATAGAATCTAAGAAGTTTTTTTCCTCTTCGTATTTTTCTGCGATATACTTCATTAGCCCTTTGAGTTTTTGGCTACTTAATTTCATTTTTTTCCGCCCATGGTTTTTGTCACCGAATGACATTTTTGTTGCTGTAGTTGATTTAGCTGTTAACGGTACGGATGCCCAAAATAAAAGAAGGCTTCGATAACGAAAATGAAAGAACCAGTATTGTTATCAAAAAATGATAATGATAAAAACGGTTCAACAGCTATAAAAAACTGAAATCAAAATAAAAATTAATTATTAAAATATAAAAAATTGTTGTAGAATTAGACTCATAAGTCTTTTTTTTTTCACCCTTTATTCTAATCCTTTGAACTGTATTCTATAAGTTCTCAGTATACAATTTTTTATGCATACATACTTTTTTTTTCCATTTGTCTTTTGGTTGAAAGTTTTGGCATTGAACAGGGCTTTATTGCTCATTTCAAAGTGTTGTTTTTTAAAATTTTTTTCCGGAAATCGTCTTGGAAACAACATTTTCCTGCTTATTTACGCGCAGGAAAATTGAGTTTTCCGGACTAGTATTGTAAAAACTTTACAAGACGCAAAATAAAAAAGATACTCTAAATAACTACAGTTGCCAACAAAATTGACAAACTTGATTTTTGTGGAATTTTTAAAAAAGATTCTAAAATTTGTAAATTTCGACTTTTTTACGATTTCCGGAAAAATTTAATACAAAACACGTCAGTAAAATCTCTTACTTGACTCGGAGCTTTAGCTCCTCTTCAGTAATGTGAAATTTTCCTGACTTTTATGTAAACAACTATAAATTTTAAACCGTTTATTTTCTCTCTTTTTTTTGTTACATTGGTTTCTTCTTTACTACCTATATTTTGTTTTTTTTACATTTATTTCCATTTTGTTTAATCTGTTTCTCTCTCTTTTTTCTATCGTTTTTCTTCATTCTACTGATTTATTTTCTATAATTTTTGTTTTTCTACTAACTGTTATAAATTAGTTAAAGGTTGTAAATTTTGTCTGGAGGAACGGAAAATGGTAAAGCTCTTCTAACGCTAGCAGCGTTGCCACGTTGAATCCTGAAAGAATTTGGTTAAAAATCTAATATTTGGCCTTGTTGTGTTCAGATTCTCCAGACTAAAAAAATGCTTTCTGTCATCAAATGTTTAAATAAAAAACGTCAAAGATCAAATTTGAAAGAAAATCCAAATTTTTAATTGCTTTATTTTCCCACTATACAGTGCTTTACTATGACATAATATAAAAAATAGTCATGTTTTTTCTGATTTTTCTTCTCTTTCTTGTTTTTTCTCTTTTTTTCTTCTCTCAGTCTACCTGATTCACCAAGTTTTTTTTTTGTTTTCTTATCATTTTCAGTCAGTCTGTTTGCTCTTTCTTTTCTTTCAGGGTGTCTTCTTTCGCTACCGCACTTTTGTACCGCTACTCATTCTTTCATTATGGTTTCTATTGTTTCCCTCTCTCTTCATTCTCACATTTGAATCTTGCAATAATGTTCCTCTCTCTTTCATTTTCTTTTTTTTTTTGATAGCTTGGTAGTCTCTCATAGTTATCATTATATCTTTAATTTATTTTCTTGTTTTTCTATGTCTCTATCTCTGTCTCTTATTTCTTTATTCATTCATTGCGTTGCTTCTCTTTTCCTCTAAATATCTTTTACACTAAATCTTTTTCTTTCATAGTATTTCTTTCTCTCTTTTCTTATTCTCCTGTCTGTTTTTCTATTTATCACTCTCTAGCAATCTTTCAGTATCTCACACATCTTTCATTTCATTTTCAAACTTCAATCTTTTTTTTTTCTATCTCCATAATTACTTTTTCTTTTTTTTACTATATAATTAGAGTCTTTCTACTTAACCTTAGGATTCATCTCATGTATTTTTCTTGTACTCTTTCTTCTTTATCCACTTTTCCTATTCTCGAAGTTCCGCTTTAGATAACATTACACTTTTTACCAGATTGTCAATCATCGTCATCCCTATTTTATAACTTTTTCTCAGCCATCTCCCATATTTCGGTTCCTTTTTACAATAACTCTCTCACCTGCGCTTTACTTTGACTTTTTTTTAGACATGTATATTAAGTAGGTATTTGGTATTTCCATTCTTTCACCTGCTCTATTTTTCTTCCAGCCCAATTTCACACTACTTTTTTGCTTGCTTCTTTACTAAACACTATCATCTTTGATCTAACTTCATTCACCTTAAATCTTTTCTCTTTTTCATCTACCTCTCTGCAATTCTGATCATTTTACTAATTTCTCTTTCTTCTCTTGCCATCATTACTATATCATTCGTTTAAGCTAACATCCAGATTTTCTTTTATGCCACTACCACTTCTCTTATCACTATCTTTACTCTTTTTTCTCTTCCAAGTATTTACAAGTTTAATTTTACGTTGTAATTACTTTTTTTTTATATGTATCTTTATTTTTCTTCGCATGTTCTTGTATTCTTATTTCATTTTTATGTAGTTTTTCTTTTCTTTTCTTCTGTATTATTTTAATTTCTTTTAATTTTTTCTGTTCTTTCCAATTTTTTTCTTTTTACTATTGTCTTATTTACTTTTGATTACAATTCTTGTACCATTTTTCTTATTTCTTTTGCTTTAAATTCTTTATCTTTAAAAATTTTTCTGGTTTACTATCCCGTAGTCAACTACCGTTTCTGCCTGTGTTTTTCTATATGTTCTAACCATTTGTCGAAGAAATAATTTTTATAAAGGAGTAAACACGAAAACCACCATTGCAAAAATACTACACTTAATGACAGTGGAAACACAAAACAAGACTTTTTTTGTGGAGACATAAGTTATGAATAATAGCTGTAACTTCTTAATTTGAAAAAGTTTGTTTGATTTATTGTCTTATCTTTCTTTGTTTTGCTTCTAAAGTAAGCCTCTGCGTTTTTTACTAAGTTTCCTTATATTTTTTTCTGTCGATTTTGAAAGAAGCATGCTTTTATCTATTTTGTAGTACAATTTTATAATTATTTGCAATCAAATAAACAAATTAAATAAAAATTTAAAAAAAAACACAGATTTAATAATACAACAAAATCATGTTTATTAAAGAATGCCATAGAAATTTGATAATGGCATTTATACAAAAAAAATTGAAGTAAAAGAATAATATATCTTTATTTTAATATATTCTGGTTAAAATGTAAACGTCTTAACATGATCTTAGTTTTGATTTTTTTTGTATTCTTATAACAGCAAAAATAAAAAAAATACGCTTGTTTCAAAATAATAAAAAAAACTATAGAGACCATTGAAAAAAACAAAGTCAGTTGTCATAATAACAATACAAGAGACAACAGGAGCAAACCATTCTATACACAAACAAGTTTTGTCTTAAATAAGTCTCCAAAAGTCTGCAAATTAAAAAGCTACAGCCAGTCTTTGATATTTTTGTTCCACTCTATGTATAACTAATTAAGCTCTATTTATTGCTCTGTTGAATTATACCGTGCGTTCATAAATTATGTAGATCAATTATTGAAATGGGATTTTGAACGTATGTTAATTTGTTGATTATCTCATACCACGGTAGGTTCATACGCAGAAACGTGTGATTTTATAAACAAACTTTGACGTTAAATCTTTGACACTAAAAATCTGTCAAGCTAAATTACATGAAAATTCTATAATTTTGTATTAAAAATAATTAAAATTTTATTTTAATTTAAAATTTATTGACACGACCTTAAACTGGTAATATAAAAAATAATATAATTATTAAGAATAAATGTTAAATACAAAGGTTTGATCAAATTAAACTTTTAACTATATTAATAATTTATGATATCAAGAACCACCCTATAATAGGCACATTTTTAAGTAATTTATTTTGTGTGGATAGCTACGTTATATAAATCGTGTGTAAATGATAGAAACTGTGTGTAAATAGCCAATGGAAATCAAATGGGACGAATTCCAAAAACGAATAATTATTATATAAAAAAAGATTTTCTGTCGCGGGAATCGAACACGCGACACAGTGGGTGCGCTTTCACTGTGTTATGCGATCAACACACTACGTGGTGATCGCTGAAGAAGCCTAGTGACTATTGCATCATCCAGAATCCTAGTAACAGCACTATGGCACTCATACAGTTTTGCATCTCTTAGGAGCTATTACTGTAGAGTCATTCTGTATCTGTCTTCAAAGTTTTTAATTTTTAATACGAGTCTATATTCTATAATAGAAAAATTACAAACATCTAAATTAAACACGACACTATCAGAAAAAAACTTTGAAAAATCTTACGAGGAAAACAGTAAAAGCTAGAAAAGGAAATTCAGCTTATTCGTTATATCTATCAAACTAAGCCTGGCCGGGTTAAATAAAGTGAAATCTTCGCTTCCGGCTCTTAGTCTATTACCATATATCAGGTCTTTATAACAAAACCAAAACAAAATATCGCTCCGTAATGAAAAGATTATTTTATTGACAAACGTACGGATTACAAATAAACAAGTAATGTGGTCTATCGAAATAATAGATACAAAATGAACATTTCAAGTGGAAAGTAAACTTATTGAAGTGATCGGTTCTCCTTGAAATCTTAAAATTAAAGAACAACTAAACCTGAATTCTATCATTCTATAAGTAGAAAAAAAATTAGTGTTGACAAAGTGTAAAAGCGGTTACTACTAAACAATTATTTTAGAAAAAAAACTATACTACCTTACCATAAGTAGAAAAAACATTTTTAAATGAAACTCATTAGTCTTAACAACTAAGTGTAGAAGCAGCTACAATTGAAAAAATTTGGTAATAAATTTAGGTATGATTTTATGTTCGAATCTTAAACAGAAAACGCGTTTTTTGCGTCAACCTGATGATGTTAATTTAGAAAAAACTATGAAAACCTAAAAGTACAACTTTGACAACAGCGCAGAAAAAAAACTTAAAAAAAACTCAGGTAAATCTTCATTATAACATTATCAATTCTCCAAGAAAGGTGTTCATAGTATTTTGCGTCTTCTAAAGTCTTTTCTAAAGAGGCAATCTTGGCAGCATTCATTGCAATCAGCTTTTTCACAATTGCTACATGTTTGTCCATGGTTTGCTTCATTTCATGAAGTAGATCCTGTGTAATATTTACAGAAACGTACAGATGAAGATTCTGCGTACATTTAATCCAATTGTTTGCACGTGCCACTAATTCTAAAATGAATAATGGTCAAAACATGCAAAATAGGCAAATAATCAGATTTTACCGGATTGTTGTATTTTTAACTCAGAGTAGTCCTTTTTAAATTTTTTTTGATTAGCAATAATCTCATGTTTTGCAATTTTTTGGCGATAACCCAGTAGAATCTTGAGATCATGTAGTTTTTGTTGGTTCTCCCAGTTTGTTGTTGAAGACATTTTATATTGTCGGCTTTAGGTTCTTGAATAATTAATATAGAACACTATTTAAATAGAGGATTCAAAGATGATGAAAGAAAATAACTATTAAGTGTGAAGGTGTGGCAGCAAATCGCAACTGTAGCTTTAGCGCTCGAAAGTCTACCTAACCAGTCTAGCTAACATAACAAAATAAAGTAACTAAAAGTGCAAGGCTGCCAAATGCAAAAAGGCAATCATACTGAAATCTTCCTAGTATGTATTATATTTTATAGAGCATTTTAAATTTTTCGTCTCAAACTAACAACAATAATATTAAGTTTATCGTTCAGTGATAGAGCTCATTTGTTTTCTCTTGCGCTACCTGCGCGAGCACTGACAGCTGATGGAATAAGTGGGCGCTGACAATCTTAGACTAAGTTTTAGTTTTAAACCACTCAAAACAAAATGTAGTTTATGTAATAGTATATTATGTTACAAGCACAAAATGATGCACATTTTGTGCTTTGCAACATAACTGCAATAGCAATTTTGATGCAAAATTGCTCTATTTTGTGCGAGTTGCATACAATACTTTTTCTACGATGACAATTATAAAAACGAATATGCAGATATCGGATACGCTAGACCATATAAATACTAAATTATCTATTCATTAGCAGAGCCTGGGCAGTGTTATTTCAACAATTATGACATAACTTTCGTATTTTATTTATTATTAATAAAGTTAAATGTCCAATTATTGAAAATCATTTTTGAAAAGCTGGTGGAATACTGGATAGGATAGGATGGAAGTTTTAGTTTTAAACCACTCAAAACAAAATGTAGTTTATGTAATAGTATATTACATAAATGATGCACATTTTGTGCTTTGCAACATAACTGCAATAGCAATTTTGATGCAAAATTGCTCTATTTTGTGCGAGTTGCATACAATACTTTTTCTACGATGACAATTATAAAAACAAATATGCAGATATCGGATACGCTAGACCATTTAAATACTAAATTATCTATTCATTGGCAGAGCCTGGACAGTGTTATTTCAACAATTATGACATAACGTATTTTATTTATTATTAAAGTTAAATGTACAATTATTGAAAATCATTTTTGAAAAGCTGGTGGAATACTGGATACTAAAATTTTATTAATATTGACAATTTTCTATTGTTGAAGTACCTAAATGGCATGCCACGTTTTCATATTCCTAAAGCCGGTGGTATATTTGAAATGCTCTGTATTGCATATACAATTTTATTAGCTGTGCCAAATTTATTTTTCTCCGATATATCGCGGCGACTGCCGTGGACTTCCAGCTACTGTGACGCTTCAAACTAGCTATGTCACCACCAGTATCAACAAGAATTGTTGCTGAAGATCGACGAAAGCAGTGTCCGGTGTGGCAGTATTCGTGGTTTGGCTATTTTAAATATTTAGCAATTTCTTTTCCCATGTTTTCAAGCTTATTCACGGCCATTCTTTGAACGGTGCATTTTTCTTTCTGATAATTAATGAAGAACCATGATACCATTTACATTTAAAGTGCGGAGATTTGCAAAGTTTAAAGTAAGGACTAGTCACAGGAAAATTCTAGCCAGACTAAATTTCGCCTCTAGCGTGGTTTACACGTCGAGTTACCGCGCTTGTTCTCACTTTAATTTCTTTGTCCTCGATGGAGTGCGAAACGTCGACAATTTTATTAAACTTTACGATACGGTCTTTTCCGAAAGGTTTCAATGACTTCGAGCCGTGAAAGCCTTTCTTCTTTAATTATGAGAAGAATTTTCTCAAAAGAAAAGTTTTAAAATCACTAAAAGAAACCCTTTGCATATAAGAAACAATTTTATTAGAGATTGTCTAGCATCTGTCGCTTCATAAGCAGTTCATGACGTACTTGAAAATGACAAATTTATTTGAAAAGTTCTAATATAGTTCTGGAGCTAGTCCTGGAAATGTTATTATTTTTCATATATCTGAAGCTGTACAAAGTTTGGGAATTACTTACTTTATCGGCCAGTCCAATTTGTGTGTAATTTTTAGTCGTACCATCATAAAACATTGTTTAACATTATTTCTCACTACTAAACATTTGTAAAAATGTTCTAAAGGGTTAAATAACATGCTTTGGTATCTAAAGCATTTATAAAAGTTTTTTAAACACTATTAACAACACCCATACTTTATACTTTACTGGCCGGTAAAGTAAACAATGTATAACTGGGAGTATGTAATCTAAAAATTCATACTTTGATTTTTCATAGTTTTTTTCTGTTTAAGATTGTAAACGTAAAGCTTACTGTTTTTTTTAAACTAGCTAGGGTACAGTCATAGCGAGGCTAGTACAAATTTTCTGTAAAAGTTTGATGATAATGAGAGACAGACATAAAATGAATAATTAGATACCGAAAGTTTTAGTAAAGAGTCTAAGATCGACTGCTAGCTCCTACACTATAACTAATAATTAAAAAAGATTATGCAAGGTCAGCGCTACAGATCACAGTTTCGTGGGTATCCCGCCCAGAGTCTCAGTGTCATTTTCATAGATAACTCTGTCCTTTGTCATTTGTCTAGTCTCTAGTTTCTAGCACTTTTGTACTCTTCAGTTTTCAGGTTTTATTAAAGCACCTAATATGGAATGTTTAGAAGCATGTCTTTACTACATAAGACTGTTGGAAAAACTGGCAAAATTAAAATTGAGAGGATATCGAAAAACACAAACTTTGAGCTTTTTAAATTATTTGTGTAACGAATCAGCTTCAACTACAATAAATCTGGAAGCCCGAGTTAATGGTATCTTTATTATTATTTGTAAAATTTCGATAATTTTTGGTCTTGTAGCCATGGAAACTTCCATATCGCGCGTCGATGTGATTCCTGAAACTTTTGCAGCTCCACACGTCTTTGGAGGAGAACATCTTCTATTGCTGGCAAAAGAGATAGATCAACGTCGAGAGGCTTTGAAGAAGCAAATTCAAATTCAGCGTTCTTTGATTAAATTTGAACGAAAACGATTCAAAAAACTTGCTAGAAGTTTGGAAAATGTTCACAAGCAGCGTGACAAGATGAGGGATAAATATCTGTCGATTTTGAATACGGATGGCTTCAGGAACTTTTTAACAATTAATTTGGTAGCAGCTTTTGAAGATTAAGTACCTTTTGTTTGGTTGTTTATTGCTTATCTGTGTTTTTGTGATTTAAAAATGTGTTTCTAGTCTTTATAAACTTGAATTATACTCAATATGCTCAATAATAATAATAAAGAACCTTAATAAAACAATTTTGACGTAATTTTACAAAAAGAGGAAATTAATACGTAGATACATAATTTTATAATAATTTATATTTAGAGTAAAATGCAGAAATAAAGCGGAAAATAACTTAAACTAACCCCAATGGGGAAATTTTAAATTAGAAGGAGCGAAGTTGGTCTTTAGCATCCCTGGAAAGGTTGATTAACTAAGAGGGATAATGATGATTAGTAAAAATCTTCGAGCGGCCGTTCGAGCATTATTATAAATGTTTAAGCTGTAAGTTGTCTTATTAATTAAGAGAAAGATCGTAACGTGTGCTTGTTGCTGTTAATAATGTCGTGTTTTGTGGCATAATTACGAGAGGAGTATAAATTCAGTGCCGACTTCTTAAATTTGGAGAAATAATGAGTAAAGTATTATTGAAGACATTGAAATATTGACTTCTTTCGGAAAAGACCGTGCCGAAATGTTTGATAAAATTGTCGACGTTTCGCGCTCCATCAGTAGAGGCGTCACCAGGACAAAAAAATAAAAGCACGGTAACTGGACGTGTGGACCACGCTAGAGGCGAAACTTATTCTAGGAATTTATTCTTATAACTTATTCGGGGAAGAAGCGAAAGAGCTTGACTATGCATGAGTACCGTACTGAATACCAGTACTATCTACTAACCATCATCCACTGCCTTCCCGGCAAATTATTTTATCTCTTAGCTAACAGCTTTGCGCATTCTCTATTCAAACACCTCTCTTTATTGCATTATACTATAATAAAGCCGTTTTGACTTATTTTAATAATTTTATAAAAAGTAAACTTTTGGTACAGCGTCTTCAACTGCACGACTTAAGTTGGCAAATTCTAAATCTGAATAACCAATCCCACATATTATCGATAAGCGATAAATCGAACGACGGAAGTGATTAAGATAAGATGGTGGGACGTTTCTATTTTTTTAACGATAAATAGAAACATCTTTATTTTACTTTTGTGATCGTTTTTTATAATTAACAAATATATATGACAATTTGTAATAAACAATTAAAATGTCGAGAAAGAGCTTTACTTTTTTGGCGGGAGATATAAAAAAATATTAGTCTTGTCTACTTATTAATTAGCTACGGCAACATCAAAGTTAAAAATTGAACAAAAAACATGAAGAATCAAAACTTGGGAAAAAAGTCTTGAAAGCAACCCATTTCAAAATTAAAATGTAATAATTTTGGTGCGTTAGCTAATTTAAAGAGATTGTCTTTTAATCCCGAACAAGTAAGGTGTCTTGAGCTGTGTCTTATTTGGGGCCACAAATAGGCACAGTTGTTTAGCTTTCCGGAACCTGGGAAGAGCTATCTGACTAGGGGCGAATAAGTGTTCAGACCGTTTAACAGTTTGAATAGACTTTTTCGGATATTCTTTACTAAAACTAACTGAAGGAATTCTTGTGTCCGCAATAGGGATTTGGGCTATCTTAGAAGAAGTCAGTTCAACTAGAATTCAACTGACTCATTGACTATTCAACTGTTCACGTGGTAGTGGATTGTTGTTTGGAAATTAATTGATCAACTGGTTAATTAAATAGTAGGGCATCAAGAAATTAGTGTTCTTCCAGGCGGTAGAGTAGGTGCTGCTTGTATTGAGGCTATTTGGTTGCGGAATTACTTCTAGTAGTTCTAGTGTTTCTTTGGTGGATAAAGTGCTAAATTGAATTATTAAAAACTGTTTTTTACAATCTTTTTTGTTAAATATTAAATCTAAGATTCAAAAGTTTTAGGTTTCTTGATAGTTGAGAAAAAGTCAGAATCTGTCTTTATTAAGAAAATTTGATAATAGATTACTTGCTAAACAAAACCATAAATAAATCTTGAAATATTGACGTCTTTCGGAAAAGACCGTGTCGAATGGTTTAATAAAATTGCCGACGTTTCGCACTCCATCGGTGGAGGCGACAAGAAAATAAAAGTGAGAACAAGCACTGTATCTCGACGTGTTAACCACGCTAGAGGCGAAACTTATTCTGGCTAGACCTCGTTGCTGCTTGGGTTTATATGGTAAGCTAGGAAGAGAAAGCGGTGGGAGGGGCAAAAGAGAAACTGGCGGAGGGCTCGGAAGAGAGAGCTGCGGATAAAGCGGAAGCGGTTTGTGTTGATGGCGAAGGAGTGTTTATGAACAAAGACTTTCCAACGTTGAAGAGATAATAACCTGAATCTCTATTAAAGTTGTGCTAAAAAAATTTGATTCACAAATCAAGGAAGATTCATCTAGACAAATTTTGTGACAGGTGTTTAGATGATGTTCAGCTAGTGATGACTGTGACCATAAACCCAAATTTCTGCACGGTCTTCAAATCACCTACAAAAATCTTGAAAATTTTACCATCTCCAAAAGACAGGTTAGACTCACTTTTGTCAAAAGCTGTTTATAAAATTCAGTGCTCTTGTGGCAAAGTTTACATTGGGGAAACAGGACGTTTAATTAAACTTTGAGTTTCTGAACATAAAAGGTGCATAAATTAAGGTGCAAAAATATTTATGAAAAATAGTAAATCTTGGAAGACAAAAATTATAATTTTTTTTCTAGTGATTTTGTGATGTTTGACTAATTTTTGTTTATTATTTCTAATAATATTTTATAACTTTTTATAGATCTAATGTTATTTAGAGAAAATTATTTTTTTTAAACAAATTAGCAAAATCAGATTAAAAAAATAAATAGTAATTATTGAACAATAAAGTTCACTCTAAAAAGTTTTTAATCTACAAAATGTAATAGACAATTATTATGTTCAACCCTGTTATATGTTAGTATCATATTTATTAATCATCTACTCTACAAATCAAACCCTACTTAACTCTTACTTCATTCTGAATACTACTGATTGATTTACAGTGAAATGTCATCTCTTCTTTTTGTTTGAAGTTTTGTAGAAATCATTTAATATGAATGAAAAAAAAAAGAAATGATAATCTAAATTAAATTAAGACAAAATGAGTACAAGAGAAAAGACATTCGTATAAAATACATTCTGTACTATAAATCCTAGAGAAAATATATTTTAAGTTACATAATACTACAGCTACTTGATAGACATAACAAATTGATTATACAAATAAAACAAGTAGATATCCAAGATTAGACTAATGCTAATTTTTGAACATAAGATCGTGTGGTCTTCTCAGAAAAATGTTATGCTTACAAAATTACAAAAAAAAATAAAATGTTTACAAAAAATCTCGTCGTCGCCTAGGATTTGACCAAGAGATTTAATGTTTTGATTAAAAAAATATATATATATATTTTTTTTTTCATAGCTATCATAGGAAAGCTACAGAAGATGTGGCAGTTTAGATGGTTGAAATAAATGTCTTTCAGTTTTCAAAACTGTGAGAATATTAAAATTGATGTTCAAAAATAATTTTATACTATGACAGTTGTAATAAATTAATACAATTTGGTTGTAGCTAATGTATTATGTATAACTAATGTGTTATATCTTCATGAATCATATAATTGTACAGGAATATTTGCAGTTATAAACACATGATAAACGATGATACGATAATAATAAAATATATAAAAAACCAGTCGTAAATTTTTTGTAGAAAGTAAAAGTGCGATAAGCTTTAGTATAAAACTATAGTAAGTTTACGTAAATTTTCAGTGAGCATTCATTTAACATTTTGCCTTAAGTTGTGCTTTAAAAATGACCATACGAGTTTTGGTGGTCTTTGTTACAATTGCAACTTTAACACAAGAAAGTAGAACACAAACACCAAAGTTGCCAAACCCATGGCATCCGCCAGTAGAACAGCCCCCGCCTTGGAGGTATCCAGGTCCCGACAGGACACGGAGGCCATGGGATACGCCAAGGCCCAATAATCCGTCGTCGGCAGTGTCAGAGCTAGACTGTACTGACTAATCCAAAAAAACACAAAACATACGGAACGAGCAAATAAAGTAAACACCTATAAAATAAGAGAAAATAGTTACAGCTGCATTTGAAAAGTAACACTATTATATAAGTAAATAATTATCTAATTAACTTCAATACATAATTATTGATGTAAAAATGAATATAACTTAATTTTGCAAAATATAAATTACAAGAGTTGAGCTCGTCATTCTCAGGGTGCCCGACTTTTGCGTTTCTTTAAACTACTATGTATTATGTAAATGGTTATAAAAATACCTTTAGAATTAAAAATGATTCTGTAAAGCTTTTTTCAAAAATTTTGTTTTATTTTCCTTTGTAAAAATGGCCGCTTTTTTTGTTTTGTGTTCAACATTTTTATTTTAAGGAATACTATCAATGTTGCAAATTTGGATATTAGACCAGGGACGATAATTTTTAAAACATAAAAGTAGGATGACACTCATTGGAACAGAAAAGTTATATAACAAAAATAAAAAAAAATTAATTTACGGGCAATCTGAGGTTGCGAAGTAAAAAATAGTAAGTTTTTAAGGGTAAAAAAACGGTTTATTGTAATTTCAGACAAAACTACCAATTCTATAGAAAAGCAAAATTTTAGGTAATAATAAGGAATACAACTTTTTACTATAAAAGCTTAAAAAATCTACTTTCTGATAGTGATTTTCTAAGAAAATGCAAATGGTGGTTTTTAACATAGAATATTCATTTATACCATGTTTCCATTTTTGTTTGGAGTTGGGTTTTTTCAGAGGGTTGAAGGTAAGAAATGTACTTCACCAAACTTGTTTTCAAATTAATTGATTTAATTTAATTTACAGCCTACTAGTTTCGAGAATAAATATTCTCATTATCAAGGCGGGCTATCTACGATTTTACAATTATTAAGTAGCAAAGTCTTAGTGTGTATAAGTATTAAGAACTTACTGTCAAAGGGTTATCGACTATGAAATATGTACTTTGTCAGTTGTATAAAAATTATGTGAAAGAACATTTCATAATTACAAATTTTTGTAGTTTTTGAGATATTTTTAGCAGCATTAATACAATGTCATTTATTAAGTTTTATTGTGATAAAATGTACAGAATAAAATTATCGGAATTGGATTATTTCAGGTTTTGTTATCCTCGTTAGATTGTGTTTTTTAGTGTATAAATATATAGTGTGTTTAAAGTTAAATTTTATTAAAAATGTGTTGTGTATCTAAGTTAGTTTGAATGTTTAGACAATTATGTTTGTTGTTGTTCATCACTTGTGAAATTTCAAAGGATTCTAGAAGTTTTCTTTTTGTAGTATTGTGTTCAATGTGCAGTATTTTTATGTTGTTTTTGTCATTGACTGTGTGGTTGTTATATTTCAGGTGTTTTCCTAAGGTGGATTTATGTGGTTGTTATGGATAGGGATATGAGGTGGATAAAAAAAAAAAAAAAAAAAAAAATAAGACTTGAAGAGCATAAAAAACAACCACATAAATCCACCTTAGGAAAACACCTGAAATATAACAACCACACAGTCAATGACAAAAACAACATAAAAATACTGCACATTGAACACAATACTACAAAAAGAAAACTTCTAGAATCCTTTGAAATTTCACAAGTGATGAACAACAACAAACATAATTGTCTAAACATTCAAACTAACTTAGATACACAACACATTTTTAATAAAATTTAACTTTAAACACACTATATATTTATACACTAAAAAACACAATCTAACGAGGATAACAAAACCTGAAATAATCCAATTCCGATAATTTTATTCTGTACATTTTATGACAATAAAACTTAATAAATGACATTGTATTAATGCTGCTAAAAATATCTCAAAAACTACAAAAATTTGTAATTATGAAATGTTCTTTCACATAATTTTTATACAACTGACAAAGTACATATTTCATAGTCGATAACCCTTTGACAGTAAGTTCTTAATACTTATACACACTAAGACTTTGCTACTTAATAATTGTAAAATCGTAGATAGCCCGCCTTGATAATGAGAATATTTATTCTCGAAACTAGTAGGCTGAAAATTAAATTAAATCAATTAATTTGAAAACAAGTTTGGTGAAGTACATTTCTTACCTTCAACCCTCTGAAAAAAATAGAATATTCAGCCTAAAGGTTTACAAATATTCAATTAGTTATGCTATTGTTTATTAGGAAAACCATTCTAAGTTTGAAGACTAACAGAAATTAAAAAAAATTTGTTTTTTTCTAAAACTGTCAAAAAATGTTGACATTTTTGTTGATTTTAGAACGCAAAAACAAACATTCCTGGAACTCACCAAAAACTACTTTTACAATTTAGAACAAAAAAGACTTTTACGTTCAGCAATTTTTAATAAAACAAAACATTACAGTTTGAGAGAATCTATTTATTATTATTAATAATATTTGAATGTAAATTTGATATGGTACCTGTATCTTCAATATTGTTAATGTTTAAATTCAGTAGCTACATTCTTCTACACGCACCATATATTCCCATCATTAATATCACCGAAGCAATATTTTGTTGAATAAGCACAAACAGTAATGTAAAACTTACCTTCAGTAATAAAAAGCTGTGATCTGGGGCCTCTTCTATAAATTTTTCAAATACTGTTTTGTTTTAAACTTTTGATTTTTTTGGACGATAGCCTACATTTTTATTTTCTAAATAGAGTACCAATTTTGAAAATTTTCTAATGTCTAAATTTGGCTTCACGCTCAATTTTTTTTTCAACATGGAATAATTGGACCATGGCGTTGGCGGCCGAATCTTCATAGCTTTGTGTTCCAGATATGCCAGTATCACACTTTCAGACACCTTTTTTCAAATTTTTAGAGCCACACCACTTCATGAAATAATAAGATAAGACTAGAATACATCCCAACACATCCTTCTAATACATCCGGAGGCAGATCATTTTCATCACTTTCAGAACTCATGTTTTTTTTTCACTTCAAACACTATTTCTTACAAATTTTTAATTAAAAGCCTTGCACAAGCGTTGCGAAATTTTAAATTATAATGTTTGCTTATTGGTTGTCGTCGTCATTAGTTGGTCAGAACAGACTAGATTTAACAACAAAATGTTGATTAAAATCATGTCGGGTAAAAATCAAAACATTTGCTCTTAACTTCCAGTAACTAAAGCTACAGTTTTCGAAAAAAAGTTGTTTTATACTCGACTGCAAAATTCTTTGGCATTCTAGATTAAAAAATAACTATTTTTAGTTTTTTATCAACAGTAAGATCATACGTGCTCACCTCTTGTCGGCAAGATTTTTATTTTGTATGAGCATTCGTTGCTTGGCAATTAAACGAGATTGGCGAAATGAATTCCCCAAAAATTTGATCAATTTTAATTGCCTTTTAGCAATCAATGCGAATAAAAAAAATTAAAATCTTGCCTGACAAGAGTTGAAAACAAATGATCTTCGGTTGGAGAATTAACTGAATGAAGCGTTAAATACGTCACATTTTTTACAATTTACTGACAAAGATTCGCCTAATTCATATTTGCGTTGTTGGCAAAATTGTGCAAATTGCTTCCCCACACTTTCTCTACACTGAGTTGTCTTCCTCGAAATCGAATTTTAAATGTTTTCATATTAATTGAAGCGTCAGGAATGTTGCCAAAACACGACATTTTTACTTTTGTCTGAATGACATTTGATTTTTTAAATATTAATGGTTGCTAAAACAATGAGGTAGCGGCAAGAAAATTAGCATACATTCTTTTCAGTTAGAGAAATCATTTCTAACTTGTGATTGGTGCATGTGACACTGTTTTTAATGTCTCATTGGTCTACAACACTATGAAGTCAATTATCAACACTAGAAAGTTTAAATATATAAAAAGTAAAATCAAGTTATTAGTTTTGTTTTTTATCGTAAAAAAACTTCCAAAAAAAATTTTTATAATTTTAATAATAGATTGTTAAAAACAATAAAATAACCTAACATTTTTTTGTGTTAATCTATTTGTTGAAAAAAATGATGATTTTTAAAAAAGAAATCGTTTCGGTTAAAACAGAAATATGTATTGCTTAATAAAGAACTTATTGTTTAACCAAACTTTATTTAAAATTATAAAACAAATTTTTTATTAAATAAACATTAAATAAATTCTTAGAATATGAAAAAGCAACAAAAATAATTCTCTTAAAAAAAAAACGGTATTTGGTTTTAATATTCCATAGAAAAGAAAAATGTTAAGTAGCAAAATAGCCATTTGTGCATTAAGTTGGGAAAAGTAAGGAACTGAATGAAAATTGACAAGTATGCTTTGTTGATAAAATTTATCAAAAAGAAAAATGTTGAATATCGACATAAAAAATCTTCAGTACTGACGAAAAAACAAGTTGATGATTTTTTGCGCACAGTTCTAGATGAACCTATTTGGATGATAAATATAGTTTTAAAGAACTTCCTGGAGCTTGCAGAATTTAAATGAATTGGTGAAGAAGTCTACCGATGACGTTGAGATTTTTGAGCATAAAGTAGTTGGTACTGTTTCTGATTCAAAAACTTACAAAAAAAATATTTTCTGAGATTGTGTCTGAGGGTGATGCAATTCAATGTAATTTTAATTAAAACATTAACAGCATTACGGCCGGCTTATGTTACGCATGCAAGATTCTTTGTGTCATACAGAAATGAAAAGTGTACTATTCATCAATGTGGCATTAATTTTTTTCTAAAGTTTTTGAAAAAAATGCTACATATTTCAAACTCGAACTTCCAGCTATGCACACCGGCCTCTGCATTAAGAGATCTGCAGCAACCATGCTTGTAAACGCCGGTGGAAGCAACTCAATAGGGAGCCCGAGTTCGAAAAATTTTTGCGGGCCCTTTAAACTTTGTGATAACTTACACCGTTTTCAATTTTTTTAAATAAATTATTTAGAATTTTATGTAGGTAATAAATAAAACATTGTCATCATACTTTTATTAATCATCAAATCAAACATCAAAAAACACTTTTAATAATTAATTAAATATTTTTTAAATAAACCCAGAAGCTCATTATATTTTGCAATGAAATTATAACTATAAAAAACGATTTTATTCTTGCTTTTACAGTAGCAAAATTTCTCACTAAATTCGATAAGTCTAATAAAGCTTTCGCTATAAAGTTTTCAATTGAAATCAAGGATAAATTTGATCATCGTTCTTGATGGTAACTTTTGGTACTAAAGAATCAATGAAAATGTGTTTTGACGTATCTAGGAGAGCTACAGGAGATGTGGCAGTTTAGAAGGTCGGTAAAGATGTACCTTTCAGTTTTCAAAATTATGAAAATATTGAAAATGTTTAAAAATAATTTTATACTATGTTAATATCTTATCAGTCTTAATAAATTATATCTGGCTGTAACTAATGTATTATGGATAACTAATGTGTTATGGAATTTTTATGATATGAAAACCCATATCATTGTCCAGGATTATTTGCAGTTATAAAGACGTAATAAACGATGATACAAAAAAATATATTGCTTAAAACTAATCGTAAATTATACGTAAGTAGTAAAAACGCGATTAGATTTACTATAAAACTCTAAAGTGTTGTCTTAAACTTTCATTGTGCATCAATTTAACATTTCGCCTTAAGTTGTGCTTTAAAAATGACCATACGAGTTTTGGTGGTCTTTGTTATAATTGCAGCTTTAACACAAGAAAGTATAACACAAAAACCGCCAATAGACCCAATAGATGAGCCAGCGCCATGGAACTGGCCACTTCCGGAGAAGCCACCTAGGACATGGGATACACCACAGCCAGTCTTGCCGACAGGAATGGACTGTTTATAGTCTACTAAAAAAAACACAAAACATTTAATAAAAGCAAATAACGTAAACACTTATGAAATAAGATTTGATTTTTTTGCTTCTATTCAAGATTATAAAACACACTCTGATTAAATAAACAAGGGAAAAAATTTTACAATATAAAAAAGCAACGAAAATAATAATTATTAAAAAAAAACGGTATTAAATTTTAATATTTCATAGATATAGACAAAAAATATGTTTAGTAGCAAAAAATTATTGTTATACTTATTTATGATAAGCATAAAAATAATTATAATATCCAATAAACCAAAAAAAAAAAGATTATGTCACAGCTTTGCACAATAAAAACCTATCTAATTAAAAACATTTTGTTTTAATAACTTTATATTAATTTTTACAGCTTTTAATTGTTAATAAATATTAACATATCAAAGTTTCTTAATTTTTTCAACAAAAATTTTTCTAATAGCCTTTATAGAACATATCTTAAAAATAAAAAATAAATAAGGTTTTTAGTTTGAAATTTAACCAAATCGAAGAGTGTCAAAAATTAAAGTGATCTAAATGCTAAAATCAGTACTTTTTGATAAGCGAAAAAAAACTATCTTTATTTTATATAGAGACTAGCTGGCCCGGCAAACTTTGTTCCGCCTTAGTTTTGTTATTTTATTTTTTATTTTTATTTTTTTTGTCATTTGTTTGGTTATTATATGTCAGATGCGTTTACGTTTTATATTGTATGTCACGTCACACGGAATGGGATAAAAAATATTCTTTGTTGGGCTACTGGTTCTAAACAACCACTTCACCAATTTTCAGCCAAATCGGTCATAAATAGATATAGATTTTTAAAATAAACGACCTCAAAAACTATAAAAATGATACCCAAATTAATTATTCACATTTATTACCTTTATCACATTCATTTTACAACCCTCTTTAACTTAAATATCATTTTCAAAATCAACGACCTGAAATTCCTCGAAAATACCCATATCGTTTTCTTACATTTTTATCCCTAGAACACTCACTTTTCATCCTCCTAAGAGTAATTTTTTAGAAAGCAGGAAACATACCTATTTATTTTTTTTGAGAACTTAGGCAATTTATGGGAAAAATTATGAAAACGACATCAATCTTTAGACATTTTGCCCTCTTTCCGCCCTATCAAGGAATGATAATATTTTACTTCAAAAATTTCGGATTTAAACATAGATATTATTTTTAAAATAAACAATCCAAAATTTTTGAAAATCATACTAATATTGGTACTTGTCATTTTTTGTTCCTATCCCACCTCTTTTTATCTCTTTGTTAATAAAAAGTATTCTATTCTTTTCATTCAAATCCAGTCATCATAATTTTCCATACAAACTTTCACCCAAAGTTGTTATATGGGAAGTTGTCTCATGGAAGACGATTAAAGACGGCCACTGACGATCCAAGATCCAACGCCACAGTCGTACTGCGGCGTTGGCGCGTTGGATCGTCAGTGGCCAGCTTTACATGTAAACGCACGGTCCGACTTTGGTTGGTGGTGGGAGAGTAGATCGATTTATTTGGAACGGTAATTTGTCGAGCCTCACCGAACGTTTCCGACATCGCAATTCTAATTTTAATTTAACCCTTCTTTTAGAGGGTGGTTTTTAGAATAAAAAGTATCCTATAGCATTCTCCTGGCTCTAAACTACCACCTCACCAATTTTCAACCATATCGGTAAAACCGTTCTTGAGTTATAAGTGGAGTAACTAGCAGACTTTCTTTTATATATAGATAACTAAAAGGATACAACACATTAAAACCTAATAAAAGTGAAAAAAATAGAAATATGTAATTTACAAAAAGCACAAAATAATCACTGTTTTAATACAAAATTACAGAGAAAAACGTCGTCTTTTTGTTATTTCTTCTTACTTTTATGGTTTAAAAATGATTAGATCTATAACAGTTGATATAGAACCGACAGGAGAGCTTAAAAACTAATACAAAAACTATAGTTTTATATATAAAATTTGACATTTTTTTTAAACTATAAGAAATATTACGATGCAGTTTTCTCTGTTTAACTAATGTCTCGTTGTATAAATAGTGACAGACATGAATGTGTTAATGAAATTCTCACTGACCTAAATCGCAATTTACTAAATCAATAACAAAAAGAAATAATAGATAAGAATGTTGTAAATTTTAAATTAATATTTTTTTTTAATTAACTATAGCATATTCAATAGAAAAACTGCAGCAAAAAAGGTTTGCAACTGATAATTGATCTTTAATATTTCCAAAAGATGTCTAAAACTTTTATTTTTTAATATTTTTCTCTACGTGAACAAGCAATTTTTGAAAGTGCATAAAACGTAGGCCGTGTATTAAAATTTTAAGTATCAGACGAAGTACATATTTCAATATGTCAAAATTTCTTTTATAAAATGCTTTGCTGTTTTTAGATTTTTTAAAAATTTCGTATATATAGCAGTTTCTTAAATATTCGAAAAACCATACTTACATTTTTTTTTATTAAATTGTTTAAAACTCTAGTTTTTTTGGATTCTCTTTATAAATTCTGAAAAATTTCTAAATAAATATTTAAAGTTTTCTTAAATTTGAAACATTAATAGTAAAGAGAATGTTAGAACAAAAGCATAATTGATACACATATAGGAAAACAAAAAATATTTTTGACTAACTATATTAGAAGTCTTGAAAAAGATGCGGATTTCACCCATCGAAACGTTGACCGATTAATATAGCAATTTAAAGAAAAAAATAGCTTCAATATCCGTTTCCCAAGAGTTTTATATCATATACAAACAGGGATAAGAATTAATTATGAATTAATAGTAAATTAAAGAACAATATCTTCCCATAAATATTTTATTTCAACTTGAGGTTGAAATTTTAAAATACATAATTATGTTTCGGTTTAAACTGATAGTTTGTGTTTATCAGAGGCCCTCGTCAGGTTCTAGGAAAATTTTACAAACAATATATTTTATCTAGCTAACATGAAAAGGAGATTACAATGCTATATCTCTTATTTTTTTTTAAAACTACAAAAATTATGTAAAAGACACATCAAAATATATAGAGCTGAATCAAGAACAATGTTTCAAAAAAGGTTTTAAAATAGATTGCTTATAAAAGTTTTGATAATTTGAACTAAATATTCGGTTTGATCGTTTAAGATTAAATTAGGTGATGTCTTTTTTAATTTCAGCATTTCTAACACTTCCAAATTAGCACTCTCAAAGAAATTATTGAAATTATGGAGGATTTTTGAATGTGAGAATGTGTGGCCTGTAGATAAGACAAGTTTTGCAAATATTGTACTTTTGTTTTTTAATTCTTCAAAATTTATAGTATTTTTGTTTTTATTTTTAAGATATCTTAGATGTTCAGATATTCTAGTTTTGAAGGACCGTAATGTTCGGCCTATGTAGGAGTTGCCACAAGAACAAAAAAGTTGATATACTCAGCTTAGATTTTTATCGATAGTATCTTTCTTTGATACAAAAACAGTTTTTAATTTTTAAAAATGACTAAAGAGCCATTTAAATTTAGCAAGTAAATTAGACGCTGGAATTATGTATGGTAGGGTAAAGTAGTTCATGGGATGGGTTGAGATGTGAAAGGTGTGAATTTTATTTTGTATTTTCCGGAAGAGTTTATTAATTAAGTTGAGAGGGTAGGAGTTGTTGATAGCAAGTTGTTGATGATGTTGAGTTCTTTATTAAAGTTGGATTTGTTGAGAGGTAGGGAAAAAAGTCTATTGAAGAGAAAGTGAAAAATGGCTAATTTTTGAGAAAGAGGTTGAAATGAATTATATGGAATTAGAGATTCTGTTGTTGTGTTTTTCTGTAGATAGAGAAATGATGTTTGTGGTTGACTATTTTAATATTAATATCTAGAACATTTGTCGAATTATCAATGCTTATTTCATGGGTAAATTTAATGTTGTTATTTATTGCGTTAAAAAAAGAGAGAAAATTGTTTAAATCATTGGTGGAACAGTAACATAGATGTTTTCTAAAAATATTTATCATAATTTAAAAATTAATTCTGACAGTCCAAAAAAAAACTTTTCTCTTTACGATAATAACTATTAATCACTCAAATAAACTCATTTAAAGTAAAAAAAACCTTAATTTTGTGGAAAAAAACCGTCTTAGTTGATTTATTTTTGAAGACGCCATTACTTAAAGATATAATCATTACAATATCTATAAGTATATTATTTAAGAATAGTTGTAAATTATACGTAGATGGTAAAAATGCAATTAGCTTTGCCATAAATCTATATAATGGTCGCTTAAATTTCCATGCTACATTCATTAATCATTTTGAAGAACACAAGTACAGCCACCAAAACTAGAACCGCGAGAGCTATGGGAGCAAAAGAAGGACGACTCACTTAACTGGGATATGTCTCCAGTGCTGGATAAGTCACAACTATTATGGGAGTTGCCAAGTCCTCTAAGACGTGTTTAGTCTACTTCAATAAACACTATAATAATCATAATTAATATAAATGTTTATTTACTTATGCTGAGCGCCTACCTTTCGACATTTGTAAACTCTATCATTGAGCGTAAATTTACCAAAGATTCTTGATCAAGCTATAGAGACTGCTTATTAACAAAAAACCCAAAATAGTATGAGGACCATTTGAAAAGTTTCGGTCAAATATTTTTAAAACCACTTATCAAAATTAAATTAAATTTAGTACGAAAAAATCTATTAGCTGTAGATTTTTTAAATAAATACGTTCATTTGTTTAAAAGATTCAAGACCAAATTGCTTTTTTAAATAGCAACAGGAGTTAAATTTTACATTTCTTAAAAGTACTTTTTTTGTGCTCTGCAATGTATGTACAGCAGGGGACACGAAATTTTGAACGACATGTCATTCTATTGACATTAAAATGTTAGTTGCCTCATGAACAACTAACCTCAATGACAAATTGTTCAAAATAGTGTGTTCCCCACTGTAATACATGTTAACTTTTTTTTGTTTCAAAAGTGGCAAAAAATTTTTTTAAAAAAAGAAGAAAGTTTTTAATTCTGTATTTTATTTATGTGTGTTATTCTATAACTTTTTTCTGGGCTACCAGAATTTGATGATTTTATTTTGGAAGCTGGTGCTTTTCATTTGGTCTCATTTTTGACACTTTTTTTGATTATAAAAATTTGTAAAACATTAAAAAAATCTTTCAAAATAATTAAATAATAGTCTTTTAATTAAATATTTAAGCAGTTTGAATCAATTAATAAACAAATAAAATAATAAATATTTATTATTTTGTATCATAAGAATTATTGAACTCGGCGTTTTCCAAATTTTTAATTTTTTTGTTTTTTCAATAACACTCAAAATTTGAGGTGAAAATTAATTATTGTAATTAGCTATAGACGTAGCTGTTATTAAATTTTGTCAAGTCATTGAAAAAGTGGTTAAATTTGTAAAGTTTACAAATAAATAGCTTGTTTAAATGACTCTGAAAGGATAGAAATTCTCATGATTCTCAAATATGACGACAGAAGAAGAATTTACTCCGAAGTAGGAAACATGTTCAACGAACGGTCACTCTTACACTCTCAGAGAAGAAGAAAGCAACTACAGCTAACGAATCTCTAAAAAAAATTCTTTTAAAGTTTTATTCAAAAAAAATGTTATCTCTTACTTTAATCTTCAACAGTGCTTAAGGCTTACTATGGATCTAAGATGTATCATAACAATTTGTAGGTTATGGTAAATCCGCAGATAGTTTGTGCGAACAAAAACGTATATAAATATTTAAACAACTTAAGTAAACACACAAAATTCAAAACAAGTTGGTGTTTTCATCGAAATAAAAAAAAAATTAAACTAATTTTTTTTATTTGTGTCCCAAATGTTAAATGTTATTTGAAATAAAATGTTACATTTAATTATCAAGCCTATACGACTATACGGAATTATTTTATTTCATTACGTATAGTCAAGAATAGTACCCTAAAACACGGTTTACGTTTAAATAAAGTTCATAGAGCATTGAAATTTAAACAGCCGATATTCGTCTTTGATCACAAAAATTTTGTGAACTGGTTAAAAGTAAGCAAGCATAGTAATGATGACCATTTGAGGGTGGAAAGAGCTCTTGAGATCTAATAAACAAACTTTTTGGCTAATACCTATCTTTTGTAGAATAGTAACATGGAAAGCTTGAGTTCAATAGACGCTTAATTTTAGTTTGTCAGCATACACACAGTCTAAAGGTTATTTTATCATTATTATTTATGTTCAACCCTCTATGTCTCGGAGGCACAGCAATTTTGCTTGATGCAAAAATTTTTACAGTCTTTGATTCTATTATTATTATTATATTATAATATCATTATTTTTTATTAAATTATAAATTGTTAGTAATTTTACTTCAACATTAATAAATATGTGTCTTTCTGCAAATATTGAGCAATACCGGTAAGTAAGTATTTATCATAATTATTTGTAAACTAATTTTGACTGTCAAAGAGAAAATACTTTTTTATATTTGCGATAATGGCTATTAATCACTCAAATAAACTCATTTAAAGTACTATTATTTTTGTGCAAAAAAAACAGTTTAAAGATATAATTATTAACTATTTAGAAACAGTAGTAAATCATACGTGATAAGCTTTAGTATATATTTATAAAAGGTTCGCTTAATTTTTCGTTGTACATTCATTAAACGTATTGCCTCAAGGTGTACTTTAAAAATGACCATACAATTTCTTGTTCTTTTTATTACCATTGCAGGTTTAGCACAAGAAAGTATAGCACAAAAAAGACCGCCAAAGCTTCCACCAGGAGAGCCGTTAGAGCCATGGGAGTATCCAATTCCGGACGAAATACCTGAGTGGGAGCAGTATCCAGTTCCGGAACCGCCACAGCCATGGGAGTCAGATCAATGTTTGTAATTCAAAAAAGACATGAAATATAACCATAGTAAATACAGTAAACACACTTATAAATAATTATAGTTGCATTTTTTAAAAGTGACAAAGAGCAATATTGACGTAAATAATTAACTAATTAACATCAAAACATAATTGTAAGCAACTAATATAACTTAGTATCGCAATATAATAATTATGAGAATTGAGTTGATCATTTTCTGAGTGCTTTTCTTTATTTATTAAATACAATTAATTAATTCTCAGTGTCCTTAATCACCACCTCTATTTTAGAGCTTTTTCATATACCCACGTGCAAAACAAACTACGCAGTAATAATAAAAAATTAAGTTAGAAACCAAAATACTTCAAAGCTGAGATTTAAAGCAAAATTAACTGATTCATGACACAATCTAGATCTAAGTGTAAATTAGATTGGGTTAGATTAGTATTAGGGTGTCAAATGTACTGTTGATTTATTAATCTAATGGGCTGTTCGAGGTGTATCTCAGTTTAAAGCTCCCTATGCAACTTCAAAGCTGGGAAGGCTTCAAGGATCTTTAATAAAGCCGGCCACTGACGATCCAACGCCGCAGTACGACAAAATCGTACAATTAAATTGTACAATTTTGTCGGAAAGTGAAGGGGCCACACACGATCCAATGCTGCAGTACGACAAAATCGTACAATTAAATTGTACAATTTTTGAGTGAAGACTGAACAAACTTTCTTTCCCGTTTGTAGGAAGATCTGTAGTTATTTAATTTTTTTTTAACATTATCTTCTGTTACACCCGGCTCCACCTCCTTAAATTTTTCGGTAAGAGCATACATTGCCCTTTTTCTGGCGCTGCGATTATGATATTCATCAGACCTTACTTTCCAAAGGCATGTAAAAAATGTTTGTACATTTCGAAAACTTCCCTTAAAAAATCTTGCGTGTAATTTGACATTATTATATCTGAACGTGTTTACTATTGATAAGCAAAACCAGTAAACAAAAAAAAACTATCATGCACCGACAAAACGAAATTGTACGCATGTTTGCAAACTGCAATTGTGCAATTCTGTCGGAACCAGGCACACACGATGCAATTTTATCGGCAATCCGACAGAATCGTACTGCTGCAGTTAAAAATTTTTAACTGCAAACCAAACCGATCCAACTTGGTCGGTCATGCACACACACGATCAAATTTCATCAATTTCAGTCCGATTTCGTCGCATCCAACTTAATTGTACTGCGGCGTTGGATCGTCAGTGGCCGTCTTTTAAGTCTCTATCCGATATGAGTGTTCCGCAGTTTTCTCCTCTTTTTTGCAAAATTTGCATTTGTCATTATCTTCTGGACCAAGGCTCATCAGATCCTTTCCTAATAACAGTGACCGGTAAGAAACCCTGTGAGGATGAGAAACCGATTTTTAGTAAGGTTCAATTTGACTTTTCACTTTACATAGTTAAGTTCTGGTTGGAATGTTTTAAGCCAGGAAAATTCAGTCAAAGTTATAATTTGCTCATCTCTTTCTTTATGTTAATCTTTTTCCTGTGGTTTTCTAAACCAAAAAATCGTTCTGATTTTACATGTCTTGCAAACTTATCAGCTCTCTATTCGCAAGTGCTCGAGTATCCACATGCTGTTCTGGCCCAGTTGTCTTAACTTGCTTCGGCATTCTCATGCTATTCGGGAACTGCCGACATAAGAGCTTAGTGCTCTTATGTCGGTATAAAATAAAAACATGGTAAGGTCAATCAAAGTCAAAAGAAATACAAAATTAATAATATATAATAGGCAATAAATAAATCAGCTATCTGTACGCTTTTGGCTAAACATTTTTAAAAGAGTTTAATGAAGATCGCCGCTGTTTAAATCCATTGTAATTAAAATAAAAGTGACAAACTTATTCAAAGTCGGTAACTATAAAGTCAAAAAAATACTCAATGTAAAATCATCTTTTAAGGTATTTAGAAAAAACCTTGTTTCTAGCTTCTAATTCTTAGAATATAGAATTAAAAGAAAAAATCCTAAAACTTTTATTTTGGGGTAGGAAAAGAAATAATTAATAAATATAGCTTCAACACAGAAACCGAGTTTATTTGATGTCAGTTAGTAAAAAATAAGTGTTCAAGTGCAGTTTTAAAATTAGCAACAAAGTGCAATTAAAAAAATAAACCGGTGAGTTATTGATCTCACAGAATTCAATGTTTATACCTAACTCGTAGTAATGGTTTTGAAAAAATACTATGTAATTGAATAGTTTTAATAATTATTTCATTGACCAGTTAATAAAATTAATTGTATTATTAAATATCCTAAAAGGTAGAAAAATAAAACCTTTAATTACCATGCTATACTAAGTTTTACAATCTAAAATTATAAAATTTATTCTTTCAATCTCATTAAAATTACTTCAATTACAAATTAATTTGTATTTGAGAGTTTTCTTATTATGTTGTTTTGCCTATTCACCAATAATAATTTGCATGTCATATGGTGAGTAAAGTAGTTTATTGAGCAAATTAGATTATAGACAATTATACATAGATGTTTTCACTACTAAGCAATATCTACAGCAATCTTAATAAACAATTGCATATAGCAACAGTATTTTGCGACGTAGCTAAAGCTTTTGACTGTGTAAGTCATGACATACTTCTGAACAAACTTCTTTTTTACGGTATTCGAGGGGTTCCGCTTAAATGGTTTGAATCTTACCTATCACATAGATATCAAATAGTAAAAGCAAAAGAATCTTATTCAGACCGTAGGGCCACTAACATTGGAGTACCTCAAGGTTCAGTTTTGGGTCCAATCCTATTTCTTCTTTTTATTAATGACATCACTAAAGTGAACATAAGTGGCAGAATCTGTTTGTTTGCTGACGATACTAGCATTACGTGGAGTGCTTCCTCTAGTCAGTCCTTACATTCGCTCATTTCAAAAGATCTTTGCAAAATAAAAGCTTGGTACGATGCAAATAAACTATGTCTTAATACTCAAAAAACCGTAATACTGTCATATAAAACGTTGTTAGATCTAATTACGTTAAACAGCACCACAATCAAGGCTGTTGATTCTACTAAATTTTTAGGACTTACCATTGATTGTAAACTTAAATGGACTGAGCATATTAACTTGTTGAAAAATAAACTTTCTTCTGCATGCTTTGCAATCAAATCTGTTTACAACAATCTTGGCCTTAATAATGCAAAATTGGCCTATTATGCTTCATTTGAATCCCATCTTGGCTACGGGTTACCTTTTAGGGAAAATTGTATTCAACAAAAATTTGAAATTATCTTTAAATTGCAGAAAAGAACAATCAGATATATGTGCGGACTGAAACTAAGAACCCATTGCAAACCCTATTTTAAAAAACACAAAATTAATACTCTGGCGTCACTTTTCATTCTGGAAACTGTATGTCTGATACGAAAACATGTCGACGATATTCCCAAAAAAAAACCTAGCGAGCATATGAGTCGAAGCTCAAATTTGAATATCCATTTGCAAATACCTAGTACTGAATTAGTAAAAAATTCAGTATTCTATAAAGCTATAAAAATCTACAACCACTTACCAATTTGCTTAAAGACGACACCGACTGACACTAAGTTTAGATTCATGGTTAAACAATTTTTGTTGGTAAGACCCTATTACACCATTGACGAGTTTTTAGGTGATACATTTTAACTTCCTTTTAACTTTTTCTTCTTTTTTTATTTACACATATGAATTGCGATAAATATCTCTGAACGTTGTAGACTTTTGATATATATATATTTATATCTTTGTTTTTTATTGTTTTTATTTGTTTTTTATATTTGTTGCTTTTCCTTGTTTTTTTATATTAACTTTTGTCGACTTTCAATAATTTGTAATGATATTGGTTCTTTTTGTTTTGTTTTGTTGTGATTTCATGTTCGTATTTTTTATGTGCATTGTTTTGTCCATAACAATTTTGTAATTTTTAAGACAATAAAGCATTTATCTAAATAACAATTCGGGCGTTTATCCTACCTTGACTGACATCGACTTAAAAATAACAATAATTGTACATTATAGTATTCAAATAATTTGATTGTTTTTCAAAAATACGAGTCTACGCAATTATTTTATACTTTTTAGTGCATTTTTTTATTTTTTAAAGTTGTTTTTAATTTTGTTAATGTTAAAGAATAATAATTCATTTACAATTCTTTGCGGAATGATAAAAACAACATATTTAGTAGTTTGCTTCTATCAGTTTCAGCAACCATTATTAAAAGTGAGATTATTGATATGAAAGCAAGACTTAAGTCTTGGGGCAGTAAGTTTTTAGTAACTCAACAAATAACTCTACAATAGATTTACTTTACAATAGAGTTTGTGTATTTGATCTTAATAGTGTTACATAATCGTGTTACATTTCTTATCTCAAAAGTTTAAAATGATGCGTTAATTTATTTAAGTAGTGTAGATAGGTTTCATGATTTATAAACTAATGTTGACTGTCGTAGAAAAAATACGATGTTCTATTTCCGATAATGGCTATTAATCACTAAAATGAGCTTGCTACGCTTGTATCACAAACTTTCATTTTAGTGATTAATAACTAGCATAACTCGGAACCTTGGCTCCGATTAGCAATGTGCTATGTAAAGTACAAAGTTTGACAAAAACTGTCTAAACGGTTTCATTTAAAGTACCATTATTTTGGTGAAAACTAATGGTACTTTACATTCAATTTTAATTAATTTATTTTTTAAAATGGCATTATTTAAAGATATAATTATACTCAATACACGTAGCAAAAACTTGATAAGCTTTAGTATAAGTCTATAAAATGTTAGCTTAAATTCTTATTGCGCATTCATTTAACATTTTGTCTTGAGTTGTGCTATAAAAATGAACCTGATAATACACTTTGCTGTTGTTTTTATTACCACTGCAGGCTTAACACAAGAAAGTAGAACACAACAACTACCGCCACCGCAAAGCCCATGGAGTCCTCCAGTGGGGCCAGTGCCGCCAGTAATCCCGCCAGTAATCCCGCCAGTAGGCCCGCCAGTAGGCCCGCCAGAGCCATACCCGCCGTTCGACCGACTGTTTAGTCTAATTCAAAAAACTCAAAAATAATAAAACGTAAATAATGTAAAGACATCTATAAAATAAAATAAAATAATTACAGTTGTAGCCTGAGTTACTGAATTGAAGCAAATAATTAGCAAATTAACATTAATCAATTTTAATATGACTTAGCATCGCTATATATTAATTACAATAAGTTGGTCATCTTCTGAGTGCTTATTTTCTTTTAGTATTAATTAACTGATAGTTTACAGTTGTGTAATATCGGTTACGTAACACCATTTTTATATTCTTCTTTTATAATGAATTATATATTTAATCAAGTCCAAAACCTTTATGTTAAAGTTTAGATATTGATTATGACCTGGAGTCATTTGTCGAATTACCAATCACTTACGGCTACAAGAGAACATAAGATTTACCTTTCATATCAATAATAAATATCTCACTTTTAATGATGGTTGCTGAAACTGAAAGAAAGATACAACTGAATTTGCAGTTTTCGGCAATCTGCAAATAATCGTAAATAAATAAATCTCTTTAAAAACTAACTAAATTTAAATAAAGATTAGCTCTGCCTGATATAATTTTTGTACAATTGTAAGTTAAATGCTCATAGTATTATAATACTAATCTCAGAAAATATTGGTAAATTACTCTAAATTTTACTAACATTTTAAAATTGTATTGATAAACTTAATTTTAAGAGCCTATTGCTGGTGCTACAACAAACTGCAGAGCACGTGAAATTAATCTCAGTTAATTTGCAATTGAATATTAATTGTAGTGTATATAGTGCTCTGACGCTAATTACGCTAGTATGTAGTACGTTCACGCACCTTTACGTTTGCATGACTATCAAATTATCAAACTACTAATCTTTTATTTGCATAACTTAGAACTTCTCAAACAAACTCAAATTCTATTATTAAATTAAATTTTATTCAATCAACATTCAATCGGAGAGCGTCAAAACAATGATCGTAGCGTGGTCGGTCATGTGCGTATGCGTGGATTTGCTCAAGCAGGCGTGCTTTCAATTTGTGGGATAGAATTTTCTATAGTTATTTTTGTCTTATTGCCTTAATGCAACTCTGTGAAACCGTCTTAGCCCTTACCTACCAACTACGTGTTCTTATCCTAATTTTGTTTTGACGAGCTTCGCTTGTCAAATGAGTTTAGAATTTTTTTAAATAAATTAATTGAAAATGAGTTTCTGAAAATTAGGGTAGCTGTAAACTACATTGCAAAGCGATTATAATGTAATTAATGCTGCAAGGCTAACCACGCTAGTGCACCTATCACGTTTGCATAATTATATGTCGTGTTGCCGTTCTCGAATTACACATGTAGTCGCAAATTTGTTGCTCTAGCGGTCCACAATGTTTAAAGCATTTTTCGGGGAATCCCCCAATCCCCACCAATCTCACTATTCCTACACACAGTCCGGCAGATTTCATTGCAAATTTTTGTGCTCTAGCGTGTGGACCCAAACTTTTGTGAATTTTTCAAAAAGTGCAGTGAAATGTCAGCTCGTTCCCAAAAAAAACGACAAAAGTTTAAAGCTCTCCTTGAGGATTTTCTTTACAGTTCCGGTAAGTTTTGCGTTTTTTCTTCGTTTTTCCTCAAATGATTACTTTTTTCCTCTTGACGTCATCTCTCCACGCACGCGACTGGACCGGACCGCGACGTTTCATCGACCTCGCCCTAATCGAAAGGCGCCATTTGAGTTCGTTTTGTCTTACACCTAATTACTAGAAATTAGCTTAGTGCTCCTGAAGAGTTAACCCTTCTCAGGTACATACAACTCTATTGTTTGTATTTATTGAAAAATATGAAGAATTCCACCGTCTCAGACACATACCAGACACATACAACTCTTTTGTTTGTATTTCCTGAAAAATATGCAGAATTTTACCGTTTCAGTTACATATACAACTCTATTGTTTGTATTTACTGAAAAATATGAAGAATTTCACCGTCTCAGGCACATACAACTCTTTTGTTTGTATTTCCTGAAAAATATGCAGAATTCCACCGTTTCAGTTACATATACAACTCTATTGTTTGTATTTACTGAAAAATATGAAGAATTTCACCGTCTCAGGCACATACAACTCTTTTGTTTGTATTTCCTGAATAATCTGCAGAATTCCACCGTTTCAGTTACATATACAACTCTATTGTTTTTATTTACTGAAAAATATGAAGAATTCCATCGTCTCAGGCACATACAACTCTATTGTTTGTATCTCCTGAAAAAGCAGCGGTATTTTATATACTTTTCGCTGTCTTGCCTGCACCACATAATGCAGACGAGGTCTTACTTCTCTGCTTCATTTCTGGAATCCTGGAGTGAAAAAAGAAGCTACTGTGTGTCTTATCTCCGTCCAGTCGCGTCATTCAACCTTGACTCAAATTTCATCATACGTTTACTAACCAGATTAAATCAATTTTGATGTCTAGTTACACCAAACGTCTTTAGAGTATCGACGCCTCTTCTCAAGAACTCAACAAAAAAAGAGGAGGGGAGAACACTTACCACCATTAGAATCACCTATAAATCAGGTATTACCATACACTGGACGCTAATTGCCGGATTTTTACCATTCTTTATCTTGGCTGTCAGGATATAGGTTACCTATTGCTCAAAAATCAGTATTGTTTGTCTTTACACGCGCTGGTGCGGCCATAACACAAAACGTAAACAATTTATTAAAAATTGGAGCAATTTAAAAAACTTTTTCAATAAAAGAATGATTTTTATCTTCTTTCTTTTAGCTGCATAAACCTAACGGTTCAACCCGTTTTCTTTTAAATCTAAAGCCTCAAATTACTGTTTGAGTACATTTCAAAATTGAAAACTATAGCATCTAATGAACAGTCTACACACGGGTTTTGGACAACAATAGAAAAAAGACATCACATCAATGTTGAATTGTTAGCTGCTTTTAACGCTTTAAAATTGTTTGCACCTAAATGTTTTGTTCCATTCTTCTCAGAATTGCTAACACAACTACACTTACATCAATAAAATGGGGAATGTTCGTTTTCCACAGTTAAATAATATTACCCGCCGCATATGGCGTTGGTGTGAAGGAAGAAACTTTTGCTTTGTTGATTCTTATATAAAGACTAAGGACAATATCTCAGCTGAAGAAGCGTTTCGCTCTCTAGTTCTTGAGACCGAGTAAGAGTTATCTCTACACTCTTTTCACCAAAAATGCGCCCACTTTGGCGTTCCTACAATTGACCTTTTTGCTACTCAACCTCAATATAAAATATTCCAGATATATTTCTTGGAAGCCAGCTTTTGCCTCGTTGATCGTAGATGCTTTCACAGGTTGTGAAAAAATAAATATTTCTACGCTTTTCCGCTTTTCCGCTTTTTTTGTCTCATTACAAAATGCTTGCTAAAACTTAATAGTGAAAAAGCGTCAGGCCTTTTAGTAGTTCCTTGTTGGGCTACCCAATCTTTTTTCATTCAGTTTTTAGAAGTTTATTCTTACAATTTTTTTTGGCGCTTTCCGCCACATGAAAAATTATCCGCTTTTCATTTCAGCCAACTTCATCCCCTCTGGAGGTCTCTTCTCCTGGAGGTTGGGTTTTTTGTGCGGCAGGGGTGGTCCTGAGAGGTTTTCCTCTCACTGAACTCTCTGCTCTTAAATTTTCCATTTCTCTGGGCGCACTAAACCAATACAAAAACTACTTACGAAACTGGTGGAATTTTTGTTTGCTCAGGAACCACGCTTCTTACTCTGCTATTCATTGAAACTCTTTCTTAGTTACCTCTCAGACGAATTTGAATCGAGAGCTTCATATGCAACTCTTAATTCTCAACGTGTGGCTTTGCTGCTAATTTTTTCTCTTTCGAAACTTGATAACCAATTTATTAAACACTTTCTTAAAAATGTTTATAGTCAAAGATCCTCGAGACCACGATATCCCACAACGTGGGATCCCGCTCCGGTTCTGTTCTTTTCTGAGGTATGATCTTTTAATGAAACTTGTCATACTGCTAGCTCTATTGACGGGATCACAACGCTAACAAACATGCGTATCCCAAACATTCGCCATAATAATGGGGAAAACCAAATAGAAATTCACTTTCCAGATAAAATAAAAATTTTATCACCTAAAACTTTTGAACCGTTTCTTTTCTTACCATACTTTGCTACACAGCCAAATTTATGTGTAGCATCACCTCTAGATGTATATTTACGTCGAACTGACAGTACAGTAAAGACATTCGCCCAGTTACAGAAGATCTGTTGTTGTTAATTTCCAAACGTTCTTTTCGTCCAGTTTCTTATCACCGCATAAGTAAATGGATTAAAACTCCACATGCCGCTAGTGGTATAGATGTGTCAATTTTTTCTGCTTACTCTACTAGACATGCCGCCACATCGGCTGCGCTTAAAGCAGGAAATTCAATTGAAACAACCCGCAAACCCGCTGGCTGCTCAAGTAAATCCCAGACATTTAATTGTCTTTCTAATCGTTTACTAGCTCTTAATACCACTTAATTTGCTCAAATAATTGTGGAATCGGTTATGCCTAGTTCTTAGCATACCATCACAAGTGGTTTGTTTTAACATTATGTTAATCTTGTTTGTTTCTCTTAATAAGAAACTTTTTCTTTTCCTACTTTATAAATCTAGATTGTTTTTCTTTAAACATCTACATGTGTAATTCGAGAACGGCAACACGAAGTATAATTAATAGATCAATTGACTTACCTTAAGGAAAATTGATCGGAATTATATGAGTGTTGCCGTTTGAAGAATTACAACCCACCCTCGTTTTTTCCCGTCCCTTTACCTCTCTAGATTTATTGGTCTTCTCTAAATCTTGCAATGAAATCTGCCGGACTGTGTGTAGGAATAGTGAGATTGGTGGGGATTGGGGGATTCCCCGAAAAATGCTTTAAACATTGTGGACCGCTAGAGCAACAAATTTGCGACTACATGTGTAATTCTTCGAACGGCAACACTCATATAATTCCGATCAATTTTCCTTAAGGTAAGTCAATTGATCTATTAATTATTGAAAAAATTAGTGTATTATGGTCTAGGATATTTATGATCTTCATATGAATGAGGTGCCTATTCTGCTACAATAGATCAAGCGAGTCTATTCTAGCCTGCTTGTTTTGCAATTATGCAGCATTTAAGTTGTATAGAAAATACGATGAAACAATCTGGCAATTATTGTATTTTAAATAAAACTAGGTAATTTAATTAAATTATTATTATTATCACGGCGCCTTCACCATTATTCTTAGGCAAATTTCTTCAAAAAAATGATCTTTATATATTATTAGGTCTATAACCATTGACGCATCTTGTATTATTTAACGAGAGTAAAGTTTATTTATTTATGTATTTATTTATGTATTTATTTATGTATTTATTTATTTATTTATTATTCATTTATTCCTTTACTTATTTATTTATTCATTTATGTATTTATTTATTTATTTTCATGTATGGATGTTAATTAGATAATTATTTACTTCAATAATACTCGTGTTACTTTTAGAATGCAAGTGTAATTATTTTCTTATATATAGGCGTAAACATATATTAGGCGTGTTTACTTTAAATAGATTTTATATTTTTTTGTTTTTTGAAATTATCCTAAGCAGTCTCCAGATAAACATGGTCCGTCTGGTCCAGCCTTGTCCCATGGGTCTCCCGGGTCCCAATGATCTGGCGGTACATTTGGATAGTATGGGCTTGGATAGCCTATCGTGACCGGAGGCACAGGATCTTCTTCTTGTGTTAAACTTTCTTGTGCTAAATCTGCAATAATTGTAATAAAAAGAGCAGCGAATAGTATGGTCATTTCGAGAGCACAAATTGAAGCAAAATGATTAATAAATGCACAATGCAAGTTTAAGCTATTTGTTTATGAACTTATAATAAAGCTTATCGAATTTTTAAAACGTATAATTTACGACTACTTTTAAGTTAATTATATCTTTAAATAATGGCGATTTTACAAAAATAAATCAAGTGAAACGGTTTAGATTTATAAACTGTAGCCATTATTTTCAATAAAATAATGCTTACAGTTTAGATTATTCGATAATTTACATAACAAATAATAAATTACAGTATATTTTTCAAGTGTCTGAATAATGTTAGTTATTAATCACTAGAACTTAATGATTAAAAAAAGCCGTTATCAAGAATGGAATAAAGTATTAGTTCTTCGTTTACATTTCCATTTTTTAAAAAAACCTTTTTAACTGTTTGAATTAGTTTTAAAATATTTTTCAGCTGTTTTAAATTAAATTTAAATAATTTTAATATGTTTATTCTTACCAATATATTTCAAAAGTTTTTAAAAATTAAATGCAAAAATTTTTAATCTTATTTTTATTTTTTTTAAATAAAAATAAGATTATTTCAAAATTACTAATAAGTTTTTAGATATTTATAAATATGATTTATAAATATTTTAAAAAATGATAAAGCTAATAAAAAGGATTTGATGAGCTTTTAAAACTTTTTACAATAAATTTAATTAAAATATTTTTCTTTATTAATTTTTGTAACATTGTCTGAAAATAAATCAAATTATTATTAAACATTTTTTAAGAAACCTTTACATTTTTTAAAAGTACAACTATTTTTTACATTTTTTAAGCTGTTTTAAATTGAATAAAATTAATTTTAATAATATTAAAATGTTTTAAAAGTTTTTAAAAAGTGAAAAATTTTTCCGGAAATCGTCTTGAAAACAACATTTTCCTGCTTATTTACGCGCAGGAAAATTGAGTTTTCCGGACTACAACTGTAAAAACTTTACAAGACGCAAAATAAAAAAGATACTCTAGTAACTATAGTTGCCAACAAAATTGACAAACTTGATTTTTGTGGAATTTGTCGAAAAAAAATTCTAAAATTTGTGAATTTCGTCTTTTTTTACGATTTCCGGAAAAATTTAATACAAAACACGTCAGTAAAATCTCTTACTTGACTCAGAGCTTTAAAATACTAATTTAGCTCCTCTTCAGTAACGTGAAATGTTTCTGACTTTTATGTAAATAACTATTAAAAATACTACTAAATTTTTAAATTAATAGTTCAAAATCATTTGCTAGAATTTAAAATATTTTTAAAAACTAGCTGACCCGGCGAACTTTGTACCGCCTAACAGTCAATGAATGTCGTGTTACTTTTTAGCTGAACTAATTTAGGCTTTGATGAACGTAAAACAATGATACAAAATAATATATTTATATAGATAGAAACAAAAAAGTATTTTATTATGATGAATGATAATGAAAACTTACATACAGAATGAGAATAAAAATAAAAAAAAATAAAAAATAATAATTAAGTACTTCAAACTCATGTCAGAAAAAAATGATTGAAAACTATGTTGTGCAGATAGGGGAAAAAAAATAAAACTCGGATTAATTCATTAATAGGATTTTCATTCTAGCACTTTGTGGTAAACGACATTCTTTGTTTTTTTGGTCAGGCGCAAGAACAAATAAAGCGGATGGTTTGCCGACACGTGAGCATGCCACGTACAATTGACCATGAGAAAAACATGCATTTTCTAGATTGAGGCCACAAATAGTCAAGGAATGGCCCTGTGATGTGTTGATCGTCATGGCGAAGGCAAGACGAATCGGGAATTGAATTCGTTTAAACTCAAAAGGCATATCCGTTGGGATCATCGGAATCCTTGGAATAAGAACTTCCTCATCTTTAAATTTTCCTTTAAGTATCGACGCGTGCAATTTCTCACAGATAATTGACTCGCGATATTCCGTTGCCTAATTGCATTACGGCTTCGCTGGGAAAGATTAGATCTTCTAGGACGCGGCATTGTTATTAAAATGTGCACTCGCATAAAACCACCAAATATAATAACAGTGCCTGAACTTTCGAGACATAGACAATAGCTCAAAGAGTATATAACCACTACGTATGAATAGCTTATCAAGAAAAATTATAGACAACCTATAAAAAGACATTTACACTTTTGTTAACCTGTAGATTTTTTTTCCTTAATCTTATCACCTTTACGAACTGATTTTTTGTTCCCTAAATTCTGTTTCTTTCCGATGATTTTATGTTTTTACTGTAGAATAAATCTTAGGTATTATTTTCGGGAATTAAAAACAAATATAACAGTACCTGAACTTTGTAGACATTTTACAAAAAATAAATTTCTGAACGCACACATAATGTCTTCAGAAAAAAATAAAGTTGTGGCTTAAAGGTTTCAGCAACCAGGCCACAAGCTCCAAAAAAAAAATAGTTGTTACACTATTTGACAGGATTGGACAACAAATGTTTGACATGTAATAAACAAATCAGCATCTATTGAAATGATTAAGTATTCATTAGAGCTTATTTGTTTTCTGTTGGCGGGTCACGTGTTCATGCGCAGAACCTGTAATTGGTAGTTCTTTGCTAGTACTAACTAAACTAAAAACGTCAACTAAATCTTAATTTTTTTACTTTGCTTGCTTGCTTTAATATAAATAGAACAACCTCAATACATACAGCATATTAGCACAGTAATTTAATTTAGATTACATAAATTACATTAATTTAATTTTGAGCGGTTCAAAAGATGGTTGAATGTTTTCAGCGCTCACTTATTCCATCAGCTGTCAATGTTCGCGCAGATTAGTGACGTCACAGCCGCCAAGAGAAAACAAATAAGCTCTACACATATCGAGTTTTCATTGTTTTTAAGATGTATTCTGCTATTCGGGACGGAAACAAATCCAACAAATTAAAAACCATGGCAATCGGTCCAGCCGTTCTCGAGTTATAAGTAACAAACACGACTTTCTTTTATATATATTGATGTTTCAAACATGATTTAAAAATCATTAAAATTTTTAAATTGTTTTATGAAAAATCTAAAAATTTAGCGAAAATAATCTAAAATTCTTAATAAAAATTTTTAAATAAATTTAAAACAAAGTTTTTGTTTAAACAAAACTGCAAAAAAATTGAAAAATAGTTCATGTATTATAGTATAATATACATAGATCTCTACTCTCTAGTATTATTGCGACAATTTATAATAAATAAGGTTTTTTCTTTATCGTCTACATGAAATGATTTTCTTTTGTCACTTAAAATGTTTTTATATATTGAAAAACCTTTTTCAACGCCAACTAAAGTAATAGAAGCAAATTTTAAAATGAAAACGATTGTAACGCATTCTGTGGATTTCGTTTTAGATTTATAATAAATAAAATCGTAAACAAAATAATATTATGGAAATTTCGTAGCAAATAGATGTTTTTATAATATACTTTATTTTACTATTTTTAATTTCAGCACGGCTGAAATTGACGCCGTGCTGCAAACGAAGTGCTCATGTAGAAAATTTTACTTTTCAAACTCGTTAGGTAAATAACTATTACTCAATTAGAATTATGTACCCTAAAGGACCCTTTTAAGGTGCTTACACTATCTGTGTGTCTGTCATAAAACTGTATTTTTTAAACGGGAACGGATAGATAGTTTCTTTTTTTTTTAAATACTTTTAATTTAGTCATTAAAATAAGTTACAATTTGTATTTGGTTTTCAATATTATTATGGAGTCTATTGTGCTACGACGAATCTGGATTACGGCAAATCTGACAAATTTGGAACAAACGGTGTTAAATAGTTTTTTAGTTGAAACTCTAGTTTATTTATCGTTTTAGAACTTTTGGTTGTACTGCCTGTATGTTGTGGATTAAAAAATATCTTTTTACAGAGCAATTCAGTTTTGATAATTTTCTATAGAATACAGAAAAAAGTTTCTGTATGCAAACACCAAGTGTGCTTAAACACATAGATAAACGAGTACCTTATTTGGATAGTTTTTTTACTGTAGAGAAAATTAGAAATGTATGTACATTAATCATAGCATATAGCTGACTAGTAAATGTTATTTATTTTTTGGTAGGTAAAGTACAAAGATAATACTATTTTTGTGGAAAAAAATAGTTTTTTTTGATTGATTTATTTTTGAAAATGTCGTTATTTAAAGATAGAATTACAAACGCACATTTGTAGAAATATTATTTAATAATAGTCGTAAATTATACGTTTTAAAAATTTGATAAGCTCTATTATAAGTTCATAAACTAACAGCTTAAACTTTTATTGTACATTTATTTAACGTTGCCTTAAGTTGTTCTCTAAAAATGACTATAATATGTGCTGTTCTTTTTTTTACAATTATTGCAGGTTTAACACAAGAAAGTAGAGCACAAGAGGGACCTGCCGAGCCATCGAAAAAACCACCAGACTATCCAAACCACTACTATCCAGGCGAACCCCCAAGCAAATGGGACCCAGGAGACCCACCCATGGTAATTCCGGACGACGGACCATGTAAGAATGGAAACTGCATAGACTAATTCAAAAAACCGACGAAATATAAAATTTATATAAAATACACACATCTATAAAATAAAAGAAAATAATTGCACTTGCATTCTAAAAGGAACACGAGTATTATTGAAGTAAATAATTATCTAATTAACATCAATAAATAAATTAACAAATAAATAAACCTTATTGTTCTTATTGCTAATTAGGTCGAAAAGCACTCTATAAATATGTGTATAAATTTACGTTCAAAAATCAACAATTATAGTGATGACAATAGAACTAGTGATTACAGTGCAAAGATTAGAAGAAGTTATTGAAAATGCTGTAACTAAAAGTGTGGCTGGATTAATCAAAAAAATCAGCCAACTTGAAGAAGAAATCGTCAAACTGACGGCAGAGCAAAGCAAAAAAAGTCGGATCTGTCTCATCAATATAATATATAATACATCTTTATTGCCCTACGGGCTTCTGCGGGATCCATTCTTTTCTTGCTCTGTTCCTGAGAACAGTGCAAGAATCATCTATTTTCTCACCTTTTCAATGAGAATCATCTATTTGATAAAAACCAATTTGGCTTTAGGAAAGGGCTGTCAACCGAAGCTGCTGTCATTAAGTTTATTGAAAGTATGATTGAAGCGTTTAGGAGCAAAAATAACCTATTAGCAAATTTTCTTAATTGGAGTAAGGCTTTCGATTGTGTGTCGCACGAAATACTTTTGCGCCAATTATATTTTTACAATTTTACACCTAATAGCGCAGATTAATGTTTTTAAACTTATCTGACAGAGTTCAAACTGTCAAATTTAATACTACGTTTTTGAACTGCAGGGAAATAGGGCATGGAGTCCCACAGTGTTCGATTTTGGATCCAATACTGTTTCTCATCTATATAAATGTCAAGCATTAGCAAAAAGCTGGTTCAGTGCACACAGTTTAGTCCTGAATGCAAACAAAAAATTCAACTATAATATTTTCGTTAAAAACACATTTACATCAAAATTATTTGAAGCAGACAACATTTCTCGGAACAAAAGTTAAACGACAAACTACTTTGGGATGATCACATAGAAATGATTGCTCAAAAATTAGCAAAAAATACATACCTATTAAGAAATCTTGCAAATGCACTGAGTCAAAATATTTTAAAAATGGCCTTTTTCTCACTGATTCAATCACACTGTCAATATGGTATATTATCATGAGGTCATTCATCACAGATAGAGAAAGTCTTTAGAATACAACAAAGATCTGTAAGAATTGTGGCAGGTATTGCTTATAGGACAGACTGTAGAGAATATTTTAGATCCTTTGGCATTTTAAGAATTCCTAGTTTATATATTTTCCAATGTTTCAAACATGTAAAAAGTAATTTTGATAATGTCTCAACATTAAACTGTTTTCACAAATATGGAACAAGAACAAATGACTTGTCATATAACAATTTAAGAATTTGTAGATGCCAACAAAGTGTTAAGTATTATTGCATCAAGTTTTATAATAAGTTGCCGCTACGCTATAGAGACTATCCGTTTAATAAATTTGTTAAAGTAGTGAAGACATTATTAATAGAAAACTGATTATTACTTACTTACTTACTTACTTACTTACTTACTTACTTACTTACTTACTTACTTACTTACTTACTTACTTACTTACTTACTTACTTACTTACTTACTTACTTACTTACTTACTTACTTACTTACTTACTTACTTACTTACTTACTTACTTACTTACTTACTTACTTACTTACTTACTTACTTACTTACTTACTTACTTACTTACTTACTTACTTACTGTATATGTACTTCCACACTCCTTTCTCTGCTTTGATAGTTTTTATTTATGTTTCTTCTTTTTATCCCTTCTGTCTTTTTTTCTCTGTACATTTCTCATATTTTTTATTTCCTCTAGGAAGACGCTTCTATTTGTTTGCGTTCTTTTGAACTCTCTTTTATAGTTTAATTAAGGCTGCTCTTTAATTTTTCTCAGCCCTTTCCTTCCATTCCTGTTTTTACTAAGCCCACTATGTCCAATAGATTTACGTAATCCTAGAAATTCTTTTCTTTTCTTCTAATTCTGCCACATTCCAAAATAGTACCCTCGCCTTTTTTTTACCGTTGCTTTGTTTTTCCCTGCATTTTGTGTATTTTTTTTTGGTTTTCTTGTCTTGTATCGGACGATGATACGGTTATTATCAAGGAAAATGAACTAGAACCCACCTGCACAAAAAATATGTTTTATATCAGATACTGGGGTAAAAATAAAAATGAAGAAACATGATAGTTGTTTCGTAAAACCTACCTTTTCTCAAATCAAAGCATAAACAGCAGAAAATTTATCTGATAACAATGGGTGGATAAAGCTCCACAAAAACAATAATAAAAATAAAAAGTCTATGGACCAGTTTTTAAAAATGCTTTTATTTTTTTATCACGTCCACATCCCAATTCAAAAGCCGGTAAAATCTGTCAACATGTTCGTTGAAAATTTCTCATCAAGAAATCTTTAATTCTATGTGTTTTTTAAGGTAACAGAAAATAGCTATAATTTTGACAGAGTTATCAGCCCGATCTGTGGCCATTGGGAGCAATTTGTCAAGAAGTTTTTTTACCAGAAGGCTTATCTAATAAAACAAAATAGAAAAAACACAAAATAGCTCATACTAGTATAAACATTTTTAATAAAAATGTACAATCAATCACTGGGTAATTTAATAACGCCGTGTGAACATAGTTTTGTCATTAATCATGTTGACTTTTTATGTGTCACAGAACATTGGCAAAGTGAGAAGGAATTAATAACTCACAATTTTTTCAATAATTCAATTATCAAAAATTTAATAATTGTACCTCAAATCATTTATCCCAAATTATAAATACAACTTTGTCCGATTATTACGGACAACTCATATATCAATTAATATAAGTAACAAGCACACCGCCAGAAACAAAATAACATAAATAAGAACTTTCAATTCAAAGAATGTTCATCCATTCATTTCAAAAAAAAAGAATTATCTTGAAAAGGTAGTACCGGGATAGTTATCTAATAATTTATTAACTTTTTTTGGAATTTATATCTAAGACACAATCCTTTATTTTTTGGAAACAAAAACTGTTTTCAATATTTTACTTTTAGCCACACATGTGAAACATAGAACAAAAATAATTTTGCTTTTCTCTCAACATCGGTGGAATGTTTTCTAAAAAACAGTCAAATACATAGCGACGAAATTTTACAACCATCTTCCGCTATCTTGAAAATCAACCAAATCATTAAGCAAATTTAAGTCCAGCTTGTATCAATAAATATCTGATATGAAACCTTATAGTTTAAATGATTTCTATATTTAAGATATTATCGTTTTTATTGTATCTAAATATTTTAATTTTATTTATTTAATTTTATTGTACAACTAGCAGGCTCCGCCACGCGTTGCTACAGCAAATGTGATAAATAGCACACGGTGTGCAAATCAAATGTAAAACAATAATTGAATATTTATCAATGTAGTGTAATCTGATTAGCAACTTTTGTCGGGCTCTTTATCTATAAGTATAAATTCTATAATTTTTGGAATATCTATTATCAAGTGACATAATTATGTTAACATGCATTTATGCATTAATTGTTTTCAATAAAAAATTGTGCAGTTATGAAGTGGTAGCAACATAAATGGTTCAATTATTATAATTAACATATATTATATTATAATTAACATTAACATATAATTAACATATTATCAACGATACATGAAACACATTCACACATAATGAACATGTCAGTAATAGTTATCAAGTAATTCACTAGAGGCTTGTCTCCGCAAGGCAATCTTCTTTCATTCCAGTCTTACAGAAAGCATCTTCTGCTACAGTAGCTTTGCTGTTTCTAACATATAGGCCGGACCTAATAGGCTCTGACTATGTTCATTAGGTTCTCTACAACTTTTACTATTACCATTTGTTTCTCCATGACTTCTACCATTACCATATGTTTGGTTTTCGACTCTTAAAAAAAGTTATAAAAGCCGTCTCAAAAAGCCCGCACCCAGATAATAGAATCTAAGTGACCACTGGGTACAGTGTTTCCGGTGAAAAAAGGAAGAAGACAGAAAAGAACAGAGAAAAGCAAGAGCACTTCAACCTTTCACAATAGAGATCCAACCTACAACCCTTTCTAGCGACAAGGTACCAGCTATGGATGCAGCACCAAACCCTGCCTCACAGATGTTATTGTTCGAAAAATCTAAAAAACTAGATCTCAAGCAAATGACACGATTTGTGTTAATCGGCGACGAGAGCCAAATAATAAATAACAATAATAATAGTAGTAAAGGACTTGTTCAAGCTAAGAACAAATTTTAACGTGTAGGTTTTCGTTCTTAATTCTTTTACATAAAGACAATAATAAACTATAACAAGGGTATCAATCTTGACACAAAATAATCTACAAGCCTGCCAAAGTAGACATAGATGTATCTTTATGCAAAAAAATATTAATATCATGTGATAAAATCTTACATTTGCTCTTTTTCAAGATCAGAGCAAGTCGTCTTAGTATTCACACACCTAGCTGTCACAGCCAAACTACAACATTGTTAGAAAAGGTAGAACCTGTCACTAAGCTAGTTTACTAAAACAAAAAGGTTAACACACTACATTTGCACACAATAACAAGTTATGCTTTTGTTTATTCGAAGGTAGAGATAACTATTACTGATTAACATTATACAATAGCTACACAATAGCGGTCAGCCCAATAAACGTTTGTTACATAGAGCAAACACGTAAATCAGTTAAAACTAGATACAAAAAGCACTTAGCTCTCTCAAAATAGGTCAGATTGAACAAGTCGAGTATAGTCGAAGCCGCTAAATTTATTGAAATCCATAAAAATAAAGAGATTACTCTTAACAAAGATAACGGTTCTGTTTTCAGCTCCTTGGTCAAATTATTAGGAAAACTCACACAAATTATTATTACCCTAATTATTAACTAGGTGAAATTAAACAAATGATATTTCAGTTTTATTCATCTTTTCATAATGCCCACATTGCGGTCGAAAAAGCTCTCAAGATCTAATAAACAAACTATTAGGCAAGTGGTAAAGCTGTGTGAATAAATCTGTCGTGTTTTTCCTTTAATTTTTAATAAAAAATTATTATGTTGTTTATCTAATTTATTCTTGATAACTTTACCTCGTAGATTTAATGATATAAAATCTTTATCTATGTTAACAATAAATTTTACTAGTTTTTTATTTATTTTATAATTATAAAAATAATTTTGTATACACCATTTAAGATAATTTCTATTTAATTAGGAAATAATGTTTGAACTTATATATTAATTTTAATTTACACCAAAAGAATAAGTTAATAGAAGAACAACATAAGAATTCATTTTTTGTATTAAATTTTCGCAATTTTTTTAAAGTAATAAAATTTTTTTGAAAAACATTTTGTTGATCCTAATTTTCATTATGTTTTGAACTTAGATCATAACTTAAATATTTGTACATTTCACGTTCGTTATTATTAGTGGTAAATGATATGTAATCTTTTTCTTTTTTGGTACATGTTTCTTTGGATAAAAGTGAGCAAATTTAACATTAGTAGTTATTATAAATTATTAATATAAAGTAAAATTAATTAATAATTAGTAATTATTAATAAATTAAAATTAGTAATCATATTTTATGATTTATCAACTAATTTTAATTGTCGTAGAAAAAATACTCTTTTCTATTTTCGATAATGACAATTAATCACCTGAATGATTTACATCATTCGCCTCGCTCGTGTCGCAAAGTTTCGTTCTCATGATTAATAACCAGCATTACTCAGAAACTTGAATAATATACTGTTATTTATTTGTTGTTGTGTAAAGTACAGTGAGTTTTATAAACTGTGTCATTTAAAGTTTATTTTAACAATTATTTTTGTGAAAAAAAAACCATTTGGTTTGATTTATCTTTATAAAAATGCCATTATTTAAACATTTAATTATCAAAATAACAACAAGTTTATTATTTAAGAACAGTCGTAAATTATACGTAGTAAAAATTCTATAGCCTATAAAATATTTTTTTTTGTGCATTCATTTATTATTTTGCTTTAAGTTGTGCTTTAAAAATGACCATTATATTTTTTGTTTTTTTTATTACAATTGCAGGTTTAACACAAGAAAGTAGTACACTGAAGCCACCGGGAGTTACACCGTCAGATAAGCCGCCATCGCCAAATGCGCCGCCACCTCCACCCCCAGACACAATACTGGAAGAGCCCGAAATGCTACCGATAAAGCCAGATGGTATAGTCTAATTCAAAAAACACAAAAAGTATAAAATGTAAAGAAATTAAACAAACACATGAATATAAAGAAAAAAATTATAAAATTTGTACTCTAAAATTAACAATATAAAACACAAGTATTATTGCCGTTTTTTTTTCGAAACACCAAATGCAATAAATGGCGCTTTTTCAAACGTCAAAATTCTAAAAAAAAAGCTAGATGCTTCTGATTTGCTTGTCACTGTCAATTCTGCCATTAAGCTTTTATTAGCTTGGGAAGATAAAGAAGCATTTTTAAAAACCAGATATTATTTCGTGTGGTGTTTTTGTAGGATGTCTTAACCCTGTAAGACACTGACTAATAGATTTTCTTATTTTTAAGAGAATTTGCCACTTTTTCTATAAATTTTTGTGAACGGAAAACTGGTGTATGTAAACACTGTTATTTACGTAATTATTGCACTAATGTCCCAAATAATAAGATTTTCATCTACTGATTATTGTAAAAATTCGAAGAATTAATTAACACCAATTCAATACTTTAAAAGACGCATTCTAATATATTTATTTATTTATCAAAACAGTACTACAGAGTTAAATAATAATTTATTTGATAATTAAATAATTGAAATTGATCAATCCAAATCCCCTAAGTGGGTACATAAAAAAGTTAAAGGTAGAAAAGTGAAAGAAGTATGACATGTATTACATTTTTAGTAATACGTTTTATAAACTGAGAATATTAGACTAACATATTTACAAAGTTAATTATCAAAAACAAATCTTTCTTAAACAAATTAATTTTGTTTAAATAAACATGAACAACAGAAATAACAAAAATGCACGTATCATAACTAAAAACAAAAAAATTAACAAAAGTACTAACGCTAATAGATCGTCAAATCTTCTTTCCGTTATTTTGGATGCAAAGAACCAATTTTTGGTCTGTGAAGTTTACAACTGGTTCAATTTCAACTACTGAAATACTGTAAAGTGCATTTTTTGTTCCTTGCACCATGTCTTCTTTTGTTGTCAGTCTAGTAAGGTACACTGAATCTTTCGCTTTTTACCACAAATAATAATCTAAGCATGTCAAGTTTGGCGATCTTGGTGACCATGGAGATACACTTTCTCTTCCAATCCATTTTTCAGAATACAGCTTATATAAATGATCATTTGCACTTGTTTAAATTTCTTTAAGATTATATCAAAACTTATTTAAATTTTCAAAATAAGTTGTAAAAGTTAGACATTTTCTAAACAGTTTTACTTTTCGCAATTAAAAAATTGAATTAAATTGTTTAATTTATTAAGCATTAAATGAAACAAAAAATATCTTTCTATTAAGACCTATTTTGTCAAACTTGGATAAAACAACTCAAAGTTATAGACGTTTTTCGGAATGCATACACGTACCCACATCCGTCGTACTCACATTTGACAAATTAAAGTAACACGTGCCAGATCAAATTTGTGCAAAATTGTTTTGTGCAAGAAACATATTTTTGATTATTTTTTCCTAGTCTTATAACAAAAAAAAAATTTTTTTTCTAGTTGATTGTGACAATTTCTCTCTCTGGCGGCTAAGCTAAAAAGTTGAAAATAATTTCAGACAATTTTTTTTTGACATTTTTGTTATAATTTTCTTTATTTCAAAGTTCTATAACAGGCGGTTCCTGAGATATAGCCGGGATATTCTTATCGGGACACTCGATATTATAAACTTGATAGTATAACTCTGCAAATATTAATCTTAGCGTAAATAATAATGATGACCAAACTTGTAGAAAATTAAATTTCCAACAACTTTAAATAATACTATTTTAGCTCTAAAGTTGTAAATTAACAAGATATTTCAAAATAACAAAAAAATTGAGCTTTAAATCAAAATGGCGGCGACCGCGGCGGCAGCATTGTCCCAAAAATTAAGATTCAGACTTCCAACCACCTCCAACGTTTAAAAAAAGTTGCGGTTTCTAATTGTTTCTATTTCAATGTCTATCTCGAGTGGACTAATACTTTTCATTTTGCAGCTGCTATTCAACGGGAATTGGTATTCTTATAAACATATACAGTAAGAGACATAATGAATTTATTCTATTTGGCTTTTCCTCACTGTATAGTGTATATTTCAACATAATTTCTATCAAAAATTTTTATCAATGTTGATTACTTTTTATTAAAAAAAAACGCAAAACACCAATGCCTTCAGTATTAATTCCATGTTATTTTGACATTTAGATTTTAACAAAGTAACTATAAAATAAAATAAAAGTTGTAGTAAACGGTAGAAAGACGTACAAAGTGAATAAGAATAAAATAATAGTGATTAAAATAGACAAGTGGGGGAAAAAAGACAGTAATGGAAAAGACAACAGAAAGAAAGAAACACTAAAAAAGTATTGATTAATAATAAAAACTTAAAAAAATAAAAATCATTAAGAAAACATGAAGAGAAAATGTATTAAAAAATGTGAAAAAAGAGAAAGTAGAAGAGAGTGAAGAAAAAATAAGAACTTAAAAAAAAAAGAAAAATAAAGTGTGTAAGAGGTTGACAAAGTAAGAAATAATGTATGGAAAAAAGAAAGATTACCAGATCAATAAAAAGAAAAAAAAATTACAAAACTACAGAGGCATAACATTGATGAATACGGCATATATGATCTACAATACGATTCTGCACGAGAGGTTAAAACAGAAAGGCAAGAAAAAAAAGCTGCTAGCTGACAAGCGGGGTTCAGAGAAGGCAGGAGAGCAATGAACCAAGTGTACATTCTGCAACATGCAGCTGGTAAGCAACTGGAGAAAAAAGGAAAGGTGTACACGTTGTTTGTCGACCTCCGCGCGGTGTTTGATAGTGTGGATGGAAAGAAGTTGTGGAAATGCATGAGAACAAGATATGTAGATAGAGTATTAATAAGGAGTACAAAGGAAATTTCTGAAAAAACAAAGAACAGAGTAAGTGAGAGAATGAGTGAATAATTTCGTAAAACAAAAGGGTTAAGGCAAGGGTGCTCGCTGAGTTCATCACTTTTTGCATTGTACATAGGGAATACAGATAAAGAGTTAGAAAGAGCGCAAGTGAGAAAAAAGAGTGATAAGAATGGAAAAGATATGGACTTTAGCTTACGAGGATGATATGATGGTAATAGCAGAAGATGAGAGAGGTATGAAGAGAATGATTAAATGTACAGAAAAATATATAAAAAAGAAAAAGTTTGAGATCAACACTGATAAGACAAAAATATTTAAAAAAGCGGGAGGCAGAGAGAAGACGGGTGCTTGGAGATGAAGAGGAGAACAGATAGAAAAGATACATGAGTTTAAGTTTTTAGGATCTTGTTTCAATAGAAGAAATAAAGAGAGAACCCTTATCAAAAAACTTGCCAGAAAAGGAAAGGCTATAATAGGGCAAATTTGAAGCTTAGGAGAGAGACAGTTTGAGTGAAAGTTTAGAAAAAAAGTTATGTTATTTGAGAGTATGTTTAAGAGTGTGGTGATGTATGGTACGGAAAGAAAAAAACTGGAATGCTTATAAATTTGCAAAAGAAGGCGCATTAGTAGTGCTACAACCATTCTGTCGGTTTGAGACAGCACATCTAGAAGAAAAAGTTCAAAATAAAAAAAAAAAAGACGGACAGATCCAAACGCTATCTGAGTCTTCCTGGTTTGAGATATTCTAAGAAATTAGAAAAATAGGCTTTGCAACTTTACATGTTTCTTTATAGGTTACTGGCGTCTTGGAAAGCACCTGATGAGACTAGGCCTAGAAGATAATGATAAATGAAGATTATTTGCAGAGAAGAAAAGAAAACTCTGGAACACGTGTTAACAGAATGCGTCGCCATTAAAACCCAACGTAGCGCAGAAATACATATTAGATACAGCACGCCATCCTATAAGCCATCCTAGCAGCTAGAATTTATTACAGCTTTGGAGTTGAATGAGAAGCTATAAACTGAGAGACATCTCAAACAACTCAAAAAAAGAGAGCACAATAGACCAATAAATCACAGTGTATATAACACCCTATTTTCAATTTAAATCTAGAATGGTACGGGAAAGATGTAGGGATAAAAAGAATGAGAGAGAAAAAGCACAGAAAAAGTACTATAAGTGAGTATTGGGAGTAAAAAAAAGAGTGAAAAAAAACAGATAGAATAGAAAGATAAAAAATTTATTGAATGTATGAGAGAAAAGGTACAGAAAAAAAAAACTTACAAAGAGAAAAATATTTTGAGAGAAATGGTGTGAGTGGTAGAAAACTAAAAAAAAAGAAGGAGAGGGAAAGAGACAAAATATAATAGAAAGTACGTAAGGTGGTAGACTGAATGGGTACCAGGATGTTTGAGAAAATACTATTGCAAGATTCCGTGTGGAAGTGAAGCGAATGAAAATAAATATAGGTTAAAAGAAGACGAGCGATTGTGTAGGATGTGCTGAGAAGAGAAAAACTCATTAAAACATTTGGAAAATTGTAAAGACATGTATGCTTTGATAACTGTAAGCTAGAAAATAGTCTTTGATAGTATGATTACCGACAAATGTTGAAGTTTGTCTATAATATCGTACGTTTCTGCGTATAATAATAATACCATTTATTAGCTTCAGTAGCTACGTTATAAAGATTATTTTTTAGTGACATGATATTGTTGATTTTCGTTATGGATACGATATATGAAACGTATCTCATATCTCCCTTGGGACTTTGTAAAGTTTTTCACCCTCAAACACATGGTTACCATGCATTTGCAGCAATTATACATTCATGCATTCTCGGATGTTGTTATTTTTCATATAATTTTATTAAGAAAGCAGTAATGAAATGCTAAAAAATAAAATATTTAATGCACTACGGGAGATATTCTGTTTTTCACCCTCGGTAGACTTACAGACCGCGGGCCTCCGGCCCTTGGTCTGTAACACGTCAACCTCGGAGAAAAAACATTCATATCTCCCTTAATGCATAAATATCTATTAATCCTAGCACAGTTCTTAAATACTAATTAAATTTGAAGTTTCAGGGACGATAAATCAATTTAGCTAGGTTTTATTTTTCAAAACCGTCGTTGTTCCTGTGTTTTCAGGCGAAAGAAAACTGCTATGGTTTTAGTATGAATAGAAAAAAACAAATAAAATTTTGAGCTAAATAATATATATTATATAAAATTCTAGCCTTAATGGGTTGGATATTAAATTTTTTTTGGAATAAATATAATGACTCGTATTTATATTTTCAGATTGTAATTTTTTTAAATGGATGACCGATCCGACTACTATGTGTAGGAGTACAAGTAAAAAAAGAGAATATAATTGAGCCAATGCTACTGAACGAGAAAAATTTTGAGACAATTGGAGAAATGGTGAGAGGAATTTTGAGAGAAAAGAAAGAAAATTAGAAAAAACATAAAAAATAGAAAAAAAAGAAGAGTTGATGGAATAAATAAATGAGGAGAGGTCCGGATAAAGACATGCCACTTAGTAGATTCAATCCGATCCTCTTAGCTTAGGGGGTGGTTTTTAGTTAGTGGAAATTCAACACAAAAATAAACACATAGAAACAGAGATAAACAAGTAGTTTATTTGAATAGTTTTGTACTTAGACTAAGAAAATTAATTTTTTGCTTTTTAGTTCCGTTTTTTTGGGACGTTTAATATTTTGTGAAAAAGTGTTTATTATGTACATTAGTTGCTTATAGCTGCCAAGTAAATGATATGTCATTTTATTTATTTTTTATTGTGTAAAGTACAAAAATTTTAGAAACAATTTATTCTGTTTTATATTTTATAGTACTGTTATTGCTTTAAAAATTATTTTGGATAATTTATTTTTTAAGATACAGGTATTTACAGATTACAATGTCCATAGGAATATTATTTGGAAATAATCGTAAATTATAAGTAGTCAAAATGCGATAGCATTTAGTATATATAATAAGTCTATAAAATATTACCTTATATATTATGTTCATTAAATTTATTTAACATTTGGTTTCAAAGGATGGTGTTTTATTGCTTTTTTTATTCTGATTTCAGGTTCAACTCTTTAAATTTTTTTACAACCTAGAATTAAACCTACAAATTTCGATCAGATGTTTAGATCAACTTCTGCTATGAAATTTTAAACACACGTCCATTTTTTGATTAGTTCATACACAAATACAGGCGTGTCGTGTATTTTTAACGGCGCAATCATACTATCAACAAAAATAAAAATGTATCAAGCCGAATTGCGCAGCAGGAGTTGATCTAAATAGTATATAAACAGACGAATACCTCAAAGGTTTAGTCTAAAGATGATAAACATTCATTCATAAACCAAACAAAAACTGCCAAATTTCAATCGACTAAACAGACTGAATTGTAGCTATAAGCCGCAGCTTTCGCATAAAAAAATTAATTAATTTCAAATTAAAATTTTTGATTAAGAAAATTGTGATTATTGTTAAGCTAATTTGCTTGCCTAAATACCTAAATAGACTAACGATATATTTTTTTATATTTTTTGCTATCGACATTTATTAGAAGCTATTGAAGAAAGAAGAAAATTTTCCAGATGTTTTAATGCATATAAGTCACTCTAAATGACAAATGTCAATGTTAATATATAAAAACTGAAAATTTTCTGTCTCGGTTTAATTAAATTGAAATTTATTTTTGAGTTAAAAAGCTTAAATCAGGTTCATACCCTAAGAATGGAATTCCTCTTTTAAATTAAATTTTATAAAATTATATTCATAAATTTTTTAATTTTAGAAACTTTAATTTCTATTTCTTCATTTTCTTGATTTTTCCTGAAGTTGTGCTTTGAAAATGACAATACTATTTGCTGTTCTTTTTATTACAACTATTACAGCACAGGAAAGTTGAACAGAAATTCAACCATATCAGAAGAGAGTTTTACTTTTCAAAAGTAATACTAAATAAATAAGAAATTAATAAATAATTTTAATAAATTCATTTGTACTTTACTTTATAACTGAATTATTATCTGATTCATTAGTGCGGTAAGTTTCATTTGACAGTGCAAGGTTTTAATATTGAAGAACAACTTTCTTTCTGTGGAGTTCTGTGGAGTGCTTTCACAAAACCGCAGGCTGTAAAATGACTAACGCACAAATAATGTCTCCAACTTTTTTGCCGCAGAATCAATTTGGTCTGTTTTAAAAATTCCGAAATTTGAATTGATTTGCGGTTGACAGCTCTACTATCTATTGTTTTGTTTTCATTATTATAACGTTATTTTTGTAGAATATGTTTCTATTTTACATGTTGTGTTATATGCCTATATTTTGTGTCATAATGTTTTCTACACTTGTGAAATGTAAAATGCGCAAACAGATGTGTAAACATTTTCTTTTTGTGTTAGCACGAATAAACATTATTATTATTATAATTATCTGGCGAGGTGGCTAGCTCAAGCGCCAGTTTTTGAAAAATGTCTCAAGAACACCTTCATAAAGAACGCTTAAGTTAATAAAATCTTTTATAATTTAGCAAATTTTCGTAATGCACAAAATAGTTATTATCCAAACAAGTGTCAAAAGTGGCAAATATCGTGCAAGTGTTAGGTAGATTATAATATTTGCCCTTTTGAACGCGTTAGGAACACTATTTTTTAGACGACCACACAAATTAAATTTAATTTTTAAACTGCTTTTTATAATTCATAAAAAGTTTATAATTTAATTGTACACAAATTCATACCGCTGCTTTGATTTGACCGGTAATAGGTCCAAAGTATCTCTTGCGGTAATTTTTGTCGGAGTGCAGTGTCCAAGTCTGAATTAATTTCATCGAAACTTCCCATCATTTACGAGTACACTACTTATTTACAAATTTTTGCACTTCAATGATTTATTTTAATAGCTTGCATGCTATAATTAAGACCCATCAAATCTTTTATTAACTCTTATCTTTTATCTTATTATAGGAGGAAGTTCTCAATTCGACTGTATTTTATTTTATGTGTGTTACCTCATAACTTTTTTCTGGAAGAACCGGTTTTGATAATTTTTCTTTTATTTGGAAGCTGGTGTTTTACATTTGGTTTTATTTAAATTTAATCAAGATCTGATCAGTAGTTTTAAAGTTATTTTTATTAATGCCTTTTTGACATATGTTTTTGAAACTTACAAATTGATTACTTATACAAATTTGTGAAAAATTAAAAATATTTTTCAAAATATTTAAATAATAATTTATTTATTTAATTAGTTTAAGCAATTTGAATATTATTAATTATCTTGTTTAATGTGTTTGATAATACATTACAATATCAAGGAAAATGCCCTCTTGATAAATTTCACTTATATAAGCGGAAATCAGAGAAAAAATTCATATAAAATAGTATCAATTAATTAAATATTAAGTGAACAGTAGATTTTCTATTTTGAGTTAAATGTTTCCCCCTTTCTTCGTTTGTCTCATTCAAAAGGCGCTGTCTTATATTAGCAGCGTGCTGAGTAGGTCTAACTATATTGAAACAAATAATACTAATTGAATTATTTATTTTAATCTTACGTTTTGCTAAATTTCAACAATTAAATTTAAGTAAATAACAGGTAAATCCTTCTTTATCATAAATTTGTCAAGATGGCTGTGTTTTACGATTATTAGCATTAAATATTCACTCGAAAACAGTGTACAGAATAGCAACAACCAGCTACATCATCATCAACAATCTACTTCAACTCACCCTTCTATATTCATTGTTAGAGAAACGCTTGAGCAGTCAGACAGATCGATTGGGTGACACATGAAACATATTTACACATGATGTGCCTGTCAATAATACCTGTAAAGTAACTCACCGGGGGCTTTTCTCCCCCTCGCAGGATTTTCTTCCTTCCGAACTGATAGTGGAAGATATCACCAGGCTCATTGGACTTTGACAACCACTTCATGGACTCGATTGACTCAATCTTCACCCCTTTTCTTTAGCATCGTGTTCTCAATGATGTCTTCATTGTTTCGGTACCTTGATCGGGAGCAACGTGGACGGTGTCGCGAGGCCTCAATCACATTATTCAAAATAGATTGGCCAGGAATAATGCGTAACAGGAAAAGGTATAAAATAAAAATTAATAAGTGAAGAACCTAAGGACAGTACGCAATATTCTGTCATACCAGCAAAAGAAAAATCTACAACCTTTTTATACGCTGACAGGAGCATAACAATAGCGGTTAACGGGCTCCAGCCCACCCCTCTACCTCTTCGCGTCTGTTCTAGAAAACCGGGATAGCAATCTGTAAATGCCTACAGACGTCATGGAAGTACTACCTCAGTGTGAAATGTATACATAAACCGTACCCCAGGTATTAAACTATAGTTTCTGCTGTGGATATTTCATATTAACATATTCAATACATATTTATGCTTATCAATAACACTTTACTTATTATTCCTTCGAATTCAGGGAGTTAGCACTGAATTCACAATTATACCAGAAAACAACAAATGATCAGCAAGATTAACACGTTAACTTACTATCTTTCTCTTTCATTAAAACAATTAACAGTTTAAATATTTATAATACTGCCCGTCCGACCGCTCAAAGACTTTTGCCCAACGTTCTCAGTCTCGCCTCGCTTAGTTTACTCACTGGACTCAACTTTTCCAGGGATGTTAAGCCCAATTTCCCCCTCTTTAATTTAAGATGCCATATGGCTCTGACTGAAATCATTTAATTATACAAGCTATTTAGCGCCTTATTAGCATATTTTACTTTAAAAATAACTATAAATTATTATAAAATCAAAAACTCTTACACAACTTTAAAAAATAAAAAAAGCATCAAGAAGTATAAAAAATTGCGTAGATTTGTATGCTTAAAAAACAATCAAATTATTTAGATATTATTATGTACCATTATTGTTATTTTTGGAGTCGGTGTCAGTCAAGGTAAGTTTGTATAAGGTTTTATTATGATTAGTATGTATATACATACTGATCACAATATATTATGATATACTAATCATAATATTAGCATACACAATATTTAAACTAACCGCACGTGGCGCGCAGGCGAGCAGACGCGGGCGCTCATCCTACCTTAAAGTAAACTATTTTTGTAAAAAAAAAAAATTTAGCTTAATTTATTTTTAAAATGTCAATTTTTAGCTTAATTTAAAGTAAACTATATTTGTAAAAAAAACATTTAGCTTAATTTATTTTTAAAATGTCATTATATAAAGATATAATTAATTATATAAGTATATAATTTAAAAGCAGTCGTAAATTATATGTAGTAAACATGCGATAAGCCTTTGAATAAGTATATAAAATGTTCCTAGCGCATTTAACTAGCATGCTGCCTTAAGTTGGCTTATAATTATGACATTTATGATCATATGTTTAATTACTCTTTTTGTTGCAATAGCAAGTTCACAAGAACACAGTACACAAGTTACAGTACAATATGCTCTGCAAGATATACTGCAAGAAAATCCGCCAGGGCCTGAGGATACGCCATATCGACCGGCAGATTTTCCGCCATTGAATCCGCCAGATTTTCCGCGAGACCCAGAGGTTCCGCCATATTTCCCGCGAGACCCAGAGATAAAGTAATGGCCATATTTATTAGCGCCAGAGTAAGTTCCAGAACCTTGCAAATTCAATAACTGTTATATATTTTAGAATAAAAATATCATAAATTGAATGATTCCAAGAACTTTATTCTATATTTTATTTCATAACCAAATTTAAATTTTTAAAAAATGCCTCAAGAGCGCGTTTATAAAGTACGCCCAAGTTGACAAGAGTTATCTCTCCCCACTGTTCATAGAAGACTATCAAATGACGTCACATAAAACGTCCATAATAGTATATTAAAAAACAAGTTTTATAACATAAATTTTTTCGCTACAAAAAAAAAATTATTAGAACATAAATACACCGATAGAAACCATTTTAAATAAAAAAAATAATTGGAGAAGGCAACGGGAAACCACTCCAATTAAAATTTCCCTAGTACAATCATTCATGGCCGAAAACAATCAGCCAGAATGATCGCCAACATCCGAACCGGATAGGCACTATAAGAAGAAGAGATTCATCAATCAGAAAAGAAGAGAAAAATGCCCATCGATTCTGTACAATAAATAAAAAAACAGCCTTTATTTACTTACTACTAACATTGCATTTATAATTCTTTTTATATAACTATTTATATATTTCTACAAACTAATTTAGATCTATATTTCTCTATCTAAGTATTGTTAATGCAAAAAATATGCGGCTAATCTATTCTCCGGATGTAGAGAACAGACAATCACAATTTGTTTATTGACTAAGTGGTTTACCACTCGGCTGAACAATATTGGCTTAGTGGACTAGTGCAACAGCACGCAGTCAAATATTGTTTACGTATATGCAATGTTCTATGGATTATTAGAAAAGTAAGCACCTACGTGCTAAAAAAAACAATCCCTTCAGAGATGTGTCGCACGAATTGATTCAACTATATATCTGTAAATAAATAAGTGTATGTAAACAGATTAATAGTTATTATAATATACTAGTATTAGTATGCTCTGCGGCGTAGGTCTTTTTAGATTTTCTAAACCTCTCCAAACACCTCTTTTCCAAGCTATTTGCATTTAGCGATTACCACACCTGTAGCTGAAAACATCTCTCCATCTTTTACTTGGTCTTTTTTTACTTTTTTTCTTGTCTCTTGATACTCACTTTGTTAAACGTTTTGTTCTGCAAACATGTTTTGCCCAGTACCAATTCAGTAACCTAATTCTTTTTTTCACATCTATTATTTTTATTTATGTCTTACTTCTGATGTCACTGTTGCGAATTTTATTCCCAGCATGCTCTTGGTATATAGCAGTTTTTTTTGTTTTATTTAATTATTGACTACGTCTCATCACCATATGTTTGCCATGGTAGTACTGTTGCTATGTAGATTCACTTTTTTATACTTAGACTCACTCCATTATTTTCTATTATTCCTTGCAAGCTCCATGAGTTAGGATCTTAGTTTTTGATGTGTTGAGGGACAGTCGCACTTTACGGCTGTCTAATGCTAGTTCCTTGCTCATGTTCTCAAACTCTAACGCGCTTTCAGTAAATACCTAACACAGTGTCGTCCACACAATGTATTTTCTTTTACTACAAATAGCGTTGTTTCCTCTCAAAATTGTCGCTACTACTAGTCTAGAAAAAATCCAAACTTTGGGATCATTTGTAGAAGACAGTATTACGAAAAAGTGAATGTGTGGTGTGCCGCTTCATATCGTTTGGGTATTATTGGTCCTTTCTACATAGAGAGACGGTTAAATCAGCATCTTTATGTAGAGCTACTTGAAAGATTCAGGGAATAGTACTTACATGACTTGCCACTAACAGAAAGACAAGCAAAGCATTTCCAGCAAAACGCATGCCTAGCACATTCGTCAGCACGAGTAGCTGAGTGGATAAATTTGGTGTTTTGAGAAAAGTGGATAGCTACACATGGTCCCATTTTGTGGCTTCCAAAGTGACCTGACCTTACAATATTAGACTTTTTTTGTAAGGCCACCTTAAACAACTGATTTACTCTCAGCCAACAGTAGAAAAATACTAAACGAAAGGATAAGAGCAACAAATACACATCGAGGAAATTAAGAAGAGTTTCAGAGAATTTAGTAGCAATCAATGGTGGTGTTTTTCAAAATACTGAAAATACTCTTAAAATTCTTTTCACACCAAAGACCCTAATTCTACAGTTTCAAAACTCAATTCAAAAATGTTTAGTCTTTTACACCTCTTGTAACACCAATCATCATACTCACTGTATATTGAAAAAGTTCACTTTTTATAAAATTACTAGCTGGCCCGGCGAACTTTGTTCCGCCTAAACATAGATATTATTTTTAAAATAAGCAAACCAAAATCTTTGAAAATTATATATTGATACATGTCATTTTTTGTCTCTATCCCTCCCCTTTTCATCCCTTTGTTAATAAAAAGTAGCTGTTTATAATTATTTAGTTTTATTAATTTTTTCTAATTAATAATTAAAAATTTTATTAATATCTTTAAATATTTATTAATATTAATAAACTCGCTGCTCGATTCAAATCAGCACTTGATAAATATCTTGTTCTGCGTCGCAAATTATCTATTTGTTGACCTCTGTTGTTCGCTCGACGATTCTGCATTGCCAACCGAGCTGTTTCACGGGCTGCTTCACTTTGCTCTCGTGATTGAGAAGCACGAAGTCGAGCCATACTATCGCGGCGCTGTTCACGTGCAATTTCTTGTTCTTCTTCAGTCCTTTCATTTGCAGTATTTCGCATTCTTCTTGCATCACGGCTTTGTCGGGAAAGATTCGATCGTCTTGGTCGCGGCATTATTAATTAAACTTCACTTCACCTAAAAACTAAAATTTTCAACCATACCGAGTTTTATAGTTCATTTCACTTTTTACGAATGGGCAACGGCACTATCATTACATTATAATTGTTAATTATTTATTTAATAGAAATAGTTTTATTATTGATTTCTTACAAATATCAAATTGTCATCCATACGTCATTACATATCTGTCATTATACGTCAATTACATAGCTGTCAATTGCGTTTTCTTATTCCACGTTTTATAGTGACTGACGTTTCATGTCAAGTCACACGGGAATGCTGTCGAACGGGATGAAAAGTATCCTATGTCCTTCTCCTGGCTCTAAACTATAATTGATATAAAAATCCAAGTTTGGGAAAATTTCTTGAGCCACGTCAAATAAATTTTAATGTAAACGCTTCTTCGTGGTTGCGTCAAATTTCTCGGTAATTTGTCGAGCCTCACCGAACGTTTCCGACATCGCATTTCACATTTGACTTTCACCCCTCTTTTAGAGGGTGGTTTCTGGAATAAAAAGTATCCTATGTCCGTCTCCTGGCTCTAAGCTACCACCTCACCAATTTTCAACCATATCGGTAAAGCCGTTCTTGAGTTATAAGTGGAGTAACTAACAGACTTTCTTTTATATATATAGATTAGATTATTTGAGTCAAAACGGCTTTACTATAGTATCTGCAAAAAAGAGAGGTAGTTATTTAGATAGTGATTGCGTAGAGAGCCTAATTGAGGGATAAATCAATTTGCCGGAGAGTGAACGATGGTCAATAGGTAGTACTGGTAGTAAGCACGAAACTCAAGTCAGGTCGAGAGAACAAAAAAGATAAACGGTCATCAAGTACCGCTATTGTGTAGCTATTGTATAATGTTAATCAGTGATTGTTATCTCTACCCTTGAAGGAACGTAACTTGTTATTGTGTGTAGATTATGTGCGAATCTAGTGGGTTAGCTTTTTTGCTTCAGTAAACTAGCCTGATGCTACCTTCTTCTAACAATGTGGCTAGTTTCGTCATGTCTATAAGGTTTGTGAGTACTGAGACAACTTGCTATAATCTTAAATGCACATGTAAGACTTTATAACATAATATTAATTATTCTTATGCATACAACTACATCTCTGTTTTATTGACATACTTGTTTTATTAGAGAGCATGCAGATTATTTTGTGTCAAGGACACGATTGTTTATTACTGCTCTTTATATGAAATGATCAAGAATAAAAAGTTAAATAAGATTTAATTCAATATAGTTTATTTTATACAAAACCAAAAAAAGATTGGATTATAAGCAGGTTGAAAAACATATTTATGCTAAAAAAAGTATGGTAGATATAGTACCCGATCGAAAAAAGCTGTTATTTTTTTGGATAGGAAAATGCGTTATAAGATTAGATACATTAATATTTAAAGCTAAATTTAAGCAAAAAAGTGAAAAAGCTTACATTTTTAAAAATATTACTAATAGAGTAATAAGGTAAATTTTTGGTTTATAGGTAATTTTAGGTAAATAATAAGGTTTGTGTTAGCGTAAGCCATGACGCGGCAAATCCAAATAAAGTGATGTTGGATTTTTATGGTTTAGGCGATATTCAACAGTGAGCGTTAATTGAAAAACTCACAGTAACTCACCTACGCTACCAATAATTGAAAAAAAAATAAGGTACAAATTATATATTTTCTGATTCAGCATTAGATTCGGTTGAATTCGATTGATCGGATATGATTGGAAGATCGACTATTGTAAATAATGTAGCACAAGCTCTCGCTTCTGGCTGACAAAATCTCAGATAATTCCGGTAAGTTATTTGCCGCTTTGTTTCAGCAACCTGAAGATATTCGCAAATACTTCTTAATCGATTTGTTTCCCAAATAATCAATCCATCGTGACCCTCTATTATCTCTACCAACTTATTTATGCGTTCATCTATCTCGGCTTCCAAACGCGTGTGCTGTTTTTTCTTGAGAACTTTAAATTCGAGATCACTAAACTGATTTTTGCAGATGAGAGCCGATGTTAGAATACCTCTTAACTCTAAAAAAATTGTTTCTATTTATTTTTATTTAAATAATAAATAACTTTCTACCTTCTTGTTCTTTTCCCAAATTTGCCAGAACAGCTTCTGTGTCTTCCCGCAATAAATTTAAGTGTGCTATGAAATCAGATTGGCACTGGAATCTGCGAAAAGCTCTTGATAAAACTGAGTTTTCCATAGAAGAGGGAGTATTTCCATCCATTTTTTCAACTACTAATAGATATTATTTGATTAGTAAAATAATGTTTGGGTGTGGATGTGACCATGAAAACCGATACATGTTGCCAATTATCATTAGTGCTACTAGTGGAAAAAATAAAATACTAAAACTAGTATAATTTAAAGTGTTAGGGTAAGCGGGAAAGTTATTGGTTTCTTAAAAATCCATTAATTGACAATATTTATGTTAGGGAGTCATTACAGAGATAAACAGTTTTAACGAAACTATCAAGATAAGGAATTGGGGAAGTACAGAGTACAGATGCTGGCTGGGACTCTTTCTAGGTATTTTAATTGAAATAATAATAATAAACCATAATAACCTTTTATTGGATAATAATAATTGAATTAAATTACCTAGTTTTATTTAAAATACAATAATTGTCAGATTGTTTCACCATATTCTCTTTCTGATATGCATACAATATTTATTTACAGACTACATCATTATCAATGATCTTCTTCTATTTCAGCCTAGTGGAGGGCATCCTCTTCGCTGTTTCTACCATATGGACGTGACTCCATGAACTTTGACCACTTCCATATGCTTCTTCATTACCATATGTGCTGTTTTCGGCGCCCAGGAGAAGTTATAAGCCTTCTCAGACAGCCAACTCAACCCTTTGACTACAGTGTTTCCGGCAAAGAGAGTTGAAAGAATGAAAGGTAAGAGCCCTACAACCTTTTAAAGCAACAAGGCATCAGACCCGGCTTCAAAGATCTCTCCAACGCTCAAGAAATCTAAACACGATTTATGGTACTGGGTGTCAAGAGCCAAATAATAGTAATATTCTATCTTCTTACTTTCTCCTTCTAACATATTGTTAGAAGAAGGTGAGATCTGTCACTCTGCTAGTTTACCGAAACAAAAATGGTTAACACACCACATTCGCATTTAATTTGCACACAATATTAAGTTATGTTTGTTCGAGTGGAAAATTTTTAACTAACACTGATTAACAATATAATGGGTGTTATTTAAAATTTGCCGTTGTAGTTGGCCATGCCTATGAGTTTGTGTAAACGGACCACCATTTAAAAAAAAATGCTTCAAATGTCAAAATTACGATATTGCTCATTTTTTTTATTTTTGATTTAAAAGTATTTTCTCACAAGAACAGAAATTTTTTGTGGAATCTTATTTTTGTAACGGCCACCGAGTTGCTGGTGACTCAATTCAAGCTTGTTTTCAAGAATTTCAAGAAGTTATCGAAAATGTAAGGCAAACAATGGAAGAGGCGTCACAAACATTTTTACTCCACTTTCACAACAAGTTCAATTGCCACAAAATTCACTTATATAAAAGCAGTACATCAACTCCTTCATTATGATTATTCTGTACGTGTCCGATACTGTCGTTGGTTTATTAACAGTTTTAATAAAAATATGTTAAACATAGATATCTTTACGGATTTGCAAAGGTGGACGTCAGAAAAACTGATGGCCCCTGTCAGAGTCATTTAATTGTTTAAGCTAATTTTGCCTTATTTTTGCATTTTACTTCAAATATCAATATAAATTATTATAAAATTATAAATTTTTACATAATATACTATAAACTAATTTAATTTTCTACCACTAACTTAAAAAAACCTATATAATAATCATATTCAGGATATTTAGAGAAACCGAAACTATTTTGACTCTGCCTAACATTTTCTACCTATTTTTTGATTTTTTTCATAATGATTTTTTGTTATTGTTTTCTCAGCTATTAATCAAAACGTCTGCAACTTGTTTGATTTTTGTAAAAAATCGTTGCGTAGAATATTTTGGTAAATCTTAACACTTATATAACCAGATTGACTATGTCTCTATTTCGGTCATTAATTTTTCCATGCACTATTTGTTCGGTTTTTCACTTTGTTCTCAATCTTTTCTACCATTTTTCTCTCAGAAAGATTTTTCATCTTTTTTTTTATTTTGTTATAAGCTTTTCTGTTTACTATTTTGCAGTGCTTAAAAAATATGTCCCACTTTTTTTAATTTTATTTTCAAATTTTAAATGTTTTCTCTCTGCTTTGTTTTTTATTTTTCTTTTTTTTAACATTATTGTCAAATATATCTTTTGCACTCTTTTGATCTCCACTTTTTTCCTATCCTAAAATGTTTGCCATAGAATATGTTATAATTATAGATACTATTTACCAGACTGTCAAACATCGTTATTCTTATCTTATACTATTTACTCTTCCTACAAAACAGCATACATTTAGTTGTATTTTTATTTTTGATTCTTCTACCGTGTCTTATGTCAATTTCTTTTCTCAAACATTTATTCCAAAATCTCTTTTATTTTTTTTTCTTTTTTGTTGTTTGTGTAAATATTCTATGTAAAAGACATTACGAAATTAAAAAAAACAAACCGGCGCGCCGGCGAGGCTCTCGCGCAAAGCTGACACGAGTCGCTATTATAAAATAGAAGCATTATTATTTATTTGTCACTTATTTAAGCCTTATTTAGTAATAAAGCTTTGATTTTATTAATTTATGCTTCTATTTACATTTATTTTCTAATTGACTTTAGCGTCTTATCCAAAGCTCTCATATATAATACAGGTCCATGCTAAATAGTTGGTTTGCTGTAAAATATTTCTCTTATAGTCTGTTTGGCGTCTCTTTTAGTCTGTTTGGCGTCTCTTTTCTTTTGTGCTTGGGCCAAGTAGGTCTACTTTATCATCCTTCTACCGTGTTTTGGAATTTTGGTTAGGGTGAACGTTACCCGTCGCTTTTCGTTTAGAATTTTAAATCTCAAAGAAAACTTTTTAATTTTTTTTTTGTTTAACAGCTCACAAGCGATAGGCATTAGTCTATAAAGGTTTGAGGCTAATGCTATTAATTTATAAACTTTGAATTTTAATGGTAGTTATAATTACATATTACTATTGAAAGAGTTCATTTTTTATAAAATTATTAAATTAAATTCTTTAAATCAAAACGGCTTCAATAGCTAAAGTATGTATAATGAAAAAAAGGTAGTTGAATAGCAATTGCGCAAAGCGTTTAGCTAAGAGATACGTTATTGCGTTATAAGCTACAGTGTAGCTATTGAATATTGTTAATCAATGGTAGTTATCTCTACTCTCTAACTTGTTAATGTGTACAAATAAAATGCGAATTTGAAGTGTTAACCATTCAGGTTTCAGTAAACTAGCCGAGCTTAAAATAGAAGCTGGGTTTGTAGGTATTAAGACGGTTTTAAGCTTGGAAAAGAGCACATGTAAGACTTTTATCACATGATATTAGTTATTCTTATGTCACATGATAATTGTTATTCTTGTACAGGCAGATACATATGTCTACATTGACATATGTACTTATTTTTATTAGACAGCCTGTACAGATTTTGTGTCAAGATTCAAGCGTTTTATAGTTTATTATTGCTTTTTATGTTAGATGATTAAAACTGAAAAACTACGACAAAGAACTGGTTCTATGATTGAGCCAGTCTTCATTATTATTATTTTTACTCTACTATTATTTGGCTACACCGATTAACACATATCACTATCTACACTAGCTGCTCAGATTTCTCATGTTTGACGCAGAATCTGGTGCTGCCGCCAAAAGGCTTGTGCGTTCTCGCTGAAAAAGTTCATAGGTTTAATCTCAATTACAACAAAGAAAGGTTGCAATGTGCTGACCTTTCAATTGCTTCAACTTTTCTAGCCGGAAACACTGTAGCCAATGGCTACAGTGTTTCAATCAGCTAAAACTTTTAACTTTTTTTGAGAGCCGATAAACAGAACATATGGTAATGGTAGAAGTTGTGCAGAAGCATATAGAAATTGTCGAAGTCAATTGAATGAAATGGATACAACTCCTTTTTTTTTATGACCACTTGGGGTTCGAAAGAGCTCTCGAGAGCTAATAAACAAACTTTTTGGCAATTGGTACAACTGTGTGAATAGTTGATTATAGTATAATTAGATTCACTTAAAACAACGTTGAAGTTATAAAAAGAATAAGAAAAAAATAAGTTTCCTCTAAATATTTGCATTTATTAAAATAATATAACATCTAAAAATATAATAATTGCATCTATTTCTCATTTAATATCACACAACAGTGCTACTCCTCTTAGAGTCCAATGCCTAGGATTGTGATCCGTCTCAAAATCAATAGAGCCCACATACTTCTGATCTGTCCGTTGAGGCTTTCTATATATGGGACACTCATACAATTTTGGGTCTTTCCCAGCGGTTGTATTAATTGCATATACATAAATAACAGGCATTAATTCATAAAGAACTTTGGCTTTACTTTCTATCAATTTCCCAGTTTTCCTATCAAGTCCAGCACCTTCCAGAAACAACCCGTGAATGTAAACACCTTCTGCTGGTCCTTCCTTTAAGTCCTCTTTATTGTATCTTGTTATTAGATTTTGAAGAACCACCGAATCTAGAGCCCATCCTTTATGAGCTCGTGTCACATCCTAAAAAAAACAACTTCTGCATTCAAAAAACTACAGTTTTATTAAGTTCTTACTTGTCTCATAGCCGTCAAGAACCCTTGTGGATTGAAAAATCCTGTCATCCAGAAAACATTCGGTCGGCCATTGTTACACCAACTTCGGAATTGGGCGTCACGCTCTAAAAGTTCCGTGTACCAAAAGCCCAAAGTTGCAGACTCCCATGAAATCTAAACAAATATAATACTAATTATTATTTGTTACTAATAAATATAATTTTTTAAACCTACTTTATAATATTGCTTTCAAAGCAGACTTAAGTGCTATTGCTGTGTTTTTAAAAAATATTTAAACATTTTTCTGCAGTTTTGTGGTAAAATATAGTCTAAATTATTTTTGTAGTCAAGGGTGCGCCAGAGAAACTTATTTATTTGAAAGGTCAATAAAAACAAAAGTTTTTCAGTTATTAATTTAATTCTTTTTTTGTTTGAGAGTATAATATTTTAAGTTTTTTTCGTAGTTTTTTCTATCCGCGTAGACTTCTGTTAAATAGCCTTCGTTTCTGGTTTATTTTACTTTTTCTTATAATCTATTCTAAGGCTAAGTTGAATAAAGTCGTTGAAAGTGGGCTTCCTGTCTTAATTCCTCTCGATCTTCAAATTCTAGACTTAACTTGTTGTTGATCTTGACCGCTGTCACTGTATGCTGTTAAGTCATTTTAACAAGACTAATTAATTTTTTCGGGATTTGTAGACCGTGCTTTAGAGATGTTATCAAACTATTTCGGTTTACATTAACGTAGGCCTCTTTAAAATCCACCTTGATAGTCTCCCAATGTTTTTTTTGCATGTCCTATTTTTTGTTTTATCATTGTTGCTAATATGTTATATGTAAAATTCAATCAAGTAGTGCAATTCCCCTGTAACTGCTCCAGATCATCCTGTCTCCCTTTTTATATATTGGAAGTAACACAGCCTTGTTCCATCATCCGTTTGGTAATGTTTCTGTACTGTTCTCAGATAACATTTATTAATTTCCATGTTTTCTGTTGTAAACAATTTCCCCCATACTTCACATTTTCAGTCATTATCATATTTTGACCTGGAGTTTTCTTATTTTTTATTATTTCTATTACCTTCTAAATTTATCTAGCGTGGGTTTGTCGATTATGTCATTTTCGTTCAATGCATCGTCGTGTCCATCAAGTTTTTGAGTTTCATCATTCAAAATCTTTTCAAAATACTGTGCTTATCGCTCTGGTGGCTCTATTTTCTGGCCCACCAAGTTACCTTCTTTGTCTTTGATAAAAAGTGTATCGGCTTATATCCTTCATATATTTTTTTTACGTCTGTGTGAAAATGTCTGATTTCTTTTTTGTAAATTATGTTTCCATCTTTTTTATTTGGTTTGACAAATAATCTTTCTTTTTTCTTCTTGGAATATTTTTTACTTTTTCTGTTTATTATAGTTGTTGTTTCTTTCCGTTGAAGTTTTCCAGCATTAGTAGTTTTAATATTTTCTTTTGCTTTGTTTCTTGTTTACATTCTTCATCTCACCATTGTTTAATTTTTTGAGATTTTCGTTTTGTAATTATTTCTATTGTTTTCCATTTTTTTCCATTGTGTTTTTGTGAGTCTTAGTCATCAGTATTTTTTCGATTACTCTCTTGTAATCTTTTGTTATTTTCGGCTTTTGTAGTTCGCATACATTATCACTTTCTTCTCCTATTATTTTCTTTATGCGGTGTGTTTTGCTTGGGCATTTGAGTTTTACCGCCACCAAAAGTAATCTGAATCTGAGTCGGCTCTTTGAAGCGTTCTTAATTTAGTGATAAGTTTTGTATGCTTCTCTTGGATTAGGACATGATTGATTTGATTTGTTCGTTTCATTCAGGCATTTTTTATGTGCCTTTTGTAAATGTTTTTTCTCTGGAAATGGGTACTCATTATTTTAAATTTGTTTTCTATGGCCAGAGAGATCATTCTTTCCCCATTCACATTGTTTTCTTGATGTTTACTACACCCTGTAGGTGTTTATTATTAGACTCAAATATCATTTCACTTTGGACAATGACTGATAGGACTTTTTTTCGAATGACTAATTATTTTTTTGAGGGAAAAGCTTCCGTTAAGTAGGTTAAGTAAAGCTACTTAAACCTTCTTTTTTGAGTGGGTTAAAGAAGTTGAAAATCATGTCTACCCTGATTCGTTTGCTAATTCCGTTTTAATATATAAATGGTCACTATAAAAAAATACATAATACTGTACCTTTAGCCATTTTTCAGGAATTCTAGCATCGTACATCGCATCCAAAGCACATCTGAGACCTTGACTCATAACGATTGTTCCATCAATGGCTAGCTTCAAATCGCACAAAGTCGAATAGACTTCTTTGATCACTTTTTGAATTCGATCAATTTCCTGACGCAAAAAAATATTCATTGGCAATAAGGCCCCCATTCTTTGTAATGCTTCTTTCACTTCAAAGCTGTTGTACTGCGGCGGTAACTTCTCCAGCATGTCTTCAGCAAGGCTGTAAACAATACTCTCTCTTGTTTCGCCTCCCTGACTACCACCTTCTTTAGGCTGAACGCTTAAGATGGTGTCCAAAATACCTACAACAATCATGTAATTTCTCCTGTGTCTGTAGACTGAGAAATGAGGAAATGTAAAATAAGTAGCCCAAAATATATAAACATAAAAAAGAGAAAAATTAAACACTATTCTAGTAAAGCTAGATAGCTGGCAAGACTAAATAGAATCGTGAATGGTTACAATAATGATTTGAATTTTCCTGTTTAAGTTCTGGGCCAAAAATATAGTTTACGCCAAATATTGTCATCAACAAAAAAAAATCTATTCTCAATCCGGTTATATTACTGATGTTTTCATCTAAATGTACCTTTAGCGGTGTTAATTTGATATGTGATATCTGCATTTCCATGGAGACCAAATACTTCTGGTGTATCACTAGCTGGAAGGCTGTTGATGTAATCTATGTATCCTTGCAAATTTCGAGTTTGAGGTACTTTATATCCTTTATAAAACTCAAAGCCAGGACGAAGCAATACGTCACAAAACCATACCTAATGAAAAATTATTGCCAACATTTTAAAATGGTAAGATGAAAGTACTTACTTGAGTAAATGTAATCAATAGCCGCTTGTCAAAATCATCAGTAACTCTCCCACCGTATTGAACTTCCCCCAACATATAACAAACTGTCGGCCAAGAAACTCCCTTTTTCGGATCCATATCATCGAGATGATTTTGTACAAACTGTACGCTAGCCGCAAAATCAGCTTGATTAAATTCATACGGAACATTCCAGCCTAGAGGTCCAAATTTCCTTCTTTCCTGTACTACAGTGTGAAGAAATGCAACTGCATAAAGTAATGGAGGCCATTGTGATTGTGCTGAATAATCTAAGAAATCTTGTGTAATATTCTGGTACGTTCTTTTCATACTGGCACGAATTCCCTGCGGTGGCTCATTGGTAAATTTAATAGCCATCTGAAGAAGTCCAATTGGAAATTGCTCATGCACTTCCGTTGTGAGCCAGATTCTAAAGTTCTCATCAATAGTTTCCGTGTCTACAGTAACTGTCATTACTTCAGTTGCAAATGGTAGAGACAGGTGGATGTTTTGGAGTAAAACCCATCCACCGTTTTGCATGGACCATTCGATCATATCACGCGCAACTACTTCTTGGCCTTGACCCATGGACACAGCTTTGAGAGCTAAAATTTTTAATTTTAATAAAATAAAAATAAATATTTGGGCTATTTAAAGTTTAAGTAAAGTTTAGTTTTTCAATTCAAAACTGTAGCAGTTAGAGCTAAAAAAAATTGAATAACGAGAAACCTGAGCAAAACAGAATCAGCTCGAGAAAAAACACGTGTAGGTAACACGTGTTTTTTCACTTTACACGTAGTGGCGTCTTCACAATTTTTTTTATGCTCAAGATTATATAAGTTGGTAATTTTACGTTATTGACACAACTGCAACAGAAACCTTCTGTTCAGCTAATTTGGAGCGTGCTTTCCCCAATTAAGCTATGGATAGCAATCTTAACAAAAGCCAAAAATAAATTGAATTCGTTGAGATGCTTGTTTTTCTATTATTATGATTACACAACATGGTTTACGATTTCTTTAAAGCTTATTCATCTGTCGACGCCATCAAGTCGACTACGGACTACTTTTGAGACTGTGGTGTAAGTCAGGAGAATTCTACAACTGGCCAAAGCATCGGAGAACGGAACAAACAATTAAATTGCTGGTGATTGCCTCACAAGTGAGGTTGGTTCATTGCTTTATTCTAGTGTGAATAGGGTGGATGGACATAAAACTGTAATAACACCATCTAATAATACAGGTACAAACCACCTGGGAAGGTACGTTATAATGGGTTCTAAAATTTCCCACAAAATTGTTTGTTTTGTGCAGAAACTTACTAGAAATTTGTTCATATTCAGAAAATAAGAGCGACTTGAGCTATAAAAACGGAACGCTTACTTATGTCTTTTGCTTTAGCCAAGGCTGCAATTTGAGGAGAAGGATCGGAGCCAATAGATAAAATACAAATTAACGGAGAGCGTGCTTCTGATTCCATCCACGTTGCTTCTAAGTCTAAAATGCATGGTTCGCCATATTCTGGACCAAGAGAATCTACAAAACAACAACCACAACAAATTTATTTCGACTCAGTTTATAGTCAAAACACATATTTACCTATTATGTACTTGCGTGCTTGTGAAAGTGTTCTATCGGGGCTCCAAGAACGAATCAAAAGAAGTTTTCTAAAAACATCTAAACTTTTTTGGTAGCCACATGGAATTTCTTCTTCTTCGGGTTTTTCTTTTTCATACCATAATCTCCAATCTTTTTCGTTAGTTTCAATCTGAAATTTTCAATAGGAAGTTTTCAATAGTTAGTTTCAGTGTTCATATATTTGAACATCAAACAAATAAGAGTTAAATATGGATGGCAAGCTTCGAGACTCTATAAACAACTTTGATTATAGAAAAAAGACGCTGATAAGCTGATGGAAAATAACACCCTGAGAAGCGCAATAAAAATTAAACTCTGTCTATTCAACAAACGGAGTGCGTCAAAACAATGATCGAAGCGTGATCGATCACGTGTGTGTGCCCTGATTTGCTAAAACAAGCGTGCTTTTAACTTGTGGCCAATAGGATTTTTTATAGTTATTTGTGTCTTAATGCTTTAATGCAACTATGTAGAAACCGTATTGGCTTTTACCTACCAACTACGTGTTCTTATCGTGATATTGTTTTGACTCGCTCCGTTTGTTGGATGGACAGAGTTTCGGTGAAAAATTTAGCCAACAGCTTTATAGAACTGTCCCTGTAAAAGAAATTGATAGTCATTCATTTCCTACAAGTTACAGATTTATTATGTGCATGTAGTTTTAAATATATTTTGCTTTTTTCTGATCATCTGCGCCGCTACAGCTTTTGTTCCTTTTATCGCAACAGTCACATTCTAATTGTCGGCCTCCACAAACCGCTGAAGCACCCCGCTGCCCGTAATTCTGCATCACAACAAACCGAGATTGTAGTGGGGAACCCTGACTATATTCTATTATAGCTCCATGGGACAATAAACTAGCCAGCTGATTGCCACGTGGCTTAGCTAGCGTGACTGGTGAGGAAAGTGGTATCAAAATCACAAAATGGTAGCTCAATTTTAATTTGCCATTATTTCGGCTGCCTAACCAATTTTGCCAGGTGATTTTTTGTGACACAATGTGTTTTAGACTTTAGTTTGTGTGATTCAAAAGAAAGTCCCACGTTGAGAATCACCCTGTATAGACAGGTGTAACAAACAGATTAGTGCAAAGCTACCATCTGTAAGATTATGCGTGAACGGCTCTAAAGCCGAAGTCCAATGTAATTTTCTTGTAGAATAGGAAATAGCTAAGCTGGTTCTGATTAGAAATATAAACCAAATAAGCCGCATCAGCATATACACCGATTTGCTTACTGAGAATTCTAGGCAAATGGTTTGAACACATGACAGCTGAAGGAGCTGAATACCAGTAGACAACTAGTGTTTAACTCTTTAGTTAAACACTAAATCGGACAATTAATTTGGTTGGCTCCAAAAATATAAGCCATAACAAAAATATGCACACTTCTGACCATGAATGCCAGGAATGCTCTTAATGCTACACAAAGCGGTACATTAAAAAACAGAATTGAAAAAAAAAACTGTGCCACAATACTTCTAAAAAACACAATGTATACGTCAGAAAAGAAATTGTACATTCTAATTGTCGGCCTCCACAAACCGCTGAAGCACCCCGCTGCCCGTAATTCTGCATCACAACAAACCGAGATTGTAGTGGGGAACCCTGACTATATTCTATTATAGCTCCATGGGACAATAAACTAGCCAGCTGATTGCCACGTGGCTTAGCTAGCGTGACTGGTGAGGAAAGTGGTATCAAAATCACAAAATGGTAGCTCAATTTTAATTTGCCATTATTTCGGCTGCCTAACCAATTTTGCCAGGTGATTTTTTGTGACACAATGTGTTTTAGACTTTAGTTTGTGTGATTCAAAAGAAAGTCCCACGTTGAGAATCACCCTGTATAGACAGGTGTAACAAACAGATTAGTGCAAAGCTACCATCTGTAAGATTATGCGTGAACGGCTCTAAAGCCGAAGTCCAATGTAATTTTCTTGTAGAATAGGAAATAGCTAAGCTGGTTCTGATTAGAAATATAAACCAAATAAGCCGCATCAGCATATACACCGATTTGCTTACTGAGAATTCTAGGCAAATGGTTTGAACACATGACAGCTGAAGGAGCTGAATACCAGTAGACAACTAGTGTTTAACTCTTTAGTTAAACACTAAATCGGACAATTAATTTGGTTGGCTCCAAAAATATAAGCCATAACAAAAATATGCACACTTCTGACCATGAATGCCAGGAATGCTCTTAATGCTACACAAAGCGGTACATTAAAAAACAGAATTGAAAAAAAAAACTGTGCCACAATACTTCTAAAAAACACAATGTATACGTCAGAAAAGAAATTGTCAGCTGGTACAGGAGGGAATTGCAACAAGAGATTTTTGCTTATGTTATCGCTGGAAGTATTGTCAGAGAGGTCGTTGAAAGTACATATATTTCCATAAAATATAACATAACTTGATAGCTTACCTTATCTAGAATCTCAGAAAACATCGACAACTTATTAATCTCAACCAAATTTAACCATGTAATATCCAAAATCCAACGAAAAGGTTTTGGAGCTACAGCATTCAAATCAAGTGAAGCACCACCCTTAATGAAAACCATAAACTCCTCATGCGTAATGACACCATTGTGCAGATCTATTTTCATAGCCATCATTAATGTAAAAAGAGCTTTATGTCGCTCGTAGAGGCTGCGTTGAGTGAAAGCCCACACCTGCAATATACATTAAGGGCAAATCGTTCAAATAAATTATTTATTACCTCTTTTGTTAGATAAGTTAATATAATTCTAATTCGCTCGGTGGTATCTGGATTTTTATCCGATTTAGTAATCGAATTATCAAAAATAATCAGAAATTGCTTCAATGAATTTTGATACATAACATTCACATTGCTCATCTCCACTATCAAAAAGTATAGAATTGATCCTCTAGCAGCCACGGCTCTAAATTCTTCTCTTGCTATATTTATCTTTTTTTCTGTTTGTACCGAAACTGATAACTTTTGGTTTACTTCCTCTGCTGTTGTTTTAGTAATTTGTAAAACATTAATCAATTCTTCATCTTCAACTAGAGAACATTCGGAGGAGTTTAGCCTACCAAGAAGATTACTTTCCAACTCCTTCATTCTTCTTTGATTCTGCATTACGCATTCAAATAACGCTACTCTTTCTGCTTCTAAATCAGATTTTTCCATTAAAATTACTCGTCCAAGAAGCTGATCTTCTAAGCCTAGCATTGTTACTGTGAAATCAATAATAGAAGTTTTAGCACTGATCTCTGGAGAATATGGCGGATTTGGTAATTTCGTTGTAATATATAGCATAAATCCTTTCATAACATCACATTCTTTATCACCTACTATCACTTTTTCAATTGATCCAGATTTGATAAAGTTCTTTTCTAAAACATTATCAAGTACCGGATCCAGTTCTATGTCAATATCCTCAATTAATAAAGGCTTTCCTAAAGATAAACAATCTTCCAGATGTGTACGGAAATATTTATGGTTCAATGAAGTTATTTGTAGATTGTTATTGACCTCTTTACTCTTAATCCACATCTTTCCTTGATTTTGTGGATCAATTAATAAGGAGTATGATCTTGATTTTGTAACAATTAGAGCATTTTGAACAGATAACTCATCATTTGGTAAGCCTTGCAATGTCCATTCGGATAAAGTTGCACTCTCTACTAGCATATTTGTAATGTTCAAATTTACAGTAAATGGAATGCTTTTCTTATCCAGAATAGTCATCCATGTGGTAACTAGTGTAGCTCGAAATTCTTGATTGTATGGTCCACAATACGAAAGAAAACCGGTAGCTAGTAGCACGTCGCCGACTAGACGACCTAGAATCAAATGTATTGTAATCAAAAGCTTAGTATGTATATGGCATCATTTGAAAGCTCGACGTTTTTTAAATAGACAGTACTGTTAGAAGTGGTGAAAAAAAAGAACTGTCATTCTGCATGACACTTGTTATCGAACAGTACACAGTGTTATACCAGCGTGCTAGTGTATGAAACCTATGTATTAAATGGCAAACTTCTTTCTCCCGATGTTATTTCATTATCGGTTGGAATATCCTACTTCCAAGCCAAAATACCATCTTTAAAGGGGTTAATGCTTACAAGACAGCAAAAACATAATGAAGACAAGCTCTTCAAACCATGCAAAATATAAAAACCCGATGTGTTTGGAATCGGTAAAACACAAAGGGCGTTTACTTGGAAAAATTTTACGGTCTGCTTACACTTTTACTCGTGTACAATGATGCTGATCATTTAACAACTTCAACATAAGGATTATCCAGCTGAAGAAGACTTTGCAGTGTGAATGCAATGAGGGTATCCCCAACAACCCCACACAATCTATAGAGTTGGGTTATCTTAAGTAAGATAACCCAAATTTTTTTTTATAAAAAACGATCACAAAAGCTTAAAGACGTCTACATTTTTTTGCACCGAAACAGGAAAAATGACAAATAAAGCTCATTCATAAAAAACCTCGCGAAAATATAATGCAATTCGGTGATTTGTTATGGCCGCCCAAGATCAGTATTATACCAGTGTGTTACCGCATATAGCCTATGTCTTAAATGGCAAACCTTTTGTCCGTATTTTCCGTAAATATTTTAATCTTAGTCGAAATAGCCGAGTTCGAAGTCACCAAGCCAAAAAACCATCTGAAGATGAGTTAAAACGTACAACAGATCAAAATCTCGTCAAAACCATGCAAAATCTACGAAAATACGGTTGAAGGCTTAAAACCTGCATTGAAACGGGGTAGCCGCCACCTGAGTGACATAATTTTCAACTGAGTACTGTTACTCAGGAAAAAACATCTGGCTCCCATGTGTCACCCTGCATACTAAAATCACAAACCTAACTGAGCTTTGAATTCTTTACTCTGCTGTGTCCACCTAACTTTCTCGCCTCCAAGACCATTAATCAATGTTGTAGCAGTATTCATCTTTCGCAAGCAAGAGTTAGCAGCATCTGTAAGTCTTTGTTTTTCCATTACGGCTTTGTCATACTGCTCTTTAACTTCACGCAAAGATTGTTCCCTCTCTTCCAATTGCTGCTCTGCTCCCGCTAAGTCTTCCATTGCAACCTGAAATTAGCGCATTAAAAGCTACAAGCTATAAAATATAAGCCAGAAAAACCTTTAATCTTGCTTCTTGCATTGTGAGATTGGCTTTTAAAGGTAAGACCTCGCGATTGACGCTATGGAAAAAAGCCATTGCTTTAGTCCAAGACAGCAAACCGGCAACGTCACCGCAAACTCGTTTTGCAGTGTCCATGTTATAGTCTTCCATTTCGAAATAAGGCTGAAGAAATTCCACCATTTCGTTGTTTATGATGTCTTTTGGATAATTTTGAAGCTGTAGTAAAAACGTTGTCGAAGCCATCATCTACGAAAATATTTTTGTAATGTACAAGATCACAGAGAAAATGTAGCTTTGCCTTTAGTGATTCTGCCCAAGAAGGTTTAGGGCAATTGGCAGTTGTATCAGGAACTATAGGATGAAGTTTTCTTTGGAACAGTATCAATACGCAGTCCATAATGCGCATAATTAAATGTGGTGGTCTGCCCAACTTTCTTACAGTTGCTAAATAAATCAAATCAAGCTAAATTAGATTAAAAAAAAACATTCTTAAAATTAAGTGAACAAATAAAACCTAAATTATATGTGTAACGTTGAAATGCCTGGGTCGCTCGGTAGCCAGATGGCTGATAAGTCTAGCCGAAATAGTGGCGTGGGTTAGAATTCACCCAAGAGAAAGTATTTTTCTAAAAAAAAAGACATATTTTGTCTGACATAGGCGCTTGTATGTTTGTAAATATAGAGAACACAGTAGATCAAAAAGGTCGCAGTGGAATATTCCTTGTTAATCTTAAGGTTAGAAATGTTAACAAATCTATGTGTAGAAAATAACCGCAAAGCAGTATATTGGCGATGAGATCGCACTTGACATTAAACAAACACGTAAATAATGTTTAAAATGAATGGAACAGTAAAATGAGCTTTGTAATGAATATATTGAGAAAAATAGATCGGCTGAGTCCAAAAAATCTATTTTTGGCTAGAGAAAAAAACTACAAATCTCTACAGACACGTAGGTTTTGCCAGAAAAAAAACAAGACGTTATTCATTTTTATGAATAAAAATAATACAAATTCTCTTAAAAAAGTGTACAAACGTACCAATATGAGCTGGTTTTATGGTATTCAACGCCGCTTCTGCTTCTTCTAATGCTGGCTTAGCCGCTTCTAGTTTTTCCTCCGCTAACGCTTTTTCATTAGCAATAGACGACACCAAAATTTCAGCTTTTTCTTTAACTTTTTGCACCTGATTTTTCACAATCTCAGCTTGCATTGCCCTTTCTGTTACTTCTGTCAAAACTTTCTCAGCTCGCTTTGAAGCATCCGCCAACTCTTTCTCCATTGAAGCTAATTCCTTCTTCAAAACTAAGACCGACGATGATGCTTCAGCAAGTTTCTCTAAACCGGTATCCATTCGCAAAGCACCATCACTTAGCTCTTTTCTTTTATTTTTGTAAATACTTTTGTAGCCAGCAATAAAATTCAAGTATGATTTAGGAGTTACATGAGTAGCTCGACGAAATCTTTGGAAATATTCTATTGATGTTCCGGAAACAACATCTTGAATTGAACCCAAAGCCTTGACAAGCTCTTCTTTTACTTCACTGCTGCAAGCAATTTCAAATTCGGTAAGGAAATGACGAGCTACTAAAATTAAAGCATCTTTTGGCCATGGCTGGAACCAATCAATTGTGCATCCAGATATTAAAGCTGGAAATCGGAGAGCACGATTACGAAACTTTTCTCCAACGGGTGAAAAACAGAAAACAACGTGCAAATTTTGACATGTTCTATTCATAAAATACTCCATCACACTTTCAGGATTAATAGGTCTTTTTGGATTTTCTCGTTTCATTACTGGTGTCACTTCTTGTATAATTTCAGCTTGTTCATCTTTGGTAAACAAATTGGAGATGACTCCAGAAGATAAAATGTTGTTCAAATATTCTAAAAAACCTTCTTCCTTTATATCAAGATCTGTGAAAATAAATGTGGTTCCCTTCCCCTGGCAACCACAAGAACGATACAGTACTTTTAAATCTTCCAAGAAATTCGCAATATTGTAAGATCTAGTCAAGGTGATTTGAAAAGATTTATAGCCGGCAATAAACGATGATAGTTTTGTTAGTGATTGCTTGCCACTGCCGCCAACACCAACAAGCATAACATTGCCACGTGGATGTCGAATTATTCTTGAGATTTTCACTAAATGAAGCATAGCATCTGGGAAGAACACTAAATCCATTCCGGAACCTCTGACCATTTCATTAAATTGTGCCAGAAACATGTCCAGCCTTTCCCGTAATTCGTTTTCATCAGAAACAGGCTCGTATACTTTTGGAAGTTCCATGTCTGCGTCTTCACCTTCCTCCCCGGTGGGCTCTGGAGCGTCTCTAAAACAGAATTATTGAGCACGACGAGTGATCTAGTGCTTTAAAATACCGCATAAAATCAACAAATACAGGATTTGGTTCCGTTTTCTTTTTCATATCTCCTCCAAGCTCGTGTTCTACTAAATCTAGAACTTCAGTATTAAACCAATCTTTGTCTTCTTCTATGGTAAAACGATCCGAAAATACTCTTGTACATTCGTGTTTCCATAGAACCATCATACATCCTTCTGACTCAATTACAGTAGAAAGAGTACCAATCTGAAAAGTACTTATAGTAAGTACCCCAGTTCATCTACAACTTCATACCATTCCTTGCCAAATTTTTGACAAATCGCGCAACGAGAATACGTAGTGAAACTTGGCGGGAGTTGGAAGAAGCTTAGCTCTAGTATTTTTCCATAATATTCTTGTAAGTGGTATTAGTTTTTTGACAAGATTTCTCACTTCCAATGTAAATCCACGCTTTATATTGTAATGTCCTTGAGCTATAACTCCAAAAATCTTATCAATTGAAGCATCAGCTGGAAGTGGACAGTTGAACATGCAAAATTGACGTTTCAATCTTGACGGAATATCATTTCGACCGCCTCCAGGCTGTCCCATAGCGGCTACAAATTGCACATCTACAATTGTCATAAATTCACCAGGTTTTTCCAAGCTGTAAAAACCTCCCATATCCATAGCTTGCCGCACTATTTCATTAGTAATCTAAAATAAAAATATTAAAGTTAATGTAAAACTAATGGTAATTTACCCACTTGATCTCCCCAGCAATTAATTTCTGGTAAATTAATATCATCAATAAAAATAACCATCTTTTTACCATTTGGTGCTCCAAAAGTGTTCCCCATCCTTTTGTCCACATAGCTTTCGATTGTCTTTTGAAATTGATAAGGAGAAGTAGCACTAGAAAAATTGAATGCTCGATTCAAATAGACTTCTGAATTTGTATTTTTCATGTAAGATTTCATCATGACAGTTTTGGCTGTTCCTTGCTCCCCAACAACAAGAACAGCTTTTTCCTGCTTTGCTATAGTGTTAATTAGATAATTAATCCGTACGTTATCTGGAATAGGTATGAGAATGGTTGCGTATTCTGGTGTTGCAAGCTCAGGATAGACATAATTTGTTACCATAGTACTCCATAAAACCCATTCACCATCAGAATTGACCACATAATCAAACACTGTTGCGTCTTGATTCCTACGATCATTTTGGGGTAAGTCCAAAAAACATAAACTTTTCTTAAGAAATAAATCATATTTGATTCGATCCGCTGATTCAAGAAATGCACCCATTGACCAAACCAAAGCAAAAACATAAATTTTTGCCAAATGTTCCGGAGTCATTGGTTTATTTTCTTCAACTTTTTCGGTTTCTTCTGTTAAAAGATCATCATCTAAATCTCCTTGATCAGATTTCGAAGCTGAACTATCTTCTAGATTTTCATCTTGAATAGGAGTTAAACCTTCAAGCAATTGAAGCATCTGCAATGTAATATTACACTCTAGCACATCTACCACTAAATTCAAATTTTGATTTCCCCAATTGCAAAGTTCACCATAAGATTCATCAAAAAGTCGCTGGAATAATTCTTGTTCCTTTAAGCTACGCTTTTTCAGCCATCCTGTAACTACAGGTTTCCAATTTAAACCAGAACTACTCATATAAACCATTCCATTCCTAGAAACTGTAGCTGGAGACGCATTATCTATATTGTGAGGCTCAAATATAATTTTACAAGTCGGTGCCATAGAGAGCCGATCACCATTTGCTAGTGTTAAAGTTTTGTTATCGTCCAATACAGAGTTGAGATTCTCAATCCAAATACTATCGACAGGGCCATCAAGCACTAACCAAACATGCTCACCTGAACAGTTACAATATTTTTTTTTTATTAATTAATTATTAGCGACTTACCTGGCTTGAGTTTTAAAGTTTTTCGCCATAAAGCTGAGAAAATTCCATCGGTCCAGTCATTTGTCGCAACATCCAAACGACCAAACATTTGAGCAGCCGTTATAGCTTTAGGATTCATTCTCATCTCCCTAAAATATGTCAAGATCAAGTTACCGTACTACGAGCAACTTCAGTCGCAGTACTTAAGCCGACATGCAATTATACTCTACATTGAAGCATTAATAGACAGACGGAGAAAAACAACGAAAAATCGTCAATTGAGTCAACCAATCGAAAGATAATACTTTCGAAATCCTAGTTTAAAGTTATGCTATCGGATAATAAAAAGAAAGAGGTCCTAACGCCGTGGAAAACTTTATTGTGAGTAAAACAGTCTTAGTTTATTGTTTTTTTCTCGGAGGCCTAGATCTTAACATTTACTCCAACGTTAACCCAACCAATAATAGACCATAGGATAAGCTTGTACTTAGGAGGCTAAGACGGAAGCCACCAGCCGCTGCTAAACCGAGTACTGCAACCAAGCCATCCCTATTTCCAATTTAATTTCCTCTCTCTGGCGTTTATTAGTCTTCCAGCTGAGAGGAGTAATAAGTTTTTTTAAACCCAACTTAACGACAACAGTCGCATAATTTTAATAATTCTTTGATGTAGATGATAAATATGTTATCAAGAGTGTTCTAGATTTCAAATTTAAAGATGTATTAACGGGCGAAGTTTGGCAACAAAGCAAACAATAGAGTAAAAACATACTAAAGACACATCAATGGCAAATTACTTTTTAATTAAGCAAATAGTAATGTGCACCGCATCAATGATGGATGATTTTATCCTTATGGAAAATAATGCTAAACTACACACTGCTAAACTAGTAAAAGAATATTTTCATCGAGTGGGTGTTCAGGCTATAGATTGGCCAACAAGAGACCCAGACCTAAATCATATAGATTATTTGTAGGACAATATTAAAAAGAGTTAAAGTTGTTATTGGGCAAATAGTAATGTGGACCGCATCTAAAATATCTTTTATAGTCATATCCGACTTAAAAACTGCTTTTGCGTTGTAATTCAAATAAGTTACCTGTGAAAATTTCCCATTTGCGTCAAAGCTTTCATCAAAGTTTGTATGCATGTTGTTTTACCAGCGCCAGTTGGTCCAAGTGTCATAATACCATGTCTCACGCGTTGAGTTTCATAGAGCTAAAACGTAAAAAAATAATCAATACTCAACAATAAAGGGTATAAAAGGATTTTGTGTGCATTCCTCTAACGTAAAGAGGTTGTCAATCAAGACAGCTTGTGGTAACCATGTTGTTTTGGCGACGCGTTGTTCATTGATGCTAAATCACAATAGCATGTTAAATACATCTAAATAATAATAGACGACCAGGCACATGTTTGAGTAAATTGTTATGTTGGTAAGTAGATTTGCCGCATATAGAATGCTTCAAATTCATTTGAGATAATGCACCAAGTATCAATGCTTCCACAAAAAGTTACTGTTTGCTGCAAATTTTGAACCATTTCGTTGAGACCAACAGCGTCAACAGCAAGCGCTAAAGAATAAAAATAACCACTTTCTTTCTAAATTAAATAATATAACAAATGGTTCCAGCAAAACGACGTTACGTGCCACACAATAAACGTCACAATAAGCATTCTGCATAAACAATTTGAAAGTATGCATATATCTCGTAAAAGCAACGTAAATTAGCCACCAAAATCTAGTGATTTGAGCGCGCTAGATCTTTCTGGAAACATTTTTAGAAGTCTTCCAATAAGCAGTCACCTACCTATGTTTCCTAAGTCAACATAATCCATGTTCAGCTGGATCTATACGGCAAAATCTTTAAAAACTGATCACAGTGATACAATTCATTTGGATGCTGTGTGCAAATGCGACTATTTGCTAACACATCAAACATAAATTGTTTTATTGCATCTTAACATCGACTCGTCTTATCGTCGTAATTAAAAGAACCCTTATAAAAGTAAAAACAAAATAATACCTGAATCAATTTCAAGCCCCAAGATGGATGATTGATCAATCCCGCCTCTTCAACTTGTGTATTAATAGCATCTTCCAATTCAATATACGTGGTTTTCTCTAAAACTTGATTTGGAAATAGATCTGCTACTAGAGAAATAAATAGAGGCTCATCTTCATCTATGAGTTTTGATAGATTCATGTCACGCAAAACTCTCATGACAATAGTACTTTCAGTATCTTTATTGTTGACTCTTTTAGCAGCTCCTAATGTTCTGAGTACCGAAAGTATGTTACGTAAACCAAAATCATAGTGAACTTGTTTGGTAAGCTGCTCTTCACATAGTTTATAAAGGGTATAGAATTTTCTGGCAAGTGTAATGTTCTCCAAAAATCCACAACTAGCTAGTTTGACTCGAATGATAATTTGACGGTCTGGTACCATCATTGCAACGGTACGAAACTGAATTTTTAAATTTTCTGGCAACTCTTTTCTACCAGCATATCCAGGATTCTAAAAAAAAGCATAAGTAAGCTATTGGCTCAAATTTTTTTGCTACCAGTAACCATAGTAATAAAGATTCCAAATTCCGGACACAATTCCACCATATCTCCATCGGTAAATTGAAAATTTTTTCTTTTCTCTTTCTTACTAGTTAATACCACAGCAACTTGTTGTGCTGCCACTGACAGTACAGGAAGTTCAATTCTATTAAACTCATCAAAACAACCCCATGATCCAGATTGAGCTAAGCCTTTATAAATTCTTCCAAGGCCTCGATAATCCATTTGATCAGAGCAATTAAAAACTACAACGTATTTAGCAAGAGTTTTCCCCATATCTTTGACAGTTTCAGTTTTTCCTGTTCCGGCAGGGCCACATGGTGCCCCTCCCATGCTCATTGCAAGTGCTTGTGCCAGAGTAATATAGCATCTATCGGTAAGTGGTGTGATCACCAAACGATCAGTGCATCCCAAATACTCATTTTGATAGGAAAAAGAAACATCAGTTATGATAATCAATGTTTTATCTTGTTCTTCTTTAAAATAAAATCTACATTGCTTAAGCCATTCGAAATCATTTACATGACGCACATTTAAACGACACTAAAAAAAACATTGCTAGACAAGCTATAAAGAGTAAGAAAGCTATACCAAGATGTCAAAAATATCTCGCTGATGCACATGGATTGTAATTAAGGTCTCAAACTTTGTTCGCTCAATTTTTGTTAAATCTCTTGTTGTTTGATCTATAAGAGTGTTGAGCAACTCTAGAAACTTATTGTTTGTGTCGGCCATAACTTTTTTGTCGTGACGAGCTTGCATCAGCGAAAGCTCGGCATCTCGAGTCCAAATCATTTGAAGGCCAAGAAGACCAATCTAAAATGTAACTATACATAATAACGGTGTAATTTTAATTTTTTCTTGAAAACCAGTTATCGCAGCGATTCTCGAACGAGGATTTAGGTGTATTGTCAATTATTGAAAATTAGTAGTCTATCTATGCAAGATTTTACTAAAATTTGTAAAAATTGAATTGGTAGACAGGTATATGTAATGAAGTAAGAATTTCTACAATATGTTCGACGGTTGGTCAGTTTGCCTTGGAGGAACAAATCCCTAATATTACAAATTGATAGGCACTAGTAACTCCCGTTCCAAAATTGGGATGATCCATTTGAATATTTTTTTAAGTGAGACTAATAGAGATAATACGCTAACAAAAAAATCTTAGAAAAGACAAAAACTCTTTAACCTATAACTGTTCCTCTTACCTGTGCAGGCATTTTTTCGAGAAACATCAACAACTGAAAATTCGCATCATTAATCATTCCATTTGCCTGCCGAATTATAGAATGTAGCGAAGCTTGAGACGTGACCAAAAGTTGCGTCAACCAAGTTTCAACACTACCTTCAGCTCTTACTGCTTTCTCCAACTGGATTAGCTCTCCTTCAGATGATATAACAGCTGTTATCTTATTATACTCAATATCATGAAATTTCACCCATCTCGTATTATCAAATATAGACAAAAGATGGTTTTGAATAGTATGAGAATCTGATGCTTGCCCTAAAATTTCTAGCAAAGCTGGATCTGATACAAAAAAAAATCTCGGAAACATCATTCGCTTTCGCTCCAAATAACCGCTCAATGACTTCTGGCATAGTTCCAGCTGTTCTTGTAAATGTGGAAGAAGCTGCTTTAGAAGATCATCTCCGACGCAACAAGCGACAACACCAGGTGTTTCATGTGCTCTTTGCATGATTTTTTGCCAAGATTTATCTATTTTGGAAAAACGTTTTGCTTCTTTGGGAAGCTGCTTGGCAATATCACCGCCTACAAAAACAGCTTCTAGATACACCCACATGTTTTGCACTAAAAGCCAGCGTTCAAGTATTTCATTTGTGTTTGACAAGTCGTGAACCCATTGTTGAATTTGTTTTTTGAAAGGAGCGTTATACCTAAAAATTAAAAGATCAAATTTTTTTTAATAGGTAGTATTGGAGTTACCTGTTGGAGAGAAGAGATCCCAACACCATTAAACTGTCTTCTAATTGACCAATTGTTTCAGCTGTAGTGTCACCTCTTAATAGAAGCTCTCCTCTATTGTTGAAAGTCATGAAAGTAAGTTCGTGTACTGACCATTCATTTGTTACTTGACGTAGTTTAGCTTCAATATCTTTTTCTTTCATTGCCGAAATACAAATATCCTAAAAAATAAAAAATATACTTATTCATTATTTCATAATCTAAACTAATTTAACTAACATAAATGGTATACGATTTTGTCATAAAATAAATTCTTCTTTTTCGATAAAAAAACCACTGTTTAGCTTACTTACAATAAGAGAGGTAAATAATACTAATAATAAACTCCATCGCAGTTAAAAATTACGTTTAAACTTGGGGCCTTATGCTGTGACAGAATGTATGTCTCGCTAGTGAGATTCACATAGATTAAGGCATATTGGTATATATAGATATGGAAAAACGAGTCCAGTCAAGAATGTATTGAAGACTTAAATGTATTGAAGAAAGCTTGCGGTGAGTGTAGGCCTAATCCATTATAATTGTATTTAAGAAGACGCATGTTTGATAAGAAGGGTGTGAAACAATTATTGTATATTAAAAACACCCACCCTCAAGTGAGCGCGCAGTAATCGATGCTTTATCTTGCAAACTAACGAGTACGATTATTCTTAGATTGGGCTTATTATCCACGTTGGATGCGCAGTGGTACAGCGGAAGATAAAAGCGTCTGTGTTCCTTAGCAAAGGTACAATTTGGCTTCACCTATTGGCGTAAGATTTTTATAATCAACAGTTCGCGCATCTAAGGATGACCCAGATGCACCTTTCTAAGATTATTCGAGCTCTATATCTTATTGCGTCAGAACTTATCGAGTTTGTGTTAAAATTGTTTTCATTGTTCTTATTCTATTTATGATGTTCAAAACTGCGTTTGTGGTGTGCAATAAAACAATCTAGACTTTATTAAAATCAAAATCTTTGAGCTATACAAGTTCCAATACTTCAAACTCACACACATTATTCATAAATAATACCGTTTACCGTTCAACAATAATTATTGCATTCGATGTTGTCAAAACTATAATTACTGCTAGTTTTATTTCTTGTAATTTAAGTTTATCTTAAATTTTAAATTTGTCAACAAAGCAACCTGCCCTAATTACTAAAGTTGATTCAAAATCTAGGAATAAAATCGTCTGGATATATACTCACTTCAATATCTTCTTTATGCTGCAGCAATGGCGCCTCTAAAATATTTTTCAAACAGAACCCTTCGCTTTCAAACTCAAAAATATGATTCAAAGAATCCATAATCCTCTGCCAATGCCTGGGCTTCATTGCTTTGTTGGCCATAAGCTCTAATAAAGGACACATATCATTAAAATCATCAATGGTTTTTTTTAGTGCAAAGAAAGCGGGCCATTCCTTTAGTCCTTTAGGAAGTTTTCTACACCGATTTTGGAATTCCATCAGCTCATTATTAATCTCTTCTATATTGACCTCTCCCCATGGAATATCATAGTAGCTTGTTACTCTATCTATAACATCATTGTAAAGTTTATATAACTTCTGAAGCAGATTTAGTTCTTTTCTAATTTGCGCCAAATCGGGATAGTCAGTAGTTGGCAGTCCAAATAGTTCTTCACCGCTTTGATAAGTTTGCAGTTTTCGCCACATCCCGTCAAAGCGGTTCTACAAATTTCTGATAAAAGAAAATCGAAATTAAACAAATTAAACAATACTTGGAATAAAATCAGACGATCTGAAGCTTCTCTTGGCGTTAGACCAGGTTGCATGGGTCCAGCTGTTCGATATTCATTACAATAATCAAGTTTATCTTGTCGAAACTTCTCTAGATTAGTTTTAAGATCCAATTGGAATTGAGGCTGCATGTCTAGAAGGTTGACATGAACTTTTTGGGCTCCTTCAAGAAGACGATTCCAGGTGTACCGTAAGTTATCGACTTGTTCCAATATTTCGCGTTCAATTACTACTTCATACCGATTGAGCACGTTGAAAGCATCCTAAACTCACACACTTAAAATTATATAAAAAAGTATTTGTAAACTTCACCTCAATAGGATCAATTCTAAGCTCCATATCAACCTCTTGTTCTCGAATTTTTTTTAAAGTATCCATTATAAGACGGACATCATCCAAATCTCGTATCGTACGTTCCAACTTGCGTTCCATTTCGCTGATCACCGCATAAACATAGTCCATTTCACGTCTGTACTTCTTCTTCATAGCTTGTCCAATCCGATGTGTGCACGATTTGATTTCAGTAGTTAAACCAAATTTAAGTCTCTCAGTTGAAATAGCAAGACAATTAGATATAATAAAAATGTCTGGTTCTGTAATCAGTCGTTCATTCAGCTCTTCATGGCGTCTTAGTGATGTTTCAAATTCTGCTAGACAACAGTTTAGGAGTTCTCGTTGCGTTTTTTCACTGCGCCATAGAATGTTGTAAGGTCTCCATCTAGATATAAATTGGGTCATTTCCTTAAAAAAATAGACAAGTTTAAAATAAAAAGTATACAAATCTCAAAACTATAAAAAGTTATAAACATAATGTAGGCTTTGAAGCGATAATGTAGTCCTTTAGACATTTCAATAGCAATATTTCCATATTCCTACCAAAAGCTCCTAAGAGAAAGAACTAATTTTAAAACTAATATCTCAGCAATAACAGTAACCGCTAAGTGCAGAACAAACAATAAATATTGTATTTCTAAAACCTTTGTAAACTCTTATTACCTGCTTCATATCTTGTACACACGTGGTCAACAGCGACAACATCTTCATGACTTCTTTATTTTCCATAACAAAATTGTGAAAATTTCTTTGTTGAAAAGGAAACATTGGTTTCTCCTCAGTAGCGAGTCGATAAAACTTTCTTCTTCTTGCTCTAAAATCCTCTTCTTTCGACTTTGAAGTTAGACCCTTGACCGGTTTCTGGCTCATTCGGGAACGTGTTACAATATCCATTAAATTTGATTTAGAACCAGCTAACTTGTTCCACTTGGACTTTTTTGGAGCTGGTGTCTTGCAGGCCAAAGTTACAAAGCCGCATGCCAGGAAGTGTTGAGATTTGTTGTGTGGGTGAATTTGGGCAGTGTTCAGAGTGATTGGCGTGTATACATTCGTAAACAATGACATAGAGATAAATATATACAGTGATTTTGGTGTTTGTGTTAACAGTTAAGTGTGATGAAAGTGATTTTGTTTTTTTTTGAAAAAAGAAGAAAAGAAAGATAAAGAAAATTAATGTCATATAACATTTTATAAACAGTTGTAAAAGTTTTCATGCGCTATGCCTATACAAAAACTTTCTACTTACTTGTTTTTTCTTAAAACTTGTACAACTGTCTCCCGTTTGCTTTATTATAAACAGTCTAGTTATTTGTTATTAACAATTTTTCTAAACAAAAACATAAAATATGTAAATCCGGAACAGACAGGATTAACTAAAACTAGTTCATAAAAAAATTTTAAACAGTATCTCATATGGTGTTCAGTATGTCATTAGTTATATCATGCACACCGTGCAAGATGTACTTGTTGATTTTTTGTTAATAATCTTATGATATAGCGAATTAATAATTTGTTTTCACCAAATTTCTTTAGAGTTAATAATACGGTTAGGTCAAGCGAGATAATAATTATCTCGCTTAAAAAAAATCATCCTATGTTCTGTTGCTGTATTCTTTTTAAGGAAAAACTTATGTTCTGTTTGTAATTTTTTTTATTTTATCTTTTAGAATGTATTCCATCAAGTCAATAAAATGATTAAATGACATTTTTTATCACTCTTGCCAGAACTTCGGGCAACAAGTTCTGGCATTCCTAGCAAATATTTTCTTTAAGAGCTTCAAGAGTCTGAAGCTTGCTGACGTAAGCCCCCGACGTCAAAAAAAACTCAAAAAAAAAACTGTTCATTTGAGTGATGTGGCCGGTGTGAACACCCCACGCAGTTACTTGAGCGGATGTAATAGCTCGTCGTGAGTGATTCACAAACTTTCGGTGACTTAGAAACAAGTATTTTGTTTGTTCACGTAACGGCTAAGATAGTAAAGATGTAGAATGGCTTGACCGTAGGCGCGTTTAGCGGTCAACAGCGCTGATGCACTGTCTGCATTTTTTAAGACAACATCTTCAAATCTTTCACCAAAACTCTGCGTAGAGCCCGACGGCTAATGCTAAATTGCACGTCGTCTGGTTACTGTTCCTGGTTTCTCTCCGACATCTTGGACAACAGCAACAATATTCTCACCAGAACGACTACTCCGAAGCCGCCCAGCCCTGCAAAAATCTCGTGTTGCCCGACTTTCTTCAAGACGAGTGGCCAAACGCCGCAGTGTTTGTCCAATTAGTGTCAAACGACCAGGAAATCTGAGACGAAATTTACCATACAACTGACAAAATTTACAACCAACGAATTGTTGCGTAAAAAAATGAAAACAATTATTCCACGTTCTTGCCGAGTAAAACGATTTACGGCTTGTCGATTTGGAGTTTGTTTACATCACAAATATTCAAACCGTGAATTCATGTTGCGATACCCCAAATTTTCTACACGAAAACTCCCCTTTTGATTAAATCTTCAAAATGATCTAACCGCACAATTCCCTCTCTGTGTATTTTCCCAACGTTTGATAATTTTTAAGTGTTCATTTAAATTAGTTAAGATGGCTTAACCAAAGATGGCTTAACTATTTGCTTGCCAGTCTGTTCCGCTTCTCATATTTTTGCTTTCTGAAATTATCTATAGATAAAAAGCTTTTTGACCTTGATAAGTTTGAACACCAAAGAATTAGTGCTTATATACATTGAGAAAAAGCAACATTAACATGAATAAACATAAATAAACAAAAACAAGTTTTACCAATATTTTTCCTCCTGTCCATTGTCCTACACCTTTTGATACAGATGTGACGTTTTTGCCTGCTAGATTCAATACATCTTGAATTTCATCTAAATTTGGTTGAACTCCCACTTTTGGTATGAGAAGAACGGAGTTCAAAATAAAAACTGGTGTTCTATCCGCTAAACCTAAAAATTTTTAATTCCGTTTTTGACAAAACAAAATATGAGAAGTATTTTTACATTCGATAGAAAATCGTCTTCGCAGAGATTCTAGAGACTGTTTCGTTACACGCACAAGAACATCGACCACTTTTCTGCTGTAATATTTTCTCATTTCTGATACAGCACCTTTAACCATATCCTGCATAGCTTTTGACATCCCTCCGCTAAGAAGAAGATGTGGTTTTTCAAAACATTCCCAGACAAGACTCCAGTCCGACTGCTGTTGGCTTGAGGAGCTTTCTGCTGCTTCAGCTAATTTATCAGTATCATCTTTAAAAAACGTTACCTCACTTTTATGTCAAGAAACAAAAGTACACTTACCATCTTCAAAATATCCATCTGCATTTTGGGATGGACAGTCAATCCGTGTTCTACGCACCAAACATAAAATTTCTTCAACAGCTTCTTCTACCATTAAACTTTTTCGGTGCAATTCTGTTGCTGCTGATCTGCAAACTTCATCCATTTTTTCACAAAAATCATCCACTGTCCATGGTTGTTCATCTATTTCTGGCAGAGAATGAAGCTGAACTGTTTGCATCACTGATAATACTTCCAATACCCGATTGACGTAGACATCGTGAATCCGAGCAGTCTACAATTGATCTCACATAGTAAACAAATTATTGTAAGAAATATCAGTACCAAAACTTTAAATTTCTTAATTGCATCATTTGCCCGATCAACAAACTCCTTCCAATTAGAAGAAACCCAAGTGAGCTCGTTTAAACCAGCAGCAATTATATCTGTAAGCTTAATCAAATGTGGTACGAATAGAGGGCGTACTTCCAACTTTACAGTTCCGACAACAATCAAAAAATCTTCAATGAGAAATTTAAGATGGTCTTTAATGGAGTTGAAGTGATCTTGTTTGGAATATAAAGTTAGACAAATCATGGGAACGGGCAAATCCATTTTAATCATAAGATCAGTTTCACGAATCAAAAGAGGTATCGATGGGTGGAGATTTACTCTTAGACGTTGTTGTTCAGGGCACACAGCAAGTAGATGACGTTTTAAACACGCATCAACATCGCAGATCTGTAATGAGAAAAGGTCAATTCTACAAAAAATGTAATTTAAACTAGAACATCAAAAATCATATTGGTACAGCTGTAAGTTTGCAATCTTGGTTCATATTCGTTAGCCTTGCCACAATTCAAAAATATTTTTCAAAAAGAAATTAAAATATATGAGATATTATAATTTTTTTATTTGCATCTTTCCCAGAAGAGAGATTATGATAGTTCAAATACTAACACTTTTTGTAGGTTGATGTTGGTTATGGTACAAAAAATTGTAACAATTTAAAATTCTTTCAACAAATACCCGTTATATTCGGCGCTAGAACGTACACCATTTTCCTCTGCGTCATTATTCACTCAGTTTGATAAAATCAATTTAAAGATCGCAGCGTACATTATTTCCCTAATTTTCCGTTGATACAACCCTCGAATAATTGAGAGTAGGAGTAGAAGAATTCTGCGGTGTTTAATTTTACAAGTCATTCTCCCTTGGGTACTTTTAGAAACCAAAAAGTCTTAAAAGTCCGTCTCCAACGATAGGTCATTTAGATACTAGAATCACACAGGTATTTTTATAATTGAAGAGTGAATTGATGTGAGTTGTATGTAAAAAAGAGGCGGTGACTAAAAACTGTATTAACCAGTCTGCTTCAATTTTATAATTTATAATTGTATTAATAATTTTCTTTTGCTTATAATTCATTGTAAGTCCATTTTGATTCATTTTGAATATATTTAATTTTGAAAATACAACAATAGTTTAATTTATACTCAACTTCTTCTGCTGCTTCTTGAATTCAGCCCTCAGTAGCTGTTAAGAGTCAAGCCTTGGTGTTTCCTAGCTGGTCGAGTGGTGCAAATAGACCCCATCTTGCTCTAATTACGGAACCCTTGCCTCTCTGGTTGAAGATCTAGTCAGGCATTGAAAATGTGAGCAACAAAGTAACTAAGACTAGGCTCCCATTAATCTACCACCCCTCACTTAATTTTATTGCAACGCCCTTATCTGGAATATACTGCCAGCTTGGAGGAAGACAGATAGCAAAGGGTAGTAAAACAACGCTGCAAGATCGTTGTTTAAAGGCTTCAATTCCCTGCCTTGGCAAAAGTCAAGCTCGCGCAACAAAAATTAGTAGGAAACGCATTTCCCGCATTATGATATCTCTAGTCTCTACTTTTTCATCTGCGCTCTTCACAGTTACTAAGGGTTGTAATAGCGCAAATCTTGGTGTAAATTTAAAGAAAGAAAACAATTACACTTGATAAAAACAAAATTATTTATTTGTTACCAAACCTAATTATACCTATTCAAACAAAAAGTAAAACAAGCAACATAACAAAAATTCAGTTTAAATGTTACAGCGTTCCATTCATTCCGAAGTAACGTCCTCAAACGTAACCCTGAACTACAAAAAAAAGCATAACGGCAAAAAATACTTCAACTATTATAGGTGATTTCCAAATTTCATAGTTTAAGCCTAAGACAAAAATAATTAACTTAAAAATCTTACATGTTGATTCATCCAGATGGCGACCATATCAGTCTCATAAGATTTTAAAGTTGTTTCTGCACCTCTATGTCTTCGAGATAATTCTGCAGTTGCTGGCAAATTTTTCAAAATATGATGCGTGGTAATTGAAGATAACAATTCGTCTAAATGGCATAGTAAGGATCTAGCCCATTTGATGCGACCTAAGCACACAAAACAATGTTTGTCATATGTAAAATATTCATGGTAACAGATGGAACAAAATTTTTAAAACTTTTTTCCTATCACCCACCCTTTTTGATTCATTTTATTTTCTCCTGCGCTATTCTTTTTTTTTCACTGTCTATTTTTCTATTCTTTCCTACCATCAGCTTTCTTCATCCCAAACATTTTCTTCGTTTTTTATTCACCTCCTTGTTCCACCAATATACAGCTCTTCTTCTCTCTTCTTTTTCTCAAACGCCTCCTGACATACTTCCTGCAACCGTTCGGCACATTCTGTCACGTTCTTTCTTATTATGCCTTTTACTTTAATTTACCTTTTTCACCTACCCTCAACCCTTTCCGTTTTTGCTCCCAATTTCATACAAGATACACACGTAATCGCTCAGATTTTCCTCATTCTTTACTTTCCATTCACTCACATCTGGCACGATACATAACTTGTCCCCATAGTAACATTTATGTGGGACTCTTGTGTGTCTCTTACAACGTAGGCTGACTCTCCACGTTTAAAACAGTCAGATCTCTTCCACTAGCTTATTCTTCCACCATCCATTCTCTTCTATCATTTACAATTGGGGATCCCCAGCAAGGTGATATTGCTTTTAGGTGTCCTCCCACTATCACTCTTTTTTTTGTTCCTCCACGCTCCTCAGCAGCCCCCAAACTTCTCTAAGAACGCAATAGCGGAAACGTAGCATGAATACAACGCCCATCCATCAAATCTCATCCATACAAAGCCTTTTTCTCCGCCATACTTCAAACACCGAATCTTTCCACTGCACATCTTCACTGCCATGTTCTTTAATTTGTCCAGCATCCAGCCACTTCCGTCTTCACACACTCTTTCAGCATTCTGTTCAGAACTTAGAATCATGTTCACTCCCTCATCTACAGCAATCTTCCATACCGCATCTATTGATAGTGAACTTCTATTATTGTTTACTTGGAGCATTTTCACCATACTCTTTTTTTCATCTCGCTGATTTTCTTACCATTTTCTTTCTCTCACTGCTCTTTTTCTTTCTTTACTTCTTTTTTATAAATAGAGTCCGCTCTGTAAGCTTCCACTTCGCACACACAACAACCCACTTTTTCCTCCTTGCATTCCGTTGCCAGATGCCCTTTTTTCCACATCTCAAACACTTATCTCTTGCTTCTCTCTTACATTCTTCAGCTACGTGCCCAAAATGCAAGCATTTAAAGCACCTTTTGGGCATTGAGTTTATTTCCACTCAAAAGCTCACCCATCCTACTTTTATTTTGCCCATTTTATTTGCAAGCTCAAACTAGAAATCAATTATGAACCAGCTCCTATACATATAAATTTTTAGAAATTGACGTCGATTCTTGTGCAGGACCTCTAAACCAAATTGCGTTTTTCTGAACAATTTGGACTGTTCAGGGTCTGTTAGGTTTAATTTAATTTGTTCCAACTGTTAAAAGCAATTTGTATTGTGAATAGTCAAAATAAGCCAATTATTGGATATAGATATTGTAAACCTACCTGCTATTGGTGGAAACATAATCGGAACCGGAGGATCATCTTTCTGCTTTTTATACATTTTAATAATCCTATCAACTTCTTTTTCGCAGTATTTTAAAATTCTATCATATTTATCATCCATTCTAGTCAATGGAATTTTCTCACTAACTTTTTCAAATCGTGTCAAAAATCGAATGCCTTGCGGCGTTTCCCATACACTGTCAAAATTCTTTTCGATGATATTCCCAACACTTTCTTTTAACTCGTCGGTTTGTGTGAGGAATGTGCGAAAATCGATATTAAATTCGGCGTTGCGTTGATCCAAATAATCATAGGTTTTGTTCATTACTATTGCCTTGATTTCATTGAAGCTTTGCATGGCTTCTTCCAACGCTTAAATAAATCAGACAAAAAAAGTTCACAAATATTATTTATTTATTATTTATTTATTTACTTAACTCCAATCGACAATATACATCAGTATTAATACATTAAATTATAAAATTAAATTATATATTTTAATATTCGAAGAAATCTCGCCCAATTTTCGGGCGCAAGAGTTAAATTCTCATTTATTTATTTATTCCTAGTAACAAAATAGCAAAGAAGAGATAACAAAATAAAGAAAAAAAGAAATTAACAGTATCATTAAAAATATTGCAAATATGTAATAAAAATTAACTTATTTTCAATTAAGAAATGCATTTTAATTGCTGATAATATTTAACTTTTGTTCTGCAAAGAGCAGAGCAATGAAATCACTTTTGCAACGTCTTAAAGAGATTTTTTCTCAAAACAGCCACACTATAATATCAAATGACAACGGTCTTCCAGTTAACATAAACATTGACAAAATGTACAAAATAAGAAACAGGTAAATAAATAAAAACTCAATCTTGTGTTACAGATTAACTGAACTTAATTTATGATTTTATGATAGTAATACAATGAATGCAAAATATATATTAAATTTACTTTATCAAAATAATAACACTAAACAAATTTTTAAATTCAAAAATTAGGTAAGTATATCAAACACGACTAAATTCAACTATGTACATACAATAATGTACATTTTGTGCAGCATATTTATATAATATACTGACTCTGACTGGATCGGCAGAATAATCTAGAATGATGCAGTGAGACCAATCGATTTGACGTTTTTTTTTAATTAGGTCTTTTGATCATTTGTTATTTGTTGTGTATTTAAGTAGCTTGATATATTTTCTCGAGTTTACACGATAGTAGTTTATGTAACAAACATAAAATGATGCACATTTTGCACGATTTTGGGCGAGTGTTGCAATTCAAACGAGTGCAAAATTGCTATTTTGTGCGAGTTGTAGACTATATTTTTTCTACAACAACGACAATTATAAAAACAAATATGTATGCAGATATTGGATATGCTGGTCCATGAAAATACAAAATTATTTATTCATTAGTAGAGCGTGGAGAGCAGTGTTCAACCAATTAATAAGAAGAATTATAAAATAACTTACGTATTTTATTTATAATTAACTAGCTGACCCGGCGAACTTTGTACCGCCTAACAGTCAATGAATGTCGTGTTACTTTTTAGCGGAACTAATTTAGGCTTTGATGAACGTAAAACAATGATACAAAATAATATATTTATATAGATAGAAACAAAAAATAATTTTATTATGATGAATGATGATGAAAACATACATACAGAATGAGAATAAAAATAAAAAAAAATAAAAAATAATAATTAAGTACTTCAAGCATGTCAGAAAAAAATGATTGAAAACTATGTTGTGCAGATTGAATTGAAAAAAATATAAAACTCGGATTAATTCATTAATAGGATTTTCATTCAAGCACTTTGTGGTAAACGACATTCTTTGTTTTTTGATCAAGCGCAAGAACAAATAAAGCGGATGGTTTGCCGACACGTGAGCATGCCACGTACAATTGACCATGAGAAAAACATGCATTTTCTAGATTGAGGCCACAAATAGTCAAGGATTGGCCCTGTGATTTGTTGATCGTCATGGCGAAGGCAAGACGAATCTGAAATTGAATTCGTTTAAACTCAAAGGGCATATCCGTTGGTATCATCGAAATCCTTGGAATAAGAACTTCCTCATCTTTAAATTTTCCTTTAAGTATCGACGCGTGCAATTTCTCGCAGATAATTGACTCGCGACATTCCGTTGCCTAATTGCATTACGGCTTCGCTGGGAAAGATTAGATCTTCTAGGACGCGGCATTGTTATTAAAATGTGCACTCGCATAAAACCCCCAAATATAATAACAGTGCCTGAACTTTCGAGACATAGACAATAGCTCAAAGAGTATATAACCACTACGTATAAATAGCTTATCAAAAAAAATCATAGACAACCTATAAAAAGACATTTACACTTTTGTTAACCTGTAGATTTTTTTTCCTTAATCTTATAACCTTTACCAACTGATTTTTTATTCCCTAAATTCCGTTCCTTTCCGATGATTTTATGTTTTTACTGTAGAATAAATCTTAGGTATTATTTTCGGGAATTAAAAACAAATATAACAGTACCTGAACTTTGTAGACATTTTACAAAAAATAAATTTCTGAATGCACACATGATGTCTTCAGAAAAAAATAAAGTTGTGGCTTAAAGGTTTCAGCAACCAGGCCATAAGCTCAAAAAAAATAGTTGTTACACTATTTGACAGGATTGGACAACAAATGTTTGACATGTAATAAACAAATCAGCATCTATTGAAATGATTAAGTATTCATTACACATATCGAGTTTTCATTGTTTTTAAGATGTATTCTGCTATTCGGGACGGAAACAAATCCAACAAATCAAAAACCATGGCAATCGGTCCAGCCGTTCTCGAGTTATGTGTTGTAACAAACACGACTTTCTTTTATATATATATAGATAATCTGTAATTAACTGGTGACATTTGTCGTTCGGCGTTATATTCTCTAAGCCCCCTTAGTTTTTGTTATCAAAAATAGCAGACCGAACACAAAATATTTCATATTGCATTAAATTTGCTGTCTAACAACTTGTGCAAAATAAAATTTAGGACAAAATGTAGCTTCTTATGATTCAGTTTACACTCTTGATATGAACATTTTTTGATGTTGTCGTAGGAAAAATAAATTTCCGGTCGCAAGCACAATAATACTCGATAACCAATATACATGTCAATTTTTTTTCATTGCTGACATTCTACATTTTTAAAATCTATAATAAAAACTAAAAATTTGAAAAAAACCGACTTCAATATGATTAATAATTATTTTATTTATTTAATAATTGATTAAATAATAAAATAAATAGGCTATTATTTAATTATATAGAAATACTTTTTTAGTTTTCTCCAAATATTTATTTATTTAATTATTTAGCAGTTCCAAGTCTTAAGGTAAAACCGAGCGTATGGATACAATAGAATTTATAATTTATATGTGAATTATTTATGAAGAGAGAAAGATGGAAAAAGTTTTGTTGTTGCCGTTGTTAATAATAATGTGTTGTTTTATGCCTTGATTACAGGAAAAATATGAATTCAGTGCTGACTACCTGGATTTGGAACAGTAATGAGTAAAGTTTTATTGATAAATTATAATATAATCGGTGCCATAAATATGTATTGAATATGTTAATATGAAAGATCCATAGCAGAAGCTATAGTTCAATACCTAGAGTACGGTCTATGTGGCGTTGCATCTCAGACTGTGCGGCCGTAATGAGCCCTAGCGCCACCGTCCAGGTTGCTCTCAAACTAGGTATCAAAACATAATTGAGAACACAAGGCTACAAAAAGGGGTGAAAATTATGAGAAATAGAGTGGTTGTCAAAGTCCAATAAACCTAGTGATGTCTTCCATTAGTAGTTCGAAAGAAAGCGAATTCCGCGAGGGGGAGAAAAGCCTTCAGTGGGTTACTTTACAGGTATTATTGACAGGTACATTATGTGTAAATATGTTTCATGTGTCGCCAATCGATCCGTCTGACCGTCGAACGTTTCTCTGACAATGAGTATAAAGGAGTGACTTGAAGTAGATTGTTAATTATAATGTAGCTGGCTGTTGCTATTCTGTATACTGTTTTTAAGTGAATATTTAATGCTAATAATCGTAGAACATTTATTATGGAGAAGTATATTTGATAGTATGATTGACAAATGTCAAACAAACGTCAAAACTCGTCTAACAATATATTTTATGTTTCTGCGTATAAACAAATCAAAAATGAACATACGTTTAAAATTTTATAGCAAAAGTAGGTAGATCTAAATCATTTATGAGGACACTGCATTATAACTTCATGTAAATCTATATACCTACAAAATGGTTGTAAATTTAATTGAAAAAAACTAATTTAACAAAATACTGTTTATTAATTAAATTTACGTACAAAAAACTATTGCAAATTTTTGAAAAACAACAAATCACGGCCTTAGTTTTAGTTCATATCCTTCCGTAAAAAGATGGACCAATTTTTTGTATTTATATTTGCAGCAATATAAATAATTTTATTCCATTCCAGTAGCCACTGCATATACAATAAAAATCAAACTTACATTTGTAATTCGCTGCATTTTTTCCATTTTACTGATTGTAAATTATCCCTATTGCACAAATCACACACTTAAATAAATATTTACTAAATAAATAATAAATTGAAGCTGTTTGTTAATCAAGTTAATCTCTTTCAGGGCGGTGAGTTTTGTGATGGTGAGAGTCTCAGGAACTAAAAGTGTGGGTGAATCCCCGAACTAGGCAAAGAATTTGGCTTTAGCCTATAGGCAGCACAATATACAATGCAGTGTAAGCATATAGAGCTTTTCAGAATGATTGACATATCAGTTGGTCATAAAACATTAAATTTATTATGAAGCAATAATAGAAAAGAGTTAGAATTCCCACTGCAATTTGCGTTTGTTGTGATGCAGAATTACGGGGAGCGGGGTGCTGCAGCGGTTTGTGGGGGCCGACAATTAGATTGTAACTGGTGCGATAAAAGGAACAAAAGCAAATATTGTTAAATAACTAATTGAAAAATTGCGATAAAAATTTTTTATTCGAGGAGTATTGTTTATTAGTCTTCTATCTTGTTCGCGCCTGATGTTTTTCATCTCTCAATTTTCATATTTGATAACTTAAAATAATATTTATTTATTAAAAGTTCCAAGTGGGCGCATAGCTTAGGACCCTTTTTCCGGCGTATCTTTAACCCTCCGGCAAAATTATAAATATTGGTTCTACAGTTCAAATAGTTCAAGCTTTAATTTTTGAAAAATTTTTCCTCTTTTTGAATTTTTTTTAAATTAAAAAAATCTTCAATGATTTTTTAAATATTTGCTGAAAACCATACTTCTTCTTTTTTAAATAACTGCTTATAACGTTTGCAATTTTTGCGAGCGGCTCTTGAATTTTCTCAAAAACCATCAACATCTATCTCATTCCAAATCGAATGACACTTTAATCATAATTTTTGGAGAACTCTAAACAATTTTGACCTAAAAAACATTTGTTGACTAGACAATTAATAAAAAAAAAATTTTTGGATTTGTGGTAAAACTATGTTAATAGTTTATTGTGCCAAGAATTCGAAAGCAATCAATTATTAGCCAGTGTAGTAAATTATTTACAAAACTTTTTTTTCATCAAAACCATCAATATGAATTACTTAGCTATTTTATATTTAAAATATAAATCGGCTATCAAATTTAGTAAATCATGACTTACCAAATAAAATTGTTGCAATACATAGAACTGACACAATTACAACACTAGCACATGCATTTAGAGAAAAATGACAAATTTTGTTAAATTTACAACTTTTGAAGAGTTAGTCATGGGTGTACTTTTATCGACTTTATGGCGTTGTGGTACTGTGACTGCCTTATCTTTCAAGTATTCATCCTACAGTCCCACACTTCAAAGTGTGAATAGATATATTTGACTGGTGCTGTGAGAATTTCTAATTTAAAGCCATTTAGTAAAACATTCATATTTAATAATTTTGTTCTGCAACTTTTTATTATTTAACAATTGTCTTATACAACAAATAAGTAATCTATTTCTACATTGATAATAAACTAAAATTTACAACAGTTAAAATAATTTTGAATGTAAATTATTCTTGGGTTAGACTTGTTTGTTTTCCAAAAGTTGTTTATAAATATTTTAATAATTTATATAAAAGGCAAAACATCTTTGTCTGACCGTGTTTTGTAACACTGATTGTCTCGGTTGCTACAAAAATTAGTAAGTATGTATATTCTTAAAAACAAACATCGCACATTTTGAGATATACAAGGTGAGTTATTGTGTAGGACCATTGACTAAATATACCTAGGTTTACTTAGTCTATGGTAGGACTGATCTTTTATTGATTTAATGTAAATTCTGTTAACGAAATAAAAATACTCGGCCAAAACTCTATTTTTTGAAAACATTTAGGCTTATAAAACTCAGCCCAATTTTCCAAAGTCAAATTTACTTAATTTAAGTTTGTAATCAAACTTTTAAAATTTGTTTGCTATTATAAAATTTAACTACAAGAAGTACTTAATGTTTTTTAAAAAAATTTTGAAAAACATAGTTTACAAAAAATAGTTATCAAACATGTAGTTTTTCAAACAATTAAATTAGTTTTTGGAATTAAAATTTTATATGGATCTTAATAAGAGCACTACACATTCTTCAAGTGTAATTCAGAAAGTGTAACTTGTAATACAGATTAATAAATTGTAGTTCAGAAAGCGTTAAATGTAATTCAGATCAATAAATTGTAATTCCAAAACGTTCAGCGAAATTCAGATAAATCAAAAAAATTAACTTATAATTTAGAAAGCGTTAATTACAATTCTGAAAGCGTTAATTATAATTCAGAAATCAAGTAGCGGCCTTTATGTAGAATTATTATGCACAAATTCAGTCCATGGAGGGTCACCCATGGGATTATCATGTACATATAATGACCTATAGAAATTTACCCATCAAAATAATAATAATAAAATTTATTAGAAAAAACAAACTTATTGGTGAACACAGTTTAATGCGAAAAGATATATTTATTGTCTTGCAAAATACTTATGGTGAATTGTGGTATGTTGTGCAGCTTAAGCACAAGTACTTACAACTATTGTAACTTTTTTATCTTTTTTTTTGAATTACAGATAATGCTTTCTGATAATCAAATTAAGCTTTCTGAATTACAAGTTATACTTTCTGAACTACATCTTATGCAATTGAAAAAGGTGTAGAGCTTTTAGAAATGTTTTTAGTTTTTAAAAGTCGGTATAGCATAGCTGACATAATTACGTCAAATGTCGATGTTATTACAATTGATTTTGTGCTTACGGACTACTACTGTTACATCTTTTTTCTTTATCTTCAAAGAAAAAGGAAAAAAAAAACAGAAACAATAAAAATTATTTTTTAGCAGGTGGCTGGAATATAAAATAAAGATAAAACATTCAGGGAATATATGAAAGAATTTGACGTAATAGCAATGACAAAAACCTGAATTCAAAAGAAAAAATGGTAGAATCCAAAAGCTTAATAAACAAAAAATACAAATAGAAATGCAGCTACACAAAATAAAATAAAAGAAGGTATAATAGCAGCAATAAAAATAGAATTACTACACAGATAAAAAGACAGAAAAGCAAAGAAAGAAATAAAAAATAGGCGTTTGATAGTGTGGATAGAGAGGACATGTGAGAATGATGTATACAGGAAATTTATTAAAAGACAAAGAACAGGGCTAAAGTTAAAACTTGCATTATATCTAGCCATCTAGTATATAAAAAATTATCAAACAATTAAACTTATTTGTTATGCCAATCAATATAGTTATTATTCAATTATCAACAATTTAATGAACATTTTAAAGAAGATTTGATATTAATCAAAAAAAAAAACTTACCATCTCCTAGCAATAGTCCTTCCATTCTTCTTTGGAATAAACTATTGTAGTCATCAATTAAATCAAACATAGAAATAATTCTTGATAGTCGCTTACAAAACGCATCAAATTTTCCAAAAACATAATTTTCTGAAAAATTAAATGACTGCTGACCCGGTATAAACGATTGATTTTTCACAAAAGTGTACGTTTTCCGATAAACTTTATTTAAAATAATGCAGTGCATTAGTTTTTCTTTGACAGCCGTTCGGTCTTGCGACCAAATGGTTTCCTGACCTCTACAATTGATGTATTCTTTGCATGTTTCGATCATTTGATTAGTGATTTTAACCATTAGAGCTGATGTTCTTTCAGACGTATTGTAGAATTGAGAAATGCTATGTATCAAGCGTACGGTTTGAAGTAAGCCCAAGATGGATGTTTTCATTTTAACCGGGTCATCCAGATATAAAGAGTGACAGTTTTTCTCTAAAGCTTGAATAAACTTTGCATTATCTTTAGCTTCATTGTAACAAAAAGTGATTTTTTTATCAGTGATTAACCATTCTTTCAGACATTTCGAATGAGCTAATCTGAGACATAAAATTGTTAACTGCACTTCACTAGAGTTGACTTGATTTGCAATTTGTGAAAATTGAGCGCCTCTTTTTTTCCAATATTCTAACTCATCTTGTGGTCCCGACGAATCATTCTCTCGTCGAATTTGTTCACTCTCTTTTAGTATTTCGGTTAGCCGTTTGGCCCAAGATTTTACTCGACATTCTAAACTATCAATCTTTTCCGGATGTTTTGACATTTCTTTAACTTCTTCAGCGTCTAGAATCGTCATTATGCTTCCTCCATCATCAAAAAGATTTCCTTCATTACAAACTTCTTCACAAACTAAAATTTTTTTAGTAGATAATAAAATTACCACTTGTTAGAAAAACCTTTTAAAGCACTGCAGAATGAGCGTAAGCCGGGTAAAAGTAGGTTTTTTACCATTGGGCAATTTGCTGCATCATCTTCAGTGTCAGGACTAGGATGAGCTAAAGCCTCCATAAAAACGTGCTCTATAATGCGTTCAACAGTGGTGATTAGACCAATTTTTTCGGAATCAATAATACCACAAAATAAATCCTAAAAAACTTTCAATTATACGAAACAACTATAATAAGAAAAAAGGTCAAAATAATTATTGTGTTGTTCGAGATCTTTCAAAAATGTTTGTTTTAAAACTGTTTTTAAATTAAAAAATCTGAAAATATATTAGAATAATTAATGTCAAACAGAAAAAAATAAAGCAGAAGAAGATAAAAATGTGAAAGAGTCCCAACAGGAAAACAAAAAACTAAGATTGATAACAATGACTACGATTTCAGCAAAAGCAAAGCCAGATCCAAAGATGTGTTAGTTTTGGATACCAACCATGTATACCATGGTTATTAGACACATCATAACCTCATGTCCCAACGTAAAAAACACTTAAAGCAAGAATACATATTAGATAAAAACACGTCATTTTTGAAGCCATCCAAGCTTTTAAGCATTCCAGAACAGTTTTTAGAGCAAGAATATCGTGTTTAGTTCAAAAATTATAGCTTAAGGCATCATTTGAATCGATTACGACAGGACTTGTAAGAGCAAATTCTATTTCTATCATCAAGTTTTATGTCATAAGATGCATCTTTTTAAGAGTAACCATCATTAAATTAGATCATTAATTTTATATGTGATAGTTATTTAGCAAAATCTAACAGTTTCTTTCAACCGACTTCAAATCAAGGTTTGTGAAGTGCGTGCTAAAACTTTGCAGTTGATATTGCAATTTTTTTGAGTTTACATGATTTAATTTTCTCCTGTGCTCTGGCACAATTCTGAAAACGCTGGCTAAGCAACTTAACAGAAGAAACAAACAAAACAATTAGAAAATCTTTGAGCTTTGGACTCATAAAACACTTTAGAGACATTGTGTTTAGAGACTTATCTAAAATTCGGAACGCATTCAAAAGCCAAAGAAAATCTCATAAAGTCACCGAGAAACGGCGCTTTGTAGATTTGTGGGCATCATTTAGAGACAAGGTAAGGCTATTTATTTGTAAAGAAGACAATTAATAGCAAAAACAAAATAATATAAGAGGTAATTAAGATACCTACTTAATCAAGGTATAGAAACCAACAGTTGCAAAAATTGTAAAAACTTGTATATGTATCTAATCTAGCAACATACTTTTTGAAATCCTTCTTCAGGTAATTGTTTATGAGTACTAGTTCTAAAAATATAAATGCACATTCCAGTCAACGCAAAATCCCATCCATCTGTCAAAAACAGTTTCTTCTTTTTTGTTACTATTTGACGATTTGTGACAGGTGGTGCTTGGCGACTGGTACTAGGTTTGTTAATATCTATAACCGGTACTACTTCAGCTTCTTCTACTTCTTGGTAAAACCACATTAATTTGCTTTTCATGTGCGGTAAGAACAATTGGTTGATTTCATCTAACTGGAACCAAATAAAATAGATAGATGGTAAAAAAATGGATTGTTTTTTAAATATGGAAAAAAAAACATTTAATTGCAAAAATATTTCATTTGAGTTATTGAATGCGCTTTTTAAATTGAAGAAGAAAGGGTTTTACGGCTTTAAGCCGTTTTTTTCCAGCGTAGTTCACACGTTGATTTACCGTGCTTGTTCTAACCTTTACTTTCTTGTTCTGACGACGTCTTCACAATAGAATGCGAAACGTCAACATGTTTTTCAAACATTTTTAGACGGTCTTTTCTAAAACATGTAAATTTTTCAGCGCCCTTAAAAAATTAAAGTTTATCACTTCTAAAATGCAGTAAACAGCCGCAGTAATTGCTACCCTGGCATGCAAAAAAATCACCATTGTTCCAAAATATAAATAACTTTCGAGTACGACCACTTGAGATTACTGTTATTTTGCATAAAATACTGTGTAGTGGTTTATAGTATTTTATACGGTTCGCTCATAATAAATTTTTTCTAAACAGATTGAAAAAACTAAATGTTGTATATATTTAAAATTTAAAATAATTCTAAATTCGCTATTATGTACTTAATTTTAATAATACATTTTTGTTATGTTTATATTTTTAATTATAATTTAATTATGTGTACATAATTTTAATATTCAGTTTTTATATGTACATCACGTTAATTCTGAATTTTTATTATGTACATAATTTTAGTTGAAACATATTTATTATATACCGAATTTTTATTAAGATTTTCTGTTCTGTAAATAATTTTATTTTCAATTCAAATTTAATTAAAGATCGAAATTTAATTGCATTCAAATTTTGACAAAATTTATGTTGAAAATAAAAATGAATATATTTGAATTTTATTTATGTCGCGGCATTATAAAAATTGTTAATTAAAATTATATCCTCACATAATAATTAATAATACTTGTAATGCACTGTTATTAATTATTATGCAATTAATTTAAAGTATTGACATTAAATTAATTCACCTTTTTTTAATTATGTTGCAACATAAAAAAATTCTTTAATTTTCGTTTCTTTTATATTACGATTTTTTTTGTGATTAAATAGTAAAACGGCGTGTCATAAAAAAGTATGTCCATTTAAAGAAATAAACAATTTATTATATTTCAATAAAAAAAAAATTGACAAATGACATTAAAACTCCAATAATTCTTACCATTTCGCCTTCAAATATAAAATCCATGATTTCATGCCTGGGCAGTCCTGTTCCATCCATGAGAAGCTGAAAAGCGAATTCGAGGCGAGGGTCCATTTCGCCTCTTCTCGCTTTCCGCTCGCATTCCTCCCGGCGTCTCTGCAATTTTTTCAAAAAAAAAAAATCAGACACTGCTCACTTTTTTTTTATTTTTAAAAGGTACCATTAACATCACTACAGGATCATGCTCCGAATCTGAAGAATCGGTATCTTCGGCGTCCGTATTTTGTCCCCGAGGCCCGTACACAAACATTTTAATTAATTTTTTTTTGAAAAAAAATACAAAATTTTCTTATGAGATCTGTAGTGGTCGCGATTCCTCAGCTAAGTGTATAGTAATACTTGCGAAGACAAACTATTAAGGCAAGTCCATTTATGAAAAGGGCACGCGATCGCATTTCATGTCACTTTATGATTTTGTTTAGTGCGAAAGTGTGATGTAATTGTATCTGAAGAACGCAAAGGTTCCTGGCACCAGATATTATTTTCCCTCTAGCATAATATATTACATGAGAAATTAGTTGTTTGTCTCATCCCCTCGACTAAAAAGTTGATTGTAGATCAGATTATTTGCAAGTGTATGCCTATTTTCTGCCTGTTTTAAAATCACAACTTATATTACTTATATTCAATGTATTTTTTATCTAAATTAATAGTAACTCTATTAAGGACTTAAATAATTTAAGTAGTTGATCTACATAATTTATGAACCGTAATAAGATTGAACATTTTTAAAATCAAGTTTGAATGAAATATTTTTGCAGCTGTGTTGTGTCTTTTTTCCCAACCGATAGCTAGCACTTAAAAAGAAGATAACATGCGTTCAATTATTTCCTATAAAGTGAAACACATTTTCAAATGTCGATAGCTAATTGTTTTGTTAATTATAAAGTTACGATAATTTTTAGTGTAGTTTATACCTAATAGCAAAAATATAACTTACAGACTCTGAAAAAAGTTGACTTTCTTCATTTTTAAAAATGACAGTTTGACAAAAATACTGTGTAAATTTTTTTGTTATTTTTAATAAAACAATATTTTTTTGTTTATCTAGTTTATTTTTAATAATTTTGCTTTTTAGATTCAATGGTGTAAAAGTAGTATCTGTGCTAACTATACAATTCACTAATTATTTATTCGTTTTATAATTATGAGTAAATTCCATATCTTTAAGCACAATATCAAGTTCGTTAGTTATTTTATTTTAATTTTTTTTTTAATTATAATTTTATTTACTATTTGTCGTTTATTTAATATTAACAACTTTTTTGATAATTGTTTTTATTCTATTAATGCCAGTGGTCAGCTGATGATGACCACCTGGTGGTCGAAAGACCTCTCGAAAGCTAATAAACAAACTTTTTTTCGTAAAAATGTGTGAATAGTTTATAGTGCCAAAGATTCAAACCAATCATTAAACTTTTATTTGGGATTTGAAGTTTCTATATTATTATGTTGACACCAAAGTCCACAATTGAAGGTAATGTCAAATGGATATTATTATATATCATAGTTTTAGAATATTAATTGTTGTTTTTAATAAATACAATTTTTGTTTCTTTTGTATACGAGGTTTTCTAATTAAATAAATAAAAAAAAATTAATTGTTAAAAAAAGTCATAAAGAGCTTAATGAATCTTTTTGGACTATTTTGCAATTGATAGGTATTAATGCAGTTTCTACTGATTTGTTTTGAATTGAAATGTAAAGTAATATTAGAAGATTTTTTCTCATTTATTATTTAAAATAATTATTCTTTAGTTTACTTTGTTTAGACAAGGTTGTTAAGCCAGCATCATTGTACAAATACAAATTTAAACTGAGAATTATTATTATGTTAATTTTAAGCAATTAAATAATACGCTTTTGTATTTTAAATAATTGTCTCTGTATTCTACAATAAAACTAAACAAAAAAAAATAGATACTTAACAAAATTTCTTAAAATAAGATAAAACCCAACATAAATGATTAAAAATTACAACAGTCACATTGAATAAAATAAAATTTAAACAAAAATAAAGAAAGGATTCAAAATAATAAAAAAAATTTAACAAAAAAAAAAGACCCAACTTCAAAAAATAAAAAAAATGCACTATAAAAAGTACAAAATAATTGCGTAGACTTGTATGCTTAAAAGCAATCAAATTATTTCTTCTCTTCTCCCTACATATGTGTATTCTCCTTCTTCATCTCTTTTAATATTTTTATTTATTACCTCTCACTCATTCTTTTTTAGAATATTTCTTAATTGTTTTTCATCAGTGTTGTTTTTCGTATTTTTTAAATTTTTTTTTTATTAGTTTTTTTTATTTTCGTGATTTTATGATTTCCCATTTTCCTAATCTTGCACTAAAATCCTCTCTTAACAGATTACTTTGTTATATGTACTGCGACCCTCTTTTATTAAGGTTATATTGTATTCCTACATATACAGACACTTATACATTCACACACATCACAGCCGTCTCTACTTAACAAGCCGTGAACATCAACTTGGCAACCTCTTCAGACCTGTTTCCAACGTACTACCGCTCGGCCAACTGATCTACCAATGTCTCCTCTTTTATTATTATTTTTTTATTTTTTTCTTTATTTTCTTCTCTATTCTCTCTATTGCTATTCAATTTTGTTGCATAGATTGTTATTACATTATAATTTTCTATGTCTACATTTATGTAGTTTTTTTCATTTTATTATTCTTTTGCTTCTTTCTATGCTTCTCTGTCTACTATTGCTATTTTTATTACTGTTATTATTATATTAAAGAATAAGAATACTTGCTATTATCTAAAAAAAGCAAAATATTTACTATACAAAAAATTGAAGAATGCTTGTTTGAAGCGCTTGACGAAATATATCTTATAAAAAAGTGGTGGCTATTATAGGTATAGCTGACGCTTGTCGCAAAATGAGCTATGTAAAAGAATTATAAACAATGTATTCTAGGTAAAAAAACTTTATACAAAAAAATTGTTGTTAACAAATGTTTTTAACAATGATAATGGTCTTCTGTTCAGCTCCTTTGTCGATTTATTAGGAAATACTCACAAAAATTTCATAAACTAGGTAAATTTAAGCAAATAATGTTCAGTTTTATTCATCTCCTAATAATAGCTACAAGGTGATCGAAAAAGCTTTCGAGGTCCAATAAAGAAACATTTTTAGAAAGTGGTACAACTATGTGAATAATCTAAATATGTTTTATTTGAGTTTAACTTATTAGAATAGTCTGAGTCAAAGGTTTTTTAATTTTTAGATTAATTTAGTTTATTTTTCAACCGATTTAAAAAAAAAAGGAGGTTTTAAATTTGACTGTATTTTTTTGATGTGATTTTTGATGTGATGTGATGATGATTTCAAAACCAAATGGAATCAAGATCTGATCAGTAGTTTTTACGTTATTCTTATTAATGCTTTTTTTGACATATGTTTTTGACACTTGCAATTGTTTAAAAAAACAGGTGAGAAATTAAAAATTTAAAACATTGATCTCAATATAATTAAATATTGGTTTATAAGCAATCTGAGTCAATAAATAAAATAATAATTAAGTAATCATATTAAAGTCAGTTTTTTTTAAATTTTGATTTTGTTTCATTATATTAAATATGGACGTTCTTTCAAATCAGGTTGAAATGTTTTAAACGACAGAAAAGTGTGACAAAATATTTGATCAAGTATTTTCTAAAGCATTTGCTTGAGTATAGAGTATTTGGGGTAGCATTTGCTTCTTCACTAAGTATTTGCTTTACGTAAATTTAAAAGTGAAACATATACTCCTAACGGTTTTACTCTTACTTAAAGTTAGGGCAAATGCTTCTTTCTTATTCCACCATATTATGTTTTGTCAAAATAAGTGTTATATCTTTGTTATATTATTATTTTAAACTAAAAGTGTTTTAAAAAGAGAATTATTGGTTTAAATTAGAAGACAAAGTGGTTTTAAGACAAGGCTGCTAACTCTGTTTGCTAAGACTCCGCAACATTTAGAATTGTGGATAATATTGTGTAATGTGTTTTAAAGCGCGTTTTTTATGTGTTATTACGCTCAAATAGCAATTACACTTATAAAAATTGGAACTTATTTTTTTCACAACCTGAGATAATAGCAGCTGAATATCTTCAATATTGAATATCTTCATTGATATCAATTGTTTACAAGGTTTGTACTTCTGGCGCTGCACCCTAAAGTACGCAAAAAAAAACATCATTTGTTTGCATTTTGTTCTCTTTTTGTCAATTCTCAAGTTTCTGAAATTGTTTTCTGCAAGCTTTTTTAGATTACGTAGTAAATTAGTCGTTGTTTTGGCTAGTCCCAAGTGAGATGCAAAAATTCTGTTTTTGCTTATTATATTTATTTCTTGTTAAAATTTATACAAATTATGTAAAACAAAAGATTTGAATTAAATTTTAAATAAAATGAACTATTGCTGTTTCTAACCGCAGGCAACAACATTACCCAGAGCTTAAAAAAATTTTTTTTATATATAAAATAATACGCAAATTTAAAAAAATAGTCTAAAAAGCATGTTTTACAAAGAGTGTTGGTGCACATGTTTAAAAAAACATGCCTGATGTGCGCCAATTCAACCCTTATAAAACTAGTTTTTTAATATAGTATTATAGTTTAGAAATCATCGAAACGTGTTACTCCAGCACAAGTATCATTGCAAAAACAGCTGGAATCAGCTTCTTCCACTACATAAATAAAAAAACTGGGTATTTTTCACCTAACTGACAACTTATCTACTAACCGGACATTTGAAGTCGTACAATTATAGGACTAGTTAAATATATTTCAGATACTAGAGGGATAAAATTCTAAATAAACTATTTATATTAAGATTATCTAAACCAACAAAGTACACAGGTCATTGCTTTCGAACATCCTCAGCATCATAACTAGAAGATTGACAGACAGAAACGTATACTCTTAAGCGTCATAGATGATGAGCTATTCTACAACATTTACGACAAAAGCTGTTGTTTACTTAAATGTGATTGTTTAAAGACATATTTTGTTGTTTTATTCACCAATACTTTTCTAAGCTCATATATTATTCTTTGAGCGAGTTTGTACAAACACGTAGATTGATTTAATACTGCGGAAACTCATTTCCGGTTATTTAAAAGAAAAAATGAGTTTTTGCAGCTAATAAAGCAAAAAGTAAAATCGACTTTATATTTTAACCAAAATTTCGAATTAATGTTACGTAAGTACTAAATTCATTATTATTGATTGTGCTACTTACATTTATACTATTTTCACTAAGTGATCTATTAGCCAAAGCTAATTTTCGGATTCCTCTAAGTACTCCGAGCTTCATTTTCTTTGGTTCTTCGGTCATTATGATTTCAAATAGTAATATTATTTAATATTTTAGACACAAAATGTAATATGGTCACCAATAATGTTACTGAATTATATAAAAATATGCCACCCTAGCTACAATTGTTTGGTCGAAGATGTTAACGTCAATATTTTAGAAACTACTTTTGCAGATTAAAAAATTTAATTTGTAGTGATAAAAATTATTGTTATAAAAAAAGAGTAACAAATATTTTTTTGGTTCACACTCTGTACTCATGCTCTTTTCCTGTTGCGGTTTCACCGTAATTGCAACTTTCTTGTTGTGTTACTTGAGATTTTCTAGAATAGTGTTCTAGAGTTTTTTAGAGTATCAATTTTATCATTATTATTCTAATTTAGCATATCAGTTTATTAATTTTTGAGCTTTATTATTTTAATTAGAAAAAAAGAGCGTTACAAGCTTGTAGTGGATATCTGTGTGTCGGCCTGTCGCCGTGTAGCCACTATACGGCTTAATCTATTTTGTTTTATCGTTTTTCTTTATTTGAAAACTGAGGTGATCAAAAAGATTTTTAGCCATAATTCAAAAAAATTGATTAAGTTGAGTTATATATTTTTTTCTGAGACAATATTTAATGTAAGCAGATTTCACAGGTCTGATCTAGTTCAAATTTGATGTTACGTTTTTTTTTATAATATAAAAAATACAATGTAACTCTGAACTGATGCTAAATAAAACATCACCTAGAATTTAACTTTTTCACTAACTTGCAGAAGAAGATTTTTTTGGCTTATTTCAACGGTATTAGTCAAAGTTTCTATAAATTTCAAATAAGTTAAGCAGAAGTGTATTATAAACTTTTAACGCTTTTTAGTTCTTAAAATATAAAAAAACTGGAGTTAATCTGGCACTAGAACGGGGTACTTTATATGCTTTCACCGGTTGCCGAGCTTTTTTTATGCTGTATGGAAATTATTAGTAGCACATAATTTTGAAAAATTTATAAATAAAGCTGGAAGTATTTTTCCCAAAATACCATAAAAAGAATCCTAAAAGGACGCACAGAATTTACTGGCTTAATGATTTGTTAGATTATCTGCAGCATCAGGAAATTGACAGAGACAAGTAGATATTAACGTACATTCAATAATTAAATTAAAATTATATAAAACTAGAATTACTAATACAGTCATAAGCTAAAGCAAAAATCGGAGTAGACAAAGCAATTAGCCATGTCCTTGTCATAGCTATAGAGACTAAAAAAATAAAATCGTATAGAAAACAAATATATTCAGCCGATGTCAAAAGATAGATACTAAAAAGTATCAAGCTATTTCCTAAAAACAGAAACAAATTGATTAGAAAAAAATAGAAAAATTAGGTCAGTCAGTTAATTATGCTTTTAAATTTTTGAAAAATGTGCAGTTTTCTATTTCTGAACAACAAGATAACTGCACTTGATCAACCGACTAGAACTATATTATAATATAACTAGAACTGGTATGTTATATATAATATAACTAGAACGAGTGCGATAGATATACCGTTTGCAGCTTATAATCCAAAGAAATGGCTTGGCTTTCTTAGTATTTTTAGTACAGCTGATAAAACGCTAGAAAACTGGCAGAGCAGAAGAACTATATTATAGCAGTTTTAATGGCAACATTTGAAACAGTGATCTGAGGCAAGCGCTAATATTAGCTGACAAGAAAACTTAGTGACTATTATAATATAATAGGTAATATAATATAATTATAACTAGAGCTAGTGCTATAGAAATGCATATGCTCAACATATATATCGTTTGCAACTTATAATCGTATCAGATGTTGCTGGCTTGACTCGCTTAGTATTTTTTGATACAGTTGATAAAACGCTAGAAGATTGGCAAAAAGACTGACAAAACAGCTGGCATTTTTACTGATAAAATAGTCCAGTCGAGATAGAAATAAAAATAGCCTTAAATAGAAAAAAATAAAGATTGCAATTCTTTTTAACACTAGGGGAGGGGGAGTTGTAAGTCTAAGTTGATTTCAAAAAAACAAAAAAATTGAGCTTCAAATCAAGATGGCGGCGACCGCAGCAGTGGAATTATTCGGTAAATCAAGATTAAGTCTTCCAACCTTCCAGGACAAAAACTTTAAACAGTAATCTGAGGGAAACGCTAATATTGGCTGCCCTCAAAATAAAGAAATAAAGTTGTGAAGAACATGACTTTTGTCAAATTCAAAACGCCAGCAAGAATTTTTCATTTAAATTCATTCATATTAATGCGTATGAGAGTATGGTGGTAAGAGTAAAATAAAACAAATTATTTGCTAAAACAGAAGCAGAAAAAATACTTATTTAAATAAAATGATTCTGCTGCATTCAAAAATCGTTACGGTCTTTGACAAATAAGAATAATGCCAATCTTATTTTTTCAATAATATAAACATTGTTGAAAAACAAACTTTTAATTTTCAATTAGCTTAAAAACTTTTAAAAATTAAATTAAAAACATAAACCACAAGTTAAACTCAATTACTATTTTTCCAAGTATCTGCGATCATATTATTTGAATTGTTGAATTTACATTTAAAAATCTTCGGACAATATAACATGCTAATGTTGCTTTCTGTGTTTTCGCAAGAATTCTTAAAACCAAATCTAAAATTTTGAGATTTTTATTTAATGATATGAGTACAACACTCATATCTGTAATATCCAAAGGTAACATTTTTAAAGCAGTTAGTAAAGTTTGATCTTAATATAACTTTTAATTATCATTTTCCAAAAATTTTTTCTGAATTATAATTATACGTTTTTGATGAAACCAAACTTAAAAGCCAAGTTTGAATGTTTTCAATCGCGTCATGTCTTTTTTTGTTATGTTTATTAACTAGCACTGAACAAGTAGATAAAATGTGCTCGATTGTTTTCGACGAATTGAAACACATTCTACAAATGTCATTCAATGTCATTTCAACTAATTGTTGAAAAAGTTGACTTTTCCTGATCCATAAAAATGACAGCTTTTTATTTACCCCATCATCCAAATCAATTTCTTTAAAAAAATCTACTGTGTGTGTGTAAAGTCTTTTGTTTAAAAAAATATTATCTGGGTTATCTAATTTATTTGTGATAATTTAGTTTTTTAAATTTAATGGTGTAAGACCTGTATCAATAATCAATGAATTTTACTTATTATCCGTTTTATAACTATGAAACTAATTTTGCATCTTATATATTTGACTATTTAGTAGTATTGGTATGTTTAAATTCCTCTGCCTTCGTTTTTTCTAGTAATTAAAAATGGCCCACTTATTAAAGATTTTGGATGATGTTTATTAAATTTAGTAAATGATGTTCGAATTAAACATAAATGTTAATATTATTAGTATCTGTTGCGGCTCATTTGATTATACCAAAGGAATAAGTTAATAAGAATTTATTGCTTCTATAAAATTTATATTATTTAACTGCGTTTTGAAAAGTAGTAAAACTTGTTTGAAAAACATTTTGTTGATACTATTTTTGTTGATGTTTATAACACCAGAATCTAGAAGTTTACATACAAATACTATTTGATGACATCTCAATAATTTTTATTAAGTTGATTTAATTAATTTAATTAAGTAGAAGTAGATAATTGTTTTTTTGGGATTACCGTCTGAGACAATATCAAGGTTTTTCTACTCTTATTTACCACTTTTGAACTCTTTTTTATAAGCGGAACAATTTTGGCAACTCAACCTAGTTACTATCGAAAACTCTTCAATTTCTGGTATAATCACTTCCTTGGTTAAAGGTAGAAATATTTTAGTTTTGAACAATAACTTTTTAAATAGCTATTTATGCAACGTGCTGTAAAAAGACCTCATTTTTGTACTTTGAATGAAACCATTTTGCAATCTGTTTCATACAACATTTTTTCCAATTCAGTTACGGAAAGTATCTGATTTGCATTATTTTTAATTTACGATTTCATTAATTTTCTGGAATTCTACTATCGGAAAGTTGCTATGGGAATTCTGTTGGTTGTTTCGTGAACAATAAAAAATATTTTTCCGTCAGATTTGCACTTTACAGGGAATGATTCTAAAGATTTTTCTGCATCTTCAGACGTTGAAGAGGCTACAAAAGGTGCAATTTATAACTTGTTACCAAATCAATTAAAGGAATTATACAAATCTACTTATAACTCTAACAAGATAAAGACGGTTCTCGAAACAGTTCTTCTCGTTTATTTTGCTATCAAAGCAAAAACGCTGAAGCTCTTTACAATGTGAAGTCATTATTCGATGTTGCAAAATACTATTTATAGGACATTGTACATAAAAAATACTTAGAATTCAATGCAGAATTAAAAAATACAATAAAAAATAAATGTTTTTATTTGAAAAAATGAAGTTGATGGGTGCAATTTGTTTCTGACCCACCCTGTATAAATAAGTTTATTATTCAAAAACTGCAGTTAAAAAAAAATCGACGTGTCTGAGCGTTTTCGCAAAAAACCAACACCTGAATTTTAAATTAATTGGTCACCCCACGCGTTCTCACTGTAGTAAAGATGCAAGTTATTAAAATGATCTAAAACATGCTTTTTCGCAAAAATGCCATACAATACTCCACTCGGTGTATAATTAAAATCAGCCGTGAAAACTTGTGGTTGAAACCACTTATACCTTTCAAAACCCATCATGAATCTAGTGAAAAATGTCACTTTAATAATATAACTTGAAATAAATACTTAACAATATCAAGAAAAATGACAAATTGTAATAATACCTTAGGAAAAAAGTTATGAAAAAGCTGACATTTTAGAATATCTCAAACTGTGTGGAAAGTCAGACGCAAATAAAACGTCGCAAAATATAAGCGTAGACTTTTAAAGAGTTATAAACTTAAATACCCGAAAAAAGATTGAAATTGTTAATTTTAAGACAGGATTCAGTTAATTAATTAATTTTTTTTTGTTCTAAAATATTATCTTAATTTAGAAATTACTTTTTTAATTTCTAAAAAATTAATTTTTATGAGTTGTGTCACTTCTATTGCAAGAGTCTGATTTAATTATAAACGTACAAAGCCTAAACGGTCTATTTGGGTGAATTATGTAGTATGTCTATATAAACCTTAACTATCTATCTAAGAAGTGATTATTTATTTAGTAAATATGAACTAACACTTTATATTACAATACTTTTTATAAGACATTAATATAAAGTTTTATAAACGTTTAATGTTGTCGTACCTTATTTAAAATATTGATAAAACAAACGCTAATGACAATTAATACGCTAATCAATTCAAAAACTAATTTTGTTTAAAATTATGAGCACTTAAGATGTTAATAAATAACTAACCTTATTAAGTTCATCCTCATTAGCCATCATGTCTGCTTTTTACTGCCACTAATTTAAAAAATATTTTGTTGTAAAAAGCACAGCGAGTCGGCTTCTTCGGAAATTAGACTAAATTGAATATTATACAGTAGTAAAGCTTTTTCAATAAGAACTTTAATCTATTGTTCGGAACTGGCGGTATCGGGAATAATCTTCGTGGTTTCCATGACTTATTTCATTAATATGATAAAATCACGCACATTAACGATAATTTAATATAATACAATTTGTAGTTATTTATTGTTTCTTATAAAAAATGTTTCCAAACATTTTTAGCTTGTTTTATTTTTTTAGACATGATAAATGTACTAAAATTGTCAAAAGCAATTTAATTTTGAGTTATTTAATAATGTGTCTGTCTTTACATTACTCAAAGTTAATGCTTCCTAAATAACATGATCTAAATAATATAGCAAAATAAAAATTTGGAAAAAACCGACTTAAATAGAATGACTAATTTAAGATAACTACTGTTCTTTAATTTCTCTCAATTTTTTTTTCTGCATACTGCGTCTTTATTTTTGGTCATTACACTCTAACTGATTCTTCACTCCATATCATTTTTTTTGTTTCTTTTCTTCTTCGTTTCTTTCGTTCCTTTTCTCATCTTTTATAAACTTTATTTCTAGTATCATCTTATTTGATTCTATTCTGTTACCGATCTGAAGTTTTTATATTCTATTCTAGGCTCTTTCATCTGCTATTACCGGTTCTCTTCTTGCACTGCTCTATGTCTAATTGTCTGCTTTAGTTTTTTTTTTGTTTTTGTTATATACTATTTTTTCTGTATTAGATCGCATAAACCTTCACCTTCTTTGTCTTCTACTCATCTTTTAAATTTTTTTTTTATTTTTTTTTGTCTACTTTTTCGCGTTGTGACTCGTTTTTGCATTAAAATGTTTTTAAAAATTACTATTTCTTCTTTGTCTTGTTTATATTTTTTTCTAAATAAAAATAATAACTTTATTGGCTGCTATTTTTAGTTTACAATCTATAATATACACATATACAATTCTATTTATATTGAAACCTTGTTTTTAGCACCCTTTTCATCTATTCAATACCTCTTCTGTTTTTTTTTAATTAAATCTTTTACGTCTCGTTATCTTGCAGCTTTTTACAATTTTTCTAATGTTTGAATGGCTTTTAATCTCTTTCCAGTCAAGTATTTTCTACACATTTGTTTTTCTTTCAATCAATATTAATTTTTTTATATGCTTCACCGGAATCTAGCAATAGTATTTTTTTTTCTCAAATAATCTGGATTCATTCAGTCCACCACCTTACATATTCTTTGTTGTATTTTGTCTTTTTCAATCTGCCTCTTCTTTATTGTCTACATACATTCTTATCTTTTTATTATTTTTATGCTCTTTTACTTTTTTACCTTTTATTCTTACTCTACTTTGTTTTTGAGATTTTTCAACTTTTCTTTGCTTTTTCTTTTTATAAAACTTTTTTTTTATTTTTTTATGCTCTCTTCAGTCCAGCTGTCTTATTTGACTTTCCAGCACTTTCTCTCATCTTTTTTCTCCACTATTCTTTCTTTCATTGTCACTACCATAAAAAACTTGTCTGATTGTACCATTTTATTGAATGCTTTATCATCTGTTCTTTTATAGTCAATTACTGTTGTCGCTTATTTCACTCTCTACATATGTATATATTCTTTCATCATTTCTTTGAATATTGCCATTTATTGCTTTCCACTCATTCTCTTCAAACATATCGCTCAGTTTTATCCTGTTCTTTTGTTTTTCTATCTATATTTTCATTTGGTCGAAAAGTAGTCTAAATTGTCTCTTCATTTTTTTTTTCACTGGCAACACTGACTTACATTAAACGATTGATGCAATTGTTAATCTGTGCTATGATTTCTGTCGGAACTTCCGCTAAATATCAGCATGACAGCATTAAATCATCTCAACAATAAAACCCAATATTGAAGTTAAGATGATTGTCAACTATCCTATCCTATTAAAAAATTTAATTCACAATACATAAATAATTTTTTAAAGTGGAGCTTTAGCACCGCCTAACTATGCAACAAAAAGTGCGATTATCTGCGGTTAATAAGAGCTTTTACAGGACCCATATAATCTTATAACTTATAAAGACTACCAATAATTGGTATTTCACCTTTTCAAATTGGCGCATCTGATAAATCTTAATTAAAAATAGATAGGCCTACATGTTAATTATCTGTATTCATACAAATTTACTAAAAAAAAAGCTTGAGCATTCATATTTTGTGCCTACTTTTTGTATTACTTAAGTAGATAATTAGAATTTATCTACCGTTGCATTGCATGTGAAGATTATGGATTGTATAACATGCAAATCTCGGACTGGCACGGAAACCAAAAAACTATTAAACATGATAAGATTACATAAACATAAAAGTAAAATACAGATTTATTAATAGAATGAAAGATATGAGACAACAATTAGTTTGTGACTTACAAGATAGTATCCAAAATTCTCTATTAACCATAATTATTATCATCATTCATCAAACAATTATTTATAATATTTGAAGACATTTTTTTCAAAAGCCGTTTACTTCTTGTTAACTAATTTTTAAAAATATTAAACTATAACACTACCTGACAATAGGAATGTGCAGCTTCTTTGCAAGGTGTGAAGAAACTAATAAATACTTACCCTGTAAGTCAAACACATAAAACAATTGCCAAAGGGGTAGAGCCTGGTGCTAAATTGCACCACCATCGACTTATCAATTAAAACTTGAAATTACCTAAAGTAAATATTCTCTGAATTATTTGTATACAAATTTCAAATAGTTCTTAAAAATATTTAGAAAATTTAGCAAATTGGTTGCTTTTTTATTTTTTCTCTTTGCTTATTTAGGACACAGTTCTTCAACAATTAGCAACAACCTAAGTAATCTGTAATTATAGAGATATCATTATTGCTTTCCCTGACTGCAGAACTTTAATAAGACATAATTCTGTATAACCTGAAAAGTCATATACATAATATATATTCCAGTTTAGCAAATGATTTTCTTCAACATGTTGAACGCTCTAGAGTAGATGACATTTCTTCATTCGCTACTCAGACGTTTCCCAGCCGTGCTCAATTGCACTTAGCTCATGACTGCGAGCAGGCCAATTATTTAACTTGTGAATATTGAGATAATCTTACTACTCGGCTATGCAGAATAAAGTTTGGACTTACCTCCATGGTCTTACTATATTCTGAGCAAAAAATATCTCAAAAGATTATATTATCTATGTAAATAACCTAGAGCAGTGTCAGATTCCTCATAATTCTGTGCAATTAGGTAGAATTTTATTTCAAAAGTTATTAAATTTATTTTATAAAAGTTAGTAGATAAGTAGAAAGTTAGAGATTTATAATATTTTATGGTTTTTGATAAAAATGCGTAAAATAGTGGAAACGATAAATGCAAAACTTTTATAAATTGTTCAATTAGGTGAGATTTTATTGAATATAATTTTAGCTATTCAAGCTACTTTGCAAAGAAGTCAGTAGATAGTAGATCAGTAGAAAGCTAGACATTAATTTATGAAATTTCATATTTTTTAATAAAAATGCTTTTAAAAATGATTAATGCGCTAAATGCAAAAGTTTTTAATAAATTGTTTAATTGAGTAAAAATTTATTGAACTTTTTTACTTAGCATTTCTGTAATTCTTTCTGTATGGCTATATTATATTTTGTCCGTTTTTGTAAACATTTTTTCACTTTAGATTTAACCCCCCGACATTTACAAATAAATGTCGAGGGCGTAGTGAGTCATTGCTGTCATGGGCTATTGTTTACACAAACAAACTCTTTTATAGTATTATATTGTTTTGTGTATTGCATTATTGTTAATAGTGTGTTAACATCTAGCTAACGTACTATTTTTTATTGTACTTTTGTCAATAAATAAATTTTTTTGATAAACAATTTTTTCTTTCAACATTAAAAAACCTGCGGTAAACGATTGAGAAACTTCCATGATTGGAAAGACCGAGCACGATCAAATGGTTCTAAAGCACGCAGAACCTAGATGCAGATAGCGCCCCTAGAATGTTACCGGCCGTTATTATTACAGATTACATTCTATTGAAGAAAGGGTTTTGTATGCTTATGTCACTTTTGTTGACGGTTGACGTTGACGTAAGATGTTTATTGATTTTCCACTTGACGTTTGTTTATAAACTTCTGAAGAACTTTTTTGTAATTTATTGTTAACCTTTCAAATATATTGGAGAACATTGATGGTTGTTGTAATTGAGTAGCATGGCTAAAAGCGATGTCGATCAGGTCTCTCTTGAAACTATAGATAAGCGTTCTGTTCTCTGGAAGACTTACACTGCCTTTTTGGAAAACCGCCCCTTGAACATGAGTGAAGAAGATTTAATGAGATGTGCCAAAGTCGAATTAAAACTAAAATTTGAAACCTTTCCGCCGATTCTAGAAGAAAATATGCCAGCAATTTTGGTAGCCTTTATGAACCGATGGTCGGGATGGCAATTCAGCAAAGCTTTTATAGTAAATGCCCAGCTTTCAGAGACAGAGTCTAAAATTCGGTTTTTGAGATTTAAAAAGTTTTTACTGTTCAAAATCAATGCTCTAAAGACACCCAGAGATTTAGAGAACATGAAAAAGCGGTTGGAAAAGAGCCCTTTTTCTAAAGCTGAAGATTTTCCGTGGGCTATATCAATTCAGGGTCCACCTGCTTTAGCATCGAATTGTCCTGTATTTTCCGGGGAAAACGGTGAGATTTTGAACATTTTACATATTATACAGAGAGAGCAAAAATGGCTGACTGTGCTGCCACTTTGAAAAATGATCATGATCACAGTAATGTTAAAATTATGCTGCTTTATTGAGGTTTTCATGTTTTTGACAGCAAATTTTGCCAAGTTTGTCAATCAACTGAAATGTAGATCTCAATTGGTTTACGTGAAAAGTCCAGCATGGATCGCTATCAGTTTCAGATTGGATAACTCGACTTATGGTCAAGTTTATTTTGACATTTAAACATAACCTACCACTCCCTAATCATAACCTACCTAATCATAATGTGATTCAAGAAATGATTTATTTCCAGTTGCAATTTATTCAGATTAATTACAAGTAAAGTCAAACCGATAGTTGTTCCTCTCAGCGCTGTTGATTTATTTACATCTGATGTGCATTCGAGATTGTAAATCATTTTTCACGTTTGTGTTGAACTCACTGCAAAAAAGAAATGGATCATCGGCATCAATATTCATCAAGAATGGTGGCACATCTTTTCTGTTGTACATAATATATGGAACAAGAGCTTGGTACACCCACATGCCAATGTTGCGGGTACTCGCAGCCGATTGTGCCTGTCTATCGCTTGTTCCGCGCTTGCGCTTATACGCTCGGGTCAAGTGGCACGTGACAGTGTGTCATACCTTTTTGTGCGTGCTGCTTATATATCGATTTATAAGACGTTATCACGTCAAAAAGAAAAAAAAATCTGTCTAATAAAAAAATGTATCATTTATTTTTATTATCATTTTATACTTTTGAGATAAGAAATATTTTATAAAATGAATGATATTGTGTTCACAAGCCACACCTTGACACCTGTCAAATGAAAACCATTGACCACAGATTAAATGTTCTAGGCAATATTAAAATAAATAGACAAGTAAAAAATAGTTCACTTTGATGTGAAACATTTATAGTCGCTGGTAAACTCGCCGCATTCCTTGGCGACGTATTCTTTGGTTCACTAGGTTTGGCTTTGCGTCATTCCGCTCGCTACACCGAGCTTGAGAATTGCCTTGCATACTTTATTATGGCCCAATTGTCACAGTAATACTGTCACAGTAAGACTTTATTTATTTATATTTTTTGATATTTTCCGATTGTTTGAGAAGAACTGGCGCGGTTCCTCAAAAATTACAACAGCATCAGCAACGAGGTCTAGCCAGAATAAGTTTCGCCTCTATTACACGTCAAGTTACCGTGCTTGTTCTTACTTTTATTTGCCTGTCCTGATGACGCCTTCACCGATGGAGTGCGAAACGTAGACAATTTTATTAAACCTTGAAAGCCTTTCTTCTTCAGCCTCAGTATATTTATCAAATCGAAACCACTTTTAATCCGAATGGGGAATATAACAAGTGAGAGTGAATAGTGTTTGCTTTAAAATCACAGTAAACTAGTCAATGTAGCAATTTCTTTACTGTGATGGGACGTTATTTAAGAAATACTTTTTGCATGTTATTATTGTTATTTCGGTTTTTCTGCAAAAAAATGCGATAACCAGATAAGATGTATTTTCAGATGATATCGTTATGAACTGCAATAATGGAACGTCCAAATTGACATACTTATCAACAAAGCAGCTAATAAATTTGCCACACATAGAAGTGTCATTTGAAACCCAAGACATATTATTTTACAGAAGACAAGCCACTGAATATATTCGCTATCTGAATGCTAATATTAACGATTTTGTTCCGACTCAAAATTCTACAATTGATCATATCAAACAGGTGGTCAAGAAGAGGGTTTGCTATTCTTACAACTATCTCGAATGCTATTTTAGGGAATATTTGGTAATGTTGCGGCAAATAAAAGTATTATAACTAACAAAAGCAAGACTTAAATTTGAATAATATGTTTTTAGGCTCCTAGGAAAAAAGTTGAAGAAGTAAATGCGATTCTCAATCAGTTTTTGCAAGATATAGACTTTTTAGACATAAATAGAAGTATAGTGACGAACGCTATAGTAAGATTCCACTTATCGAAATATCCATATGTGCGCAACGCAAAATTAGAAGCAAAAACGAGTGTCAGAAATGATGCAGAAATTGACTTAACTGAAATTATAAATCCAAAGATTGAGATGTCTCTCCTCTCCTTCTCAGCTTCCCTAATTAAATCTTCAGGGCGTTTTAAGTATATTGAGAACCTTAAAGAAGAATATTCTGATGGTCCATTCAACGAATCTAGCTTGCCACATATTCAATATACGTGCACATTTTGTAATATTATATTTAAGACTATTAATGCAAAAGATCAAATGATTCAGCATATTTCGTCACAGCATAGTAGGGAATTGCAGGTGCGGTGTTGGATTTGCTTAAGCTCATTTGATGTTTATCAATTGGCTACTAGTCGATGGCAACATAAATGTACTCGTGAACCAACGTGATAGATTCAAACTCTTATTCACTGTTATTTATAAATTTTTTGTATAAGTACTAAGACATGGTGTATATCTTTTATTTGTGCTTTTGATTATTTAAAATATATTATTGAAATAAATTGTTTTTTAACCGACTTCAAAAATAAAAAATGATTACTCAATTCGAATGTATAAAATAATAAAAATTATGCTCGGAAAGTTTTGGGGAAAAATACAGACGATGAAAATTTTTATAAAAAGAGTTTTACCCTCAATCAGTATTGTAATTGAATAACAAACCTGTAAAAGGTAAATAATGTGCGTCTTCCCTCTCTCGGGCGGAAAAATATAGCCTACTTGTACGACTACTTTTATTACACTGTACAACGTCGTTATGTAGCCAACAGCAAGCAACAATCTATGATTTTGATTAATCTTCAATTGTTTTACTTAAATTTAATACTTTGAAATGTCAATTTTTCAATTCAATCACTCGTTTTTTTTTTTAATTCCTGCAATAAACTGGAAATCGATAACACTTTTGAATAGATAATTAAGAGATCTTTGAAATGATCTATCACAAGCCCTTACTTCTTATTTAAAAATTTTAGAGTTGCGAAGAGGGTTGAAAATAGAGATTACATTTTCACGTTGCAGAATGCCAATTTATAGTTTAAATTTGACATGTTTCGGGTAATACAAAAGTAAGAGGCTAATTAATGAATTTATTCCATTTGGCTTCGACACATTGTATATTTATATTTTCTCTTTTTTTTTTTATTTTATTGTTATAGCGACTTTGCTTTTATACAAAAAATATGTAGTGCGTTTCAAAAGCCTGCAACTACCAAAACAAAAACTACTCTGGGTATTAAAAAAGAAGCTTTTGTGCAAAATTTTATTCCCCTAGGCTCCCAAATAAAAAACAAATTCACTTTTTAAATAAAACTTTAATTCCTAAACTGCGTAAAAGACAATAAAATAATCTTTTTACATTTTAAAATACTTTTCGATAGGTTCCCCCAAAACTTTTTCCATCTCTTGAACCGCTCTCCTACAGGCTTTCTCTACACTTTCATCCTCATCTTCCAACAATTCGGCTAAAACCGGTATACTTTCTGGAAGTAGAGGCAGATAATCTACTCCTACCTTCTTTACCATTTCGTTCATGCAAGATAAAGCAATTAATCTAATATTCGGTACGTTATGCTTCATTTTAAGAAGAATTTGATAATTTAATTGTTTCCACAGACTATCATCTGCTGCTGCAACTGCGAACTGTACAATACATGGTGTTATCACAGAATCATTCCGCCTTTCCAATTCTTCCATTCCAGCCAAAGTATTCTCTAATTGGTCCACTAAAGGTTGCATTAAAATTTCGAATCGGTCTTTACTTATAAATTTGCTGTTGTCATAAGTAAATACAGTATGTAATGTTTTCAAAACATGGTCCAGAAGAAGCTGATTTTTTTCTTGGTCGTTGTCAAAATATAAGGTGTCATTTTTGATCGTATTACACGAGTCTAAAATTTGTGCTGCATTATTAATAAAATGTCCAGCAAAAAGCACAAAGATACTTTTCAAGGATTCTGCTATGCTGCTAGAAAGGGCGTAAAAAGTAATAATCCGTTCACTTTTTACTTCACTTCGCACTGCCCAATCGAAAAGTTTATAATACAATGGCTTAAAACTGCTTTCGGATAATTTCAAAATTAGTTTTGTGACCGCTTTAACAATTTTAGCTTCGACAATATTGGTCTGTTCAAATGTTGCTCGCTCTTCAGTTCTGAATTGTAAAGCATTTAAAAAGAATGTTGTTAATTCCGACAAATTCGAATTGATTTCGTTTCCATTTAGATTTTGCAAATTCTCCTCTAATACTTCCATTATGAACCCAATCGAATCAAAGGATTTTTTTTCAAGAAGCCGAGAATACGTTTGCCCCAAAATTGGTATAAGTACTCTTGATGGTATTAGTTTTCCCATTTGTTGCCGAATTATAAATAATTTATTGATGATAGGTTGGAGTTTTTCATCTTCGGTTTCTTGAGGCCATTTATTTGTTAAAATCGATAATTCGTAGACTAGTTTTTCTAAATAAGGACTCAAAAATAAAGGTAGATTTTCTAATATTTTTTGTACAGCTGTCAAGCAACTTAGAAGTAACAAACTCGAGGTTTCATTTTTCTTTTGAAGTTTTAAGGTTTTTAGCAAAGCAGGCATATACCTTGGCATACTGGGTAAGGCGTGCGCTCGTAGGTTACTACATAATTCTGCCAAGCAAAGAATTAAAGATGCTAAAACGTTATTTTGTGCTTTTCCACTCTTAATTATATTTGTAAGAAAATCGAGGATTTCACTCATTTGACTTGAATAATCTTGAATTAAAATTTTCACTAAAAGTTTTAACGATAATAGAGCGGTTTGAATTAGAATTTCTTCCTCGGTTTCTAAATCAGTATCTTCAATCATTTTTATAGAATTGATAAGAGGCGGAACTAAAGAATATATTTCATTATGAGGTCGTTCCAAAAAGAATGCAGAGTCATTTTGAAGTTTAGTATTGAGAAGTTCAAGACTACGTCGACGAACAGTTAGGAAGCTATGAACCATTAGTCCCTTCATTACCAACAAGAACATTTGAGGTGTTAGTAATGCATTAACACTGTCTAAAATGTCATAGCTTAAATGTAGAATAACTTTCCAATATTTTCCTTGTGCTGCCTTAGCAGTCTTTTCGGCCACTTTGGATATCCTTTGGATGTAAGTTAAAATATTGACAATTATATTTTTGTATAACTCCTCCAACTCCAATAAACTCTCATTTGGCATCACGGCAATTTGATTGATGAACTCCTTTGATGTTAACAATCGGATTAAAAACAATATGAGCGTATATTTAAAATGTCTAAATTGTTTCGGACTTTTATATAGTATTCCATAAAGCGACGACCAATTATTTTTATCAATCTCATCAGGTAAATCCTTCAAGTATTTAATCAGATGTACACAACTTTCTAAAACACTTTTAGGAGAAAATTCTCGACATATTGCTGCAGCAATTTCTAGACGTTTCAAATCCTCATTCTTGTTTCTATCACTATGATTAACATGCGATTCAAAAATCAAAAGTAAAAAAATATGAAGATTGTCATTTACTCCAATTTTGACCATCAATTGCTTATAGATTGACAATCGTCGATGTTCTGGAACGTCAATCAATACATCAACAAAAACTCGTAAAACATTCGCTATTTTATCAGATGTGCAATATTGAATCAATATTGGAACAATTGTATTAATTGTTTTTCCAATAATTTGAAAACTGTAAGCATCTTCATGACGTAACAATGATGAGCCCATAAAAGTAAAAATTGTCATTGTGTGATGTAAAACCTGAGATGGAAAAAGCCCAGCAGCAAAAGATAAGACTAGAAGAGCACAATAATGAGTTTGTGGATTTTGAGAAGCTCGAATACATTGAACAATTAACTCAATATTAAAAACAGTCTCAGTTAAAAAACTTTGCTCAATCTTGGCACCTAAATAAAGTATGGAAGACAAAATCAATTGCTTTGGATACTCGACAGCAGCTTGCTCATCAAAATCTAAACATTTCTTCAATATATCAAACAAAACCGGCAATAATAGCTCAGCATTCCTCAATTTCTTTTTTTCTTGAATGAATTCCAATGCTGTTACTCCCTTTCTCCAGGCTAGAGTATCTAATATATCAATCGTAGGAACCACACTAATTCGTCGTTTCAACTTATTCGGATCTAATCGTGGAGACTGCACATCTCTTATTGCGATAAAATGTGGTAAAATTAATTGAGAATCCAACTCTACAATTTTAATCAAACGTCTCGCCTCCGGTAAAATATCTGAATTTTTTGATATTGTCGTCGTTTCAACAACAAGATCCAAAACTTTAGCCGCCACATCTTTATTGAAACCACCAAAAACATTCTTATCTAATTGTCTCAAAATGAGTAAAGTTGGACAGGTGATTTTATCATCCACAGTTATTCCAATATTATCAGTTTTCAACAAAATTGTTAACAAATTCCAGACATTTGATTGTAAATTAATAGCATTTGATATAGTTTCCTGGTATCGTTTGATATTATGTATAATAATCGAAGATTTTACTTCACTGAAACTTTTAGCGTCTGTCTGAAGCAACGCTATGCAATCCAAAGCCGTATCTTCAAATATCTCAATTGAATTCATTTGTGATAAAATTGCTAGGAGATTATTTTTTAAATATAGAGGTGATTTTGAGCTGCAGCTATACTTTAAAAGCTCACTCTTCAATATATTAACCTCAGCTAGAACTTTCTTGCCTTTAATTGTTGATGGTGACAAGAATTTGTAAATAATCATAGATAACTGAGTACTATCTCCGATGATTTCCTCTTCTTGATTCAGCAATTCTCTGAATAGTAGTTTATACCGTTCAACTTGAATTGTCTGGGTGAAAATATTGATAATTTTGTAAACTTTTTCTTTCACTCCTTGAGAGGTGTTTGCCAAAAGAGCAAGAAGGTATACAGCTAAAACACCTTCTTGTGCCGACAAAAGACTAAGATCTTGTATTTCTCTTGCAAAAGCATGTTCTAATAGATTAACAAGAACATTAAGACAAATAGTCGAAAATTCCGGTGATTTTCCGCCACAACATAGTGCCAAGTTTAGTAAAAATTCAATTTTGGTTGATAACCCTTCACAAAAATATCGAATGAAGAATATAATATATTTCTGATGGTTTGCGTAAGTTTGAAATAAAGTTGTAGCTAGCCGGAGAAAATATTTGTTGAAATCATTATCGATACTAAAATCTACCTGACTGAAGTCAACAGCAGGCTTCTTAGTCTTCAAAACAATATTCTTAAGGCATAAAAGAAAAGCCTCCATATGGAACTTCCCGTTACGTGCGGTTATAAGATGATCTTGGAAGAAAGCATTGCTTTTTCCAAACTTGGTTGGACAAGATGCAAATAGATTAACACAAGTTTCAATAATTACAGCATTTGCTTCAACACTTGTACCCTGCGGTTGAATGCAACTCAAAATAACAGTAATGATATACTTTTCCAGAACATTTCCTTCGTTGCAGATAGGAGATATCTGTTTAATAAAATCCTTAACCAACTGCATATCTTTGTTATCCAAACTATCAAAAACGCTATTGCAAAACAGTTCGTAATCAGCAACCCCACTGTCAATATTTTTAAGAAATCGGTTTCTTCTTACAAAAGAAGTGGTTGTGAGTTTTTTTGCAAATTTCAATTGTTCATCAGAATTTGGAAGTAAATGTGGTATAATAGTAACGAAAGCCGTCCAATCATTAGGTTGTGAGACATTGCATAATGTAGTAATTTCATCTGAAGTAATAATGGGTGATTTATGTCTTAACGATAAAACTTTGTAAGCTTCCTTATCGAAATGATTAGGGTATTGGCGTTCTAATGTTTGAATTATCTCAGTGTGCCACTTCTGTATATGGTCGGGATAAGTCTTCATCTCTTTAATGCCCTCCAGTAAAATTCTGTAACAATCACAAAAATTAATATTTTGATAAATAAAATAAGTAGTTATCATATAATACCATTATTTTTAGTTAAAAAGTACTTTCCCAGAAACATAGCATAACGCTTTGACTTTTTTATGCCGTTTTTAGCTTTACTATAATTAGTGACAATGTAATTAATTGAACCAATGACATTTAAAAAAGAATTACGCTATCTCACTCTTTTTTAAAATGTATAAGGCACTTTAAAAAAATCTGTTTGAAACGATCTACGTATCAAAATATATTCATTTTTATTATTTGCTAATTTTATAAACAATGGTTTAACTGATGAAAGGTTAGGATTTTAATTTAAACAAAGTGGTGCGAGTAAACATTCTACGACCTCTGTTCAATTGATCAGCTGGGCAAACATTATAGAGGCCATCCACCACATAGGGAGATAATAATTCAAATATTTAAAAGACTGATCAAAGACAGCGCTTAATTGCCACTTGACATTGACCCGGTCAGTCTGTGTAAAGCGAGAAAATAATGGGCATGAAATAAGACAAAAATCAAAGTATTAGTATCCTGATTGTGCTGTGCAAGTTTAGGCATGAGTTCAGGTTTTCAGATGATAGTGAGCAAACAGGCTTTTTGACCCATAATTTCGATTTTCGTTTTTTTTGTTATTTAAAATTAACATAGACATAATTATTTTTTTGACTATGTATACCAACACTAACCTCTGAAAATCAAAAACATCCGTGGTTTAATAGATATCTATAAAATGGAATACATTAATAAGCTTATTAAAAACTCAAATTCGAAAAATGTCGTTTAATAACACCAAAAGTTTGGACAAAAATCCTATTATCTCAGTACAGACTCGAGATGTGGGGTGAAAATATACAAGCTATGGTAATATAAAACAGTCACAAATGAAGCAAAATAAGTAAAATAGAAAAAATTTCAGAAAATAGAAAAAACACACAGGAGAATGTTTGTGCCTACAAAATCAAAACCGGCATATAACAAAGAGTATGAGGCTTAAAATGGATGTCAACAATACGATCTATTGTTAAACAACTTTGATATGACTCCATTTATAACGCAAATTAGATGTGTTCTTAGTAAACAAAATGCGTTAGATAAATGTATTAACCAATAATCAATATCATTGCATAAACGATTTGTATATTTCCAGAAAAAGCATTTTAACCTTGATTTAATTTCCTGTAGTTATCTCATAATATTGATAACGTTTTATATAAACAAGATTTTATCAATACGTGGATTCCCATGACGTATATATCGGTTATTAATTATTAATAATAAGCTATGACAGAAACTTACCTCAACAATATTTCCACAAAGTCATCATCGAGCTTAAGAGCATCCAAAAGCTTTTTGATGAAGTTTCTTTGAAAATCTTGATCCAATCGAATAGCCCCATTGAGACAACTTGTGATTAGGGCATACAAAAACGGTTGGACATAGCAATTACCATCACTTAATTCTTGTAAAACTTTTGGCAGCCATTCTTTCTTAGCCAAACTGGTACAAGCTAATTCTGGAAAAGTTTTATAATGTGTTTGCGATTGATAAATGACTAATAATATTAAAGTTATTTCAGTCTTCAAACTTTCCACGTTAGCCTCGGCAATTCGTTCAATAAATTTCCCCAAAACAATATCGGTTAATGTGGTTTTCATCACAAGCCTTCCCAAAATGACATAAGAGGCAGAGCAATAATCAGCAATATTAGAGTTCAATCCTTTGAGCAAAGTCGGCAACATTTGTGTTATTTGCGCTTCATTTAATTCACGTGAGTATTCAATGGCCCCAGCAAACGTAGTGCAATAGAAATTAAAAGCTACGGTGAGTAACTGTGGCTTCTCATGCTGTTTTAATAAAAGTTTCATAAATTTAGCAACAAATTTCAAAAAGTAGACATCGCTGGCCGCATGGTGCAATAAATTTTGTTTAGTTAAATGAACGCCTGATTTTTGCAGTGATTTGAGGAAGAACCAATTGTCGTTGTGATCTTTGAACTTCATTAATTGCACAATACGTACGAAAACATTTGATTCGTGATAAGGCATTGCGGTCATCAAAAGATCTTCACGGTTGAACTCGTGAATACCATACCTATTTATCAACCATTCTAATGCTTTATGAGAGCAATTAAACAAGAAATATGGAGATAAAAACAGCAAAAATTTTCGGATCACTTTATCCAACTTGCGATTGCTTTCAGCAGTCTCCATTGACCGCTCAAACTTCTTGGATGAAATATGAAATAAGTTATTTTTAAATTGCTCGAAAATTTCATTCTTATTGATTAATTCCTCTAAACCATCTAGACCTATTTGGAATACAGTTTCTCTTTTTAAACCAGCAGCTTCTCGAGGGTCAAAAAGAAGGGATGCTCTCTTCTTTCTATCCCTTTGTAAAGCTGATGTTTGGGGTACAGCCAGACGCCTTAGTTGCTCGCTCAATGAACTCATTTTTAAATCTAAAAATAGAATTAAGTTAAATATCAAATATGTGCAAAATTAGAAAATCAATACCTTAAAATTAGCCGGGCTCTGAACTTTTGAATGAGAATAAACTCACAAATTGGGCAACACGTGGAAGCGAGGACTTCGCCATTAAAGTGAGGTTAAGAGTTTTTGACATTCAACTGCCAAAATCGTCCGCTGCTCTGACGTTAACTAACTGTCAATGGAATGAAAAATTTATCAATTAATAAAAACTAAAAATATAACTTATCACTGGATAAACACACGTAATCATGTTACTATTACAAAATAATTCCAACAAAATTTGTTATTTTTCGAAAAATTTATATTTAAATTCACAGCAGAACTTCGCACACTGGAATCTGCCACAAAGATGAACTTAATAAATGTCAAAGTCAACTTGTCAAATAGCTCTCACGCACAGATTTCGCGGAAGTGACTCATTCTCATGGAACTTTCTACTTTATAGAATTAATAGGCAAACATATAAACTCGAAATTCTATAAATAGATGGATAGGTCACCCACAAAAGTCACACACGCCTTTTAAATTGAAAAAATTGACGCATGCGCAACAATTATTGTATAAAAAGGTAGTACCTACGTCATACCACAGAAAAAGCTACGCTATAGAAGCATATGTACTATTACCCAATCAGAACATCCCTCGATGTTTACAAAAACAAAAAAATTGACAAGCGATATGTCACTTTTCACAATTGACAACACACGTACACACACCACAGAAAAAAACCAAAGACTACTTCAGTGATGACGTAAAGTTCAATGTTGTCACATACAAAAGTTGTGTTGCGTCATAAAAACAATAAGATTGAAAACAACAAAGTGTTTGTGATAGTGAAAAATACGTTAAACAATTAGTAAAAAATGTTAAAAAAACTAACCCCGTATGCAACTTTTATTTCTTTTTGCACTCATTGCAATTAAAGATCGGTGTTTTCCGTTGGTTTCCAATAAATAGAACGATTGTCCTGCATTTTTTTTACTTTGTTGCCGAATCTATGGCAGAATGTTTGAAAGAAATATTTTGTATATAATTGAAAAGACATGTACAAAGAAACATGTACCCAACTTTTTCGGAAAGAAACTGCTTCTATTCGCACTAATGCAAAACTTTTATCAGCCGTCTTGCAAACAAAATGCTCAAGTCAAAACGGTTATTTTCCGAAGTCGAAAGATAAATAACTTTTACCTGCTTTTGCCATTTTTCCATGTTGATTTTAAGACTGTGACGTCAGAATGAAGTAATCCTAAGATGAATGTGTCACTTGTCAATTTGTAGACTGACAATTGACAACTGACATAGTAACATAACATATCGGAAAATACGCAGCCATTTGTATTTTTTTGCAACTATATTAATAAAAATTTTGCAAAAGTGCATATTGTCGCAACAAATTTAATTGTGTTTGTGATATACGTTATTTGGGGTTCCGGCAAGACCAAATTGCAGCGATGGGAAAAAATCTCAGAGACGCAGATGTTATTTGGAAATTATAGGTGTGACTTTCGGAGAACGATTTTTGTGATGCAAGAATAACATTAAAAATGTTGACAACAAGTTCCAACAATTCCAACAAGAATTGTAACGCTATGCTATTTTTATTTAAATTTTTTTTGAATAACACTATTTTTTTTGTTTTTTATACAATTATAGCATACATCTGTGCCGTTAATACTATGTATAAATTGTATTTATATAGTTTTTTATTTATGTTTTTGTTATTTACTTTCACCATTTTTATCTTTATAGGGTTTCACTTAACATTTTGATTATATACTTTTAGCATTTACATTTGTGCCTGATAACTACTTTATTTTTATGGCTTTTTTACTTAGCATTTCTGTAACTTTATCTGTATGGCTATATTATATTTTGTTTGTTTCTGTAAACACTTTAGATTTACTTCCCCTGACATTTACAAATAAATGTCGAGGGCGTAGTGAGTTATTGCTGTCATTGTTTACAAAAACAAACTTTATTATAGTATTATATGGTTTTGTGTATTGCATTATTGTTAATAGTGTGCTAACATCTAGCTAACGCACTATTTTTTATTGTACTTTAGTCAATATATATATTTTTTTGATAAACAATTTTTTCTTTCAATATTAAAAAACAAACAATAAGCGATTGAAACCGAGTGCGACCGAATAGTTCCGAAGCAAGCGGAACCTAGATGCAGGTGACGCCACTAGAATGTCACCGGCCGTTACTATTACATATCACATTCTTTTGTATGACCTTTATTATTCTTTGTATAAGTTTGTGAGATAAACAAGGATAGATATACTTAGGAGTCCCATGCACGGGGGTGAAGCCTACATACAAAACATGGAAACAACTATAATTCTTACTGCACACCAGCCACGCTTACAAAGAGCGCAATGGTAAATATATGACCCAAAGTGAGATAGCTATATGGTGAGCGTGCAGATACGAAAACGCGCTATAGCATCGTCATACTTTATGACATTTTGTTGCTATTGTACTGTCATTGCGCTTTCATTTTGCTGTCATGTGTCATTTGTCAAGTAATTTTACCGCGATTTAAGCACGTTTTTTACTAATGTAGGTTATTTTTATTTTACAGTTTTCGCGTCGCGTACACGTTTCGTTTTTCGTTTAAGCAAATTCGTGGGGGCTGCCTCTGAAACCTAATTTATCAGGTGAAACGTTTTGAGATTCTTAATTCGGTGTTTGTTTCTTTTTACACGTTTTAGGTAAAGAATGGTAATGGAAAATCAATCTCCCATTAAATATTCCTGCAAGTATCCAGGATGCAACAATAAATACTATAGGCATCTTTCTGAAGGGTTGAAAAGAAACAAGCATTTTTTTCACTTTCCCAAAGGTTTCACGGATGCATGGAAAAGCTGCTGCAATATCCCGGTTGATACTTGCGTGAGACATTTTCTTGTTTGCGAAGACCATTTTGAAGAGGCTCAGTTTATACGAGGCAATAGACTACGTTTAGTACATGGGGCTTTACCAAAAATTTTTCGAACAGGTACAAATAAATCGCCACTTCAAGTAAGTGAATTAACGTGTCAAAAATTATTAGCGAGCATTGATTTTGTTTTCGTGTGACGTTAAAATCGATTATTGAATATGTTCAATCTTTTTTATTTCAGTTGTGTCTATATTGTGAATTCTAGTCTTAAGTTCAAATGTTATGTGAAGATTATGTGTTTAACTTATTAAATGTGTTATTACTGGGACTTAATTGTTGTATAAAATGTTTTTAATATCTAATATGTTTGACTGTGTAAGGTATTACTATGGTTTAATGTTGAAAAAATTTGTTAGTATCTATTTTTTGTAACGCTTTAATACTTGTACTTTTTGACTTTTTCTATTTAGCGTAAAAGCTTTGTAGGTATAATTCTAAAGTGGTATTCTAATTTGTAAACTGACAACATTGAAATTTTTTAGTTTCTGACTGTTAAAATACAAGTATGTATGTATTATACAAATGTTGTTTTATTTGTGTTTGCTGTCTGTATTTTAATATAATTATGATGTATTTGTAATGTTTGTTAACTTTCAATGAAATCTTACAGTAAATATTTTGTTTACTGTAATTTTTTATTGTAGTTAAACAAATATTGCATTTACATCAAAGTTCATTAAATTTTGCTTTTGATGCGCAGCCGCAGCATTAGGCGGTGATATCAACCTTAAATTACAAGATCTGTATTAGTAATAACATGTGCGCTTTGGCGGCCATAAATAGAACTACTTAATTTTGGAACACTCCACCGGGGGCAGTGCAGATCTTTGTTTCTAGTGATTACTTGGGGGATTTCATTTCTACCTGACTTAGTTATTCTATGGTCCCATGTGTCATCATTCCCAGAAAATTTCCTTTTTTGTAAATCACTCACATGTAGCATACAGCATCTGACCTCAATAAATAAAACAGTAAAATGCAGGTATGTTTAATTGAAAATTGCGTTACAAATAATGCCTAAAAGGGGTTTTTAGAACCAAAATGAAGACACCGAATGGAATGACATCCTTAGGGCTAAAGGAATTATTCCTCCCAAAAAGGAAGCCGAGCTAACAGAGGATCAAATTGTCTCGATGTTAGAGGATACAATTCAAGAGAAAACTCAAAGTATTCTATTGTAGGCATTTCTATCTACAGCTTGCATGCATTTTATTGGATTTTAGGTGGCAAAGATTTATCCAAGCTAGATATAGATGAATTGGATGAACTAGAAGATTCAGAAGATGAGGAAATTCTTTTAGAGTATCGAAGGAAGCGCATTGCGGAAATTAAAGCTTTGACAGAGCGGGCCAAATTTGGAAGTGTTGGTGAAATTTCAGCACAAGATTATGTACAGGAGGTTAACAGAGCTGGGGAGGGTATTTGGGTGGTTCTGCATTTGTATAAGCAAGGGTAAGGCTTGTTTTACTTTTTACATTGATCACATTAGTAACAGCTACGATGTTGGTGATTTTTGAAGTTCTGTAAGTGTGTAACTGTAAATGTCCAGATGCCTTGTTTTCAGACTGATGTTGCGCAAGTGTGCTGCCAAGGAAGGCTATAAAATAAAACAACTTGTCTCTCAAAAGTACAATGATAAAACAGACCGAAAGAGTCTATATTGTCTAAAATCAAAGTTTCTCAACATGAAATCTGGAGTTTCAATCGAAGAAAAAATCACGACGTACTACATAATATAATAATTAAGATGTTTGGCGTCAACCAATTGTCATGTTTTTAACAGCAAATGCACAAGATGTTGCCAGTTTTATATATTATTTTGTCAATTAATTGAAATGTTAAAAAAATCGCTGTTTCTGACTTGCTTATCAGTACCAATTCCACCATTGGTTTGTCGTTAGTGGTTTCATTATTTTGCTATTTCGAATTATTATATCACAATGCCACGAATTGAATTGTCTTTGTCAGCTATTTTATTTAACTTATTTCGGCACAAAGAAAAACCTGGAGAGTGGGGTAAAACTTGTAAACATATTATTGTTGAGTGTGTTTTGGCCTCGTATGTACTTACAAGTCCCACAAGAACCACCGCAAAAAATCTGACGAGAAATGGCTCATGGCTAGACAAAAGCAATCTTCTTTTTAGAAAAGACTTCCGCCTGGGTGTGACTCGAACCCATTCCACTCATTCGGCCAGGCTTTGAACGCAATATCTTCAACCACCTGTCCGGCCACCGAGCGACAAAGGAACACATACTTTATTTCTTAATGTTGGAAAAAATTTTAATAATATTTTTTTGGCGACAATAGAAGACTGGACTGAAACCCGGGATAAAGCAACTAAACATAACACAATCTAGTATCTTTCACGCAAAATTTCTTGTGGTGTTATTACGAGAGTTGTTTAATGCTCATGTTAAGCATTTAGAGCAAAAATAGACTATGCTCGATAAAATGATGACCGCTCACCCAAATGATCAAAGTGAGCGGATGCTTTAAGCAGACTAGCACTGAACGATTCTGTCTGCTGAATATGACTAATAACATTGCCGGCCCGAGTCTAGGAGGAGGTTTTGTGTTCAAGTTGTTTCACATATGATTGTTTTAAATTTATTCGAATCATCATAATGAAAAATTGACATCTTTTGGAAAATACTGTTGTTTAAAAAATTGTCGACGTTTTGCACTCTATCGGTAGAGGCGCCATCAGGACAAGAAAATAGGTGTGAGATTAAGCACGGTAACTTGACGTGTGGACCACGTTAGAGGCAACACTTATTCAAAACTTTTCGACACGGTCTTTTCCTAAAGATGTCAATTTTTCAATGACTTCAGGTCGTAAAACTTTTTTTTTAAATCATTATAATGATAATATATTGTTTCAGGATTCCGCTCTGTGCCTTAATTAACGAACACATGAAGTATTTGGCCGTCAAATTCCCAACTGTCAAATTTCTTAAATCGATTTCTGTGACGTGTATTCCAAATTATCCCGATAAAAACTTACCAACGGTTTTTATTTACTTCGAAGGTGAATTGAAAAAGCAAATTGTGGGACCACTGGAATTTAGAGGGCCTAATTTGACACAAGATGGTAAGTAGATTGACTTTTTCAATTTTGTTTGTGGTAATAATTTTTTTTTGCAGAACTCGAATTTTTGATTGGCAGAACCGGTGCAATAGAAACTAACATTACAGAAGATCCAAGACCAAAAATCAAAGATAAATTGTTTGCTGATCTAGCCAGTACCAATGATTGGTAGACTTAAAGTTTATGTATTATACTTTTATTTATTTTTTAATAAAGTGAGTTGTTTAACAAATAATTTTATTGACATTTGCGGTCTTTTTTTTCTTCAAATCCCATATTCTGTTATCTGCATATCAACAATAAAATACTCCCTGGAATTCTAACTTTCAGGGAAATTACCTTTCTCATGTAGCATGTAATAGAAGTTATCAAAATCAATGAGACATTTTTTGCATAATTTTAATTAAATATGCCACCAAAAACTGAAATTGATTGGGAAATAAAAAGTCTACCAGTGAGAAATTAGCGATTTGAAAATGTTATAATTTGTAACATTATATTTAAAAAGATCTGAAACTGTCGAAAGGCAAATGTTTAATTTTACGTCTTTATATAAAGACCGGTGTTTAGTGCTGCTACAAGCCTAGTTTAGCAGGGGACAAAACCTAATTTATGTAAAATAACAAACTTCAATAAGTACAAATTTTCTCAATGATGCAAAAAGCTATGAAATAGCAATTTCGACCATATATTATTTTGTGACACAACTTCATTCCAGAATGACAAACCTTTTATACCACTAGACTTCCGTAGTCTCCAACCTAACCAAATTTATGGTAATCTATCAGAAATCATATCTAAAAATATACCTAAATCTAGGGAGTAATTTATTGTTAAGATGCGTAAAAGTAATATCAACAGGCGGTTAGTCTCATAATCGTAATTATAAAATTGTTTACTTTTTCAAAGGCGTCAAATCTTAATTAGCAGTATAAAAAACTGCACAAAAGTTTCTAAAAATGAACAGAGGACAAACATTTTTATAAAATTTCTAATAACTTTTTCAAAAAATAAATCAGAAAATGATCATTAAAAAATTCGAGAAAAAAAGATTTTAGGGAAAAGTAGTATTTTGGGTAACAAGTGATAGCACAGAAGAGACATATCAATCTTTTAACGAAACAAATGATAAAAACATACTAATAAAGCTAAATTGAATATAATATAATAAAAAAAAACCCAACTTTATAAAATAAAAAAAAGCACTAAAAAGTATAAAATAATTGCGTAGGCTTAAAAAACAATCAAATTATTTGAATACTATAATGTACATTGTACAATTTGTACAATTATTGTTATTTTTGAAGTCGGTAGTCGGGGTCAGTCATGACCAACGTAGTTAATGTCGGCGAAGAAAAAAAATGTCAATGCTGCGTTAAACAAAACAAAAATAAATATATTATGATAAATTAGTAGCCGATGGTTCAATTTCTGAATTATCTTAAATCTTTTAAGCGTTTAGTTTGTTGTAGGTTAATTTCGCACAATGTTAATTTATTAAAATAATAAAACAAATTTACTTCGCTAAACGATCATAAAACGGTCTTCTCCACCCTAGAAAGTTAAATCGGTTATATTTTAAGTTGAGCGAGTCGGCTGAAGTATGGCACCCTTGAGACTACTTTACCAACTGCTTCGGCGATATTTTCCGGCACTTTCTTATTAGTGTTTAGAACACTCGTGTAAAGTTGAACTAATTTAAGAGTTTTAAGCCATAAAGAAGAAGGTAACAGCCCTTGAAGAAGTGGACACTGATATACACATCTGCACTGTTAAGATTGTGTTAAGATGCAATCATTATTAAAGTTTTAACTACTTTGGGTTGCTGTCAACTGTTTACGACTTTTAAACAGAGTTGTACCTACCTAATGCCTTATGTTGTGTTTTTTTAAATTTAGGTTTGGTAATAAGTGAATACGTTATAGAGTAGTTTTATATTTGCTGAAAACTTCTTAAAGTAATGTAGCTTATTCTGCTTATTTTAGTTTTATCAAAGCAATTTAAAGGTAAGACAAAAAAATTAAGCTGATAAAACTGCTCTTTCAAAGTGATGACTACTGAGACGAATTTGTTATTATTTTTTATAATAATTTAGGAAAATTTAGGAAAATTTAGGAAAATTTAGGAAAATTTAGGAAAATTTAGGAAAATTTAGGAAAATTTAGGAAAATTTAAGAAAATTTTGGAAAATTTAGGAACAAACTCTAGATTTTTTAAGGTGTTTATAGTACAGTGTACAGTTAATGCTGTAGCCACTCTCAAATTAACCCACTAGCAAAACTATTAACTATAAAGAGAATTATTCATTTTAGGGAGTCATTTAAAGTGGTTAATAAAAAAACAAAATAAATTATTAATAATTTATTAAAAATAAGAAATTATATTTCTGGAAGTAATAAGCACCACAAAGATCGGCACAGAAATATGCTAAGTGTCAAATAAATGTTCAATCATTTCAGATAGGTTTTTAATAAACAAATTAAATTTTTAATTAAAATTAAAGGTCATTCGTTACATAATAAACACAACCACTCAAACATCTTAATTTAGAGTTTAATTGGAATTACCTTAATTTTAACCTACGAATTTAGCTTGATTTCAGTTAATTTTATTTTAGTCTTAAAGACTTCTGAGCACCGAATTGTCAATCAAAATCTTGACCAATCAGATGACAAGAAATAAACGATTAATGTACATAATTATAGCTTAGAATTTAAATTATGAACATAATAAATATTCAGAATTAAAATTATGTACATACTTAAAACTTAGTATTAAAATTATGTACAAAAAAAAATCAGAATTAACATTATGAACACATAATAACGTTATAATTAAAATTATGTACATAATAGATATTCAAAATTAAAGATAGATACATAGTAGAAATTTCAAATTAACTTATGTACATAATGACAATTTGCATTTAAAATTATGTATATAATGTAAATTTAGAATTAAAATCATATACACAGTAAAAATTTTATAGTAGAAATTATGTACATAATAGATATTCAAAATTAAAAATATGTACATTATAAAAATTCAGAATTAAAATTGGCTGTAAATGATAAAAATTTAGAATTAAATTGTGTATATAATAAACATTTAGAATAATTTATTATTAGGTATATAATAAAAATTCAGAACAAAAATTATGTACATAATAAAAATTTAGAGTTAAAAATATATACACAATAAAAATGGATAATGGATATTCAAAATTAAAATTATGTACATAATGGATATTCAAAATTAAAATTTTGTATATAAAAAAATTTTAGAATTAAAATTATGTACAGCTGATTTCAAAAAAAACTGATACGACTCTTAAAGCACGTTTTTTAAATATTTGAGCAGTGTATTCTAGGGCACCAGTCGCCGTCACTGTCAAATTAAAAAACTGGTCAGAATTGTCGATTAGAAACAAATAACCGCGCAAAAATAATAATCTTTAAATGGCTCCGCACACGAACAAAGAGCTAAAAGCAAGAATTGTATCAGTTTTTTTTGAAATCAGCCGTACATACTTAATAAAAATTTAAAATTAAAATTTTGTATATCATGGAATTGCAGTATTAAAATGATGTAGATAATAAAAATTCAGAATTAAAATTATAAACCTAATAAAAATTCAGAATTGAAATTATATACACAGTAAAACTGTCATAATTAGAATTATGTACAATGTACATAATAGATATTCGAAAATAAAATTATGTACATAATAAAAATTCAGAATTAAAATCATGAACACAATAAAAATTCTAAATTAAAATTATGTACATAATAAAAGTTAAGAATTAAAACTATATACACAATAAAACTGTCATAATTGAAATTATATACATAATAAATATTCAAAAATTAAATTACGTACATAATAAAAATTCAGAATTAAAATCAAGTAAATAATGAAAATTCAGAATTAAAACTATGTACATAATGAAAATTCAAAATTAAAATTATGTATTTAATAAAAACTCAGAATTAAAGTTATAAACACAGAAAATATGTTATAATTGAAATTATGCACATAATGGATATTCAAAATTATAATTATGTACATAATAACCATTCAGAATTAAAACTATGTACATTGTACATAGTTAAAATTTTAAATTAAAATTATATACATAATAAAAATGTCATAGGTAATTAACATTAGAAAATAAGAATCTAAATTATGTAATGAATCGAAATGCTGGAATCAAAATTATTTTGACTGTTATGAAATTTAGAAATTATTTCTAATAACTACTCATTATTTATTAATATTTAATTAAAAAGTTTATTTTGGTTTCTCATTATTATTTTATCGCAAGCAAGTTCAATTAAAATATTTTTTTTTTATAATTAAAATTCAATATTGATATTATTAATTATAGTAGCACATAATAAAAAAGTCTATATTTTAATTATGTAAGTAAATGCATATTATGTGAAAAACCAAATATGTATTACAGCAAGTTAATGATAGATATCAAAAAGAATAAGTTAGCAATAGAAAAGAAAGAAAACATAAAAAAATGTTCATACTGTCACAATAAAAATGTATCAAGATAAATTTTATTTAAATTTATAAGAGTATGCTTTAAAATCGGTTTATAGTTTTTTTAAGACTTATTTTATTTCTTACTTTTTACTGATAAGTTAATAAATGAGTATTCTCTACTTTTTCTTTAAGACGTGCAATTTTGTTTTTTAATGTTTAAAATAAAAAAATCTTCTTTCACTAAATATCACCTATTTAATAAAACATTAAAAAGTTTTTTCAATTTTTTTAAGGCATGCAAATTTAGTAATACATATATCTTTTAAGGCCTGGTCAGCGTTAGCCATGTAAACATAAAAATATTTGTTTTGACCAAAACATTAACATAGTTTTAGTTTAGCTATTTTGTACAAATACTATACACTCTTATTTGACTATTACTTTATTTATTAGTAAGAACAGTAATCAAAATATGTTGCGTTGTTTGTAAGCAACTATGTATATATTTTATTTATAGATTTATTAAAAAAACATGTACGAGTTTGAAGATTTTCTTTGATTTATATAAGATATTCTTATCAGGTCACAATGAAACTTCCGCAAGAGTACTCTTTTCAAAAATTACATTGGTGTTTAATTTGTTTAAATAAATTAAATAAGCAAGCATATAATTGATTATATTAAAACCAATATTTAAAATTTATAACTTTTTTTTGTTTTTTTTTTCATTTAATAATAATGTTTATTGCTTTACATACTGTGTTTTAATTTTTTTTTTCTCCCGCTAGTTGTTTTTTTTTCTTATTTTACTCTACTTTATTTGCAACTTTGTTTAATATTTTTCTATTTTCTCAATTATATAATTTTTATCAATTACATTCTTTTTTTTTAGCTTTTTTCTCCAGTTTGCAATATTAAGAATATCTTAAAAACTTCTGTTTAGATGTTGATCAATTTTATACCAAAACACTCAAAAAGCACCAGCTTTAAAAAAAAATTAGCTTATATAAAAAATTGTTGGAAGTTACACACAAAGAAAATGCAGTCAAATAAGAAGTTTTTTGTTTTTTAAAATCGTTTATAAGCTAAAAAAAATATTGGCAGTAAATAAGAGTAAGACGTAAAATGCACATAAGTATAGGTTTTGAAAACCTAAAATTTATATAGTAAATAAAGATGTTATATACTCTGCTATTAAGCTAATATTTATCAATAATCAATGAAAACAAAGATAACACTTGTAAATATCTATTTTCGGCTATTTCTTTTTCTGTACCAATCTAAGAGAAAACGAGCAACATTTATTAGAAACCACGTTGCATAAAAAAATTTTTGAAACACATTTTTTTTATGCTTTAATGCATATAGGTTGTACTCTAAATGATAAAATGTCAATGTTGAATAGATTTAAATTAAAATAAAAGGTTTATTGCTGATTGGCCAAACAAGTTATCACTTTAGCGCTTTTGTCTAAAACATATATTAATGATATGCAATGTAATCTACCTCTTTGAGTTAATCTGCAACAAGTGAAATAAAAAAATTAATGTAAGTTTATTCAAACTATGCATATCTGTAAACTTGGACACTTGGACAGGTTTTGTTTTTATTGTAACTCTTTAGCAAGTTGCAACAGATATGGATATGAACAAATTTGCAGTGATACAGAAGTTTGAGACAAAAAGCGCTAACGTGATAACTCGGTGGTCCAATCAGCGATATTAATTTTATTTCAATTTGTGCCTATTAAAATTGATATCGTAACCTATATTCGTTAAAATATTTAGATCAAACATTTTGATACAAAGTAGCTTCTATAGATGTCGCTAGTTTTTCCATATTAAGGAAGTTACAGACACTTGGGTAAATATGCATTGATTGTTTTAAGACAAGATTTTTTACAATAAATTAGGTCAAAAAAAATTAGGTCAAGTAAATTAGTGATAATGCCCTTTAAAGCATTTTAAATGTAAACATAGTCAGTAGATGGGCTTACTAAAGTCGTTTTTCAAGATTTTGCTTCAAGTTATCTAATATGCATATCTATATTGTTACTAATTTTTTGTAATAGCCTAATTTTTCTGCTAAAAAAGCACACAAAAATGTTTCACCTTATTATGACTGTAAAAGGTATTAGAAGATTTATTGTTGCCCCTCTGCCTATTACCTACATTGCGCTATACATTTATCTCTTAGTTAAATTTTAATCTTATTGTAAGAATGAAATCTGGTGTAATGTATTACGTCACACTCAAAATCGTAGGTAAAAGCGTGGAAAAAGGTAAAATCGGTCGCGAATTGTATTTGAATCTAGCAAAATCTAGTCTATATTTTTTGAACTACAAATTAAGTTTAGCGCAAACAGATTACTAATTGGAGTGCTTGTAGCCCCGCACTTGTCTCCCTGATTAAGCGCGTTCAACGTGTGGTAATTGAAGCAGTAAAGTGTCGAGTATATGGCATGCAGGGGTCGTAAACAAGGGGTTGACCGTGTTTGGTCAACCTGCACATGCGGTTTCTGAACAGGACATGTTTACCAGCTTTGATTATCATAAACATTGGTTTCCGGTCCGTTTCAGGACTGGGATTTGTGTAGTGCAGAAGAATTGTTTGAGCCCGGAAGATACTGGAATTAATGGGATGAAAAACAATTTACTCAGAGTTAGAAAAATGATATTTGTTTTTCAGCATCTATAAGGCGGCTACATCCGTGAGATAAAGTTTGTGACGTCATAATGTATCTAAAAGTTAAAAGAAAGTTATTTAAATATATTTCAACTTACTTAGGATAATTAAGTCTTACGTGTTTTACCTATCTTGAACTGTGTGACAATTTTCAAAAAATCTTATAATACAAATTTTAGCCGAACAAATATATTTTTTTTAAAGTAAGAGAATATCATAATGTGACAAAATATCACTTAAAAATGATAATGAGTAGAACAGTTGGAGATTGTTAGAAGAAAACAAAAAAGTTTTGAAAATCCATTAGTCATCCGAAAAAAGCGCTTCGCTTAGTGTGGAATACACAGATTGATAAATAAATTGGTGTTTTGTAAAGCTTTCCTAAAATATAGATTTAATAAACTACGTTTAATTAATTACAAAAAAAAATTAAACTGTTAGATCGCTATATTAAATACTTAGTGATTTTATCAACGACAACTCTATAGTCTTTTCACACCGTTTTACCACTTGCCAAAACGTTTGTTTAATAGACCTTAAAAGTTTTTTCACCACCAAGTAGTCATCATCAACAAACTTAAGTAGTTACACTGTGTGAATAGTTTATTGCGCCAAAGACTTCAAACCAATCTAGATCACTGGTAAAGTAATTGAAAGTAAACATAAATATTTTTTCACAAGGGGAATACGGCTACAAATTTGTGTTAGATGTGCGATAGTTTTTATAAACATTGGTTTCAATTAAAAAAATTATTTGTTCAAAATCAGCTAATTGGGAAGACCGAAAATTAAATAAAATTTTTAAAAAACTAACGAAAAAAATATTTGAAAATTATAAAAAGTATATATGTACATAAAATTAAAATTGCAAAACAACTTAAAAGACAATTCTGCAAATCTAGAATTAGAATTAAGAGATGTAAGATTTATAAGATGATAATTGTAAGACTTTTTAATGTTTAGAGGTTTCTTGAATAGGTGGTTCAACAGACACAAGTTTATTGTCTCAATAAATATAAACATAACCAAAAAGAGCAGATTGAATAAATTTAATTAGAATAAAAATCGTACAAATTCGTACATATTTCAAGAATTTGACATTTTTTTAGTGAAGCTAAGACAAGAAATCTCACAATAAATATATGATTATTGTTTCTATGGCTCTTATTTTAAATAGCAATTGCATTGTTTTTATGAATTTTATTAATAGAAATATTGCTTTAATTGCTACTGTGTAATAATTTGGTAAAATATATAGTTTAAATAATTATGTGCAATTGGTTAAATCTGTTATTTTACGTCCTTTTGTAAAAAATTCTGTTTTTCATTTTCTTATTTTATTGTGCAAATTACATAAATTCTGTTCTTCTTGTAATTTCAATTTTATGCTAAAAATTGAACAAATTATTTCAGACAAGATTCTTTAAATTAAATATAAAATTAATTAGTTTGCTGTTATTAATTGTTAGCAAAAAAATTATTTCTTATAAATTTTTAATATACTTAAATAAAATTTCTAAGTGGAGAACAGATTACTAGTTTTTCAGATTTAATTTTTCATATAATAATAATAATAATAATAATAATAATAAGCTTTATTGTAACTAAAAAATACAAGCATTTTTATGTACAAAGCAAGAAATAGATAAAATATTAATCGTTGGGCGAGCAAAAATAAACTAACAAGACTAACGCTGCCCAAAAAAATTTTTTTTTTTTTTTTTTTTAGAGGTCGCAAAACTCGTCTACGGAGTATAAAGGTTTGTTGAGAAGATAAGATTTAATAGATTTACGAAAAATAGAATATGAGGTTATAGATTTAAAATGTGTAGGGAGATGATTAAAGAGTTTTTTGTGATTGTAAAAGATAGAATTTTTAATTAGTTCAAGTTTGGGCTGGGGAAGATAAATATTGCCTGCTTCTTTTCTGGTTAGGTATTGATGAGGTGGTTTAGATGGAAAATCCGGACGATGTTTATATATTAAGCAGACTGATTCAAGAATAAACAAAGACGGAAGAGTAAGTATTTTGTATTTAATAAAATAAGGACGACAGTGAGTGTTGTAATTCAGATCAAAAGTATACCGTACAGCTCTTTTTTGGAGTTTAAAAATAGTATGAAATTGAGAAGACGAACAATATGTCTGTAGTTTTTTGATTTAGCTATATTTTATAAACTTGATTGACTTGTCTTGTGCAATCATTTTAAAATTAATGTAACAAATTACTATCTAGAAGCTATTTATAATATATCTTGCTTATAGTCATTTTTTTTCTTATATTTTTGTTTTAATTTTTTTTATCAATCTTGATGCGATGAATTCTATCGAATTCATAAAAGATTAATATAACAAAATGTTGTTGAAATAAAGTGAAAATATTAGGTAAACCAATTACTACAGACAAAATTAGAATTTCTACTTGTCATGTTGGATATTATTAGCCATCAGTTAAACAATACAAAAGTTTTAAAATGTTGACGTAATTGCAACGTTTTGCTGTCTTTATTTTTTATAAATTTGATGGTATGCTTTATATTTATTTTGTTATTCACAAAGTTTTACTACTTGCCAAAACAGTTATTTATGTAACATAGGAGTAAAATAGCACTCGCATCATTGTTGCCCTTGCTTTCGGCTTGGGCAGACAAACTTATGCTCGGAAAATAAAGAATTGTACTCCCTCGTAGCATACAAAATTTTATGTATGTTTTGCTTTTTCCGCAAAATTTGAAAGCAATTTGTTTTTTGAGTACTTAGTTGTTTGCATTATTTACTGATCATCATTTTTTTTGCCTTTCCATGAACAATCTATGAGTTTTTCGTTAGTAGACTTATGTTTTTGGCTATTTGCAGTAGCTCTGGCGGTGTACTGTTGATATCTTCTTGTTATTCATCTCCTTCTTCAAACATTATTTTTAAATCTGTATATATATATCTATATATTGTGGGACATTTGTTAAAAGCGTTGTTCGCGACTGCTTCTATTTATTTACTTCAGCTGTTCAAAATTAGACTCACCATGTGCCCTCCGCATATCTTATTAAAAATCCTTGCATTTCCATATCATAAATGAAAGTAGGTAGACATCTACAAAGTGTAATTTTTTGAAATGATAAAAAAGCCACTGTTCAATTTGAATTTTAATGATATCCGCGTCATACGGTCGAACGGTTAGGGCTTTCAACGATCAAACAGCTGATTTGAGGGTAGTAACAAGACGTTTTACTTCGATATCTAATAGAAGAGATTCCCGCCAAGAACTACCCTCGTACACCATATGGTAGTACATTAGTTTATTTTATACGTTACATTTTGTGCGTGTTTTGAAGGAATTTATTGAGAAGATTAGTGTTATCTACATCAAACCGTTCTTCTTAAGAAAAAATTATAAGTTTTTTATGAAAATATAAAACATGAGATAGTAAAACAATAACAAGGCTTTACCTTTTGGAATCAAAACAGCACGCTTTCTTGCAATGTCATATTTTAAACTCTTTCTTGTGTTTTTTCAAATTATTAAAATTTATTTCGAATAAAATTATTTAAATTATAGAAGAGGTCTTTTGATTTATTATGTTTAAATGATGAGATTTAATTTGTCTAAATCTTTATTTTACATTAAAGTAAAAATTTTCTTTTCAATAAGTTTAACTTGTAATAACGGTCAACGATAGTTAATTCTATACACATTATTAATCTTAAAGACGTTATTGCTATTCCTACTCAAGATCTAAAAAAAATATACAAAATTTTAAAAACACTATTTTAGAGTACATTTTTGAAAAAACACATTAATAATTTTGCAAAAAAATACATCTTTCCAGCCAAGTTTCTTATGAAAGACCTCAAGGGATGAAAAGAGTAAATACATATACTATTAAAGGCTAATTTCGTTTAAAATCTTAAGCACAATAAACTATTCACACAGTTTTACAGCTTGGCAAAAAGTTGTCTCCTAAATCGTAAATGTTTAAGCACAATATCAAGTCCGTTGGTTATCTTAGGTCCAAAGAGTATTGAAATAAATTTTAATTCTTCTTGTTTATTTGTTTGAGAAGTTATGCAACTTTTGACATTAGTTCTAAATTTTTGTTTATTTATAGTTTTATTTACTATTTATGTATTATATCTATTTATGTTATCAACTTTTTGAATAAATGTTTTTTCTTTTTTGAAATTCTCTTGGCTTAAAGAAAAGTTAAATCATCTATTTACTAAAAAAGTCAAACTTGTTATTTTTTGTTGAAAACAATAATTTGAGATATTAGATATGTATCTTAAAGTGTTTGTTTTTTTTCTAAATATATCAAATTCTAAATCGCTTGCTGCTTTTTTTTATTTTGTTTACATCTAAGAAAAAAGTTTTATTCATCTTCTGAAGATGAAGAGCTTTTGAGATCTAATGAACAAACTTTTACAGAAAAGTGGTTAAACTGTGTAAATTATTTAAAGCTAGTTTATTATCATAAATTTAATAATATTAATTTTGACAAAGTTTCTAAGCAATTTTTAATAGTTTTATCGTTGGTAAAAGATTAATTAATTTTTGTTTTTTAAATTTCTTACTACATATTTTAAATTTGCCATACAAGTAATCGTAAATTTGGTATATCAGCGTATATCTATTGTCTCAAATTGACAGACATATACATTGACATGTAGAAACCTTGTTTCTAACTTTGATGTAACGTCAGCTGCTAACTAGCTAAGTTAATGCTTCAATAAATAAATAATAATAATGCAAAAAAAAAACTTATATATTCTATTCAGTTTAAAACACAATAGGTGGGTTTAGTTATTATTTTTTTCTTAAATTGGTTGTGAAACTAATTGAAAATTGACTACTTGTTTTTCAACAATTTTTATATTATTGGGAAAATAAGATTGTCATTATCATTACTTGTCAAAAACCGTAATGATTTTAGAATCCAGCAAAACTGCTGTGCTTCTGAGGATTGAACAAAATATTAACAAATAATAATTTAAGATAAAGTATCTGCTATTTTTATGCAAATATTAATTTTCACGCATATTCTTAATATTAAACGTGAATCTCATTTCTTCATTTATGTTTTTGATAGAATAAATTCTTATGTGTATTAGACGCTTGTTTGTATTTTTGTTGTATAGTAAATTTTGTTGTCATTGTGTAATTGTTTATAGAAGTTATATTGAGCTGCTTTTGTAGAAAGATGGTGTAATTTGTTTTCTTTTGTAACACTTTTATCTTTTCTAAACAATTGTACTTTGTAATATTTAATTTCTTAAAGTTTTTAAATGTTTTTTTTTATTTACGTCATAATTTATTCTCACTTATTTTCAGTCTTACATAGTTTATTTGCATAGCTGCTGAAAATAGTGTCTTTATTTTTCAACATTTTGGTTTTATGGAGTTTCTTTACTTGTCAAACAATCTACTTATTATCTTGTGATATAATGTGTGTTACATTTTATAGCTAATAATATACAGTATAGTTTTTGTTATTCTGTACACTTAGTATATAGCAGTTTTAGTATATAAATTGTTATTTTTATAAATACAATTTAAAAAATAAAAAACCAAAACAAAAATAAAAAAATCAATAAATAAATAAATAAATAAATAAATAAATAAATAAATAAATAAATAAATAAATAAATAAATAAATAAATAAATAAATAAATAAATAAATAAATAAATAAATAAATAAATAAATAAATACATAAATAAATAAATAAATAAATAAATAAATAAATAAATAAATAAATAAATAAATAAATAAATAAATAAATAAATAAATAAATAAATAAATAAATAAATAAATAAATAAATAAATAAATAAATAAATAAATAAATAAATAAATAAATAAATAAATAAATAAATAAATAAATAAATAAATAAATAAATAAATAAATAAATAAATAAATAAATAAATAAATAAAAAAATAATTAAGTAAATAATTAAATAAATAATTAAACATGAAAATTTATTTAATTTTGGTTTCATTAATATTATATATATTTTTTTGGTGGTGCTATTTAAAAATGTTTAAAATATTAAATTAAAAGTTAAATTATTCGCCTAATTTTTTTAATAATCTTAGGTCTAATTATGCTAAACATAAAATGCTTTTGCTCACGCGATAAAATATTCTTAAAGAACATTTGCTTTCTTGTTAAATTTATCTCAACATTAGCAGTGGAATATATTAATGTTTAATTTTAAAAACAGTTTTTTTAAATTAATATCAAATAAATAGTTTTTATGTTTTCAAAATTAATAATGTTGGTTTTTACTCGATATTTGAACGAGCACCTGATTTAAAATATGTTCCGAGTCACTATAAATAAATGAAGCAAAAAATTCAGACGCAAAACTAAATAAGTTGCAGCCTGTCAGTTCTCAATTGACTTTTTTTAGGTTGTGTCACAAAGTGAAGCGACGAAAAGTAAAGACATTTTTAAAATATGTTTTAAATTTTGCGTCATCGTTTCCAACTAAAGAATTCAAATAGTTTAGCAACATAAAGAAAATTATTAATTAAATAATTCAAAGTCACCCGGTATATTTAAAAAAAAACGTATGTATTTTGTTTAAGACCTTTAATGTTTTTCGCTCAAAAATCTTTTAAAAGGGACTTCATGTTAAATAAATTAAAATAAGTTATATCGTCATTTTCTATAGAATTTGCTACCAGAAGTTATTTAACAGCTAAATAAATTTAATTACTTATAGAGTTTTAACAATTTGAAATATTATTTTAGTAGATATTTTATTAAGGTGGTAATCGTTGGTGTCAGAATTACTATTTTGTAAAAATACGGTTAAAATTGTCTATTTCTATTCAAAATCACAAAAAATTATCATGCTGTGTGTGACAGACGCTGAGATAAAGCTATTAATGTGTATTATTGGTTGTAACATTTCTAGCTTTTTTCATGTTAATCCGCTGACTAACCAGTTTAATCGTTTAATTAAAGTAGACATTACTCTCTCGATCAAATGTTTCTCGGTAAATGCAGCCATTGATCATTACGTAGGTACACTTAATAAAGGAAAACGATTATATTTCTATTTCCTCTAATTGCGGGTGTTGCTGTACCTTGAATAATCGATTTGTTAAAGATACGAATTCAATCTATATGGCTTTTTAGAGCTGAAGTAATAATTAGAATAGTAGATAACTGCACTATAAAATTAATTTTTTGGGTGAATAAATTTCTGGGCAAATTGGAAATGCAATATTTACTTTTTTGTCAAATGCAATCGATTTACTGGTTGAAAAGAGCCTGGGAAAATTTCAAATGTTGGCGTAAAATTACTGATTATTGTAAATTTAATTAAAAAATAGAGAAAAATTCTAGTTTTTTTAGATGTGGAAAAAACTGGTTTATTACTTGTAGTCTTTCGATAAAATGGCCGTACTTGTCTTTTCGTATTTGAAGAATGTATCCATGTTTGAAGGTGTATCTGGAACTAAACAGTTTTAAACTGTCTTTAGACATAATATGTATACTATAATAATAGACTAGCAAATTGCCCTGAATTTTGAAACTATTAGGCAGTATACAAATAAAACTTCGTTTAAACAAAGTAAAAATTGTATTTTTTTGGCGTGTTTTTAACCATAACTGTCCAAATGTATTTGTCAAAACTACGAAATTTGTAAGCTTATGTAAGGCATTAGAAAATAAATGTGACATTGTTAACCAGCAATAATATATCAAAGTAGCATTTAATATATCAAAAGTAATGAAACGTTGTTGTATTGTTTATTTTTCTATTGAATTTCTTTGTACATTTGAGATATTTCTTCATTCCATTAAAGCAATAAAAAGGTAATAATATTTTTTTAATAAAAAAATAATAGCTCAACAATTAAATAGACATATTTTTGTCGAAAAATATGAAAAGTCTTAAAGAATTTGACTTAATAGCCGACATTTAAAGATGTTTCCTTTCTATCAAGCCTCACATACTCTATTATTAAGAATTTCCACTCGACAATAATTTAAAAACCATGTAGTATTTATTAACTACTAACGTCTAACGACTGTCTGTCTATAGGTACTCCAGCTAGGAAATTCCGGAAAAGCACGTGTCATTTAAAATACACCTGTCACGTGACACCTGATGCTCTTCTCATCACACTGAACCGTTAATAACATATGAGTGTTACGTCACATAAGCTCGAACATATGGTAGAACCAGTAGTTTAACATTAGCAAAAATTAATAAAAATTAATTATGGACTAGAAGCGTTATGATTATCATTGATATTTTGTAAAAACTGTAATTTCTGATCAATTCTTTCCGCCGATTCCGCCAATTTTCTGCTAATGATCAATAAACAGCTGTAACAAACTATAGATAAACACATGTTGTTATTGTATATTTACATTTTTACAGTTACAAATGATGCAGATTACAGTCAGAAGGTAGTAAATAAACAATAAAAGCTGCAGATTCTGTGAAATAAACTAAAAGTTTTTGGTTTTCTAAAAAATAGCATTTTTGTTCTAAAAAATAAAATAGGTTTTTTAGCTTTTATCGTAGCCAAACCAATAAATCTTTTGTTATACATTTTGTATGCGGGTTTTCCAACTGTTTTACAAAGCGTTTTATGAAATGCAATAAATTGCAAATTAAAAATTTGGAAAAAACCGACTTTAATGTTATTATTAATTATTGAGCTTAAACATTTATTTTGCTTAACTGAAAAACACTGTTTTTGTTCAATTTGTTCAAATTAGTTAAATGAGTAATTATTATTATTTTGCAGTCGATTTTTCCAGTTTTTGATTTGTTACTTGTTTTTTTAAAAATTATATAACTTTAATAAATACATTTTTATTAAGAACAAAGAAATAATATAGATAGTTAAATTATCACTTATAGTTTAGCTAAACTTTTAGTGCCATTACAACTTTTTCGTCTTAAATACTTTACAACAGGCCAACCTCCAATTTGCATAAAATTGATAGCCAACAGATGCGTCTGTGGTTCTAGTCAGCATGAACCGTAATGAAAATTTTAAACGAATTAAATTTCACCGTAAAGTTGGAAAAACTGTATTTGTTACGTAGTTGAAGAAGAACATTTCTACTGCTTGGAAATAGTTCCAGAACTAATTAATCACTAGAGTTAATAATGATAGTAACAGTGATACTAATATACAGATGCTTAGGTAAATATTACTAATGCTTTTATACCCACCAACATAATTTTTATATTATTTAATAATAAATAAATCTAGATAATTAATTGTATTTAATTGTTATCTTTTGTAATATGCATGCGAAGAAAGTTGAAGCATCTTAAATACGGCCTTAGTAATACAGCGCAGTATCTTCAAGATTCTGCACAAACAAAAAACTCTCCGACAAACCATCATAAAGATTAGTGAAGGTTAAGTAGCAATAAAACCTTTACAATAGTACTCTTTTCATCATAATATTATTTGTTACTTTAATACACTCACTAGAAGATCACCTAATAAAACCCTTTTCCAAAATCTTGTTACGGGTGCTTTCACCAGTTTAAATTTTTTTTATTATAAACTATTAGAAAGTAATATAAGTGTTTAACTTTATATGATAACTTGAATCTCTTGTGACGATAACAAAACGTCGCCTAATTAAAAAGTTTTTAAAAATCTTGCTGCTAGCGATTTTAGCATTTTTAAATATTTTTATTAAAAATTAAAAAAATATGTGAGGAATTATGTTTATAAATATTTATCTTTCTACTTATCTATCATTATTTTATAAATCACTTGTATTACTTATTGTTACTTTTAATACAATAAAAGCTTGCATAATTAAACATTTCTTAAAAAATCTTGCTTCTGGCGCTTTTATCATTTTTAATTTTGTTATTAAAAACAAAAAAAATACATAACTGTTTATCTCTCCACTTATCTACTATTCTTTTTACAATCACTTGAATTAGTTGTGAATTGAATTCAGCTAATTAAACAGTTTTTTAAAATATTGCTTTTAGCGTTTCCATCATTTATAAATATTTTTATTCAAAACTAAAATTTTTTATAAATATTTAAGTTTTTACTTTTTGATCATTTTTTCATAATAACTTAAGTCACTCGCGACTTTAGTACAATAGAAGCCCACCTAGTTTTAAACAACTTTTCAAAAATATTTTACTGTTAAAATGTTTTATATAAGACTAAAACACATAAATGTTTAACTTTCTATTTGTTTACTATTTTTTTTATAATAAATTAGAATCACTGATACTTTAATACAATAGAAGCTCACTCAATTAAATAATTTAAAAAAAATCTGCTTTAAGTGTCTTCGCTATTATCAAACATTTTTATAAAAAAACTAATAATTAATGTAATTATCCAACTTTCCAATGGTCTATAAATTTTTTTATAATAACCTAAATCAGTTCTAACTTTAATTTCAAAAAGCTCACCAAATTAAACCATTCTAAAAAATCTTGCTTCTGGCGCCTCTACCATCTTTCAATATTTTTTTTTAAACAAAAAAATATTTAAATGTTGATTATTGTGATGGTAAATAATAAAAATTATCGTTGTTATTATTGCTGTTTATTTTTTTAGACAGTGGTATTTTGATTGTATCAAATAAATAAGTACTTTTATATTAAACAAATTTTTTTGTCCGGAAATCGTCTTGGAAACAACATTTTCCTGCTTATTTACGCGCAGAAAAATTAAGTTTTTCGGACTAGTACTGTAAAAACTTTACAAGACGCAAAATTAAAACGATACTCTAGTAACTATAGTTGCCAACAAAATTGACAAACTTGATTTTTGTGGAATTTGTAAAAAAAATTCAAAAATTTGTAAATTTTGTCTTTTTTTACGATTTTCGGAAAAATTTAATTCCAAACACGTCAGTAAAATCTCTTACTTGACTCAGAGCTTTAAAATACTCGGCACAAAGTGCCTCGTATTTCAATTCAGCTCCTCTTCAGTAATGTGAAATTTTCCTGACTTTTATGTAAATAACTATTTTCAAATTACTCTGCAAAATGAATATAGAAATAAAAAAAATAGATAGCAATTTAACTTTAATGAACGGAACGAAACGTTTCTTTAAAAACGATTTAGTAACATTTTTTCATAAATATTTTGCTAACTTGACAAATAACAAATCAATCAAATATGAAAAAAAATACTTAATTTGCAATTAAACCATAGAAAACCGTATTATTTTTTTCACCAAATCAAGAACGCAACAGTTCCAAATTTTAATCAAAATAAATGAGTCAAATTACAATCATTTTTATTAAAGTTGCGGAAATGTATAATTATTTCATAGAAATCAACAAATTGTATAGATTTCACAATAGTTCAAGAACTTTTGCGGTCTGACTCATAAAAAATATGTATCTACTTACTCAATGTGGTAATTTACCAAAATTGTAACAGTTATAATTGTGACCACGGTAAAATTACATAACAACTATAAAAATTAGTACTTACCTTCAATTTTTCGTAAAAAAAAAACAATTGGTAGAACAAAACAATATTTATGTAGAAACTAATTATATATTGCAAATATTAAAAAGAAACGTTTATCTAGTTATTTGCAAAATATTAGGTACGCAATATTAATGTTTTTACACTGTTACAATGGCAACGGTTTATCTAAAAGATACGTCCTCAATAACAGGGGCTTTAAACATCGAATATTCTGATCATAAGAAAACAGGTGTAAGCTGCAAACATAATATCAATTAGCTTTTCAAAACATTTTTAGTGTCACATTTAGAAAGACTAAGATTTGACCAATTTAGGTCAAATTGTTTGACGTAGGAAGACATCAAAATATGAGTTTGTAACAAATATTTATCTAAATAATTTTATTTATATTTATTTATGGAGTTTTTATCTCACTCTGGCACGCCTGTTTACTGTTTAATTGCAAGATATTTTTACATATATATAGTTTTTGACTGAAAACAAAATTTCAATTTAGCAATAAGAAAATAGCTATAAAAAAAATTAGAGTAACTTGAGCGCGTCAAATATGTAAACTGGAATACTCTCACGTTGTTCTGACATTAATCCGTGAGAAAAAATGCGTGATTGTGAGAAAAAATAAAAAATAGTAATAAAAATAATGTCCGCACGTCAGATGTTTACAAAAACGTTAAATTAGCCTTAACTAAGCTCTTATACGAAAGCCTGACATTTTGGAGGTGATGCAAATTAATGGCAAACTTTTTTGAGATTTATGATGCATCGGCTTGCAAAAATAATCAGATTTTTTTGGTTTTTAAAAATCTATAAATTTTTTTTATATAAAAATATGCGATCTTGCTTAATTTACTGCCAAAAACGTTTTTTTTTGAAAACTTGCAAATTTATCAAATTGCTGGTATATATATATATTTGTATATTCATCAAATGCTTGGAACAAAGTATAGTAACAATATACCCATTTGATACCAGACATAAAAATCACAAATTAAAATCAATTTTTTTTTGTAAACGTTTATTAACTGGCAAATAGAAACATGTTTTTGAAAAAAAATTTCAACTTTTTTTCTTATATATCATAAAAAAAATGGGGTCTGTTAACGAACCACTGGGTTTAAACATATAAACTAATTCTTAGAAAATTTATCTTAACTATAATTGGTTGGTAAAAACAACTATTATAGACTATTTTGATATAAAACAAACAATAAAACACTTAAAACTTTTAATTTTTCTTATAAAAACAGCTTTTATGAGTGGTGCGTGAGTGAACCACTGGTATAATACACTTTTTATTTTTGATGATATTTCACGAAACAACCTGTATTTCCTATTGAGCATGTCTAAAAACGACCTAACTTTAGTAAATTTGTCATTTTTGTCCAACATGGCATTATCACATAAACGTAAATTGTGTTTTATTTGTTGGCAACGGTTTTGGCTCATACATTTTTTTATCAAATCACTTCCTTTATCTTCATCTGTTGACCAGTAGTGCTGAATTCTAGGCAAAGAATGATATTCCGAAAATTGAAGAATTCCGATAAAATTTAAAAGTTCAGGTTTAGAAAACAAAAAGTTATGACGATTATTGTCTTGAGCATATTTTACAGAAAAATGTAACAAAAGATTTACTAACTCGTCGTCAAAAAATAAAAAAAATATTTTAACAGGTGATTTGTTAATAAGTTGGTTTTTCAGATCCTCTTTAGATAAAAATTCATTGGAAACAGGTTTATGTGTATTATGTAATTTGTTTTTTTTTCCAGTTTGGTAAAGTTTGAGAACTCGTCAATGTTGACAACTTTCTTTTCTTTGAAGCCAAAGTTTTGTCATCTGAAGAATTCCATTTCAGTTGTTCACTTCCAAAGACTTCACTTCGCGTGGCACTATTATCATTTGCTATATCAACTTTATTCTCATTGCTAGCTTCGGGAATATGTAACTCGAAAGTTCCAACTACATCATTCAGATTTTGACTTTCTTGCAAATTGAAATCATCGTCAGTCGGCTCTTCGTCTGTCAATGTGTCAACTTCGGGAGGGATATAAACAGCATCGCTGGCTTCAAAAAAATTAAGATGGTTGAAGGAAAAATAAAATAAAGCAAAATAAAATTACATAAACTTACCTCTTTCATTTTGTAACTCCAAAACCGTCTCTTCCAAAGCTGCTTCTAACTCTTTTTGAGTTAAATATTTTCGAAAAGACGCATTTTATTACAGAATCACAAAACACTCAACTCTTTGAAGTAGGAATTATTAATGACTAAACGCTTACCTAAACAATATACATGTTGGATACATTTTGAATCCTGTCGAAACCAATAATAGTTCAGCCAATAGAACCCAGTGGTGCGCCAACGCACCAATGTCTATTTTCACAGAAAAAGATAATAAAACAAATTTTTTTTAAAACGTTTTATGGTATTTTAACAATTAGAGATATTGTATGAAACCTTCTAAAAACATTTTTGTAATCTTTTAATTGTTTATGTTGAACAACTGATAGCAAAAACAGCCAAATCTGGAACGTTTTTTTTTTAAGTTTCAATTACTATATTATTGTTTATTGCTAAGCGGTAACAGTAATATTGTTCAATTTGGTTTATTTTGCATAGATATACACTTGTATATTAAGAAAATTCGATCAAGTTAATCTGAAATGGTTTAATTTTTATCCAAACATTGCGGTTCATAGACGCACCATTGGTACAAGATGGGTTTATAGGAGAGTGCGTGAGATACCTAATAACAGAAATTTATTACTAATTCATCAATTAAAATTTCTTTTAAAAGTAAGGCTCTGCAAACGTATTTATGGTTTGTTTATGTCTGCAGATAAAAAAAAAATTCAGAGAAAAATAAATTGTTAGACCTAATTATATAAGTAAAATTTAATTTTTTTTTGATTTATTTTTCATATCTCAACAAAAACAACAGTTAAAAGTTTGATAAAAAAAGAAATAGATAATAAGTGTAGAGATAGTAAGAATGAAAGAAAGTTATGTGAGATGGATGTTAGGATTGAGCAAAGAGTTTTTACGGTATATATTAAAAGACAAAATAAATAGAAAAAATAAGAAAAAAAACAAAAAAAAATTAGTGAAGTTTGTGAATAAAATAAAAAAATGAGAAAAATGTGAGATATTGAAAGAGAGATAAAAAGCGGTAGGTAGAAAAACAGATAGTAAGAATGAAAGAAAATTATGTGAGATGGATGTTAGGATTGAGCAAAAAGTTTTTACGGTATATATTAAAAGACAAAATAAATAAAAAAAATAAGAAAAAGAACAAAAAAAAATTAGTAAAGTTTAAGAAAAAATTAAAAAAATGAGAAAGATGTAAGATATTGAAAAAGAGATGAAAAGCGGTTGGTAGAAAAACAGATAGAAGAATAAAAAAAAATATTATTGATAAAAAAATTTGCGTAAAAGAGATTGAGGAAAAGACAGAAGCGAGACCATAGATGCATGGAGAAATGCGGATAAAGATAGAAACATAAATATGCACAAAAAATAAAAAAACTGTCTAAATTTACAAAAAAAAAGTGTGAAAGAGGACGATTAATAATAGCAAGATGTAGGTGCAGAAATGAAAGCAGAGAAAATAGATTTTAGATAAAAGAAAAAAAAAATAATGCAAGAGAGAGAGAAACATTAGACATAATTATGATGAATAAATGTGTGGAGGTAAAACCAAGCAAGCTGGAGAAAAATAACACACTTGAAGTAATGAAAGAAGAAATAGAATAATTGAAAATGATAAGTAGAAGAAGAAAAAATTAAAGAAGATAGTATATGAAATAGAATCTGAGAAAAAAGAAAAGTTCAAAAAACCAACTAAAAGAGAAAAAAAAAATTTAGTTTTAGATTTAGATGTTATAACAAGTAAATAAGTAGCTCAATTATCTATATATAAATTATATATATATATATATATATGTTTGTAACACAGTTAAGTGTAACAATAAACATTATTATTATTATTACAATAAAATCAATAAAATTTAAGTATAGGTTTATTTAATTAGACTTCTTGTTTTGAGCTTATTTATAAACAATTTTGTTTATGTCACTTTAGAAACATCACGCTTAGTTGATGACGTAAATTGATTTTTTGTCTTATGAATTAGTAACAATTACTTTGAATTTAATACTCTTTTTGTACAAAATCTGATAAAGTTTAACAAACACTGAAATTTGCTGTTATATTTATGATAGAAAGCGTTCAGCAAAATAAATAATTGTAATAAAATGTCCATTTGAAGTACAACAACAAACTGTCAAATAAACGTCAAGTGAACATGAATTATTTCTTTGAATTAAACGAATCCAGCATAGCTTTTCCAGCATTGACAAGCCACGCTTGTGTTTAGGATGTGATTCCACGATTTGAAACAATCGATCTTATGAAAAAAATCAGTGTCTTCCATTACATTGAATCACGTAAATCGGCGGTCGATCTGATTTCCGCTCTGTCGTTGTTTCCAGTTCTTCAGACTTGGGTCCATTTCTTGTTGTTTTAGTCGGAGGAGAAAGAGAGAGGCAATTACTTTTTTGAGAATGGAATTGCGGATTTCGCTTGTCATCAATGAACTAATAAATAATGAATGAAATTTAAACCGTTCACGATTTTGTTTATTGCTTTATTTAATCAAATTTTAACATTCTTAAAAGCAGATTATAAGTTTTATTATGATTGAAAATTAATGAAAAAGTGCACTTTTGAAAAGTATTTATTTTAAATTTTTATATCATTTATTATTCCATAAAAGGATTATTTTAAAAAATACTATAATATATTTTTTCATAAAAAGTATTCAATACTTTGAATATAATCAAGTAAAAGTTTTTCCAAATTTGGTTTTGTAGCTACCAGATTATATTGATAAAAACAATTGAATTAATTTGAATCAACCTGCTATGTAGCTATTATTGCATCTAATGACAATGTCAAATTGAAAATAGGTAAGAGCTTTATTTAATAGGAAATAATAATATAAAGTGCGTGATAGAAAGATGAGGAACAGTATGTTTTATGTGGATAAACACAAAACAATACATAGTAAGCAGGTCGTAGAATAAACATTTGCATTTAAATCTACTAATGGATATCGCTTTTAAAATTGTATTGTAGCTAATTGTTGACAGAGCAATGTTTGATGAAAAATATTGATCTAACAACAATGTAAACAAAAGTCAATACAGAGGTTTAGAAGCAAGACTTTTAGAAGCCGTAAATTTAGCGTCTTTAGAGTTGTTGTCATAGAAGTCTTGTGAGCGCTATGGAAAAATAATACAACATATTAAAAGCATAGATGACATATCAAAGACTTGAGAAAGTGACAACAGAATTGATTTTGGCATATTTCTACAAAAAAGGGCCAAACATGAAACTGGAGAGGCGACTCTTCACTCTGTGCCAGCTGATAATTAAAATAGATTAAAAACAATTCTAGTGAAAAGTTTCTATCAGCTTCAACTCACGGAATTACAGTTCTTAATAACACCAACTGTACATTTAATATTATTACTTATTTCAAATTAATAAAGTAGTTGTTATATAGAATTAAGTAATAATTTAATAAGTTGAACTATAATTTCAAATAAAAATGTTTCTCACGATTCAATATGAGAAAGTTTTTTGAGAGGGAGGATAAAGTTGAAAAGAGCCTCTAGGAGAGAAAATAACATTTTCAAATCGTCATTTTAGGAGTGAAAATACTGAAAATAGCTTTTTCATATACACCGTAAAAACAATTTGTTTTGTTAACTTTTTGTTGTTTGTCCTTTATTCAATTTCTATATCGTTTTATTTTTTATTATTTTAACACAAACATTTTTTTTTATTGACGTAATAAAAGATATGATGGAATAATATGAGTCAAACTTTGATTGTTTTCTTGTCAAGCGTCACTTTTTTCTTAAAAATTGTAAAGTTTTTTTTAATTTTGATTTTTGTTATTCGCTGTGCTTTAAATTTTAGTATGATTATGCTAGATTTACATTTTTCACCAAAAGAATAATTTAATATCAACCAATCGAATGTTTTTTTGAGCTAAATACCTATCAGGTTAAGTCATTTATTTGTCTTATAATAATTTTAAGATTGATTTTTTTTGTCACCAGTGTTTTAAAGTCATTTTAAAAAAAATATCAATATTTAATAAATAAACATATAGATAATTATTTTTTGAGAAAAATTATAATAATAATGTTAACATAAAGCGGTTGAATAGGAGCGTCTGACATCATCACGATTGGAACGAAGGAGGGGACTGGCAGTTTTTGTGGAGATCATATGTGGTTACGCATTTGTTGCATGTACCAGTGAAATTTTATTATACTTTTATTGTTGAAATTCATTAGTTTTATTATTAAATCGTTAATAAGTTTACATCAGAATTGGGACGAACTTTATGTGCTTTGTTATTTTTGATTTTGTTCGATTTGGACCAAATTGGCCCCTTAAAGGGAAAATTTTCCTTGTTGGCTAGTCACATTTTCCTTATTGGGTGTGGCGATTGTTGGACGCTGGTCTTCGTATATCTTCGGTGGTTCCGTAGCTCGCTCGAGCAGCATGCCACGTAATCGTAACCGCACAGGGGATTCCCCGCCAGATAAGCCCGGACGAATAAGGAAATCCCGGAGTAAACGTCGAGAATCAGATTCCTCTGATGAAGGCCATCAGAGAAGGCAGCATAGGTCTCGTTCAGCAAGGGCAAGGACACACAGAAGTACTTCTTCTGTTTCAGAATTGAGTGAGGCAATATTAAAAAGCATGTCAGAATTGGTAAGAGAGATTGGGCAAAAAGATGATAAGGGCGTGGTAAGTAATATTTCAATTCATTCAAATCTTATTGGGATTTTTGATCCAACTGTCAATGATGTTGACGATTGGCTAGCATCGGTTGATGAATTTGCACAAATTTATGGTTGGGATACAAAAACAACCGCGCATTTGGCATTATGTAAATTGCGAGGACCTGCAGAAAGTTGGTACAGAGGGTTGGCGTCGCGAATTTATTCATGGGTCGAGTGGAAGCAAATGCTTCACGAAACCTTTTTACCTAAAAGAAATTTGCACAAGTTGATGCAAAACATGATAAATTTTAAACCATTACCAAATCAAAGTCTTTATTCATATTTATTTGAAAAATTAGCTTTGATTCATCGACTCAAACTAAATATTACGCCACCTGACCAGGTTAATTTAATTATGGGAGGTATCACTGATTTGCAAATAAAATTTTCAGTGGAAACTGCTGATATAAAGGATCCACATGTGTTAGCGAGTCACTTAAAATTTTTAGATGAAACCCGATCGCGCTCCGCTAACCCATCAATAGATTTTAAACAAACCAATAAAAATAGTGAAACTTGGAAACATAAATATGTCGATAAGAGGCAATGTTTTAATTGCGGTTCAACGTCTCATTTACGTCGAAATTGTACATCGGCGAACAACAAATGTAATCAAAAAGCTATCGAGTATAATGTAAACTACATAGGACCTCAAACAATGAACAAATTCTATAAAAATATTATAATTAATAATATAAACTGTACTTCTTTTATTGACATAGGTAGCAGCGTGTCTTTGATGACTCACAAACAGGCACTTAAGCTTGGCTTAACCTTGATAAAATTTCATAACACTGTTAGCCTCTTAATGGTAAATGAAACAAAATTAAATTCTAAATATTATGTTCTATGTGAAATAAAATTAGACAATATTTCGCGCAAAATTCAATTTCATATTATCAATGACGCAATAATGGATGTTCAAATATTAATAGGACAAAATTTTACAGAGTTGAATGAAATATCTTATACAAAAACAGGTCACAATTTATTATTCAGCGAATCAAAACTAGATTTAGAGATTCCTCAAAAATCATTAAAACTAGTAAAAACTAATATTAACATCGAAAGCGGTGTTGATGAAAAATATGTTCAGCAATTACTTCAAGTTTTAAATAAATATCCTCAATGCGTAGCTCAAGATATGTCGGATTTAGGAGTAACTAACCTTACTCAATTAAAACTACAGTTAACAACTGATAAGCCGATTTCTAAACGTCCGAGAATTTTTTCGGAATACGAAAGACAACACATACGAAAAATTGTTGAGGAATTGATTAATAACAAAATGATTAGGGAATCAAACTCTCCATATGCGAGTCCTGTGGTATTAATTTCAAAGAAAGGAGGTGGTTATCGTCTTTGTGTAGATTATCGAGAATTAAATAAAATAATTGTCAAGGACAAATACCCTTTGCCTATTATTGAAGAACAGCTGCGACGTTTGGCAGGCTACAAATATTTCACTAGTTTAGATTTATTTTCGGGATACTATCATATTCCTGTCGCTGAGGAATCTATACCAAAGACAGCGTTTGTCACACAAGATGGACAGTATGAGTTTTTACGTGTTCCATTTGGGTTATCAATAGCGCCTCAAGTATTTCAAAGAATGTTGAATTGTGCGTTAGGACAGTTGAGGTTTAATAAGGTTCTTGTATATCTAGATGATGTGTTGATACCTTCTCATTCATATGAAGAAGCTTTTCAAACATTGACCGAAGTCTTAAGAAACTTTTAAAACTCACGGGTTAACTCTTAATTTAAAAAAATGTTTCCTCTTTCAAAAACACATTCAATATTTAGGATATGAAATTAGCGATTCGGTTATTGAACCTAGTCGAGATAAAATACGGGCTGTAGCTCAATTTCCTCGACCATCAAATGTTCACGAGGTTCGGCAGTATTTAGGACTAACAGGTTATTTTAGGAAATTTATTAAAGATTATGCACTCAAATCAAAACCTTTGTCACAATTATTCCTTGAAAAATGGAAAGGTTTACAAAATTACTAAACATGGCCTGCGTTGGATCGTTCCTGATCAAGGTCAATTTCAAATTTTACATATGCATCACGACGATGTTGGTCATTTTGCTTTTGACAAAACGTACGAACTAATTTCTTCGAAATTTTGGCTTAAAAATATGAGAAAAATTATACACAAATATGTTAAAAATTGTCTTAATTGCTTGTACTTTAAACTTCCGGGCGGTAAATCTCCAGGAAGTCTACATCCTATTAAAAAGGTTCCACGGCCTTTTCATACCATCCATATAGACCATCTTGGGCCATTTATAAAATCAAAAATGGGAAATACTCATTTATTAGTAGTCATAGACGCGTTTACAAAGTTTATACTTCTATATCCTGTGCGCAACACCAAGACATCGTCGGTCATTAAAAGTTTAAAGGAGGCTTTTAAAATTTTTGGAGCACCTAATCGTATTATAGCTGATAGGGGTACTTGTTTTACCAGCGCGGAATTTGGTTCATTTTGCAAATCTATTTCGATTCATTTGCATTTAACTGCAGTAGGTATGCCACGAGGAAACGGCCAAGTCGAAAGATACAATCGTACTATTCTTGATAGTTTGGCTACAATGGGTGGCGATAAAATTGATCGATGTTGGGATAAAAACATATTAAACATTCAGATAGGTTTAAATGGTTCGTTAAATAGATCTATTGGAATTTCTCCAAGTGAAGCACTAATTGGCATTCGTGTTTCTTTGCAGGGTATTAATAATGTTGATAATGTTGTAGATGTAACTGCAGTTCGTGCAAATATGCAGAATCAAATTAAAGAGTCCCAAGAAAAGCAAAAGGTTTATTTTGATAAAGGACGAAATCCAGATGTCAAATATAAAGTGGGTGACATGGTGTTGGTACGAATCTTGAGTTTGCCAGCTACGGGACAAAGTAAAAAATTGTGTCCCAAATGGAGAGGACCTTACCAGGTGTATCAGTCGTTAGAAAATGACCGTTATGAGGTTGGTGATATACCAGGAGTAACCCGAAAGAGAGTTGCATATAGAGGAGTACATGGTGTAGACAATATGAGACCATGGATTATGGCCGAATAAGGTTGTAGCTGGAAAGTTGAAAATGGATGGTCTGTTTGGAGACAGAGACATAGGTGTATACTTCGGCTGCGTCACTTTTGCTGTAGCTGGCGGTGGTTATATGTGAAATTCAGAGATCAGTGGTAAAGTTGTCTGAGTTTTGGATATAGCGCGAGACATTGCTGGCTTGTGCGAAAGGGTGATTGACAGGTCGTATACCCCTGCGTGCGCTACGGCAGTTCCTCTCTGCAATTTGGTAAAGTGTTGTAGAGGATGGTTACGGTAGGCACGGGGCCGGAACTGTAAGCAGGTGCCACTCTAGGTGTACATCATAAGTAGATAAGTTAGATTATAGAATTTTAAAATTAAGGTATTGATTATGCTTAAAATTATTATACGTAAACATTTGTTTTTCTTTTTATGCACTTGGCCAAGTGAATTAAATTCCTTACAGATATTTAGCAGGAGAGCAGAGAGTGACTACAGTTTTTATTTTTTTTTAAGTGATGATATAATATTCAAGATTCTTTTAATAATTTTTTTCAATTTTCTAAAATTTTTGTGAATTTTGTTAGCACATGTGGAACAAAGTGGAAGTCAGTCCTGTGATGGTCAGTCAGTACGCTAGAAAAGAGCAACGCACCCGCGTGTTAGAAAGGGAACTGATGAGGACTTCTGATGAGCAGCTCACTTCTTTCATAGACATAGGATGGTAGCTGGTGAGGACATCAGCTTGTCAGGAAGGGCCGTGTTAACATAAAGCGGTTGAATAGGAGCGTCTGACATCATCACGATTGGAACGAAGGAGGGGACTGGCAGTTTTTGTGGAGATCATATGTGGTTACGCATTTGTTGCATGTACCAGTGAAATTTTATTATACTTTTATTGTTGAAATTCATTAGTTTTATTATTAAATCGTTAATAAGTTTACAATAATAATTACTTTTGTTTTCTGCTCTTTTAAGCTTACAATTTATAAATACACATATTTACAATTATATTTACACAGAAATCATTTTTTAGCATTCTGTTTATCTATGATTCCTTTTTTGGTCTTCATTTATTAAATCTTCTAATTCTTGTTCTGTTACTTTCAGATCTTTACAATTCTTTGAACGTTTTAATGACTTTTTTCTCTTCTCAGCACATCTTATACAATCGTACTGCTTTTTCACAAATACTTATATTTTTTTGCTCTCCTTCCACACCAGATGCTTCACCTTTTTTAATTTTTTCTTGTCGTTTTTTTTTCATATATTTTGCTATCAGTTCAGTCTTATTGTTCTTTATTGTATTTTGTCTCTTTCAGTCTCCCTCTTTTTTTTGCCTATAAACATTTTTATCTATTTCTTTTACCTCTACACTTTTTATTCTGTATTTCTCTTTCCCTCAGTCTAGTTTCCTCAAAATATATTTTTTTATTTTTGTATTTTTCTGCATTTTTTTTCTCATACATTCAATTACCTTTTTCTATTCTTTTTTTAATCAGTTTTTTTATAAACTTACATATTTTCTATTCTTTTTCTGCTCTTACTGATATATTTCCACATTTAATAATTTTAATTTAAAAAATTTTTAATTTATTTTTTGACTTCTTTGACTTTACTTCTTATTTTTCGCACATATTTTTATCATTCATTTTGGTTTCTATGTATTTTTTCCTTGATGATTTTTGTTTTTTTATGCCTAACATGAGGATTCTCCGTTACATTAAAGAACTATTAGATATAGTTTTAAGTAAATTTTATAATCTTTTATTGTGCTTTCGTAAAACATTATTTGAAAACAGGCCATAAAATTCACTTTTTTTTTAAACGTTGTTTTAACTACCTAAAACGTTGAGTTAAAATCTAAAATTTTGATCAAACGTCAAAAAGTTTTACGTTTTACAAGAGAACAATAAACAACATTAATAGAAAGTTATTTCCGTAATAACTAACAGAGAGTTGATAGTATTCTATTTTTGAGTTTCTTAGAGAAAACTCCGTTCTAGCGCTATTTAGCTGGTTTTGTCAAAAGACACTGTCAAACTAACAGCAGTTATAGGTACTAACTTTTGGCTGACGCTCTATTAACATGCTTTTGCTAATATAACATTTTTTAGCCAACTACGTTTTTTTAATTTATCTTTTCGTTAAGGTTTTATTAAATTATTTTTGAAAACATTTCAGGTATAGAAATTTTTATTTTAAATTATAATCTTATAGAACATTGAATTAATGTATTTCGTATAAGGAAAATGGTCATGATGTTTCTTAATGGAAACATCAATTCTACACTGTATAAAAGCTTTGCATAGTTTAAAGCAATTTTAAAACAAATTACAAAATATTTTCATTTTGAATGAGCACCTCCCGACAAACAGATGGTGCAATTTTCACATATAACAGCCAGTTTAAGAGATATGTACAAAGTTGATCGCTTAAAATGATACATATGCACATAATATGCATTAATTTGTCCTCGGGCTTTAGTTCGAGAAAAGTGGTAACATCTTTTTCTTGATGTTCAGATATTTATGACCCTCAATAACCGATATTTCAACAAGCTATTAGCATTTCGCACAGACTAAAACAAATTGCTCAAAAGCCTCATTATTCATTTTCTAATCAGTTTTACTAACTTAATTAGTTATTTGTTAAATATGAACATTTGCAGTTAATCACGACTGCTTAAGGTAACATTAAAATTTTTCTCACACCTTACACCCACATAGAGCGAACATTACACCATACTAAATTACTTTCTGTTAAATTAGTCAACGCTTCATAAAATACTAAAAACAAGCTTTTCCTATTCCGGATAAAATTAAAATTTCAACATATTCGTTTAATAAGTAATTGGCAGTTTAAAATAAAGCAATTTTTAAAAATTCTATGCAAAGCTGTAACATCGTTACTAGAAAAAAAGACATTTTCTTAAGTCAGCAAAAGTTTCTGTAAAAAGACTTCACTGGTAAATAATACCTTCGTATTATTTTTGTCGTGAATATCCAAGATTGGCAACTGTACAGCAAGCAGAGCATTATACAGGTATCTATCATAATTAAGATATCATTAAGTGACTAAAATTTTTTCCATGTTAAATTTGCTTTTCTTTCCACTTTGTTTTTGTTGTTTGTTTTATTAAATAACATTTGTTTGCCTAGATAGATGTAGCTGTCGACATATTCTATTTCTTTGTTTTCTTTTACATTAATGGGCTTTTTAATGTGTTGGTCATTATCTTAGTTTTACTAACAGTTACTTCAAGTCCTACTTTTGAACTTGCTTGGTCTAGAAAACATAGCATTTTTTGTAGATCTTTTGATGTTTCTGATAGTATAGCAAATCTTAGATGGATTAAATAGAGATGTTTATTTTTACACCTTTTGTTTTCCTAGTCTATGTTTTTGAATATGTTTTCTAAGACTGCAATAAATAGTTTAAGTGACAAACTTTTGTGACACATCGCTTTGCCTCTTGATTCTAATCCGACATTACTGATACTATTTTTGTATATATATTGTACAATGTTTATATACGTTTGGTTAACGTTTAGGCTGCTTAGTGACTCCTAAATAGAACTATAGTTAATGCTGTCCAACTTTGCTATAGTCAATAAAATCTAGATAGATAAATTTATTGAATTTTGTGTACTTTTATATAATCTCTTCCAGTGTCTGTGTATGGTCTAATGTGCTAAAGGTAGAGCAGAAGCCTGCTTGTTCTAGTATATTGCCGTTTTTATGTAACAGTATGATATCTAATGTACACCATTGAGTTGCCACCATTTCGTTTCTAAGATGAGGTTGAATAATGTTATAAGTTTGTAGTGTATATCTTTGTATTTGTGTTTCTGCAATTATACGGCTTAAACGGTTCAGTCGTCTTCAATCTAGTATTTTTCATAATTCAATTCCAAATCACTTGTTTAAAAATTATCAGTTTTTTTTTATTGATAAATGAATATAAGCGTTTTTATAGTCAAAATTTTGTATTACATTTTTTTTATAACATTAGAAAAACAGTGTAATCTTGAAATAACGTTAAAACATAACCCAAAATTTGCAAAACAGTCAAATCTCTCACCAACTTGCAGCAGAAATATTTAGCTCATTAGAATAGTCTCAATCTAAGATTTTTATAATGTAGACGTTATTTACAGATAGAAATAAAGTAGCTATCCTTCCATACAACTTTTTGAACAACCATGTAGTGACGTGCGCTTAAAGTAGCACATTCATAAAGTAACGGTAAAAAAATAGATTCAAATTGATAGCTTTTGCTTTTTTGAATGTTTTAGTAGAAAAATGACATATTTGACAGTTCTACAATCATTTCTAGCTGAAAATGTTAACAAATTAAATATTGCTTTAATTGAAGAGTGCAACTTTATATAGTGACAAACGAAACCATTTTTTGTTTTCTCACCATAAACAACAATTCTCTTTCTTTAGAAACGAGCCGCATCTTTCGATTTTATCTCCATTGTCGTTAAGCAGCGATTTACGACTCGTTACTGTCGGCTAATACCTAATTTCGGATGATCTGTGTTCTCTGGCGATTGTTAAACCAAAGCCATTCTAAACAAACATTATCGTTTCTGCATTAAGTGATTTATCGAAAATCGGACCGATCACTATCTTAATACGGAATAAATTCTAGGCATATTTCTCTGCCATCGCAGATATATCATTTTCAAGCGTCCGCGGCCGTTCGCTTCTGAAATTTGATGTAATTATATTCCGTTTTTCTTCTAATTATAACTTTCTCAACCGAATCTTGCAGAAATGCAAATGATCTATTGCAAGAATGTTGCATCGAATTGCACTGGGGAGGTCTTATCCATAATATTGCATCGACAGCTACATCAGTATCGACTAAATTATATGTAGATAAAATGAGCTACAGCATCGGACAGCTTGCCGACTGCGGTCTGTTACTCTTATAAATTACAGGAAATGTCCTACAATAAAAAACATTTTTTGTTTTAATTTGGTTAATACTTGACAGAATAAATTAAAATTTTTATAATCTCAAATTTTATTATAAATAATACGTATAAATCATTTTTTTAATAAATTAGAAAATGTGATAGTAATAACTTTTATTGTGTTAACGTTTCCGTTCTTAAAATTTTTTGAATATGTATATGTATACAATATACATATTAGATGCATATGTTACCGGCCAAGCCCAATGATAGGATGAACCTGTTTAGCTTAGGTAAAATACGTTCAGCCTGCTTAGAATTTATATTTTTTAGAATAAACTAGCACGTCTTAGCCTGAACTAATTTCGCCTAGCCGGGAATTAGTTCAGATTAGGCATACAGTCTTAAACAATAGGATAAACCGATTCGATAATAAAAGAATAAACCAGTTTAGCTCATTAGTATAACCTAGGCTCTAGGTTATAGTAATTCCTATTATCGAGTGTAAGAAGAACTAATTGGGTTTATACAATATAGCATATACATACCAGATGTATGCTAGGGTTAAGTAGGAAGACTCCCGGTTATATAGTAAGAGAGAAAAAAAAAAAAAAAAAGTAAAAATAGAAGCAGACAAGTAAGCGGTAAAGTTTGAAGATAAAACAGAGATAGAGGAGAGTGTGAGATACTAAGAGAGTGCTGAAAAATAATAATCAAAAAAGCAGACATCGAAATAAAAAAAGAGAGCAAAGAAGCGGTGTGAAAAAAAAGAGTTCAGTGTAGAAAAGATTGAGAGAAAAAGAAAATCAAAAACGGAGAAATGAGAGACAGAGATAGAGACATGATGGCTTTCCATTTTCTAATCAATATTTGATATTATTTGCTTTATTTTTACATCAAAACCTTTCTACTTTTTTTGTAAATACTTTGGTAGTTTTATTTAAGTCCTCTACTTAAATGACTCGTTTTTATACTTTTTATTGTATTTAGATTTTCTCACTTTTTCTATTCTTTTTTTTTGCTTGCGTACCTCTTTGGGTCTATTCACTTTTTTTATATATTTTTTTTTTAGATTTTGTCTCAACTCAGTCTGCGTTTTTCAAAATATTTTTTTTTTTTCGTTTAAACATTATTTAATTTTTTTTAAATTTACAAGTTTTTTTGCTTGTTTGTACTCTTAACGTTCCTGTGTCACATTCTTTTGATACTTCGGAGTTCTCTGTCTAAGCCTAAAACCGATTTATAATATCTATATTTTTTTGCATTTTTTTAATTGTTTTAAATTCAACTGACTCTTTTATACTGTAGCATTTTATTAAACTTACAAATAACATTACTTTTTGTCGTACTCTGTGTGTTAAAACAACATTTGTCTTATCTTTTACACTCGAGTAATCAATTTCTTTTTTTACTGTTTTACTTGCGTTCTTTCTGTTTTTTGGTTATTGAAATAATAATCTACATACTTGAATTTCCTTATTTCGTCTATATATTATTTGCCTCATGTTAATTTTATTTCTTTTTTCTCTTTCTTGCTTTTGTAAAAACTATTATATTTGTTTATTCCACATCCGCCATCAATTTTTATTTATTTACTTTTGTTTTATGTCTTAATTATTTTTATCATCTCCACCATTTGTTACGACTTCTATGTGTGATTTTTTCAACTCCTTATCGAAATGTTTTTGTTGTGTTCAGAATTTACACGTTGTTTATTGTACTTCTTATTGAATACTTGCTTGAAAATCAAAAAATAACTTTTTTTTTCACATGCTTATTTCAATTTTGTTAAAAAAATCATATTGTAGATATTATATGCCGTATCTAATAAACTTACTCTTTTGTAGTTTTTAATTTTTTTAATATATGGCATATAAAACTTTCTCTTTGCTCTTTCAGAACTTTTTTTCACCCATCTTTTTGAAACGTTGTAAAAATAAATAAATAAATTATATAGCTTGTTTTATATTTCATATTATATTATAATTTTTTTTTAGTTGAGATATTAGAGCTAATCAGAGCTGCACAGAGTGTGCACATTTTAATAAAGTTCTTAATAACATTTTTATAAACTTTACACGCAACAATAGTCAATTATTAATTGTATTTAATTTTTTTTTTAATTTATTGGAATATGTTTCTATGTTATTTTTCTTGTAAAAAAAGAAAATAATAGAAAAAACAAGTTAAAAATTAAAACAAATTTATTTTTAGAAACTTTAAAAAATTTAGAGAGGCTTAAAATATTTTTTTTTGGTTTACCGTTTGACGGGTTTTTAAAACATTGTAAACTTACCTATTTTAGTATAAAATTAAAAAAAAATAATAAATTTTAAAGATTATGTTTTTGTAGATATAAGCCTGTAAACATGTAAATAAACAATTTCTTTATAAAGTTATTTTTTTTTAAAGATTGACAAAAAATTTTTCAAATATCAAAAGTAACAAAACGAGCTTTGTTTTCTAAATTTTTGGATAAAATCTCATTTATATTTTTCATAATAATTTGGTGCAGAAGTAAGTTAGCAATTTTTGGCTATTGCAAGACTTTCTGGCTTTCTTTGATCATTGATCAATTCAGAAGGATCAAGATGATTCTATTTACCAAATAATATTAATTGTTGTTTTTTTTAGATATTTGTTGATAATTTTTTTTTAAAAACTAAAAAGATTTTGTTTGACATACCATACTAGATCTATAGTCATAGATTACAAAGAGCAGAACAAACTTAAATGTATCAAAAAAGTAAGATCAAAAGTAAATAGAGTGACATTTGCGGTGAACTTAAAGAGACCTAGTAAGTTACGTACTGACTTGATTACTGCATTAGATTTGTTTCTATTAAAAAAAAAACAAAATTAATATTATTAAACTTACTATTTAGCATATTAATCATTTTATTTATTAAGCAAGAGCCATCTTAACGGAATCCAAAAGTAAAAAATGTTTAAATTTTTATAGAATACTAATTTTATATCCTAACAATTTGTCAGATTTTGATAAAAAAGAAAATATTTTGCAACTGTAAGGTATTGTTTACTACAATATTTAAATTCGGCATTTATTGGAATCAAAGACAAAAGCAGAAAATTATTCCAATAATTTTTTTCCCGTACTCAACTTGACTGAAATTAATAATAAATAATATGTTTCGGCTATAATTAAAATTTACACTTTAACGAGAGTTTGGAAACATTTTTCCTATCATATTTAATGAGAAGAATAAATTTCTGTTGGTTTTGATGTTTAATTTGGGTTGCTACGATAGAAAAAATAAATTTACTCAATTTCAATAAGGTTGAGAACTTCAAGCATTATGTTTTACTTTTTCTTAAACCTTTAAAAACTTTAAAGAGAAATGTGATTTTTTACTCGAATACCGTAATTTTCTATAATTTTTTTTTAAGAATTTTAAAAAGAGTTATATAATATCAATATTATATAATAGAAATACACTCGAAAAAATTATCGGACATCATGATATCGGACACTTATGATATTGACTAACAAACTAACAATTTCTTATTAAAAATATATTTAAAAATTATAATTACGACAGATTCAATATGTTATACACTGCATTTAAGTTTATTTAAAAGTTACATTAGTTTTTCATATTTGAAAATAGCCACTGCGCAGTAATTTTTTAAGAAAAAATATTGCAATAATTCTTTAAATATTGAAAAAAATCTTTCAATTACGTTATATAAATAAATTTTTTTGTTAAGTGGTACAAGAAAGTCTTAGCAATGGCTGTATATTTTCTAGGATTTTAGTATAATAAAGTTTGTCTGGTATGAAAATGTGGTTTTATGAATTAATCTTATGAGAAAAGTACGGTTAACTGAGTTTCTATTTTACATAAAAGCGGATGATAAAAAGCCCATCCAAGATCTACGTCACGCCCTGTATAATAGGCATTGGGAAAGTAAGTGCAGAGATCGTGATAAATCTAGTAGATTTTTCTCGCGAATATCTAAGTATTTATGATGGCATATTAGAGAGGCAGCTAGCTAGCTACTCGAGTCTTCTTGAATAATAATTTCGCTTATAGTCGCTGGTTGAAAGGTACAGTATTTTATTGCTTCTTTAGCGCCCGCCTGCGTCCTTCTGAGAGTGAAGATTAAAGCGGCTATTCGCCCAAGTTGTAAAGAAATGCTCACAATTTCTTGTAAATATCCCTATAGCCATTTATCTGCTGTTCATAAAACACACATAAAACCAATAGTTCTAAATCTGATCCCATCAGGTGGTAAAGAGGAAAACGCAAAGCTAAATATATACCTATCTAGTTAAAATAATCTTCTCGATCCGGATGAGACCATGAGACCGCCACTGAGCGCCATTTGCACAGAATCAAGAAATGGCAGTAACTAATGCCCTCTTGCTGTTGTAAACTACAAATAATTGTTTGAGATAAGATAGCGGCTGCTGAGGTGCCAGAACTGATTTACATAAGACTCATGATTCTGGAGCTTAGCCGACGACTACACAATATGGATAATATAAGGCAAAGATACAGTCGCTTACAGCCGCATCTTTTGATTTTATCGCTATTATTGTCGTTAACTTGCGATTTACGACTCGTTACACAACTATAATACCTAATTTTCGATCCTAAACAATGCCTTCACAAAATCTTATCTAAGGAATGTTGCAAAGTTTAAATATTTACTATTATCTAGCACTTCAAATACTGCTTTTATAAATTATCACTAATTGCCAATATAAGAAGCGTTTGGTGAATGGTATATTGGTGTAAAACCAAATTGAGAACTAGCGGAATTTCTAATATTTTGCACTGTCATGATGGTCAAATTGAGTTTAAGCATACTATGATTGACCTAAAAGACAAAAACACACTATGTGTTTTGTGTTTCTTTAACTATTTGCGAAAACGAAAGACAAATTAGAGGTCGCTGTTAGAATTCATAATATCCACTTTAAATTGCCGCTATTTAGCGTCTAAATGTATATTTTTAGCACTGATTAGACCAATTCAGCGTCCGACAGCGTTGCCGCTATAAACTTTCAGATTAAATCCGCTAAAACCAAAACATCAAATTTATTGAACTGCACCCAAAGCAGAGTTGCAATAAAAACATCATTTTATAAATTCTGCTTCAATTTGCCTCTATTCACTTTTTTTAATATAGAAGACTTTTAAAAATTAACAACATTTTGAAAATATAATCTCAATAATTTTGCGAATTTAACAAAAAGAAAATTTAGCGGCGCCGCAGAAATATAAAATGAAGGTAAAAAAGTCACTCATCATTATTTCAAAAATCTGAACCAAAAAAAACTGAAACATTGCATTTTATACTCTTCTAACTTCTAAAAATAGGTGAAAAAAAATGTACGTACATTGGAAAAAGAATAAATAAACTGTGAACGTTTAGGTCTACAATATTCTAAAGTCTATAAAATCAGTAAATCTAATCAAAATAAAATAAATTCCACTACTTTGATATAATAAACTTTATATTATATTAAAAGTAGTGTAAATTAGAATTGTATTATCAAACTGGTTTATGTAATTTTTTTGTTTGCTTTGTTATATTGGTGACAGCTGTCACCAGCCATGTCACACTTAAAAGAACAACGTTTTCTGTGACATTCAACCCTTTGTTGTTCTAACATCATTAATTAAAAAAGCAAAATTCTCTTTATTTAATGCCAGTTTAGATTTTAGAAGCTTCAAATTTTTAATTCCTTACGCTTTTAAGTGGTTGTTCGTATTAGAATTATTTATTTTTTCTAATTTTTTTTTATTCTTCAGACAGTAGAATATCGTCTTTTATTCGCTTTTCTGTTGGTAATTACTACCCTTTTACATTCAATTAAACTATTGTCAATAGGCTACAAGCCCTATCAACTATACAACTATTACATTTTTGTTTGGACATGGTTTGGAGACTACAAACTGCTATTATTTTTGCGGTCGATATCAACACGTAGGTATTTTTATTTTAAAATTAAAATTAAAATTTTTTACATACATACCATGAAATACACTTCATGTCCTCGTATTTGCACTAAAATAATAACAAAATGTCTTGTTCAAATCATAAGAAAAATTAGATAATTATATGAATAATAAAATAAAATTTGTAATACAGAGTTAGTCAAAAGCATAGAATAAGCTGATACATATGAACTCTATAACCAAATGTTTTTAACAAATTTTTTTTTACTAATTATCTTGGCTTACTTGTTGTTTTTGTATGTCTATGCAATTTTATGTAAACGTTATCTATTTAAGTAATTTATCGTGTTAATTTAATAAAAATAATTAGTTTTTTCCTAATTTGTAAACATGATAAAACTCAGTAAAACTGCCAGAATTAAAATCATAATAACAGATAGTTATAGAGATTGATAACGTTCATGTTGGCCATTTGTTCAATAACGTTTATCTGGAGTGAAATCCTACTATCTAAATTGAATTAAATTCTTTTTAGAGAAATCGGAAATGTACAAGATTTCTCAAAGTTTGAACGTCTAAAATCAGCTACAAACCGAGATGAAGCTTTTGATGTATTACTTATTAGTGTTAATGGATAATCCAGTTACGTCAACCAAGCAACTTGTTTTGGATTAAGATATTACTCAATAGTCGACTGTTCGAATATTATAAAAAAACAAACACAAGCCCTGCAAGATACACTTTTTTTATAAATGAGCTATCAAAAATAACTTTGACAAAAAAATGCATGCAGTTTTGTGCAGCAATGAAGGAAATGATCAGTAATGATTTAAATTGCCTAAGCCACATTTTATTTTTAGACGATGCTACTTTTTGTTTACATAGGTTTGTAAACAAGTGTCACTACTGGTCTAGTAAAAATCTTTATTAGTTTATGGAACACCATACACAGCATTCAGAAGAACTTACTGTCTAGGTTGGTATTATTAGGCACTACATAATAAGTTCATACTGCTGTTGTATATAAAAATTTGACAGCAGATATATATCAAAACCTATTGCGTGAGCACATTGTACCTGACATTGTACATTTTTTTCGGATAAAGATCGACAAGGAATGCTAAACCGCAATATTTGGTTACAGCAAGACGGCGTTCCATCACATTATGGAGTTGATGTTTGCCTGCTCTTGAATAACATTTTTTTAGAGTGTTGAATAGAACGTCTTTAAGATAATTAATAGAACTTGATTCAAGTCCTCTAGGATTTTTCAGGCCAGGTCAGGTCAGGTCAGGCCAGGTTTAAATTGTCTAAAGTTATTTAAAAAATCAAAAAAATTACAAAAAAAACCCAAAATTTGCAAGACTTGGGAGCTAGAATTATGCATGCAGTTGAAGAAATACCACCTAACTCACTGCAAAATTCGTTGCGTATATTTTGTGATAGATTAGTTTATTGTCAAGCTGCAGGGGATTGCCAGTTGGAAGATTTAATTCGAGTCAAATATTGTTTGAGTGAATAAAACATTATAAGCAACTTTTTCTAAAATCTTTTTATTAGAGCATATGAAGGAAACATCAAGTCATTTCAGAAAATAATTATTTACCTATAAACAGTGTGCTGTGAAATGAATAATGTCAATATAGAAAACTATAGAATTTTTAATCTAATTTTTAAGATTTTCAAAACAATATGTTTTAAATTAAAAAATATTATATTAAATTATAAGTAGAAAAAAACACAAATGTTTGTTTACATTGCAGTTTAATAAATGCTGCGTCACATTTTAAATTGACAATTAGAATAGCCATAAATTTAATTTTTATCTAGACTTTACCTTTTTAACAAAGATATTCTCTACAGGAATAGAGGGTGGTCAACCAAGGATGACTTAAGACAGTTGGCTTTCTTGAAAACTGTTACTACAGCTGCAAAAATTTTACGCTGCGTGATTACATTACCACCAGGTTTCTTTTTTAAAAACCTTAATTACAATTATTGCAAACTTGTGGTAAGAAAAATATATTATTTTCATAATAATATAGAGATAGAATACTTAGTTTGTGCAATTTATCAAATTTTTATCTCAGTAGTGTGTTTGATAACTTTAACAAACTTAGAAAAGGTCACAAATGCACAACAATTTATTCCATAACGTATTTTTTTATATATATTTCCTAGAATTCTTTGATCAGAATTCTTGGAAATCTACGATTTACACTTAAAAAAAAGCAAATTACAAAATAAAATTAATAATAATTCACATTAAAAGTATGTCTGCCTGAATTTTAAAACTTAAAATCGCATTAAAAGTATGAGTTTGCCTGAATTTTAAAACTAATTTATTATTATGTCTCATGATAATAATAGTTATCACTATTTTTATTATGTAGGAACATAATTTCAATTACCAATTTTTATTATGTCGCAACATAAATAAAATAAGAAAATATTTATTGTTATTTTCAACATGAATGTTGCCAAACTATAAATGCAATCAAAATTATGTACATAATAATAATAATAATAATTGAATTAAAATTATGTAGATATTTCTTCTGAATAGAAGTGATGTACATAATAAAAATGTATTTTTATAATGAGCCAAAATAAAAATTGCAAATTGTATTTTTGTACTCGTTCATATGCTATTAACTTTATTAATAATATTTAAAGATCTCTTCAAAGACAAGTACAACCTACTTTATTTAACTCGCCCGCTGAATACTTATAACGAATTATTGACTAACGTCGTGATTAAATTTAAAAAAAAATTGATAAAAAACATTATTAAAATGTTTATTTTTAAAAATAAGTAAAATTTAAAAAAATTATGAAATTATGATTTTTTGACAATTACACTTCAAAAGTGAGAAACGCTAATTCAATTTTTTTTTTAGTTCTTTAGTATGTCAAACTTAACAAGTTTGTTAACATTCATGTTCAGCAGTAACTCAAAAAAATATCTAAAAAACTTTGAAAAATTTTGAAGCGACCCTTAAATATTAAAATTTTGACGCCGAATTTTCAAAAACTTTATTTTAAAAAATTATAAATTAATAAAAAGAAAATATTTAAGACATTGTAAACTTACATACTTCTGTGAAAAACTCAAAATTAGCAATAAAAGTTTAATTTTTTAAACGTTTTTTTTTGACGTTTTTAATGATTTACAGTCTTTGGTGATTAGAAGTGTTGTCTACAAGAAGTTAATGCTATTTATTTTTTTAAATTTATGATAAGAGTCTATAATTCTTTGACGACCCAAGTACCTTCTCTACAATTTTTTCTCTGTTGATAAAATCTTGTCCATACATTTTTTGGTAAAGTTTCTGATGGTATAAATAATATTTTTTACTCTCAATCAGTATTGTAATTAAATAATAACAGGCCTGTAAAAGATAGGTAATGTGCATCTTCCTTTTTTTAGGCAAAAAAACCTCGCTTACTTGAATACACAGTACCGTTATGAAAGGCAATTCATATTTTAATATCTAGTAATGTCAATTGTCATCAAACATTGATGTAAACTGTTACAGCTGTAAAGTTGCTTTTCAAGGTGTCAACTGTTTTAGTAAAATAAATAGTTTTAGGTACTTAGGTCGTTGAGGAATTAGAGATTTCTACAAAAAATAATAAGAATTAATCATCATAAACTTCTTGTAGACAGCACTCTCAATCACCAAAGACTGTAAATCAGTAGAAACATTTACAAAATAAATCTTTTATTGCAAATTTCTCAGTACTGAATGCATTAATTAAAGTTTTAATGACACATATGTTTTTGATATTGTGAAACTTGACTTTTGTGTTAAAAAACATTATTTTTAAAAAACTTCAATTTCAAAAACATGTTTTGTTCAGATTATTTGAATTATTCAGTTAATTGATTACCTAACTATGTGCGCCTATGTACTATAATATGTTTGTGTTCTACATCTCAAATCGAATTCTTAAAGTTAACATTACAGAAACTAATGGATGGCGGACCTTGTACAGTTTTTTATAGTAACATTGAAGGTATAGGAATTATATGGCAGCATCACAATTATTCCAACACTGAGAGTCAATATTGAAGTTAGAATGATTGTAAATCAGTTTCCTGATCTTGTGCCACCCTATCCTTTCAGAGACAATATTAAAAATTTAAATCCAAAGTTGATAAATTTTTAAACACAATTTATACTTAGACCGCTGTCCAGCAATGTAACGAAAAAGACAATTATCTGCGTTTAAGTACTTTTAGAAAATCTAAAAAACTTTATAAAATAAAGATTACTTCGTATACCAATGCTTTCTGTCACGAATTTCCTATGTCTACTTTTAGCTCTACCAAATAAAGATTGCACAATAAAACTATTAATATTTAGTTAGTAAAAACTGATGTTAGTTTAGTATATTAAGTGAATGGCACTAAAAATTTCTAAGCTGTTTATTTAACATAAACATATGCAAAGCACTAAATAATTTAAGATACTATAAATGTCTAATTAATAGGATTAAATGTGAGACTAGATTTCGCCGAGTTAATATAGTGTCCAGTGATAGTCGACGACTCGGCAAGTTTATTATCCAAAGCTTAATTCCGAACTTTTAACGAACTACTCGTACAACTATAATAGCCAAGTGAATATTTAGTGTCGTTTCCAGAGTCCGTAAATCTTCAACTAATATGCCTTATATGCTGAGCTAAGGGCATTAAATCTAGAACCGCACACATAGCCTTCTCAAATGCTGTCGGTGGCTTGTTTACGGACTGGCGGAATGCTTACGGCATTTCGGTTTCTTTTTATGCTCATCTACTAATCATAGCGGATAAGGCTTTAGATCAATTCGCAAAGAACTAAGTTTCTATTATGTATGTATGTAGAACGAACGCTGTTTAGCTTGTGTTGCAAGACATCTAACACATGGGGATTGACCAACATTATCTATGCGAATCATATGAATTATCTACAGAGTTGGTGGATTTATGATTCGTGACAGTCACTTGCTGCGATTGTATTAGTGATCGTTTATCTTAAGAACTGAATTACTTAAGATGAGACATTTAGAAAGGAAAACATTTTTATTCTGGAAAATACAACTATATTTTGTTGTAATTTTCACTTTTTTTAAAAGCTATGCTGTTATGTCAAAATCTAACAATTTGATGCATGACTTTGCTCTCTCATTTAAAATTAACAATAAACAATTTTGCTAAAATAAGACCCTTGATCTAATAGTGAGAAATGGGTGACCGTTTTTAAAAATACGTTGTTTTTTTAAATTTTAAAGTACGAAACGATAAAATTGTACTTTATATTTGAAAGCTTTTTTACTAATTTTGCTTTAAAAGAGATTGTGAGTTTACCGCCGTATGTATTAGAACTATTTTTTTATAACAAGACTTTAAGTTTAAAAGAAAAATAAATCTAAGTCCGAATTTGCACAAGGAGTGTCCTTTGTGAGCGACAAAAAAATTGGTGATAGTCGTTTGATTACAGCAATCTCATTGCTCTTCAATGTATGTTTCTGCAGCTGACGATTTTAACCAACCCCAAGCGTTTTATCGTTACCAAACTAATGGCCGGTTTCACAAAGCGTTGTTAAAATTTGGCTAACACGTTGTTAGCTAACATTGTGTTAAAATTAACACGTTGTTAAAATAAGAACGGGTTTCACAACATGTTAGTTAACAACGTGTTATCTCACAAAATCGGGTAATATCGGCAATAAACTTCAATAATTTTATTTTATTCAACAAAACCACCTGCCATCTGTCAAATCAGATGCCAAATACAAAAATTCAAAGTTATTAAATTGGGGCTATTCTGTGGGGCTTTATCTTTCCTCACCGTCTTTCGTCACACTAATCTCTATAAAATTATATGTTGTTTTTTTATTTAAATTGAATCATGATTGTTAAGATGGATAATAATTTGCAATCGGGTAAACGAGAAAGGGGAAAAATTTCACGGAGGAAAAGCGTTATGTCTTTATGAACTGTGTAGCCAGGTGGGAAAAATAATTATACTTATTACAATATTAATAGATTTGTTAAAATCATATTTTATTTTTGTAGATATTCTATATGCTGGAGAAAAAAAAGACCGATTGGTCTAACCTCAAATAAAAAATCAATACCCGGCAATCTGATATTTTAACGTAGGTACACTAACAAACAGGCAAATTTATGTATAATGTTGATAATTTTTGATATTAATAGACCTGTTTAACGTTTTTCGTCGATTTTCTTTCAACTTTCCTTGAAAATATTTTTGAAATGTCAATTTAACAACGGCCAGAGCTTTAATTAGTTTAACAAGAGATTTAACAACGTGTTAAATCTTAACACTGGTTTGTGAAACCGATTTTTGTTTTAACAACGGATTTAACAACGTGTTAGCTTAACTTGTGTTAAATTTGACATTGACATTAGAAACAACGTTTTATGAAACCCAAATCGATTTTAACATCGTGTTAAAATATTTAACACGATGTTAAAATTTAACAACGCTTTGTGAAACCGGCCATAAAAGTAAAAAATTAAATTCTTTAAAAATCAAGGTCAAAGCATTGACAATGCTGTTAATAATGATCTGTCACTTGTATATTGATATTCCAAGCTGAAAACTTATCTTTAAAACGGTTTTTAGAAACTTTACAAACTTTTCAAGCAATTAGGTAAAGACTGTACAAATCTTAGGCGATCGCTAATTATTCTCAACGTTCAATATTTTTTGTATTCAAGCTTTTTTTACCAAAATGTAATTTTTTAGTAAAATGTTATTTTAACAACAATTACATATTATTAATTTATTTTTTTGCTAAAATTCAGACAGCAACAAACTAACTATAGATACATTTTTAAGACAAATAATGTTTATTATTTTTCAAATTCTTATTAGTTTAATAATTTTTTTAATTTTTTGATCAAAATAAACTATGCACACATTATGAAGTTAATTTTATGTTGAAATTATAATTGTTTTTACTGATACTCAAATCTGGGCGTAGTTAGGTTTCACAGCCCAAATTTTTATAAATAAATATAGCTTACATTTTTTTAAAATTAAATATTATTCATTCAGTATTTAGATTTAAAATAGTAATGTTACTTGAACCAAGTCTAACGCTAACACGTCTTCTATTTGCTTGAGATATGTTTATTGATCGTTCACCTAATGGTCTGATGATCTGATTGTCTGATAAGCAATTTTGATTTTGCTCTGTAAAGAATTCTCAGCGTACGACTCAGCTATATTATGCAATCGCCATCTACTCAATTATTTCAAGTTTTTGTATCACCGCTGTTCTCAGCCAACATAGTAGCTGCACTTCTACGGAAGCAATGCCTTGTAAATTTTTTCGTATCCGGTAATTTTAGATATTCAGCAATCATCCGGGACATTTTTTTTAAAGTGTTAAATAATAGTAAAATAGCCCTTAAGGGTATTTTACCCGTCTTATTTTTAAACAATTTTAAACGATTTTCATTATAGATTTACAACAATAATCAATTTCTGATTTCTTTTAAGTAAATATGGTCTCATAGCAAGGTCAAAAATTTGTTTCAATCTAATTAAAAAATAATAAATTTTATCAAAATATCAATAATTTGTTTTCTCTCAGAAATGTTAAAATAATTCTAATTTAAAAAAAATAATAGATACGTTAGATAGTTTTTTCAAACTGTTGCTATATATCCTTCAGATGTCTTCTTGCTTGCTACTCTCCGGCTATCGACATTTTGCAATTATGGCTTTGACCAGCAATATGTATATTCTAATTTTTACCTGCAATAAAACACTTTAGCTGCAAGCCAAAAAGCGTTAGAAAGACTTTAAATCATTTTACATTTGCTCTTTGAGATAAAACGGCAACTACAGTGGGTCATTGCCAAATAAAAAATTGATTTTTATTTTCTTCAATATTGCTTTGCAACGATAATGTATTGCTTTCTTCTATTCCACATAAAGCACTATTCGGGCGGCGACGCTTAGAAAACAACACGCTGGAAGGCGCTATATTTAATGTCAGTAAAATAAAATCATATCAGCTTTAAATGCTTATAACCAATGAAGATAGAACATTGATAAACATCTAAGGCGATAGAATTTGTACACTAAAAGCCTATACCGAGTATCAATAAGTTTTGATATTGTTTAGCAAAGAATATAATTTTATAAAATATTTTTATGAAGTTGTAAGTCTAGGGAAGAGATTTTTATCAATTTTATTTTTATTTTTGTAAGCAGATACGTATCTATATAGTAATTATACAAATGTAAGCCGATCATTTTTTTTTACTTATAGTGTACTATATCAGATTAATAGGTTCCTATTAATAAAAGCTGTCGTTAATAAGTTAACTTCTGTGACCTACACTTATAAGAACTGATTATCAAAAGCTGGCAGTCTACTATTACGCAATTTTTAGTTGCATGTGAATAATTTTCTCAGTTGCTCTACTAGACATGTGTAATTTAGTAAATTATCCTGCCAAATATCGATATAAGCAAGTCTTATAGATTCTGAAGTCAATTTTTAATAGATTGTTTTACCTAATATTATCATAGTGCTCAATTTAAATATAATCAGATGTCTAATTTTGTATTGACGGATTACAACTCGGATAGCAGTCGGTATCAAACGGCTGGAATGCACGCTACAAGTTCAAATTAATAACAGGAGTTGGCGTTGAAGACTGTATTAACTACCGGCATTTCTGGAATCTGGAAAAAATAAGCTTTAGCAGGTGTGCGGCTTTCTTTTTTTATAATGCGTAAGAGGAAAAATATTCATATTACTCTTAATAAATAACAACAAATTAATACGAAAAGTCTGGCAGAAAACCCTTAAATACTGTCTTCCTTTAATTGGGCTGAACATTACAGAGTTGAGGAAAAAAGTGCATATAGGGCACAGGAAATCCTTCAAGTTTTCGTAACGACTTTGCCGGCACCTGGCAAGTTCAAAAACCGAAACGAATTTATTCCTGTAGCAAAGGAAAACACTTGCATTATTGTTCACGAGGGTTGATGAGAATTTGGCTTGTTTTACAAAGAAATTAGTTAATCTAAACTGGGCGGCCGTTGGTTATTCAGCAATATTAGAGAGAACCATTAAAATTAAAGTCTAAATTATGTGCTTAATTTTCCATGAGAAAGCTCTATTTGGTCTTGATTAATGATCATGGATAAGTGTTTTCGAAATAGACTGGTATTCTGTGCAAAATATTAATTAAAAAATGTGATGCAATGTTTTCTGCAAAAAATAGAAACTAAAAAAATTTAACTCTAAAAAGTCATTTGAAAAATTACAACATAAAACATTTCAACATTTGATTTAAAGGCACTCTGTATAACAATGCAGAAACGTAGAATCTGGGCCTAGAGTAGAAACTAAAATAAACATATAAATGTGCTAAAAAAATAAACATAATAAATATTAATTATTATGTTATGGTCTGGAAAGTGAAGTCTATAGTGTTTTTCTAAAAACTCAAAGCCAAATGTAGTTCTTCAATTACGCTTCCATTTTTCAACGTTGCCACAATATGATACATTTGTTCTGCTTTAATACTTTGTAGTTAGTTTTACCAGATTTTATTTAATTTTTTTAGCATGAAAAAGTTATTTTATACCATATAATAAATATGATATGTCTTATTTGTGTAATCGTTATTCTAGTAATACATGTTATATTAATTATACAGAATGTCTATAAGAAAACAAGTTTGTAGAGCTTTTATTTATAAGAGGATTTTGATTATTTTTATATCTAATTAAATGATTACAAATAGACCGCAAGCTACTAGATTATTTTTTATTAAGACTTAGTGGTACTTAAAAATGATGATGTTTTCATAATAATTCATCATTTTTAATATTTTTTTATAAAACTCTATTTAGTGGCATCTTTAAGCACACGCATGTAAAATAGACAAAGTTTCTATTTTTAACTTTTAGCATAACTTGTAAATTAGCTTTAATAAATCAACTTTCATTTTGAACAAAACCGTTTAAACAAGCTACTTTTTCTAAAAAATGCAGTTGAAATAATTAAAAAAAAAATTATATTATAGTAATATTGTGAAAGAGTGATTAACAAAATATTCTTTGTAAAAAAAACATTAAATAAATTTTATAGTTTATATTGACATATTTGCTATTTTAATTTTTTGGGAATCATATTGCAAAATTGCACACAATCAGATTTACATTGTTAAATTCAGTTAACAATGTAAACAAAGGGTTCAGCCAATTTTTCTACGAAAGACATCTACCTACATCTCTAGCATCGACACGCAGAGACATAGTTTCTCGACTTTGATGTAAGAAGCTTCTAATAGATGTCGCTACTTATTAAAGTTTTTATTATAAGTTAAATGTTTATAAGTGGTTTAATCAACGTTTAAAAATAAGTATTTTTTTTTAAATTGTTTTTACGACATTTTGCTGATTTGGTTTTTAAGTTTTGTTTCTTTTATTAAAGTATTCTTATATTTAAATAAAAACAAGAATCAATACATAGCAAAAATTGCAGGAAAATATATTTGAATAACTGACTTTAAATAGTGTAACACATATTGTTGCAATTTTTTAGTGAATGACTTTAAGTGAAAGTTTTACAAGCACGTAAGTATATTAAAGGGTGACACAATTAATTTATGTCCGTTTACCGGATACCATACCTTTGCTTTCAATAATTTAGGTAATTGATGATTTTTTGAATAGTGAGTGTATCAATTAGGATAATCTGACGAACTTTTGCAGGATATTAAGAATTTATTGGGGATAAATGGTTGGTTATAAGACTAATTTGTGCGTTTAATTACAGTTATTCTCACGCTACCAATTTCCTCAAAGGCTTGCAGTTTGCAGTGTCAAATTAACAACTGTGCCAAATAAGGAAAGGCCTAGTGCATTTGCACCAAATTGTTGCTACTTTCTAGGTTCAACAGCACAATTGCTTTCTTCTATAAAAATAAAACCAAAAGTTTTGTTAAACTTGCAAATAATTTTTTTTTGTGATATTGGTACAACTAAATTGTTTTAACAATCTTAATAATCAATCGATATATTTTTGATATTGAATGTAAAATAAAATTGTAAATAATGAGTTGCGGTACTTGAGCTAAATCAGTTAGTTTATTGTTGATTGTTGGTTTTTCTACAGGTTTGCAAAATTAATCCAAAAAATCTTGATATCAACACAGTTTAAGTCTACCAAAATAATTGTTTTTTAAACCGACTTTTTACTATCATAAGGCTATTATCAGGGGGTAAATAGAGCTAAAGTATTGATAAATGTATTGTTAAATTTTAATATTGTTGGTTTTTAATAATAGCTCGAGTTTATTACTGAATTATAAATTCTAGATTATTTAATTTTTTTAAATTAATTTGACTCATATTAGTTAACTAGTTAAGTGAAATTAATTTTTAATAATAATAATAATAATAAGTTTATTGTGTTAACAGTGTACAAATGTACGCTTTACACTCGTCAAGGTATACAATTATAAATAAATTTCATAATACAATATCATTACATAATAATTTTGCCACAGAATAAAAACAGTGTGTTACCATGTAGGTTTTTAGTTTTTTCTTAAATAATTTTATATTTAAGTGCCTAATATGCTGTGGAAGTTTATTATACAGCAATGGTTCATAGTAATTTACCTCAGTCCTAGATTTACCTAGACGATGATACTCGGTACAAATATTGTTCACTATTACCATTATTTCAAAACCAAACAAACTGATACTAAGGTCGCTCGGGGGCCAGGTGGTTCAGAGCCGAATAAGTACCGTGGCTTCAAATTTCAACCAAAAAAAGTCTTTTTTTAGAGAGAAAATAGCTTTCGTCTGGCTATCAATGTTTGCAATATTTGTATTAATTTTTACCTTAACCATAAACTTATACTAAATAGCTGATTTTGAACCATTTTTATTGTTTTTACTAATTCTAATGTTTCACTGTTTCTACTTCAAATACATATTTCTAAGACAACCAACCTTGATTACTAACTGATTGATTGGTTATAGATTCAAAAGATAAGATTTTTCAAAATTCTAAAATTCATACTTTGAAAATTATTATTTTTTATCGTAAAAAGTCATAAAATATAATTTTTTATTTAAATTTTAAAATATTTTTTTAACCTTATAATTTAAAATTTTAAAAGGTTAAAAAAAACAATTTCTTGCAAGTGCTTAAACAATTTTAGTTTGAGCAATATGGTACTAGATTGTCTCATGTCAGCATGCATTTATATCATTAGTAAAACGATTTAAAGAGAATAGCATAAAAAAAAATTAATATGAAGTACTTTCTGGTACTTTAAAACTTTGGCGCCCATTTCTACTGAACTATATAACTTTCAAATAAATAAATTGCAATACAGAATTGCAATTATTTCTTCGTCTTTTAAATTTGTATTTTTTTAATCTGTGGTGTGACTGGATTGTTGATAACATTAAAAAAAATAAAATAAAAAGTTATGTATTATTAGAGAAGCAACATTCAGAATGTATTTTGCTCATAATTTATAAATTGTAGTTATAAATGTTTGCATTTTAATTTAATTGAGGAATGCATTTACTGTGAAATTAGTAATAAAAAAAAATAGTTTTTAGAAATATGAATCGAAATCACGAATATTTAAAAATAGTTAGACATTTGAAGTAAAATTTGTTTACAGCGGCGAAACAGTTTTTCTATAATCCAATAACAAAGTTTAGTTTTTTAAACTTTGTTTAAGTGAGGTTATTTTTAATTTTGCAGTACAAACTGAGAATACATTTGAACTAAATAAAAAATAACGAATATGAGTGAAAGCAAGCATTTTGTTAAAAAAACTGCCACAGGGCTAGTAAAAATGTAAGAAACATAAGCGAGACTAAGGGTAGTATTTTCAAGTATACTTAAAAAAATAAGATGATAAAATAATTCCGTATAAACGTTGACGTATTGACGTTCTATTCCAAATCGCATTTTGCAACGCAAATTAAAAAAAAAAGTTATATTTATTTAAAAAAACCTAATAATACGTAGAAATAACTGAATATTTTAAAAACTCAGTCAATGCATACGCAAACAAGAATTTCCAAATTCTTTGCTCTAATCAATCGTTTTATTCTACACAATTTACCAATTCCAAAACAATGTTAAACATTTTTTTTAAAAAAGCAAAACATTGCTTTGATTTGTTGTTTATTTTTTATAATGAGATCAGCACGACGTAAACAAAGATCTTTGACAGCTCTTTCTTTTTTGCCTAAAAGATCTAACATAGCAAGTTTTTATATATATATATATATATATACGTATATATATATATGAAGGTAAATCTGGATTTCGGGGATGCGGTCTTCTGGGTTTGATTGATTTATTGCCTTTTAAGTAATACTCTTTTATTAAAAATCAAGCTTTCGGAAGATTAATTCCTTCCTTCATCAGGATACTAAAATAATAACAATAATTACGTATAACTTATAAATATTTTGGAGTACACTTACTAATGGTGAGGTTACATATAAAAAAAGATTGCAATTTATATAAATTAAAAGAATACATAGAATTTACGTTATGTGAAACATGTCTTTATGTGAGGATTGCTTAAAATGAGTGGTTATTCTCTTAAAAAAAGTATAATTTCTTAGAGCTGATTGATGTTATCGATCGATAAGATTTTTTATAAAAAAACAAAAAACAATAAATTTTGTATTTAAAAAAGTAGGTGTTGATATCACTGATCTATACTAGTTGTCAAAAATTGAGAGTTAATTTTAAATTTTTGAATATATATATATATATATTCAATATATATGTATATATATGTATATATATGTATATATATATATACGTATATATAAATAATAAACAAAAAGTAATTTGTAACACTGTATTTAACTTAGTGCGTTGTACGATTACGTTATGAGTTACAATGTTACATAAGCTTAACATTAACTAAAATCAGAACAAAAATGTTAACATTTTATGACGGTTTTAAAAAAATATATTTAGGCAACTCTATTGAAAAATTTTTGGTATTTAAATAAAAGAAGGACAACTATACCATCGGACATTCGCAAATGCTCTTATTTTGTTTGCAGAACTTCCTATCCCACTAAAGCAGTGTTACAGCAACTAACAGCTAAAAGTAAAAAAGCAAAGCTGTTTAACGATGAATATCAGTACTAAAGTGATGACACACAAAACCGAAGTAAAAATTAAAGAGATGGAATACGTAAAAAGTATATTTACCTGCTAGAAGTCATATCCGTGCAAGACTTATCAATAGTAAAAAAACAAGAAAATAATACTATTTAAAAAAAAAAATTATGAAAAGTAAATCTGTACTTATCTCGAAAAAAAAACTCTACAATACTTGTAAACTTTCATGTCTGTTGTATAGTCTCACCTACGGCTGCCATCCCTCGCTACCAACACAAAAAAATTGGGTGTATGGCAGAGAGGAGTGAAAAGAAATATGTTTAGACTAAGGTTGAAAGACAAATGGAAAGCTGCAACCATTAAATTAGCAGATGTGTAAGTTGAAACACAAACTGGTGGATATGAACTGGTCACATGAGCCAAATTACAACAAAAAAATAAAATAAAATGTAACAGAATATACCCTCAAGACGGAAAATGACGTAGAAAAAGACAGAAAAAAGATGATAAGACGATCTGCTCAAGGGTTGGAGAATAACAACACATGAGCCGATCAACAACAAGAAAATGAAATAAAATGTAACAGAATATACTCTCAAAACGAAAAATGACGTAAAAAAAGACAGAAAAAAGATAAAAAGTCGATCTGCTCAAGGGTTGGAAAATAACAACAATGGACAGGCAATTGTAAAGAAAACTTGAGGAAGCCTATGTCGCAGACATCCTGACCTGGTAGCTGATATTAAAATGTAAGTTAAACACATACAGATAAATAGAAATAAGTATAATTAGTATAGTTTTATGTTTTCTGGTTGTTTGGTTTATTTTTATTTACTCTTTGTTAGGGTAAATAAAGTCTTTTTTTATTTTTTTTTAGTATTTTATACTGTGATTAAATCTGAAAAAAAATTCATCTTGTTTGCAACTGTTTGCCACGCACATTCATTGCAATTGTTTTGCAAATTCTAGAAACAATTGGGGAGAGTGAGCAAATAGTTTATAGATTAAAAAAATCGTTCCAAATATTCTGCATGTTTTGATTTAAACAGTAAAACAACTAAAGATAAAATGTCATAAAATTTGCTAAATTGAAAATCTATTTCAATTTATTTGGTTCAGATTATTTTTTGAGCATTACAAAAATTCTTTTCAACTGTGAAACCATTGCAATAACTATTTCAATTTATTAAACAAAAATAAAACAAAACTCATGAGTAATTAATCTTTTTATGTTTGATTTTGATAGAAGGTAAATTTTGTGTGAATTATAATTGTTTTAATTAAAAATTAAATTCTAGTATACTTTTTTAGCTAAGCAAACAAATAATAAAAATTGGCTAGTGCTTTTACTGTCATATAAAACAACAGTACCTAATAAGTTAAAAATTTAAGAAACCAAAAATATATTTATACTCGCTGTGTTTAAAAAATGGCAGATAATCTGATAAAAAATGAAAGCAACTTTGTTGCAAGGTAATTTTTGACAATGTCTTTTAAACTTCCATTTATGTAATCAATTATGGTGATTGAAAGAAACAATTCATATAAGATTCCTTATGTCAATTAAGCCAAACTTCGTCGTTAAGAACGCTTCTCCGTCTACAAAAACTAGTTTGTTCATAAGAAGACATAGATAAAGCTAGGTCTCTTATCAATCAGTTTTTGTTCTGAGTTATTTTAAATTGTATATAAGGTAAATATGTATATGTAGTAAATGTATAAACCAAAATAAATTACAAATGTTATACTATATTTTCGAACGGAGGTAGTAATATCTAATTTTATTAAATGCTTTTCCTATTTTTATCTTTTAGTAAGACAAGAAACGTGATAACAGTAAAGAAGCCGCATATTGACTTTCAAATAACCAGACAAAGTAACTAGTTAAGTATCTTCAAACAATTTGCTTTTGCCTTTCTTTTAGACATTCACTTGTCAAGCTTCTGACGTCTCCGGTAATGGTGCAGAGTTCAAAAACAAAATTCACGACACTCATCTTATGTTCCTAAACTAATTTAACTTTGGTTGGTGTTTATGTAGATTTTCTGATTAATTTCCAACGAGTACTGGTAATGGTGTAAACTTAATGTGTAAACACCTCTGCAGACAGATACGGGGTCGTAGGTCAACCGTGAGAATTCCCAACGATCTGAGCAAATTGTTCAACACGGGGAGTTGCTAAACCTTCGTAAGCACCTACTAAATGTTTATTTGAGGCAAAATACAGCGATTTAACTTTTTTTTAAATATTCTATTTCACTTAAAATAAAGCAGGAGAAAAGCAATTATAAGAAAAAAGATTGCTCTGCAATGACCGCGCGACTTGACCCCGGAATGAGCGTCAGATCGGAATATAAGGAATTATCGGATAACGTCCGTTAATAGTAATTTTTTTAGTTGTCTACATTATACATGATCGTTAATCCAATGGTAAAGTAACCGACGATTATTACGTCACAGGAAGCTGCCAGCTACGCCGCCCTTTCTTTTAAATTCTATTGATAATGTATAGGCCACGAAGTGAACTTGTAAGCTCGTTAAAACCAAGTCTAGGAAGAGGTTATTTTATTACATTTATTAACGAAAAGTCCGTTATCTTCGGCCAGCACCGTTCTGCTTTCGATGCTTTCGATCGAAAGGATTAAATTTATTACAACCACACCTGCTACGCTCTTTATTTGAGCTTTTAATGTGACCACCCTTTAAGAGAAAATGATGATAAATATTCTCAGCAGTAGTTTAATTTGTTTAAAATTTATTGCTTTAGGAATGATAACATGTGGTAGAATAAAAAACCTTAAAAATTTTAAATATATTTATAAGAAAATTATAGTTTAACATTTTTTGAAGAGACGTTTACAGAAAATTTTCACTAAAACGAGTCGTTCAAAGGTCTAATTTTGATCACATTTTTTACAAACAAGAAAAATTATTTTTTCTGTTTGACCCACATATGGTCAAAATATGGTAAAAGATGGCAAATATTATTATGTAGTTTTAATAAGCAAAAAAAAACAAGATGTTAAAAAACTAAACCAGATTATTTTGACTTTAACTAATTTTTTTTATTTTATTATGTCCTTACTTACCATCTCGTTTCTTGTTACAATTTCTATTTTCAATACTTTGATTTCAAATACTATTTTATGCATTTCTAAAGGTGCATTTTTTTTAAATCCTATTTAAATATTTTGTTTTTTTTTTACTTACGGTTTTTTACAGTTTTATTTCAGTATTTAGTTAATTATTTGCAGTGCTTTTTTTTTCTGGTTTAATTTGGGTGTGTTCTTTCTTGTTTAATTTTAGTTTTTTACAGATTATTGCTGTATCTTGTGATATTGCTCTTTTGCAGCATTTATGTGTTTTATTAGCTCTTCTTGATGATTAAATATATTCTTCATCTTTCTCCGTGTAAATTTTTGTGTTTTTAGTGTTTTTTTTACTTCTAGTTTCTGGGTTTTAAGTTCTTACTTGTATTATTATAGATTCTTTGCTGTTTTTTTTTTCGAAAATTTCGTATTATGTTTATTTTTATTTTTATATGTGACATAATTTTTAGAACAGTTTGACAATTTTTTTTTAAATTTTAGTTGTGTTTATCATAATCTTTAATTTTTCATCTATGTAATGAATTAGCATTTTGGTTAATTTATTTAGTCTACGGCTTTCGCTTTTCATTTCTAATTTCTTTTTAAATAATAACTATTTTAGCAGTCTAGCTTTTTTTGAATACTATTAAACAATCTGCTAGGAATATTTTAAAAATATAATTCTACTTATATATTGTAATTAAATTATGTGCCGTAAATAAACTATTATTATCATGCTCAATTCTTGCAACGATTATATTATTTGAATTGTCAGATTTATCATTTAAAAACATTCCAACAATATGACCTATAAGTTTTCTTATATACTATAACAATATCCGGCCGGCCTATTGCCTTCAATTTTTGAAGCAGTTAGTAAAGTTCGATCCCGATATAATTTGTAATTATTATTTTTTAAGAAATTTTTTTGCTATATAATATTTTAAGTATCGCTCAACATTTTTGACCAAATTAAATTCAAAAGCTAAATTTGAATGAATTATTTTTGCAACTGCGTCATGTTTTTATTTATAATGTTTATTAACTAGCACCAAATTATTTTCGACAAATTACAACACGTTTTACAAATGTCATTAACTAATCATTTCTTAATTATAAACTTACAATAAGTTTAGTGTTAATTACCGTAACCTGAAAGCAAACGTTATTATATTTTAATTATCAATCTGTTATTGTTATAAAATCTTTCGTAGAGTCTTATCAATATTTTTTCGTGCGTTGGCTCTATTTTTTTACTGCCGCTTATGAACTACTTATTATTAAAAACTTTGTAACCTTTTTATTATTAATTTTTAGTTTTAGGAATAGCATATTAATAAGCGAGTCTTATAAAACGCTCCAATGTGTGAGAAAAAGTGCTTCAGCAAAATAATTGCGACAATTGAGATTTTTTGAATTTAAATCTTTAATAAGCTTTTTAAATTGATGATTTTATTTTGAATTTTTTATAATATCTGTCAAGGCATTAGTAATTTTATAGTTATGTTTTAGTTATTAAAAGATGGTAGGTATATCATAACTGTCATAATCATTACGATACATCTCAAAAGTAAATTTTGCATTCCATTCAGTTTTTAGTTTTTCACATCATTTATTGTTATATTCATAAAAAAAAAAAACGTAAAATACAAATTTATTTCAAACCGAGAGTTTTTTGAAAAGTGATTCACAATGATTCAAATTTGAAGATAAAGTGACTTAAAACAGAGCTCAAACAAATTCTTAGCTAAGAAAACCTTGCTACGTTCAAAATTGTTAGACTATTTGATATTTATCAGGTAGTTGTTGCATCGGCTAGTTTTTGAGTTTTGAGTAAGGCACATAAATTCTGTTCTTTATTATATTAATTTTTGAATAAAAATTTAACAAGTTGTGTAAAACAAAATTTATACTAAATTTTAAATTAAATAGTTTGTTGCTGTTGCCAACCGAATTTCTTAAAAAAATAAAAACATTTTTTTTTTATCTAAAATAAAATGTAAAAATCACGAGCTTTTTTAGAGCTTTTGATTAATAGAAAATACTTTTGTAATAAAATATCGAAAATTTTGTGCAGCTAGCTTTGGTGTTATTTGCACTTTTGTAACATGAACATAGAAAAAAAAATATGATTTACGATTGAAAACATTGTGATTCTGATTTTACCACGGCTGGCTGGCAGCTTCAGTACCAACAAAGTCTATTTCCAAAAAGTCCAAATGACAATTATTGTTTCAACAATCCAAAATAGTTTTTTTTATTTAATTTTTATCTTTCTATTTTAACGTGCTTCTCTTTGAAAAAAATGACCGGTTCAATGACATCATCAGCCTGAAGAAGGTAAAATTTTGTACCGAAACGTAGCTCTCAGATGCAATAAAAAACTGTAAAAAACATCTACATTTTATACCCTAAATACTTCATATATAAAAATTTTTTTGCATATATTATTAGGAAAAAGGTGATAGCTTTTCTAAATTGTTTATATAATAATCATTATTTTTATTAAATACCAAAATTAATAAATGAACAGATCTCGTACGATAGAAACTAACTATAGCTTGATAAAAATAAAATATTTCAAAATTTTTCCTGAAATTAATTAAAATTGCTTATTTAATAACCATTTATATTCATTGAATACAAAAATTAAAAACTTTTTTTTTCAATGACAACGACTCAATTGTTTTAATCAGTGATTCAGTAATAGTAATATTTGACGGTATTATTGTGGCAATTGGTCGATGCAAACTGAAGAATGTTACAAAAGTACACTATAAGCATTTAATCTCGGTGTGGCAAGCGAGACAAAGTGTAAACTCAACGGTCACATCAATATGATTGTAAATTTAATAAAAAAATTGTTAAAACGGCCTAATGCATTTGCACATTTGAAATTTTGTTCACATTTTATAGTCATTTGATTTTTTTTAATGTTAAACAGTGAAGCGGTTATTGAAAATAGAAATCCGTAAAATTTAAAATATCTATTATTTTAGTATTATTAAAGGCAGAAAACTTTTGCTTTTTTACACATTTTTGCCTGGGTCATTGGCTTATTAGATATCTGATCACACACAACCATGTATAAATGAATAAGCCAATACATAATTTACTACTTTTTCGTAAGTTTTGTACCTAAAAAATCTAAGAAATGATAGTTTTTAATGACATTTTGTCATTAATCTTAATAATATTGTGGCTCAGCTTTTTCTGTTCGTTTTACTAAAGTGAACACATAATAATAGCTTAAAGTGCAATCTTTATTCTTTCAACGTCTCACATAAATGGTGTAAGGTTTCTTCGAAATAAGTCAGGAAGAGAGACCTATTTGAATATGTCTTGGCAAATGTACTGTTACAGATTGTCCAGCTAACAATTATAAAGCTTTTTTGTGTAACAACAGAGAATGAGTTTTATCAGTTCTTTTGTGGTGTCCATATCTCACGATTATCTGGGGCACGTATACGAAAGTGACAAATAGACTCAGAATAGTATGAATAGTTATAATTTATAAAGAACTTTGACAGCGATGGATGCGGATGTCACTAGTTAGCTTCCAATCAGTCGTTCGATCTCCGACGTGCTAAACTTGCGCACGATCCTCATTTGTCTAAGCATGCCATTCAAAAATCAGCATACCTATGTCCGTGAGTTATTCGTAATTGTGTTGTGCACAGAAAAATTATTGTGTTGAGATTTGCACATTTGATAACGATAATGAAAAAAATAACACGCCATTAATGATAGTTGTTGACAATTAAAATGGATAATTAGCGATCAATTAGTGGAAACTTAGTTGCAGATGCAGTTTTTTTTGCTTAATTATTTATACGTTGTCAATTAACCGTAAATTAGTTGAATGATTATATTTTTGAAAAAAGTAATTTTACAACCTTCAATAATCTTAAGCTTATCAGCAATCATTTGCCAGAGATACAGGTTTAAATGTCCTGTTTAAAATAAAAAGCTGTTACATCAGGTCCACACTCCTATTAGAGTACAGATATGTATGTCAACATGACATTGTCAGTCTTTAACCAATTATTAAAATCGTCCTCTTTTTTTTTGCAGTTTTCTAGCTTGCTCAGCTGCTTAAGCTTTGACGTCGTGTGCATCTATCACAAATAAGCATTTTTCCAAAACAACGGAATTTTATTCCAAATGACTTTTAAGACCGAAATAAAATTATTTTTTTATACTGCTAATAACACTAACTTGAGATATTTTTATGTGAGCTTATTTTAACTGTTTCAGTATGTTAAAAAATTATTATTTTTTTTGCTCCAGCTAGGCACGCTTATACAGAAAAATTTTTTCATCTCACTTTTTACTTATGCTAGAAAATAGCACTCTTAGGCAGTTTTGCTTAGAATATTGTTCAATGGTTTCTTGTTTAAGTGAGGTCTACTGTATATCATTTTAACAATTGTTTAGTTGATGTAAGATTAACTTTTGGAAATAAACAAGCTTTCAAACCTCTTCATCACACCGTAAATCCAATTAGCATATTTTAATACCTTCGCGTGCGTACTTTATGCTATTAAGATAGCAAACACTAACTGTAGTTTTAAATAAAACGTAAAATTAAAACTTTCTGATTTTTTGCTCTGTTAAATGCACTGCATCTTATCTGTCTTCAATTAATTCGCAGCAAGCTATATAAATCAGCTGATGTTTAAACAAAAAACCTATTTATTATAAGCTAAATTAGAAAGTACTCACTACAATTATTTTATACTGCAACAACACTAGAAGTAATATTGCAACTCTTACTCTTCAATTTACATCTATTATGATTGCATTAAAAACTCAATGCTTTGAATTATTCATAGATTTTCAGCGGTTTTTTGTCTGACTGTTATTAGAAAAAATGCAATTTTTGCATTTTTCAATTAATTAAAGTCATTAATTTTTTTGTAATTAATGTTTACCGAGAGGTAAAAAAAACGCCAGTTGTGGAAATTAAATTTATCTCACAATAATTATATCAAAAAAGGGTTAGATGCCTATTTATATGAATGTAGGAGACAATGAGAAATTAAAATAACAACGAAGATAATTTTTAATCATATTCGAGATGCAGAGACCGTAACGTCCTGCTACTGACCAGCATACTTATTTGTTATGCACATATTTAACCGCTTGTTTTAATTACGAAAAATTCGGTTTTTGTTTTTTGGAGACATTTTTTCACAAAAAAAACACTGCCTAAATCGGATTATTATACCTACGCGGGCTTGTTTTTAATTTAATGAGCAAGCAGTAGTTGCTACATAAACATAATTAAATAATATATACAACCAATTTTGACTGTTGTTCTTGTATATTGCCTCTGTTAATTACAAAAAATGTCAGTGCATGAATATGATATTTATCTAAATTCTTCAAAAACCTCTTACTTAAAATTTATATTTCAGGACAAAAAGATTAATTTCACTTTATAATTGCAGTATCAGTTTGTTTTATTTACGACTGATCGAATAACGTGCGCTTAAAAATTATTTAGATCATCTCTGGCTGTCTAATTTAGCTTGATATATTTTTATTGTGTTTGATAGTATGATTGCTGACAAATTTATAATATCTTTATTTTATTTTAATTGGATTTGCATTAATTTGACTAAATTCAAAAAATAATAAGAAAAGAAATTAAAGTAGAAATATTACTGAACTGAAGTAGAAATAAAATTATTGTAGATAATGAGGAACAGAGTTATAACGATGATAGCATTGTTAGTAAAACTTCGCTGAAACAAAGCTATACTATGGAGAGGCATAGTAAGATTAGATTTTCTTCTCACATTAACGATATTGATATTCGCTTTTTTTAAAAGCTTTTTAAGAAATGATAGATTTATTATTATACCGTTTTATTATACTAAAACATATTTTCTACGATCAGCTATTGTAAGCCAACGCGATTCTTTTATACTTTTAGAAACACGGTCGTACTTGCGTAAGTTGCATACAAACCTACAACTCATTTTAAACTTTTTGAATCGAGTTGAATATTGTTAATCTAAGCATATCCATATATTATGAAATTACAATAATAATAACTAAGCCAGAGAAAAAATATAATAAAAAGGAAAGAAAGAACTAATAGAATAAAAATAATATTAAAAGATAAAAAAAGATTAAACAAGGTAGTGTATGAGTAGAATAAGTAAAGAAAAAAATAATTAAAAAAAAACAAGCGAGAAAAGAAACTTAATTTAAGAATGAATTTTTGAACCAAATATAGCAAATATAACCAAATAGCTTAATTAGTTATATTTTTGTAGCACTGTATTGTAAAACAATAAACTTTATCATCAATAATAATAATTAAACAACAATATGATCAAAGAATGACATAATTGTTTTTTTAATTTTTTACCAAGTAAGAATGTAGCGCTGTGAAGTAGTTTTAAATTAAGATACGCATTTTTGAATAAACTATGCACATGCACCTTAAATGTTAAAGTTGCATCAAAAATAGGATCTAAACTATTGGCAAGGTTGTGAAATCAATCTTAATATAGCTATTAGTTTGTTATAATTTTTAGATTTGCAAAATAACAAAACTTTACATTTATCTCCATTGTGTGTTAAGTAGTGTGTCGTAGTAAATTGAGAATATCATTCAAATCATTATTAATCAGAAATATGTCGTCTTGAATATTTTCATAAAAAAGTATTTTATTTTGGTTGTATTTTTCAATGTACAATATCTGGTGTGTAAAATCTAACATGGATCCTTGAGACACTCCACTACAAATGCTTTGCACAGAAAAGGTTTGGTCTTCAACTCTTACTCTCATAAACCGATCAGTTAGATTTGAAGTCATCCTACTCAAAGCATTCCATTAAAAACCATAATGTTTTAATCTATAAAGTAACTCATGATTGATCGTATCAAATGCTTTTGAGTCGTAACAAGATCAAAGTAGTTATTAGATTCTTATTCAAACCTGAAATAACGTCATTCATTAACATTGCCAAAACATAACCAGTATAACCAGTATTGTATAAAATGTTAAGCAAACGTCAAAACTTGTCTATAATATTGTACGTTTCTGAGTATGAACCAATCGAAAAAAAAACATATCTTTAAAATTTCAAGGCAAGTCTTGATCTAAATAATGTATGAACGCACAATATGTATTATAATTGTAGTGCTTTTGCACTATAACTTCTTATAACTGCTTAAAAAATAGTAACAAGAGATTCATAAAGAGAAGTAAATTGACGCAAAACCTCAAGAGTAATAATAAATGCAAGGCTTGCTTTTAACATTTATTTAATTGTTTTTCTAGTTTTAATTATATAAAAAACTTGCATTAAGTTAAATTCAATTAAAATTGAGAAATTAAATAAATTAAATTAAAGCTTGGCTCAAAGTGCCTATTAAAATCTAAAATTTTTCCAATTTTGAAACGCAATAGTTAAAAGTTAAAGTACAAAATTTTTAGTGTAGAATCTGTAAAATGTGTGAAATGATAAATATTTTACAATTCTTGATAGAAAACTAACTTAAAAGTAAATATTATTTGTGTACACATAACAAAAATCCAATATTATTATGCGCCGACATAGAATTTAAATAATTATACATAGAAATATATACAAAAACAGCTACTTTTGTTTATGTTGTAGCATAAATCAATTGTCAAACTATTCTCTAATAAAAAAATTATTTATATTATTTTGCAACATAATAACTACAAAAATATAATTATGTGTATATTATTTCATCAAAGAAAAGCATAATAAAAAATATTTAAACTACCTTCAAGCTATTTTTCCAACAAATAAAAATTTAACACTTAATAAATATGAGGTAATCCTAACAATCTTGAGTGTAGAAACGAAAACATTTTTGCAGCTTTGCTTGAAGCTACTTTGTTTCTAATTTAAGCCACAAATTACTTAAAAAAAAATTGGTTTACAATAAATACGAATTTTTTTTCAAAGATATAACAGTAATAATCCGTAATTAGACAAGGTAAAAAGAACATGACATTGACGAAATTATTTTTTTAACAGCTATGTATACCAACCTCTAAAAATTAAAAACATCTATAAGAGCACGAGTTTTTATACCGGTTGTAAAATAGCAAAAAGATTCATGGGCAGCTGTACTTTTTTGACAGCAGATTTTAGATCTGTTTGTACAAAAATTATGTAGAATCACTACCCAGCCTGCATTTTTTTTAAAGAGGCAGAATAATTAAATACTCCAATTCTCTGTTTTTGTGCTTTATTTCATTTTGAAAATAACATTGATTAATTATTTATTACCGGTATCGCACGTGTTTATTCATAACTGTCAGTAGATAGTCTTATTGACAGTTGAGCACATTTGCAGCAATTTCTTATTTTACAGGGCTCAAAAACAATATCGCAAACAAATTTGGACAACAAAAATCTGTGTGGTCTCATTTAAATGTGATCAAGATATGAGCAGTGGTTTTTAAGTTATTCTTATTATTGCTTTTTTTACATTTATTTTTGACATTTAGGATTAATTAATTATAAAATACATGTGACAAATTAAAAATTCAAAAACTTGTTTTTAATATAATTTAGTTTATAATCAATTTGAGTCAATTATATAAATAAAATAATAATTAAGTAATCATAATAAAGTCGATTTTTGCTAAATTTTTAATATGTGTAATTATTTAAATATGTATTCGCCATCCTAATTTTTTCACTGTATTTATTGTAATTTTTTCGTTCTTTTCTTTTATACCTCACAATTACTTAATTGTTACAAATAAATCCTACTAATCAAAATTAGATCAACCTAATTTCTATAAAGCGTATATGAATGTCAATCAAGCAATTAAAGCTTAGGGCACTATTACAAAATTCTGAAAGATTACTACCTCATGCTGCAGATGAATCTTTAGAAAGAACTTTGTCTATTATAAGGCTGAAAGATAAAGAAGTTTTTGATAAATTATACGATGTCTGTATTCTTAGTGACCTTTGCCACGAATTGACATCGGTGCGCACGGTTAGAAAATTTATTGCCTTGTAGTATTTATTATTTGCCGGCTATCATCATTCTGTTCTTTTATATTGGGATGTAGATGGTGAAGATGGATACTGGAGACGTGTAGATTTGCGAATTTCCTGTCTTCATTTATCACTATAAAGTTGGTATAAGGTATCTCTTATTACTTCTTATTCAGAATTCAGAAAAAGGTTATACAATTCATCTAACGACATATTATAGCCACTATAGCTGCTTTCGTCTATTTTTGAAACTGCTGGTAAATAAATTAAACCAAGTTATCGCGCTAGCACTTTGCGTCTCAAAGGCTCATTAAAAATGTGGTTAATTATTTATCTACTTTAATTCTACTTTGGTTTCTACCAACAAATAAGGTCAAAGAAAACTTATTCAAACTAGATCCGTAAACACAGACATGTTTCGTTCTCATTAGAACTCTTCAGCAAGTTATCAACAGATTCTTATTTGAATAAATTTGCAGTGGCAATTTACTCAGGTGCCTATTACAACTGTAAAAATAACAACATCTATGAGAATTAGAAGGTAAATTTTTTCTAGTACTAATAAGATGTTTGACAAGATTATGTTTCTGAGAGATAAAAATGCTATCTCACGGTTTTTGCATTACTTAAATATATAATTATTTTTTTATTTATTTATTATAATATCAATACAATAGACAACTAATATATTGGTTGCCTTAATGTTGTATGTCTAAAAACATACAACAATGTTATTAGGCATGTCAACACAAAGTAAAACAAATAAAATAAAAAAATAAGATCAAGAAAATTTATTTTTTAAATTTGGTTCAAAACACCAATTTGTGATTTTTGTGTGCTTACCTTGACTGTTTCAATATTAAAAATATATATATTTCTTTATTTGCGCGGGATATCTATGGGTCTAACATAACGTACAAATCATGATAAATTTTCGCTACCGAATTATAAGGTAAAAGACATTGTATGCAGTAATTTGATTTCAAATAATTTTATCGGCGGTTTTTCGGTTTAAGAAGTTGTTAAATAGATATTAGTTTAAATCTATTCATGGTGTTCCAGTCAACAGTATAGATAGATTACCAAAATTTATGCTGCAAATTTCTTGAGCGACAAACCTTTGTTTTCCATTGTACGTTGATCATATTTATAACGGCAGTAACAGGAAATAAAAGAGCATTTTTGACATCTTCCAGCAGCTTCTTCTTTGTTTAAAAAATCTAGCATAACAAGCTCTTTCACTTTTTTTTGACAGATGGAAGCTTTGGATGTAAAAAAGTCCACTTACCATAGAAGTTGACAAGACGTAAATATGCAATTTACAATCGACGAGACTGAAAACGCATATTTACGCCTTGTGAACTGCTATGGTATATCGATCTTTTTACATCCAGAGCTCCACAGAACTAGCTTGTTGTAAAATACCATAAAAATTATCTGTTTTTAGAAAGCTTCAAAAAAGGTGTTGTTAAGTCAAAAATACAGTTTGTTTATACCAGAACAAGATACCGCGCTCAATAAGACCTACATATTTCTAAAATAAATGCAATTTTAAAATTTTTGGTGCATCTTTTAAGGCATCATCTTGTGGTGTAATACGTAGCTAACCATCAATCGATCTCTGAACCATAGAGTCTATGTACTTGAGCTGTCAACCTCAACTGTGAATTCCGTTAATTTAAATTTTGGAGTTTTTAAAACAGTCAAAATTAGGTCTTTGGTTAAAAAGTTTAGTACATTATTCGTGCTTTACTTATTTTACAGCACGCGGTTTTATTAAAGCACTCCGCAGATTGTGCTTAAAGATCCAGTTTCTATAGACGTATACGCGACTTCAATGCCAGCTTTACACTTTAGGAGGTGAAAAAATCATTTGCGCAAAAATTGTTATACACATCATGAAACACATCATTCATATTAGTTTATTCAATTTATTTTTTTAAGAATGATTACGGGTAAGTGAATGGAATTTTTTGATTCAGCTTTCAAGATCTGCTAATTAGATGTGCTAATTTTCTATTGTTTTATGTAAAAAGTTGTTCTTTGGTTAAACCGATAAAGATCAGAAAAAGTCAAGAAAAGCCGTAATAAAAATTAAAATAAAAAAGCTGGTTAAATTCGTAGCCATTATGGAGAGATTCCGCTACAAAGTTGGCAATTAATAGAATGTGGCTTCACAAGATGTATAACTATGTGTTTGATATCAAATAGGTGAGATCTAAGGTAAGATGGCGCGCACGTGCCCCACCGGAAGTGCCGAAGTCACTGTTGGCTGGCGGACCGTGGAGCCTACAATACACCTCGCCCTCCATTTCCTCCGAGGAAATGAACTTATGATTGGGCTCGGAAATTAATATTGCCGAACCACTTAGCTTTATGCTAAATCACCGCCGATTTCCATAAGTGGAGGTTTTTTAAGCTTTTAGCCAAATTGGTTAATTATGATTGGTGGTTATTTAATACATGGTCATTTTTATATCAATCTCATCTTTTTTCAGAAATTTTTATCTTTTATTTTTATAAAAAAATAAGCGACTACTAATTTTTAACTTTGAGTTTTTAATGAAACTTAGTATTTCTATCAACTTTACATACTGTTATTAATGGTAGAGAATTCAAGTTGTTTCTATGCTTATCAGCAACCCTAAGTATTGTTCAAAAAAAAATTTAAAATCAGCCGGATTAATAAAGGTTAATAAAGGCACAAAAAAAATCTTAGAAGGGAGGAGGTGATGCCGAAAAACATTCGTTAGATTATTTAAAAATGCTTCTTGAGCATGCTAAGCATTTCTCAAAAGTCGGTTTTCTACGTCTACAAAACGAAGGCATAAGCCGTGTGAATTGTAGTTGAAGAGAACATCATGTAAAAGAAGCCTGAAAACATTTTTTTTTAGCTAACTGATATATCCTTAACTAAAAACCTTTTATTTATTTCTAGTAACCAGTTCTAGTAAACATTTTGAAATTATCTGCTGTACCTACAATAGATCTAAAATTGTCGATTACGTATAGAAAAATTACAACAGATAAATTGATAAATCATAAAAAATTTGAATTTTAGATTGTGAGAAAAATAAATGAGGACACATAAGTAAAACATTACGAACAAACTTGGTGCAACAAAAGCGATTAGCATAAATAGCATTGATGCCAAAATCGGGAAATATGACATATTTAACACTACAATAGACTAAGTATTATATTTAAATAACAAATGTTGAAAAAGTAATCTTTGACAACAAGAGAAGCGCAAAAGTAATCTTAGATATGACAGAAACAACTCTGAAAACTCTAGTAACTCTTTTATATATACATGGAATGTAATATAAAAGTCATTAAGTCTTCTTTCTTCTAAAACAAACATTTGAGTAAACAAGGCATTTACCCCAGTTTAAGTTTTCATCATTCAAGACACTCTAGTAGTGCCTAGAAAAGAGTAAATTACGGTTCATTGGTTTGTGTAGCCGTGGAACACATTTTTGATTGTATTTGGCTTATTAAGAATAGCTTGAAGATCTATGTTGATAAGTATTTTTGTAAAAAAGTATTTTGGTATTCAGTTTGTCTTACGCCGTATAAAAATAGCAATTTTTCTGTAATATGTTCTAAAAGAAGCAGCAAAATTTTACATTCGAAAACAATTGCACTTCGCTTAAGAAAACAAAAAAATAGCATGAGAAGCCCGGAAACTCAATTTCGTGTCCGAGGCCTCATATTTAGATGCGCTTGGACATTGTTAACTAACACTTTTTTGTTAAGACTTTAAATAATGTGGTCAGAAGCTCTGTGTAAAAGCTGAGTGTGTGAAAGACTACTTGCTATTTTATTTACTGTTTTGTTTTCAATTTTATTTCAATTGAGTCATTATTTTAAGACATAACGTTCTTTTGTTAAACGTATCTCTATTTTCTGCTACTTTTTCCGTTTTTAAAGTGCTGTAACTCTTTAAAAATTTGTGTTGAACTTCCAAATTATTGAAGATTCTAGACAAAGATTGATTAGATTACCGATTAATTATTAATAAACCAGAAATTCATCATGTTAATGATAAAAGATTGAAAAAAATAAGCATTTTTAATATTTCATAGACGTTAGTAAAAATGTTCAAAATTGGCGGAGGCGTCAAATACAAAAATCTTAGTAAATTGTTTTATGTGATGTTTTATAGCAATGGTTGCCATTCGTAATCTGTAAATATTTTTTTTTATTTTGGTATAAATGATTTATTAAATTGTAAAATAAATTGTTTTTTGTTAGAATATCTCTATTTTTGGCCATTCATTAATTTTTTCAAACAAATGTTTTAAATTATACTCATACTAACTTACCTAGAAAACAGTATTCTAATTTAGCATCGAAATCATAATATTTTAAATAATTTTCAATTTAAAAAAAAATATTACTATCAATAATAAGTAATCAGGCTTAGTTTATTAAACAGTTGAAAATGTGGCATTTCAAAATATAATCTATATGAAAACTTTATTATTTTTCTGCAAATAATGTTGTTCACAGAAATTTTTTTCGGCTTTATCTGACTTGACACACAAATAACTACATAATTCACTTTTCTGCTGATATTAAAACACAAAAAAAAAATAAAATTTTTATTTAAAAAAAAAATTGTTATAACGTTTACATGAAGTTATTTCTTTATTTTTTTTGTTATACAGTACAGTACGTAGTGATTGTAAACTAGAATGTACGGACATAAATCCTGTCGGGTCATGCATCTTGTCATTATTATATATTATTTTTTCCGTAATATTACTAAACACTTGTTTAAAATGTCACATAATAAACAACTAAATCCAGCATTATGGTTGTAGTAGATATTCTTTTCGTTTGTCTGAGTTGGCAATTGCATAAAATTTATGTTTAACTCAGCCCGTAAATTAAAGTTGATTCCATTCAAAGCATGAATACTCCATTTGAAAGGAAAGTGACCTAAAACAGTTGTAGTCACTTGATGAATTGCTCCAGCCAATGCACTTAGAATACAAAGAATTTTATTAAATCAAACAATAGCATCAACATGTCTTATATTATGATACTACAAACAAAGAAAAAATGTTTTTACAATCAATCGATCAGTTTATTGCTGTGCGATGCATGTTATTAATGTGTTATTAAAGCGAATGCCAGCGTGAGGAAATTGTTAATAACCTTTTGTGTTCGAAAAGTTTTCTTAAAGACATGTTTTGCAAAAACAAATTTAGTTTCTAACAATATGTATATGATTATAGAATTGTATAGAATATAGAATCGTTGTCTATTTTTAGTAAACACAATTGCTGGGTTATATTTAAACAAAATCATGATTAACTGCAATTTTTATTAATTAAAATTGATTAATCTTCAGTTGCTTAAAGATACCATTTTTTTCATATCTGCACTAGAGTAGGAATGTATCAGTGTTTGACAGGGATCTATGTACAGGTCGTCAAACATAGCAACAACTCTGAGTTTTGCTCGGTATGCGCAGACGAAAAGAGTGAGGCAACATTCGGATGGAAAAAGATAAACGCTACGCACAGCGAGATACCCCTTTGTATTTGTTTAGTACTGACTAATGAATGCTAATATTAAGTGTTATTTATTTATGTATTTAGACAAAGATATCAAGAATGTAGCAAACGTAACTAATATTTTAGAAATACCTAAATAGGTATAAACTATGTTTTTTTAACTATATTTACTTCCCAACGGTACGGCTGCGACTGCAACTCTGCCATCCAAATGGAAAGATTTTCCAATGCGCATCTAGTGGGCGGCCACTTTACAGAGTTGTTCCTATATTTGACAAGCTGTACAAAGCAAATAAAAAATCAGAGAAAAGTGCAATACAGTCGCTATAACTTTCTTGACAGCTTCACAGCGTTTGTAATTCTAACAAGAACATTTATAGACTTCGTTTTATGTAAACTAAATTGTTACATTTCTAAATTAAATAGTTTATTATAATAAAGAAAATCGAAGCAAATCTATTTAAACTAAATCTGTAAACTTGAACATGTTTCGTTCTTATTGGAACTTATCAGCAAGTCGCAACAGATTTAGATTTGAATAAATTTTACTGTCACAATTTTGGGCCAATTTATATCCAAGTGCTTGTTATTTCTGTAATGTGGTGGAACAAGAGACATCAATCAGAACTTGGTTATACATCAGCCCAAAATTATCCCTGCAAAATTTATTCAAATCTTAATTTGTTGCAACTTGCTGATAAGTTCCATTAAGAATAAAACATGTTTAAGTTTACAGATATAGTTTGGAAAATTTGCGTTGATTTTTTTATTTTATCAGTTGGTGACTAAAGAAGATAGATTATATGGTATATCAATGACGTTTGAGACAAAAGGTGCTAATGTGAGAACTTGGTTGTTCAATCAGCAATATACGTTTTGTTTCTATATTTATCAACACTGACATTTTATCATTTAGAACAAGAAATATTTAGATAAAAACATGTGTAGGTTTTTTTCTTAAAAAAATGCTCGATGCAAAACAGATTCTAATAGATGTCGCTGGATTTAATTTATTAAAAAAATGTTTATCTATCATTTCTTCATTTTATTGTTATTAGTTTTTAAATCTTTAACTACCCGAAACCCGAAATAGTCTTGCTTGATTTGTTTACTCAAATATTATTTTTTTTAAAAGATTATAATTTACACATTCAGTTTATTTATCTAAATCTATTTTTCAATTTCACCTTTTTTTAATTGTTTATTTAATTTATCAAAACACTTTTTGCTAGTGATAGTTCTAGAACTCTTACTTGACCTAACAAAAAAAATTTTATGTTGTATTTATTTTATGCCTTTTTATGGGAAACAATGGTCTGCTTTAAAATTTTGGAAAAAATGATAAATAAAAAAGGTATGAATCTTATGTGTAAATTTAGAACACGCTGTATATGTAACAAAATTGTTTAATTTAAATTTTAAATTAGACGTCAAGAAACTTTAATGTTAGTCAGCAAAAGCCTATTATAAATTTGGAAAAACGGCAACAAAATGTTTTTCTATTAACAGCTTTTCTTAATATATTGTTTTAAAAACTGTAAGTTTACAGAGTGATTTCCGTAGCTCGCTTGTTGGGAAGTTTACCTAAAATATTATCAAAATAATTATTTCAAAAATTTTTGAAGCCCAAAAATTTTCTAGCAAATTGCTCTGTATATTACACCGTGTTTAATCAGTATCTAAAAATTACTGAAAAAAATGTTTTGTTTGTTCCTAAATTGAATGTGTTTCTTGTTTATTATATTAAGTGACGTAATGCTTTGTTTAAAATTCACCGAATATATTTAATTTTTTGGCAAGGCTACAAAAGTGTAATTATCTCCGTTGGCGTTGTGCAATTAAAATTTTAGATTCTTTTATAATTTAAATTGGATGCATATCCTGTGTCCGCGTTCCTATTTAAGCATAAAGTAAAAATATTCTTTCCTCTATGTATAATATGTGAGACACACGAGGGCTGGAGGGTTGGTCAGTTCCGGTGGAGATTGGACGCATCCATTGAGAAGAACCGTCTACTGTGACGATACTTCCTGTGCTCTGGACAGGTGCCCTTCCTCTTCTCCAGATAACGACGATAATTTCAACTCTTTTTATAGACTAAACACGACTTCTTATGTAGCGTGTCGCCATTGAGAATTTTTATGTTGTCAATTTTGTACATTTTGGCGCGTGAAAGAGGTCGTTATATTCGAAAACATTGAACGAAAAGGTTGTTATTTTGAAGTACTTTTACAAAGTATGCTCTGTTGATATTTGTAGTAAAATTTTTCGATTAAAGCAAACATTTGCAAGAGCGACCAAATTTCACAAAATAAACAATACCTATATCATGGTTATTAAGTTCTACATAAAAAAAATCATAATCTTACCATTAGAGCTTTTTAAATTGTCAGTTTGGGTGATCAACCGACCACCAAAACAAAACAAATTCTTAATTTTTCTACATATATTCTTTATTGTGTATTTTACGCTATATTTTCGTTAATAGTTGGCTCATTTTCATAAAAATTGTCTATAAACAGTATTCACCTGTTTATTCACTCGCCAAAAAATGTTTTTTTGAACTAGTACTGTAAAGGCTGTATGCAAAATAATAGTATATTTCAGACCAAGGTAAGAAAATGCTTGCTTGTAGACCGCGCGCAAAGTTTATAAACCAAGCCGTTTTAATTGCCCAAGCCCTGCAAAAGCACTTTTTTACCATTGATTGAATACTGTTTTTTTCATTCCCGCGCAAGTTTGTTGTAATTTTCAAATACTTTAAAATGTAACTTTTTAGTAATAATAAAAACTTTAAACAAGCTTTTTTTAAAAATTAATAAATGATTAGTTTCTATGTTTTATGTATTTGGTAGAAATAATTTAACCGACTTTAAAAAAAAAGTTTTTATGATTTTTTTTATCATTGTCACCTCAGAACTTTAGACTGGATGGAACGATTTTAATGATTCTTTTGTTTCTTAAAAGCTGATGTTTCCCATGTGGTTTCATACGAATTTTATCAAGATCTAAATAGCAGATTTCATATTATTCTTGTTAATGCTTTTTTTTTGACATATATTTTTAACACTTACAGTTGATTGTAAAGATAAGTGAGAAATTAAAAACATCAATTTTAATATAATTGAATATTTGAATATTTTTATTAATTTAAACATCTTTTAAATAATTTATTTTTCTGGAAATCGTCTTGGAAACAACATTTTCCTGCTTATTTACGCGCAGGAAAATTGAGTTTTCCGGACTAGTACTGTAAAAACTTTACAAGACGCAAAATGAAAAAGATACTATAGTAACTATAGTTGCCAACAAAATTGACAAACTTGATTTTTGTGGAATTTGTAAAAAAAATTCAACAATTTGTAAATTTTGTCTTTTTTTACGATTTCCGGAAAAATTTAAAACAAAACACGTCAGTAAAATCTCTTACTTGACTCGGAGCTTTAAAATACTCGGCACAAAGTGCCTCGTATTTTAATTTAGCTCCTCTTCAGTAATGTGAAATTTTCCTGACTTTTATGTATATAACTATTGCATAAATTAAATTGTATACATTTATTTTTAATTTCCTGCTGTTGTAATGGCTAGAATTGACAAGTTCAAAATGACTGAAAATTTTAAAAAACAATTTTTTACGAAAACAGTGGAAGGTAAGACACTTATGCGTAACACTGCGTTTTACCGCATAATTAGAAAAGCAAAAACGGCATAGTTGGCTTTAGAAAATTTTTTTTGTTTTAGAAATAGTAGATGTTTACATATTTATATTATAAAAAAATATTTTAAAACTGGTTATTATGCTTGTTATTAAAACTATGTATAGTCAATAAATACAATTAAAAAAGTACGAAATCAAAATTTTATTGAACACTTTAAGTGTTAAATAGTTATTTAGATCACTAGACGAGAAAAATAATATTTTGTAGGTGTGAGTGGTATTACGTAGCTGGCGCTAAACAAAAACGTAGCAACACAGGCATTTGCAACACTTTTTAGACGTGCAATCGACACAATTTTAAAAATAGGTAATAATATTCATATGCCACACCTAATTTAAAAAAAATAGCATTATATAATAACATCTGCTTAAAGATAAAAGGAAAAAACTCACAGGTTTAATTTGATTATTTATCCAAAACCTAGCTATTATTTTTATGTCAAGGATTTATTTTTATATTTCAAATGCTCGTTGACATTTAGAAGATTAAAAATTGTTGCTGCTACTCCACTTCTAGTAAATTTTTAACAAATCTAATTTTTGTAAGTACTAGGCCGGGAAGTTGTTGTTGCCTGCCGATTTTGAATCCTGCAAAACGGTCGATAATGAATGGCGGCAAAAAAATAATATTTTTTATTATTACTATTAGACAAACAACCTAATAAATAATAGTACTTTAAATTTATAGACTAAACTCAGGTTTAGTTAACTTTTAAAAAAAAGCTAAAGAGATTTGATAAAATTTAATCAAGTAAATTGAGAAAAAACGTTAAAAAATAAATTATCTATTTGTTAGAATCAAGATTATTTAATTAACCGCTGACAGTATCGCCGTCTAAATCATATTTTCTAGTCTATTCCAACAAGTTCAAAAAAATGCAAAACTATGTAATCTTGTGACCCCTACTGTAAAATCCAGTCATTTATTACATCAACTTATCTTGTTGAAATTTTCTTTATTTGTAATATGAAAAACAGCTTGTCCGACCAATAATAAAAATTGAACACGAAGCATTACTAATCATTGGCGTAACGCATTATATAATTTCTGTTATATTCCTGTAGTTAAGTATTCCTCAAGGGTTAAGAGGCCATTGGTAACTACCAGTTTATTATTACAATAATTATAATCAGGACAATCTAGTCTGCAATTAATCTTTACAATCTGCATATATGTGAGTAGATTTTTTTATTTTGTGTTGCTTCCGCTTTGGTCAATATATGGCTTGTTAAAATGACCTGATGGTCAAGAATTATACACTTTGTAGCTGTATATTTGCATTAGCAAACATTATAATTAAAATACTTCAGTTTTTAATTACTATTTACTGATAACACAAAATAATAATTATTAAAAAAGTCGTAGAAACTTGCTGAAGTCATGTAATTTTAACAAAACAGACATGTAAACATTGTAACGCACAATAATCTTGCAGAGCCTGACAACTATGCTGAAAAATAATGTTATTAACAATAATAATGACATGATATTTTGGGCTTTTGTTTCTAAGTGTGCTTAAATTAAGTATTTCTTTTTGTGAAAATTATACTGAAAATATTTAGCCATTATTGACCGTTTTGTAAGATTTATAATCTGCCAATTATAAATTTTTAAAATTTTAATTTTTAAATTTTTTTAGCAATTTTTTTACCTAATACAAAAATGACGTTTGTTAAACGTTTACTAGAAGTAGAGCAGTAGCATTATTATTTAATTTTCTAAATGTCAACGAGCTTAGCAACTTTGACATAAAAAAAAATATTAAACATGCATTTTAAAAATATACAATAAAACCTGTGAGTAGACAATTTTTCCAGTTTATCTTCATTCAGATGTAATCACGTAATGTCAATTGTTTTTTAAGTTAAGTGGGATATAAAAAAGATTAATTTTTAAAATTATTTGAATTTGTTGGCATAAGAAGTTGTGTTGATTGCACGTACGTAATCTTGGTCTGTAAATTTTTGATAAATGCATTTATTAAAAAGTTATTCAAATTAAAATTTGGCACAAATAAATATTTTAATGCTTTTTTCTACAATTTGAGGCATCTATCTTATTGCAAAATTATACTCAAAATTCTTGTTCCCACAACGTTTTCAATTATTATTTATTACAGTTAAAATTTTTGTTCTATTAGTTATTACTGTTGAAGAGTATTTTATAAAAATAATAAAAAGTTATTATACATTCAAAAAGCTGAATAAGTGCGACAAATCAATCAACAGTTGATGAAATATATATTTCCAAGCTTAATACCCTATATTAAACTACTAACTTTTTAAAGTAGTTAATGACGTTTATGTTTAATATTACATCTGTCTGAGCAAGCTGTTGAGTTATTCGTCCGTAGAATCAATTGTTTTGTTTAGACAGCTTTAATTTTTAGGGAAGTACCGAATAATACAGTTATAAAACATTATCACTACTTCGAAAATTTGATCATTTTTATATACGGTAAACTCTTGTTTGGTTGGCGGTACTATATGTATCTGTTATTTTGTAGCACCTGCCTAAAATGCACAAATTTATGCACAAATTGTCATGGTTCTAAAAAATGCTCTAATATAGAAGAAAAAGCCTACAATTTATACGATTTAGATGAAATTGTAGATGAAGGACTCAAGCTGACTGAAAATAATGTTGGAGACGAAGACGGTAATGGTCTTAAAATTTTGAAGATCAACTAGAATCACGAATGTTTGTCAAATCTAACGAGAAAGAAATGCCATCAAAGAGACAAAAACTAACGCATAAGTAATTAGAATTTGAGATAAATAAAATTTACATTTAAAGATTTACCAAGTTAAATAATATCTTTAATATTTAGAACGACTATTTTGTAATCTTTATGTTCTATAGATTTGTAATTTATTTGTTTATCAATGTAACGTAGAATCTTACTTAAAATTTTTGGTTGAAAATAAAATTACCAAACTTGTAGATCTTTTTATTATATGAAACTTTGCTATATACATTTTTCTATACGATTTGTAGTTTAGCGTAAAGTTGAGATAAACCGTTTTTATTCTTAAAAACTCACCCTCTTCTACTTTCCGACCTTAGACGCCCGTCAATAATTTTTCCTCTTATTTTTGCTAAATTCTTTTTCTTTACTATATATATCAATTACAATTACAGATAAATATATTTATTACATAGATTATTTTCATATGAGATTATTTTTATAGATAAATACTAATAAAATCAGCTTGTAAAAGAAGATGATTTAATGTGTAACGTATAAAAAAAAATTTTTTTAACACTATTTTTATTAGCAACAATTAAAATTTAATTAATTTATTTCTTCATTAATCATAGAATATTTAATTATTAAATAATTTATCATTTATTAAAACTAAGATTTAAGAACGCTTAATTTATAGATATGTCCTGGTCAAAGACAAACATGAAAAAATGTTGCAAGAAACGACGCAAACCAACATTCTTTTAAAGTGCGAGTAATTAGGTGTTTTGTCTTTCTTTCATAGATTATTTAAAATTTATAAAAAAGTCTCAAATATATATAGTAGATTAACATGTCAAATAATTTAGTTCACTTTCTCACTGACGTTCCATGTCGGCATTTATTAATAAATCAGCGTGACAGGTCCGAAATGAAAACCGTTGATCAGTGGATCAGATAATGATAGAACAGAGAGGTGTTGATTTTTCCAGACCGATAGCACCGATAGTGACTGGCGTGCTCAAGAAGACGAGAAAAGACGATGGAGATGATGGCTTTCGATCAACAACACCAAACCCTTGATCGCTCTACGGTGACCACACACAAAACTGTTATAGCTTACACCAGTAGTTCACACGCCTCGGATGGCCGGTGATCCGAACTACCCTCGACCCTGACCTACCCGAGTCGGCTTAACGCTAAGAACCACCCGTGTGCTTCCATACGAAAAACGGAACTCAAACGTTTCCTTAAACACTTTCAGAATGTTTCTTATTCGGTGTTTTCCTAGATCAGCTGACAGGACTTTTGTCGAAAAAACCAATAATCGCATCTTAAAAGTGTTTCTCAAAAATCTAAATATTTCCCAGTAAAGTTTTTCAAGTTTCCAGGTATTTATTTGGTTCTTGAAACAGATATTTTCTATGTGCAAGATGTATAGTGTGATCTCTAAGAAGCATGATTTTTCATGTCTTGAACACATCTTGCAGCTATTACAAAGGTTTTACATTTTCCTGAAAGACTAATCTAAGCAATTTTTAGTGACAAGGTTTTAAAAACTATATCTTTCAAGTAAGCACTGCATCGCCGCAAGAGTTTCGAACTGAGATATGATAATATTCTTCTTATATATACATTATTAGTTACATCTTTCTAATATTACTGCGATCTTATATTTCCTTTTCACATCCTTTGCTGCTTTCATCGCTTAATTGCGTCCGTATATCAGACACAGTCATATTTTCTAAGTTAATTTTCACATTTGCCGTCATGAATATTTTTAGTTAATTTTACTATAAAAATTTTTTTTTTCTTAATTTCAGATTTATTAAACAATCTCTTAAGGATTGATCACAATTTAAATTTAAAAATTAATATTTTGAACGCAATAATGATAGCAAGTAAAGCTATTTGTTTAAATATGACGTTAAAAATAAACCATTTTTAATATACACATCAATGTTAGTACGGCAACATTTCCTACAAATCAAGCAAATTTAAGTTATTAAAGAAATTGGTGGTTTTTTAAGACAAGACATTTTTTTGTAAAACAAAACAAAATATTTTTTCAATAGTTATTTACATAAAAGTCAGGAAAATTTCACATTACTGAAGAGGAGCTAAATTGAAATACGAGGCACTTTGCGCCGAGTATCTTAAAGCTCCGAGTCAAGTAAGAGATTTTACTGACGTGTTTTGTATTAAATTTTTCCGGAAATCGTAAAAAAGACAAAATTTACAAGTTTTTGAATTTTTTTTACAAATTCCACAAAAATCAAGTTTGTCAATTTTGTTGGCAACTATAGTTACTAAAGTATATTTTTTATTTTGCGTCTTCTAAAGTTTTTACAGTACTAGTCCGGAAAACTCAATTTACCTGCGCGTAAATAAGCAGGAAAATGTTGTTTCCAAGACGATTTCCGGAAAAGTATATTAAAAATTAAATGTTTAACTATAATTATGTTTTTATTGTTTTCATACGTTTTGGCTAACCCTTTCAATCTTCATTATTATTGCGACGAGCAATCTTAATATTTTTCTTACGACGATGACCTCACGATCTAAATTGGACCTAAAAATGTCTTGATGCAATAAACCCATATTAGAAAATATGTGATCTTTTATTTACTCTAAATTCAAAAAATCCTATTTTAAAATAAATCAATAGTTTTCATAAATTATAATTTAGTTATTTATGTACCAAGTCAGTAAAATGATTCTTTATAAAACGATTCTGACATTATGAGCCAAGCGAGCAAAACTTAACACTCGAGTTCGATAAACACACTTTACTGACGCGGTACATACAACATTTTATCGCCAACCATGAATTAAAATGAATTAAAATTTTTTAACTTTTGAAACATTATTCTGAGAAAATTAACAATTAAAACAGGGAATGCAAAACAAATCTACTAATCTTCTGTTATATTAAACGTAAAAGTACACCCTGGCGGATTATAAAAATTAATTCCTAAAGTCGAAAAACCTCGAATTGAAAATGTTTGAAGATTATTGTCAATGTTAACAATTTGTACGTCTTTATCAGAACTATCATCTATGTATCAACTATGTTGTAAGTTTGATCTTCACCTAAAATCGTTTTTGTTTTATTGAAAACTGATTCTTCCACATAGGACTCCGCAGTTGTGTTGCTTTTACACCCTTTATAGCGTTTTAAATTGTCCTTACTGTCGCCTGCGCTGGCAAAGAGAGGGCCTGACGTTTTGTCAAAAATAATGTTTCATGTAAAGTGATGGTTCTGGTAAATCCAAATAATTAGCAATTTCGCTTAGAACACTTTCAAAGTATGGATTCCAACAGGCTGAACTGTGCATTTGCTACTTCTATAAGTTAGGAAAAATAGCCGTCTGTTTAGAACTTGAATATTTGTTAAATAATTCTATAGACGTTACTTTTCCTTCAAAGTCTAAAGTGATCACAAATAATCAAGTTGGTTTTTGATTAAGTTATTTTGTTTTTTTGTGCATTATGTTACTTACTTTTACATTTAAAAGTTTTTCATTACGTAAATCCTCAGCAAAACCAAACCTAAAATAATTACTACATTTATATAAAACTGGTTTTGAAAAATCTGCATAAATTACCTTTATCATCAAATAGATTTAAACCGGTGCATTTGTAGAAGAGCATTGGGCTTTCTTTTCAAATATTTGTTTTTCTTTGCTGAAAGGGTTTCTTTCACCATGGAATGATACAACCACATTGAAGAAGGAGAATACTCTTTTAATAAATAAGCAAAATACGCCAGTACAGAACGTTTTTTTATATTTTTTAATTCCGTGTTTCTTGCACCACTCTATGAATATGTCATACTAGCAATTATATTTATTGACTGATTTTTGTAGTAGAACTTTAAAAGATGTCTCTAATCTAAAGACTTTTTCTGAGTTTATAATTTAAACATAAAACAAATGCTATCTATTGAACTTGACATTTACATTTTGATAATTCAATTAATGAACATTTTTCTGAAAACGATGTTTTTTGTAAACTTTCTTTTAGTGCTTGCTAAATGTTTTTAACCGTTTATTTTTTAAATATAAAATTTTAAACTATTAAATAATCAAACTCTATTTGCTGCGACATACAACTGCATTTTTGTAAAAACTGGCCCGTTTAATAAAAGTCTATTTTTTTCAAATTTTTGTTTTTTAAACTTATTTATTGTCATTGGAAATGGTGGTAATGTAAAAAATTAAGATACTATTTAAACATGCTAAATCTAACATCCCAAAAGCTCAAAATTGAGAGTCAGAAGATGTCCTATGCATAACAGCTGGTGAGTTCTTTGCGTGTTTTGTTTCATATGTGTATTAAGCAGGGAAAAGCTTCATCGGGTTGAAATAATGTGATTACAAAATTAATTTAAAAAAAAGAAACATAAACTTAGTAACTACCACCGAGTACCTTTGTTGTTTCACGTTTATAAGCTTTTCACAAAGACTTACATTCAAACTGGATCAGTACTAATCACAAGGACAAGCAGAATTAGGTCTGAATTTAAAACAATTGTTCATCTTCAAGTTGTTAAGACTCTTATTAAAAAGACTATAAAATACAACAAACCAGTATTTATCATATTTGTAGATTACGAAAAATGATTACTTTTGATATGATAGATCAACACAGGATGCTGGAAGCTTTGGCAAAATGTCGTATAGACCACAGGTATTCTACATATTATAAAAAATGTATATTATAAAGCTGCAGCATGTATCAAAATTCACAAAATCATCAACAATTTAAAAATAAAACGTTAAGTTCGTCAAGGTAATACAATATTTTTTAAAGCGTTTACTACTTTTTTGGAGTATATAAATAAGAATAAGATTAGAAACAAATGAGCATAAATATCGATAAAGGAAAACTAAACCAACTAAGATTTGCAGACGACATTGTCTTATTTATAGATCGTGTAGATGAGACAAAGAGAATGCTAGTGAAACTCTCTCATGCTTCTAATCAAGTCGGCTTAAAGAACAATATTGACAAAACAAAATTTATGACAAATCTAGTGTTTAGTAGAAAGATCATTCTAGACAACAGGGATGTTAAACAGATTGTTATGTACAAATGTCTTGGTCATGAAATTCGATTAGGTAGAGACAACCAAACCTGTGAGATCTTTTGGGGAATGAAATTAGCTTGGAATGCGTTTGGAAAGCTAAAAAGCCTGGTGTGCAGAACTTACATTTTTGTTTGCCATATAGAGCGGAGACTCTGACTCTGACTAAAAATCTATTAGGATCTAAGTGACGCAGCAACCTGTAGAAAGAAGTAGGCTCGAAATATCGTAGAGGAACAGGGTTCTAAATACTACCATCCGCTTGTAAACGCACGTCATCTATCTAGTTGAGAAGATCGTTTTCTCAAAGTGGAACTGGGGTGAGCACATGACCAGAACATCTGATGGTCGATGGACCAAAAGGATTTTCAAATGAAAGCCAAGAGAAGATGTTTTTGTAGCAAAGGTCGACTACCGACAAGATAGTTCGATGAAATCAAATGTATCACTAGCAACTGGACAGAAGCAGCGCAAAAACGAATTAGACCATATTAGCTGATTGATTGTGATGATGATGATGATGATGATGAAGATCAGCATTCTGCGCTCTATATAGACTATAAGTATAGGAAATTTTATACTTTTCTATACGCGCAATTTTTGTTAAAATGGTTACTTTACGTATATTATAGATTATTTAGAAAATGATAGAGAAGACATCTCCAGTCTTCTGAAATTGACTTCAATACAGCATTAATCTGAACGGTCACAAGGTAATGTTCCATAGCCTAATGATAAATAATGTACATAATTGACAAATTCAAAAACAACAATTGCGTAATAATAATTCCCAAAAACTATATAGCGATGAATTAAGTCATCTTGAATGCATTTCATGACAATTGCGATAGACCCAAACATGGCTAGAATAGGTGCATTGTTTTATGACAGAATTCCGCGGCTTTATTTCCGGATCCATCTTCAGAATGAATTAGATGGATCACCATTAAAATCATTTATATAATTTTATGACAATTTAAATAAACGTTGAGATATGAAGAAAAAATAATGACTATTTGAAATTACACAAATTTACAATAAAGCCGATTATTCCTAATAAAAAAATAGAATAAGATTTTTGGAAAAGATGATAGAGTTTTTTGAATTCTAAATTTTTCTAGAAAAAAAATTTTTGATTTATGTTGTTATTATCATAAAGATGTAACTAAGAAATTCTTTAGTTCATTAATTGATTTTTTCGTTGACTTCTCATCTTTACTATAGTGGGGTATCTATGTGGCATTACAAAAAAGCAGAGAAATGCCAGTGGCGGTGACAAGCAAAACTCATAAAATAGGTAGATACGGCATATAATAAAGCTTATGGTTAGTAAACAAGCGTAAAACCGCTAGATTTTGCCCTTTAACCTGACACACATGCAAGAGAGCGCATTCCATATCTTTGCACAAATAGTGCATATTTGCCATTGCCGGACAACACTTGACGCATACAGGGCCGGGTCAAGATGCTGCACGCAAGAAATCTTAACTATAAATTCTGCACTAACTCTTCCGTTATGTACACAAAAGGATATCTTTGCCCATTTAAGCAAAGGTGCTTTGGTATTTGGACCGTTTAATTTTACCACAACAGCTTTGATTTAGTATTAATATAAGCACCGACAACTTTACCAAACAAATGTTTTCTTATTTCAGTATAAACTATTTGATATTTTTGTTTTATTGTGACAAAAGTGATATAGATAATGCAGTCATAAAAGTACATGTGCATGTGTAAACACAATTATACCGTGTATAAGTCAAACACTCTTAATCATAAATCTACAGATATATTTAAAAATAATAAATAATATATAACAACTTTAAGAAACAACATTTTAACACTTTTGTTTAAGTGTCTTGAATTAAGTATCTCTACACAATAATAATAATAATATAAAAATAAATGTTGCGAAACAACAGGTTTTTCTACTAAGAAAGCTAACACATTTTTCTTATTGTTACTGTAGTATTATCAGTATTATATTAAATTAAATCTTAGTTTTGAAGAATAATATGCATAATAATTTTCAATCTATAAAAATATCAAATGTTATGTCGTATCAAATGAGAATAATCTAATATCGATTTTGCCGCTGTTTATTGATTTATAATAAATCTGCTTCAACAAGCAAATGCCTAATCATATGACAACAAAAATAACAATAATGCAGAAGCAATGAAAAAAAAACAATGTATTGTGCGTCTATAAATTAGGCACTAGTGCACTATTCTAGTTTTTGTCTAGGAATATACTGTGAAATCAAAAATTATTTAGATCAACTATAAATATGTTAATTTTTTGATAAGTTAATACGCACATATATTATGTATTATTGAATGAGCTTTGTCGTTTGACGGCGTGATTATATTAACGACAATAAAAATGTATCAAGCTAATCAAGTCCTGCCCTGCAGGATTTGATTTCAATCATAATTAAAATCGGTCAATAGATAAGCAAGCTAAAGAGTCGTTTTTTTTTTTGAAGACAGTATGTATAAAAGAAAAATAATAAATAGCATTAAAGTAAACGAAACAAAGTAATTTAATTCTTAGAGTGGTACGTTTTCATCAATTATCTAAAAAAATTATTGTGAACAATTGTGACTACTGTGAATAAAGTCCTCAAATTAATTGCTTATGAAATTTTGTAACAAATTTGACACCGAACTCAATATTGCACGATTGCACTAGCAATCTATGCTGTAGTTTTTTTCACCTACATTCATACAGCCTTACATACTTATAAATACGTTGAATACAAAAGATAAGCGATAAACAATAATTAATAAATCAAGTACGTTAAACCTTTAAACTGTCAATGACAAAACTACAAACGGTAACAAACAAAAGCCCTCAAGTTTAACCATGCTTAATTTCCAAATTTTTATAAATAAAATAATATATATTATCCTAATTTTTTGATTGCAGTAAAATACTGTTGGTTTTTTGAGACTAATCGCGCTATAGATTATTAATAATTTATTTAAAAACAGTTGGTTTGCTCTAATATTCTCTGTATAAAGGATGAACAATTTGCAATTTGTTGAACAATCGACAGATATCTCTTTTGACTTATCATATAAAAAAAGATTATCGTCTTCCTACATTTTAAAAAGTTAGCCTAAAGTTTGCATGTTCTCTAGTGGAATAAAATCGCTACTTTATTCAACCGTCTTCACATCTTTAAACCGTAACAAGATTTGTTGTTATTTGTTGAATAGGCTTAAATTGGCTAGTAACAATTAAACACATTTTGTCTTCTTGTTCAGTGCTAGTGAAAAGAGTGAAAATAATAAAATAATAACAGAACATAGAGCGGTTGCAAATCTTTTTTATTCGAATTTGGTTTCTAAATTTAATTTGGTGAAAAATATTGTCAAATGATAAATTAGATTAGCATCAAACTTTTCCTATTGCTTTAAAAATTGGTGTCAATATGATGTGAATATGGATTGTAATAGAATTGAATCAACGAAAATTGCATATTTTACTGTTCCAAATTTGTGTGATATTTTTAACATAAAATTAACTAAATTTGATCTCTAAAGAAACTCAATTAATTGTGTCATTATGCATGACAGAGAAAATTTTAAATTTCAATATAAAAAATGTTTTATCATCAATGTCTTATAAAAGTTTTGTGTATTCTACAAATCTTTAGTAATTCTTTGTTTAGTAGTTCTGTAGCTGTGTATACTGTATTGTTGGTTTACCTTTAACTAAACTATATAAAACCTAATTTGTTCCATTGTTTAATATACACTTGACTAACCGCAATATAAGAAAGTGGCAATAATAGAAACTTTTCGGCGCGTGATCACTAAATTTCACAATGTCAACTGTACTTGTATAAACTAATTGGTCATTAAGCTACAAAAAATGCAATTGAAATTTAAGTATTTCAGCGACAAGATTGGTTTTACAAGGTTATAAAATTATTCATAAACCGCTCTCTTCCTCTCATTGTTTTGGTGTTTTTTTGAAGATTTACATAGATACTTATCTATATAACATTTTTTTCTTTGACATTCATTATTTTGAAATGATTATTGCCTCATTATGCTGTAAAAGTGTTAAGAAAACACGTAATTTAGTGTCTTCTAGGTTGTTTATGATGTTTTATTAAAAAACACAGCTACACTGCTCGTTTGTACCTACCTACAAGTTGACTATTTTAACTAATTTATTTTAATGTAAGCAAATCACGATATTATATGTATTTTATTTGTAGTAGACGTCAAGATATCGTTGCAAATTAGCGTAATATTGACGATAACGGTCTCTTATTATCATTGAAATCAAATTTGCTGCCACTACAACGACATGAATTACTAGCCGTCAAGTGTCTTTTCATCCAATTAAGTGATATAAATGGCTTTGCTTTCATCAAGTAATTGAAAATTTATTTTGCAACTGCCTATTTTATTGCCGCTTCAAATGAAAACTTATTTTTTTCAAAATTTCAACAATTTCGAAATATTAGTTACGGCGCATTTGAATAAAATTGAAAGTGATGATGGTAAAAAGCAAATAAAATTTAATATCTGCAACTTTCTGCTCAATTATGTTTTTTCAAGCTTTTTTTTCTCACGCTTTGCTGAAAATTCAATTTACAAAAACTCACAATGCGAAGTAAAATTGGATTTATTTTGTTTTTTATTGAAGAATTTATTGTAGAATTCAATTTTTTATAAAAATAATAAATTTTTGTGCTAAAAGTTTCCTTTATAGATAGATGTACAAAAATAAAAAATAATAAAACTAAATCACAAGAAAGTACTTCATTAAGAAAAGCAGCATGAAGCCAAATTTCTAAAATGCTAGCTGCACATTTTCACAATATTTTTTCATTTGGTGTTTTTTGCACCACTTTATAAATCTATACTAGTGTTTAGATTTTTTGACTGATTTTTGTGGTAGAAATTCGAAAAACGTCTCTAACGACTTCTTCTGAATTTCAGGCGGCGTGCACTAAATGTCTTTTTCCATTATTGTCTACAAATAATTCGCAACAAAACTTTTACTGTTAGAGCAATGACAGCGACCAACGAGTTCTGTTTAATGTCATACAGTTATATCTATAATGATAAATATTTGTAGCAGGTAAAATCCTTGATTTAATAAAATGTTTGTTTACTTCTACAAATCGCTATGATAATGCATTAATTTATTGATGATTGGCGATAATTTATTAAAAATTTATATTCTGTCTTTATCAATTTTGATATGTTCTCATGATTATCTGTTTGCATAAGTAAAAGATTTACAGCAGAGTTTAGAAGCAACCGTAAATTGATTTAGTGTTACATAGAAATGTATGTTCATGTGCAGTTTCTAACAACTCAATTTTGCAGCAAGTCTTCGGAAAACATTACCAATGGCAATAGAACAAATTTCACCATATTTTTCTTAAAGTCGTAAAAAAGCTTAAAATAATAAAAAAATACACCGATAACTTTTCTTGACAAACTTAAAATTAGCAAAGTGAAGGAACCTTATAATTTTTTCCTGCTACACCTGCTAAAAAAATAATTTAAGATCTAGAAAAAAAAATTACGTCAAAATGTTCTTTAAAAGCAACAGACTAATACACTAATAGATTTTTATAATATAGTCAGTAGTTTTGATTATAATTTTTCTCAATTTTTTAAAAAGACTAATGTATTTACAATAATATTGATGTCACTATCCAAATCTCCCATGTGTTTCTAAAAAAAACTTTTTTTAAGTTTTAAAGAGAATGGAAGCTAGCATGAGTAGAAAACCTGATCAAATTTCCAATTTTTTATTAGAGACTGTTCTATTATTGTATTTGTAAAACCACTTACAACAATATTACAAAATGTGCATATTTTTCTTGTCAATAGAAGACTTCCAAAATATGTACTGACTATAAAAAAGTATAAAGTCAGATATCACTAAGTATAGACCCATATCAATTACTTTCAAATTTGCAAAAGTCTTTGAATATTTGTTGTACAACATTTTTAGTTTTTATGTTTTTTATAGCTCTATATTTACAATAAAATGATTACACAGTTTTTCAGTAATACACTAGATGATAATTTTGTTTTTTTTTTAAATCATATTTAAAACGATTGTTATCTATATAACATTTGTATGTCAATGGTTTTACATCAAAGCTCTTTAAACAAAAACAGAAGTTTTAACCAGTTTTGTTTTAAGATCTCTGTTTTTTAAAATATTCATAAACGACGTTGTTGATGTCATAAAATTATTCTGTTTTCTTTTTGCATATAAAATAAAAATCTATTCTGTGGTTACTTCTGACGCATTTAAACTTCAAAAATGTGTTAACTTGTATATTAAATGATCTAGTAAAAAAAATCTTTTATTAAATTGCTCCAAATGTAGGTTTGTAAAAAAAAAGTCTTATGATTTTTCGACTGAAACATTAATAGTGCTATTTTTTTAAAAGTTGATTCTGTGCGAAATGTTTGGAAATTCTGCTATCAAATCTTATAGATTTGTATTGAGCAATAGGAAAAAAGTTTGTGACGTAAAGTCCTTAAAACTGTTATATTTTATAACTTGTGTGCGATTGCGTTTAGAGTACTCTTCTTTTGTCCAGTCTCCTGTATTCAACATATTAGCAAAAAAAGTTTTTAAAAAGTGCAGTGTTCATGTTTAACAGAGTGTATCTCATTCAAAGTTCTGAAATGTTGACGCGTTTATTCTTATTTTCTGAAGAGAGCTGCTACGAAATTCCAGAACTGTTGAGTCTACATTGAAAATATTCTGCTGACATAAGACATTACAGAAGTAACTACAACCATACTTACCTTCTTTTACAGATTTTTTTTAAAAATATGAAAATATTTTGTTAGATTATGCATTTTTTTTTCCTTTAAATGTGATTTGTAAGAACTTTTTTTTTTGGCCAGCTGTATGCAATAATAATAATGATAATAATTAATATCAAAGTTTAAATTTGTAAAGCTCAAATATATGAATGGTTACTGATGCTTAGCTCTCAAAATATCAAAAAGCTAATATGTCATAAGAGCTAAACAATCAATCAAAGTCTCAAACTAATCAATTATTCCGGCTTATTTATTATTTTTGAAAGAGACAGCTTTTTAGATTTATGTTTTCTATCATAATCTACTATCATCAATAGTAAATGTCAAAGATTTTTCAGTGTTTTTTTAAAAATATTAAAGCTTACATTAGAAAAAAAATTGTAGACTGTAGATTAACTGATAATAGAAGAAAGTTTGACAACTGCAGAATGACGTATCCACTCTTCAAAACACTGCAAAACGATTTAATATTTAATTTTTTTTTTAAATAGAAATTTTTTTTATACGAAAGTGATAAAAGTGGTGTGGATATATCACCATTCAAAAAAACCTTTGTTTACATTTTGCAAAGTTTTTCTAGAAAAGGTTTTTATGCTTTCAAAATTGTTATTGAATGGCAAACCAGAATCACCAAGTCTATGAATTTTATTATTGTAAATTCTATGGTTTTGTTTGTTTTTGAAAGATTAGCAGCATTGAGAATATACAAAAACAAAAATAAAGCTTTTTTTTAGTCTATTAGATATTAATTTATTTATTTTAAGTATTAAATTATTAAAAAAAATAACTTTATTACTCATAATAAAATTGCCATATGTGTCAGGACATTTTGTGTTTTTTATATAAATTGTAGAAAATGGTTCAGTTTCCTTTCTCTAGCCCTTTAAATACGCAGAACGTTAGCCCTACTGTTCTAGAGTGCAAGGAGAATGGCAATGGTTTGACAAAACAAATGCCCAGTATATTTTTTGGCAATTGGTAATTTAATTTTTTTTACAAATTTGCTAGGAATTTTAGCAGAAATACTTTGTTCACCTGGGTCATTCAGAAAAATGTCTTTAATTTCTGTTAAATAGTTTCAAGTATCAAAAGCTCATATTATTCACAATAAAAACACTTAGTTGATGAGTTTTTGAATCAGGGATTTTAGCCAACACAAAGTTTTCTTTATCTGTTATGTCGCTTAAAGCTTTTATACATAGCTCATCTTTGCAATGACTACTAACTATACTCATGATGGCTACCACTATTTTTTGTATAAGATATATTTTGTCAGTCACCTCGGTCAAAAATGTTTCAATTTTTTCTATAGTAATTATTTTGTTTTTTATAGATAGACAATAGACATGCTTTAAACTGCGAGTATGTCGAGATATCTACGTTATTGTTAAAAAAATTGTTAGAACGGAGCATTGGGTATCCACACCATAAGCCTGCTGGGGATAAATACTATATTTACTTTTTCAAAAATACGCTAACCAAAATGACTTTTCAGTCTGATTACTGACTTGTTTACTTTCGCACCACTTTTAAAACAAATAAACCTTGTCATTTCGTATCTCGTCTTCAACTTCTGAAGCAGCAGTGATGCACAACACTTGCGGTTTCCTCAATTTTCTTTTTGAAGTAGTTTTGACTTGAATCACTTTTAATTAATAGCGTTAATTATCAACAAATGTTAATTTGCTACAATTTTTTGTTGATTATGTATTCATAACACAAAACAAACGCTACCAAAATTTTTACTTATTTGACTTGCGTTCAATGATTTTTGATAGCAATTAAAGTAAAAAATTCAAGATTTTTTCTTTCGCAAATATTGCAAAAAATAGCTTATCAACCTAACACTGTAAGTACTTGATTTTATTTGCCTAGGATTCCTAATCTTGCATCCTGAAGCAAAAAGTTATTCTTACAGTTCACGATTATTATACCACCGTTTGAGAAGCTGACATAATGTACTGACTTGATATGCTCAAAAGTAACAAATAATAATAGCTAAGCAATAGATTTATATCGCATAGCTACCATTATAGATAGCAGTGCATCACAGTGCGCGTATTAATTTTTTTTTCAAAAAATTAAGTAATTATGAATCAAAACAAAAACATGTAAGATTATTAACATCTCAATAATTTGTAAATAAAATAAAAAATTGCAGTTGTAGTAAAAATCTTCAGTAAACTTTATCAGCTTTGAATAAGTGGTTTTATATCTAGAAATAAGGTTCAAAATGTTTGCGTTATCAGTAAACTGTCTACTGTAAAGAAGTAAACCCATTATTTTCCGTAAATTTTTTTAAATTTTTTTGAGAAGAAAGCAATAAAAAAAGTTAGAATTTGGTTTTAAAAGTTGGAAAAAAGATGCTCAAATTTTTTTTTAAAGAAACAGTGTTGACATAGTGTTAGTTGTGTTAATCCATACGTAATAGATTGAGATGTTGAAATTATTTCGTATGGGCGTGGTGACATATCGTTTTATTCTTTTACGAATAGTCGAGGGTGCTATTACTGATCTAAAGTGTTACTACTGATCTGTGTACTCTTAGACTTTCTTAAGTAATTTTCAGTCTCTATAACGTTTTATCGTAATATATACAACGTAGTAAAAAAATCTTCTACAAAACTGACCTGTGTATCTCTCCGAATTAGTTTTAAAATATTTTTTGTAATATGTACTTTTATGCACTTATATTTAAGTTAGTCTACACTAATCTAAACTAAAAAGATTTATAAAAAATAGCAGAAACGTCACTATAGCAACTCTTTCTGCAACTATAACGGTAAATAAAAACATTATTAATTTCTATTATTAGTTTTATTTCTACATGCCTCTCAAAACAGACATCATTTATTCGCATTCATAAAGACATAAAATATCATGAATGATGTGAATGTAAAACATGACTTAAAAAATTCTAACGAGAGGTAGAAAACAATCATCATTAATGAAGACAAAAAAGAGATAAAAAAAGCTTGTTGTTATGGGCTTTAAAATGTAGTAAAAAAAGAGAGAAATATGTTAGCAACGTAATAATGAAGCATCGGGCACGTGCTGCAGGATATGCGTGGTATACGGTTCCGGAGGCTGGTCGTGCCGGTGGTTACACACACCTCCGGGACTATGGAGAGTTTATAAACCTCTACTCTTCTCCAGCACTTGCGGCCTCTCTATGGTTTTCATAACGATGACTCCCGAGTGCACTACACTTTCATAATTGGTCTTTGGTTAATTTGTGGTTGTCATTAAATTTTACGAAAATTACTTCCTTTTCATACTTATTTATATTTGAGTTATTTTATTCAAAGATCGCATATTTTTCAAACATTAAAATACATTTACCTATCTTAATCATTATTTCACTTTTTATAATAAAACTTCATTACAATCGTAAAAAACTTTTTTTCTGCAAACCTGATTTGCATTTCTCATTTCTGAGCCATTTAACTCCTTTAAAGACGGAAGTTGACTTAAGACATTTTTTTTTAAAATTTATTTTCTTATTAGTCAATAGCCTCTTTTCGGCAAATAATTAGCAAAATTTATACATTGCTTGTCAATCCATTGACTGGAGTTATTTATCAGCTGATATAAATTCCAAATTTTCAGAATTAGACTTTTTTGCTTACTATTAATTATCAAGACTAAACGATATAACCTATAAACAACAAAAAGCATGTAAATTTCATCCAAAATATGCGTTTGCTATATTAAAAAAAATATACTGCAAATTCTCATATTTTCAATTACATAGTCTGTTACAAAACACGTTATCTCTGTATATTAAATTAATTGATTGGTTTAGAATCTTTAGTACAACAAAATATTTTTCATCAATGATAAATAAATCTCCTTCAGTTTTATTATAACCACTTGATGATCGAAAGAGCTCTCGAGATCGATTAAACAAACTTTTTGACAAGTGATGAAACTGTGTGAATACCGTATATTAAGAAAAGTGGTAAAACTGTATATTAACCACTTATTATCGAAATCGCATCGTTAATTCGAAAAACGGTCCAAAACAGACTTGGTTTACTATTACTATTGTCAGTGATTTGAAAGACACGACCCAATAATAAATCTCGTCTAGATTCTGTAAACGTTTTCTTGCCAATGTTGCTACAAACTTAATTTTAAATATTATTTTAAACTCCAAATGTAACGTATTTTTTGCTCCCTAACAAATTCAATTCCAATAGCTTCTATCTTAATTCTACAAACAAATTTGAACGTTTGCAAAACAATGTTTTTAATTAAAAGCAAATTATCGTGCAGTAGCGATGGTTTATTAATTAATATATTCTTAAATCTTTCAGATGACGCTCTTAATTTCTTCACCTCACTAATCAATGCTTCTTTTAATACTGGCATTTTTTCAAATTGTTTAAAACGGTAATAGTAAGTCCTCTCTACAAAAATGACAATGCAATAAAAATATGCCATGCAATTATAGACCGATTGCATTATTGCCAACTCTATTTAAAATTATTATGAAACTGCTAAAGAATCGTTTATTATCTTTTTTATTTATATACAATATAATGTTTTAGCTCATTGTCAATTTGGTTTTTTGTCAGCGTGTAACACTTCATGTTTACATTGCTGCATGACATATGCACAGCTCAACAAAAAGCTATTTACTGCTTCGGTCTTCTGTGATATCTCTAAAGCCTTTGATTATGTAAATCTTGCAAAACTATTAATATTGACGTTTTGCAGGGTTCTGTTTTAGAACCTATATTTTTTCTTTTAGTCATCAATAACATTTGTTCTAAAAAACAGCAGTACGAATAGAAGACACAAGATCAGAAGAAATAGAAATGCAAAGAAGTGTTTGTCAGGGGTGTTTACTATAATCAATTTTCTTTAATCTGTCTTCGGAGGACATAATAAACTAGGCAGATAATGATCACAACATGGGCATTCAGATTAACGGTATGACAACAAATAATCTAAAGTACGCTAACAATATAGCTATTTTAGCTGAAACACACAAAGACCTACAAACGCTAATTAACATAATGGTTACAATAAGCAAAGAATATGAACTATCAATGTACATATAAAGCAAAACATATGCTGATAACTAAAACAACCTAAGACAATCGTAAGCTATAAGTGAAGAACCAATTTATTGGAGAGTAAGACAGTACAAATAGCTAGGCACAAAGTATCTATTAAAGTTGTTTGGGTGTTTTACAATTTTGACTGCTTTTCTGATTTTTTTGTCATAAAAAAATCCTGATTTAGAAATCAAAGAAGATTCATCTAGACAAATTTTGTGACCGGTGTCTAGATGATGTTTAGCTAACCACGACTGTGACCATAGACCCAAATTGAACCGTTTATATTTAGAAACTCGAAGTTTAATTGAACTTCTTGTTACCCTAATGTTAACTTTGCCACAGGGGCACAGAATTTTATAAACATTTTTAGACAAAAGTGAATCAAATCTGTTTTTTGGAGATGGTAAAATTTCTAAAATTTTTGTAGCTGGTTTAAATCCTGGTGTAGGTAATTCTTAATTCTTGTTTACAATTAGAATATGAAGCGATGTTTCAGTCAAGATCAAAATTAAAAGATTTGTCAAGAGGTTTAAAAGGCAAAACACTATCTCTAGAAGATTCTGGAGTTAATTGCATGAAGTGTAATAACTGTGACACATAAGACTTATATTCCGTTTAAACCAGATACAAATGCATTTAACTCACTCAAAATACGGCAGACTAGACAAGTCGAGTATAGCAGAGCACGCTTTTGATAGCAATCATCATATTAGTATTAACAGTTTAAAATTAGTCAAGCAAGTAAATAACTATTATCATCTAGACATTTATTAAAATCTACAAAAACAACGGACCGCTTTTCATCTTCTTGTTCAGATCATTAGAAGAAACCCAGAGAAATTTCTTAAGCCAGATAAAATTAAAGAAATGATAATTCAGTTTTATTCATCTACTAATGATGACCACTTGATGGTCGAACGTGCTCTTGAGATCTAATAAACAAATTTTTTGATAAGTAGTAAAACTGCCTGATTAGTTTAAATTTGATGTTATTAATATGTATTTTTTTAAATTTTATTTGGTCGTGTTTAATTGCTTTTTGTAAAATGATAATTGCCATTATTTTTTTAAATATATAAATTTTTAATAAAATTTTAGCTATAATTTAAAGCGAAAAACAAAGTAAGATATTTTTTAATAAATTTATTCTTTAGATTAGACAGAAACTTGCTAGATAAAAACACTTTTAATCTAAAATCTACAGTTGTAAATATTATGCACGCGTGGATTACCTTACTTTCAAGATTTTAACATTTACAGATTGTAACCAGAATATTAAATTAGATAAACTACTGTTAATGCTTTTTAAACAAAATATAAAAACTTGAATTTATTATGGTAAATTTATTTATTTTTCCAATATTAGCATTTTTGTTTCTTGGTTGTAAACAAATCTTCATTTTGATAATATAGTGAATTTAATTTATGACTAGCCATTCTTTATATCTTTGTCTAGCAATTTGCATAAACTTAAGAATTTATTTAAATTTAGATTAATAAAAATTAGTTAAAACCTTATATAGTATAGTTGTACTGTCGCTGCCTATGATTTATAACTTGATTTAACTAATAATATCTTCCTAAACCTTCTAAAAAATAGATAATTTATGAAATGCAAATTTAAAAGTTTTTTATTATATACATTAATTATTTAAATAGATTGTTAATTTGCAAGCGCTAGTGTTAGTGATTATTAGATTCAATAGCGGAAGCAGTAAGCTTTTTATCACTTTTTCAAAGTGCAAATTATAAAATATCTTAAAAAAACTAAATTAATTTATTTTCAAAATATCGAAAATGTTTATGCTGAAATAAAAACCGTTGTTAAAAAAATAATTAACAGTAGATAAAAACTAAAATAATTAAATAAAAAAAAGTAAAAATTGCATACTTTTTTATTAAACTTGAAGAAAAATACATGAAACAGTGTAGCACCATTGTAAATACCTAGTGAAAAAAACACTTTTGTATACTTACTATATAATTTATTAATGATAAATAATATTAATCATCATAACATAAATGTGCTATTAAAAATGCTGAAAAAAATATCTATTTAATAGAAAGAAATTTGCTGGCATACTTGTTTACAATTTTGGATTGTTTTTTAGGCATCAAATTTTAAAATCTAAATACTATAAATTCAAAATAGTTTTATTAACAAAAATTTTTCTTAACAAAAAAATACTTGGGAGATTGATGATTAAAATGATGATTAAAATTTGATGATTGAAATTTGGTGATTAATATTTCTGAAAAAAATTTTACATTATTTTTCAATTCAACATTTTTTTTAGGAAATTTCCAAAATATACTTTTTAATTCTATAAAATACAAATATGTTACTTTGTTGCAAAAACATAATAAGTAAATTTTATAGCCTTTATTTTAATGTTAGTGAAATTAGTACACAATAGTTGTTTACAACCCAAATATTAAATACAATTTTGAACTAGAAAAAACGATATTTTAACTCAATTAAACTTAATTTGGCTGCCATTTTGAGACAAAAGTAAACATTTAATTAAAAAAAAAAACACATATAATTGTTGTCAATGCTTAGTATAAGCTACTGTAAAATTATCTGAAGTCTGTAGTCGTCTAGAGGAAACTTAAAAAAGCTTGCAAATAAAATATTGCTTAATATTAGCATATTTTGTTAAAATGTGCACACACAATTAATTAATTGATTGGTTTAAAATCCTTGGCACAATAAACTATTTACACAGTTTCACTACTTGTCAAAACGTTTGTTTAATAAATTTTTAAGAGCTCTTTCGAGCACCAAGTGATTATCATTTTTTTTAAGTAAAAAAAACGTCAATAAAAAAAACATTTCATAAAAAAACTGCTGAAGTTGATAGATATAATAAAGAAGTAGTAAAATAAATAATAAATAAAATTATAAATAAGCAAAGATTGAAAACCATTATCAAAAAATGCACAACTTTTCAAACAAATTATACGAAAATTAAAATTTATTTTAATACTCTTTTAATTCTAACAATTCAATACAAAAAAACTTGACCTAGCTCACTTAAAATACGACAGTTTGGACAAATCGCCAAAGGCAGAGCACGCTTTTGATGACAATCATTATACTAATATTAACAATTTAAAATTATTTAAGCAAATAAATAAATAAATAAATATAAACATCTAGACGCCGCGGAACTCATTAAAATTTATAGAAAAAACAAATGCTTTTAACAAAGGAAACGGTTTTTTTAGCTTTGTAGTAAAAATATTAGAAAATATCCACTAAAACAACTTTTTGGAAAGTGGTAAAACTGTTTAAATAGTACATACCTTCAAACTTTAAATTTTCTATTAAGTTAAAAACCAGTTTTAAAGTTAAAATCATTATAAATTTTAAAGTAGAACCAAAAACTACAAATTGTGTTTCACGCCAAATAAAAAACTTTGTCTTTTGAAAAATCAAGCTAAATTACTGTCTTTCTATGCATCTGCGGCCGTATTATTAAAAAAACAAATTATTATTTTTGTAAACAGATGAACAGTTGACACAAACATAATAATGCTGCTTTCTGTATTTTTGCAAAAATTGTTAAATTCAAGTTTAAAATATTAAAATTTTTACTTAATAGTATGAGTACAACACCTATCCAAAAATAAAATTTTTACTATTTTAAAATTTTAAAAATTCTTAATGACTACTGCAGCAAATTCTTAACTGTTGTTATAAATTTATAAAAATTTAGAACATCTATAAAAATATGCAATTTTAATTTTCTTAAATTCTATAACAATATCGGTCTACTGGTTTCAACTTTTAAAGCTGTTGTTAATAAAGTTTGATCTCAATATAATCCGTAATTATTATTTCTTAAAAAATGTTGTACATTTTTGACTAAATCAAATTAAAAGTTCGATTCTAATGAACTTGAGTTCTTCAAGTGCCACTAACAAATTGTTTTTTAATTAAAAACTTACAATAATTTTTAGTACCAGTTACCTTATCCTGAATAGCAGAAACAAAACTTTAAATCTCCCCCGAATTTAATTTCTTTAAAAAAAATTTGCTGTAAAATGTATTCTGTTTAATTTTTAATAAAAAATATTAATTTTTTTTGGATAATTATTTTACTTTTTAGAATCAACCTGTAACATATATAATACACCGATAGAAGCGTAAAACCTGTATCTGTGCTAACAATAAACTTTATTAATTTATTATCCGTTTTATAATTATTAATATGATCACTATACCACTGCCTCCGTTTTTTTTGTAAATTGTTAATTATAAATTTTAAATTTTATTTATTGATTTAAATTTTATTAGATTAAGTAAATAATGTTTAAATTTTTATATTAATTGTACTATTATCTGATGCAGTTTGTTTGATCACACTGAAGGAATAATTAATAGAGAAATAGCATAAAATTATTTTGTTTGTATCAAAATTTTACCATTTAATTGCGGTTTTAAGAATAATAAAATTTAAAAAACATTTTATTTTAATAGAAAAATTTTTCAAATTTTGATTTTAACGATAATATTTGTTCAGTTTTCTTTCATTTAAACTGTTAATAATTTTATTGTTGTTACTTTTTTAAGATAAAATTTGATTTTTACCTTGAACTTTACATTTATTTTGTTGACATCAAAATCTATATAAATCCTATTTGAAAACAATTTAGTGATTTTTATTAAGTTAAATAGATTTTTATTACCTGCATATTTCGTCATTCTTATACACAAGATGACTAATAGTTGAAAACTTAATGTAGTAACTACAACTTGCATTATGAAGGAGACTTAATAAAAGCTCAACAAAACCATAAAAAACTCAATAAATTTCCTTGAAATATTCTGCGCAGGCAATATTGATTTGTTCCCAATTAACAAATAAAGTAAAAATTGACAAATTTGAATCACATATTTTGTTAATTAAATTAAGTTTAAATTGATCGTCTACAATTAGAAATATTTTTTTAATCATTTATGGAAAACAGAATTATAAGCTTTTTTATAATTAATAAAATCAGTGTAGATGTGACGTTTATTTGATCGTGCTTGCTGCAACACTACTGAATTATTAATTTAATAATTATTGTTTTTTTCATCTTAAAGAACCACTCATGCAACCTTTCTGTTAAATATTTATAATATTATTATTTTTCTAATGCACATAATGGTAGCAAACGTGTTATGTTATAGGCTTATAGTTTGATAGGTTTTTGGTGTAATTTTCTAGGGATTTAAATAGGTTAGATATATGTAACCGGCAAACAATTTTGGAAAAACGTTTAAGGTTATTTATAAATCTTGTTGAAAAGGTTTAAATAATCTTTGTGAAAAATCGTAAGAACTTTTTTTTGCTGGCAATTAATTGTATTTCACAAATTTTTGTTTATTATTTCTTGCAATATTTTATAATATTATATGTTCTATTTAAAAAAGAATAAATATTTTTGACAACTTATTAAAACAAAATTATGCAAAATTATTAACTCAGTAAAAATTTTTGACTCTTATTATTTTAATTTATGATCATTTTCCACCTTATGAAAAAATTGTTTTTCATTACTTTTAAACTGTTTATTTTAAATTTTTCTCAAAAATGTGTTTTTATAAATTTTAAAACGTGTACATTTTTTTGTTTCGTGCACTTGTTTTTTAGAGTCTGAAGGGAAAAGTTGTATTCCTGATTATGTACGTTGATAAATAAAATATTTATTTGAAATATTATTAATGCGTTAGATTAAAGAATTCGAATGTGTTTCTTATAAATATTAAGGAATTAGACTTAAATATTTCCTAATTGAATTTTTTTTTTGTTTAACTTTACTTCCCACTTTGAATTTGTATTGTCAGATACCGATTTAAAATAAAATTCTTCAAATCTATTGCTTCAAATGTGATGTAGACATATTTTTATGCCATAAAAGTTTTTTATTCGCGTTTAATTTGATCTTGCAGCTTATAAAATCTTGAAGATGTAGATTACTTATTCAAAATTAAAAACAATATTTTCAACTAAATAATTTAACAAGAAACATTTGTTTTAAGGTTTGATACTTTGATTTTCTTTACTTTTTAACATTTTTTTTATAACATTGTCTCCATATAAACTTTAGCAGTTTGCAGTGAAATTTAGCGGAACCAGGCACGGTAATAGAAGTTAAAGAGCTAAAGATTCTTACTGTTTTCCCCACACATCAATCCGTATTCAGCCGCCGTGAACAGTAAAAATAACGCGGATTTCTCTACTAATTAGTGACGTGTGCGCTCATCATGGCGTGTGCCAATGATCATTATACCAACTCAGTGGGGATAATGAGAGACAAGCCACTAATTACAAGATTTGCGTCAAGATTAGTTTTCGGTTGGAGAAAGAAGACTATTAATTTTTATCAAAAAAATAATTATTTTATACCGTCGGTCGGTATTTAAAGGTATCGTCCTCGCTATCCTTGAGGCTAAAACGTGTCTTATGTTGTGATATAATTGCTACTGTCAAGGATTGTGGAAGCTATTATTATTAAATTCATGCAAAAGCTATTAATCTTATTTTAAGGTGTCAATTAGCATTAAATAGAAGGAAATATCTTTATTCATTCAATGATGATTTTCGATTGTGTTGCAATGCATTCATGTTTACGCAGAAATATGTGTTTTACATAATTTTCTTCCTTCATTATTCAACATAATACAGAATGGGGTCTTCTAATTGATATAATTATAAAAATAATTAGAAAAATAGCAATAAGAGGCTAAACATAAAATCATTCATAAACTGTTGAATATAATTAAAGACAAAAATTGTATTTATAATTAAAAAAAATGTTTCTAAAAAGTAATATATTTTTTTAAATTAAATATAAAACACATTCATTTTATTTATACTAAATTTTTTTTAGCTTTTTAAAAATTTAATTAATATATGTATTAAGGAAATAGTGACTAAAATTTTAAATAAAAAAAAATCTAAGAAAAATTTTTAAAAATATACTAATTTTTAAACCAAAATACAACAATTAAAACCAATATTATTTTTTTAACTTATTTATTTAATTAAGTCAACTAAAGACTTGATTATGACCGTCCAATCCAACATTTTCATTTTACATTTAATTAGTCAAGTTGATTTTAATTTAGTTTAATTTTTTTAAATTTTGTTTTGGGTATAGCAGCTGAAGTAATTATTTAATTAAAATTTAAGTGTTAAATTGCTACAAACACAACCAATAATACATTTTGATTTAAAATTTAATTGCAATTACTTTATTGTTTAATCAATTTATTTTCTGTAAACTTATTGTTATGATTTAAAATACTTTATTAATTAAAAAGAGAATTAAATAATATAATTTTTTAAAAATAGCTAAAGTCGTAGAACGTAGGCCAATTCAAATTAAGTACTAAGTATATTTAGCTCATTTAAATGGTAGATTAGGCAAGCCAGGCAAAGCTAAGCACGCTTTAAGTTATTATCATAATAGTACTATTTAACAACTTAAAGATGGTCAAACACACAATTAACCGATATTTCGCTAAGGCTGTCATCATAGAAATTTAAAAAAACAAAAGAAAGGTTTTAAGCCAAGAAAGAGCCTTTATTTTTAGCTTTTTAGTAAAAAATTTAAAGTAGGCATCTATGACATTTCTCAAGTTATGTAAACCTCTCACTTATTGTTAAAACACTAAACAATCAACATTTTATACAAAAAAAACAAACAAAATAGAACTTTAGTTTTATTCATGTCTTGCTGACGACTAAAATATATTGGGAAAAGATCAAATACAAACTTTTGTCAAGTTGTAAGACTGTGTTTGTAATGCTAAAAATTTTGAAGCGTTCAAACTTGTTTTTAAATAAATAAGCAAAAATAAAAAGAAAGTATAAATTATTTCCTATAATGTTAGCCTGCGTTTTTTTTAATTTGTTTATAGTTATTATTGCTTTTGTGTTTTCAGTATTGCTTTTCTATTAAAAAAAAACTGTAATAGTTTTTAACTTCTTAAACTTACATTATTTATTACTCATATTGTCTCAGATAGCTGTCCCATGGCTTGTAATTGAAAGAAAAGCATCAAAATAAGTCGGAAACTACAATGCAAATTAGGAAAGTACATTGAAATTAGGAAGTAAGTAGCTGCTGATCTTAGGTCAAGCGGTTCATTCAGCCTGGTGTGTTTATTAATTTTATTTTTTAAACAAAAATGTTCTGAAAAGCTATAGAAATACTGAAAATAGTAAATAATAATAGCATATTATTTAATAAGTATATATAAAATGTTGGCCATATTTTACAAAAACTACTTAGACCACAACAAAACAAAGTAAGCTGTGGTTTCGTATACCCGTATTGAATACTATACTCTATATTCAGCTGCGTTATTCAAATTTAAAAATCAATTGTTCGATATCTTGATGAATTCATAATCTAAGAAATATAAAGTATATTTTTGTTTTTGCCAAGAAAACACATTGTTTTAATCAGAAATTAGATAAACCATCAGTTAAAACAGATATTTTCTGGCATAATTAAATAAAAATAAAGTGTTGTCTTCATAAATAAGAAATGCAGCAAAAATAGCTTACAATAGTATTTAAAATACAAAATTATATCAACCTTTTAAAGAGCCGTAGAATATGGTTGGTAATATAAAAAACAAATTTTTAATATATACACTATAGTATGTGCATGATTAGGGATGTAATTTAGTAGTGAAAATTTACCGAAAATAAAATAACACAGTTACATAGAAAAGTAAACAAAATTGAAAAATTGTTTAAATAAAAATTATACAGTATAACTGCTAGGCATAAATAAAAAAAGTTTCTTAAAGAAATTTCAACTACTAGAAATTTTGGATATAAAAATAAAAAATGACAGCCTTAAAAAAACAATTAAAAAATACCACATACTTTTGAATCGATAAGTAAAAAAAATTGAAAATATTAAAAAAAATATTTTTTTTTGGTTAAACGTGAGCAATAAATTAAGGTTAAACGTGAGCAATCTCTAATTAATTAAAAATATTAAAAATAATGCAAATGTAGCAGCAGTGTTACTGATGAGCATTATGCTTTCCATCGTTTTTTATGTCACCTATCAAGTAATATCGAGGTATAACGAGTGTATAAAAAATCATAATTTTTGTAACAATTGCTGCTTCAAATTTCAAAATAATTACTAGATTTCTTTATTTTTTTATTTTTGTATGCCATTTTAAGCTGCAGTATTCAAGTTTATGTGTAAAATAAACGCTAAAATACAGTAATGCCATAAAAATTGGAATCATTTCTAAATATAAATCTTAACATTTTAAAAACTGAATATGATATATACGATATGTGGTTGTTGTATCTTAATGATGGATCAAGTATAACTCCTAAATCTTTAATAGTGCCTTATGTTCTACCAAAAAATTATAAATATGTAAAAAAAGATTTTGTAGAGTATATTATAATCTGACAGTAAGATATGTTAACCAAGAGCTTATTTTGCAAAACTTACGTATTTAAAGATAATAGACAACTTCTTAATTCAAGGCAATTGCTAACAATCAATATCCAGAAAAAAATTAGAATATTCTGCAAACAGTAAGAGGTTAAAATTCACAGAGATATATGATTTAGATTGCACCTATAATAAAATTTACATTAAAAATATAAGGTTAAGAAACATAAATTCAATCCTAACCAGTTTGCTTAAATTATGAAGTACATTTTTGCCAGTAATTCTTGTTTAACATAATATATTCCTACACCGCATCCCCTAGTTATTTTATCGCATCTAAAAAAAAATTCAATGGTATATCAACTAATGAGGGGGGTAAGTTGAAAGTCAACCATTTTTCTGTAAATATCTAAAAATACTATGAGTGACAGGCTAAAACCAAATAACGACATTTTATTAAGATTATGTATTGTAATCAACGTTGTCAACAGTCTTTGAAAAGTCAGTCTACTACCTCTACTATATGAATACTGAAAATCATTAAAAGAAGCAAAAATCACCACTATTGATAAGTATACTTAATATCCCAAAGGTTTAGCTTTGAATATGATAGACTTTATTTTTTGCGAAATTATTGTATTATATATCAACATGCAGCTTCTTGATGAGGAATAGACTTTGTAGCTTGCTTACAATAGTTAGACAAAAGCCTATCCTAACTTAATGATTGAATTTTATAACAGTTCACTTTTACAAGATACCCATCAGTTGGTTTAGAACTTAGGTGATAAACATTCTGATATAACTATATTTTTTAATAACATTATTTTACAACAAATGTACGAGCTATATTTATGTCTTATAGCCCATAGACCAGACACTTCATTTATTCGAAGGTACAATTACTTCTTTACTAATTCATCCAAACAATAGCTCATCTAAATGAAACTAAGATAAAATGACGTGTACGCCACATATATGAATGAATCAACTCCACCTTCAACAGTCTAACAATGAAATTACCTCACTTCCCTCGTCTGACTTCCGCTAGGACTCTTATAATAACATCACAATAACGAAATTAAGTGGAATTCCTTCACTCTCTTGTTTTCGACAAAAAACAAACAGACAAAATAATTATAAAATGTAAAAAATAATAGACGACTGTATTATTTAAAAAGCTGATAGCGGATGTGGTAGAACATTTTTGATGTATTTAAGAGTATACTATGGTAAATAATAATAACAATTATTTTTGCTAGCAAATTTTATTAAGCTACATTCATTCTGTTTCACCCTCTTTGGTCACGGTGTATTTAACTGCAACAGGTTAATATGTGTGGTAGATCAGTGGTGCATATGATTATTCATTTATTTTATTCATTTCAAAACAGGTACCGGTGAGAAAATGGGGTGGAAAGTAAATGTTTGACTAAATTATTAAAGCAGTTGCACCACACCTGACAGTTATTTTTTAACTTATAAAGTAATTAATAGTCAGGTTTTATTTGAAACGCATTGATAAACAAGTTAGCAGTCTAGATTTTATTCAATTTGTTATTTTTAGGTGTAAACAGTGAATGTGTAAATTCATAAATTAGTTTATACATTTTTAGAAATTGGATAATTTGTAACAGATTCTGCATTACAAAGTTGAGCTGCAGTCGACAACTATTCAGTAAGCAAAAAGAAACTAAGAATTCACCCATAATAAAAAAAACAAAAGTTTTTGTTAATTTTAGTCTAGATACAAATCAAAAACATTTACATCTACGCCTTGTCTATATTTATCTACAAAACATCTTCATACAAGATGTAGAATTGGTTTTGGGAACTAAAAATTTAGCATAAGATTTGAAAAGACTGTGAATATGGCTCTCCTAATTCTTTTACGGGAAAATATTTCCTACAAAAGTTGTAGTTTAATAAAAATCCTATTCAAATTCATTTTCTTTATTTTGTTAAGAGTTTAAGAGTAGAAATATCTCAAAAAGAAGAACAAAAGATCAGCGTAGAATAGCACTAGCTATAAAAATATCAAAATGAAAAGAAACAAAATTTGACAATAAAAGTTGTCAAACTTTTTACTTGTTATAAACAAGTCTTGCACAAAAACTCAATATAAATGTTTACAACACAGAAAAAAAAGTTTATTTTGTAAAGTGGTGATATGGCGTATCTTGCTTATGGGAGAAGCAAGCAACTTTAATAGCTTTTCACCCAGAGAGATCAATTTTCGCTGTCAGAACCATTCGTAAAAAAATTTGAAGCTGTACTCTTAAGCGTATTAGAAAATAAAAATGTATTCTTGCGTGAAATGAGTGAAAATTTAAAAATACATTTTACCACAGAACAAAAAAATTTGAAACCACAACGTCCACGTTTTGATTCATACAAATATGCAAAGCATCAAGAAATTTTTAAAGAAAACAGGAAAAGAATGATACAGTTTTGCAAAGCTATGATGGAAACAGCATAAAATGACAGAAATTTTATACCTCGAGTATTATTTAGTGATGAATGTAGGTTTTCCTTGGATAGCAACATCAAATTGACAAAATTGTTGATACCGGAGTACCGAAAATCAACATTTACTGCTACAGACAAATACTCAGTACCGAGACACTGTAACTGTGGAGAGCTGGCATATTAGGTCCTCACATAATTGGTCTGTATTTTCTTCCACATCATTTAAATGACAAGGGTTAATTAAACTTACTGCAGGAAAAGGTAGAACCAGATATGGACGAAATGAGAATTAAATATAAATTTTGGTTTCAACACGATGGATGTCCAGATCATAAAACACGTTTTGTGACGGAGTATTTAAATGATGCCGTTGAATCCGTAGAACGGGTGAAATTGGCCAGCCGGGTCTCCTAATTTAGCGACCTATAGGGACATTTGCAAGGTCGTCTTGCAAGGTCTTCTTGCAAATGTGGAAAAAGTAAAAGTAGCTATAACAGCAGGATCGCGGCGAATAAGTTGCTATCAATTAGAGTCTATGAGAAAAAATTAAAATAAACAAAACAAGCCAACAACTAATTTGTTATCTTCTTATTGCATTTAGAAAAACTAAAAGAATCTTATTAGAACCAATTCCAACTGCCAAATTATTTATTTTGCTTACTTCTATTTTGACATTTTTATGGCTAGTGCTATTTCATGCTGATTTTTTTTGCTTTTTTCCTTGTGTTATTTGCACACGTGAAGTCTTAACAAAATAAAAAAATATATAGATAGAGATTTTCTTAATGTACAATTTGAATTTGGGGGAATATAGCTTCCCCCAATTAGGGAAGCTATATTCACAAATTTTTGATTTCCTATTTTAAATCCCTATGTCTCAAAATCAATTCTGCACCCTGTATATCAATAACTCGCATGAAACTGTTCAATAATATTATTTCAAATAATTTGTTGATAATATTTGTTTTCTAAGTGGCAAAACTATTTAAATGAATTATCTATATCTGTGCCAAAAGCCTCTTTCTTTTAGATAAAATACAGATAATTTTAAACACAGATTAATTAAAAGCGACCGTGTCTGTGCTCATGCTATTTTTAATAAAAGAGTTTTATAAAAACTTAGAACAACGTCGATCTTTACAAAATAAAAACAAACTGTTGCAAAATTAATTTAAAGTTAGCTAATAGTTATTTGCGTAATTGGTGCGGTAAATTTTATTTTACAGCACATGATATTTTACCACACGCCAATGAGTTAAAGTAACAGATAGAAGCTCTGCATGTAAAAAAGTCTAGTTACTATAGAAGTTAACAAGACGTAAATATGCCGTTTACAATCGACGACGCTAAAACATTGTTTAAAACGTGTTATAAACATTAATTGGAAAACTATAGATAGAATTGCCATATATTCAAAAAATATAAGAAAATCTATTTTAGTTCTAGACCAGGATTGACAGATAGTGATGGAACATAAAGTGTTTTTTTGGATCTGATTTTAAAAGGTTTGAATCTGAGCTACACGGTCTGAGAGTATTTTTTATCAGAGAGATGTAATATTTTTTTGCTTTTTTATATATTTTTTTAAATTGTGTTATTTCCTTCAAAACTTTTTCTATTTATTGTTTTTTTTTTCTTTTTTTATGTTTTTACTTCACTTTCTTTTTTAAAATTTTAACGTTTTCCTTTCTCCTCCCACCAAAGTCTACATAGTGATAGCCAAGCTCCTTGATAATTTAAACTATTTTTTAAAATTTAATATTTTTTGCAAGCCGCAATTAAATACGATTTAAAAGGTATACAAAAAAAGTATAACACTCTTTTACAGAATTTAAATTTTTATTAAAAACATAATAAAAGTGTATCAAATTTCAATATTAAAAATTATAAACATCATATTCAACTTCTTTCAAATTTGTTGAAAGTGACAGCACTTCTTAGTAATTATTCTTTCAGGTCTTGGCTAATTAATACTGATCGGTGTTGAGATTTTACAAATTTTAAAATGACATAAGTATATTGAAATAATTCGAAAAGTGGGTTTTTATAACATAAATCAATTTTATAATTATATACATATATGTATATAAATTATATATGTATATATATTTATAAATATATAAAATTAATTATAAATTATTAATTTTAAATTTATAAATGAATTTTTATAATTTAGGAATCGGTTAAGACTTGGGTATACATATTTTAATCGCAAAACTTGATCTTTTTGCACCTCTATTAATTCTATTATCTATATATTATAGTTTTTATATTGAAAATTAACAACTTATTTTGAATTATGTTGATTTCAAATGAATTTACAAAAAAAAACAAATTACAGCACTCAAATTGCGTGTGATAATCTGCAATTTTCAGTTTTAAATCGATTGTAGGAAAAATGTTTTGTCCCATACTTTCAAAAATGAGATTTTTAAGTGATGAGAGTTTTAGTTTTTTTTTATTTTTTTTTATTATCCAAAATAAATTCCAAATAAGAATGACAATTTCTCAGCAAAATTAAACAAAACGCTTACAAATCAAAGTAATAAATATTTTAGTTTAGATTTTTTTGCAAATCTTTTTAGACAGTAAAGTTTAAAAACAGACTAGCTCTTAAATGTTATATTTTATCAAAATTTATTATCTGGGTTATACCATCCTGAAAGTTGACATACCACTTTTTATGCTATGTTTTAATTTTTTCTTGGTCAATGTGGTTAGATCTAGTTTTATTGTGTTTTTTTATTTATAATAACTTAATATATAATTGTGATCTATGATACTAAGTTTTTACAACATCCACCTTACTTCTTTGAGATTGAATTGATTTTGGTAAGGTAGGAGACTTTAAAGTTTTTGGCTTTTGCCACCTAGTTTAAAAGTCTGACTTTGATATCTAGTGTAAGTTTAATTTATAGACTAGCACAGATTTTGTTAGATTTAAGTGTAACTATTCAACTATTATAATTTTGCAAAATAAATATTTTGAGATCTGATCTAACAAAAAATCAAAATTCTAAAAATATAAAATTGTTTTTTTTTTAATGATTAAGTATATTCTTTTTCGATACTTTAATTATCTGATTGGTTTTCTTCTAAGCAATAATTAATTGCACCGCTTTAGGTTTCAGTATTGTTTTTGATCGTTATTTCAATTGTGAAAAAATTGAAAATTTTAAATGTGTCAGCAATTATACCTTAGTGGGATAGTCTACTAATACATTAGAATGTATAGAACAACTTTGCCAAACTAATCAGCGTGACAACTTGACTCAAGTTTGAAATATTGTATGTTTTTGGAACCAATTTTAATCTCATATATTGTAACAAATTCAACCAATTCATTGGTCCAAAATATCTCCCGTTAGCAGTATTGTCTCCGTCTTCTTTCATAATTGTACATATTCCACATTTACTGTCGTAATTCCAAAAGAAAATCACAAGTTTGCTGCTTGACTGATGTCCAATGATACCGAAGACAATGAAAACGGCGCCATCTTTAATGCTGATAAAAAACAGCGGTTGATCATAGTTCAAATTAAGCGTATCAATAGTAGTGACCACCGACAGGTGAGAATATATTGGCGGTTACAGATAAATGAAGAGCATTCACGTAGAACTAATTTGTAATGTATTCCGACTAAAATAAACTCAATTGCAATTGTCTAAATTAATTAAACATCAATTATAATTAATAAAAAATTGTTAACAAAATAGAAAAAAATGTACATTTAAATCTTTTATTCAATTACATCAAGCACTAAGCAAATATATTTTTTCTCTCGTGATTAAGTTGTTATCTTAAGCTTCTAATGGTATTTTTTGTTAGTTTAATTTGTAGCTGGGGGTTATTATTAACTACCTTATTTTTCACAATAAATAATATTAATGCTCTTTTCATCTTTATAATCGCTCAACTAAACTGGTATTTAATTACTTTAATTTACAATAATTATTGACCATGCCCATGCGAGTGTTTCATCTGATATTATTTATTTTCATCACGACTTTGAAATCTTCAAAATAAATACGCGTTGAATCACGATTTATTGAACGAGTTGCTTTTTTAAAGACCGCGGTCTATGTTTGATTTTTACGTAATCGCGTATTATTTATTGCTAAAGATTGAAATTAAATTATTTATTGCTATTTTAATGAAAGTTTGTACAAAATATGATGTTTGTAGTAATGATGTAATATATTGTTAAAAAGTCATCGTCCCAAGTACATAACGGGTGCTACCGAGCGAACCAAATATCGCACGGGTGGCTGCTTTCTTTATAGCTACCTTGCTAGATTTACTCAGCACGAGCCCCTCACCTTAGACTAAACATCGACAACACAATAAGATGAGGTATGGCTTCCTTATATTTACTCTTCCGACAATAATGAGTGAATTGTAATGTTCTAGTTTGGTATTATTGAGCTAAAACTATCATAACCACAGTCCTATTTTCTGATTCATTAACTTTTAGTCTTAGATCTACAAAATTAATACTCTTTATTGGTTATATATAAACCCACCCATAAAATAACAAATTGCTCTAATTTATGCAAAATTTAATTATCTGCAGTAAACCATTCCAATTTTGGTTTATTTCTCAAAGAAATATTAATAGAATCAAAAAACAAATAACTTCAAAAGAAATATATTAAAATTATAATTCCTACTACTTTCCCACAATATTTTCGTTTCAACGCTTAGAAATATAATTTTTAATTTCTGCAGTGGTTTTATTTATTAACAGTAAATATTTCATTTAATTATTTTTTTTTGAACAATATTTCAAAAAGAAGACAATTTGGACAAAAAGATAATTTACATATTTTTCTGTAAAATAATTAGCTAATAAATGAAGATTTGTTAAAATTACTTGTTTTGATATTTTATCTTCAAGAATAAGCAAAGCGCTAAACAGTTAAACTGTAGCAAGTTAACCAATTCCTACGTAATAAGAATGCTATTCTTGACAATACAGAATAGAATAGAATAATAAACATATCTTGTATAGGCGTCGCTTGTCAGTAAAATTAAAACATTTTGCTCCAAATGACATTTGAGACACAAATAAAAATGAAATTAAATTTTTTTTAAATATTGTTAAGACACTAAACTAAAACTAAATCTTTTTTTGCTCGTTTGAGCTATCTATGGATCTAACATAACCTATAAATTGTCATAATTTGTGTACAAGCTGAAAATTGTTTTTTAAAACTTACGCAACTGTTTTTACAAGTATATTAATTACATCTCTGTGTAATGTGTCAAAAGTAGATAAAAAAAAAAAAAAACTTATTGTGTTGGATTTTTCGGCCGAAAAAAAAGCTGCTGTAAAATGTTACAATATAAGCGTTTTATTTCCTACTGATGCTGTTCTAAATATGATTGATTAGCGTACATTGGAAAATAGTGTTTTGCTTCTCAACAGATTTATTTGGTCGACATTGCTGTTAAAATACTGATTTTTTTTATAAAACTATTAAATAAAATAAGAGATTTAAAAATTCTTGTTTGCGTATACAATTACTTGTATTACGTGTTAATTTTAGGTTGTGACAGCATTACGTTATCTTGCTTTAGGAAATTACCAAATAAATATGCTTGTAGAAAAAATTTATGTTTTTGAAAAGTTGATTTAGATGTTAATTTTTGACGTCTAATTATAATAAACATTAATTGAAAATTTTCAATCGCTTAGGTTATTTTACAAGATTAACCGAACGTTGTTTACGATTTTGCATTAACACTTAACTGATTAGAATTTTGTATTTTTACACTTGTTTAATATCTAAAAATTATAAATTCATATTTTTTTTGTTTAAATAAATTTATTAAGTTATAGAGGTGAGCAATAACTAATCTAAATAATTGTAACGAAATTAAGAATGTATTGCGTAAAACATGTAATCTGTAACATTTGCAGCTAATCTGTAGCAGTAACAGTTCAGTCAAAAATTAAAACAAGGCAAATAATAATAACTGGCTGATTGAACATTTAGCGAGTGATAACTTTTACGATTACCAAATGTGTGCTAATTGTTTGTTATCATAACCAGTGGGACAGATAATAGCAACGTAGGTGCACGTAATAGCTCCTACAACTCTATTAAAATCATATTTTTGTTATAATAAAATTTTTAATTAATCTTTGCTAACTCATTTTTACTGTTAGATGGAGCACTGTTATAAATAAATTTAAAACAATATCTATTTGACAACTCTCTAAAGCAAAAAAATCGTTATGCCGTCAAAACTTAAAAATAATAAGTAAGAATAATAAAATATTCTAAAACCAACTTATTGCGTGCAACAATTTTTACCTTGTACGGTGAAGACAATTTATGACAATTTGTAGATTATGCTAAATTTATAGATAACTTGGCAATTATAAAATATATTACTTTAAATAATTGAAGCAATCGACGTAAGCACTCGACAATTTATTACAAGTTATTGTTTTTAGCGATATTTAATAAAAATACTTGAATTTTTTTTGTTTTCTTATTTGTGTCTCTGAATAAAATGTCACAATATCACTAACAAGCCACGCTGTTACAACATAATTTTATTATATCATTCCAATCCTTATGGTCAAGAATAGCTCCCAAGTTTATCACAAAAAGTAACATCTTATTGATCTTGAATTTATAATATTTTAACAAAAATTTTGTAATAATTTTAATAAAAAAAAAACGTTTGTCATATTGTCGTGAAGTTAACCAATAATTATTACAATGCTTAATATTATAGAATTATTTTATAAAACTTTTAAGCAATATTTTATTTTGCATCTATTAAATGTAAGTCATAGTCCAGTCGAGATGAAAATAGGAAAAAATATAGTAATATGTAGATAGAAATAGACATTGAAATAGAAAAAATTAGAAGCAGACCGCATTTTTTTTTTATAAACGTCGGAGAGGTGGTTGAAAGTTTAAATCTTGATTTTGGAGACCAACCCGCCGCTGCAGTTGTCGCCACCTTGATTTAAAGTTCAATTTTTTAGTTTTTCTGAAATATCTTGTACAACTTTTATAAATATGTAAATATACATATTTTTTAAAAAAGACTACTTAAGAAATAAAGTAAATCTACTTGTTATAAAGCATTTCTTCTTAGGACGCCGTCTCCTTGCAAAGGTTGGCGATTCAACTGGCTAAATGATGCGTGAGACTGCACCTTTGAGAATGTCTACAGATGTCCGTCTGAACCATCAACGCAGATTCTTTAGTTATCAGATCTGCCATTTGCCCAGAGATTGTTTACCAAAATTAGTTACCAAAAAATGTGTAGCTTGTGAACAAACAACTTAAGTACTAAGCTTTTTATTTAAAAACCTTTTACCTAGAAAATATTGACCTGTTGCCAAACTTTTGACTTGGTATATAAAACTAATAACTTTTCTAAGTAGTTTATGACAGTCATGTTTAGTACCACTCAACACTACAGCTGTTTGAGCAAGCCATTGTGCTTGTTTGCCCGTGCAACCATTTGTTGTCTTAATGTTTGGTAAGATACTGAACAATACAGTCAGAAACCACTATCAACAACTTCAAAAAAGTTTTGCATAGAGTATTGGACTCGTGTAAATTTCACTAGATCTTATTTGGTTTGTCGCACTATGAAAAGATGAACATTTAAAATTAGTTAATAAAAAATCGTTATGCAATTAATACATCTGGTTATTTTAATAATAAATTGATCGAGTTTCTACCAATTGTGGATTGTTAAAATTAAATTTTATTTTATCTTACTTTTTGTTGCAATACAAACTAGAATAAGTTTCTATCAAATTTTCTAATATATGTACAATAATTGTTTTTTTTTTAAAGTTTTGTTACGGTGCTTTTTCATTTTTAGTAAAATAATTTTTATTTTCTCCAAAGAACCTTTCTTTTTAATCAATAGTTTTTTACAATTATTGTCAATTTTCCATGTGTATTTTTTCAAGTAGGGTTTAACTGCCTTAAAAAATTTTTTGGGCTAAGAATCATTGTGGATCAGTGTGCTACTAGAACGATAGCTGTGTAATAGAAACGCTGAATTAATATTAGCACTTTATAATAAATTACGAAATAATAGTAAAAAATTTCATTTAGGGAAATGATTCATCATCACTTTTTCATTCTTTTTGTGTGAACCTGCTAATGTAATAAAAATAGCTCACATCCTGCAAATAATTCAGAATCTCAAGGGCGTTAAGATTACATTCAAAACAAACAAATTCTAAGAACAAAATAATAAAGCTTCCTCGTATCATCTACAACAATCTATAAATCGTCCTTTAACCCAAATAAGCCTAATTAAACCTAACATGGACGTTAATTATTATAATTTGGGTCTGTCATCTCATATTTAATTCTATTTTGAGTAATACTTTTACAAAATGCATACATTAAAACTTTAAATGCATTGTCTCTGATTTCCGTTGGGGTGTTAGCTTTGACAACAGGAAGTGCGACAATTAAAATGATTTCTCTTGATTTTTTTTACGTTTTATTGCGTGATGTCATTGCTTGATTCTCTGGAATATTGTGTGGGTGGGTGGGGTAGAGAGCTTATTACTATTGTAATAATTTGCTATTGTTAATTTTTTTACAAATTAATCACAATGTCTATGAATTTCTGATTCACAAACTTTTCTAGTACTTCCCTGAATGGCATTTTTATCAAAACATTTTAAATTTTAAATAAATATAACAAAATTTCTTTAAGAGATATAAAAGATCATTTGCAAATAAATAAAGTGGAAAAGCATCACAAATGAGAATGCATATTAGTGAAGATGTGTAAAACTATTAATAGAACCAAAAAAAAACTTTGAGTACAATTTAATCGGCGGTTTTGAGACAAAAATTAACAGCAAAAGCGTAAAATGAGAACCCACAATCCCCGATGGAAGAAAGAAACTAGACAAACTCTACCAAGTAGAATTAAGCACAAAGAAATCTATAAAAGTAAAGAAATCCACTAGTCTAGTTGTTGTCCCTTCCTTATAATGTTTAGCTAATAGTTACAAAACACTCACAATTTTGCTATTTTGCCAAAAAAAGCATCAAAAAATGAGATTTGTTTTATGTTACGTATTTGGATAGGTATTAAATGCAAGAGCAAACATAAATTTGAAATGATATTCTAATATTTATAAAACTTTTTCATCAAATCCAAATATTGGAAGATACAAGGTTTTTCTTTTTAAACACAATAGTTATTTACATAAAAGTCAGGAAAATTTCACATTACTGAAGAGGAGCTAAATTGAAATACGAGGCACTTTGTGCCGAGTATTTTAAAGCCCCGAGTCAAGTAAGAGATTTTACTGACGTGTTTTGTATTAATTTTTTCCGGAAATCGTAAAAAAAGACAAAATTTACAAGTTTTTGAATTTTTTTTACAAATTCTACAAAAATCAAGTTTGTCAATTTTGTTGGCAGCTTATATAGTTACTAGAGTATCTTTTTCATTTTGCGTCTTGTAAAGTTTTTACAGTACTAGTTCAGAAAACTCAATTTTCCTGCGCGTAAATAAGCAGGAAAATGTTGTTTCCAAGACGATTTCCGGAAAAAAAAATTAAATCAGTTTACAACAGAGAAATCGATAAACAAATGTCAAAAAACAACCATAAGAAGACTTTTCCTTTCTTAAAAGTCGGTTAAAAATAATATATTTAACTTTAAACCAAAAAAATAATTGTGAAAATTAGAATAAATAATAATATAATGGTATGGTATTAATAATAAAAATCTAAGTAAGACGACATCTAGTTTTGTCAACAAGAAGCAGTTTCCCTGTTTTCTGTTATTTTGCAAAATAGTTGTGACTTTTGCAAATAGTTTTTTTGATATAAAATTTTTCAAAAAACGTTTTTTTTTTTAATACAATATTAAAAATAAGTGTGAAATTGTTGGAAATTTTTAACTCACTTAGGAAAAACGTGATGAGACAAACTTTTTTTTATTTGATGCTAAAGACTGAGTGATATTTGATAAGAGAATTTACCAAATCCTGTAATTATTCGAATTTTGCGATTTTTAGGCATTGAAATTTGCTCAATTTTGCTGTTCTTTTTATTAACCAAGAATGTAATCAAAAAGAAACAAACATTTTTTTCTAAAAAAAATTAACGCAAAATTTTTTTGTGATTAGAAAGATGAATTTGAATCAAAAAAGTCATTTAATTGGTTTAATGATATCAAAATATTTTTTTTTTCAAATACGTGTTAGACATATTGGTTCAAAAAACTTTAAAAATATTTTTCTAAGCGCGCACCAGATAATGAACTATTATTTTAGCGGATTTACGAAAATTTATATATAAAATTATTGTTCTGGCATATAAGAATCAGTCGTAAATAAGAAAAAACATTTAAGTCTTTTATGTTTTTAGCACAAACTTCACAGTGCTTTTAGTCTAATTGTTTTATTTTTGTATATTCAATTGTCTTGTAGGAATAGATAATTTCTCTCTTAAGAGATTATGGTAAATCACTAAATTCACCGTTTTCTAGGTGAGGTTGCCCACTGTCCATTTCACACGTGACGATGGCTGTTTCGTTTTTTCCAAAGCCACCCACACGGAACTTAGCTATCTTCTGGTTAAAGTATTGTAAAAAATTCTATGCACGCCACCTATGATAACTCGAGGCAACATAATAAATTTACGAGCTTCAGATATCAATAAGGCACGTCCAAATGATCTATGTCCTCTTAATAACTCTATTTTACATAATAAGGCATGGTGGTGGTAGTATTATTTGATAGTGGCAAGGTATAGCATAATGTTCCTGAATGTGCTGCTGCAGCCTCTCTTCCTCTTCTAATAATAATAATAACCAGTTCTAAAGCGTGAGACTGTAGGTGGCCGTTAGATACATTGTTATTAGTTGGTCGAAATGATTTGCACTGGTTCGGATTTGAATTAACTATAATTCAAACGTGTTTTGTAACACCGTTCAACATTGTTTTTAGAGCTTTCATAAACAAAGCTCTTCCTAAATAGGTCGTCTGGAATTTCTCTACAAGCATTCCACTGCAAATAACAATGCTATAAGCTTGAAATAGCTAATAAAAAGCACTCAACTTGTGCAAGGGGTTTTTTCTTTCAAATAAAATTTTTGATATTATGTATAAGATATGTCATTACGCTTACACATTTATGTTGTAAAAGCCGCTTGCATAAACAGAAGCCAAATCCCTAATCAACTAATTGTTATCAAATATTTAATTATTAATATGCATTACCTATACGATTTGTTGACTGTTTACTAGATTTAACTATTATCACATTTGTATGTAACTGGTCTTTAGCCAATATAACGTTTTAAAAGTTTGTGCTAATCTACACAAAATAAGTCTTTAATAACGCTATGTTTGTTTTAGAGAAAATTATGCAAAATCTACCTACTTATGGCATTTTGCCATAAACTGTGTTATGAAATAGTCATTACAACAATCAGATTTATTGATGATTTTGATATATCTATTTCATTCATTGATATTTCTATCAATAGCGTACTCTCATTTACCAATTAATTTAAATTTCTAATCAACAAAATATAATTTAGCAATTTTTTTTGGTTTTTCTGTCTAATATCCAAATATCTGTATTGTTGTATCCATGATAATTTAAATAAGAGTTTTTTTGACACATTTTAACCTTTTGATAGCAACCGGATGTTTATTTTGACAAACTAATTTTGTTCGTTTTCACACCAAGTTTTTCTGTTCAAACATGGATTGTTTTGAGAAAAAATCACTCAATGAAATTGAAAACACTATCACGGACTCAATCCTAAACCATAAGTAAAAACTTGACTTTTATATGAGCCCAATTTAATATGTTTTGCAAAGCAAATTGGTACAAATTTTTAGCGGATACAGCAGCAGAACAGCTTGCCAAGATTATTAAAGATTAGAGATTTAATATAAAAACAAAGAATGACAACGATTATTAAAAAATAAACAAAAATATTTCAATGAATACGGTCAGGTGATTGATTCATTTGCTTTTTGAAATAGTTTTTGAACCGCCGAGACGCTAAACGTAAAGGTAAAAAACGTCCCAAAAACCGCAAGGTCAGTTCTAAAGCTCTATCTTTAAACGATATACAGCTCAAAGCCAAATGCTCAAGACGAAACAGATCCCAAAGATCTTCAAATAAGAAAGCCTCATATCTGTGCTTTTGAGTTAGCATAGCGTGGAAATGAGGCTGTAAATTGTAAAACTTATCATTTTAAGGATGAAATAGGCGTTGACGGAAAGTGGACCGAAAGATTTGAATACAATTTAATTTTTTCCAAAACGGCTCAAGGGGCTTAAGAGCAGTGACCATTAGCAAGTGGTTAATAAGACAATAAAAATCTAAACTTTTGTACTGCTCGTTTGCTTAATGATTCTGGGAAAACAAGAGTTCAACAATTAAATTGACCAGATTGCTTTTACGTTGTAGCTCTTACTGAAAAAATAAAAACTGATACAAAGACTCACCGAATGGTATTAACACTTTATAAGAATAAACGCAAAAATTAGCGAACAAGGTTGGACTACAAACGAAACGACTAAAAATAAGTCGCCACTTCATCGCGCTTTGACAGTGTCTTCGTAAGCCATAAAAAAAATCGCCGATAGACAACAATTGTTAAAAATTACGGCCATGCTTATACTATTTTCATAAAATTATATCTGTAGTTAGACACCGAACATCATTTTAATTTAATACAAAATCTGAGAATTATTAGTCCGAGTTTAACTGCAACCTCTGCCTGAGCTGCGTCTGGTAATAGTTTATATCCGGTTCCAATATAAATGACATCAATTAAGGTGCTTCTGGTTCATGTTATAGAAATTATTAAAATTGTACATTCATCAATATTTATAACAAGAGAGCGGAGTTTGTTTTTTATTTTTTAATTTTTATTTGGGTTTGTTGTCTTGATTAAAATTTATTTTGTAAGTCTAATTTTTTTGTTTATAATATAGACATCCGAGTACCATTTGTGGTAAAATTTAGTTAGGTCAAATGGTTGACAATTTATCACGTGACTTTGAGTAATTTTTTTAACAATGTTGCTCGATAAATGGCTACGCAACAAACTCTCGTACAATTTGTAAAATTTTACGACAGAATTTTGTCACTTGTGATATTATATATGAAAAAAATTTCCGGATAATTTTAAACTCAATAATTTAATTTTAGGTTCAACTTTTACTTCCTACCTAGACTTGTTTAATTTTTTTTTTGTTATTTCTATTATGTAAAGTCTAGATTTTTTTTGTTTTTTTTTCTAATTTCTTTTCTAAAAACATAATCTATCAAAAATTATATAAAAATTGTGCTTGAATTGTTATTAATATAAATAAATTTATATTAAGTTTGAATAAAAAATTTAAAAACCTTAAAAACCATCACATTTTTTTTTGAATGTTTTATTCCATTAGTAGACCAGGGTAGAAGCCTTTAAAAATAATAAAAAGTGAAAAAAAAATAATAGTAGAATGAAACTTATTAGAAAAGAAAGAAAATATTATAACAATTGAAGAAAAAATAATTTACGGACGATCTGAGGTCGGGAAGGGGATGGAGGTGAGTTTTTAAGGGTAAAAAACGGTTTTTTTTGATTTCCAGCAAAACTAAAAGTCCTATTAAAAAAAGTCAAATGGCAAAGTTGTAGGTAATAAAAAGATCTAAAACTTTTGTATTTACACTTTTTTTACATAACCTTAAAATTTATGTGAAAAATTCAAAAAACCAAGTTTTTGGTTTTTTATTTTTATCTTTTACAAAAATTTTTTTTTTTTAACAACATTTGGTGAAAGCTTTTCTTTTTATGTCCCGAATACGCTGTAATTTATTTGGTTAAAAATATTTATTTTTTCACCTTATTTTGAATTAATATCGAAAATTAAAAAAAAACTTTCGAATTCAAGTTTTTTTTGAATTTTTGCATTTTCTGAGAAGATTAACTGTAGTAACATATATATTTTTTTTTACCATCGGAAAGTAGAGATTTCAACGAACAGAAACCATAACAACTTTTTGAAAAAAGCTGATATTTTGACGGGTGAATTTTCGATTGAAAATTAGGGTGTTTTTTCGATATTAATTCAAAATAAGGTGAAAAAACTAATATTTTTAATTAAATAAATTACAGCGTATTTGAGACATAAAAAGAAAAGTTTTCACTAAATGTCGTTAAAAAAAAAAAAAATTTGTAAAAGATAAAAATAAAAAACCAAAAACTTGGTTTTATAAATTTTTCACATAAATTTTGAGGTTATGTAAAAAAAGTGTAGATACAAAAGTTTTAGATCTTTTTATTACCTACAACTTTGTCATTTAACTTTTTTTGATAGGACTTTTAGTTTTGCCGGAAATCAAGAAAACCGTTTTTTACCCTTAAAAACTCACCCCCATCCCCTTCCCGATCTCACATCGCCCGTAAATTATTTTTTCTTTAATTGTTATAATATTTTCTTCCTTTTCTAATAAGTTTCATCCTACTATTATTTTTTTTTGTTTTAAAAATTATCGACCCTGGTCTATAGCGTTTAAAAATTACCTCTTTAATAATTCAAAAGATTTTTAAATTCTTTCCAATTTTTTTTTCCTCACTTTTTTAAACTGTTTTGTCATACGTGAGTGCAATTTATGTTTAGCTTTTTGAACAAAAAAATTTCCATCTTCTGTTAACCAATTTTTGGTTTTGTTTTTATCTTTTTTTTTGAAATACTTGACTTTTAATATTCTCCAAAATATGCATTACTTTACTTATTTAATTTTTTTTTACAAAGTTTTCAAATGTTTTTGTATTATTTCTTTTATTTAAATATCTTCACTCGGCAATATCTCTAAATCATCTACATCCTTTGCTTGACTGCTTTCTGTACCTATTGCATAATAGTATATTAGGTATCAAAAGTGGTAAAGACATTTTACCGATGTAGCCAAGCTACATCTTTATTCCTTAGAATTAAGTTTCTATCACTTATGATAGAAACTTTAAAAAAACTAGACAATTACAAGACCAAATTAAAATTGAGCTTTCTAAAGACTGGAACTGTCGCCATATACATACAAAACTCATCAAATTTTTGGTAAAAATTATTTGATACTAGCACAATCCTATAACAACGTTGCTTGTTTTTTTTTTCACGTTTCTAGTTAGATTTTTGTTTAATAAATAATAAGTGTGGACTTAAAATCTTGTTATAAATATCAAACAGCTTTTAATGGAACGTTAGAACTTATTGCATTTAGAACTTTTCCAAGGTGAATCGATTCAGCAATTTTTTAAAATTTATGTTAATTTAATCAATGTGCAACATTTTTTATCGCATTATCTCAAATAATGCGTTTTACAACATTTGACAGTAACAACTGATTATAAAATTAAGTGCTAAATTAAAAATTTAGAAAATTGTTTTATATATTATAATCAGTTATTAATTTATTTGTTTATTTAATACGCAAAAAGCAATTTTCTTAAATTAATTAAAAGAACAAATTTATAATTAATTTTATCAAAGTCAGTTTTTTAATAAAATTTTTGATTTGTTATATTAGTATTTAATTATATTTTGTTTTAATTTAAATTGTTTGTTATATCTCCAAAAAGTTTAGAAAGTATAATTTTTAATTTTTGCGTATTATATTTAAATTTTATGTTGATTTGCCGTTAAAGTGTAAACATTACGAAAGGATGTAGATTGTTGATTTACAAGTCAAGCATTCGCGAATAGTTGTTCTTAGATGTAATATTAGTAATTAATATAATATAAAAAAATAAATTGTAACACTTCTTGCAACTTTCTTACAAAATCACTTTAAAGTGAAAACAGGTCAGAGCAACTGTATTTGGTCAATAATGTGTGGACAAACATTGCAATTCTCACGAATCCGTGATTCAAAGCTCAGTGAAGATTGAGATAAAATGAAGATTAATTAATAGGCATTCAAAGCTAACTATTGCACAAATACATATAATAATTTTCAGCTTAGACACTAATCTCCTATAAGACACAATTAAGTCTAATTTATAGATGGAAAAACTAGACCACAAGCACAGCTGCCCGGATTTTCAGAAAACCACACATTTCACACAAAATAATCGATTAAAAATTATTTGTGAATTTTTGAGGAAAAAATCACGAATGTTATAAATGATTTTATGAAGCACAGGTGTGCTCGTCGCTTCTATTTAATGCAGAAAGCAACAAAACTATAATAGACTGCTATCTAGTCATAAATTCCAACAATTAAAGCCAGTTTCTCGCAATGAAACACTGGAAGATAAAGAGTAGTCGACGACAAATAATATAATATTTTACCGCTCTCAGCAGACAACAAATCAAAAATTTTTTCTTTATGAATGCTGGCAGCGGGAATCATTAGAGTAGATCACTTCTACGAGCGTACGGCTTGCAGACTAATTTGTTAATCATTAAAGAAAATTTATTTGGATTTTGTATGTATCAAAGTACCTCTCCCAGGGAATGTTTTTCTCAAAAAAATCATCAAGTACGTAGTTAGGAATGGCCGACATAACTTTGAAGATAAAATGTTCCGGAATATACGTGCGATAAAAGTAAAGTGTGGAGGACACAATATACGTTTAAATTTATACTGATCATAAGATTAAAACTATAAAAGCTATGCAATAATAAAAGCAAGACGCCTACAATACATTTTAAACCAAATGCATTTTTGTGTTGATCAATAACGTCTGAGTCTTCAAATACGTAAAAAAAGTCGTTTTTTCATAATTATTAGTAGTAAATTTAATAAAAACTTAGACCCCTATCTTCACCATTAATAAAAAACATAACTAGTTTTTTAAATAATTATTTGAGCTTACTCAACCGTTTCAGGCATTTCTTTTGAACATTATGTCATAGTTCGACTAGACTATACATAGGTACATAAAAAAATTTTAGCAAAGAAAATAACAATCTTTATAAAAAAATAAAAATTACTTAAAAGTATAGAATAATTTAATTGTTTTTTAAGCATTCAAGTCTACGCAATTATTTTATACTTTTCAGTGCATTTTTTTATTTTTTAAAATTGGTTTTTTTTCTTGTTTTTTTTATCTCTTGATTTTTAGTGAATTCGATCACTATTACATGTTTTAATATGGGTGCTACCTAAATAATAACTAAACGCGCTGCTAATATGAGACAGCGTTTTTTGAATGACACAAACGAAGAAAAGGAGAAACATTTATCTAAAAATAGAAAATCTACTGTTTATAATATTTAATTAATTGATACTATTTTATATAAATTTTTTTATGATTTGCGCTTATATAAGTGAAACTTATCCAGAAGACATTTTACTGAATATTGGAATGCATTATCAAACACATGAAACAACATAATTAATAATATTCAAATTGCTTAAATTAATTAAAATTCGCAGTGTTTTTTGACGACATTTATTTAGCAAAATACCGGGTGTTTAATATTGAGGGAATCAACAACCAGCTGTGCTTTTTTGGCAGCAGGTCTCAGATCAATTTGTGCTAAAGCCGTGTAAACATAAAGTCGCTTAGGCAATAGTGTAGAAATTTTTGTAAATTTATATATATTGATTTAATTAGTTTGCGACATTGTTTTTGGGTAGTGTAAAATAAGAAATGAATATCTTGGTCAAGTTTAAAAATTTCCAGTTTTTTTTTTAAATAATTGAAAATTTATTTCACATTAAGAAAATAACGCAAAAGGATCGCAAGGCATTTATGCGCACGCCACTGTTCTTAAATGTCAATCACAGTATTGATTGACAGTTGTAAATAAACACGTGCAATACAGGTTAGTTTACCGTCACTACTAAGTAATTAATCAAAGATATTTTCGTAATCGATTAAGTCAAGAAAATGAAGAATGGAAATATTCGATTATTCTGTGTCTTCAAGAAAAATGCAGGTTGAGTAGCCTATTTTACCTAATTTTAGTACGAATCGATCTAAAACCAACTGCCAAAAAAAACAGCCGCCCTTGATTACCCCTAATATTGAGCACTTGATATGTTACAAATATTATTGTTCTTGCAAAAACATAAATTATGAGCTCATTATTCTGTTCGTATAAATAGCAATTATCAATTACCAAATTGCAGCGTTCTTTTATTTATATAAACTTTTTCAAACTTTTAAAATAAATTATACAAATGTTTTGTTGCTAAATTTAATAATTTTAATTCAGTTAGTAGTATAACATGTGGAAAAGGGGGAACAATAATTAGTCTTTGGTGTCTAACTCAAAAAAAATGCACGATGTGACAGTTCCAGTCTTTAGGAGGCTCAAATATCAATTTGGCTTTGTAATTGACTAGTTTTTGGAAGAACCTCTTTTGTCCCAAGAGTTTGAATTACTGAGTATTTAGGAAGGAAAATAAAAGCTCATGTCGTTTGAACACTACATATTAAACATTTTGCAATTTTCCAATCAAATCATGATTACATTTTAGACGGCATTAGTTAAAAGTAATGTATATAACATGAAAATAGTAGTGTATATAACATAAAAAAAAACTTTATTCAAAAAAACAGGTTGGGTACAGCAAATTATTTTTACAATTCCTTTATTCTGACGTTTACAAACATGAAGAGAAAAGTATGTTGCGGAAAAACTTAAAGTTTTCTCTGCTACAACGTGCTTAAATATCCCTGAGGTCCGTAGGGTATCGGCGTTTGTAAATTAGCAAGGATCTCTTATAGTTTTAGATATAGTTTGTCACGCTAATTGCATACTGCCAGAAATTAAAAAAAAATGAGAATCGTCGTTGATTTAAAAATATGCTGAATGCAGTTTGCAAAGCAGAAAGTGTTTGTTTTAGGTTGAATTGTACAGTAGGTTGTTTGGTTTTAAAAGATTTATTTAGAAACATTTGTATGTTAAACAAATGAATAGTATTGATTTAATCCTAGGATTAAATTTAAAGATTTTTAGTCTTAGATTTTAAATATGTTTGCTGTTTGCTACTTTTAGAGCCAGCTCAAAGTCCACTCAGTGGATATTATAAAACCAACAACGATCAAATTTGTCCATAGGATAAAATAGTTGCCTATATTTTTTTCACCCAATCAAGGCGCGACAGAATTGACAACAGGTCGAGAAAAATTAGAATAGCATAGCAATTTTTCAATTATTATTTATCTTGAAAATATATTAAAAATAAACCCGATGAACGTACTTGCTTCTTGCTGGTTTTGTAAGAAAATTTCTTTAAAAGCAATAGAAGCAACGGAAAAATTCATTCTTACAAAGCCAGCAAGTCGATACTTTTCGGCAAGTCGGTAATTTGTGAATGAAAAAAAAGTACCAAAAGTTTAAGAGAATATTATTATATAAAAAATTAATTTAATTTAATGAATTACTTATAGAAAGAATATTACATATAAGTTTCTCAGTGCAAAACCTCTCTTTTTACGCAATGTTATTTCATTTACAGCTCATCATTATGAGTCAAGTACTTTATGATAAAATCGATGCTGCTTGTCTATGAAAATGTAAACAAAGCCAAGCTTAAAGAGTTGACGGTATTTTTTAAAAAATCGAGCGTTTTAATAAAATTAAGCTGTGATTCATATAAAATTTTTATTAATTTTAGGTTATTGCAATGATAGAAATTGCTGGAGGTTAGTCAAGTTATATTCATCTAGACAAATTCTCAACCTAAACGTTGAGGAAAAAATAATTTGATTTATTAGGTAAGTATTAAATCAAAGGAACAGTACAATTATTTACCGCACAATTTGCAAACTTAAAACTAGAGTCAGAAGAACAGACAGTGTTGGAAGCTGCAGAAGCATTTAAAAATGAAGCATTGATTACTACAGACGATTGTAACCTATTTTTGTTTACAATATTCAAATCATGTTGTTTATTTAGTTGTAGATGTGGCTTAAGTGAAGATGCACTGCTATGTCCACTAATTTTAATTATTTCTTGATTTAGGACACTAATTTTGATCGTATGAGAAACAATTGTTGATTTTCTACTGTAATTGGTACTCTTTCTTTGTTTCGTATCCACATCACTTTTTTCAGTAGAATACTTCGATGGAAATACTAAACAGTTTTTTTTTTATTAATTTGTGGTACAATCACACAGGACATTTAGACGGTTGATTTATATTGAGTATCAGCTTTAAATATAAATTAATTAAAAAAGTATCAGAGAGCTAGAAAATATAAAAACCAATTATTTACTATCTGCACATTTTTTATCACCGCCTTGGCATGTTTTTGTAAACAAGATGTTGTATTCAATCTACCCTGACCTTCCATCGCTTTTCAAATATTGGGTCAAACAAAATACTCCTTCGTTGCCTCGCTAAACAAGATCTAAAGATGCAACCAAAAAGAACTTTATCTGCAGCTTTCACAGAAATTTTTTATCTAAAATTTTGTGATTTTGTTAAATTCTTCAATACTTACGTTTTTTAGGTTGATACTGAAGAACCCTTCTCTTTGCATTTTTTGCGGTATGGAATACAACATCAGTAAACGAATTGAAGGCTAGATTGTTTTCATTATAATATTTTTTCTGCAACATATTAACTGTTTTATTTCAAATTTATAGTCTTCATATTCTTCGTCGTTTATTTTTTGCATACTTACTGCTCAGCTTTTAAAAATATTCGCCAATTCTTGCGTAGAAGTATCTTTTTTTAAATTGTAATTTATAACTTTGCGAAACTTGCTATGATTCTAAATAGATTTTTAAAACAATATTTTGAAGCTTCTGCTTATTGATTAATTTATCATTTTTCCCTTGTTAATTTTGTAAAAATCAATTTTTTTAGTTTTTAATCAGTTATTTATTTCACTTATCAACATAAAAAAATGCGTCAGGAACGCAATTTTTTGCCGAAAAGAGAAACTTTCTGTGTTTTTTTTTGACAGGATGAAACAGTTATATTTTTGAGATATTTGGAAGGCTATTGGCTGGTATCCACTGTTTTTATTGTGTGCGGCAATTTGTCTGTGATAAATAAAACGAACAAAGTCAATTTTTTAGCAATATTGTATTACAACTGAAAAATTTTTGAGAAAAATTTATTAATTTTTGGCTTTAACACCGAAGAAAATTGCCCAATTAATGACTCAAGTTAAACAATTCCGAACAGTACACGAGACATTGTTTGACGCCGACTGACATCGGCAACTTTATTTGCAAATGTTGGTTCCGATTTGAGGATGTTGAAGCAACATGGGTAGTAGAAAAGTTTATCGGTGGCGCAAAAATATGTTAAGAATTTTCTAAAAAGAAAAGTAAAAATGGCAAAGATGATTCAAAGAGGTGAAAATTTTTAAGAAGTTTTGCAACAAAAACACATGCAAATTTCAGCGTTTGCATCTTGTGATAGCCCAAAAATTGCTGTGTCCAGTAATTCAAAATATTAATTTTAATTCCCCAACGGTTAAATAATTGTTGTTCATTTTCTTAAAAATTAGAATTTATCAAAAAACTTTGATTTGATGTTTTTTTGGTCTCCAATATAACAATCAAGTAAGTATTTTTTGGTTACACTTACCGGCTCAGATACTGTAATAGCTCATTTACCAAACTCAAAATTGCACCGGAAGAAATAAATGATTTTGAATTATTAACTTTCAAGGAATTGCCCTTAAAATATCTTTTTCCAAGTAAAGCATTAATTATATATATATATATATATATATATATATATATATATATATCGGTTTACGAACAGAGACGTTAAAGGCTTTATCGGTTTTGACTGTGCAATTCGCATTTTGTTTGTCACTTCAAAAATGTTTCTCTCATTATTAGCATATTTTTATAGAATTTTGCATAAATTAAATACAGAAATCTTTTTTTTTTAAATTACTTAAAAAAACATAAAATGCTAGTTTTCATCAATAATCAAAATACCTACTCATTTGCTGTACGCCTAAAATAAATTAGAATTTTGCTTTTGCTGTTAGTTTCAAAAGTAGCAATTCGTTTATGCAAATTACTACTTTTTTACTCCATTTCAAATAAGTCTTTTTCTTAGTAGCGAATCATATTTGTTCGTCATTCGGCAATCTTGAACTAATAAAAGACAAAAACGAACCGAATATGCTTGAAAAGAAAAAACTGAAAATTAAATTTTGATTTTGTATTCCAGTAACTAACCACAAGATTCTTTTTTTCCCAATTTAACCATTAAATCCTAACAACTGTTACCATCGTGATCATCAACATAAAACAATACCGCTTAAATTTTAACAAGATAAATCAATTTTCTCTTTTCTCGCCGCACAAATAAACCTAAATAAACAATTTGTAATGGCTTCGGATCTACCATACCTAATCATATTTCGTTAGATCATCATTTTTAATCGAACAAAGATTTAATGGACACCTGCGGAAAACGTGATTATTCCATAGTTCACTGGCTATATGTATTTACCCATATTACTTTAATTTTGATCAAAATCGATCAGATTGTGTGGGTGCACCTGTTTTCTTCGGCTTACCGCATCATAAAGGGGGCTTGGAAGCTGTTTTATAGACCTTTTTTGTTCCAAAAAGGATCAAAGGAAAAAATCAATTAGAGATTAGATATAGCAATTTTCAAATCAGTGGCCTAATATTAGATAATGACTTAATGACAGGATCGTATGGGTGGTATTTGATTTGAGGGTAAGCTTAGAAAAATCAACAAATCAACCGTTTACTCTAACTAGAGGGACATAATTATTGAGACATGTGAAGATCGGAAGATATTTAAATTCACTTTTATTTCTCATCTTATTGCACTGCTACGCCTCTAATTTTTAAGTTTTAAGTAGACCATTTGCAAGTACTTTAATTATTGTTATAATAGTCCACATCCAAGAGAGTTCATAGCTAATATTGCTCGAAGAAGCAGTGTAATGTGCCGGTTTTGCAGTGTAATGTATGCACAGAAGAGCAGCCTGGTGTGCGTTTGAGTGATGTTAATTGCTTTCCCAGCAAGCTCGCGCCTCTGCGAACTTGTTCAAGACTTTTATAGCTTCTAGTAATAATTTCTGTTATACCTAGAGACCTGAATAACATTTTATTTGTTTGTTTGCTTACAGTGGGAAAGTAGTATTTTGAATAAATAACCCTTCTAACCACAAAACACAAAAAATTAATAATTAAAAACTTAAATTGTATTACTTATTATTATAACTTAAAGTGTTTTGCAGTGAGTAACTAATAATTATCTACTTTGCTTTTTTAAATCCTATTTGACAAAATAGGTTTCATAATTTCACATAGGCCGTATTATTCCCACACAGGTTTTCAACCAATATTCGACCATTCAACATTCAACATTCAACATTCAACCAAAATACCAATATTCGTTTAAAGCAAGTGTTGTTAGCGCTTTCCATAAATTTTTTTCAAGGTTTACTATCCTAAGCCTACTACACTACACTCTACACTATTAGTACACTAGTAAATTTAACTTGATCTTCTGGTATTTGATCTATTATTTCTTGTCTAATTTGTTTTTGTAGTTCTTGAACGACTGAAAGTGCTTGAAACACATCATAAAACGAGCTTTACCTTATACTTCTGGATTGACTGAAAATAGAACATTGTTGTTCTTTTTCTCGAATATAAATTTAAAACTATTTCTGCATTGTTTAGTTCAGAATCGGTGTGTCGTGTTTGTAAGCATCTTCTAGAAATTCTTAAGCCACACAATACAGATGTAGCTACACCAGAAATTCAAACTCTGATTGTTACATAGTTTTTTGCACAATGAAGCAATTTTGCTTAGTTACTGCTATGCTCCCAGATCAGTAAGTAATGTTTACTGATTACTAAAATAAACAAAACCGTAAGTAATTACTTGCCGTCTAAGAACGATAACGAAAAAATACAAACAAAATCATTTCAAACAAATCAAAAAATTACTACAATTATTAAATGTAATTCCACCGGCTGCAGTCACAGAAACTATCCGTAAATTCAACAATTAATTCGCTGTGCTACATTCATCTGCAGAAAAAATTTAGGTAGTTAAAATTATCTTGAGAATTAAAATTTATTCATTTAAGGCTTCTTTTAAAAATTTCGTCGTATCTTTCTTCGTAAAAGTGACGGTTTTTTAGATTTGTGTTTAACATTTTTTTTTAAAAAAACGCTATTAAAATTACAAATTAGAAATTTTGATTCTATGATATACAGGGTGTTCAATATTAAGAGACATCTTGAGCGGCTGTGCTTTTTAGCATCAGGTCTTAAATTGATTGATACTAAAATTAAGAAAAATCACTACTCAGCCTGCATTTTTCCTAAAAACACAGCTTAGTCAAATATTTTCAATTTTTATTTTCTCGCTTTATTTTATTTCGAAAATTAACTGTATTGATTAATTACTTATTAGTGCTGGTAAGCTAGCCTGTATTTCACGTCTTTATTTACAACTGTCAATCATTTGTCAATACTATCATTGACATTTGAGCTTAGTGGCGTGCTGATGCATTTGCGCATTTTCTAAATGCGAAATATATTTTTAATTATTTAAAAAAAAAACAAAAATTCTCAAACAGGACAAAAATCTGTATTTGTTTTTACAGCTCTCAAAAACAATAATGCAAAGGAATTGATATAATATATTTAAATTTACGAAAATCTCTACGCTATTGCGTAAGCAAGTTTATGTTTACAGATTGTTATCGGCTTTAGTACAAACCGATCTTAGTCCTACTGCTAAAAAAGCACAGCCGCCCTTAATTTCTTTCAATACTGAACTCTCTTTAAAATGTATGTGTCTTTTAACACGGAATATTTAGTCTAAAAACTTCCAGGTGACTTCATTTTGTCAAATCAAATAAGCCAACAAAATACTTTTATTAATTTTACACTTTTTTCCTTATACCAGTTTTTTAAAATTTTGTATGTATGATTTTAAGCATCAAATGTTTTTACTATCCACAATAAAAAAAGTTTTTGGTTATTAATTTTTAAATTAGAAATTTTAACCAAAACAAAGATTTTTATATCTGTGATGTCGTTTGTGATTATATAAAATATAGCAACATACAATATAGCAACTTTGTTTCATCTCGCAAGATTTTTGGTGCATTTTAAGGAAATAATTAGAAATTTGACGCCAATTTAACTGTCAATAGTGTCAGTGTCAATAGATTGTTTATGTTTACATAACCTAACACAAACACCAGAATCTCTAAAGAGTCGCAATAGTGGATAAAAATGGGACATTAATTGCCATAGAAACTAAGCTTTCCGCTCCAAACAAAACAGAATTTGCACGCTTTTGAGAAAAAATCTTGTTCAACAGACGAAAGTGAGGTTAGGATAAAATGATTAGTCTTGCTGACATTGCTGACAATATTGTGCCATTAAATTGTGTCCTGTAAACAAAACATTGCTTCAACCAATAAAGAAAGGCAGTGTTTCAAATGCAATTCCAAAGAGGCCCGATTCGTCTTGCCAATATTGTTAAATTTAAATATTAATTTACTCAATGCTAAATAGTATATAACGTACCGTAAATTCTAAGTGTGATTTTTTTGGTTAGAGATGCAAGATTTGGAAACCCAGACTTGCCGTGGTTTTCTAAGCGTTTCACACTAAAAATTACTTAATGGAAGAAATTGCAAAAGCTGCAACTGTTGCTTGTGCATTGTTACTGCCAGAAAAGTTACGCACAGACAATTCTGTTTTGAAAGTGGTGCTAAGACAAACAAGTTACTAAACATGAAAAATCAGTTTTTTATGAGTATTTTTTATTTTTATTTATTTTTAAAGTCTAGAAAGTATTTATTTCTACCGAGCTTATAGTGTGGATACCAATGCTCCGTTCTACGATTTCTCTTAACAATAACGTTGTTATTTCTAAATGTTCTACGTTGAAAGCATTTTTGAAAAAAACAACATTGACAACATTCGTTATTTTCTTATCTTTACAAAGAAAATTAATTTTTTTAATAATTGTTAAGTTTAGGTATATGACATTGTACATGAAAAATACTCAAAAATGGTCAAAATTTATTTCTGCTTCACGTTGTATAAATGAGTTTATTATCAAAAAAACCGCAGTCTAAAAAAAATTAACGTGTCTAAGCTTTTCTCTAAAAAACAGCACTTGAATTTTAAATCAATTTGTAACAAACACGCGTTCTCACTATTATAGTGTGTTTCCAGACAATGTATGATTTACAGATTTACAAAGCAAACTTCAATATTATCTTGCAAATATATTATTTTTTTCAACTTTTTTAAGTCATCTACTTCTCAATTATACCTTAGTGTTTTCTAGATTTAACAATGAAGTGAAGATTTTTGAAAGCATTACTTATAACTAGCTTTGGTTTATTGCTAATGTTGAGTTAGTTTTCATCCAAACCGATAAACATATGGCCATATGAGTAAAAATTTGAGCAAAAAATTTAATCACTGTTGCTTTTGATCTTAGGGATCTTAATTCTTATAAAATTTGCATTAAACGGGTGTAAATAAGACGTTACATATGTACAATGTACATAATCTTTTAATATTGAAAAACGTTGACGACTGTTTGTTGAAGCTTGATATGTTAACCTAAAAATAAAGTAAATGACGTGTTACAATTGAACAGTAAATAAACAAACATTTAAGGAAAACAAAATTTTTGAGTAATTAACGTTTTTATTCTTGATTTTGACAGATACAACTTTTATTTTCAATTGTTTTAAAGGATTCAATCAAAATATTTCTAGCATCTCTAATTTTAAAAGTATCAATTTATTCGATGTTTATTCATTAGAATAAACACAATTCACATCTTTTTGAGAGTTTTTAAAATAACATTTTATTTTATGATAATTAAAGGATCCTCTAAAGATTGAAGCTTCAATGGGTCATTGGCTCAAGTACCTCTTGGCTATACTGTAAAATTTTCATTCCGGTTAATGTATGTATAATCGAAATGTTTAAAAAAATTTTTTTTTGAGTTTTTGACAACTTTTTTTAATTTTAAATATAATTTAGTATAGAAAACGTTTTGGTGTTATACCAAAAAAATAAATTATTTATTTTTGAGTGTGGAAACTCTTATGCTCACAATATCTAAATTTGCTTGCTTTGTCTCTATAGCAATTAAATTATTATAAATAAGTTTTCTTTTAATTTGTTTCTAAAATGCACTTCGATCGCTCTTGTTGCGAATTCAGCAGTCAACTGGATAAGCATGCAAATTGTCTCTTTAAATTTGGCTGAAATAAACACAAATGAAAAACAAAATTTGCACAAAAAACCATGTAACTGTAAAAAATTCATATTCTGTCAAAACAACAGAATTGTTGCTACAAGGAACAGGTAAAGTCCAATCATAATTATTTTAATAGTAGTAGGTAACGCTCGGCATTATCCTCGCTCTGCCAGTCATTTGATTCGAAGCATGACGCCACGAGCCACAACTATAGTTCACCTGCTATCTTAGAATATCTTTGATGAGCCACTTTTGTTTGTCGGATTTTACTTAGGAATATTGACCTATTGTCTAGTTGGATGTATCGAGATAAACTCGACAGACCCGATCAACAGGAATGATAAAGTATGATGAGATCAACCAGAGAACGTCATCGTTTAGGTAGAATAAAATTATCAACCATAATCTTAGATCACAATAATTAAAACTTATAATCAAAATACAAATGTATACCACAGAGAATGTATAACAATCTATGATTGTAAAATAAAACTTATTTTTTTAAGAACTCTGACAATTGATATTTCTAACGTTTCTCAAAATGTCTCAAAACTCTGTTAAGATTAAACACAAATTTTGTGAGAACAATTTAAGTTTATTTACTAAAAATCCTATAAGCACCGGTCTTTATATAGTTATAATAGCTAGAAAATATGTTCCAGTTTTTAAAAGCGGCTATATCTAATAGCCACTAAATGGCCACCAAAAATATAAACAATGTTTTCTCTAATATAGTCAATATATTATATAGTTGAGTGGAAAAATTGAAAAAGCTCTCATAAATAATTCTGGTTCACTAATACCTGCTTCTGATAATTTACAATCTATTTCTAATCTCAAGTTTTCTTAATAGTTTCTGTCTTCTTTTTTTCTTTTGTTTATTAACAATATATTTTAACGTTTCGTTATACAGTTCTAAAACCCATTTAACGTACTTTTCTTAAGCTATTTCTATTTTTTTATACTCTTTATATCTTCATAGTTTTGCTTTGTACAATAACACATTAAACGATCAAATATCAATATTCTTCTTTTTAAATAGCTTCCAAACTTTTTTTTCTTATGCTCTATACAATCTCTATTATTTTGATTGTCTTTTGTACTAGTTATTTCACCTGTTATTTGTGATTCGTGCTACTTTTTAACAAATATTTTATTTATTCAAATGTTTGTATCTGCTTTGTTTTTTTTGTTGTACTACATTTATTCTGCTTTATTTTACATTTCTTTTTTATTCCTACTACTAGTTTTTGATTTTTTTTTAAATATATTTTTTGTGTTCTTTTGAATTCTTTTCTAGCATTTTTTTAATTATTATATTTATTTTTTAATGATTACTAATATTGCTGAATAGTCTGCAAACGCCAGGAATCACACTTTTATTTTTTTCTAGAAACCTCTCTGTTTGCACGCCTCATAATACATTAAAACGGCTACAAAATTTGATCTTACCTGTCTTCTTTCAAAAATATTCACTCATTTAATTCAAATTTTTACTTGGTTAATTGACTCTATACACACTTTATCTATCTTACTCTACAGCTGTTCACCAATTTTCTTTGTTCTCAAATACTTTTACAACTCCTTTCACAAACATTATCAAACGCTTTCTTGGAGAACGTTGATCAAAAAGTCAGAGCGGTCGGACGGGCAGTATTATGAATATTTAAACTGTTAATTGTTTATTGATAGAGAAAGATAGTTAACGTGTTAATCTTGAAGCAAAGTCTGTTCTTTTTTTATCTGAAACTTATTTTTGCTTTTTATCAAGCAGTTTAATATCAAAAATTATTGCGTACATTTTGTACTCGGGGCTTAAAAAAGTTATTTTTTGATAGTTTTGAATGACATTTTTTTTAAATTTACAAATTAAATTTAAAAGAATATAATGAGATTTTCTCTACTGTCAAAGAAAACTTTTTACTTCTCACACCCTATTTACCAGTATCCAAACTATTTTTTTTACATTTTTGGTTTCACGCATACAAGTTTTATTTTCTAATCTTTCTTTTCTTACAGTGTTTTTTTACCATTTTATCTTGTTTTTCAATATTTTGTTTAATAATTTATTTTTTTTTATTGAGTTAATTTTCAATTTACAATTACAATTTTGTACTTTTCAGACTTTGCTCTTATCTGATATTTTTAAAAATTGCTTTACCATCTACTTTCTTCCAATTTTTGCAAAGTTTTATTTACATTATGTATTATTTATCATGACTTTTAAACTTTTTAAATAATTATGCGCTTTCTTATTTTGCATTTTTATGTTTATGCTCTTTTATGCGCTAAAACCTCAAAGGAAGGTAGATTCTTCTGCTCAATATTTGTCTTCACAACCCTTTACAGTTACTGTGACTGTGATTTTTAACCGTATTTTCTGTTTTTATTTTCTTGTTTTTGTTTGGGTTTCTTTTTCTATTGTTTATTTTCTTTCCCAACTTTTGCGTTTAAACTTTTTTATATAATTAGATTGTTTCCTCCTGGTTTTTCTATCAGTAATCCAAACGGTTTCTTAATTTCTGTCATTGACTTGCTGTATATCGTTTCCCTATAATTCTCTGTATTTATTTTTTTAGTTTTTCTTAATTTTTGCGTTTTTGTTTTATATGGTTCTTAAATTTTTCATAAAATTTTTTCGGATGTGTTTTAAGCTCTTTGTTTTTATGTTTTTCCAATTTTTTTCTTACTATTAATAAAATGATGTTTTGGAAAGATTACGGGTAATTGAACTTAAAAACAATCTAATTTTATTTGTTTATTTTCTAACTTTTAAAAATAGATTTGTTTATTTCTAAAAAAAATGTATAATATCATGGAGATGGTAAAAGACTGTCAGTTTACACTTCTTTTTATTTATTTTTTAACTTTTTTTTTTAAACTAGTTGTCTTCTTTTCTTGTAGATCACACCTTTCTTTAATTTTTTATTTTTTTTTTAGCGATTTATTTATTGTTTTTTTACTTATTTATTTTAGCGCAACTTTTTTTCTCTAATCATTCCACTATCTTGTTTTCTGCTATTATTTGTTTTTTTTTGCTTTTTTCAATTAGTTTTGCTTCCTGCTTCTCAATCTTTTTAACATAATTATGTTAATGTTTCTTTTTAGTAATAGATCCGCATGCGATTTAAAGTTTTTTTTTTGGTTGGTTTTTGTAGACTTATTTTTACAAAAGGATTCTGTTTAGATATTGATAAATTTGTAATAATAGAAATGGTGCTATTTTTTAATTTGGTAATAGTAGTAAAGCAAATAGAAACGATAATTTTGTGCAATATCTAAACATTTAGAGTTTATAAAATCTAAATCACGTTTATACTTCTATTTATGAAAATAGATGCTGACTTTAAAGAAGCTTGTTTATAAATTTCAAGCTCCTGTCTTGAATATCAGATCTGATGCTTCGGCAATGCGATATATTCAAGAAAAGAGAAGAGGTCATTGAAGAGATGCTAAAGCTGCTAATACAAACAAAACAATGAATATATTAAAATGCCACACAGTCCGAATAAAAGAGCGCGAACAATGGCGATATAAACAATGTGTTGGTTGATTTAAAAAATACCGAACGGAGGCAGAAAATAATATGTATTTGTCGTGACTGCTGGAAATGTTTTCAATGTGAAAAAAAAATCTTCTTTCTATTCTTTATGGTTACGAAAAATATTATATTATAGCTACTGGGCGTTTCACATTCAAATATATTGATACGATTTACATAGTAATGAGAGTGGCTAACAATTATTTTAAATATTTAGGTCATTATTCTCTTTCTTTTTAGTTTAGTTTCTTTAAATGTGCAATGGAATGAACATTCGTTCAATTATATCGAAGGTCTTTATCTGAAATCTTTATCACACATTTGCACGATTTCTAGAGACAGAATCGTATATCACTTATGATTGGAGAGAATAATTTATCTCGTCTTTAATTTACATAAATGATAAAATCAACATTGATAACGGTTTAAATTAATTAAACAACAATTTTTAACAATTAATCAAAAATAGCTTTTCTTTTTCTTTCAAAAAGAACTTGCTAAGTAAATAGAAATTCAAGATGAGGAAATATATTATTAGTGAGTCAGTTTCTATTTGAAAAGCAGAACCTGCTATTATCTCGTCTATCCAAAATTGCTTTATTATTATTATTTCTGATGCAAGTAGAAAAAATGACCCATCTAGAGCGCTGTTTGTCAAGCATAAGATCGAAGTGTAGAGGATGTGGTTCTTAGGTGGTAGACCGGATGTGGAATCAGGTAGCCCGATAGACCACAAAGGTACGTGAGCCACCGCGAAACGATTCTCTTTAGAAATCATTTCTCATAATATCTTGCACAAGTTGTAATGTTACATCCAGCATTTCATGCTGCTTGGGCTCTAATTTCATTAAGTATCTAGTTGTGATCTATCACGTTCTTCGCAAATTTATATCATTAGAATTCAAATTTAGAATTGCTCATTATAGATTCAAATCAGAGGCTGTGGCTGTGAAGACTTATCATAACGTTTTTGGTACAAAATTTAATACAATACTGATTTTATTTTCATATAAATTAGACAACCTCATATTTTCATACACTTTACAGAATTATATTGCTCTAGTGGAAACTTGATAATTGATTCTTATAAGAAAATATATAATTCTTATAAGTCAAAACTCGATAATTTCAAAGTAGATAGGAACATTTTAAAATAATGATCAATAATATCATGTTTCAATCCAGCAGCCTATGAAAAGCAAAAGCGTTGAAAACGTGTAGTCTAATTTGAATATTAAGCTTGAACTTGTTTTGAACAAACCATCATAAAATGAAAATTTTAATAGTAAATGATTTTTCTAGAATTCTAAGAGAATTAGCAACATTTGACCCTGCCTATTTTGTTTTCTGATGACTCTCACCAGCTTCGTTATACGGAACCATTGGTTTACTAGTTTTAGCAACTGCAGATCAGACTACATATTGTAAAAAATGTTTCACTTACTATATTTTGACTATTTTAAAAAATGTCTTAAAATAGTTGAAAAAATGTTAAAACCGTTTTCAAAAATTTTTTAAAGTTTTTTTCAAAACGTTTAATAAAAATTTTAAATAAATTCAGATAATTTTTTAAAATTAAAAAAGTGCATAAAAAAATAAACAATGCTTTGAATAATATTTAATGATTTCAAAGTAATTAAAAAGTTTTTCTTAAAAGTTTTAAGAAATATGTATTTATAAAATAAACAATTAAATCTAAACAATTTTTAAAATAATTTTTTTTAATTTTAACATTGCTTTACATTAAAACTTTTCATTTGGCCTATTCCGCAAATTTAGAAAATAATAATTAAAAAATAGTTTTTAGGCAAATTAATCTTTGTTGAGCTTCTGTATCATATTGAACCAAAATATCGACATATCTAAATAAGCCAAATTAATCAATCACATATATAAAAAGACAAAGTGAACATTATAAACTCAAAAAAAGTAAAATTTTAGTTGAAGAAAACCTTATTGAATTTTTTGCGCAAGTTTGAGATGATAATTTGTTACTTAGAAAGATAAGCATGTAGTTCAGGGGGGCCTTGGTGGATCAGATGGCCAACGATAGTGCGTTTAAGTCTGGTCTTATGAAGCCGTGGGTTCAATTTCCACTCAAGCAATACTTTTTTTCTACAAGGAGGATGGCTTGTCTGGCTAGGAGTGTTTGTATGTCGCAGAGCAATATCGCCAGCTAATCTGCCAAGCATTTAGTTCTTCAGAAAAATGTCTGAAACTAAACAGTTACCTAAAAATTAGTTCACAAACTAAATTTGATCTATTAAGGTTGATTTTGCTGTTGTTTTAGGTTGTTTTGATAATTAGAGAAGAGTGTCTAGGGTTTTTCGTCGCAAAGAACTTCCTAATATGGTTATAAAAGATATTCAACACAAAGACAATATTAATGTTATTACAATTCCCTTAATAAAAACAAATGTAAGTCGTACTTTTGTTATAACAAAAAAAAAGTAGGTAGCCACAGTCTAACTGTATTTACAAATTAATCGGAAAATTAATTACTAGAATTGCTGAGTTTTTGTACCTAAAATATAAAAAGCAAATAATGTATTATGCTGTGCCTGTGGGTATAAGCAATATAGGCAGCATCCTATCTAAAATTGACAAATTTCTTAACGTGACAAATCGTAGTCAATACACTGGACACTGCTTTAGAAGAAGATCTGCCAGCTTATTAGCTAATCAAAGAAGAGAAGTGAAACGGTAGCAGAAAGCTATGTTGCTAATTCTTTAAAATCATCTGAATGTTCTTCATTTAGATAATTTTTTTCGATGAACTTTTACATGTCAGGAGGTCAAAAACACATTTTCAAATAATCACGGAAAATAAGGCGTCAATTAGTTTTAAGTTCCCTCAGTGATTGTAGTATCTAAGAAAAAATAATAATCTGAATGCAATCAAAATGCTGACTTTGCTTAATAACAACAACAACGTATGAAACCTCTTTGACCAGTGTTGCTTTTATATTTTTGATTTCAAGTTTTTACGAGTACTCTTATTTTATTAGGTAGCAATACTTAAAAATTACTGCTGGTGTCTCAAAAAAAAAATTTTTGAATGAAATATTTAAATCTAGATGTCAACCTTGACAAATATGATGAAATCCTTTTTTATGTTGTGTTTTTCCATACAGAATAGAGGGTTTAACAAGCAATGCAAAAATTTGTTAAAACTTGACAAAAGCGCCAATTGGTCTACAGTAAATGAATTATAGACAAGATGTTTTTTTAAACATTATTTATTTTGAATTATTAAGTTATGTGGGCATTGCTGGCAGTGCATTAATTGCTGTTTTACATGTTTACTTTGTGATAAATACTGTAGTACAGCTAACGGCTTTGATAGAAGCATTATCTTACTGATTGATTACTATGGTAATCTATAATAATATTGGAAGTAATAAAAAATATAAAATAATTATTAGGAAGGCATGCTACACTTACGGTACTTACAATTGATCAAACAAACTTGTCTTACAATATTAATATTACAGCGTGTTATAATAATTTTGAAAAAAAATTGTTACAATAAATCCAACACTTTGAGTGATGAAGATATATTTAGGATAATTAGTTGTTACTTGTAATTTTACTTGTAGTGAACATAATTAAGTTATGTCGAGATAATTAAGTTTGTTCTTGCATAGAAAATGATCCACATTAGAATGTGCAACGTGAAAGTTCTTTAGATGTTTTTTTCAAAAATTCTAATTATATCTTACTTCAGACACTTACTTTTATTTGTTTAATTTTAATTACTGCTTTGTACACTGTAATTATCGAGATTTGCGCATTATTGGCGGACAACAAAATGTTACTCGAAAATTATAGCACAGCGAATTGTGATTTAGATTTTATTGATGCTGACCTTTAGCACACAGTTTATTCTTTACAAATCATTAAGTATGAGTACGAGTAGTTATTGATTAAAATGTATTTTTATTAAGTCGATTGATTAATTTGGCTTTCTATCATTATGTACGCTAGGATCCGGCATTTGAAAAACTTTCCTTCATTTTGCACTATAATGAATAATAAATGTAGAAAAAAAAAGTTAAAATATCTGCATTGCACAATACTTCTAGTTGAATAGCAGTTATGTCATAACTTAAATTTGACATATCTTGTCAGTTCTTAATCTTCAGATCACAACAGTATTATTTTTATTCCATAATTTTTTTTGGGATTGATAAGATTTTTCTGTTGCTAAAATATGACTTTGTGTTACAAGATTGGTTTCTACAGCTTAATGATAGGATTTTTTAGAGAGTTTTTCTTAGCCCAGGTAAGCATAAGATTTCTACAAATAAAAAATTTGTTAATCTGATAACTGTTATTTATAGAAAAAATAATAAGCCTTTCTGGATCTTTGACTTTGTCCGTCCTACATGTCGGACGTTGTACTGCTACAATATCATCCTATACTACTATAATATAATTTTTCCAGAAAATTTGATACAAAAAGTTATAAAAAGAACATTACTATGTTTGCATGAGCATATCTAGATTGAAGCACGTAAATTTCACCGACTATTTGATGCATTATGAAAATATGTGACAATTTTGTGTATTTGTTAAGTGCATAGAGTAAATATTTTTTAACTTTTAGAGATCTCTTGCTTTTTTCTCACAATGCACTTAACAAATTAAGTATATTATATTAAAAAGTGCGCTACTAGTCACAATAGCCTTTTAAACGCTTTAATAAACAATCAAATGTCAGAAGAGGACCGAACAAGTTTAATCACTGCTTACAGGAAACGATTTTTTATCCGAGATAACCAAAATGATTAGTTCAAAAGTCAAATTCTCATTAGAACAATGTCTACGGTGATGTGGAGTAATGGAAATAATTAATAAGAAACAATTCGCCCTAATTATACAAATAATTAATGATGTAATGATTTAATTCAACAGTTAAATAGTCAATGCACAATCATCGTTAAAACTTAACGATAAAAAGCACTTGTAATTTTATATTTCCGTTATATAAGTATTCAACTGGAACAAATGCTGATTTTTCCCTAATAAATTAATGTACGGCCGATTTTTACCTGAATTTAATAGTTATTGTACCACTTCTGTTCATAAACAATTATTACTCTAGACATGAAGCAATTTTTTATAAAATACGATGCATTTCATGACGGTGATCACTCCACTTTCGTTGCTAATCGAAGGAAGTTGTTTTAGCTAAACGAACAATATATCAAAATAATTTATTTGAAAAACAGGCAGAAAATTGTAGATATTTATTTGTAATAATAATAAAACTTAAGCACAGGTGCTTTGATTTTATATCTTTTTAATAATGTAAAAAGAATATTAAGATGAACTGTTTGCATATCTATATGTGCATCTAAGTTGAATATTTCTCTCTATTGATAGTAAATAAGCAAAATACACATAAAAGCAATATTTATTTTTAATGTCTTTGTATGTAATTTACAGACATATTTCTATGTAAGAAATAAAAAAACTTAAAGAATTTCATCTCTTGCCTTATTTGTTTTGCTATTATTGAGCTAATTTTCTATTTTATCGCTTTCTAATTATCTTTTCAATCTGAACGAAAATATGTTCAAACAAGTGCCTAAACACTATTATGGATGAAAAAATATTATATGTGAGCTTTTGCAATAAGTATTTTACATAAAAGTTGTTAATAGTGACTATAAATAAATGTTAGATCTATAAAAGCGTTTATATAAAAAAAAATAATAATTTAAACTTACAACAAAATTGTTGGTACTTTTTTACTTACTGGTACAGGCAGTAATACTGGTACAGGAATACAAAATGTACAGAATGGAATTAACAGAAGAAAAAGAAAAACCGCAATCAGATGTAGAAGAAGCAGTAAGTACATTATTGCCAGAAAAATTAAGAATGGTGATGTTTTAGTAACAAAAAATGACCTAATGTTGGCAGCCAAGCAATAACTGATTATAACCTTCTTTTGACTCTATTTTGACAATCAATTATAGCTAAGTTATTGCAATCAACCTTAACAAGCAAATGTGACTAAATTTAGAAAATCAACCTCGGCTCAACTCTAGCAATCTATCCAGTTTTGACCATAAAGTTAAGCTAGTAACCAAGTTTGACTCCTGATTATCCCTGCATACCATTACCAATACATCCAGCCTGGTTAATGAGCTCGGACCAAAGTTCTACAGAGTTAGGTCAAGTCTGGGTTTAGTTTGCTCAGGTCTACTCTGGTTTGAACCTGTCAAACTTTCTTTTATAAGAAATAAAAAAAAACCGTCAATTTCATTATGTAGTATTTTTGTTAAAACTAAGGTTATCAATACGAAAAATCACTAATATTTAATAAATTCGATTCAGAACTTATGTTAACACTGGGATTGATAAGAGTAAGTTCTTGGATTTTACATATTATTAAGAATTTTAAATAGTATTTTCATCTACTGAAAGTACAATATGAGTGAGTTAGATTTCACTAAAAGTAATATTAGTTTTTGCACCAATTAATTTGAAATATATAAAAATATTTTATCATTATGTTGTATTATGGTTTTTATATTTGGTTAACTTTTTTTTATTTTGATTATAAATAATAATAATAATATTATCAAGATTAAATAAATGTTCAACAAATAATTGTAAGTTTACTATGTTTCTCTCTTAAGTATGATCCGATATGGTCTAGTGGCTAGGATACCTGGCTTTCACCCAGGAGGCTCGGGTTCGATTCCCGGTATCGGAACAACCTTTCTTTAATTTTAACATTCTAACAATGGTTATAAAAAAATATATGATTTTGTAGTAAGATAAACAAAATTAGTGTATATGTCAACTTTTTTATGCTTGTTGTATGTTTTTAAAAGTTTTTAAATTAGTGTGCTCAGCATAAAATTGCAGATTTTCAGCTCCGAATTCTCAATTAGGCCGAGAGAACCAATTTCTTAGCTAAATTGCTCTATAAAATACTTTTTATAAATTATTCGTATCTTCCAAGTTATTCGCAATTAAAAATTTAAAATTTTCATTGTTATTGTGTGGCTTCTTGCAAAAATCTAAAAGATTAAACACGTTTTATCCAAGGTTTTATCAAAAAAATTGTCATATAAGTAGAATAAGAGCTTAAATGCGTGAACGGATTGACTTTTGGTAATCTCTCACGGCAGATTGCAAAGAACTACACTTGTTGATCAAAAATCAAAAACAAAACTTATACATTAAGAATATAAAACCTTTAATATAAAAAAAGTCTTATCATATATACTATAATCAGATTACCCTATTATCAAAAAATTTTGATTACACATTATGTCCACGGATCAAGTTTAAAAAGAAACACTTTTATTTTGAAAGTTACAAAGTTACATTTTTGATAAAAGTTTTTGCATGTCCAGAACTGGCCAATTCAACGTTAATCTCTTAAAATTTTTTTTTAGTTTTTGATAAAAAGTCAAAAATTAGGCGTTTTTGTTGAAAGTCTCATAAAATGTATTTGCGTTGTCATGGTGTTGTCACTATTTATTTTTATCCTACACCAACTCAAAATAAAATTTTCTCGTCTCTCGACAGCCATGAAAGTACATCATTTCCAGCCTGTACTTTCTCGGCTAGCCGAGAAAAAAAAATCTGATTTTCTCCGTCAGGAGTCGCTGTTATAAGAAAAAATACTCTAAACTCTAAACGTCTCACTATTTATGAAGGGTGTTGAAATTTTAAATCACATTTACTGTTTATGAACATCAGTCTTATTTTAAAAACTACTTTTGTGCAAGATAAATTGTGTAAATCACGACAGTAAAGTAATCCATAAATTTTTGACATCTGTTAAAGTTTCACATTTTGAATTGGCGATTGGCGGTGATAACCTCAAATCAATTTTAAGATAATGCTCGATTATAAGGTAATTTGTGTAGGATAAAAAATAATGTGTAAACCACGACTGCAAAGTAATTTTCCAGGCCTTGAGAAGTGGCCAGGCTCGCCTTTGGCTCGCCTGTCCATATCTTCTCTCGGCCTGGAAAAATATCACTTTGCCGCCTAGGTTTGCAATATAATATTATTTTCAAAAAATCAATTATAATCGGTAAAAATTTTGTCGAAAATCCAACGAAATTACTTAATTGATTGCTATGGCATTGGTAATAAAGCAATCCGTCAAGTTCTCAAAAAATTTAATCAAAGTTTTCGGATATTTACATCTCAAATAGAGGTACACCACCATTGGTCAAAAAGTTTCTATCAACTAGCTTCATACTGGATGCAAAAAAAAAGAAAGCCGTTTGATCTCAGAACTGTTGTTGATCTGCACAGCAGTAGCCTATCTTACAGTAATAATATGCGTCTTTCCTTAGTACAAGCTTATCAGCCTAGCCGTTTAAGCTCTATTATGCAACTTAAACAAATCAATATCTTGCTGTATTCTGTATTTGTTAACAACCCTCAAGCTTAGCAAGCCTAAAACCTCCTTACCCTGTTAATTTTCACAATAACAAGCTATCTTAAAATAACGTTGTTTTCCGTATTTTGTCTGATACGAACTTAGCAGCCGCTTGAGCTTTTTTTTGTAACAACTTACGTAAATCAGTATCCGATAGCATACTGTTTTTATTAGCAACATCTTGGGTTTAGCACTCCAACTGCTTGAGCTCACAACATCTGTTAATTCGCACAATATTTTACAGATGTATTGTTTTGCTTATTCTGGCTAATACGAGCTTAGCGGCCTAGCCGCTTGAGCTCTATTTTGCAATTTACGTAATACAGTATTTTTGAGTCTAGTGTTTCTATCAACAACCTTTCGAGCTTACCAGCTTAGCCGCTTGAGCTCAAAACCAGTGTTGTTTAAAACATTTCAATAATCTCGTCTTGTAATACAGTAAGCAGTGTTGAGCCGCTCAACTAAGCCATGAAACTCTTGTTGAGATGCCAAAGACCGATCCCTCTCTAAACCAACACCAATGGAACAACTACAGCATGCCGAGCCAAAACCCACATTTAAAACTGTAGAAGACTTAAAGAAACGTTCGTCTTACCCTAGACAAAGCTGATGGTACCGCTGCAGGTTAAACGATCACTTTTTATACATTTCTAAAATCAAAGATATGTTTATCCTACTTTATAAAATTATTAGCATTGATAGATCAGACTAAATCAATTATTTTTATCTGACTAATTGTTGGTTACATCAAAAATAATCTAATTTTTATTTTAAAATAAATTGTCGTCAGAATCACTTTCAAAAACAATTAGGCTTTTTTTTTTATCGTATTAGACCTAACAACACTGCTTTTTACTTATGCCATCTAAAATGTAAACATGATTTCATTTAAAAAATTGAAAAATGTTAAATGTATTGTGTTCAAATCAGTTGGAATTTTATTTTTTTTCTAAATACTCAGTACTTCAAAATTCAAATACTTTGGACAAAGGGGTTCTTTCCAAAACTGGATAATCACAAGGCCAAAATTGATATTTTAGCCTCCTACAGACTGAAACGATCACAAATGTCACTTCTGAATATCGAAGATTATCCATTTTGTTTCTCCATTTATCATGAGAAACAAACTCTTTAATATATATTAAATTGAAATTAATTTGAAAATATTTAGAATAAACAGAATCGCAGTCTTTAGCTATGAAACTAGGGAATCTGGTTTTTCCAGAAGTATTTTATCAGGTAGGTTTTTTAGGGATGATACAATATATCAGGAGTAAAAGTATATCAATATTGAAGCTAGAAAGTAGTACTAAAATGAGATAATCTGACAATACCCTAAACCCAAATAGTTTTGATACCACAGCTAGGCCATGCTATATTATAATAATTGATAATGCCTATCCGCAATTGCCGCAAGTTTGTTGACATAAAATAAAATAGTCTCGACCTCGGTTGGTCATCATCTTGTCCATTATGCGTTGTCGTTTGCGTTCGGCCCACGCAGACCATGCGAATCACTTGGCCGAGATTTTCTCATGTGCTTTACTTACTTTTACTGGAAATTATTTTATAAATATGTGTTATTAACTGTCAAGGTCTAGTTTCATTAGTTTAAATTACATTTCATTTGCGAGACAGTGAAAAAGATATCTAAAAGACATTTTCCAGAAAGCTTTGCTCTTGTTTGTCTACATAAGTAGATATAATAATGACACAATAAGTAAATTAAAAACTAAGAACATTTGATTAAATAACAGTTAATAGATGATATTTGTATTAATAATTAATTAATGGTAGGTATAAATATTTTGTAAGCGGCAGAATGATTACACAATACACAGACATCATTATTTAATTTAATCATAAGTAATGATCATTAACACTAAAAACAAGAGACTACGCTACACCATTATTATAAATCTGGTAAAACTTTTTACGTAAGCGACATCAAATGTTTAATCAAATATTCGAAGAAATTTCAGACGTCAGTAGATAGGGAATGAGAGAGCAGTTGCTCCCCCCACCACTTTTACGTCATATGACCTTGAACTTTGGACCCCACGCCACTATCACGTGGACATCACGTGGACCCCACGCCACTATCACGTGAACATCACGCCACTCTTCGCTGACGTGACTTATGTCGGTAAGGTAGGGAGCTATCGGTTCTGATTCATGCTAAGTCTACCAGATGGCGCCACTATCGCGGTAGGGAGCTATCGGTTCTGATCCATGCTAAGTCTACCAGATGGCGCCACTATCGCGGTTGATCCTTTAGTTACCAGATGGCGCCACTATCGCGGTTGATCCTTTAGTTACCAGATGGCACCACTTTGTCGGTAAGGTAGGGAGCAATCGGTTCTGATCCTTGCTAAGTTTACTAGATGGCGCCACTTTGTCGGTAAAGTAGGCCACTATCGGTTATCACCAAAACTATAGAGCTGCTTAGTTGTGACGTCACTAGCAATATGTCTGCTTAGTTGTGACGTCACGAGCTGTAATAATTGTCAATAAAAATCACAAAAATGGTTTATAGACATATTTAATAAGCGCTAATCTAGACAAACTAGCGCACCTATATTAATCTTCTAAAAAACTGTCAAAACCAAAAGTATAGAGCTGCTTAGTTGTGACGTCGTCACCAGCTGTGAAAACATGCTAAGTTTTGGCGCCGCCACTATCGCTTAATATTTTAGTATAGAATTAGATTTAAAATTAGGAATGGTATCAATGTGTTTTCCTAAAGATAAGATCTAACCAAGTCTTGTTACGTCACACAAGTCGCGAATCTGTAATTAGCAGGCCCCACCAGCAGGTATTAGCGGACAGCACCCACCAGCAGGCCCCCAGCCCCACCAGCAGGTATTAGCGGACAGCCCCCACCAGCTAATATTTTAGTATAGAATTAGATTGTGAAAATGAATGGGTAAATATATAATCAACTATCAATTTTTTAGATTTATGTTTTGGTTTTCAGGCGATATTTTCAACAACAAAAGAAAGTCAAACGAAAAAAACTACTTATTATTAGAAAATTAATTATTGAAAAAAGATTGGAAATGTTGAGTGAAAATATAAGAGAATTGAAAAATCAAATCCAGATCTATAATCTAAGTAAAAAATTCAATAATCTATATTTATAAAAAATTTTCTACACAATAATAAAATTTAAATTGTTTGATAAAAATATTTTTTTACCTATAACTGACATAATAAAAACAGTGATACGAAAAAAAGGAAGCCAGACTACAAAGCTCTGTTCTATAAAAACTGAATTTATCTATATATTTTTGATCAATTACATCTTTATTTACATTTTTAATGTTGATCTATCAAGGTGAAGGTGTTCTAAATACATTAATCAATAAGTTACCATTTGAATTACATTTACCTGGTTATCAATTTTGTGGGCCTGGAACAAATTTAGAGAAAAGATTACAACGAGGAGATAGTGGGATTAACGGGTTAGATGCTGCTTGTAAAGTACATGATATAGCTTATTCACAAAATAAATCTTTGGAAGATCGTCATAAAGCCGATTTAATATTGGAAAACAAAGCGTGGGAAAGAGTTAAAGACCCAAATTCAAAATTTGGTGAAAAGGCAGCTGCGTGGTTTGTTACAACATCAATGAAAACTAAACGAAAGCTTGGTATGGGTATAAAGAAAAAGAAAACAAAAGTACTACGATGTGGTCGTGGTCTTATTCCATTTAAACGAGGTGTATTGGATTACATTAAAAAAAAGCAAATATTTAATAATATTGATCTAAATAATAGCAAAGAATTGAGGAAAGCTTCCAAGTCGGCACTTTTAGCGGCTCGTGCAGCTATCAAAAAAGCAGGTGGTCGAAAAAAAATAAAAGTTCCACGAATTATTCCATTTGAAACTAAAGAAGGAGGATTTCTACCATTAATACCAATACTAGCAGCATTAGGATCTCTTGGATCTTTAGCTGGTGGTGCAAGTGCTATAGCTAAAACAGTAATTGATGCAAAAAATGCAAAGAAAAAATTGGAAGAAGATAGTCGTCATAATAAAAAAATGGAAGAGATAGGAAAACAAGGTTCAGGATTATACTTGAAAAAAAATAATAGAAATGGATATGGACTTTATTTGAAAAAACAAAATCAAAAAAACTATTAAGCAAGCTACCTAAAAGAGCTCTTTCTAATGTGGATCTCATTAAATTTGCGCAAAAATTGAAAATTATAAACTTTCGTGGTGTTTTCATGCGTGATACTCTACCACATAAACCGAAACAAAATGAATGTGCAATAATAAATTTAGATGAATGGAAAAATCCAGGTACACATTGGGTAGCTTATATGAAAAGAAGAAATCAAGTGTTTTATTTTGATAGCTTTGGAGCGCTTAAACCTCCAAAAGAACTTGTAAGATATTTAGGAAAAAATGTGGAAATTTTTTATAATAATCAACAATATCAAAATTATAATCAAATAAACTGTGGTCATTTATGTTTAGAATTTCTTCTCAATAAAAATCAATAGTTTTTCAATATGAAATTTAGTATAATTTATACTTTCACAACCTAAACAATGTCTCAAATTTTTACATTAAAAGGTAATAGTCACGTGTTGTCGGTTGACTTTATAAATCCAATACAACTCAATCCTAATGCAGATTATGCTTTAGCATTGATCAGTTTTCATTCATACAATAGTATTCCAAATATTGATTCAGGTGCAAATAAATTTTATTATATTGAAAAGAATAAACAAAAAAAAGAAATAACAATACCTACAGGAGCATATGAAATATCAGACATTGAAGCTTATTTACAAAAACAAATTATTCCAGAGACAGTAAAAAAAGAACAATACAATCAATATATCTCTTTAAAACCAAATAATAATACAATAAAGTGTAATATTTATAGTGACCTTTATCAGATAGATTTTGAATCAAATGATAGTATTGGGAAATTATTGGGATTTTCAAAACGCACTCTCGCACCAAAACAACTACACGAATCTGATATTCCTGTCAATATTGTAAAAGTTCGAACAATTCAAATAAATTGTAATATTACAACAGGTTCATTCTATAATCAATCTCCTTCTCATACAATTTATCAGTTTAGTGTGGGCGTTGACCCTGGATTTGCTATTGACGAACAACCACACAATCTTATTTATCTACCAATTATAAATAAACGAGAAATTTCAAATATTTCACTTACTATTTTAAATCAAAATTTCGAACCGATTAATTTTCGAGGTGAAGAAGTTATTATTGTATTGGAATTGAAACCAATATCATGGGCTTAATATTTAATAATCAAAAACATAAATATAGTATTGGAAGCGTTTATCCAACAGTCTTTAAGAGACGTTTCGTCAAGCAAAAACTCTCGAAAACAAATTTACAATTTCTCAAATCTTTGGGCTACAATGTCGCTAAATCAAACTTTTAACATTTATCAAAAACCACAAACCGATGAGACAATTCGAAAAGTTGAAAATAGAACATATTATCCATATGTTAAATCGTTTAATAATAATGATATTATTACAATAACAATAAATCAATCTGATTCTTGGTTCTTAATGTCCGATGCTGCTATAGTTATTGAAGGAAAATTGAGAAAAACAGAAGGAACAGGTACTGTACAACTATCACGTAATGGAGGTGCATTTCTCTTTGATAGCATAGCATATGAATTAAATGGTCAGGAAGTTGAAAATGTACGAGAACCAGGAATTGTTAGCACGATAAGAGGTTATCTCTGCTATAATAAAATGGATTCAAATCATTTAGATATTGCAGGATGGAATTACCCCAACTATCCTATAGTAACCAATGAAAATTTTGTTTTACGTATTCCTCTAAAACATTTATTTGGTATTTTTAATGATTATCAGCTAGCATATTTTGGAAGACAAACAATACGACTAATACGTGCTCGAAATGATATTGACGCTATACTAGTAGTACCAAATCTTAATGATGCAACTAAAGGAGAGCTAACAATCAATAATATATCATTAAAAGTAGATACAGTTGTGCCAAACGATGTATTGAAATTACAACTTTTATCATCAATACAATCCGATAAGCCTATTCTGATTCCATCACGGAAATGGGATTATCATGAGCTTCCTCAATTGACAGTAGGTGCTACAAAAGAAATTTGGGCAGTAAAAACAAGTATTGCTCTCGAAAGTCCACGTTTCATTATTGTGGCTTTTCAAAGTGATAGAAGAAATAATGATAAAGGCGATGTATCAAGATTTGATCATTTGGATATTATTAATATACGAGCAATACTAAATGGTGAACATATACCAACGGAACGTATGAATTTAGATTTTTCCTCAGACAACTTTGTAGAAGCACATTTCAAATACACACAATTTTATAACAGCTTCAGAAATGATTTGAATCTATCGAAACAACCTTTACTGGATTATTCATCGTTTAAAAAACGTACACTATTTGTCATTGATTGTTCACAAAGAAACGAAACATTAAAAGCAAGTACTGTCGATGTGAAAATTGATATAGAAGCAAAGACAGGATTTCCAGCCAATACAAAAGCTTATTGTATCATTATTCATGACTCTATTATTGAATACCTTCCTCTGAGTGAAATTGTTCGTAGTTTAACATAATTTTAAAAACAAAGATATTAGAGTTAATTATAGATCACAGCAAACTTTTATTTGTGGTTTTACTTCCTATCCTCATCATTTTTTTATCAGTGTGATTTTGGTTGTGATGGCACTAGCAGTGGTTGATATACAAGGTTTTAATTTAATAGATGAAGAAAAATGTTGGAGATTCTATCCGAAAGAGATAACAATATATGATGGAGTGAGAACAAATTATTATCTTCTAGAACCACCTATCACATATCAGAAGTTATCATCAATTAATAAAAGACAAGTTAGATTTGATGAAAAACTACACGGTTTACGATATTCAAATGGAGATGTGGCATATAATAAAATTTCAAGAATTTTATCATCCATATTGCAAAGCTCTCAACAAATATATGTCAAAGGTTATCAAAAATATCAATATCTTTTAAATTTGAATCTAAAAAATGTGGAAATAATTAATTTAGAAACATGGAAAGAATTGAATCTACCGAAACTCTCTAAATCGTCACCAAGTTGCTTCAATCATTTAAAATATGTTGGAAGATGTTATTGTAGTAACACAAATTGTTTATCAATATATAATTGGTTAAAAATCAATGTATTAAATAAATAAAAATATAAAAATGTATGCTTTTTCCTATCTATAAACTAACAATTATTTTACTAATAACCACAGTAAACCTTCTGCTTTCATAATGAAAACTACTATTTTATTATTAGTGATTGTACACACATATGCAAACTCTAATAACATTAGTGAAAGTGTGATTAAATATTTAGAAGATTTTGGATATTTAAACATAACTAATAGTTCACTTGTTGACTTAGATGAGGCTCTAATAAATTTTAAAGAATTTTATAATTTAAATAATGATGATGATGATGATAATGCTATAACAAATGAAGTTGTGGAATTGATGAAGAAAAAGAGGTGTACGCTTCCAGATAACGTATATTATCATACTTCCTCTTTTAAGTGGAAAAAACCTATCATTACTTGGTCCTTTACACAAGCACGAGCTATTGACAAAAAAATTGCTACAAAAGCTTTTGAGACATGGTCAAATATAACATCTTTGAATTTTGAGTATATCATTCGAAAACCTGATATTTTAATTTCCTACAAAAGTTACAAACATGAAAACTCTATTCGTTGTATGCGAGGTAAATGTAATTTTCCTTTAGATGGTAGGGGTAATGCTCTAGCACATGCATATTATCCAGAATCAAATAATAGTTGTATAGAAATACATTTAGATAGAAATGAAAATTGGAGTTTTGATTTAGGAGATTCTAAAAGTGGTACTAGTCTTTTAAGTGTACTAATTCATGAAATTGGTCATAGTTTAGGATTGTATCATTCAAATGATAAAAACGCAATAATGTATCCCTATTTTCAAAATGTTATACAACTTTCAAATGATGATATACAAGGTGTTCAAAATCTATATGGAAAACCAGCAACAACGGTTAAAACCAGCACTACTACTGCTAGTACATTGTCTTCTAGTAGTACTTTATCATTCTCTAATACTTTACATTCTCAAGAACAAAATGTTAGAGATCATGATTTATGCAAGATTCCATATCCTGACCGAATGTTGATAACTTTAAATTCCCATTTTTATATATTTTATAACAATTTAACTTGGATCTTGAAACTAGGTGAAACAAATAAAAATTTGCTCAAACCACATAATATAAATTTTTATCTGAATAATATGAAGATTTTACATCTCTATCAAAAACCTAATAGCGATGTCTTTATAATACATGATAAAAACTATTTTAGTTTAATACATTTTCCAAGTTTAACACCAAAAACTGGTTCACAATACAGATCAGTACAAAATTTAGGTATTAGACAAAACATTAAAAAAATTAATGCAATTTTCAATACATACACTGGTAAAACATTTATATTATATGATGACGAATTGTATCTAGAACTGGATGAATGTACTTCAAAACCAATTAGGCAAGGTTTGACAGCAGAACGATTTCCTGGTGTGCCAACTGATATAGAGCATGTGTTTCGATATACAAATGGAAACTTATACTTTTTTAGAAAAGGTATATATTATGAGTTCAACGAGTTTTCCAACAGAGTTATAAGTGCAGAAACATTTAGTTGGTCAAAATTTGGAATACAGTGTCCCAGTGAAAGTATTTTAAATCAATTGAAACGTTTATTAAGTTCTTTATCAAACTATTTAAGCAATTAATTTAAAATATGGATCATTTAGATTCCTGTCCTTGGTCAAATCCAGAAGCTACCTGTGGTCCCGATACATGTATTTGTACTCTTAGAAAAATTCGAGAAAGTTTAGAAGATAAAAGTGATGAAAGTGATAAGGAGAGTGATATAATTGAATGTTTTGAGTGGAGATGTTATCCAGTAAAAATTGTACAATTTTTTATTGAAATTTTCAATCTATTCAAATCGTTTAAAGAAAAATTTCTTTAATCATAAAAAATTTCAATATTTTAATATTAAGCATATGAGGTGGATGTAAAACAATATTATAGAATTGTTATAAAATTTGTAAAATCGATTCAGTTCCTGTGATTGAAATACATAATAATAGTACATATTAGCAATAGTTGTTTATTACAAAATAGATTGTATTCATTATTATTTTATATAAAATTAATTTTTTTAAATAAATATATAGATTGAATAAAGATGCAGTGTAAACAACAGCTACCTCTATTACCTATTTTAAATTTAGATGATTTTAATGATAAACCACGAAATACTAGTAAACATGGAAAATTATTACCAAATTCAATTAGAGCTTTATTTTGTGGACCTAGTGGTTGTGGAAAAACAAATGCTCTTCTAAGCTTGATTTTTAGTGAAAATGGAATCAAGTTTGAGAATGTCTATGTCTATTCAAAATCATTATATCAACCAAAATATGAATTGTTGAAAAAAGTTTTGAGTAAAGTAAAAGGTGTAAAATATTTTCCATATAAAGACAATGATGATGTAATACCTATTAGTGATGCTAAAAACAACTCTTTTTTTATATTCGATGATGTACTTTGTGATAAACAGGATAAAATAAGAGAATACTATTCAATGTGTAGACACAAGGATATTAATGCTGCATATCTGGGTCAAACTTATTCAAAAATACCAAAACAATTAATACGTGATAATTGCAATGTAATTGTATTATTTAAGCAAGATGAAATAAATTTGAAACATGTATTTAACGAACACATCTCTCCAGATATGACTTTTGAAGAGTTTAAAGATTTATGTGCTGATTGTTGGAAAGATAGATTTGAATGTTTTGTCATTGTTAAAGATTTTCAATGCGCAAACGGTCGATATCGCAAAGGGTTCGATAAGTATATAATTATATGATTTAATCTATTTCTAGCATTGTTAAAAATGTCTTCTAAAGATTTAAATATAGCCAAGAAAATTGATAAACTATCAAAAAATATTCGAAAGAAATATCTTTCGTTAAAGTTAGGAAGATCTGAAGAAGATAAAAGTTTAGAAAAACATTATAAACCTATCATCACTTCTATAGAAAACTTTCAAAAAACAAATGTTCCATCGGTAAAATCTTCAATTCCAATCAAAAAACCTCCATCATCATCATTATATTTATCTCCACAAACTTTAACAATAAAGCAATCTCCTTCAACATCATTTATTAAAACACCTTTACAACAAAATAAAGCTGTTTCCCACAAAATTCTAAACTATTCCAATTTATTGAAATCTGAAAAGAATGAAAAAGAAGAAGAAGATGTGTTTGAAACTAATAATGATAGTGAAGAAGAAGAAGAAGAAGAAAAACAAGAAGATGAACCATCAAAAATTTACACTCCAGAAGTTTATAAAGACTATTTGAATGATTATCCAAAAACTGCTCAATCTTATATAGATGGATTCCTACACGATGATAAGAAAAAAGTTTATGATAAAACTTATGGTGTAATACATGATTCAAAAATTGAAAAATGGATGTTGGGTAAAAGTGTTATTGATTTTGAATCACAAACTGGTAATATTATAATCAATAAAAAAAGCTATAAAGGTACAAAAGGTCTCTATGAATTGATCTTTAAAAAGCAGCCTAGTAATTATACCACTGAAGATAAAAAAAACTATCAAGAAATATTACTTTCAACAAATGTATATAAAAGAGATTTTGATCCAAAAGGACAAGTACGAGGAACCAGTCAAATAAAATATTTAGAAATAATACGACCATTAATTCAAGAAAAATTGGAAACAAGAAAACGTTTTAATACTTTTAGTGGATATGGAGTGGAATTGTTAAAATATAATTCAAAACCAATTGAATATGTCTATTGGAATGATCTTAATGAGCTTGTTGATCGATTACGTTTACTGATTGCAGAAGAAACGGCTGGCAATACATCTCACACCAATGAAATTCAATCGATTTTAAATGAATTGAAAGAGGAAGGTGTTATATTATGAGGGTTTTCATAATCATATAAGTTAGTATTAACAATGCCTTTGAATAAGTTTGGTCAATCAGCCATCGCCTCAAAAAATGCTTCTTTAATATCGAAATTTCAACCTTCAAATAACCAATTAAAATATACCATACATGGTGATCTAGATTTAGAAAATATAAAAATTTGTAATATTAAAGATCCTTCTTTGGATGGTGATGCTGTCAATAAAAAATATGTAGATGTGAAAGACAACATCTATTCCAATCTAATTGAGAAAATAGAAAAAAAGATTGATAACTTAGAGCAAAGTGTAACTAAAAACTGGATAATATATACTAATAAAATTGATGAAAACACATCATTATATGAAGAAAAGTTGAAAAAATACAATCTAGATTTTGAAAAAATGCTGAATGATAAGTGTAGTGATCTTGAAAAAGGATTAACATTTCGAATTGTAAAAAATAAAACATTAAATGATGGAAAATATGACAAAATAAATGATAGTGTTGTTGAAATTAGCAATACAGTCGATACAATTGAACAAAGCTTAAATTATAAAATGATGGAAAATCAACGATTGATTGATGATAAATGGGAAAAATTAATGAATGAAAAATTAGGTGAAAGAATAAAAGCTTTAGAAGAAGCATCATTAAAACGTAAGAAATCAAGTGTAATAAATTCATTAGAAAATAAACAAAAAAGATGATGTAAAAAAAGTTCGTTTAACACCGTGTCCAGAAGGAAAGCTTTTAGATTTAAAAAATCAAGAGAGTGTAGAGAAGTCTATAAATAGCTTCAAATTCTAATTTATTATTAAAGAAAAATAATGTATAGTGTTGAAAAACAAAAATTAGTTGAAGAGCTACATAAACCTGCTCGAAAAAATTTCAAAAGACGTCGTACAATTATTAAAGGTTTGGATGATTTGTGGCAGGCTGATTTAGCACAATTGGATTACTATTCAAATTCAAATAATAAATTTAAATATATCCTAGTTGTGATTGATTGTTTTTCAAAATTTGTTTGGGCTAGACCATTAAAATCAAAGCATGGAGAAGAAGTTGTTAAACAATTTGAATCAATCCTTAAAGAAAAGCGTCATCCTAAAAATCTGCAAACCGATCAAGGCAAAGAGTTCTTCAATAGTAAATTCAAACATTTGATGGATAAATACAAAATCAATCATTATAGTACTTATAGCTACAAAAAAGCTGCAATAGTTGAACGTGTTATTCGAACATTAAAAGAGAAACTTTTTAAATATTTCAGTTTGAATGGAAGCTATCGTTGGGTTGATATACTATCTACAATCGTTGATAATTACAATAAAACAAAGCATTCAAAAATAAAAATTGAACCGGTTAATGTCGATAAGAAAAATGAAAAAACTATTTTAAAGAAATCATATAGTTTTGTGAAAATTTTTCCTCAAAGTAGAAAATTATCAATTGGAGATGTTGTACGGATCAGTAAAGCAAAACATGTTTTTGAAAAAGGCTATACACCCAATTGGTCTACGGAGCTTTTTAAAATCATTAAAATACAGGTTACAAACCCCTTAACATATTTACTAGAAGATTTGGAAGGTGGTGCACCAATCAAAGGTGGTTTCTACTCGGAAGAATTACAAAAAACTAAAGTTCCCAATGTCTATCTTGTTGAGAAAGTTTTAAAAAAACGTAAAAACAAAGTTTTAGTGAAATGGCTTGGCTTTAACAACCAATCAAATTCTTGGATTGATAAATCAAATAAATTGTAACAATCTTTAATTCAGTATTCTATAAGATGTCATTCGATTCGGGTGTAGATGTGGAATATGATTTCGATTTATATAGACAATTGGAAAGATATGAAGATGCTACTAACGAAGAAAAACAATTAATTTCCAATAGTTGTTTCTATTTAGAAAACATTGTTTTAGAAGTGGGGTTAAGTTCGGTAAGAAATTTTGAACCAGCAATTCGAATGATCAATCATTCCAATGAATGGGTTTCTTTTGATGTAATCGAATGGTATAACCTTATCAATGCAATATCTCTTTTGATTGAAAAATATGAAGATAAAGAAGATTTTTCAAATACACATCAAATTATCAACATTGAAGAAAACTTTACTACATATCAAGTTTATAATGGAATAAATATTTGTAAAAAAAATAAAAATTTTTTCATATTTAAACATGATGTAATTGAGCTTTTACGCTTGGATATATTATTAAATAAAAAGTTTGAAATTTTATATAAACTTAATTTTATACATTTTTATAGAGATATTTTAGAAACAGCATTTCAAATATATTGTAATAATAATATACCTGTATTAGAAATTATTAAATATATATGTAATACTTATAACAATAATCAAAGCTATTGTATGAGAGAATATTTATATTATTTTCCTAATGAAATTATATGTGAATTTAATAAAAAACTATAAAAAACGATAAAAAAGTGTTTTAATTATTAGAACTTTTTTCACATTGTTTTATCTCTACTTGCTTCCTGAAACTACATCCTAAAGATAAGATCTAACCAATTCTTGTTACGACATGTAGAAAATTGTGGTTTTTGTAATTTAAATGAAACAAAAACTGTTATCTAAAACCGCAACATCCATTGTGCTTTGCGCTAAGATTATAAACAATAAGATATCAGAATATTTTTCTAATACTCCAAAAGCATTGTAATTTATACAATAGAATCGATTAGACAATAATTTTTGTAAAAAATAATATCAAATTATAGCAATTTTTGTAATTATTTAGTTTAATCTATCGAAAAATAGGGCAATTACATCATATTACATCAATATACCAACAATCTTGTCTTTGATAACTTTTAACCTATTATTAGCGTTGTTTTTCTCGTTTTGTGACGTATGTAGCCATATACCAATAATCTTGTCTTTGATAACTTTTAACCTATTATCATTGTTTTTCTCAATTAATATTAGTTGCCATACAAAAACAAGCCTCATTGGTGAAACAAAAACTGTTATCTAAAACCGCAACATCCATGACCTTAGACCCTACTCCGGTTTAGATAAAAAAGAAAAATTTTATACATGGCAATCACTTGCATTTTGTTAGTGATCTAGCAATTATTGTTTTTCACTTGTGTTCTAACAGTGCAGTTTTACAATTTTTTATTGTAATAATGTCCAGTCATCCAGTGCCAAACGTAAGTTGATTTTTTTTAAATGATCTAAGATGTAAATGAAGCAAATTAGTTATATAATTTGAAATATTTTTTATTTCAGAACAATTTTACTTGCGATTGGTGTCGTAAGCAGTTCTCCACATTGTATAATAAAAATCGACATATGGCCAACTCATGTACTCCAAACAAAAAACAAAAAATGTCATCAGAATCGAATGGTGAAATTTAAATTATTAGAAAATTCATCTATATTGATAATTTTTTTGCAGATTTGGTCAAGTGCAAACCATGTGATTGTTTTGTTAATCGCCAACAGTTAAAATGGCATCAATCAAGTCGACACCATAAAAATAACTGTGTTACACCACTGGCTGGAAATATTTTTACTGTTGCTACAGCATTCCAAAAACGAATTGCTACCTATCGTTTGATTCCAAAAGAAGAATTTGTGAATATTTCGGATTTTTTTGAAAATGAAAAGGAAAAAATCTTAGACTTACTCCAAAAAGAATTGGACAAAATGATCACACTCAAACTTAATATGGAATTACATGGTTTATACACAATTGAAGCTAAAAAATTGACAGACATCAAATCGTTTCAAACACCAAACCAAATAATCACACCTGGTTCATCTTTAGATGAGATTTTGTTGATATTTAAATTATCTCATACAATAGCTTTGATTATTGTTATAAGTATTACATATTTGAAAGTACACTAACTAAATATTCTAGATAAAATCTCTAACATTATATACTATACTATAAAAATACTCATTTATTCATAATATTAGATATTTTTCAAAAGTTCAAACAACATGTCAAAATTTTTTTGACGTTCGATATCATAATGTCCCCATGCTAATGTTTTATTTGAACCTTGTATTATGTAGCGTTTATCATCGACTGCTGACAATGCAACTTTATGACGCAATTCGGTGTATATGTCGTGCAAATAAGATTTAAAGATTGACATACTACAATAGACTGATACATTGTTAATTATAACATTTTGATAATCTGCAATTTGTAGTGTAGTTTGTACAACGTGTTTACTTACACCTTTAGCTTTTTTATCAGTGTGTTCGTTCAAGTCAATACAATATGCTTTGGCACCAGTACCGTAAAATGCTTTAAGTGGAGCACCTGCATATTCGTCCTTCATTTTACCAACAACTGAAACATTTGGCTGTATTCCATGACTATTAAATTTTGAATAATTGGAAAAATCAAATCTATCACTATGTTGTTTGATATCTTCATAAATATTTTCAGTAAAGACTTCTAATATTAGAGAATCAGTATCCATGTATAAAAGAGAAATATTATTCCGATATTTAGGTTTAAGAAAATCGTAAAAAAATTCATACATGACAGTTTTTGCTAACTCTAAAATGCAAAAACCTACATAAACCGGTTTATCATACGTTACAAACACTTTATTCATTTCAATTGCTATCAAGTTTTCCGAAAAGATTGCAAAATTTTTAAAATTTGGTTTGGCAAGCCAGGTTTCTGCACCAAATTTACGAGTTTCTTTTGACCAATGAGTTGCAATTTTAATGTTAATATATTTATCAACATTCTCCATAGTTTTACCAAACACGCTGTTATTGTATAATTTTCGCAGATCTTTTTCAGATTTGGTTTTAGCTTCCGCGCGGTATTTTGAATTTAGGTCGATATATTTTTCAAGCCAAGGAGATTGTTTAAAAGTTAATATTCTATGAATTTTTTTTAATATTAATCCATGTTTTAAGCATTGCTGTAAAGTGATGTAATGTATGATATAATTTGATTTATTATTTAAATTTGGTATTAATTTGGGTAATTTTCCATTTGGCGGTACAATATTTTCTGGACAAAAAGGTAAATCGTTATGGTAATCATGTAATTCTTTGGGATAATCTAAATCTACTTCAAGTACATACCCGTCTTCTGAAGTAGGGGATATTTCAAAAATTTTAAAAGTAGTTATTTCATTTTTATTCAACCATCTAAATTTACCAGTGGGTAAATATTGTTTCATTGCCCATCCGTATAAATTAGTAGCATCCAAATATAAAATATAAGATAAGGGATCTTTTGAATTATAATTATCTATCAAGGGGTTGTTTGCTTTACAAATTCGCTTAACACACGTACTAACACCACCTCGAATACCTTTTTTAAAAAAATGAATCATATCTATATCCGTTAAAAGTTCTAGTTCAACCTGTGTATATTTTAACATCGCGTCCCAACTAAGCGATGGTATAGTGAGATATTGCGCAGGATCTAAACCATACGCGTTTAAAGAAGCTTCTCGAAAGTTTTCAAAAATATCGCAAAGTAATAAAACATCTGATTTTAAATAAATATCTGAATAATCACCCAACGTTTTACACTCAAAAGTTGACCACACTAATTGCGCGCGCTTATATGACTCATCTGAAATCTCTTCATTTTTTATTTTATCGAAGAAATCTTCTTTATTGGGTAATTGTTGTAAATCTAGTTTATCCCAATCGTCTACAAATGAATACGGAAACACACCTTTTTGTCTAATTAAGCAAAATTGTTCGTCAAGTGGAAAATATTTATTGATTTCATTACATTGATATGCTTCTAAAGTATCAGCTAAAGTCTCTAAAGAAGATGATAATAATCGATACGAATCTATAAAACGTAATTTGAACTTTTTTTTTACAATTTGTCCGTTTTTATTTGTGTATTCGCCAACATCAAGGATTTTAGTTAGTGCAATATACTTTTCTTTAGTTTTTCCAATAACTTCAATATTTTCGCGATGAAGAGCTAACTGCTTTACAAATAAGTGCATGTCGTAATTTGTTAAATTATGGAAAAAAATTGGAAAAAAATTTGGAACTTTAAAATTTAAATTACATGCGTTATGGCTGGAGCCACGGAAAAAGCCGGTCGTATGCGAATGATCTCGAACTTTAACATCGGTTTCAGTAAATTCTTTTTCACAAATGTGGCAAGATTTATCAAAATAAAATTTAGCTTCCTCTTCAGGTGAAAGAGGTCTCATTGGTTTTATAGGCTCTAAATATTTATGATACAATTCTATTGCATCAGTTTCTAAAGATGTTAAGAATTCTTGCACACAATTTATACCTCTAAATGTTTTAAAAAAAGATAAGTCATCGTTAAAAGCACATTTTATATAGTATGCGCATGAGTAAGGTTCGTGCAAATGTGTTTTTACATGAAAACTTTCTGTATTTGATTTAGAATTTGGTTGACAAGTAGCTAAAGGCATAAGTAAACACTCAAAATCAGCATATGCAACAAATGGAACTTTATATTTTTTTTGAAAATTTTCAAATTGCAAAATATTTGATGGGATTAATTTACCGAATTTAGTTTTTCTCATCTCTGTGCTAGGAATTTTTACAGCTACTGTAGTACAATCGTTTTCACAATGTCGTTCCAATATATCTTTAGTAGTAAAATATTGCAAACAACCATCACAAAAATGTTTTTTTCCGTTATGATTTGAAACTTGACTGGATACTAATTTCGATAAATCTTTAATAACACAATAATGCTGGTTGTCAGATTCATCATCATCAATCAATAATAAATTAATATGAACATTTTGTTTGAATTTTGAAAAATATAGCGGGCCAACTATTTCATATCGTTTTTTGTTATTATGAAAAACAAGTTCTAAACCGTAAACATTAATCGAAATATTATTATTTTTTTCAAAAATTGCAATACTTTCTAATTTAACTGGAAAAACTATATCAGAAAAATTACACACTTGCGTAAAATGAGGGTATGACATTGGACTGTTTTCGGGACCATTTGGCTTGATTAGTGCTGCCACAATACTCCAACCAAAACACTTGTTGTCATTATTTTGAACATTTATAATGGCTTGTTTTCTACTGATGCATTCTGGTAGTTTTATGTATGACGATGCTCGAAGAGGACTATACTTATTTATATTTATTTCTAAATATAAAATATGTTTTAAAGCCCATCCTAAAATATGAAATCTGTAATAAGTGTTTTAAAAAATATGAAAATATTCTTACCAGAGTCTTTTTCTGCAAATATTTCCATTTTATGCTGAATATCTTCTTTAAATGTCAACAAAATCTCATCTAAAGATGAACCATGTGTGATTATTTTGTTAGCTACTTGAAACGATTTGATGTCCGTCAAGTTTTTAGCTTCAATAGTGTATAACCCATGTAATTCCACATTAACTTTAAGAGTAATCATTTTGTTTAATTCTTTTTGAAGTAAGTCGAAGATTTTTTCTTTTTCATTTTCAAAAAACTCCGAAATATTCACATACTCTTCTTCGGGAATCAAACGATAGGTCGCAATTCGTTTTTCGAATGCTGTAGCAACAGTAAAAATATTTGCAGCCAAGGGTGTAACATAGTTATTTTTATGGTGTCGACTTGATTGATTAGCATGGGGGCATTATGATATCGAACGTCAAAAAAATTTTGACATGTTGTTTGAACTTTTTTTGAAAAATATCTAATATTGTGAATAAATGAGTATTTTTATAGTATAGTATATAATGTTAGAGATTTTATCTAGAATATTTAGTTAGTGTACTTTCAAATATGTAATACTTATAACAATAATCAAAGCTATTGTATGATAGAGAATATATATTTTCTATAATGAAATGTGAATTTAATAAAAAACTATAAAAAAACGATAAAGTGTTTTAATTATTAGAACTTTTTTCACACATTGTTTTATCTCTACTTGCTTCCTGAAACCTTTTTCCTAAAGAAAATTTTAGAGGGATGCTGGTGGGGGCTGTCCGCTAATACCTGCTGGTGGGTGCTGTCCGCTAATACCTGCTGGTGGGTGCTGTCCGCTAATACCTGGGGGCCTGCTGGTGGGTGCTGTCCGCTAATACCTGCTGGTGGGGCCTGCTAATTACAGATTCGCGACTTGTGTGACGTAACAAGACTTGGTTAGATCTTATCTTTAGGAAAACACATTGATACCATTCCTAATTTTAAATCTAATTCTATACTAAAATATTAAGCGATAGTGGCGGCGCCAAAACTTAGCATGTTTTCACAGCTGGTGACGACGTCACAACTAAGCAGCTCTATACTTTTGGTTTTGACAGTTTTTTAGAAGATTAATATAGGTGCGCTAGTTTGTCTAGATTAGCGCTTATTAAATATGTCTATAAACCATTTTTGTGATTTTTATTGACAATTATTACAGCTCGTGACGTCACAACTAAGCAGACATATTGCTAGTGACGTCACAACTAAGCAGCTCTATAGTTTTGGTGATAACCGATAGTGGCCTACTTTACCGACAAAGTGGCGCCATCTAGTAAACTTAGCAAGGATCAGAACCGATTGCTCCCTACCTTACCGACAAAGTGGTGCCATCTGGTAACTAAAGGATCAACCGCGATAGTGGCGCCATCTGGTAACTAAAGGATCAACCGCGATAGTGGCGCCATCTGGTAGACTTAGCATGGATCAGAACCGATAGCTCCCTACCGCGATAGTGGCGCCATCTGGTAGACTTAGCATGAATCAGAACCGATAGCTCCCTACCTTACCGACATAAGTCACGTCAGCGAAGAGTGGCGTGATGTCCACGTGATAGTGGCGTGGGGTCCACGTGATGTCCACGTGATCGTGGCGTGGGGTCCAAAGTTCAAGGTCATATGACGTAAAAGTGGTGGGGGGAGCAACTGCTCTCTCATTCCCTATCTACTGACGTCTTAAAATTTAATTTTCCCAAAGTAAAAAAAAAATGATTTTTTAAAGAAAAAAATCTACAAGTGAGTTTTTGAAAAAAAAAAATTATCGATTTTTTTTATGTATTTTAAAACTTTATTATTATTAATACTGATATTTAATGCAAAAAACTTTTTAAAAAAATTCTTAAATTAGTTATAAGCAATTAAAAATTGATAAAATTTAAATATAAATCACGTGACTATAAACGCGCTATGATTGGTCACCATGGTTGTTACGTCATAATGTTGTAGCTATTCAATAACAGTACAGCGTTGACGGCTATTACACGTGACTAGACAATAATTATGAAAATTTATTGCTATAAAACGAGTTGTTAGTTGGTTCCGATTAGCTATGTGTGATAAAGGATTTATTAAAGCAAAGTCTGATAATATTCCTGATGTTGACATATTTATGATAACCAATTTTTTAAAAAATGATGTTCGGTTTAATTCTGCTGAAGTTCGAGGTGCCAAGACATCAAGGTAATTCTGTTAAAAAATAATATAATAAATGAAAATATTCAAGTATTTATTCTTCATCAGATTAAATATAATTATTTATTTCATAAATTGTAGGGCATCGCGTGAGAGTATAATAAATATAATTTTTCATGTCATCTTTCAGCTGGAAGAAAAAACAGAAATCATAAGAATTATTTAAATGTTATTGTAACAACAGAAAAACCATTTACGGTGTTAAGAAATACTTACATCGAAATGATCTTCACAACAAAAAAAATTCGATTTTTTTTGGGATTATCACGGTGCACTGCTTGAAACCATTTGTTTCGACGTTTGTCATCTTGGGGAACATTTAAAAACATTTTGTCAGAAGTTATTTTTGTAGTATTCGTACATAATGGTACAAAACAAGAGCGATAACTTTTGAGGTTCGACATTTTTAGTATAAATTTGAATATTTAACAATGACAACAAATTTAAATAGATCAAAACACTGTACTTTATTATTTCTATATCAATTTTAACGAGTGAAAACCAACATTATGACGTCACACGCGCTCGGGTTTGTTCGAGAGCTGTCGGCGTGTCTTCGGTACTAGATTCAAAAATTATTTTTATTTTCAAATAACTTTTGAATTATTGCAAAAAAAAAATTAAAAAAAATGGTTTTACTATAAAACTTATATATGATCTTTCCATTTATCACAAAAAAAATATTTTTTCAAAAACCCAATTATAGAAATGGTTTAAAAATAAATAATAAATGATTAGTGAATTAAGAAAAAGAAAAAGTTTAGAAGGGTTGGCGAGGATTGTTGAAACGTTTTTTAGCAATTTTTAGATATAAAAAAACAATTGATTTAAAACTATTTAGAAACTTTTCAATTTTAATTTAACATGTAACGCAACATAAATTTTGGATTTAAATTTATAATAAATAAAATCGTAAACAAAATTCTATTTTAAATTTTGTATTTTAAATATACATTAGTTTATTTAAAAAAAAATTAAAATTAAAAACATATAATAGACAGTAAATAAATAAATAAACCAGTCTAGCCACCAAACTGTAGGCTATTGTCTAAAAGCTTTTAAACTATGAAGGTAGCTGCTGATATAAACTCATTGTAAATCAAATTAAATAAATGTGGCAACTTGTTCAAGGGCGGTAACTGAAAAGGCAAAAAATATTCAATGCGGAACCACGTTTAAAGTATTTGGCAATAAACCTGAGAGATTTTTAGTCTTAATAGTTAGAAAATTGAATATTCTTAGCTGAATATTTGAATAAAATTTTATAATCTTATAACCAAATTTTATAAACTTTTCTTTTGGGGTAAGCAATAAAGAAACTAATAAATATAGTTTTAACATATGAAGCAAACTCATTTGTCTTTAATTAGAAAAAACTAAGTGTAGTTTTGAAATAAGCAACAGAATGCAATCAAGGAAATAAACATGATAGTTATGGTTTCTCACAGAATTCAATGTTTCTATCTGGTGCGTTGTAATGGTTTTGATAAGTAGCCCAATTAAATAGTTCAAATAATTATTTTATCCATCAGTTAATAACATTAATTAAAATTTTAAATAGCCTAAGAGGCAAGAAAACTAAATCTTTAATCATCATGTTATATTAAAATTTTGCAACTTAATATTATGCAATTAAAATAAAATATATGCTTTCAATCTCATCAAAGTTACTTAAAATACAAATTGAAATATTACAATATTACTAATTGATCTGATATGATGGTTTTCTTATTATGTTGTTTCGTCTATTTACCAATAATGATTTAGATCTTATATCGTCAGTTGATGTAGTTTTTTCAGTAACCAATAATTCAGAGATCAAAATACTCATAGTTAAATTTCTAAAATAAACGTAATTTATCTATTTGACATCATTATTGTAAACAAATGTTAAATATAAGTCAATCTAAATAATGCTCTAGAGAACTAAAGAACCTGCTTGATTAGCGTATAGCTCAATTACTTTAAGTTTAACTCAAAGCACATAATAATTAATAATTCAATTAATAAGTAGCATCTCATGCTGATATTTATTGTAGATAAATTATCATATCAATCAGATCACTTTAAACTGCAGACAATATTTTATAAATTTAATATTGATTAATAATTCAGATTGCATTAATTGAATGAGATTATAGACTAGAATTGATACAAACATTGTTCTTATTAATCAGCCTAAATTCCAAATATTAAAAATATTTTATTTAAATTACTAATTAAAGAACTAATTAGTAAGTATCTTGATAATTTAATAATTAGATTATTAACGTTAATAAATGTTTTATAAATAGTATATTGTTATACGAGTTGTACAAGACATGTGTTTGTGGCACGCATGGGTTTGAAGCACGAGTTGCAGAGCAACTTCAGGGTAAAGAAAACTTCAAAAAGATTAAGGAACTTTGTCTAAAAAATCAAACTTTGATCAAATGTTTTTATTATAAAAACCGATGTGTAGTTATATTTATTCAACTTCTTAGAAAACAATTTACAAAAGCAGCAATAGCTAATTTGAAATTTCCGGACGTCTCTGTCGATCTCTTCGGAACACCTTACATAAAGGGTATAATTATTATAAAACATCCCTAAAAGAAAACAACAACTCTTGTCAGAAATAATTAAACTTTTAATAAGACGTAAAACATATATTTACGTTTGACAGCAAATAATATATGTTCCTTTATTTTTACTCTTTTCTAGATTTAAAAAATCTATTCTCACTTCAAACCTTAGTTGGAGTCGAATTTATTTCCAAGTGAGTAATCGGCATTCTATTTCTGAAATAACTTTTTTTAAATATTTTTGTAGTTGAACTGTTTAATAAGCGGGTTAGACATAATTGAGCCAATTAACTAACAATGTAACAATTGAATTTAGCGAAAACCGACTTCAATATGATCAGATACTTATTTTTTTTTTATTTAATAGACTCAAATTGCTTATAAACTAATATTTAATCATATTGAATGCAATTTTATAAATCTCAATTTCTTACTTATAATTAATAATTATAAAACAAGTTTAATTTAAAACATTACAAACAAACAATTTTAACAACAAACAAATTTGAAATATATTAACATATATTTTAAAAAAAACATTAGGAAAAAAAACTTAAAAATTACTAGTCAGATCAGAGAAAAAAGTTCTAAGGTAAAACAGAAAAATGAACAACTGTAGTTATATAGTAGACCAAAGTGTTTTACGTTCCAAAATGTAACAACAATTTTCTGCGGTTAGACAATGCAAATCAGCGTCATTTTTCTTGATCCTAGTGAGAAAAAACAAAATATAAACAGGGTGGCGCTAAGTTGCCGGTGAGAATCACACTCTTGTTGAATTCACCTCTGACGCACAGTTAATTAAGGAAAGCTTGCAACTTTGAAAGTTTTTATAAGTTCGCAACCTTAGCGCAAAAGTTATATCAATTAAATACTTGAAAAAAAATTAATTTAACCCTAATTTTTGCAAAAGTTTATTTTAATGGGAACTAGATTAATTTTATTTTTAAGTTATGACGCATCTAATTAAGGAAAAATCTATTTAAAACACTTTAGAAAAATGTTATAAGCATCTAGTTTCTTAAAAAAACAATACCTATATAAATTGTTTTCATTTACTTTTAGGGTGCTATGAATCGGGTTGATATATGAATGAATATTCAGAGTTATATATTAAAGAAGCAGCGATGCGTTTCCGTGAGGTCAACAGACGACTTCCGGTGCTCTAGTCTGCTCAGTCCGCACGCGCTCTCTTCCGGTCATCACTGTACTCTTCCTTTAAGATGCCAAAAAACCCAAAAACAACTACTTAATTAAAACAAAATTTAAATGTTCCATTAACTAATTGGATATGCGAATAAATAATATTTGTATAAATAAAACATTAAATGAGCACACTTCTTAATTTCTGCATCGAGCATTAAGCTTGTTAAGGTTTTCAACAAATTAACTGTTACTAATTGAAATTTTGACAATTAAAGATAATATGATGCTTTAAAAAGCAATTGCGTTTTTACATGAAAACGGCGGAAACAGCCGCAATTGCTAAACTATAAAATTAATGCACTGCTATGTTCTCAAAGATAATGATGGGTACTCGATACATTTGGGTATTTTGTGGAAGTGTGAGTATAATAAGCCGCAGGTAAAATCTTGAAGCAAAATAAACAACTTTTATCAACAAAATTTTATAAAAAGAAGGAATCATAACAATGTGCGTTATTGTTGTCTGATAGATTTTTACTCATCGGCAAAGCCAAGCAGCAAAACCAGACAAGCATAAACTTAAAACTGTGATTTATATATTAAAATTAATCAATATACAATAACTTTTAATGTAAATTATTAACATATAATTAAAAAAATGTAATTGAGCAAATAAAAAATAAAAAAAAAAACAATTTTTGTATGATTATTTGATTAATTAAGAGGTTTTAAACAAATACGTTTTGATTTGTTGATGAGTAAAAATCAGTCACAGATTAAATTTTTACACAATTATAACAGTTCAGGAATCACATATGAAAGTCAATCTCTATTAATCAATTAAAATCTTAAAAGCACATGAGAATCCTATAAGTAAATATAGTAAATATCTGATTTTAAAAAATTTAGAATGTTGTTGGTAAATTAGACTTTTAATAAATGAGTTAGAATTACACAAATAAACTGAAATTTTATAATCAAGTTGGAATTTCTTAAATAAAACGGTATTCACTTAATGATTTTGAATTGTTGAAACAATACAAAAATATAATAATAAACTTAGATGTAAAAACTCACTGCATCGGTTGCAACAGCGAAAAAATATGTGAAATTAATCTCAGTTAATTCACAGAACTAAATAGTCGACCAGTTTTTTTAAAAAGCAGAATAAATATCAAAATAAGCAAAAATCACTTTAAAAAGCTGTAAATAATAAATATGTAATTAAATATGTAAATAATGCCGTGCCGCTAATTACGCTAGTGTGTGTGTGTGGTACGCATATGCACAATTACATTTGAATATAATATAAAGAAATAATGTGTTTTACGATATAACTTATAAAATATACAAGCCTCAGATTGCAGATATGCAATAGTATATTACACTACAAAGGCAGAAAAATGAGATTCCTGCACTGCGCGCCATAAAGGCGCGCTATAATCATTTACATCATGGCGCGCAGTTCAGAGCTCTCAAATTTCTGCCCGTGTAGTGTATACTAGTTTTCTTGCTACTCCAGTCGAACGTACGTGGTTACGGCTGCGGCTGCGTGCATGAAAGATACACTTTCTGCCGTGGAATCGCAGCCAAAACCACGTACTTTCGACTGGAGTAGCAAAAAAAATACTATAGTATTTACTACATATTACTTATCTAATAGTGGAAATAAGCACTTACAGTGAGAAAATTACTTTTTCTTTTCTCATCTGCAACCCTTTCCATTGTTTGGCAAAAACAGTTAATTATTTTTATTTTGACGCTTAATATGTAAACATGACGTCTAACTAGTGAACTCAAGAATTTACTAATAGTGAATCTGCTAAATGGTAAAATTTGAAAAAAAACATTTTACAGAATATTTTGTCTGCTTGAACATCTTAATCAAACTGTTAACAGCAATTTTGTCAAATAATATTTTGGTGTAATTCCTCGTTTGTGCATAATTACATTTGTTTGCGTGTAGCTTTGCACCTTAAGTAAATTTTATTTCTGTTATTTTTTTGCAATTTTTTTTTAGGCAACTAGCTGGAATAAATAATAGCTTAAATAAAATTTTAATTTTATACAAGCAACCTCTGCAAATGCTGATAGTATTAAATAATTTTTTCCGGAAATCGTCTTGGAAACAACATTTTCCTGCTTATTTACGCGCAGGAAAATTGAGTTTTCCGGACTAGTACTGTAAAAACTTTACAAGACGCAAAATAAAAAAGATACTCTAGTAACTATAGTCGCCAACAAAATTGACAAACTTGATTTTTGTGGAATTTGTAAAAAAAATTCAACAATTTGTAAATTTTGTCTTTTTTTACGATTTCCGGAAAAATTTAAAACAAAACACGTCAGTAAAATTTCTTACTTGACTCGGAGCTTTAAAATACTCGGCACAAAGTGTCTCGTATGTTAATTTAGCTTCTCTTCAGTAATGTGAAGTTTTCCTGACTTTTATGTAAATAACTATTTTACTCGTAAACTATTATTCTGACCTTATACTTTGTTGAAAAATATTGCTTTTTTTGTGATAAAAACAAAACTATATTTTTCTATACTTTATTTCCTCCATTCATAAAATTAGATATTAATAAAAAAAGTACATAATTATTACACCAAGAATTAATCTTCATTACACTGCTTTATAAGATTAATAAAATTTATAGCAATTAATTGCTCAACAACTAAACTTCCTGCCGATGATTGATAAAACCAACAAGTAATAAATAGTACTCCAGGAAGCCAATTTAAACTACAAAAACCAGCGGGAAATTTAAAAATTCACCTACTTGCTTGTTACATTTAACATTCATCTAATACTTGTTATATTTTTCATACATTTCAAAAACTATCTAATTGATTTCTATCAAGATATAACAATAACTATAACCGTTTTTATGTTTTTTTATAAAAATTAAACAAAACATTGAAATTATTTTATTCTACTGGTAGAACAATTTATTTTAAGGAGCTATTTATAACGATTATTTCAGATTAGATTTTCTCAGGTCAAATCAGGTTTTTTTTTTCAGTATTTTTTTGTTTCTGTAATAGAGAATAATAGTTAAATCGTGTGAAATTGTTCTTTGCAGAGTTTATTTAGATCGTTCGTGAGTAGACCCAAATTGCCGGTTTAATGAAATACGTAATACCAAGCTGCTTTTGTCGAAGACAAGTTTTTTGTCCAGTTGGTTTTGTTTTTGTGATAGTTCAAGCTTTTGTTCATCTTTTCAATAAATGATTAATCTTCAAAATAATGTAAACTGTACCACAAAGAAGCTGATTTTATTACCAAATTGATTTGAATCGCAAATAATTTTCTGTAGCAAGGTTATAGGCTATTGAGAAGCCAATATAACTTTTGTTTATATAATCTAAATACTAAATAGATTCTAATAGATTATAGGCCTTGGTTGCATAAACGTCAATTAAAAATTTGTCAAAAAATTTTAGGCCAAAAAATAAACAATTAATGATTTGATGACAATCAAAGTTTGATTGACGTTTGTGCAACCGGGTCTAGAAATTTTAAAAACTATTCTATTTTTAATCTGAATCTAATTTTACTGCAAATGAAAATGCAAATCTTTTTAAAAAGTTCTGTCAATTGTCAATAATTCGAAAAACGAATAGTACAAGTGGTAATTGAAAACTGTATAAAATTTCTGATTTTCTTTTTCACAATAAAAACAAACCAAAAACAATTTTTGGCAGTTTAAACAAAATACCAACTTTTTGCTTTACGTTCATTTTAATAAAAACTGTGCTAAGAACACGAAACTTATACTAACGTGTAAGCTTCGTGTTGTCAAATTTCCAACAAAATTAGGTTCGTTTATTTAGAATCCAAGAAACTACAATGATTTAAGCACAGTTTCAATAAACTATCTGCCAAAAAATTGTCGTTTTCGAGTTTTCTAATTATTTGTGTTTTTGTTAGACAGTTTTTAATACTTGTTCTGCTGTTCTAAATGTAAGCCTTAGATGCTACAATAGTATACGACCTACGGCCAGAAAGTTGGATGCCCTGGCGTATGTGATATGATGACCTCGGCATCACATACGCCAGGAAATCCAACTTTCTGGCCTAAGAACGTAATATACTATTTCTCAAAACATTAATCTATATGACATAAAATGAAATTTGTGATTTGTCACAAAATGCATTTTTCTAATCTACAAAAAAAAATTATGTTGTTAGCATTTAGCAAAAGATTTAATTGTCTTTCTATAGTGTACTCTTTGCTACTTTGACGTTCTTCAATTTGTCTTTTAAAATTTTTCATTATTATTAATTTTGTTTTCAATTTCTTGATTCGGTCGGTAAATTTTTTTTATCAAAAAACTAACACCGTTCTGCCTTTGTGTTTTTTATTTGTAATGCAGTCAGTATATACTTTTCGTAGCTTTTTTGATTAATTTAATTGATTGCTGTTTCTAGCTCAATGAGTTGTTTCTCTGAGGATCTTAGTGATCGTGTTTTAAGCGGTGCTTATTTTTTTTTTTTTTGGTTTATTTATACCTAGTGTTAGTATAAAGAAGAATTTCTTCCATTTTGGAAGAAAATTCGGCTTGAAAAAAGAAATAATTTTTCTATTAAATGTATTTTCGTTTTTTTGATTTGTTGTTTTTTTTTTGATTTTCGGGAATTTGTTGCTACTGTTTTTTGTTTGTAGAAGCGTTAGTAAAAGAGTTAGATTTTATTACGTCAAATGCGTTAGTTTTATTGGCATTTGAAGAAACAGTGTTTTTTTAGTTTAAAAGTCTAAAGAATGCGGTAAATTAAAAAAAAATTGTTTTTTTTTTTGGTTTTTTATTTTTCTTTATTACAATCTTATCATATTTCAAAATCTTTAATTTTTTTTAGTTTTTATTATTAGCGCTTTGTCTTTATTGCCTTTTTTTGATTAGTACTTTTTTTAAATAGTGTTTTGTGACATAAATTTTCTTGAGATCACTTGAATTTCTTAGTATTATATTTTGTTTTTTCTTTTACAAAAAAACAAAATACTGGCCTTAGTTTGTTACCTTCTATACTAATCCCTTGTTTCCTTTTCCCTAATCGGTATCAATTGTTTACTGCATTTCTTCGATATCAATGTTTATGTTGTTATTAAAAACTTTTATTATTATAACCATCAGCTCTAATGTTGTTTTTCATTTACGTTATATGTAATTATGTTATTATTCCTTTGTGCTGTATTTAAATATTCTATCTTTTTCTCTTAAGTTTCTATGTTTAACGTTAAGCTTAACTCAAATCCGTCAAGGTCTACTTTTTGTTGTTGCTTGTTATTATTTTTGATTGTATGGTATTTAGAAGTATTTTACTTTCAGTTTTCAGCGCGACTTGAGTGACGTTGATTTTTACATTTTAAAGATCGAAACCGAAATCTAAAATCTGCTATTGGTATGTAGATACTTCACGCCAGCGTAAAGCGCAAGTTTATTATCAAAAGCTAAATTTGAGTTTTGGCTTAAGTTTGGACAACTATAAGCACGTTACTGCTAGGTTATTTATCCTTACGCTAATTGTAGCTTTCTATTAAATAAACAAACCTGCGGTTCTTGAAATGCTGCTCAACTATAAATATAACCAAGACTTAATGTTCAAAGATATATTTTCTTAGTTATATCTTTGGTTCAAGGTGTTGCACTTATAAGTATGGTCAAAGCAAGATTATTATCTTTAAACCAGTTCTTATTAGCAATTTTATAACTTAGTCCAATTTCTCAGTCGTGCTCTAAGATTGAGCAACGAAAAATATGACAAAGCTTAGTTATTTATTCTTAGACTAATTTAAGAAACAGACAATTCAAAGTTTAGTTTGGATCATATTTTTGGTTGACATTAAACATACTTTTTTAGATTTTTTAATTTTGCTTCAAGATTGATAAATTATTAGAATGGTTAAAGTTAAGTTGTTTGTCTATCTTTAAACCTGTCGAAGTTGATTGAATGAAAGTAGCTCAAACTTTTTGTCTTGGTCCAAAGTTGGCCACTTTGGCTAGCCAAGGCTAGCTTAACTATCCAAATCTTGATTTAGCATTAAATGACCAAAAATTTCGCAGCATTGGTTCAAAATAGAGCGATTATAAGAATAGCCAAACCTAAGTTTGACAGTTTTAGTGGGCTAAAGTCGGTGAATCGGAAAAAATGTTCAAGATTTAGTATCTAGCTATAAACTAACAAAGAGCTGCAATAAAGCAGTTTCTTTAGGTTGGTCTAAGCCTTAAAGTAAAACTAGCAGTGACAAGTCAGGTAGTCTAACACACAAGGTTCTAATCTAATCTCAATTTTTAGACTTGATAAAGTTTCAAAAATAAATGTAAAATTTCTAGAAAACTATTACTTAGTATCCCAGTCCGACTAAACAAATAGCCTAAGATGTTTTTAATTTTATGAATAATTTATTTATTTTTGTAGTTTCAACAGTAAAAAATGTAATAGTTTTATAAATTTATTGTTTTTCTTAAGGGTAGAATAAGATAGGATTAGGTGACTGATATACGTAATTATGTAGGTCCAGTTTGAAGAAACATTTGTTGCTATTTACTTTTACACAGAAAACTAAAAACATCTGACAAATGGTGACATTTGCATGCTATGGTCTGCACAAGTACGATAAGTATTCAATTATTTTAAGTAATTACCACTTTTAATTGACTTACTCGCGTTACTCAACTTTAATCCAAAAATATGGTGATAATTTGTATTTTGTAATAGTACTTGGCAATTAGTTAAGTGCATGATGGTATTAATTTAAGTTTTTAGCGTCGGGGTTGATTTAGATCTGTTCTGACCTAAGACCTTGGCGTATTTTTCGATACCTATACAAAGCACATTCTCAATTCTCATCTTAGGCATGGCATTGCAATATACATCCATAATCCATTTATCGATTCACACGGTCAAAAACCCATCCCGAACGACTAATTTATCTGATCAAACACCACGCAGAGAAACATACCACCATGATATTACAGTTTTATCATTGGGCTCGAAGCGATTAGACCTGTCTGAATACAGAATCTATATACACTGTAATCATATAGTGGCACATTTTTACCACAGATATCTCTATATGTAGCTGTCAATTTGTATGTTATCGAACAATTACAAGTGTGATGGCTAGCTGGAATTGTTAAATAGTTGTTAACTTGAAGATGGGCGATAGGAAGGTCGGCAAACTAACAACTACACTTATAACACTTTTGTCGTTTCATTTTAATCATCTTGTTAAATGGTATTGTGTTTTAATTAGATTGCTTGTCTAATTCCAATTAGATAAGAATAACACTGATAGACAGAATCTATCAGTTATCAGGTATTACCAGTTTTCAAACTCTAGACTATTAAACATAATCGAGATCTGTCACTATCCAACTTATTGTAAAGATAAAATCAAACTCGTATTGAAGCCTAAAGAAAAATGTGGTTTTATAGCAAATAATAAGTAGTATAAAAACACACATTTGTTTCATGCCATTATTTTATCCTCATGAATAATAATAATTTATTTATTTTTCAAGACACAAGTAAACAAATTGATTTAAAATTACACTTGAGGTGTAATAAGACGAGAGACGATATCAAATATTAAAATAATGAGGGTTTGGTGGCAGTAATTGTTTTGCCGGCGACCTATATGATTCTGGTGAAAACGATTTTCTCCTACGCTCTCCACAAGCTAAGGCAAGAAAAGTCTTAGCTTTTTTTGTGAAGAAAATAGAGAAAAATTATTCTCTCTCTAAAAACTCGAAAAGACAGTTACATATTTATTTGTTAATTTTTGTATAATTAACTATACTGATATTATTTCCAATTAGTCTTATGTTTGTTATGCTGATTTCTTAGATTTGTTCTATGTCGAATCAAATCTTAACAATTTAACAGCAGAGAAAAATAATTATAAGCACCACCAAAACGTATGCAATGTTAAATAAACAACACACAACAAGTGACTTTGGTAGACCGGTTGGCTAAGCGATAGTACGTTGGAGACCAGTCTATGAGGTGTAGGTTCGATTCTCACCCCACTAAGGCAAAAACATTTTTTTCTACAGAGAGAATTGCTTTTCTCTGGCTCATGGGTGTGTGCAAATATATAAATGTCTTTATAAGTAGGAGTACAATATAACTTTGATAAAAAAGAGTTGCAGTACCCAAAGTATTCTACGAAACAACAAACAAATTATACTATCAATTTTTGAATAGGTTTGTTTTTATCAACAACAAAATGACTTGTTTAATTGTGACTACAATAGATGAACTTCCCAAAGCAATCTGTCAAAAAACTCAAAATAATATTACTGAAATGGCTATTTGTACTATATTCTTTCCTCATAGCCTCATAGACTAGTTTGCCTTACCAGATGCTCGTGAATTTTACGCGACTTAAATTGCCCTTTGGTAACAACCTCCCCTTTACTATTAACAAAATTATGTTGCTTCTTTTTCTCTTAGAAGACTCTTTTTCTCTCTACATTTTAAAACGTTGATCTGAAGTTTTCACGCCCTCTTATTTAAGCGCTTTTGCATTTTCACATCGTAACAGTTTCTCATAATTTGTAATTTAAAAACAGTTGACTTTTTTGCATTTGATAATATTAACAAACCGTTCACAAAACCAAATGTTAACAATAGATAACTTTGATTCGAATGTTGAAATGTTTTAATACATTTTTGTGATTGATGTGGCAGAAAAGTTTTTATTTTGTTTTTCTTTCAAATAAAGTGCAAAAACTGATAAAAAACTTTGGAAAGGTGTATTTGCATAATTGGTATACAGAATAGGAAGCTATTAACATTTTTTTCCGATTTATAACAAACCAAAACCGTACTGACTGTATTTCAATATTTTTTTCAACATTGACGCATTACAAACAACAACAAAGTATTATCATAAAAATTTGTATTTTTAAGCATCTTTTTATGTTTTTCTATAATTGGCTTAATAATTTTCCAATGAAACCATATACCTAAACAGTTCTAAACTGTTCCCCGAATTCTAAGCAAAAAAAATAATTATTTTCGAGCAAATATCTAATTTACTTTGACATGTAAATATCTAATCCTGTTTAGCTACGGTATATTATTTTTTTATATCAACGTTTTATTAGATTAATCATTGAGTGCTACGCAAAAGAGAAGTTTCTATTTCTTTGTCAATCCAGACATCTTTACAATAAGGTAAATTTGAAACATCAATCTTAAACTTCACAGATCAATCAAAGTGAATAAATTAACTTAGTAAAAAATTTCATTCAATTAAAAAAATCTCGTAGTAGCATTGGTAAGCTATAAAATTTGTAAATAAACTTACTGTAGATCTTGAGCATTTTTGTTTGTGTAATTGTAAAAATTAATTTTTTTTTTGTAAGCAATATAACCATAAATATTTGAAACAAATATGTATCAATGTTTAAAAATTTATTATATAGATAAAATTTAGTAGTTTCTGGGCTAGTTTAAATATAATCATGACATCATGGCTATCTGCAAAAATTGTTTAATATTTAATTATGAGCTTTGATATTATTTTTCATCATTCTTAGAGTTAACAGTAGTGAGATTTTTATGTTGCTATAATAATATAAGTAATATCACAGAAAAGTAAACTGCGTTGAAAATAAGATTTAATTTATTTTCAAAAAAACAAACTAGAAAGCGTTAACGTTTTTTCTGATTTGTAAACCACTAACATTTTGAATATAACAAATTAAGGCTATCTTGGTCAAACTATTGATGCAACTTTTTCTGTGACATCAATCCCTTCAAATAATTTTTTAATCGATTTTAAAGAAAAAACCCATAGTTTTTAGTTTGATTGTATTTTTTTTCGTATTATTTTAAAACTTTTTACCAGGTGAGCTAATTTTAATTTTTTTTTAATTCGAAGTTGATGTTTTTAATGTGGTTTTATATAGATATAAATAGTAGCTATTGAGTTCAAATCAAAGACCTCTTTTTTCCGTTCAAGGTTAAATTGACATTAAGATTTAAAAATCCTAAATTTGGTAAAAATAATGCTGCTGATTGAAACTTTTTTTTAAATGCGTTCTTCAATTATTTTTTAACAAATGGTGTTAAAGCTTTTTAGTTTAGAGTTAATATCTTGTGTTGTAAAACGTCTGCCTTTATATACTTTTCAGCTATAAATTTGTTAAATTTACCTTTAAAAAGCATTTGTTTCTTACTTCAAAAAAAACGGTACCAATTTTTTTTTAAATTGGTTAGAAATATAAACAATATGTAGGTACTTCAATATTTACATGAAGTACGAAAGTAAAGCTATTTTACCTAGGTGCGAATCATTTTGTTCAATTGTAATTAGTTTGTTATTAGACCTAAATAAAAAAATAAGGTTACGTTTATATAAAAATTTAGACTAGTTATTTTAAACATTTTGTATTTTTATATAGTTAATTGTTTTTTTTTGACTTACATAATATAGACTTTTGAAACAATTAACAACGCAGATAATTAATTCAAATTGAATTGATATTTGAAAGAACTTTAACTAAATAAAAGCTAGCAAAATTCTACAAGTTGAACACTTCATCTGTTCATTTTTTTTAAGTAGTTTATTACTGGTAAATTATTGAACATTAAGTTTTCCTGCGACCAGCACAGGTATACTTTGTTCGAGCTGCTATATTGCACGGTGATGTAATGCTCATAAAACTACTTGGAAAAGTTGCAGGCTATTAGACTCAAAAGCATTTTTTTACCTATTATCTGTTTTGTCGCACTAGAACGTGCAAGTATCGGCTTCTATCTTCGCTGTTGTTATGTTTGTGAGTTTATGTGTAAGCGATAACTTGTAGCTGATTTTATTGCTCCTAAGTCAACGTTTAGGTAGCAAAACACAGAAATCAATTATACTATAACAAAAGTGCTGTTAGTACGTTTTGACGTGTAATCAATTATGTCGTAGTAGTATAGGTATCACCCGCAGCATTATTTAATTTTTTTGGTTTTTTTGATTTTAACGTTTGTATATTCTATGGGCTTTATACTTTTGATTGTTATAAAGTTTGTCTAATAACCAAACCAGTGCAATTAATAAAAAAAAATTTTTTTATTGCTAATTAATCAAATTTTGGACTGAAATGTCTTCGGCAACCCAATTCCAATACAATATTGACATATTTAATTAAATATAAAATACTTTTTATCCATTAACCAGCTCGGTGGAGGTCGTTCTACAATTGTTGATAATTCAACTATTGTTGAATTATCAACAAATTTAGACAGTTAAAAAAGTATTAACATTCGACTGTAAAGTTTTGGTAATTTCCGATGAAGCGTTATTAATGCTTTGTAACCATGTTGATATTTATTGATAAAATCTGTGTTGTTTGTTATACATTTTTTGGTGTTATTGTTTAATTAAGATAAAATTGTCTCTCTACATGTTATAAGAGGTTAATTGTAATAAGATTCGTTTTCTTTTTATAATTATTATTGCTATAGTCACATTTTTAAAATGAATATTAGTCAAATTTATAATAATGTAAAGCCGTAAAACAAGAAAGGGAACGAATCCTATTCTACACTCTCGGAGCTCTTAGTATTCATTACACGGCCTGACTCAGCGTGTACTACATGGTATTACACCAAGTCCTAATAATACAACGCCGACTAGATCCCGACTAAAGTCGGCTTCACGCATTACACAACTTCTTCTACAGCTAAATGTCAATTCATTATTTAATAGTAACCGATACGTTCCATATACGTAGATAAGCAGACGACGCCGGATGAGCTTAATTATTATTTTATTCAATAAAAGAACAGATCTTAAAGATGCTGATGCGTTGAAAAAGTGAGCAAAAGATTCATCGGATTCTTTTAAAAGCTCGTTGCTGACCGACGGTTTGTGCACAGTTGGTGGACTTAATTAAATCGAATTAAAATCGAAGAAAAAGTGACTTAAATAATACCAGTGGTTGCTGATCAAACTTTTAACTACACATAATAAAAAATTTTTGACATATAGTTTTTTCATACATTTTTATCAAATTATCAACAGCTTTAGTGCAAACAAATTAAATTTAGAATGTTAACCAATTTGTAAACAGCACATTTAATATTGAAAACTTATAAAAAAGCGTAAAAAATAATGCAAAGCCAGAGACCAGGGATGGTTTGTTAATTTGGTACGTTAATTTGCTTAAAATGTCCTTCAAAACATTATATTATTGCATTTTACATTAAGTCTCTACTTTTTGTCAAAAAATACCTTACAAATAACATGAAAATCAACTTAATCAACTCTACAACTTCTATTGAAGCTCATTTTATAAAATAAGAAAAAAAAATAAGATAAATTAATTATGCTAATTTTTTTCTTTTATTTTGAGGTGATAACGTTTTATCAATCGATATATAACAAGCTGCATACAAAAAAACATATGACTCATTGTTACGTTCCGCGTAAAAGCGCAACCGCGGAACAAGCGCTAAACAACCACGATCGGCTGCGAGTATCTTAAACATTAGTAGTTGAACCAAGCAAGCACTTGTTCCATGTGTGCACAACAACTAGTTCTATCACCGGATTGATAGATATTGATGCCAAAATACCAATTCTTGTTCACAGCGACTTCAACACAAACATGAAAAATGATGACAACTTCAAGAGCACATTAGATGTTAAAAAGTTAAAAACGCTGAGAGAAACATCCACCAATTTGACTTTACTTGTAATTAATCTGTATAACTTAAGTAAAAAAAATTAAATGGACGACTGCAAATGAATGTTAATTTATTGAAAAAAGTTGTAATGTTTAATCAACTCTTTCTTTGTATTATACAAAATGTTATTTTTTACCAATGTTTTCTTATGACGTTATCACGTAAAATTATCGTCCGTAAACTGAATTTACAGACAACCATTTATTTTTAATTTTGAATTTTGATATCAATTTTTTTAAAAGAATGTATTTATTGTAAATGGACATATGGCTTTATAAACAACACTTTTATAATAGTTAAATTACAGCTTCAAATCTGTTTGGTCTCTAACAAGTATTTATGCTACTAGTGTGTGAAGTACGGTTTTTATGCACTTTTTGCGATTAAAACATTCTCTTTTGGCGTGTGCTTTAGCCTTCGTAATTTATGCATCCAAAACTTTTAGCAAAAATTGATTTGATCAGTTTTTTAAAATTTACATTATTTAAATTTTTAAATGTGTACTATTATTTATAACTTCTCTAAGATAATTGAATATGTATTATCTAAAATTTTAATTAAAATTGGTTGAAAATCGTATGTTAATTAAAAAGAAAAATTTGCGTTATAAAAGTGTTTTAAGTTTGCATATCTATGTATATTTTAATCTGAATATCTGTGTGATTGTATTTTTGCATATCTGTGCATCTATCTGTCGGTCTGTAGCCACAAAACGGTTCAACCAATTTTGTTTTAATTTTTTTAATTTATAAGTTAAAGTACATAATTGAATATGTTTTCATTAAAAAAAATTTGCTTAAACAGTTAGAAATTTTCTTTTTTTTTCTACTTGCTGAATGTGAGCAAATTTTAAAGGTTTCATGTAGTCAAAATTTAATATTACATGTTTTCTATAATATTATTCTTATCAACGTAAGAAAATAATATTTTCACCTGGTATATACAGCCTGCTCAACAATTACGGTTTGAGTTGATAACACTTTTTAGAGACTTTTTGTATTTGCCCAGTTGCAACAATGTAACTGAATACGCTTGTTTGACAAATATTTGACATAACACTATCATAAAAAAATTGTAGGCCACAGCAACTAACTGGCATCTGTCAAGGATGTTGATTGTTGGCATTGTAAAAAGTGTCACCTGTCAACCAAAAGAAGAGGTTGCAGTAGTACCATTACCTACATTTTAAAATAAAAAGTAGGACTGCTGACTCAAACAGTCATTGTTGACCACGCTGTATCATGGAGCTTGATTTGCTGGCAATTACTAAAACTATTTTGCATAATACATACCTTTACAATTATTTTAAAAACTTAAATTTTGCTGAGTTGATATGCATAAATCTATAACTTCAGAAAAAAAATCATTACAGAATTGAATTATTTTCTTAAAATTGAGAATATATTTTTACGTGATCGTACGGTATTATTTTGCTGACGTCACCCAGTTTAATCACCTTTACAATAGAAAACTTCCCAAACTAATGAAAAAAAAATCAAATAAAATAAACAAAATCCGAATTAAATCGTCTGTGTGACAGGAAACACGAATTAGTAACACATTTCTAAACAGTCCGCATGCGCAACCACTAAGCTGGTATTTTCTGCATGAGAGGATAAAAGTGTTTCCAAATACTGAAAAACAAATATCCATTTTGTTCCAATTGTGGGAATGTCGCTACAATGTTGATCAAAACTACAAATAATCGTAAAAAACCCAACGTAGATTTGCATCAAGTTGGAAGAGGAAATGAAAAAAAGTACTACGTGATTTTCGGTAAGGCAAAGTAAGAGATACTTTCTTAATTGCTTAATCGAAAACGCTGTTCCTCCTTTTTTGTACGGAAAGCAAGTAATTGTGTGTTTTTGTTATGTGTTATTTTCAACAGTACATAGTGTTTTTATATAGAATAAACCTTACTTAAAATAATTGTATAAAATACAGGCATGTTTGGCAATGATCGAATTAAATAAAGCATTTGATGAGCAAATATGCAAAGCAATTGTAACACACAAGTTACTGTAATAAGCTCTAGCCCACGTATGATATACAAAATATTATCTTTCGATTAAGAAAATCGAAAATTTAATGCTGCCGAAAACTTCTATTTTTTTACATTACAAGTAAGGTGATCTATGCATATATATAGTAAGCAATATCGCAACCGTTTACAATTTTTTAAGCAAAGCTTGCCATTTTGAGATGATCAGTAAAAATTATGCTTTCGGGTAAAAATAAGATAAACACGAGTTACTCAGAACGTCTCTTGCTTCTTGCTTGGTGCAAATTAATATTTATCCTTGGCTTATTGACATTGAATTAGACAAAACTTTTTAAATAATAGGTAAAATTTAGATTTGATTTACAATTAAGTAAAATATACGCTGAATCAAAAAAAGAGTATTCAAACAAGATCAATTCTTGATTATTGCAGAACTTCTATTTTTAACTACAAAACTACAGTTTACTGAGGCTAATTTTTGAATTACAGGATAGTTTCTAATCAGAAAAATTTTAAGTTTTTTTTTGCTTACATAGGAAAACATTAGTCGCTAGTTGCGTTTCAGTTCCTTTTGAACAAAGAAGTTTTGGTCAATAATTGTGTGACAATTCTGTAGAGACCGCAAAAGCTCTGGCTGAAAGTTTTGCTAATTAAGTTTTAATACAGAGGCTTGATGGCGTTATATAACACAAACAATTTTTTTGACAGACCTAGAGAACGTACAACAAAACCGAATTTGTTTTAATGTGCTCAATCCAAACAATGTATCAGCAGCTCACTCCAGAAACTAACAAAAAAATTTTAATAAAATGTTCTCGTTAGAGTACAGAGCGTTCTATAAAAATCTATGTGTGATAGTGCTTTTAAATAAATTTCTACTTTTTTAATGTTTTTTATTTAAATTCATTTGTAAAATCTGGTTAGTGATTTTTCAATACTTAATTTAATGTGGAAAAAGTGGATTTTTCTAAACTCGAATGAAAAAACTAATCAAAAAACAATGCAAACTTTAGTTCTTAACCTTGACAAATAACATTTGAAAATTTCTATTGTTTATATATGTCAACCACAAAATTAGAACAATTTTCAAAAACCCAGTCTAATGCGTTAGCATTATTCTGTTCTTGTGTTTTCTCTTCTAATTCCAATCCGTCAGAAAACCGGCAATCATCCCAATAGCGGTATTATTGCTCAAGAAGACAAATGGAATGTTAATTTTTTTTCCAAAAACAATAATAAAAACTTATCATTTTTAAAGAGCCTAAATTATTAAAGATAATTTTCCTAAAATGTTGCGATGCTGTTCAATTTTGAATAATAAAAACATGATTGTGATTTTGCAAGTCGTAGAATAAGTGGCTTACGCAACTAGAAATATCAGTAATTATCAATTAATCAGTTAGTTATCAAATTATCAGAATTATAAGTTATCTAGTTTTGTGTTACAACGTTTAGAAATAAAATTAAACTATAGCAATTCTAAACGCTTTTGACATTAATAGTAAATCTTGGTTGTAAATTGCATGAACACTTCAGATTAGATAACCCAATTGATAATAGATTGATAATTAAAAATATACGTACAAAAGAGTGTGATAAGTATTTGTAATTGTTTTAAAGGTTAAATTTTGAAAAATAATTAATATTAAAAAACAAATGTTTAAAAATAATCATTTGATCAAATATTTAAAAATAACTTACTTATTAGGTTTTATTTGACAACATTTATTTTGGATATTAAGTTGTTTTTATAAAATATACTAAATTTGTTTGCTTATATTTCAGTTTTCTTTTATTTTAAAATGTAGAAACTATATTATGGATATACCTTCTTCAAAAAAGTTGTAGTACTTTGTAAAGTTCAACAGTTGTTATCTTTTTTTTAAAGTTTGTTTTTGTTTATCATTTATAACTTTTCAATTATTTACCTGATGCCTAAAAGACCAACAAAAATTCAAAAATTAAATTATTTAATAACACAAATAAAAATAAATAAGAACAATACATAAAACCATTGTTATTTGATAACGTAATAATATTCAATAATCAGTTCAAAAAATCTGTTAAGAAAATAGATTTTTAATCAATTGCATTTATTTTAATCAATCAAAATAAATGTTCAATACTATTTAATAGCTAAATATACATACAGAGTGTATAATATTAACATGAATCAAAAACGGCTTTGTTTTAAACGCAAATTGATATATTAAAATTCACAAAAATCTCTACACCATTGCGTGAGCGACTTTATTTTTAAAATTTAAAGCGATTATATTTAGTATCCAGATTTTTACCGGCTTTACTACGAACCCATCTAAGAACAAAAGCCAAAAACCACGCCGCACTTGATATCATCCAGCCTGTATTCAGGTGTCTCAAAAATTATTATTTTATATGTGTGTTTGTATCAAAATATGTCAGTTTGCAATGTTTAGAAGTGTTATTCGAAGTTTTTTTTACAAAAAATAAAATAATAAAATCATAAAAAATTATATTCATAATTTTTAAAAATTATAATATCTAAGCTTGCACTATAAATACAGGCTGTTTTGAAGTTTCAATTTGTAAGATTTATTATTATTTAAAATTTTGATCTAATTTTTAAATTTTTTTTATACAATAAGAGACTTAATAATTAAAAAAATACAATAAACATTAATCTAAAGCAAGCAATACTACAAATAATTCATCATTACTGCCGTCGACAGAAGATGAAATTAATTTTGCTCCTTTTACAGCAGTATTATTTTGGACAGAAATTGCAAAATGTTTATCACTAGAGATATTAGTAACAATAGAACCATCGTAGTTAATGTACCAAAGTTGGTTTGAGGTTCCAAATTTAGTATAAGTTATAATATCCGCCCCAAGTGTAGAGCCTCCAGCATCCAAAAGGAGTCTAAAATAAAATATTTAAAAATTTTTATTGTGTTTTGGGTCAAATGGATTCACTTGTTTGCTTTGTTATTTATAAGAAACTGTCCCGTAGCTGTTGGCTCTAGCAGCCACAATTGAGCAGGATTGTCTGGATCATACGGTTGTAGTGTTACTGTTCTTTCTGTTGCATCCAAAACCAAATTAGACACATAATGTTGTATTACAGAATACTGGTCTTCTGCGACCACAGCTGTAACATTATAAAAAATTAAGATGAAATATTTTTATTTGTTTACTAACCTGCTACAAGAAACGCAAATATTAGTGTGGTTTTAAACATGGTAGCTTGGTTGTATAATTGTTTATACTAATGTCCAAATTTTATATATATATATGAATGTAACAACTTTTATAAGTACATAATTGATTATAATCATACAGATTTGTGTTGTTGAATTAAGTGGTTTGTTTTTTAAACTTTTATCAATCATTGAAATCACAAATTTAAAGCTTGATTATACAGGGTTAGCCAAAGTGAGGAATGGGCAGTTTATTCTTGTGAATATAAACTTTATAACAAAATGTCTATAACAAAAGTTGTTTTACTGATTATTATTCTCTTATTATAAGCCTGCTCGCTGTTTTCTTGTATCAACACATTTCTATAGAAATGTTTTTTAATGGTAACTAAGTGATTTTTTGCTAATTTTTATTTCTTTCTCATTTTCTTGAAATAATTTGATATCTCGTTCATATGCTTTAATTTTAAGGTTTTAGAGAACATGCTTATAATATTTTATTCTCTCAACTCAAATTAAATGTTCAAACTGAAGACTTTCTGCAGATTAACAATAACCTAATCTAGCACAAAAAATTACGCAACGGATTTTGCAGCCAGGTAGTTTTTTTCCAGCTGCATGCTTAAATCTGGCTTCAAATCTTGCAAAGTTTGTGTTTTTTTGTAAGTTTAATTTTTAAATAACCACAGAAATAAAAATCTAAAACACTAAAATTAAACGACTTAGCAGGTTACTGAATGAATCCTCAACGTTCTAAGTATTGATCTGGAAAACCTAAAAAGTACCTGGAAAGGTATTATTTAGAAACAGGTAAACCACGTTTACAAACTAAAAAGAAACTATTCTTACTAACTTAACACGTTGTCTTAATGAAAACGTACTTTAAATAACATAAAAATAACATTAAGAAAACAGAAGTCACTATTATTTTTTGTAAAATTATTATTACGTAATCACACATACAAAATATGCATGTTTAAAATTAAAAAAAAAATTTTTATTAGAAAGGCTTTACTCCACCTCTAAAAAGTACGAGTATAAACAGCTATTTTTAGGAGCGGTATAATTATACCAATTTTTTATAATAAAACGTTGACTGCTGCAAAATGCCAAAAAAATGCTTGCAGCTATTTTTTGCACAGCTTCATAACGATGAAATTGTTCTTTTATGAAACGGGTACTTTCAGCAAGACGGTGACACTTCACATACTATTTTCAAGAGCATAAATATAATACACAAATTTTATGATTGTAGAGTTATTAGCCGTAATACAGCTATAACTTACCTTGCTCTATGTGACTTTTTTTAGTAAATTTTTTTTTAACAAACTTGATTTTCTAGCAAAGTTTAAATAACCGTAATGAGTGGCGTCAAGCCATAATTGCCCAAAATTGATTTAATTAATATTAATCTTATACTGGCAAATGACGACATTTTGATTATTTGTTGCAAACTTTATTGTTTTATCAAAGTTATTTTTTTGGTTTGTTATAATACTACAAGGAATTTTAAGTGCTTTTAATTTAATCTTGTTAACGTGTTGAACTATCGATTGATTAAATTAAAAGTAAAGTTAGATTAGGGTCAGATGTCAAATTAATAACTGTGACCTTAATTTGATGATATAGGTACGTTCACAATACAAAGTTTGTTAAATTTGGCAATCTTTGACGCCAAATTTAACAAAACACCCGTTAGTAGTTGATGTTTCTAATCAGTTTTAACGATTATCAGCATCTGGCATTAATTTCTATAATTGAAAATACTGCACTGTTGATGTTTATAATAAATAAAATATTAATAAATTAAATTTTTAGTTTATTTTGAGTGCCAAATAATATTGTCGATAGATTTGCATGTAGACTGCAATATCTTTAGAAAAATCTCACTCATAACGTGCTATATTATAGATATTTATCTAACTGAAAAAAGTACATGTAATAAAAATTTTAGGGTGGTAAACAGTAATACTTTTGTGATTGTGTTGTTAATGTTAACATGGGTACACTTCTAGATTATAACTGTCCATGAATTATAATATGAGCACGCGCAAGTAACTTGAGACAGCGCAGGGTGACTTCCGCCGGTTTATTACCATTACTGATTAAAAAAAAACAATTCAAACCACAAAGTGCTTCCATATTTTTTTTGGGCATTTTACCAATTTACGCTAGTTGGCGGCTGAAGAAGTATTTTTTTTCGAAGTATTAAAAAAAATTTTAACGCTGTAGGCAATTTTATCGCAAGTAAAACTACTTCAATTAACTCGTAAGGAAGACTGTTAATAGTGATTCAATAGATTTTTTAATTGAAGGTCTAGACTTCAACAGTTATCAAATCAACAATAAACAAACGGAAGAAGCCTATTCGAAAAACTATTTGTCAAAACTATAGTACGTTCCAGGAAGCAATCCCTTTTTTTTATATCACGATCTTATAAGCTTAGAAAATGGCGTATTGATTATGTTGAAGTTTTTAGAGCTACACTATGTTATGAATTATCTGTTTTTGCAGACCAAAAACAGATAATTAGATCAGTTTACTCAAATAATGTAAGCCTTCAAAATTTTTTTTCTCACTTTATTTATGCGTTCTAAAGATTGTTGTAAATTGTTGCTAAAACGCCACGTAATTGTTCTAAATTACAAAATTTTATGCATTTTTTTATTTTTTGTTAATCCAAATATTTTTTTAATCAATATATTTTTTATATCAGTTTTTAGTATTATTTCTTTCAATATAATTTCAATATCCAATATTAAAATTATTTTTTTTTAAATCTTGTACACGACGGAAAAAAATTTAATATTTTATGTATTTTAGACTTGAAAACATGCAAGAATTTTTATAGCAAAGAGCTTTTCTCTTAAAATTAGTAATAAAAAGTGTTTTTATAAAGATTTAACATCGGGAAACATTCTATATACAAACTTTTTGGAATGAATGAAAACTATAAGATTTCAGTATTTTTTGTGTTTTTATCGTGACGATAAAAACATCTCGGTATATCATAATAACATAAAATATGTTACCACATCATCTATAAATCTTTACTAAGAAAAACTTATAACATCTTTTGCGGCACCATCTTTATGAAACTCAAACTAAAAACAGTACCAAAAGAAAAGCGGTTCTGCTTTATAATGTAAACTTTCTCACATAAATCATAAAATAATAAAATAAATTTGTAAGATTTTTAATTAAATATCCATTTCACTTTTCTTGATTTAATTTTTACTCTTTTCAGCAGGAAATGCTAATGTTGATTTTAAATATGCAGATCCTTGAGTACAGTTCATATATCATTGTCTAAAACATGCTGATGCATCATGTCTTATTTCTCATGTAAGGTAGGTAAGGCAAGATACATCTAATAAATAAGTCACTTGATGAAAGCCATTGACATATTGACTTGTCTTTGTCCAGTACCGCGTGATCTGCCTTGATTTTTACCTTTTTGTTGCACAAATCTGATACTTTGATCACGCAAGAATTAAAAAAAGATTGAACTTTCGAACAAGATTTGAAATTTATTTTTAACTCTTTCTTAACCTAATTGTTTCAAGATACTTATTTTGCTTGTTTAAAGAATGCATCAACTAGACAAATACAATAGAGTTCCTAGTTGTAGAAGCAATCTCGTCTGTCAATCTATATCCGTCACGTAGTGAACAATGTAGCACGTGAGTAGTACATATATAAGCTGACACCAATTCATTAGTAATCTCAAATTTGTAAAATATAATTTTAAAACAAATAAAGTAGTTAGCGATATATCATCAAACCTGATTTAAATTTTTTTCCTGATTTATATTAAGTAGGTGTAGCTTATAAAGTATTTTTACAATGTATGAAAAAAGCCCCCAGGAATATTGAAGTGTGCGATGACAATCTACAATGTGATCATGGACGAGGAGCCGTAAAGTCTTTGATCCCAGTCGGAGCGGCTTCAGATCATCTGCAAACAACCGTATTATAAGACTTGCTTGCCATTGGAATTCTGAAAAATATTACAACCATAATGATAAGTTGTCGTCTTGTTTATATTCGAAACAAATGGGTTATTTCTTAGAGTAAGTGCCTATTTTGAATCGTTATAGTGATGTAGAAATAAGTTTCTAAAGCATCAATTAGGCGGATATTCAAAGTACACATTACTCTATCTTTTTTCTTATAATAAATATAGTTGACATCGGGAGAAGTACTTTAGCATAATATGTATTAGATTCATTATTGTGATTTTCAATTTTAGAAAAAATTTTAAAATTTATGACTTACGCTCAGATTAAATAATTAGAAAAGCAAAATAACACAAGCCTCTCTTCCAACCTATTTAAAACAAAGAATAAAAAATACCCCGTATTCGTTATCCGCAAATGATATTGATAAATCGTTGAAGCTTTTGGGTCTGTCTATTAATAGCCTAGAACCGACATTTTTTGGAAAACTTTGTCAAAATAATAAAAATCAATTTTGAACATAGAAAATTATATTATAAAAAGAGAGGAAAATATATAATCTGGGAGAAATACGATTTACATTCAGTAGTGAGACACGTTAAAAATAAGCTAAATGCAATAATTTAGTATGAAACGTGTATTTGCGCACAAACTAATTTACCCATTTATTGTCAAGTTTTTTCATATTGCTGGAAATTAATCAATTATTTTAAAATATCAGATCTAATTAAGTTGTTTTAGTTAGGGTCAAAACTCAACGAAAACTAACGTTAAATGTTTAAATCAATTTTTACAAAGTTTTGATTACTGATGTAACCTTCATCAGGCAATAGATAGGACACTTAACATTGTATATTGTTAAATAGTAAACAAGTACAGATATTTATCAACATGATATTATAAGAAAAGATAAATTATGTCAAAATTTAAAATTTAAAATAAAGTTATGGTAGTGTATTTATTGAGAACTTACACTTCAAGAAAAAGTGTAAATTCCTAATTCTAAATTGTAGAAAGAATTAAAGTGTAAATTTTCAGTAAACACACTACCATAATTTGGTATTAAGTTTTACATTTTGCATACTTATTGTTTTTTATATCATGTATACCGGGTGTGTTAAAAGTCCGGCAACGGATTAATATCTCTACGAGAAAAGTTTTTCTACAAAAAAGTCTGGGAAAAAAATTGCTTGGTTCTAAGTTAGAAATTTTTCGGTAACTAAACCATTGCTGACTCCATAATTCCTTTGCAGGGAGTGTGGGTAATATTGACATTTCAAATAGCAACACAAATTTTTTTCGACAAAATTTTTTAAAAAAAATATTAATATTTGATCTAAAACCTTTTTTATTTAAAATTCTGATCTTTTCTTAACGTTTTTATGGCTCGATAATGATCTTAACTTTTTCCAAGAATAAGTTTATTGTAATTAATTTATAGAATTATATAATATATAATCTAAAATTAAAGAAACAGCACACTCTGAAGATTCATCGAACAATGATTATCTTCCGCTCAAATACCCGTCTGATAACAAACTTATAAACTATTCATGAAATAAGCGCATAATTTTGATAATTCCAGTGGTTTTATTTTATTTTGCGTTCTAGAAAAGATAACACAGCTTTTTGGGCACAAATAATTGATTGATGGTTTTGACGCAGAGTTTTGGCGTGATCTATATTGCTGCTATAGGTAAGTGTTTTTGTTTGTAAATAATTCTATTGAATAAAAATTTAAAAAATGGTGTGAGTTTGTAATTGGCGATGTAAAAAAAATATCAGCAACTGCGATGAAGAAGTGGCTATGGCTTACTTATCTCAAATGATAAAATACAATCAAACCTATTCTAATTATTTTGAACAGTTTTGATTAGTTTAGTCAAAGATTTACAAGATGTCATCTTTTTGGTGCATCTATTCTATACTGAAAAAGATAGTCAAGGTTACAGAAAAAGTTCAAAAATCAAAATTTTTTGTTTGTTGAGTTTATGAAAACTAATTCTGTAGGTGGAAAAACTAAGAAATCAATAGTATTGCAACGAGATCACATTCAAGAATTAATGTCTAAAGCAATTGATTTAACTTTTGTTTTGGTTAAAGCATGCCAGTTCCAGCTAATAATTGCTTCATTTTTAATCGACTTCAAAAAAAATAGAAGGTTCTCAATTCAACTGTATTTTTTTATGTGTGTTACCTCATAACTTTTTTCTGAAAAAATCCAATGTTCTTTTGATAAATTTTACGTATAAAAGCGCAAACCTTAAAAAAACATTCATATAAAACAATATCAATTAATTAAATATTGAAACACCGACTACCATATATCCGACCACCGACTACCGACTACCGAATATCAATAATTGTACATTATGGTATCTAAATAATTTGAGTGTTTTTTAAGCATACCAAGCAAAGTGGCTTCAAAACAAGGCTGCAAATTTTTTTTTGTTATACATGTAAAATCAATAAATATAAAGGCCGAAGGTAGAAAATTAAGGCCCAATAAAAAAAACCTTAAAAAAAATTTTCAAAACAATTTAAAAATTTTTAAATCGAAAATAAATATTAAAAAATATATAGAAATAAAAAGAAATAAGTAGAAATACTTTTTACTGCGTTTTTCAATTTTTTGAAACTGGTTTTTTTTTGTAAATTTTGTTTTTACTGTATTTACTGTGTTGACTAAAACCCAAACATCAAAATAGTTTACGATTGTTCCGAAGAATAGTTCCGTTAATTACGTTGTTTTGTACAATAAATAAGTTAGCCTACAATCTACACACGCCAAAATCAACAATCTGTTTTTGTCTTGTCCTGGTAACAAGTGCTCGTCTCAGCCAGTGGAGAAAAATACTTTCAAAAAAATTTTCACAATGATTGCTGAGTACCTAAAATTACCAAACGCAAGCAGATTTGCAAAGCTTTTGTAAAACTTTAGTTACTATGCTAGCCAAGAACGGCGGTGATACCAAATTGGATAGGGCAATTAGATAAAACAAACAAGTCATACGATGAGAATTCTTTGCGGAACAAAATCAGCTCAATCATATCAGGTGAGGGATCAAATATACCTGAAGCAAATTTAGATCGTTCTAGCTTTGAATTTAGTTCAAGTAGCATTACTAATTTTGAATAAATGTAAAAGTCATATTTATTTATTAAATTTGTAACTATGAAAATGTTTTTATTATTTATTTATATCTTGACAACTTTATACGCCCATAGGCGGTAATAGCTAAATTACGCCCGCATTTCAGTACCAGCAAAAACGATTATGATTTTAAAATAAAATAAAATTGATTTGCAGCAGTTTCGAAAAACATACACAATTGAATTTTGTAAATTATTGTTTGATTGGACGTGAACCTAATATATAAATTTTATTAAAAAATTTTATTACAAATATCTTTTGTTTTCAATCGTTTTTTCTGCGGATATAAAACTTAAACGCATAACATTGTAAAGTCTAGTACATTTTTAAAATTATAAATTGTGCAGAAACAGTACATAACTCAAAAATTTTAAATAATATTTAGACGCACTAAACGATCTAAAAACCATGTAAGTAGACTCTTTTAGTTTAGTAAAAACATTTTAGCTTCAATTGGCCTGCAAAAATGCATTTTTTTAGATGCTATCAAATCGTAAGCACTTATCTATAATAATTATTCTGTTTTTAATTAAGAAAGCTTTTAGTTTAACCAGATTGGTTTAGTAATAATTATTATACCAACTTATGAATGCAAACCTTAATAAAAAAATAATTTAAATTACTTTTTTAAAACAATTCATTTTCGGCTGGGATTACCGGTAGATGAAATTTTTTGTATCAAAAGTACAGAAAAAAGTTACCGTTGTCAGTTTTTCACTCATCTTCACTCATCACTTTTCACTGTTTTTCATAAAAATACCTACAAGAATCATTACTTAGCCACATGATGATATGAGACTTTAATAATATAAGATAGATGATGCATGTTTGTGATTTTCTCCCAGCATGCAGTACTTAGATAGAGTTGCAGGATGTTCATCAACGATGAGAGGAATGCTAGAAAGCTGTTCCCTTGCCATTGTGGGTGTATTAGTTGTGTTTCCACACACAAATGAAACAACGACGACTTAGACAACGACATTTCGACCACTTAGTCATTATTTATTACATTTGATTCAATAATAATAAATTTGAACATGCAATTTCTCATTAAGGGTTGACCTTTCCGTGAGGAAACATATATTATCACTCACCGACGTCTTCAAACTATTACGTCTTATTATTCAGTTTTATTAGAAAAGCGATAGAAAAGGTAGGAAATGATGGCCTCCACGGCGTAGCAAAAAAATCTTACATTAGCAGTACTCTTTGAGTATCTTTTCACCGAGTAACAGAATTCAAATAAAAAACTGAATAAATGAGAATCAGCATGAAAAACAAAATCAATTTCAAGTATAATATCCTAATATATAACCGCTATATTTGTACCAGTACCAGACAACCTTGCTACAGTTCGATCACATGACAAGATATGATTGTCAATGACGTATGCACAATTTTTAGACAATGATGATTAGCTAAACTAAATATGTATGTGTACCTATATTTTATTTACAAATAAAAAAAACATTTTTTATTATAACAGAAATTTAAACAATCGTTTTAGACATTTTAATTTCTAAAGAAATTTGTGTGGTTGTACTTACAAATGAATGCTCATTTTACAAACAAATTCCTTAGAATTAAATTGACATGTTTACTATAGAATAAATCAGCACATTATTACTATAATGAGAATTATATTAATCTAAATAAACTGCTATACAAATTATTTATATAATTTGGTAATAACTTAGCAAAATTAATTTAGTAATTTTCTTTTTTAAAAAAATCGTTTTTTTTACGAGATCATTGGTGTTTTGTGTAGCTATGGTGTTTTACTGACGTATAACACTTCTATGTCTTTTAATTTAGATGAAACATTGTGAGAGCTCATACAGTTCTTAACTGTGCCCCAAATATTTTCAATACGGTTAAACTCTAAATTATACGCTGGTAACCATATAGTCAAAAAAGTACTTTAATGAGCACCTCGGATGTTGATTCACTTATTTGAGACCCTAAAAATTTTTTTGTCATTGTTACCCTTACGAAGACTTGGTTTAGTTTACAACATAAAATTTTATTTTAAATAATTTTGTTGTCGACTCAAGCAGGTTATACAAAAAAGGCTTAGACTTGTTTCTTGTATCTAGAAAAGGTTGGAAAGATGTTAAAGCGTTTTAGCACATCTACGTCTTTTAAGTGTGCTTCCAATATTTTCAATTGTATACAGTTTATATTGATAAATATATTGTCGAAAAAAATTTATTTATTTTTGTAGTAATCTACAAAAAACGGGTAGTACAGGCAGTTGTATTAATTTGTAGCTTTTATTAATAATTAACTTAACAATATATATGTAATCATTAGTTAAAAAATCGGCGCGCGAGAATTAGGTTGTTTCTTGGGTTGATTACTGTCTAGTTTTTTAGTTAAACGGTATAATAAAATTTTGCTGAACACTTTGTGAAAATTTGGCATCAAACTGATGGGCCTATAAATGTTAATTAAATTTTTATCTTCTTTTTTATATATAAGAATTATAGTTAACTATGTTCATTGGGACAAAAATTTTTCGGTTTCCAAAGGGTTGTGTTATTGCTTTCATAGTAAGTTTTTAAATGATATGAAGTCAATTGTTTTTTTTTGGTAAGTTTTTGAAGATTTTTGAAATTTCTTTACTAATTTTAGCTTATTGTAGACGATCTTTTTGTGTTTATTATTGTTTCTCTTTTTTTATTTGGTTTTAAATTTATTTATTTTTAATAGAGTTTTTTCTAAGATGTAGTACATTATTTGGTTTCTCAATCAAGATTAATAATATTTTTAGTTTATTAAGATTATTGTTCTGATATAATGTGTTATGGGCTGGAAATATATTCTATAACATTTTTTCTTTTTTTTTTTTTTGTTTTTGCACGTTTGGTTTTTTTTAACATTCTATAAGTTATTTAGATTAAAATTTAGATTTGAGAGCATGGCAAACCTTAAGCAATTCAACAAATTAAAATTTATAAAAAAATTTTAATTTTAATTTTTTCCATTTGGAGACATCCACGCTCATACGTGTTGGAAAAAAAAACGTTTATTACTCTCAAGTTCGGTTTGATACCAAAATTTATAGCATGTTGCCGATTGTCGGTTCTCTTTTTCTAACCATATCTACCCATGATAAACCTTTCTTATAAGATTTTGCTCTTATTTGAGTATTAAGGTCCCCCATCAATATGATGTTGCTATTTAGTTTCTGAATTGTCTTGGTGAGACGATTATAAAACATATCTTTTTTCTTTGCCATTGATCTGTTGGGGCATGTGTTTGCAGTACTAAGAACGGTTTTCTAAAGTTAGGTAAATTATTATTAAAAATTTCTGTTTTTTAGATACAATGTTTTTTAACTAAAAATCTCATTTTTCATAAGATATAATTCTTATATCTTATAAGAACTATATATCCTATAATTCTTTATAAGAAATAATTCTTATATCTTATATTTTTCTTAAATTTTTTTTGTGTAGTAGAATACAAAGTTTTTGAATACTTTTATTTCGTCTTCAGATTCTTTCTAACTTTGCAGAGTTTAAATATGTTTTATCTAATATCTTTTAAAGCTTCTTCAAGTTCAATAAACCTTTTCTCAGTTTTTAATGTTTTTAAGTTAATAGTTGCTATGTGTATTTTGTTTATATTGTTTCTATTGTTTAGGGTAGGTGTAGAAACTTGTGAGTATAGATAACTTTAAGTTAGAAGATAAACATGGCATAGAATCTGCTTGTATGGCGCCGACTCAAAATTATTTACATGTTTACATTTGTGGCAAAAACAGTTTATTGAAGCTTTAAAAATAAGTCTCTTAAGAAAATATTTGCAGCATTTTCTAAATATAGAAAATAGTGTCAAGTTGAAATGAGTAGATTAGAAAAGCCAATAATTGTTTTTAGATTTTGATTTTAACAAAGCAGATTTTTGAATAGAGTTTACTGTAGTCACTTTCGACTGCAATACGTTGTCATTAAGGCAACTTATCTGCAAGAAAAAATTATAAAATGTATCTTAAAGTACAATGTCAATTAGGATTTATGATAAGCAACAAAAAGTAGTGACAAGCATATTTTAATATACTAACAGACTTATCCATTGACTTGATCTGATTTGCATATCTGTCATTGAAGCAGAATATTCAGACTTTTTATCTTTGTGGTGAGTATTATTGAACGAACAGTAATAAAATTCCTGTTATTCCAACCTTTCATAAGCTGCCTAGGTAATATACCTTAGAATCAAATATAATTTCCAGCATACATTATTAATTTTTTTTTTAAGTTATTTATTTTCAATACACATTTTAATGCTTTATTTTATAAAGCATCAGCCAGAAAAAGAGATTGGTGCTTCTACATGACTAATATTTGTAATTTAAATAGCTGTACATTTCTTATTACACTGCAAGAAAAATAAATACAATAAAATGCGTAAGTTTATCGAAAACTATAAATAGTTTACTAAAAATCACGTTAAATAACAGTGTTTTCTTGATGATTTTTTAACGGCTGACTAAATTTCAATGGAAACGCGAAATCGTTTTATTTGCTATATTAAATGCAATGTCTAGGTAGGTTTTCAGAGATAATGCTCAAAATCGATTGGTATGGTTGTTATTTGAAATTTAGTAGTGCTTGTCAGGAAATTACACTCAATTTATGTTGCTCAATCACTAAATCCTTGAAGATGTGTCACTAAATTGCTCTTATTATCACATTACCTCCAAGTTAGTGATTCAGTTAGTGATCAGAACAGTTTTTATATCTTAATACTGTTTATATTTTTAAGATATGATTAATTTTAGCAAAAATTATTAATTAAAAAAAAATAACATATTGATAAATTTGGTAGATTGTCACTGTGAAACAGACAGAAATTGAAAAAACTAAAAAACCTTTTAGAAGAAGTATTTTTAGCCTGGCAATATCTATCAAGGTATGCTCATAAATAATAAAATCATTAAAAACGTCTGGCGTAACTTAAAACTGTCATAAAATGATCATTTTGACAGCTCTTGGAAAACCTAAGCATTTTAGAGGTACAAACTTTACCGTCTAAAACATCAAGCCTTGAGGCAGCCATTGTTTTTGATTGTGACGTAACAGTAAAGAGATAATTATGAAGTAAACACGTTTTAAATTAAACTTTTACAATTTGATCAAAACAGAAACGTTACAAACAAACGTACATTAAAAAACAGGTTTTATAAGATATGTATATTAATAATATAATTTTATATTAATTCAAGTTTACAAAACGAGCGGCAAAGTCACAAGTTTTAGTTTAGTCACTTATAAAACGAGTTTTTTATACTATTTTTTGTTTGTTTTGTTTTTTTCATGTTGTTTCTAAAAAAAAAATTTTAATTTGATTAATTTAGGAGTTTTTGGAACGGGTTGGCAATATTTTGATTTTAAAAGTAAAGATTGTATCTAGTCGTCTTTTCTTTTGTTTTATTTAAAAATCTTAATTCTGTCAGTCCTGCCACAAACGTGGCAGGACAGGTTATTTATAACCGTACCAAGACCTATGACGTAGCGTTCTCTAATGAGTCTATTAGAGTATCAAAATACAAGCAAATTGCAAAAATAAAATAAAAGATTCATAATCCAAAAATCTGTCATGTAAATATGAGGTTAATTTTTTGCATTTATTGCTTTTGTGTAAATTTTATTGTGTAAATGAGTGAAGTAAGGTGTGATTTCTTTGAACAGTAAATAGGCTAGTCTAGCATCGATTGAAATAGTGATAGTGACAGCCGCGTGTAAAATAATTAGAATAAACAATCTCAGTGTTTTTTCTAAATAAAAATTCAAAGTTTGATAAAAAATACAGACGTTTTTTTTGCACAGTCTACTAAACCTAAAGTTTTTTAAAACAAACGGTAATTACAAACTGTTTTTTAATAATAATAAAAAAACCTCTGATATAATATATAGTTTGATTATTGCCGCTGGTCTATTTTTGGTAAAATAGAAGAGCAACTAACAAGACAATTGTAAAAAATTTTGTTTAAACATCTTTTATAAACTGAACAAATTTAGTTTTAGAAAAAATTGTTACATTTTCTACAATTCAATATTAAAACGGCTCAAACAACACACTAAATCTCAAAAACCTTTTTACCACAGACGTTAGAAGGAATAAATCATAAAGCATTTTACTCAAAAAGCCTTCAATCAAGAAATTCTTTAAATACTTTTAACTTAGTTTGACGAATAATATGAAATTGTCTAGTTCGATATTTTCAAAAAATATTTGGCAGTTGTTTCAGTCTCAATTTGATTTGCAATTTTTTTATCTGGCATTTTTGCGTTGGTTGTTACATTTGTTTTTATTTTTGTTAGTTTCTTATTTATATTTTATCTGCTATCTGTATGATTCTGCGTTTTTCAGCTTTTTCTTATTTTTGTTAGTTTTTTATTCATATTTTATTTGCCATCTGTACGTGTTTTTCCAGTTTATTTCTTTTAATAATAACTAGATCTGTAGACTTAGACATGTTTTGTTTTTATTGGAACTCTTTAGCACGCCGCAACTAAACTTGCAGTGACCAATTTGAGCTTATATTTACTCAATGGCCTGTTCTGTAATATAGAAAAAATAGCAGCATCTATTACATCAAAGTTGAAAAACCAGGTTTCTACATGGCAATGCCAAAGTCAGTCACTCTAAATGACAGATATTAATTTTCTAAATTAATAAATAAATTAATTAATAAATCTATATTAATAAAAAAAATAAGATTAAAGCCAATTCATAGAAATTAAATTCATTGACATACAAATGTTTTGTTGTTATTAGAACTCTTCAGCAACTTGCAACAGGTTCTTATTTGAATAAATTTGCAGTGACATATTTAGACTAATTGGGCAAATATAAGCTTAAATTAGTTATTGCAAAATTTATTAATAAACTAAATTCACTTTTTTGTTATTTTAATAAAAAAAATAGATTTCAATCGATTTATGAATGAGAATAAGCAAAATTAACCAACTTGGATTATTTTTGTATTATTTAAAAGCTGATGCTTTCTATGTGGCTTCATATAAATTTGATCAAGCTCGGAATAGTAAAATTTTTAAATTGTTCTTACTAATGCGTTTTCGACCTAAACTTTTAACAATTTTAACAAATTATAGAGACAAGTGGAAAATATAAGATTTAAAAAATAAATTTTAGTATAACTAAATATTAGTTTATTTATTTAATTATTATAAACAAAACTAAAAGCAACTCAATTCAATTATACAAATAAAATAATAAAGAATCATATTAAAGTCGGGTTTTAAATTTAAATTTTTTATTGGTTTAATTATTCAATAATTAGTCAAAATAAAAATAACGTTACTATGTATTGTTTTTAAAATAAGTATTAAGTAGTAAAAACTTCATATTTAAGATGATGACTTGCGCCAAATTTAGAAAAAAGTTATAAATTCAAGGTCATATTCTAAACTGTATTTGCGTCAAAATAAAGTAAATATTATAACAAAATTAAAAATTGCAGTAAAGCTAAAACAAGTTTTTACAATAAAATCAACATGGAAGCTAAAATGTTCAGACTGCTTTCTTTGTAAACTGAATTTTTGGCATCAACTACTGTTTACTTCAGTAACTTAAACTTGAGGTTGTGGAGCAGTATTTTTTGTTAATTTTGAATCTTGACATTTACTAAATAGAAAAATTTATATCTAATAAACAAAAAAGCAAATTTTTTGTTTATTAGATATGAACCTAATTTTTCTACGCCTACAAGCAAGTATATCACCTAATAAATAATCTCAATAGATATAACTGAGAAAATAAATACGACACGTTTCACAGTTAAAAATAAAAAAAGATATACCATTAATATCTGATGAGCATTAACGCACTAATATGGGATGGAACTCATAAATATAAACGCTAACCAGCCGGCCAACATATAATTACCTCAAAAGAGGTGTTACTTGGTCCAGCACGAACCACGTCTGTAAACTCATTTTACTACAGTTTCTACATTTCTTTTAATATTTATTGTTACGTTAATGGCGTATGAATATGTTTTTTGTCGATAAATTATAGACATTTCTGTAGGCTTCTATATTAGGTGCAGATATCTTATAGTCGAAACACATAAAAATGATTGGTGTTTCAAAACATCTTAAATAGCTCTTTTGACATTTAATAAGACCGAATTTTCTGAATAATAATAGCTCAAATCACTTAATTATTTGTATAATACAAAATAATAGACATTACTTTACGTTTTTTTTTGTCATGAATTAAAACCAAACCAAAATTATAAGGTTTAGGGTAAACAGAGAATTGTAGTTTACACACAAAGTGCTTTAGTATAGTTTACTGAAGAAAGTTTATTTAGAGTTTACGTTTGAAGAATTGATTTTTATATAGAACTTAATATATTTTTATATAAAAAAATACGAAAAGTAAAATTTAGTGATTGAATGACCTGGTTACGTTTTTTGTGCGCCGCCTAGTGTATTTTCCACTTTTTAGTTGTGCGTGTGTATAACTTGTATATGGACTTGTGTGTCGATAACTAATATTATTATTGTAAACTTTTAATATTTATATTCTGATGAAGTGAATTGAATCAATACTCTTAGAAAAATGCATAAAAAGTTTTGATGTGACTAATGCGCATTTTTTTAAAAGTAAATAGTTTGTCTTTTGGATAAAACAAATTAAATTACTGTTTAATTTTACTATAGATTTCTTTTAAAATCTCTAATTCAGAAGCTGTAACATTTTTAATAGTAAAACAAACAAAAACAGCTAGATCATCCCGGCTCCAAAAAGCTAGTCGAAAACAAAAGATTCGTTCCAGTTTCCCGAAAAACAACTGTGAAATAGTAGTTTGAAATAAGAACACCCACGTTACACTTGAAATAGTATTTCTTTAAGCTGCGGCGGCGGCATGACTCGAAAGAAATAATTTGATTGATAAAACTTCATTACAGCCCTTTTTTTCCTCTCGATATCGGTTTGTTCCACTTGAGTTTGTTGCTTAAAGCGAGCCTTTGAGGGTTTGTTTTTCATCGGATCAGTTTCTTTGAGACAAAAGACTCGACCTGATACCACGTAGTAGGTATCGCGTTAACTATGAAACTAAATTCGCTCGATTGTTGGCAAAACAAAAGTTATTTAATGCCTGAAGCCAAAGCTAACTTGTTTCTCATCAGCTTTTTCTCAGGAGGCTGAAGAAACTATCGAAATTTTATATAGGATTGCTATAAATGTACACACACCGGCTGGACAAGGTCGGCTACTATATGTTTTTATACACTGAATTTAATTAATAACAAAAACAATTATTAACAATGTCTTCCAAATAAGTTATTTATCTATATACTCAAGAAAAACTATAAGTGCTTTAAAACACACCGTGTTAAGAAAATTAAATGTCAGATCCATAAATAGCTAGAAAAGAATATATTTCTTCAAGATATTGAAACAGTGAAGACAAGCACGCAAACATTCATCACAAATTTGTATTTCAAGCAATATTTTAAAAATATAAAATTTAATTTTATAATTTGTGTTCTAAAGGTTATTGGGAATAAAATTTCACAAACAAGCCAGGCTCATACAAAACAATTCCCCATATGTATGCCCAAGAATACCATCCTACGTTTACAATTTAGTATTTTTTCTTTTTAAAGATTACTTACCTAACTAATAATAATAATTTGAAAATGATTGATAATTAAAAAATCACTCAAAATAGGCACACACTATGATCAGGTCAAATACTCAAAAATCTATTATAACATTGTTTTCTGACATCAAAAGTAATAGTCGCTATTATTTTATGAAAAAACACAGACAATGACATTTCTTGATCGTCAACCTCAAAAAATTTTAGTTGGCTTTTCAGATATAGATCAGTGTTAAAATATGATGTAAAATATCGATCAGACCTAAAAAAATTGATCTGAAAGAAAATCTAGTAGTTTAGAAAAAACATGAACTCTTAAAGCTTTAATTTTTTTGCAAAAAATGTGACATATCAAAAGATATGGCAGAAAAGTTTTAAAAACTAAATGTTTTAAACTCACAAATTTGTGTATATTCTAAATATTGTACTAAAATATAAGTTTTTCTACTCAAAAAAAAGAAGATGGCGCTAATGTCTGGTATTTAAATCAATATTAAAATTTTACAAATATTTAGTTAAGCTCAAAAACATTGAATAGTGCTGTGCTTAAAGTTTCGAATAACTACGATTTCAAAAGTTTAAAAATTATTTAAATCTTTATTAATTACCATACGTAATGAAAATATAGGTTTTAAGTTTTACATAAAATCAATTTTATTTTTTGATTTTTATCGCAAAATGCCATTTGGAATGTAATTTCAATAAGCCACGCTTATACTAAATTATTTCATCATCTCAATTTATCACGTATCGTCAAGAATACCACCTTTAATCTGTATTTATGCAGCAACCCGCTCTAAATATATATAAATACTCTAACAAACAAGTACAAGTAGTAACAATCTCTGACTATTCTCTACTCGGTTGACAATTGATTTTGACGTTTGAACTAATAACAAGTTTGCAAGAAGTCACTTACAAATTTTTTTAACAATTTTTACAGAGTCTTACTTTTTTAGTTTTTATTTTTGTAGCTAAACCAATTTTTATGGCTCTTTTATTTGAGAGCAGTTGCTGTCTTTGTAGTTCAATTCAAAGAAAATGTAATCATTATTAATCTGTTTTTTGACATAGATTGTTGACGCTTACAGCTGATTGTAAGAACACATAATATATCTATTAATAAATTAAAAATTGACCTTAAATAGTTAATTATAAGTTTATTTATTTATTAATTTAAACAAATGACACAAAAAAAACAATTTAAAAGCAATTTAAACGTAGTTTAAACAAATTTTGAGTTATCCCAAAACTTTAAGTTTTATTTGCAAGGATTAATTGATAAACTGAGATACTTCTTCAAATTAAATCTTTAAAATATAATTATGGTTTCATTATTGTATTTCTGGCACACACTAAAACAAGCATTTACTTTTGTCATTGTAAACAATTACAATATTTGTGTTTCTGCTACCACGTATTCTACCGAAAAAGCTATTTGTAACAAAAAAAAAGGCATTTAACACATAATAAAAAGTTATACTAATTTACAATAAAAGTCAGTATTAAAAGCCAGTATATGTTAAAAGACTTCGAAAACAAAAAATTACAACAGGTGTCAAAAAAAGTAAAGAAGTACCGGTTAGAATATACAAGGAGTGTGTATTTATACTATGTAGTGTGTGAACAATACAATAAAAATTTTGAAAACATTAAATGATATAAAGAGCTTAATAAACAAAAATAAAAAATGTTGCAAATTGTTAAAAATAAAACAAAGACTAAAGAGACAGTTGAGATAAAAAAAAATTGAAAAAGTCATAAAAGAGGAAAAAATAACCACTACTCAATACTCAAAAGATAGTAAAAAACTGAAAGGGTCTTAAAGCAAAATAAGATTATCTAATATACAAAATTACAAAAAAAAACAAATGGATATGATTCGGACGGGAAAAGCATGCAGAAATAGAATTTAGAGATTTAGACTATAGACTACATTTAATCTTTTGAAAGTGTATCATTAAAAATAGCAAGCATATATTATGATTGTTATTATCAAATAACAGCAATTATATACGAGAACAAGCATAAAAAGATTGAAACATCTTTGTGACATATTTGGTTATTTAGCTCCGTCCGGATAATAATTTCAAAACATTAGAATTGATTAAACGTGATAATAAATATGTTTAAAGGAATGCAGATGACATGTTTAAAGCAAATAGCTCAAATCAATAAGAACAGTCTAAAAATCTTTCCTCGTATTAATCATATTATAATCTGTTTAATTAAAATCAGTTATAAATGTGTTTGACGCACGCAAATATCACTATTTTATGCAAATTGTAGATCACTTTTTTAAACTCAAATAGAGAGCTATTTATTTTTCTACTAATAATGAAATTTTACTTTGAAATGGTAAAATGATTGAGTGTTAATTTTTTATTTACTCGTTAATTTAATTTTAGAGAAATAGGTTTAATTATCAATTTTTTTGTCATTTTTCATAAATATGTATTTCTTAGATAGATAAATTGATTCAATTACGTGAAAAGATATGTCATTGATTTTAAGTAGGTTAGCGTATTTATTAGTTATTCATGTTGTTACGATTTAATTTCAGACGTATAGATTTGAAATATAAAATTTGATGTTTTCTGGGTAGCTTGCAAACAATAGGATTTATAGATAATAGAATTAAAATTTAAAAAACGCAACTATTTTGTTTAGCAACAGAGATTGAGATACAAATATTTGTTAGAAAATTAGTAAAATAATTATCTATAAAATTTTGTGGAAAAGATATGCTTAAGGCACTAGTTTTTTTTATTCTACTATACTAAATTTTAGAACTTTTTTTGTTTGTTTTGTTTTAAGTTATTAGACCTCTATATTTTCATTACTCTGAATACATTTGCCATCAATTGCAGAGCAACTTGTTATGATGACAGATAATTACAATAAAATTCAATTGTTTTTTATTAAACATTTTAAATATTAAATATTAATTAAGCAATGTATGTATAATATTTGATCCAATCATTTTAAAATTACATCGCACAAACGAGCGTTTTTCAGCAATTTATTTTCATAGCAATTCAGAAGCAAAAGCAAGAAAACTATATAAAAAAAAAATAAATTGTGTTCTAAACAATTAAGTCAAATTACTATCTCACTAAAGATCCAAAATCATATCTATTGAATTGTTAATTTTATCATTTGAAAACATTTGGACAATATGACAGAAATTCAATAATGCTGCTTTTTGTATTTTTGCAATCAATTTGCGTCTTACTTTTAAATTTTATAAGAAAAAAATTAATTTTTAAAGTTCTGAAAAGTTTTGTTGCTAACAGTTGATAACAGCACAAGTCATCTGATTTCAAACTCAGTTTTAAACGTTTGTTTGACATAATTTGTTTTGTTTTTAACCGAAAATTTATATAATAGATAAAACAGAGTTTATGCACCTCTCTTGAAACTCGAGAACTAACCGAGATAACGTCTGTATATTCATTATTTCATAAGTTCAAAAAAGCTAGGTAAGCTGCTTGAATTCACTTTGTTTCTAATTTGAACAATTAAACCAATTTTCAAAATACTTTTGATTTATATTAAACTCATTTTTTTTTCTAAAAAATGAATTTCTAATTTGAACAATTAAACCAATTTTCAAAATACTTTTGATTTACATATATTAAATTCATTTTTTTTCTAAAAGATGAAGGTAATTAACCGTGGGTAAACAAAATAATTTTATTGTTTTTAACATTTGACGTCATTTTTTATTTGACAGCTTACCAACCTTTAAAAACATAACTAGATATGTATAAAAGCACAAGCGCTTTTATATATATTTATAAAAAACTCTAAATTGAAAAAAGTTCCTATTTTAGAGACCTAGTACTATAAGAATTGATTTAGCTCACAAGTCTCTGGCGAGACAACAAACCGCAGGCAAGTTTTATGTAAAACTCGTGCGCCAAGACTCCTTACAACACAACGTGTACTTTAGGCTATTTTTCTAAATTTGTGTTTTTTTTTTCTTTATTTTATATAAAAAAAATTTACTTTTTATGTTTTAAGAAATTTTGTTGCTTCAAACAGATTTTTGCAGCTTTGTTTGCCTCTAATTTAAACTACTGAACCACTTTTTAAAACAGTTTGTGTTTGAAATAAATATGTATTTTTTTTCAAAAATATAACAGTAATAATCCATAAGTAAAAAAATTATTACATTGAAATTTGACGAGCATATTCTGCTGCCAGCGATGTATACCAACCACTAAAAACTTAAAATATATTCAATTATAATAATAATTTAAAAAAATTATTTAATAAGGAATATTGAGAATCATAAAACATAGACCGACCAAAAATTCGTTTTTGGAATTTAGTTTTTTTTTATTTAACATTTTCTTTCAGAAAATTTCAAGTAAAGGTTGAGTTTAAAATATTTTGCAAAAATATGTTCAGTAGAATAACTTAAAAAAAAATTTAGATTACTTGTGTTTTCAACATTATATTATTTGAGCTGGCATTAAAATTAGCGTCATATCACTGTTGCCTTTGAAATTATTTTACAAAGTTTTTATAAAATTTGAAGTTATCAAATAACTGATCTAATGACTAATCTGATTTAATAACGCCTTGTTCAAACTATACATACTTTTGATCAGTTATGAGTAAATTATCTAAAATATTAGTTAAATTATTTTGCTAAAAGTTTAAATAACGATTTGTGTTTAGAGTGCTTGACATGAAAAAAAGCCGTTATTTAATATAGCTTTTTAAATAATGAACCGATGATCTAGCAGTCAAAGATAGTGCTTAGAAACCGGATCATATTATCAGAACCAGATATCTAAAAAAATATTATAAAAAAATTTCCGACCAGCAATATTTTTCATTGTTTGATTAATGTTCCCTCTCAATTCGACATCTTTTGGTAGTGACTTTTGACATCGAAGCGCAAAAGCTTGAGATTTTAAATTATATATTAAGAAATACCGTATATTCATAAATTACTTTAATCAACTTTTACTGCGCAATATATCTTAATATAAAATAATCGCGCTGTCAAACATCAAAGCTCATCCAAAAATACACAATACACTGTATTTGCGTAAGAACTAAATAAAATTAGCATGTGTTAAAAATTTTATAGCAAGAGAAGATTCAAATAATGTATTAGCGCCCCGCGCGTCGTTTAAACAATTTTTTTAAGTTTTATTCAAGAAATAATTTCAAAAAATACCACTTCGACTTAAAATCAAGAAAAAGTTTTTCACGCCTTGTACTATTATCTCTGATGCTTTATCAAGACACTACAAATTCATAGTGAGTTATTTTAACAGGATAAAATGTCTTAAAGTATTTTTTAATTTATTAGAAGCATTTGATTCAGTTATACAATTTTTTAACATAAGCTTTTAAAACTGACACTTTTTGTCCATTTTTTTTATTTATCACATTTACAAAATAAAAAAATAAACGGAATTTTAGAGCCAAAGTGACACAAATTAGTAAAGTAACTAAAATTTTTGGTCTTGATTTTACACTGGTCTATAATGTTTTTATTAGACTGCAATTGACTTGAGTTATTTAAGCCAAAAAGGTGTTATTTTACCTAATCATTGATTTTCTTAAAAATCGTCGATGTAAAATTTTGATGACATTTTTACCTTTAGCATAATAATCTAATTATAATTTACAATAAATTCAAGATTTTATAATTTGTTCAAAGTAATGTTAAATAGACATTTAGAAAAATACTAATATGGCATATACTAATTTTATTTTTAAATTGCGACATATCTTCATCGCTTAACATAAAAGGAGTTCTTTGTACAACAACTCTAGGTCAATTTTTGTTCTTATTCATTTGAGCAGATATTAATGATAGGAGATTAAATCTTATGATTCAATGTAATTAATCGTTTCGCTCATAATTTCCAGCATACGTACCTGTTCAGCTAGTAAATAGTTCTTTTATAAATCTAATAAAAGAGTGAGCAAGCAAGAAATATCAAGACTAATTGTTGTATTATTAATTATTGTATACGTTCCTCAGAATAACAATTAATTTTTGGTACTTGACGATGAGTGCTATAAAATATTTTCTGTTAACAGATAATTTAAAATTTATCATTTTATTATTACTAATTATTGTTAACTACTGCACGCGACAATTAAAGGAAGTACTTTTAAAGCTCGTGCTCAATTTGGATTCAGTGGGAAAAAAAGTTGCTCCAGCAGACGTACCATAAAAAGCAAGTTATTAGCAAATTTATTTGGTACTCTTAAAGAGTGGTGTAAATGTGATTTATAAAAACGAAGAAAGAACTTGTATTGGCCTTGTCTTGTAGGTTCTTGTTTTTATAACGTATTGTTAAATCAAATTAAAAAATACGACACTACATACCGTTAAATTTTTCAGCGGCCATTTGTGATTAAAGATGGAATTGCGAAAAAGTGATCAATTAAAACGCAATCTTATAAACGCTCATCGTTGGTAATTCATTTATTCAAAAAATATTTTTTTACATAAAAAATTACAAGAAATATAGAGAAAATTAACTTAATATTAAAGAATTTTATTAAATCAAACAATTTGACGGTTATCAGACTTTTACTAAAATAAAATGTCTTATACATTAAAAAACTCAAAAATGTTTCAAATTTTGATTCAAAATTTATTTCAAGTGACAAAAAAAACAATGATTTTAAAATCACTTTTATCAAACTTTGCTTTATATTTCAATAGCTACCTTCATTATTCCTAAAACTTTTATATCAAAAAAATATTAATAAAAAAAAACAATTCAAATGCTTAGAATGGAAAGACATTATTAAAAATAAAAATAAATTTTAATTGTAAAATTATATTAGTTATAGAAACATCTCTTGTAGATAGTCAGCAATGACCGATACTACAAAAAGTAATAAAATAATTTGAGAAAAAAATAGAAATTAACTTAAAGTAAAATTAAAAAATAAAAAAAATTAATACTTAAGAACCAAAAATAAAACGAGTGTTTTTTTAAATTTAACGTCAAGGATTGTTTAACTTTGAATTGTGAACGAATTTTTATTATCAAATTAAAGTGAAAGTTATGATATTGATATCTGAGCTAAATCTAATCTCACTTTTAGTTTAATAAATCAATAGTTTAACATGTTAATGAAATTGAATCAAAAGTACTTAAAATGACCTGTATTGTTATAGCAAACAAAAAAATAAACTTTAATTGTAAATTAAAAAAAAAACACAATATCTTCCCATAGATTGAAGATATTGTGTTTTTTAATTTACAATTAATTATTACAATCCCATTTTGTGTCAAAAAGATGGAACACCTTCACAAGTTAAATAAACTTTAATAAATGAATAAAGTTTACAAAAAATAATCAAAATGTCGTCGAACGTCTTCAAAGCATTTACAAACTTTTTGAACAATTGTTACTGACATGCGCCATAATTTAAAGATTAATATTGATTTTATCAATTTTAGCAACTATTGCCTGACGTAACTCATTAAGACTATTAAACGTTACTAAAAAATCAATTTTTTAAATAATAGAGCTCCAAAAAATAATTCACATAGAGTGAAACCACCCTTATTCGTAAAGAGACTTAAACTTAACATTTCTCTATAGAAAGTGGTAATAAACCAAGAACAGTATTGAACACACAGAATAATCAACATCAAGAAAAGGAAGTTGACGTACTTACGTTTCTTACTTTCTTGTGATAAATAAGTGATTTAGTATTTGCTACTTTTTTTTTAAAACATTAACATTAATGAAAACAATATGTCAAAATTGAAAAAAAAATTATTATCATTTGGTGACAAAAACCACCTCAAGAGACAGTATTTTAAATATTCATAAAAAAATTGAGAAAATAACTAATGTGTAATAGATAAAAATTGTTAAAAATTAATCAAAATAGTTATTGCGAGTGTGTATATCTTTTCAAGACATATTATTTTCTAGTACATTAAAAAAATTTATCTCTTAAAATCTATCCAACGTTAATTATGTTAGCAAGAAATAAAATATTTTTTAAATACCGTCATAATTTAGCCAATTTGTTTTTTTTTTATAAACTATTGGTCTACACAAAAATTTTGTCATTTTAGGTTTTTTTATTAGTAAAAACCGTATCAAAAGCGGTAACGCCGTGGTTGGGAAAGCGCAATAAGACAAAAAGAAATCAATAGAAAACAGACAGGATTCATATTTATATTATACTAGCTGGCCTGGCGAACTTTGTTCCGCCTTAGTTTTGTTATTTTATTTTTTATTTTTATTTTTTTTGTCATTTGTTTTGTTATTATATGTCAGATGCGTTTACGTTTTATATTGTATGTCACGTCACACGAAATGGGATAAAAAATATTCTTTGTTAGGCTACTGGTTCTAAACAACCACTCCACCAATTTTCAGCCAAATCGGTCATAAATAGATATAGATTTTTAAAATAAACGACCCCAAAAACTATAAAAATGATACCCAAAGTAATTATTCACATTTATTACCTTTATCACATTCATTTTACAACCCTCTTTAACTTAAATATCATTTTCAAAATCAATGACCTGAAATTCCTCGAAAATACCCATATCGTTTTCTTACATTTTTATCCCTAGAACACTCTCTTTTCATCCTCCTAAGAGTAATTTTTTAGAAAGCAGGAAACATACCTATTTATTTTTTTTTGAGAACTTAGGCAATTTATGGGAAAAATTATGAAAACGACATCAATCTTTAGACATTTTGCCCTCTTTCCGCCCTATCAAGGAATGATAATATTTTACTTCTAAAATTTCGGATTTAAACATAGATATTATTTTTAAAATGAACAATCCAAATTTTTTGAAAATCATACTAATATTGGTACTTGTCATTTTTTGTTCCTATCCCACCTCTTTTTATCTCTTTGTTAATAAAAAGTATTCTATTCTTTTCATTCAAATCCAGTCATCATAATTTTCCATACAAACTTTCACCCAAAGTTGTTATATGGGAAGTTGTCTCATGGAAGACGATTAAAGACGGCCACTGACGATCCAAGATTCAACGCCGCAGTACGACTGCGGTCAGTGGCCGGCTTTACATGTAAACGCACGGTCCGACTTTGGTTGGTGGTGGGGGAGTGGATCGATTTATTTGGAACGGTAATTTGCCGAGCCTCACCGAACGTTTCCGACATCGCAATTCTGATTTTGATTTAACCCTTCTTTTAGAGGGTGGTTTCTGGAATAAAAAGTATCCTATAGCATTCTCCTGACTCTAAACTGCCACCTCACCAATTTTCAACCATATCGGTAAAGCCGTTCTTGAGTTATAAGTGGAGTAACTAACAGACTTTTTTTTATATATATAGATTTAATAAATTAGTAAAAAAACTATTATTATTTTTTTATTCTTGAACGTAGAGTTTTTTTGTTAAATTTTTGTAGTAACAACTTTAAAGAATATTTTACTCAATAAAAAAACTTTTGTTAAAAACCTACTCTTTTGTGAAAAATTATAGGTCGACATATGAGTCAAAATAAAATGTTGTATAAAAAAACACTAATTTAAAAACACAGATTTTTACAGCATATAATTTATCACGGTAGTCAAAGATGGTAGGTAAAATGAGGGCAAGCAATAAGATGACAAAAATGCATTACAGTCATGTTAATTGACAATCACCTTCCTTCATACCAACACGTACTCTCCACTTTATACAATGTGGTAATAATCTAGCAGGTCAAATCAGATTTTTTTCTTAATAAGGTGAAACAGAGAACTCCAACGCTTAAGCGAGCTCCTCCCATATCATATAAATAAAAGTGTTCGTAGTGCGAGGCATTAAATAATTTCAATTCCTCGATAAACAGACCTACCCAGATCATAATTTGTGACTATATGAAAGTGCATTCGCACCATTGTGCAGAAGAAGTAATTCACGAGGAGAACACAATAGAAGAAGAAAAGTATGCCATTTATAATCAAAGTGTAGCTAGTTAGTTACGCCATGTAATAGAGAGCACGCGACAAGCACCAGAAAGAATACACTTTATCACGCTGCCACGTGCTATCTATGAGAAAATTTTGAGAAAAATGAGGTATTGTTTATAAACAATCATTAACAGCGTCCTTTAAATTTAGCAATTTTTAAACAAAAGATCGTTTCTGGGTACAAACTCGTAAAAAAGCCGTGAGCCCAGTTTCCATGTCGCGCTGTCTCTTACAGTGTCACAATTTAGCTGCTGTAAAAAACAGTCAGAATTTTTCAAGAAAAATTATTTTAAAATATTTGAAGCTTTTATCTGAAGCTGCATAAAAGATAATTTTACAAGCAGACAAAATTAATATTTGATAAAGGATTGGACATTGATGCAAAACATATATAATAGTATTATAATTAAATCATTATTTTTTTGATAATTTTAATAAATAAGAGAAATTTGACAAACGTTAACAAAAACATCAAGAACTTTTCTGAAAATTAAACATTTATTTTACTTTTAACATTTAAAACTACGTAATGGAATCGTCTTCACATATTATCAACAATACAATGAGGGAAAAAAGATTAAAGTAGACATATGTCATGAATTTCTTTGTTATACGTGAGTACTTGCGGATTACGAACGAACGCAAAATTCCTGGATATAGAGTGAAATTTTTTAATAGTTTAAGACTAATATATCCTAATATTAATATTTCTAGTCAAAATTTATGATTGCAAACGGGCTATTGTTGAAAATAGATTCATTTTACAAAATGTGATATATTTACTAAAATTAGAATCTGACGTGTCTGACGGATTAGAAACAAATAATTCGAACATTGATGAAAGTGAAATTACAATAAATTATTCACAGGATTTGTCGGAGAGTATTGATAAGGCTTTTTCTGTTTAAAAGGATGAAAATAATAAAAACAATAAAAAACAATACAAAAAATAATAAAGAAAAACAATTAAACAATAAAAAACCAGTTTATTAATATTTAGAAATTAGTCATAATAAAATCAAAAATAATAATAGTCCATCAAATATAGTAGATTTACAAAATTTTTAGAGTGGGCTATGGTCTAATAATTTTAATTATGATTTTAATAATTTGACAAGACATAACATTCAATCTTCTTCAAATAATATTAGATCTGTAAAAAATTATAAAATATTATTAAAAATAACTAAAAGAAAAAAATTGTCAAATACAATTAATTGGAAGTCTTCAGGAAAAGACAACAAAATTTGCAATTTCTAGATTAAAAAAATTACTATTTTTTGCAAACATATTTAAATCATTTTAACAAATTTATAAATAATAAATTTTTTTTTTAAGTCTCTGGCTATTTAGGTTTCAACCTACTCAAAGCCCAAGAAAAAATATCCGCCAAATTATAGGCCTATAACGTGTTTGCCAACATTATATAAACTGTTCACACCATACATCAAAGATCTAATTCATAACCATCGCATGCATAAATAATAATACTATATGAATTGAACATAAAGGTTGCATGAGTGGTTCTTTTGGTTGTAAAGAACATATAATTATTGATTCAGTAAGTGATTGAGCAAGCTAGACTAAATAAACGTAACATCTACACTGCTTTCATTGATTATAAAAAATCTTATAATTCCGTTCCTCACTGTTGGTTAATAAAAATTTTTTCAAAGAAATTAAATATAGTATCAACAAAATGTTTTTCAACAGAGTTCTATTACTTTTAAAAAAGCAATTGAAAACAAAATTGATCCAACCAATAAATTCTTATACTGTTTCTCTATTAACTTATTCCTTTGGTGTATCGAATCGACCGCAACAGTTATTACAATATTAACATAAAAATTCGTGTCTTAAAATCATTTACTAAATTTGATAAACATTGTCCAAAATTTTTAATTAACGATTTTTGATTACTAAACAAAACGAAGGCAGAGGTATTATTAAATAACTAAATTTCAAAGATGCCAAATTACTTCTATAGTTTTAAAACAGATAATAAATTAGTAAAATTTATTATTAATACGTATTATAATGATAATCCCAAACATTTCTTAGAAATTGATTGACAAATTATATTGGAATAAAACTTTGCTAACTGTTTTAAAAATTGAACCCAATAGGCCGGATATTGTTATAGTATTTGAGAAAACTAAAATTAGATTTTGCTGTTCAAAGCTCTTGGAATATTATTGATACCTTTAAAAGAAAAATACCTAAATATTCGCTGCTTTAAATGGCTATTAGACATCTTGGAAATTTAAAATCAGTAAAAATTTTTTCTTTACTTATTTTAAATAAGAGGGTTGTACTCATATCTTTGAGTAAAAATTTATAATTTTAGATTTGCATTTAAAAATCCTTGCGGTAATACAGAAAGCAGCATTATTATGTTCATGTCATACTGTTCAAATGTTTTTAAATGTTAAATTTAACAATTCGAAAAAAATGACCGCAGATGTCTTTGTTTAAAAGAAGCTCAAATGGCGTATCAATTTTGTCGAGATTTATAGAGCTACACTACGTCATAAATTATCTGTTTTTTCAAACTAAAGTATGCCTTAGAATATGTCTTAGAGTAAACTTGGGACATTAGTAATCAAGTTTCTAAATAAAAGCTAAAGTTTATTATAAAACGTAGATATAATTACCACAGATAAATAAAAAGTAAAAGATATTTGGATAGTAAGTAGGTATGCTGAAGGCATAAATATTAAGCTTGGAAAATCTTCTACGCAAATTAATTATTTTTAGTCTAACCACATAAAAAAGTAATTATGAGCACAAATGAATTTTCCGACACTTTCTTCATCATTATTAGCACCTATAACCATAAGGCAAATCTAATTGAGTTCCAATTTTTTTCGTTCCCAAATTAATTAATATCAATTAAATAATAACAATGTTATCCCTTCTTGTTCTACATTATTCTAATTGTTGCGTCACGTGACCTCTTCGAAAATAATTAATCTATGTTCGTAACACACACCTGATTTTCTTTATTCGGACTTTATGCGTGATAAATTAAGAGTCCAGTAAATGAATAACTTGCATTTATCAGTTTCTATCTGCTACACCCACATGTATCATGCCACACAATCAGAAATGACATGCTTGCACATGTTGAATACAGTGGCGTAACTGGAAATTCTAAGACCAAATTCTTAAAGGAAGATTAATCATAACTATTAATTCAAACAAGAACAAAAAAAATTAATTTTTGTAAGTCTTTCGCTAGCGATTTCTACTGTGAAACCGTTTTAGATAGGTATATTTTTGTTCTGAAATACTTTTATGAAAATGCCTGTTTTTAATTATGTTCACAATGGAGGTGTGTTCTAGTTAGCAGGTATAAGGTAGAATGATTTACACAAATAAAAGTTCAGTGCAGGCGCCCCGGGCTCGTGTGGGAGAGTCCAGTCCTGGATATTGTTCAACTAATTTTCAGTGACACGGGAAAAAGGTGCAAATTGTTGCTGGCGATTGTGCTATAGTTTTTTTTTAGGTGGAGGTGTACTGAAGGAGGTGTTTTCAAGACAGTTCAAGCGTTCAGCTTCTTTTTCAAACTTTAAAATTAATTGGTAAATAAATTCCATCAAATATAACAGCAAATAAATAAAAGAATAAAACTTGAACAATTTAATTTTCCCGGATCCGCAACAAAAGTCAACTAGTGGGAATGTCATTTTAGTTGTCAACCGTGCTTCATTTTAAAACTAGTTATAAAAAGTGACATTATTTTATAACTAGTGTTAAACATGACATTAGTAATATCTGAAAAGATCAAATTTATTTATTATATTTATGTTAATTGTTTAGTTTTTAAATTTATTGTTGTGAATTCCTGTCATCTTCTGTTTCTTGTATGTTTCATCTCTATCATTATCGATAAACTGAGGAAAGCGGACATTTATACTAGCTTTGAGAATTCTTACGGATTCATTGCTATTCCAATATTTGCAAAAGCAATATCGGCAAATTTATTTGCTCTTCATGCGCTGTGTTTCTTTAGCAATAATAAATGTGTAGCAAAATTTACTAATAATGATGCAGACAATCTGCAAAAACAATAACCTGTATATGATTGAAGATTTGGTAGTCAAGAAAATGTCGAATTTTTTTTTGGGATATCACCAAATGTGTTGATGTATCCCAAAAAAAATCGATTATTTGGCAGATTCTTGTGACCCATACGAACATATTTTTGTATAATTTTAATAAAATTTATTGATGTTCTTAATGTCCCCTTCGGTTTATAGAAAGAGACTGTAAACTTTGTTCGTTGTAAACGTTATTGAAACTTTAGTTTTTGTGTTTGAGATTGTGATTTTGATAGAAGAATTACAATCGTGTTACTACAACACCTTAAAAAAATTAGAAACATTGCTTAAAAAACAAACAAATTCTCATTGAATGTGTAATTATTTTAAATCTAAAACAGATATATCTAATTATTTGTTTTATTTAAAAATCTATAAGAATCATATTTAGTAAAAATGTTTGCCAAGTTTCTTGAAAAAAGCAATCAGTTTTGTAAATTTCCTAATGTCTACATTTCCATTAATGAAAATAGTCATTTGTAACATTGACTAATAGCTCCACATTTTTGAGAGGTTTAAGACAAAATAAGCCTTGTTAGTAAAATAAGCAAAAACAATTGTTTCGGCCACCATTATTATCTTCTTGGAGTTGCATTATTTGTTGATTGTTTTTTAAGTAGATTTGTATAATACTTTATTGTACTCATCGCTCAAAGATCGGTAGTTTCCAATCGTTCCCAATGTATCAAAAATTAATTTTTTCGTACTTTGGTGTTTTATACTTTGCAGTCGAAATTAGGAAAAATATTACAAAACAATGTTCTTTAATTTAAAAAAAAACAATAACAACAAAACAACGAGACCTATTTCAAATTTAAAAAATTAGATAATCGACAGAAGCAACGCTACCAACAAAAAAGTAAATGAAAAATTAAATTATTAAGCCAAAAACTCCTTTCAGTCGTGCTGCAAACAAAGTGCTCATGTGAGAAATTTTAATTTCCGGCTCATTAGAAAAATAACTATTATTGCAAATTGCAAAAAATTAGAAATTGCACCTCTTGCAACCTTTTCAACGTCTGCAGATACAAAAAAATCTTTTAAAACACTTATTTTTTGAATTGGAAACTTTGTAAATTTTATTGTTTACTCGTAGTCCAATCTTCACATCTAGTAGAATAAATACGTTTATTTGTGCAACTGATTCTATAAATAACTATTATAAAATTAAAAATCTAACCTTTTTTCTACAAAAAAAGATTTTTTTGAAAGTGCTTTACCTACGTGTATAAACTTCAAACGGTAATATCGACAAGCATGTACAGTTATTGATAGACAATAGATCTGTTCTTGTTTCTCGTTTAAAAATTATGCATTATAATTTTAGATTTGTTTGATAGTTCATCAACTGTCATATAATCTGCCAAATTTTTTTTTCTTGTACTTGATAGAAATTGTTAATTCCAAAATAATTAAGAAAAGAAGGACTTTTCTTGTTATCAAGACTTTTTTATAACAACTCAATTCATTTACATACCCATTATTTTGACGTTTTCAATAAGCCAATAATTAGTAGTAAATTAAAATACAATATCTTTTCATAAATATTTTATTACAACTTGAGGTTGAAATTTTAAACTACATAAATGTTCCGGTTTAAACTGATTTGTTTAAAGTTTAAACTGACAAAAAATATATTTTAACTAGCTGACATGAAAAAGGAGATTACAATGCTATATCTCAAAGTAAACAGAGCCAACAATTTATTGTTTATAGGCAGAAATGTCTGGGTTTTCATTTACTTGTAGAGCGCTTTTCAGCATATAATAAACTGACCAAAGCGTTGGGGGCTTAGGAGTTTTTACCTGCAAAGATATTTAAAATTAGTGCTTATAATAATCTTCATAAATGCCACAAACTTTTATAGAAAACTACGCAATTTCAATATTTTCATTGTCTTCTTCCACATTCTTTTCATTTCTCCATTGACAAAACTGTTGGTAGAATTGCAGAATTTCTTCATTATTTTCGCTTAATTCATTCATTTTACTTAAAAGTTTTTTCGCAAATTATTTGCTTAGTGGTTATTATGATCTTTTGTAGCTAAGTAAACAAATACTTGACGCCGATAACTTAGGATAGTAGAAAATTATAAACAAAAAATTGTAACTTTGGCCAGGTTTACAAAAAAATACGTGTTCAACGCGTATAAAAAGTGCGTTTCCTAGCTGGGTGAAAACTTCATTTTCTCGGTACGCTCGTAAAGCAATCTGTTTTAGAATCTGTTTTAAAACTCGTTAGAAAACCATCATTTTTCTTGCCAAACAATCTACTATTTCCAAATATTATCATAAATTAAAACTAATAGCAACTATAAATTAAATTTATAATACTGCGCTAAGAAATTAAAACATCATGAAGAAACTGTAAAAATTAAAGCTTATTTGTTATCTATTACAGCAAATCAATATAAATATGTTGCAGATAATTAACACAAATATATAAAAATTGCTTATAGGTCTATATTGAATTGCAGTTTACTAAATTTTATTGTTATTATAGTCTCATTAAAGCTTTTTTTTTCTGCTATAGTTTTTCTCATCTTTTTTAAACATTATTTTTTCTTTTTATCAATTTTTTTTGTTTAACTAAAAAAACTAAGAAATTCTGTTTGTGTGTTAGAAACAAAACTTTAATTTTAATTACAAATAAAAAACGTTTGTTATTTTAACACATGTAATTAGTTGCTATTGGTAGATTATGCTTGTGGTAGATTTCAATTGTTGATAAAAATTTTATTTTTTCACTTATTAGTTTCAGTCATGCTGGGCAAATCACAGTGTTTGATTGGCTCATTTAAACATCATAAGATTCTCAATCAAAATTTGTTTACTTTCAAAAACACAATACAAAAGATTGTTTTCTATCAATATTTTTTTTTGTAAAAATAAGTTTAATTCTTGTTACTAGTCAGTTGTCAAATGGTCTTCTGATACCAATAACAATATTTTTTACCGTATTAGTATTATAAACTTTATGCTTTTTATCAATTTTACTTTTACAGTTGATTGGCCAATTTCTACTTTACTGAAAATGATACTAAATTATAAATAATAGTTGACAGTTTGTTAACTGACTTCTGTTTGTAAAGCGCACTAACTTTATTATTTAATACTGTCGAATCATCTGAAATGTTTTGATAAAGCTCTTTTAATTTTAGCAAGAATTATTTTATCAATTTTTTTAAGGTTTTTTTCAAATTACTATTTAATCAAAAATGCCAACAGGTTTCAGCAAAATTTTACTCTTTAACAAAGATCTAAATTTTACATAAACCATATTCAGTACACCACATAACCCGTATAAACTTCTTAAGGGTTACTCTAAAAGCTGATTATTAAGATCTTTAATATGAATAAATGAAAGAGTAATAAATTTTTTTGTTAATTTACTGTTCTAATTTTTAAAATGCAAAACGTTTGTAGAAGTTGTAAAACTATTTCACAGATATAATCAGTTTCTACTCTACGAAGACTCTACAGTTTAATTGAAAATTGTTTTATTAAAGCTAATAAACACTCAGTACTATTAAATTTTTAATTAATCTGCTTTAAATTTTTATCATTGGAAAGTATGTGGGTGACAACGTAGGTGTAAATGTTTCCTAATAAAATATAACATTTTTATAGATAGATAAAGTAAAACTAAAACTAAAAAGAGTAAGTAGCCATAAAAGTTTTATTGATTCTAAAGTAGAATAAGTACACTTTCAAAATATTTTTGCAACATGTTTATGAGATCTTACATAATTATCCTACTCTTAATATTTTGTCTTATTTTTGTTACACAATTTTTTATTTGTATTTATATCTAGCAGTTTTATTGGTTATTTTTCAATCTAATTTATTAAAAAAAAATCGTAGTACAATATAGAAAGGGCTTTGTAATCTAGGTTAATTCAGTCTTTATCTTAAGTGATTGTACAAGAAAAATGGAAAATACGCTACTGTTAATTATCTGCAAATTATAGCATTTACGCGAATGAATGTTAAGTATGTGCAGTGCACATTTGAGTTATGGTTTCCCAAGAAGGGATAAGGCGTTTACTGAGTGGTTTACAGATTCAGGCTACAGAAAAATTAAATCCGATAACCACAAGCATCTTATAGTGCTAAACGTAGTAACACAAATATTTGAAATTTTTTATAAAAATAATTTTTATCAAATCGCACACACCTTTAAATTGATATTAAATTATAATAAAGTTGGTTTGTTGCAATACATGTAGAATTATTATTGCTATTCTCTGTTATAAATGATAGTTTAAAACAGATTGTCTGCTAAGAAAATAATTCATTATGTAGAAATGCATTATCACATCTGTGATTTATTGTTCTTGCAACACGCCCATAACAAAGAATTCTTCTGGGCGATAATACACACACGAATGGTAACAATTTATTAAACAATAAGTTCAGAGAGATGCGGTATTAGATAACAAAAGTTAATTTTCTAGATAAAAACATTTTAGCGAAACAACAATTATTGTATAGCAATTTATTAATTCATAAAATAAACAAATCAATCACTCTATAGCAATAACAACAGCTATTATAGTGGAACAAGCGAAATAAGAACTAGAGAGTCTAATACCCTATATAAAACTGTTAATTTTTTTAAGCAATTGATAAGGATTTAGGAATATATGGTTCGGTCTATGATTAAAACTGTTCAAACCAAGCGACAATTGAATAAGCACCATAGTTTGATGGACAGCTATAACCGCCATAAACTATTTGGAAAAGTTAATAGTTTGATATAGAGTACTAAATTTGAAAAACATTTACTAACTCTTATTTGGTTTGTTGAATTATAAAATAGATTGGAGAAATTTTTGTTATGCATTTTTTTATGAAATTAAGAGGAACTAACTTAATAGCATTGTTTTCAATATCTAAGCAGAGCTCATTAATGAAAATATTTAATCTGATGAAATAGGAATATATTAATCTAGATTGTATTCATCAAATCAAATTACAAATTATTTTATCCTTTAATAAAATATCTGAAACTGACAAAGTTGACACATTCAAAAACCTTGAGATAGCCTTGCTGTTGAAAAACAATCAAGCAATTTGAAATCGTTGTTCGCAAATAATTTAGTGCACCAGCCAAGACTTTTAAATCATAAAAAAAAAAACGATTTAGATTGTGAGTCTGTCAGAAATGATTCGGTCAGACTCATTTATACAATATTTTTCCTCAAATAAATGTTGACGTTTGAGTGCAGTTCTTTGTAATTCTTATATTTATTAAACGTAGTGTCTATTGTTTTATAACTGATAAGTATAGTTTTTATGGTTTGTTTTACTAGAAAAATCATAAAAACAATACAGGCGTCATCAAAATGTATCTGTCCAAAGTACAAAAAACGTCTTTAATAAATTTGATTAGGCATTTTTACTATTTGAAAGAAGCCGAAATAGATAAAACTAATTTTAATGAGCGTTTTAAGCAAAAAGCGCTAATAAGATAATTTGGTTGACCAATAATTAATGTCTCTCTATTGTCTTAATCAACTAATACCTGTCATTATAATTAGCTTTTAGCATCAAAATGTAGAAACATTGTTTTACAACTTTGTAAGAAACCTCTATCAAACAACATTATTTGTATAATATTTAACAATATTATTTTGTTAACAACATTTATTGCTAGTATTTTAAAATAAAATAATTTTAGTTTGGTCTTATTTCTAGATTGCTGATCGATTCTTAATATTTTTAATTTTTTAAGAAATTTTTTTTTGGTTTTTACCAGCAGATAGAATATTATAATTAATGCAAATCAATTTCAACTAAATCTGTAGGCTTAAACATGTTTTGTTATTATTAGAACTCTCCAGCAAGTTTGATACAATACAGTAATGTGATAACTTGGTTGTTCAATATACTTTTCGTCTCAAATTGCATCTGTTAATTTGTCATTTGAAGTAACCTCTGCATTAACAAGTACAAACCTGAATTCTCAACTTTGACGTAAGGTTATCTTCCAGTAGATGTTGTTATTTTTACTAAACTATGGCAATAATAATCTAAATAAGATGCTTATGTTACGACTTGCTAAAGAGTTATTATTGCAGCATAGAAGTAATTTTCATTTCTGACATTTTTTGATTTTTGGAAAACATCTTTTTTTTTAATATTTATTTTTGGTTTAATTGTTTGGTTTTTTAGAAAAAAATACTAAAAAGTTAATAAAAAACAAACAGAGAAAAGTTCATATTAATATTCCATATAGTTTTTAAAATATGACTGATATTTTGATATTTTGATAAAGGGGTTTTTCCATCTTTTAAATTTTTTTAAAATCTTTATTTCTAATCTAATTGTTGTGTCTCTTTAAAAAAATTTGACAACCTATTAAAAACAAACGGATTTTTTTTTAAGTATTTTTCACAGTTTTTAAGATCAGTCATTATTTTGTAACATAACGTGCTTTTTGTTAAAATTTATTTTTATTTTTTGCAATTTTATCAGATTTTTCAGTGTTCTTTAATGCTTTTAGGTAGATCATATTTAATGTTTTTGATCTATATTGAGCAGGAATTGTTGGAAAACTGCAGACAAACAAATGTTGTGTTGTAAAATTAACAAAAAATCGTAGAAGTAGATTATAACATTTGACGACAGGTACAACTCTTAGAAGTAGGCTAAATTGAAGACAATAATAACCTTTTGGCAGTTTCTTAAATGATGTTACTTTTTAATATTAGATCATTTCAATGTTACAAGTTGTTTACTGAAACACATTTTTCAAAGTCTTTTTTTGTTTTTTAAACAAAAAATATATTCTGGATAAACATAGGGTTAATTTAAACGAGAAGATTGGAAGAAATCTTTGATGTATTCTTATGAGAAAAGCAACACTTTAGTTCATTTTAGGCCACATATTGGAGACTAATGTCTTGTTTTCCAAAAAGTGCTAGTACTGCAGAAAGTATTGATAGATCACACTTTATGCGACCTCTGTATTTCTCTTTAATGATGACATTTAGCACTATATTCTATGGAATAGATTTATGTAGATCTTGTAAGGTTGGTACATAAAATAAATTGAAAATCTTTGAATACGATCGGTAAAATCATTCAGAATCGTGTGATAAAGTGGGTGTAAAAGCTTTGTAAGACACGCACGCGCAACTCAAAAACTGGCACGCGTGGAACTAAATAATTTATTAAGTTGATATGCCATGTACGGCGACAAGCAGTTACAATCAAAGGTAATGCGGTCCGTTCAGTTTTCTTTTCTTTCAGCCCAAGAGAGTTTCAGCAGCGTTCCTTTCCTACGTAACTGCATCTTTATCGCATTCATGACGGAAACTGGAGAGACACTAAATTACCGAACAATGTTCTTCCACTCATTCCTGCGATTGTCTTGAATGCTGCTAGAACGGCCTCTACTTTTGCATCTACTTGGCTATGCTATGCCATTCGTCCTCTGTTTGTTTGTTACAAACTCTACCAATATATAAAACGACGACAATGTTGTTCAAGACTTTCACGATTCGAATTATATTGTTGTTCGAGGAACAGATCAAATTAATAACTTTCAAGTGCTTCACATTTTAACTTCATTGTTTGTTCAACGAATTATTAAACATTGGAATGTATTCACCTTAGAAAGATACAAGTTTCACTTTAATTTATAACCATTTGTTTTTAATGCATATTAGTACGTACCTAGATTCCTCCTTAGCAAAATGCGGTAAAACAATTCAAGATAAAGTAATAACAATGTTTATTGACGGATACATTTCCGTGTACTTCTAGATTGTCAAACACGTTTCTGACTCCTGACGCTTTAAATTAACATCGTAATTTGTTCTATTAGAAAAGTAAAACAAATCTTTGAATCTGGTTGCGTGACGGTAAGTGAGCAGTCCAAAGCCTAATATGTTGAGAAAATCTATATCATTTCTGAGAACATTAAATGTAAAACCTAAGTCTAAATATTAGTGTTGTCTTTTTACAAATTACCCTGTCCGGTAGATTCGGTTTCCCGGCGCAATTTTGAGACCGGTAAGTGACCTATTACAGTATCTGAGCCGGCATGTGTAACCAAAAAACAGTAATTTGTGTCACAAAAAAAAGCATATCAAACCTTTTCGCTTACTTTTCTGAAAAATGCAATAACAATTACTGGACCGCTAATAGGAATATTGATATTTTTCTCAATTGCACATTTCAAATTTTCGGAAATAGTAAACCTGGACTATCAACAGATGCAAACGTAGAAATTTGTTTTTGTTTGCTTTGCCATTTCTAATTTTTCTTCTAGAGAACTCTCAACATATTTTTCTGCTACCGATAAACTTTTCCACCCTTCTCAGCACCATCAAATTGGCACCATTACTTTAATAACGGAAAAAAACGAAAATTTTGCCTAATATAAGACGGGCAATATAAGAAGGACAAAGGCAAGAGAGCCGTGCTATGCAGCGCAATGCAAAATGTTTTGTTATATAGAGCGCCTATATGGAAAGAAACTTTACATTTCAAAAAATACTGTAAGACACTCGAAAAAACTCAAAGAATGATGTGCAGTGATAACTGTAAGTCCGCCTATAGACATAATAGTGAGAGAAAAGTGGCTAAAAAAGTATATATATATATATGTATATATATACTTATATATATATATATATATATAAGTTTGAGTTATTTAGATAAAACTTTGTACATCACACGTGTGCTAGGGAGAGCACATTACAGTATTTCCTGTGGCTACAAAAAACCTCAATCTTTTGTATAATTTTTTTATACCAATAGAATAATAAATATCTATTTTTATTAGCGGCAATCTATCCACCGAGTATATTTTTGACAGTTATTTATTTTTGAATACAGTTATAATACCCTAGCTTGATGGAAAAACTTGATATTAAATGTTTTTGTAAGCATTGCTCATGCATGAGCGTTATAATCAGTATTCAGAATAAAGAAATAAATTGTTACATTATCCAATGAATAGAAATCGTTATGAAAATAAACGAATTAATTTGAAAAAAGAAAGACGAACCGAGCCAAATCCAATTCAATTTCAGTTTTCAATAGAAACCTATAAAATTTCATGTTTATAATAACAAAAACAATGATGTACATCCGCTCGCCGTGTACGAGATGAACAAGAAGAAGAAGACAAATAAACATTAATGTATACTTTATGAAAAAATGTTGCCGCCTTATGCTTTTTCCGAAGAATTATCTGTGACTTTAAATATTCGATAATCTTTACCATCGGTGGCAAAAAGGTCGATCTTTCGGCACGCCGCTCATAAAAGTAACAACTAATTTGAAAATAATAGGGAAATTGTCAAAAAATCAGATTACTGATGGAAAAAGGCCGACAAACTGATTTTTGATTTTTTTACGAAGGTGCTTCGCTTGGTTGATTGTATTCGTCTTCTTGTTGGTTTAATGCAAGCAGCCTGAACGAATCATTCTCGATTTCACTGTTGTTGTACAACTCTACAGTTGTAGGTGTGTGTTAAATTTTTTTTTGTAATCGACTTCCGTTCAGGCACTGGGATAAAATCCGAAAATTAACTTTCCTTTCTTTGATTACAATATCTCTCACTTTGTATCAAAACTATCAGCTAATAACAACTTAATTATATGTTTTAATCTTAAAGCAGTATCCTGCTTACTTAGAACTTATCTACTAATTATAGCTTAATTACAAAAACAAAAAAGCTGCAACTGTAATAATTTTCAGTGTTTTAAATTTTATTAATTAGATAATCAATTCATTCTGATACAATGTTTTTTTAATCATGGGAAAAAGTCGAAAAAGTTATAATTTTGATAATTAATAATGTTGAATAAACATATTTGGCTTTTGATTATTAAGCTTTTCAATATAAACTGTAAACTAAATTGTCTTTTATAAGGCACAATTGATCACGCCTATTTACATTGTAAATTAGAAAATATAAAAAATGGGTAGATAAAAATAAAATTGATTACAGAAAAACCGTTTTTTTGTTTTTTTTTGCAGTGATCGCCAAATCCTCAATCAAATGGCATCTTTGCCAACCTTATATTTATAGTAATCTAGATTTTCACCATTTGTCGTGTGTAAAAATAGACGATTTGGGCAGTAATTGTCTATTTTAATATATAATAAATCTAGAGGTATATATCCGTTTATTTTTTAAAACTCAATTATTTATCATTCTTAACCTTATTTTCGGCTAAGAATACAAAAATAAAAAGTTAAAAAACCAATTTAAAAAAAAATGTCTTAGAGCAACATGTTCTAGAATGTGCACAGTTAACTATTATCAAGATCATATTTGCTATTACCACAGTTTCACCACTTGCCAAAATTGTGTGAAAATATTGATTAGATAGACTTTAAGTTCAACAATAATTCTTTAAATAGGGTTTTTAAGAGTCTACTTTTATAAGAGTGACTAATTATTTGAACAATTACGCTTTTTTTGAACAGGTTTGCTATTTAGAAGACGATTAGTAATTGAATCAAGGTGCAGATTGGTTCCAGTTTAAATTTTTTGAAAACAATTAAAATGTATTAACCACTTCTAAGGGTATTGGAAAACGTTTTCAATAAACCAGAAAGCGGATAAATTACCAACATATCAAAACAGACTAAGTTTCAGTTTAAACAATTTCTTTAATAGTCGTAAATTAGATTTCAAAGAGTTTTTAAAATATTTTGTCATCTTTTATTTATACTTTTATAAATTTGTTAGAATGTATCTTTAATTTTATTACTTTATTAAAAATTGTTATTTTAATTAATTTTTTTAATTAACACTTCTAATCTTTTTCTAGATAAATTGTGAAAAATTCTTATTGCGGTTTGACCGTTCTGTTTATTTGATGAGGGTAGTTACAGTACGTAAAACAAGAGAGTTGTGAATTATAGATGTAATGTGGTTTGGAAATATAAATATTGAGAATTCGCGGTCTACAAAATTAAAAACCGGCATATAGTAAAGAGTATGGCGCTTTCAATGTATGATGTCAAAATAACAATGATTGTGGATGTCAGCTCTTACCAAAATAAAAAAGCTACATGTTACTAATATCAGCTTAATAAAACAATTTATTATTTAATTACTTTTGATATAACAATAATTAGTGTAATCAAATCGTAAAGTAGATAAATGTAGCCAAAAATCGTTATTATTATTATTTATGAAACTTACTAGAATATAATTTTTTTCAATTGGTTATTATTAAAACATGACAGTTTATCTACCGTTAAAATGTTTGTTCACCTACATTTAAAAACATTCAATAATCGCGTGCTTGACCTGTGCAGTCGTTTAAAGTTTTTCAACCACTCCCTGTATAAATGCTGCTTCAACGGCACTTTATAAATCAGTGATATTGCACGAGAAAACTGACCACTTATAATAACCGATTGCATTCAAGTCACCCAGTGGCCTATCACCCGGAGAGTACCTAATCAGATTTGTGTAAATTATGGTCTTTGGCCATGAGGAAGTAAGAACTATTAAAACAAATATTAATGTTTTGTCGTGATAGAAGCCGTTATTGTTCCACTATTATGTACGAAGGTGAACGATAATTTTTCTTGCTAATTATCACTTGATTGAAATTTTTTGGTTCAATAGGTGTTATTGGGTGGAAGCTGACTGTTGAACCATGTAATACCGTTTTGATATGGGTGTACTTACAGTACATTATAGTGTAGGATTGTCGGCACTTTAAAGTGTAAGCAATTTAAAATTTTCAAATTAATTGCTATAATATCCGTGATCAGGAAGAAGCGCGATAACTACTAGTATTTTTTGATACTCAATACAATTTTAGAACAATTTCCTGATTTATTCACATATTTATCTAGATTTGACTGTTCCACAAGAAATTTTATGAAAAATCTTGTAATTTATAGTTATTTATTATTCAAGACGATGTAATTGTATTTTATCTTGAATGATATATAAAAAGGAATAACAGTTTTTTTAAAATCGAAAAAACGTGTGGAAAAAAATGTTTTTGGCGTATTTTTTCTAAAAATTGAGGAAAATAAAGCCATTGTCATTATGGTCGTATTATTCGAAGCTAAAGCGTACGTTGTTGATTAGACATTTCCAAGTAAGTAATGCTTTTGAAAAAAATATCACGTGATATTATAAAATTTGTATAGATTTAGATAGTTAACTACTTTACTGAAAAACCTAAGTGAAGGTTGATTTTATTGAATTGCTGACACAAGAAAATCAGACTTTTATAAAACAATTATTATTGCCAGTCTATTTTTGGGTTTGAATTTGCAGGTTATGTTATCTTTAGTGTGCATGGTGCGACTATAAGTCCAATGAATTGCACGTTAATGTTAAAAGTGTCTAATGTAGACGGCAGAAAATCGGTGATAGACGTTTTATTATTTGACACTAAAACTAAGCAGAATAAGTTTTTTGTAATACTGACAAGTATTTTAAAAAAAGTTTTTTGAAAATTATGAGAAAATATGTCGTCTTGCACCTCAAAAACGTACCAGACAAAAAGAAAATTTTAACTACTGATAGAAAAAGTGCACTACTTGGTGGGAATCAACACCATGTATAAAATCTCTGAAATTGCGGATTTCTCAAGGCTACCAAATTCAGAAATGTTTACAAGGCATTGCCTCCGTTGTTCTGCAGCAACCATGTTGGCAAAGTCTGATGCTGATCTGGTAAACAGTAATATGCTTGGAACGCTTGCATGGGTAAAAATTGTTATCTATTGCAGAAGCGTATATAGAAGAAAGCAGTAAGATTTGTGTATCTAAGTGAAGCATAAAATCAATGCAGTGCCTCTGTACAATTGGCAAAGTAAACAAATACATCTTCTCGAGTTTTAAAAATAAATATTTCTAATAAAATTGTTAGAGTTTGTAAATTTAATTGAATAAAAAAGTTAAAACATTTTATCTACCCTTATTGATAACGTGTTACTTTATTTACCCTTGCGGTTAAAAAGCTCTTTAATCTACTCAAAAGAGTTGATAAAAAAAAATGTTTATTATCTGCTATAGAAAAAAAAACATATTTCAATTGTGTAAATATAAAACTTGTTGAACTTAAAATGTTCTTAGTTTGGTTTGATTACCTTGTTCTCTGTTGTGAAGGGTAAAGTGTCTGCACAATGAGCAAATAGCGACATAGTTTGTAAAATTTTAAAACAAAAGATTACAGTATTTTCAAAGCTGATCTCAAGAACTTGGTTATTGCTAGTCTTTTATCTCGATAAATAACAAGTTTGTAAAAAATCAAAGACTTGAACACAAGCATTTGGTATAGTAAAAACGTTTGAGATATACCCGGCAGTAAATTTTATTGCACTAATTTATTTCAAAGTTTGACACCTGAAATCACAGTCATAAATAATTGAAGAACACTTGTTAGAGACCGAATACTGTATTCAGTGTAGAACCCAAATAGATTTTAAGATCCCTAATACCTCCTAGATTGTCAAATTCTCTAAATTTAATTAAATAAAGTCTTAGCATTGATGGTTTATTAATAAAACTTTTTTTATATTTACCTAGGTAAGCAATACTGCTGATTAACAACTTTTTTTAAAAAAATCATATTTACAACTTTGCTCATGCTATCATTATTTGTCGGCGTGAAGGTAGTGACAAAAACAATGTTGCTAGCTAAAAACCAATTGTATTTTTACCAGTTTTATCTATAATAAACAATGAGAACTTTATAACAAAAAATAAAACCTTTGAAAAAAAGCGAAAAAAATAAGCATAAAATTAAAAACTTTTTTTTCATCAAAGTCCTACACTAATGTAAATATATGAATATTTTTAAAAATATTTTAAACCGTTGCCGTACAACCAAATATAATGTGTTGTATATCTTCTGAGTTAGGGTTTTCCATAGTTGCCACAACTATCAAGTACTCTTCTGTGTGCCGATATTTTTAAGCATACTGAGGTCTAACAGGTGCTCATTTATTTATATGGCATCGACTCATAATTATTTACAAATTGTCATTAGTGTAATATTTAGATTAAAAAATGTTTTTTTATGCTTTTTAGCTGAGTTTTTTTTATAGCAGTTTAATTTTTTTGGTTAAAATGTTTTAATTTTGGCTAAACATAACTTTTCTTATACATTTAGAGTCAATTTTTACCAGAATCGGTTCACAGCTGAATCTTGTGCATCATTTTTGTATTATTTACTTTTAAAAACTGAATTTTGTTATCAAACTTATATAGATCTAACTTTAATAGTTATTTACATAAAATTCAGGAAAATTTTACATTACTGAAGAGGAGTTTTTTTATTTCAATAAAACCAAAGCAACCAAACAATAAGATCATTTTAAATTTAAAAATATAGATAATCGGCGAGAGCAACGTTACCAACAGAAAAATAACTAAAAAAGTAAATCATTTAGTATTAAAAGTTTAGTAATTTATTATTTAAGAATTAAAGTTATTTGTTGCAAAAAAAATTGTACCTACCCTTTTCGGAAAGAGATTTTTTCTATTCGCACTGATGTAACAGTCTTTTCAGCCGTGCTGCAAACAAAGTGCTCATGTAGGAAATTTTACTTTCTAAACTCGTTAAGTGAATACCTATTGTCTAATAGAGAAAAAATGTTAAAATCGGATTTTTCTCCAAAAAGTTATGCATGGTAGTAGTGCATATAGTAATTTTTCTCAAGTTTTATTTTATAGTCCTAACTTTAAAGAATCTCTAAACAGTTTTTTTTATAATAGGATTCTTTCAGAAAAAGTTATGGGTAGGAATACATAATAAAAAAATATAGAAATCAAATAAAAAACCTTAGCAACTTTTTTATGTCAGGTGACATTATGAAATTACTTACTACAAAACTCAAAATACTTTTACACATTTAGTTTTGTTATCAAATAAAAATACAAATAACGCATTTTTCGGTCTTAAATTACATTTATACAGAAGCCAATAATAAATCACAAACGATTATAAGCTATTATGATTTTGCAAATGCTTTCGATTGTGTGAATCACAAAGTACTTGTTAAAAGTGAAAATAAAGATATTTATAAAATAAACAGCTTTTTTTTAAAGTGATTAATATTCAATAGATTGTTCAATAAAAATTGTAAAAGCTATAATTTTATTTCTTTTTGTAAAAATTAATTTTTGTGTTTATTGAAAATTTGTTTTACACACAGTAAAATACATAAACAATGTTATACTAGTCTCTGTAAAATAACGTTCTATGGCCGTACTTAAAATTCTGCTTTTATAATCCAATATCACTAAACAATGCAACTAATTAAAAAAAAATGTAAAAAGGTGTTGACAGATTATTGAGAGATATTGACAGAATCATTTTGTAAACAGGCACGTAAAATAAGATGATTGAAAATATTTTCTTTATAAAAAAGAAAAATTCAATCTCACCGCATTTTTACATTACCTAAATACATAACTAAATTAATTTTATTGGTTTATTAAAATATTTACAGTTGTTATAAGTATAACAGATCTTTTGTTAACCGTAATCTTGTTAAAGATACAGACAAATATTAACTTAAACCCAACTTGTGCTGTTTGTCAGAAGGGAGAAAGCTACGGATTTATAGTGGTTTATAGATGGGCTAGTAGGTTTTGCAACAAAAGAAGGACCATATTACGGTAATCCACTTAGACTACTATACAAGCCTATTAGAAGACCCAAGTCAGCCGAACTATATAAGAAATAAAGCAATATTTTGACTTTTGGAAATATGTATACCGCACTGCTTCAGACAGCACACTGACTCATAAAGATTTATTGTAAACTCTAATTGCTAATAAATAAGGGACAAAAATAACGTACATGTTTTTTTCATTATATTAAAGATTAAATACTGTATTGAATTTTAAACAAAATTAGTGTTTTTTTAATAAAAAAATAACGTACATGTTTTTTTCATTATATTAAAGATTAAATACTGTATTGAATTTTAAACAAAATTAGTGCTTTTAAGTTTGAAAAAATGTACAAACAGATCAGTTATTTTAAGTAGAGTAATTGTTGAAAAAACTAGATAATTATGTAAAAAATTATTAATTATAAAGATTTTGTAGCGCCTAGCAATAGAATAATAATATAGGTTTTGTGAAATCTATAGGAAATCGACCATCTTAAACATACGAATTAACATAAAATAATGAGTAAGCAGGCCCGAGACAACCTCATATTTACCTATTTGATTTAATTATCGAAATCTGTACATAAAACAACGCAACAAATGATACGATTTAATAAGAACAAACCATAATAATAAGTTTTAGTAGTAACGTACATTGTTCGGAATTAGAGCATAATGTTTGTAGTACCTACCTAGATAGTTAATTTCATACTACCTTTAGGTGATTGTGCATACACAACAAAATAAATTAAATTTATTACCAGAATATGTAATGGGCTGCATATAATGAATTTGCATAGTATAGAGATTTACGTGCGGTATTGAAAAGTTTTAACTTTATTTATAGCTATTAGACATGTAACAACTATAGATGCTCAGGTAAGACTTAGTAATTACTACTTTAAACAGGTATTTAGGTGGTTGATTATTGCTGATTATGTAAAATTTTTTATTAAAATTAACAAAAAATTGCTTTTATAATAAAACAATGTCAGTGATTAAAATAATTAAGTTAATTAAAGCTATGTTAAGATTTAAAAACCAACAACTAAAAACAGTACATTTATATAAGGATTGATTTGGCGCACAAGCTGCTCAATACCTCTTACAAAACGTGTTCTTTAGGCTATTTTTACAATTTGCGATTTTTTAATTTTAGTTAAAAAAAATTTTAAATTTTAGAATTTTTTTTTGCTATTGTTGGTAACAGCCACAGGTCATTGGACTTAATATTCAATTAAAACTTTTGTTTAATTGGTCTAATTTTCAACACAAAAATCAGAAACAAGCCAAGACAACATTAACTAAAAATTTATTTTTCGATAAATTCGAAATAACCTCTAAAAAACAGTTTGAGAGGTTTGCGAAGTCCTCTTAACAAAAATTTTTGCAGTCGTGCTTGAAACCAATTTGTTAAAAAAAAACGCATATTGTTTTTCAAAGATATATTAGTTATAATTAGTTAACATTTGACATTGTCACATTTAACGTAATTATTTTTTGACAGTTATGTATACCAATCTTTAAAAAAAACTATAAGAGACACTAGTACTTTTGTGGATATCAAAATAATGACCACACATTTATTACCTGACAAATCCGAAATAGTCTACAGAAAACATTTTTAGAAATTTAAAGATTAGCAAAAAGAGAACCAAATGCAAGCAAATTCTGATGTTTTTCAACGTACTTTGAGGTGCAGCGCTAGACGTATAAACTTTGTAGACAATTAACACTGACTATATCTACTTTCTACCATTAAACACACCACTTTGATAATAATAATAAGCTCTAACAATGGAAGTGTTGTATTTCTACTTAGATGAGATTTGATTTAACAAAAAAATTAAAAATAATTTTTTTATTCATATTGTCTTCCAAGTTACTTACAGTTTAGAAACATTAATAAGCAGTTAGTAGTTTTAAAAAAAGTTTTTTTGTATATAAAAATCTGGATGGATGTGTAGACTAACAAGAACACAAAAGAAAGTAAGTTAACAGAGTGATTCAAAAGTTTAATTGACAAAATAGGAGGTTAACAAACAATAAATAAACAAATTATCAAAAAGCTATTATTGAAATCTAATGATAAATTTTAAAATTTAAAAACATTTTAGAAAACCTAATTTATAAAGTAAAAAGCGGCACATTTTCCTAAAAATTCACAGCCTACATAATGGTCAATAATTTGTGGCCACTCTGTATATTCTACAAAAAAAAACAGATATAAACTTTGGTTTTTTAAATATTAAATTATACATGCCGTTAGTATTTAGGCCAACGATTGCCAAAACTGGTGTTTGCTGTGTCACTTTTCAGCTGATCGGTCACTTTCCATCTCTAATGTGGTAAAAACTCGTATCAAAAAGTATTATGTTAGTGAAAATATTTGCAGATTTTTTACATTGTTGTGATTTTTCTACATTCCCCTAGTTAAAAGAGAGAACAAATGGTATTTCGTGATTTGCTTGTAAGCCGTTTGTTTTATCTACAAGATATACTTAAATAGTAATTAAAAATGAGTCTTGTTTTTTGTTATAAAAATGTATTCAAAAGTAGAACAGCCTCCTACAACAACACCGGTTACTTGTCTTTTATCTCTCATTGCAATCTCCGTAACGAGTTTCATTTGATTGCTACAACTAAATAATAAATTAATAATCTCTGTAGATTTGAACTTAGATTAATTTAACATTCTCATACAAAAACAAAAGAAAACGTTTGACGTTTTTCGATAGAAAGAGTTGTGTGATCTTCTCGAAGACATGTGATGATGGTCAGCATGGTTGAAAATTTCAATTTATCGGAGAGTTTTTTAAATGGCTATGTCGTCGTCAGTTACTTGTTTGAAATTTATTAGAGTAGCACATAGGAATGTTGCTAATGCGTGTGTTCTACACGATACATTATCGATCTTTATTGCTGACGCCACGAATAAATTTATCGTCAAATGTGCTACTATTGCATAAATCCATATTTATACAGATCCCATTTTTTACACCATGTCTTAGATGATCTTCTCTACAGTTTCCGACACAATATATCATCTCTTTGTTTCTATTCAGCGACACAAACGGCATCATCTCTATCAAAATTCAATCATAGTTATGATTATTTATCTATTTAATCAATAAACCAATAAAACAAAGCAAATTTATGCAAAACATAAGCAGACCCATGTTTTGAGCTTATTAGTCCTTACCTGCAAAGCTAAAATCAAATAACTGGATGTTTACCAAGTTTAATTGTAAAAAAACCCAAAACGTTAAAAATCATAATAGGTATCTGCACTTTAAGGATTGTGCTGGTAGCCTATTTCGTCTTCATGCTCACCATGTTCATCTGAGTCAAACCACGTCTCTTCTTCCTCTTAAGATAATGAACAAATTATAATATTATAAGAAAAAATAAAGTACATTTTTGAAACTTAAAAAAAATGATAAAAGTAATTTTCTGGAACGTAGCGCTAATCCGAAAAAACAAGAAACCTTTCACAAACATCTAAGATTATATAATTCATAGTAAAATCAGCGAGCTAATAAGAATCGTTGCTATGACATATAGACTAGCGACTAAACTCTGGACAACGTGATGTACCGTTTTGGTCATTTGTGAGGTCCCAAAATTAAAAACTTCCAAAAACGCAAACATTTGTTTGAAAGCAGTTTATAGAATTTTATGACGGTTGGAAAGATGAGTTAAATCAAGAGACTTAGAATGAAAATTTTTTTGTTATTCTGAAAAACTGGACTTTCAACATGAAGAAGATAGATTGTAGTAAATATTAAAAAGAGTGATAAAAACGATGTGGAATATTTTTGCAAAATTTTTTTTATAGAATTTTACCAAAAAATTAGCCCGTTTGACGACTTGGTTTTTGAAAACGTCTGAATAGCGCGTAAAAGTCAAAAGAAAGCAATTGAAAACCGTTCCAAAAAAATCAAGCTATGCAGCATTAACGAGTGAACAAATAAATGAGATACACAAACACAAACACATGAGATACAAACCTTCGGTGAATACTCACCCAGTGAATTACAGCAAAAGTTTCATCAAATTTGTGCCGGTGAGTTCGCATGAAGCAGTTTTGTGCAAAATAAATTTTGCCATAAAAGAAATGTAACACTATACGACACACAATTTTCCCCAAAACTACGCTGTGTAGAAAAAACTCCCCGCAGCAACCAAAAGGCTAACAAAAAAAAAATCTTGCGTGAATAAAAAACAAGAACACAGAAAGATATTTCTCAGAAAAGTTATAAATCTTTAACATTGATGTTTTACATAAATACAATAATTACCCGTTAATTTCATATTAATTTAATTAAAAACGTCGTATAAAATGGTAAACGGTTTGTTTTGTGCAATTATTTTGGCTCTCAAGATCATAAGATGGTTTTCTTCATCAAATTTCTTCACACATCAAGAACACCACAAGTTAGAATTTAATATTACTTACAGTAACAATCTGTTCCCAATCTCTTTTGTCAAGAAAGACTTATGAATAACCATCTCGTAACTTTGTTGACATTACTTTTAGAGCAACAATAGTTGACAGGTTTAATGATCAAGGTTAAGTTGTTTTTGGTTTTAGAATATATAGGTAATTTAATCAATTATTTTTTGAATAACTTGTAATTGTTTATGTTTTCAGTTATTCGAAGCGTGAAGAACGATAGACAAAAAAAGAAAGCATACCCCTTCATCGGAATCTGAGGTAACTTGTTGCTAAATCTTTATTAAGATTAAAAAAAAAAATAGAAAAAAGTTTGACATTTAAATGACTAAGAAGAAAATGAAAAATATAATATGAAAAAAGCAATGACTGTTAATCTTTATAGCAAATAAAAATATTACCAATAATATAAACCTCTGTTATTTTAGCGTTAAAACAATAAATCTGGTAATACAGTAACAAGAAAAAGACAAACAGTAACAAACAGTGACACAAATAATAAATCAGTTTGTTAAAAATAAAAAAAAAATCAAATTTGTCATAGAATAAGGTTGTCAACAGATAATAAATAATGTTTTTGAAGAGAACGTTTTTCCTGATTTTAATAACAATTTTGTTATCTTTGATAAGATTTGACACTTTTTCTAAAAAAAATTATAAATTAGTAGTTATTTAACACAAAGTTTTGAATGTCTTAAGTTTTTTATCTTTGATTAGTGAGATTTATCAAGTTCAGATTAACTATTTATAACTGCAGATTTTATACCTGCAAAAAATATACATTGACATATAGTCAATGGCCTATTTACAATCTAAGGCTGAGTTTAAGGTCTAGTAGGTATAATAGTACTTTTAATAAATGCTGAGTATATGGTATTTGCATGGCAACACGAATTGATTCCTAATTAAGAATTTTCAGAAGTAATTTTGAATACCTCAAATTGATTATCACTTGATGTTGACAATTAACGTATTTTTTGTCAACAGACAATTAATGCTAACTTTACAGAACTTTGATTAGATATTAAAAGCTCTATTGGAAAATTATTTCTGGCTCCATAGAATTTACTATGAGAACCTTGCTATGTACAGTTTTCTTTCGTACAGAGTTGTCATTGAATAGTTTTTTTTATAATATTTATCTCTAAAGCTACTTAACTTTTTGCATTACATTCGACAGACGTTTTAGAAGGACGTACAGTAATTAACGATGACCTTAAACAACTCTAATTTAATCTTCTAGGATGAATTAGTTGTTGACGTTACGGCTTGTGTTAAATTTACAATGACTTATCAGCGAACGGATATGATGATACAAGTCCTTTTTACACGCAATTGAGACATCAATATTAGACTTAAATAAAGATCAGGAGATGAAAGGAAAATTTTCTACGTGCGATAAATAATGATAAGAAGAGTCTTATATAAGTACTCTTTACAACTAATAGACATCCTGCGGAATTGAATAATATATTAAAATGTGTACGTACCTTCGCAGTAAGTGCTTTAAACACTTGAAGTTGCAAATTTAATTAACACTCAAATAAATTAGAATATGTGCCAAAAAACAAGGCCGTGTAAACATTAGGTAACTGACAAAACATATAAAATTTGCACAAGAGTCTTTATAGAAATAATTTTTGAAGTAATTATTAGGTAGTGGTATATAAAATGTTGTCAAGATTTTTTTCTGTTCAAAGAACAAATAAACTGGTTGCATTTTAGAGGTAGCAGAATAATTAGCTTTAACATTTTTTTACTGGTGATTATTTACATAAAAACTCTGAACTGAGCATAGAAGAAACCAATGTCAATTTAATTAAAATATTTGCTGTTAAATTTTAAAATAAAACCAAAGTTTTGGTTTTATTATTATTATTAGTTACGTAAATATAACTATAGTACGTAAAAATTATACCGATTTTTGGTATTTCCGACTACAAGAACAGTTGAAGGTTTACAAATAAAATAGACACTACAAGTGGCGGCCAATTATTCTTAGATCATATAGTTTAGCTAAACATTTTGTGCAAATATAATAATAGCCTTTATTGCTCAACAGAAATCCATTTACAGAGCAAATTTAATGTATAAAATAAATATTTAAAAAGAAATGTTAAAAATAAAAAAATAAAATGTACAAATAAAATACAAAAATACATAGTTTTGAACTTAAATTGAAAATAGTTATACATAATATAATATTCACATACTTACAAATTATATAACACTACTTTTAGAGAGTTATACGTGCTATCAAATATGTCGCATGCATCAGAAATCTTGTTAGCGTTTGCCATCATGACGTCAATTGGTGCTTTCAGCAGCAGGTTGGTATGAGGGTTGTTGCGTAAAAATGTAACATGATGTCTAGACGATAATCTTGGCACCATAATATTTATGCAGGATAATAGCTGAATACAATCAATCTTATTGTTTAGTAGCTTATGTAAATATAAAACTGGAGCTATATTTCGACGTTTTTCTAAAGAAATAAAATTAAAGTCAAGCAGCAATTCGACATAATTGCATCCTCTTTGAGGATATACTCCAAGAGTTTTAAATGATAAATATTTTAAGAATGATTTTTGAACTTTTTCAATAACTAGTTTGTACTTGGTGTAAGTTGGATTCCAAATAAGGCTGGCGTATTCTAATTTAGTTCTAACCAAACTACAAAACAAACTTGTAAGAGCAGATGTATCATAAAAATTTTTACAACTTCTAAAGATAAAACCTAATGTTCTAAGCGCTGAGTTAACAGTTAACTCGATATGATAATTGAATGTCAGATGAGAGTCAAAATAGATACCCAAGTCGTTAACATTATCGCATCGTTCAAGAATTACAGTATCAAAAGTGAATGGGATTGAACTTGCGACTAAACGATGTAACTCTACACTTGCTTACGTTTAAAAACATACCGTTTGCTAAACACCAATTATATAAAATATTAATCTGTTTTTGTAAAATAATACAATCATTAATTTTATTTATAGAAGAATACATTTTTAAATCATCGGCAAACATCAAAATATTGCACTCTAAATGATCACAAATATCATTAATAAAACACAAAAACAGTAGAGGACCTAAGTTAGATCCTTGTGGAACACCGCTTGTTATTAAGTATGTGTCAGAACAAAATCCATTATAATAAACAAATTGGTCACGTTGACTTAGGTAAGATCTTATAAGTTTAACATAATTGTCACTAAAACCTAACTTTGAGAGTTTGCTAATTAATAGATTATGATTGATCTTATCAAAAGCTTTGAAAAAGTCGGTATATATAGTATCAACTTGCCTTCGACTGTCTACATTTTCACACAAAAATTGACTAAAAACCGCTAAGTTGCTTACAGTAGATCTACAATTCATAAAGCCATGCTGAAAAACAGATATTTTATTATTTACTGCTGCATATATGCGACTGTAAATAATACTCTCAAAAAGTTTGGCTACATTATTTAAGATTGAAACAGGTCTATAATTTATAATGTGAGAACGATTTAGAGATTTATGTACTGGACATACTTTGGCAGTTTTCCATAAAGTTGGAAAAACTGATGTTTTTACAATTAAATTAAATATATTCAGCAAAGGATATACTAAAACTGTCAAGCAGTCTTTTAAAATGAAAGAAGGAATTAGATCTGGACCTGCAGTAAAGTTATTTTTCAATTTCTTTCCCGCTCTTAAGATATCCGTTTTAGTTATTGGTTCATCACTAATCTCTATCACATTGAAAGTGTAAGATTTTAAATTGGAAAATTCATTATCAGGAGGTTTGAAATCAGAATATACACTTTCAAAATGTTTTTTAAATGCATTTACTATTGATGCGGGGCTATCACACACATTACCATCATATACCATGTTTCCCGGAATTCGAGAAATTTTGTGCTTATTCTTTATAAAACTCCAAAAAGATTTCGGTTCTTTTTTTAGATTAGCTTGAACATTTTGCAAATATGTATTTAGAATAGTCATCTTTTATTTTTTGTTTAACTGTTAACCTAAGCTCCTTAAATTTGTTAGTGTAAAAAGATGTTTTATTTTCACCTGACAACTTACGAAATTTATATTTTAATTTAATTAAACGTATCAATTCACTCGTATACCAAGACGGATATTTGTGACTATAATTTTTGTAAACCGGCACATTTTTATCTAAAATTTGGTAAACCTTATTATAAAAACGCTCAATTACCTTATCCACATCACTACAATTTTCTAGAAAACTCCAATTACAGTGCATAAAATCATTATATAGAGAGTAATAATTTGCTTTCCTAAAATTATAAGCCTTATTGCTGCTGTTTATGACAAAATTCTTATGTTTTAAAAACAAACCATCTAATTCAATTGATAAGGATGGATGATGAGCATCTGCAGTTACATCTTCGCGAGTGACTTTACAACTAAAATTACTTATTACTAAATCTAATTGTCTGTCGTTTTTGTTTAACACCTAAATATGGTTTTATTGCTACTTAGTTTTCACTGATTGTGAAACATTCACTGCAGGGTTTCTTGTTTGTGCAGAATCTTGAAGATACTGCATAGTATTCAGGGCTTGTATTCCAGTTGCTGCTACTTTCTTCACCTGCATATTATAAACGATAACAATTAAATTACAATCAATTATCTAGACAAAGATTTATTTATTATTGGATAATATTTAAATTTTCTAAAAAATTATAGAAACATTAGTAATTTTTATCCTATCATCTGCATATATGTATCGGAATTACTGTTACTGTTATTATTAACTTGAATGATCAGATGTGATATCATTTTTAGACGGTTCCTTCCAATTACATAACGAACACAGTTTTTTTAACTTGACGGTGAAATTTAGTACGACCACAATTTTCATTACGATTCATGCTGACTATATAGAACTACAGACGCATCGGTTGGCTACCAGTTTTATGCACATATGGAAGGTTAGCCTGTTGTAAAGCATCAAAAGAGGCAAAATTGTAATCGCACTAGAAGTTTAGCTAAACTATACCCTTTTGTAAATACTTTGTATTTTAGGAGCCTTTGAGATATACCCAGCAATTTTATTGCTCATAGTGAGAGCAACAAGTGACAAATGTTAAAAAAGTTTACAATCCAAAGTGTTGGGTGTCTTGAGTTTATGAATAGAGCTAACCACGTAGCTTAGTACTACCCTAAACAAAAACATCTCTTATTTAATTTATGAATGTGGTTTTGGGTGTCAAACATTCTAATGTTTAAGTGCAATAAAATTTACTGCCGGGTAAATCTCAAACGTCTTTACCATACTTTTATGAGTATTTAAATTTTGTGTCACGTGCTATACGCTTTTTTCAATAAACCCTAATTCGGATAGTAATTATTTTACTAGTGTAACAACGCAAAACAGAACTTTCAAAGTTATTACAGAACGTATATCTCACAATCTTTCTATATCTTTCAGAGATCCGTCGCCTGAAAAGTATTTTTAAATAGTTAAAAAAAACAATGGTTATTTTATCCTATCCACAAATTTAATATTTAATGCAAAAGTTGCTTTTCAGCGGCGCAGCTAAAAGTATTTATAAAAAAAAAAGAAATGAATAAGACTATAATTATTTTATTATCAAAGTCAATTTGAAGCAACTTTCCCACTCAATACAAGTAGTTGAATTATATATTATAACAGCACCTTATAATTATTACAAAGTTTCTAATTCTCGATTATCTTGAAATTCCAATAAATTTTCTTGAGATAATTTATATTCCGGATATATCTCGAGACAAGATAGTAAAATAAAAGGAGAGAAAATGTTATGAAAATTCCTAAAATAGTGCAATCAGTGTACATTCGCTTTGCTTCTGAAAAATTTTATAGCATTTGCTTTTAAGATCAACAGGCAAAAGCCGCCAGCCATAAAAATCCCTAATAGATGATTAGCAAGGCAAACGTAATTTTTATAGTCCAATTATCGACAATAAGAAGAAAATCTTCAAAAAAGAAGCAAATTTCGAATTGGCAGACATAATTTGGTTCTATTAGCTTGTTGTGATATACACAATACACCGTTAAAAGCGCGCTTTATAAGTTCATTAATATTTTTTTCAAAGTATATTGTACTTATCGGTTGGTCCGGCTGAGTAATTTATAGGAGGTATTTATTACACGCGGCTTACTTTGATCTAAATTGCTCTTTAATTAAATAGATCACGATTACAAAACATACAGACAAAACGTAGGAAAAAAAATTTCATCATCATGTACCACCATGCTCCACATGTTTAGTACCGCTTAATAACCAATACCTATAAAACTCATTTTTAAAGAACCTTAAATTAGAGATCCCTCGTTTTATTTTCATGTTAAGCCGTAATCAAGTTATCATTTTTTGTCGTTTTATTACCTTTTTTTTCACAGGGCATTTTTCTTTTATATGTTGTAAGAACACACACAAAGAGTATTTAGCATTAGTACTTAGTTATTTCAATAATTTTATATCCACAATTTAAATAATATAAGCAATCTTTGAAAGAATAGCTAAATATAGTAACATTTTACTTTTGGACTACCAAGATGATTTGGTGAGATCCAACTCTGAAAAAAATAACTGAATAACTGAAAAATTACACAATTCACTTTCCAACTGGCAGCATAATTTTAGACAACGATTGCAAGTATTGTCAAAATTTATCCGGCATGTTTCGTTCTTATTGGAACTCTTCGACAAGTCGCAACAGATTCTTATTTGAATAAATTTGCAGTAACAATTTAGGAAAAGCAAGGACCGCTACAGGACACCTATTCGTAAACATGATAGCAAATCGCTTCATAAAAATAATGTTAAATTAAACAGACAATCACCGTACAACCACAAATACTGTAAACTTAAAAAAAATGTGCAACCGTATCATAAATCAAATTATAAACTGAAAAAGGACAAAGCTGTCAATTTAAGTGCATTAAAATTTTTGAGGTAAGTTATCATAACTCATTATAATAGTAAACGAGTGAAGTGAAGTAAACATTACTACCAGCCAGACAACTTAAATTTTTGTTCGGAATCAGCACATAGTTAAACGATCCGTTATAAGCAGTTTTACTACGTTCTTTTTTATTCCAAATAACTAAACCACTACGAAAATTAAACAATTTTAATAATTTTTTGATGGAACTTAAAATAAAATAAATATTTATTCTGTAACAAATACAAATAATTTTCTACAAAAGACAAAAGCGATATAAAAACCAATATTTTAAAAAATTAAATACTTACATCTATTGATCTTGCTTACAAAAGTATTTAGACAAAGTTTAAGAAAGCAAACTAAAAGACGTTTACATAGTAGAATATTATTCAAAAGCTGTATTAGAAAAATGCAACCAAGACTACTAAAGAAACAACTAAAAAAACAAAAAGGAAAAGCAAACCTGCATTATATAAAATATGACAGACTGATAGTGAAGAAAAATAGCCCAATCAGCATAAGAAAAAAAAGAAAAATTTACATCTTCTAGAAAACAAATAAATTTGAAAATACCAATATTGTCTAATAAACAGCAAGACACATCAAAGAAATGCTTATGTAAAAATAGAAAAAACGCCATCAAAAATAAATAAATGTAAAAAAAAAAATAAAAAATCAGCTTGAACTAAAACTAAACAAAAAAAATGTTAATTTACAAAAATGAAAATTGTACTCAAACAGCTAAGATTAGTAAAGGAGTTTTACAAGTCATCTAAAACCACAGAAAAACCAATCGCTTTAAAATTATTAGAGAACAAATAATCACATCGGATAAAATCAAAATTAAAACATCTTAAAGAACACATGCAAAACTCAATTGAAAGAAAACCCAAACCCAAACCTAATCCCATACGTTATGTAAAATGAAGTAAAAAAAGCTAAGAAAGCTCAATAAACCTTCTCTACCTTAATAAACACAAAAAAACTACGTCACCTAAGAATTGCAAATGTTTTTATTTTGGTTACAGAGGATTGTATCACACTAGAACAATGGTACAGCAACCAACAGCTGAAAGTAAAAAAACAGGTTTAACCGGGGTCAAGTCCTATCTGTAAAAAACTTGTGTAGTACTTGACAAAGATGCAGGTTCTCTAGAAATAAAAATAAATGTTGTTAATGGTAGAAAAAATAAATCTGTACCCATCTTAGAAAAGAAAACCAGACCACTAACACTAGAAAATTTTGCAAAAGCAGGGTGTATGCCAGAGATGATTAGAAAATTGTACGTTAAGACTAAGATTAAAAAACAAAGAAAAAGCTACAACAGGAGCATCACTAAAGTTAGCAGATGTTAAAGTAAAAACATGATAAGATCAACAACAAGAAACTGAACAAAAAAAGTGACAGAAAAGTACTCGCGGTAGGAAAAATAAGTAAAAAAAAGCAGAAAAAAGATGTAAAGACAATTTGGTTAAGAGTTGGAGAAAAACAGCATTGGACATGCAAATGTTGAGAGAACTTGACCAGGCCTATCTATAAACAGATTTAAAATGTCATACAGAAAAATAGAAATAAGTATAGTTAGTACAGTATACATAAATATGGTACAGTTTTATGTTTTTTTACTATAATACGAATTGTGCAAACTCAGAGTAAATAAAGGCTATTTTGGTTTTTATTTATTTAACAATTCGGACTTATTTATCCCAGAGTTTAAATTGTCACTCTAAATAAAAAATTTCTCTTAATATAATATATTGTTTCAGAGATGATTTTGTAAAGTTTTTTATTTATTTTTAAAGATTGTGTTTTAAAAAATAATAAATGATTTTGTCAAATTCCAAAATGTTTTGTTTAATAATTATAGATTTTGAAAGTTTAGCTTGTTATTCTCAGAATACCAAAATAAAGAAAGGTTTTCTGAAGAATTAGAAATTGTTTATGTTTTAAGACCTTTAGAACTATGAAAAATATTTCTTTTCTGAATTTGTTTTTGAAATTAAATTTTTCTAAATGATAAAATATATAGAAAAGCAAAAAAATTTTTAAAACTTTAAAATGTTTATAATTTTTAAAGATGCTCTAATTTCTAAAGTTTAGAATTTAATAGAAATAAAATATTTTTTTTATTTTGGCGACATTAAATTTAATTAATTTTTAATATTTATAATTGTCTTAATACATATAATATGGATTATTTATTTTATGAAACAGATAACAATAGCTGAAATTTTTAAGTTTGTAGTATAAAAAAAATATATCAAATGCAATTATGACACAGCGCACATAATATAGATAATTTAATTTAATAGATATAAAGGCAATATAAAATTTTTATTTAGTTGTCGTAAATCGTGCAAGAATATTAGTGCAATGACATAATTGAATATCATTACATGCTTATTTTCGTATTAAATTGCATTTTTTTCATATACAACTTACTATTAATATTCATGATTGTAATTATAAGTTGTTATAGAAATGCTAGCAGCGGAAACAAGTTGTATTTTCCTTTTACAGGACTGTAATGTAATGACCGACTATTTGTATGTGGGAGGACTACAGACAACAGATTTCTTTTAACCAAAACAAAAAAAATTATTGTTTACATGTAAACTTATTAACTAAAATATAAAGTAAACTTTTTGCAATTGATTTCTCGTTAACTTACAAAAAACGTTATTGTTTTAATTTATTTTACAAATAAAAATTTTAATGGAAAAAATTATTTAAAATGTGATAAATGCCTAATTTCTACGCATAAAACAATAAGCACCATTTATGGCAAAATCAAAGTCACTCATGTTGTGTCACTTGATATAAATGAAAAGAATTTTACTTTTATGCAAATCGGTTGTTATTGGCTGTTTTTCATTGGTATTATATGAAAGTTTTTTCAACCTCTTGAGATATAAAAATTAAATCAACATTTAATTGTCATCATAATTACAATCATCTAGTTTTTTACCACCACCCGTCATTAAAAATATAAAATGTAAATTTTTAAACAAATCTTGACTTTAATTTTGGTTAACAAGTATAAAAAGTTACTGAATTTATCTCAAAAAAAGTTGTTTGACTAATGTTTTATCTTTTCTCTTTAAACATTTTTAAAATTACTAAATAGATTATTGTTCAACAGAAAATACTTTTAATATTTGTGTTCAAAACAAATAAACAGAAGAAAACAAGTTTATACAAATTTGGATTGTTTAATCCCAATCACCTATTGGGCTTTATGTGACATTATAGAAAACAAAATTGCTAAATTTTATAAACAGTTGAAGCACTTTACTTTGCATTGTGCTTCAAACTTAATTTGCTTTGTAAAATACAAATGTCCATACATAAATGTAAAAAAATAAATAAAATTAGTCTGAATGAGTTTGCTATATACTTTTTATTTTACCAGTTGGTGGCTAACCAAAGAAGATAGATTACATTGTATATCATTGATATACGCTTAAGACAAAAGACGCTAACTTGATAAGTTGGTTGTCTAATCAGAGACATACCTTTTATTTCAAAGACTACCATTTATTTTAACTAATATGTTATCAAAGCATTTTTCTTGAAAAAAAAATTTGACGCAAAGTAGCTTCTAATAATATATGTCGTTTGTTTTACCATAATACGGAAGTAACAAGCATTTGGGTAAACAGGTAAACAGTAACAAATTTGGGCTAAATTTATTACTGCTTACCTGTTTACCCAAATGCAGTAACAAATTTGGGCCGTGATAACTACCAATAAGAACAAAACATGTCCAAGTTTACAGATATAGTTTGAATGAATTTGCAATAATCTTTTTATTTCGATTAAAATTTTTAAAAAAATGAGCTAAAATTCTTATTTATGATACTAGTGTGTAAGTGTGTAGGTTATACAATATATTTCTACGAGTCAAATTAAATAAAAATTTATTCGATTAATTTTTAAAAATATACATTTATTCGTAAATTTTTACAGTTATTTGTAATAATCTCTTTAAAGTAATTAGACAAGTGCTAATATGTTATTAAATTTACGATAAATTGATTGTTTATCACTGATGAGACTTAAATTTTGCTTTATTTAATAAGAAATATATTGTTTTATATTTAAATTATTGAATATTTTTATTCTTTATTTTCTGGCTCTATTTCATTTCAAAAATAACATTGATTAATTACTTATTAGTGTCCGGTATTGCACGTGCTTATTCATTGTCATTGTCGTTTGAGCAAAGTGCTGTGCATATATGCCAGTCCGATGCATTTGCGCCATTTTCTAAATGTGATACAGTTTTAATTATTAAAAAAAAATCGGGAAATTTTTATGTTCTGAAATCAATAGGTTATGATTTTAATAAAACATTACACCGATAATCTACATGTACACAATATTATCAACAATTCTAAATGTACCAGATTCTCTTTAGTGAACAAAAGTTTGGAGCTTTGTAATAGAGCCACTTTTGTCTTCTAATTTGAACCGTTGAATAACTTTCCAAAATACTCTATGTTAAAAATGATAATCAATCCGCAAGTAAAAAATTAAAAAGCAATAATGACATTGACATTTGACGTCATTATTTTTTCAATTATATCACCAACCTTCACAAAAACACTATCTATGAAAGACAGCAAATCGAAAAGATTAATAAGCTTTATATTTTTCTATACTTTTGATATCTGTTGGTGCAGTAATTTTTATTTTAAGAATGTGTGTGTATCTTTGACACGTAAATCATTATTATAATTTCAGCTTACTTTTGCAAAAAAAAATGTTGCAAAACTATGAGTTTTTATGTTTGTTTGAAGGTTGTTATTTTAATAAGTTATAGCATACCACAATATTCAGCATAAAGATCGTTAATGATTTTTAATTTATCTGCTTTTTTTTCTGTGTTTTCATTATAAGTCTGACATTTTGTAGCAAAATATTGTTTTTTACACATTTGACAACTTCTATTTTGAATTGCAAAAGTAAATTATTTGCTCATTAAACAGATGTTTAAGTAATAAACACAGCCACATTTCTGAATAAAAAAGCAGAATTATAACCATCATAAAAATGTAGCTCAATTAAAAATAATTTAATTATTTATTATAATTAATTTTTCATTTATCTATTCTAGGAAGTAATTTAGCTACCTACCTAAATCAAAAAGAAATTAAAGTAAAATCCCTGTAAATTAGTCGCTTGCCCAAAGCGTAAACTATGTAATTTTTTGCCTCTTTTGAAGTAGTTGAAACGGTTTTTGTTACAACACCATCTCTAATTTGCCCACATATGGGTCACTCTTATGTATATCAATCATGCAAAGAAGCTATTTTGATTTGTATTCGGAACACATTCTCTAGACTGGGGCGTAAATTAATATAGAAATTGAAATTCCATAGCATTGCGTTCAGCACATGTAATTAGAGTCTGCCGTTTAATTTACAAAGTTTTTGCTTTTTCCTTTTATAAAGTTGTTTGTGTAGGTATTGTTTTTTTTAGCCTAGGGTCTAAAAATTTTTTAAAGGTAAAAGAATAACGTGTTTTTTTTTGTTATCCACCTAAAGTTGTAATATGTGTGATTCCATTTAGAATAGCATTTAAACTTTTTCAAAAAAACTAGAATAATAAACAATTTTGCTAGAAAAACAAAAAAATTGATATTATCTGGTTTGAGTATGCGCAATACATTAAGTCCGTAACTATAAGGTTATAGCTATAAATATTGACCAGCGCTGTTTCGTTCTTATCTAAAACTAATCAGTTTAGTCTATCGTCTAAGGATTAATGAATTGGTGTATAAATTGCTTTGATACACAAGCTCAACTGTTGGTCAATAAAAAGCGTCTACTTTCTGTTAAAATTATCTTCATTTTTTGCAATTATATCAGTTTTTAAAGTGCTGTAACTTTAAATTCTTTCATTTTTATTTATTGATTTTTTTAGAAAACTATTTATTTTTAAAGTTTTTTATTTTTAGAGTAACTGTTACTAAAGAAACTAGTCGAACAGAATTAACCTTATCTTAATTTTATTTAAAGCTTTTAAAATATAACTGATTTTATTATAAAAAAAAACTTTTAAATGCCTATTAAATCTTAAGCTCTCCCTCGGTTGTATTTATGCTTTCTTAACTTTTAAAAAGAATAAATAATAACAAAAAAAAATTTTTTTTTTAAATTTTGATACAAAAATAAGTTATATAACGTGTTTCTTGGTGAAAATATATCTATTTTTTTTTTCAATTTTATCACTTAATAAAGTGCTGCATCTTTTTAAGAATAGTATTAGATTTTTAAGATGAGAAAGTTATTCTAAACAGAGGTAAAAAGTAGGGTAAAAAAGTTAAATCAGTAAAAAGATAAATATTTATCAGTTATTTATGTATTAAGGACATAATCTATCAGTAATTTGATTGTTCATGTCCCTATGTGTAGAAATTATATATAAGATTTCGAGGGAAGGAATAGTGTTGAAGGTTAAATAAATTCATGATTTGTCCCTACGTTTTGCACTCTTTATTAGTGCTTCATCAGAGGAGTTGTTAATTACAAAAAATACAAAATTAATTCTAAATAGAACACAACCTGACATATTACTTACATATCAAGTTATAATTTTGTTAAGAGATCCCAATTATAAAGAACATACTCATCTACCATTTTTACTCCTGACTTGGAACAGTATAAATTTTTTTCATCATTAAAAGTGTTGAAAAACTGGAAATTATTTCGGAATTAGTGCAACGTGTTCTTTTATTTCTTTTAAGATAGCTGCTGTGTTATAAAAACAAATTCTTAAATGTGTCACATATTTAGTTATGTTACCAACCAACAAGTCAAAAAGTTACTAGGGTGGAAGTGGTTGAAATTCCAAAGTTGTGTTAGTTAGGCATATCAATTAACAGTTCCTTTACTTCTTTGTAATTAACAGCTCCACTGATGAAGCACTAGTGCAAAAGTGCAAAAAAATTTGCTTGACTTGACCAGTGCAAAGAATGAAAAATATTGAAAGCTTACATTTCATTAATTATAAATTTAGAAAAATATTAAATTTTTTTTAATACCTATTTCTAAATCTTTTGCTAATATTTAAAATAAAAAAAAAGAGTTTGAAAGACGAGAAAATGTAAAACTTAGTGTGAGAATGTTTTGTTAGAATGTATTTTTCCTCGTATTTCATCTTCATCGCAGACACGTTTTATTATTTTTATTCAATTGTTAATTTTCTAAATATTGGCGAGTTTTTTTGATATGCTACAAAAATTTTTTAAAATAAAACGATTAAATGAGAATGATAAAATTACTATAAAACATGCAGTTGACACAATTCCATCTCAATTTAGCTTTTTTTCTTAATAATTCATTTGCATTTTGACAACATTTTTATTGATACTACATGAGTCAATGCTAGTTTATTGATATATCCTGTGTCAAAATTAGCATTAACAATGTTAAGACTAATCTGATTCAAGACTTATCAAAGCGTAAAATCCTATAGATTTTAAAGTGACGACAAGAAAAATGCTTAAATCTTTTACGCTTCATTAGTGAATTAATATTAAAATGAGTATCGCTCGAGGGCAGCACGAGAGTGTCGGTAGTTTTTTGAGTAGCCGAAAGACAGGGTCGTCGTTTGTGAAGCTTTGAACGAACGAAGCAAGTACCTCGCCTTATCTCTAATTAAAATCTCCGCTGTTTGTGTTTAAACAAGCCTAAACTGTCACTTAAACCTGCACGTATTTGTGTAATGTGTATATTTAAGCAGATATTATGCAGTAAGCCACCACGTAAATGTAGAATATCAAATTAGGTGCATTGGAATTTTGCTCAAAATCATTATTTGATCGATATCTGATTTTAATTATTATACCAACGCCATTTTTTTTTGTTGCATAAATGTTATGTGGGTGCGCTTTTAATCTGATGAAAACTAGTTCTGTAAACGGTGCAACCAATTTGAAAATGGTTTTTTACGTCTTTTGATTTCCTTACCTCTAGGCTCTAGCTTTAATAATAATTATACAACTTGCATTTATGTAGTAGGTATAATGAATTGATTTTCTTGAATACTGAACGAAGAGAATTGTCAAGTTATTGCCGATTAAGTGATTATAACGTCTTCTTGATCAAATTTATTCCATACTAATTATAACGTGTTGATTGAATTTTGTTGTAAATTAGAACACATTCTTTAGCAAAAAAGTGTCATCAATTTAACTGTATATTCATCCTGCTTTTTAGACACAAATCAAAGATATCAGATCTCATTAAGATTAACAATATCCAAACCAAAACATTGCTAAAACAAGCATTAATTTTATAAAACAGTCAATTTAATAAATAAATCAAAATTAGAAAAAACACAAAGTGCTATCATTTAAACTTTATATTTATCGTGTTTTATTAACATAAAACAAAGATATAAGGTCTCAAAAATGATTATCAACATCTAAATGTTTAACATTTAAAAATATTGATAAAGACTTTAAATCTTATTGATGACTATCAATGAGATAATTAATTTTATGTTTATGTAACAGTAAAATGTTTAGGGTAAAACAATTTAATATAAATCTACTTGAAAATAGTTATTTACATAAAAGTCAGGAAAATTTCATATTACTGAAGAGGAGCTAAATTGAAATACGAGGCACTTTGTGCCGAGTCTTTTAAAGCTCCGAGTCAAGTAAGAGATTTTACTGACGTGTTTTGTATTAAATTTTTCCGGAAATCGTAAAAAAAAACGAAATTTACAAATTTTAGAATTTTTTTTGACAAATTCCACAAAAATCAAGTTTGTCAATTTTGTTGGCAACTATAGTTACTAGAGTATCTTTTTTATTTTGCGTCTTGTAAAGTTTTTACAGTACTATTACGGAAAACTCAATTTTCCTGCGCGTAAATAAGCAGGAAAATGTTCTTTCCAAGACGATTTCCAAAAAAAAAATTTTAAAAGTTTCATTAATTTAACTGTATAATTCATTCTGCTTTTTTGATACAAAACATAGATCTAAAATGCTATTAATAATTTTCAATATCCAAACAATTTAGGTACGTTTGAAAATATTGATGAAGATATAAGATTTTGCTCATTATTAGCAACATCCAAAAGTTTTACGTTTCAAAATATTGATTACTAAGGTCTAAGATCTCATTAATCATTTTCAATAATCAAACGTTTAACGCTTGAAAATATTGCTAAAAAAGCGAATAAATTAAAATCAAAAACTAAAACAACTGCACAAATTATTTTATGTAACAGTTAAAATTGGTTTTAAACTCAGTAAAATATTTAGTTTAATAAAACTTTACTAAATAAATAAATCTAATTAAAAAAAATAGGAAAGTGTTATCAATTTAGCTGTAAATTTATTCTGCTTTTTGATACAAAACAAAGATTTAAAATGTCATCAATGGTTATAAATACTCAAACGATTTACATTTGAAAATATTGATAAAGATAGTAAATATTAATTATGATTATCAATATCCAAATATTTTACGTAGGAAAACCTTGCTAAAAAGTCAAAAAAATTAAAATGAAAAATTAAAACATCTGTTTGTAAGTTTTAACTTTATGTAACAGTTAAAATTTGATTTTAATTTTAATAAAATGCTTAAGGTGATACAATTTAATAAAAAATAAAAAAAACAAAAAAAATTTTATAAGTTTAACTGATTTTATCCGGTTTGTTGACACAAAACAAAGATATGAAATGTCATTAATGATTATCAATATCCAAACAGTTTACCTTCAAACATATTGATATAGATATAAGATCTTGTTAATGATTATCAATGTCTTAAACGTTTTAGGTTTAAAAATGTTGTTAACAAATTAACAAAATTTAATATCAAAAATTGAAACAACTTTAAGCATTAATTTTATGTAAGAGTCAAAGTGAGATTTAAGTTAAGTGAAATGTTGAGAGTAATACAATTTAGCAATTAAATATAAACAAAAAAAAAAGTTTTATCTTTTATGTTTATTTTTTAAATATTGTTAAATACCAACCTGTGATGAATTACCTCAACTGTTTCAATATTCTAAAGAAATATGCTTTTTTATAAGATTTTTCTAGTGGCCATCTGTTGATCTGACATGACCTACAAACAATGCCTTGCCTCTCAAAAAAGTTGTGTAACATTCTTGTGAAAACGGTGACTTTTTTATGAGCCCATCACTTATAGGAACAAATTTGTTCTCGTATGAAATAAACTGAGTTTTCAAAATATCAAAAATATAATTCTAAAATCTGCAACAGCGCTACGTTTTTGCGCTCCAGAATATTTCCAATTGGATATTTTTGAGTAAGTCTTTGATAAAAATTGAGGCTTTTTAAAAGATGATTTAAGTGTTTATTTTTTGTGTTTAGTTATAATAAACGTCAATTGAAGATAATCAATTAACATTTAATCGCTTGAGTTAAAATTTTGTATTTTTACACTTTTTTAGTATGTACAATAATTGTACATACTGTAAATTAATTATTTTTTTGATTAAATAAATTTATTGAGTGGTAGAGGTAACCAATATGTATTATAAATATATAATTGTAGCAAAATTAAAAAAATATTGTAGAAGACATGTAATATTTGCTATTGTAATCTGTAACAATAACAAATTAAAATGTAACGAGCAATAAGACGATGGACATAAATCTGTGCTAGTCGTTTTTTGTCATTACCAGTAGAACAGATAATAGCAACGTGGGTGCAATCAGTAACTCTTATAGCTCCATTATAATTATATTTTTGTAAAAATTAAATTTTCAATTGATCTATTTCCCCAAAATGTCTAGATTTTAAATTGCTAGATTATTTTAAACTTTGCTGCTGGCGGGAAGACTGTCTTGAATAGATTTAAACAAATACATATTTGACGACTTTTTAAAGCCAAAAATAACTAAAGATAATAAACATAATATGTTGTAAGACCCAGTCATTGCATACGCTAACAGAGATTTTGAAATAAATTGCTGTAATCAATGATCTAATAAAAACAATTATTATGTCAACAACATTGTCATCATTTTTACAACAATGCTAAAAGAAATATTTTGAGAAACAAAGCACTGTTTGTAGGTTATGTTAGATCTACAAATGACACACAGAAAGGAAAAATAAAATAATATACATTATATTTTTAAAATATTGGAACAGTTGATGTAGGCACAATTTATCATAAGCGAGTATTTAACGCTATTGTAGAAAATAAAAAGAATTTTACTATTTAATTTGTGTCGCGAAATGCTATTCGAAATGACATGGCACAATTTTACTACGAATCCACGCCTATTCGGAATAATTCTATTCGATCTTATCTCATTCCGTATGGACAAGATTAGCACCTTCAGTTAACAATGTCAACAAAAATTAAACATCAATTTTCACAAAATATTTTATTTCAAAATTTGAATATAGTTCTCAATAAATTGTCATCTAGTTAACATTAATTTTTTTAATATTGTCAGTTGTTCTCTAATTTACCAAACATTTATTTAGTTTTATATCATCTAAAATGGTATACATTTCTTAATTTAACAGTTTGGCGTATAATTGATTGGTACCGTTCGAATAATATAGATTAACCAAAAGTATGTTGTGCTTGTTAAGTAGAAACAATGTCAAGAAAATTATAGAGTAAAATTGTATTTTATAGGTAAATAGCATCAAAATAGTTTCAAAGCTTATTTATGTTAGTACTAGCTAATAATATAGAAATTAATTAATTTTCAATGTTTGATGATATCTATGCAACGGTTAAGTGAACACTGATTTATCTGTTTATTTAGTTACCATTCCAGCTGCATAATTCAAATACATAGTAAAATTGCAGAATCATAAACGAAGTAATTTTGCACTTGTAATAATCATTCTTACATTGTAAGTTTTGCTCAATTAGGAAAAAATTTTAAAATTCCAGCCTTGCGACCTTGTTTAATAAACAATCTGATGATAAATTATCTTAAATAACTTCATTTAATTGGTGTTTTGTAGATAAAGAAGCATTTTGCGGTAACAGACCACAGGGAAATAATTATATTGTAGAATCTGAGATGTCACTGATCTGATTAAAAAAACTTCGGCCTTTCAAGGTTATCGACTATGTTATAATTTGAAATCTATTCCTGCTGGTAATTTGATGTTGGTTTATGCGACTGGATTTTCAATCAACAAAAAAATTATAAAAACTTTTTGCAATGCTTGCTGCTTGGAGATGCACAAGTAAATCAAAAGATTCTGTTTTTGCAAATACTAAGTCGCAGTAAAAATTATTATTTTAAAATTTAACATACGAGTTTATAAATAAATAAAATTTCTAGCTTTTTTTTGTCTAATTTAGAACTGTCGTCTTTTATGTCTAACAAGATATGCTCAAAAACCTAGAGAAAAAAAATTAATCTAAACTTATAAAAAATTCTTTTATTATCAAACAATACAGCAAAAAGTTTTCACTCTAGTTAAAACAAAGCATTAAAAGAATAAACGTATCAATAAACGTAAAAACACTAATAAAATAAACTAAATATAAAAAACAAAAAATAATAATAAACTACAAAAAAACAATAATAAGTGAGCAGATAAAAGATCACATATAAATTTTATAGGTAATAATATGTATTAAATCAATATACTTTAATGACTGCAGTGTCACGGCAGTATATAATTAATCTTGTAAATATAAACCAAAACAAAAAGTTAAATAAAACGCTTTTATTAAATTAAATTAAAATTTCTGTAACTCTATAAAGTTTCATAAATTTAAAATTATGTTTTATTGAAAAGTTTTGTTTTATTAAAATGACAAAAAAATTTGACAATTTTTCAGTATCTTTTATAATTAAATTAAAATTTGTTTTTTTTAAGATTTAAAATTAAATTTAAATTTTTTTTAAATTATTTAAATTTTTTTTAAAATATTATCAGACATTTTCAAAAAATTATAAGAGTGTTTAAAATCAATCTCAAAAAACATTAAAAGTTTTATGATAATTTTAATTAATTTCAGAACTTTTTAAAAAAATGTTTAATTATATTTTCAAAATTAGTTTAGGTTGTTTTCAAAATTTTAAAAATTTTGTAAAAACATTTAAACATTGTTTAGAAAAATTATTTGACTTGCATACAGTCTGGAGTATTGTACCTTATGTTTGATGTTTTTAGTTTTAAGCCATTTCAAGTATGCTTTTTTTTTCAATTATCAAGAACACTTTAACCTCAATGCTTTATGAAAAAGCTTTTTTATTCTTGTTAGCTGCTGGTTCCGTTCCCAAACTATCAATATATGCTTGCTTCGATGTTGTCGTATAACATTTGAGAATGTTCCAGCTTTTTCGAAATGTTTGATAGTATCGTTGATAGTCTCTTCTTCGTCAATTACGTTAGCATAGCAGATCGAACTGCCTGTCAAAAATATATTTTTCCTTTAAGAAGGTGATGATCGGTTGTAGCTTTTGTTTCTCTGTACACTCAAATGTCTTGTACGTGAAGTGACTTTGTTGTTTAAGAATAATATAGTCAATAATTGGTTTTTGATTCACCCACTTGTTGACGTGACCTTAGACCAATAGACATAGACAATAATTACTCTTTGCACATATCTATTAATTCTTCACCGCTAGAGTTGAAAGTGTCTTCGCCAAATTGTCCCACTATTTTGCATGCTCTACGTTTGCCTATTCTAGCATTAAAATCACCTAGAAAAACAATCTTTTTTCGGCGCGGTATTTCTTCTATTGTGTTTTCAAAGTGTCGAAGAATTTTTGTTTTGGTTTTACTTGAGTTTTCTGTTGGTGCCGATATTCTAAGAAGAACGGTATCGTACTCATTCAGTTTAGTATCCAAATTGATTTTACGATCGCTTACATAATCATAGGATTTAAAATTTGGAATTTAATGTTTTTGTTATTAGGATGAATACACTTTTATTAGCTCTTTCACCTAGGTTTACTTTATTATATTTATGTGTGTGTATCTATTTACGTTTTCACATGTAGTTTCCTGTTTTTCTTTTGGTTCAGAGATCACTGCAATGTCAGATTCATACTGTTGAAGTTCGGCGATGACTTGTTAATATTTTCCATCTATTCTTTTATATTCCAGGTTAACAAGTTCCAAATCCGTTTTCTTTCGCCAATTCGTTTTTCGTTAATTATGTTTGTAAGTTGTTTTTTATTTTGTTTTTTCTACAAGAAATATAACAAAGATTCTTCAAATCCCAAGTCAAAATTTGAATATTTAAGATTCTTGTACTGGTTTTGAAAACTTTCCAGCAACTTGTAAATGTTAAATTTTGACTTAAAATTTTCAAGATTTTTGTATTTTTTTTTCAAGAAAGACAATACAATAATGTAAAAATTAGGTTAAATAAATATTCAATTTCTCACAACTTTAAAAGTTTTTAAAATTATTTGTTGACCTGCTGTTTAAAAAAATTGTAAAGCTATATAATTTTTTTTATAATTTTTTTAAATTTTTTGAGTCACTCAATATTAAAATGTTTATAATAATTTATTGTCCCGATTTAGCATTCAAATACAATTAGTGCTAGTTAAAGCCGTTCAAACCACATTAAAAATGAGTATGTCATTAGAATGCACACAATCTACAGGGGGGCACCTTTTCTCTGGACACCTGGTCCAACAATCTTAAACACAAAAACCAGATGACCGCTATAGAAGGCAATAGCGATGCCGCCAGATACTGGTACTTGTACTACCAGATAGGTAGTTAATTGGTGCCTATTATTCTTTTTTTATATTAAAAATATTAAAAAAGTAAAGAAATGCTACTAAAGTATTAAAATTTCGCAATTTTACGAATTCTGATAGCTTACGGTCGGTAAATTAAAATAATTTAAAAATATAATATTTCGAAAACCAATTAGGTTTTGTTAAAACCATATATATAAATTTATGAAGAAAAAGCAAAGATAAAAAAGATTTATGTTTAGAAAGTTAGCTAAGTCTTTTCAATCTCTGCTCATTTCTTGCTAAATCTCTTCAATCTTCTTCAAGTTTTTACAAACCTTTTTTTTTTATTAATTGTTGAAAGTTTTTTACAGCAATTTAAACTTGAATTCTCTAACACTAACAAGACATGATGTTTGCTTGTCTTTGATTGTTTATATGGTTCAGTAACCGCATACGGTAGCTGTATAAGTTAGTGATGATAGTGGCTAGGACCAGCTTGGAATAGTACCCTTGGGCATTTTATGTGGCGATGAATGACAGATATGCAGTGGGACAACAAGAAAAAGAAAAAATTGCCTACAAAATCCCATTCACAAAGTGAGTCGACTACGAAATCTTTCAGGTGTAACATCTGAAGCGCATTCGTGGAGGTCGTCATGGTTCTCGATTTTTAGCGATCATCATCACTACTAATAGCTAAGGGCTATTTCTTGGGTCTTATTGGTTTGCAAGATATATGAATAAGTAGACGTTATATATTTTGTTTTAACAAAAAATATTTTAAATAGAACCAATAAATTACTAAATATATAATGTACATAAAGAGAACTTAATGTCTTGATATCAACCCACAAGAGGTCTTTTAGAGCTTATAAAATTTTATCACCATAAGAAAGATTCAGACTAAAAGTGATAATTAAGGCATTATTTGCAAATTGCTCAAAGCTATAGCTGCCTTTCTTTCTAGAAAAAATTTAAATTAAACTGCTGTAGGCTTTGCATTTCTATAAAAATAAATTGTAAAAAAAAATCAAGAATAACGCAAATAGTTGATTTTATTTAAAACATAAGGCGACTAAAAGTGTTGTTGACATTAATTTAATTGATTCAGCTGTTTAAAAATTGTTTGTTTTGGTTCAACTAGATGGAAGCAGCTTTGTCAGGTCAGGTCAGGTTAAGTTGAAATAGATCAGGTAGGATTTGGCTATAATTTAATAAAAATTTAAAATTACGCTTTTTTTATAATACTACTGATTCACTCAAATCTTTCACCATCTTGCAAAAGTATTTTGGTTGACCTCAATACAATAGTCTTAATCAAAAGATTTAAAATTTTGAATAAGTTTAGCAAACATTGTTGATAAGGGATATATGCGGCTTCTTTATTCTTCAGCTGTAGAATTGTTCAGTTTGTTTTTTTATTCAGACCACATTTCTCATCACAATTCGGTTACTGACAAACTCGTTCATTTATTAGCCTCAATCATTAACCGAGTGAATCAGTGCAACAGCACGCGGTCGAATACTGCGCACATGCATGCAATGTTCTATTACTTGTTTAGAAACGTAAACACCTGCGTGCCAAAAAATTCAACAATTGCCAACATCAAAAAATGCGTTAATGGATTGAGCTTACTATGATCAATATTATATATTAAAAAAATCTTTTTCAAACTTTAGTTGAATAAATTTATAAATTATACTTATTTTTAAGGTGACCGTTTCTTAAGAATCAAATAACTTCTTTTAAAAAATGGAATTCCGGTTGTTGTTTTAGATGAACTAAATGCACAAGGAAATGCACAAAAACTAATCAAGAAGGTTAAAATAAGAATAAAATTTTGCTACATTTGACCGGGCGGTCAAATGACCGCCCTTGTTTAAGTCGCTTTAATCTTCGGTGAGGTACCGAGCAATACAGTCATAAGCCATTATCATCTACCTCAAAAAGATAACAGTTTTATATAGGGTATACAACTTGTAAAACTTTTACCAGCTCTTATGTTTTGCACTTATACTATGTTTTTGCTCAGTTGGGTTGTTGTGCCAAAGACAGGGTCCTTAAATTGACAAATGTTATAAACAGAACCTAGAGACAAACTGTTGTTGAGATAGATAAAGATGTAAAAAATGTCAAAATTGAATGTTATAGTATGAATAAATAAACAATAAAAAATCTTATCAATCAATTACAAGCCCAGATCGCTTCTAAAGCCGTTATTTTCATTACAAGCTTGTTTTAAAATTGAGTTCTAGTGACATTAAAAACACATTTTGAAAACAAATAATAAATACTATAAACTTCAATTAATAATTGTTTCAACGCAATACAGCTTTGTATCCATTTTGACTTCAATTAAAGTTGTTTGTTGTTGACAGCGGTTTAAGACTGCATTGTACAGTACCCCACTTAACATAAAAACTGTCCAAGCAAAGCGACAATTGATTGCATAAACAAATAAGCACTATAGTTTGCTTAAACAGCTGTACATAATGTTAAACATGATTGTCAAAGACTGCTTAGAAAAGTTAACAATCTTATACAAAGTTTCAAGCTTGTAAAAACGGTATTAGTTTTTATTTAGTTTGTCGCACTGTACCATAAGCGTATATTTCTTGTATAAATGTGTATTTTTCTATATATATCTATTTCAGCATTTTTGAGTTTTCTTTCAAATTGTTAAAGAGATGTAAAAATTGTCAATTTAAAATACTAATCTACATCATAAAAAAATAAACATTTTGTACAATAAAATGATGTGGAAATAGTCTGACTTTGTAATAAAGATTTATGACAAAGTTTTTAAGTTTATAATATTTTTTCTTTGTTGAGAGTTTGCTGAAGAACTAAGTGAATTATAATTTTATATTATAATTAAGAACCAGTAATAAGATCTTTAACCAGTTAACGTCTGTTTTTGTAAATTGTCATTATAACCTTTTGCCTACAACTTGAAACTGGTCATTATAGACAAATTTTTAATTTTAGAGATTTGCTTTTTCAAGTGTTGTTAAATTTCTCGTAACAAATAGAAAACAGTTATTTATCTGTCAAGGAAATAAACCGTTAAGTTAACCCTGCGGATGTAGTATTTTTAGAGTGACCGAAGAAGACATCTTCAGCCAAGGGATTACAAAGATTTATCCCTAAGAAGCATATAAAACTTTTATCCCAACCGACAGAAGAGAAGATTTTTGGGTTCAGTACGATCTAAGTATAGGAAGCTGGCGATTGACAATGAAACAAGTTAGTTTGCATAAAAATACGTCGTGCTTTTTTTGCACTAAAAACTGTAAAATAAGAAAAAAATAATAATAAAAGGCAAATATATATTCCTTTGGCTATTGCTGCTAGAGCTTAAGATGTGACATCTAATTTGCTTACGGAGAAGTTTAAAACTGCGTATAAAAAAGCTTATAAATAATATTTAAAGTAATGTGAAGAAGAGCGCGTTTAGAATGTTTATTCTGAGTGGTTTTGCTGGTTCACTTCTTTGAAATCTCTAAAATCTATAAGGCATCGTCGCTCTGGTTGTATTATTTAACAATCAAAACAAATATCCTTAATCGCCGCAATGTGGACTTTAGCAGGTTGTCCAGAATGATAGCTTTTTTAAAGCAAAGTTTGAAAGACTTTGGATCTGTTTTAAAAAAGTTTAAATATGAGCTAAACAGGCGACATCTTGTCTGTCTGATATTTTGACCGGCACAAGTGTTTATTTTTTATTCATCAACAAATACTTCCTGCCATGCAAAGACACTTCTTGGTCCCCGTCCTCTTCAATCATAGTCTAAAACTAAAATAGATGGTCTTAGTTGATCAACTAGTAATACATAAAGAATGGTCAAAGTAAACTATCTTCTAGAACATTTTTACAATTCTATGATAAAACTAACAAGTTGGAATTATAATAAGTGTTGCTGGAGCTATGAGGTGTCAAAAGCTCTTAAAATAGCAGTAAGTGATTGCAACCTATCTGAATATTCCTGATGCTACATTATTTACAAGACGCTGCCTGAGAAGATCCTCGGTATCTTCGTTAGCAGGCTGCGGTGCGGGTTTAGCGAGTGTTATTAAACGACGTCTTGAAGGTTGGAAGTCTTCAGTGTTGCTGAAGGGTACATAGAATCCTCAGTTAAAAGTAAACGTCATTGTAGGTGGCGCCAATAATAGTTCAGCTACAAATGCAAGCAATGCAAACGGCTTTGTTGTAACTGCAAATGTAAATTTTAATATCAATACAAAAAATTGTTATTATTTATTATTGCTATTATTCTCTATGGAATTGTTATCGTTTCCTAGGGAGTAAAGTACATCATTATCGATTAAAAACAAGAAAATAAATAGAGCTTTACTTTATTTGCGGTTGAAAAGAAAAACTTTGGTTGGGTTATTTATTTTTTCATAGAGTTTTGAGAATAAATCATATTCACAGAATTTTTTTGATTCGCGTAGGAATTTTGTCACTTGTTTTGTTCATTTGATTATTATTGTGTCTTTTAAGAGACAATAAAGCGTATTTATGATTATTTTACGTATAATAATTTTGAATAAAGCTGATGTTTTAGTTTACAGATTGAAATCTATTTAACCATTTTAATAGCTCCTCTCTATTGCAGCCGCCGCTGGTTTAAAAAAAAAACTTACATTGGAAGCTCTCTCTAAATGTCTGGTGGAAAAAACCAAAAAAGTAAATCCACCATGAAATGGAGTGACAAATAAAATTCATCAAGGATTTTGTTCCTACCCAAAACGATTTCACCTCGGATTTGAGAATAGCAGCGGCGCAGGTAGAGCACCGAATTGTTGTCATGAAAAGCAAACAGGAGGTGTGTAAAAGTTTCCGACCAATCACAATAAGGAACAACATTTAAGGCGTGACATACCGTATAACTCATAATCACTAAATTATTCATAGAAAGATAATGATGCATTAAGATTGGTCAATCTCGTTTTTTTTTGGTAGTCTGCGCTCTTCCCGGTTAGAAGATTTGCATTTTATATAGTCAAATAAACAGTTTTAATTACAAAGTCTAATTATTATGATTATGTACATAATGTTTGCATAATTAATTTATTATTGCGTAAATAATATGTTGATAATAATTTTTCTTATTGATACTTGTTTGTTGCTTTTTACAAACACATATTGTACTTAACTTTTGTGGGAATCATTGTGAAAAAGTTGTTGTTCTATGTTTTAATAATAATTTATTACCTTTTTTTAAGATAAAAAAGAGCTTGTTTTACAAGCTAATAAATGGTCACAAGACTAATCTCAGAAAAGGTGAACATAGATGGTAAATATAAAAATAATATACATAAGCCAGAAAGAGACAGCTTATTTAAATCGAAGTTCCAAAAGAGTCCAAACAAATTTTAAAAAAAAAATGCAAAGATATTACTTCAAAATCAATCAAGTAATTCGATCAAATAAAACAAAAGAAATAAAATGTATCTCTTTTGTGTTTTAAATAAGGTCATTATTATATTAAGAGTACTTTGATAATAAACCATTTTTAGTGACATTTAGCATTTAAGTTTACATTAGTTGTTATGTCACTCCTACAAGAACGACTTTTTATTTTTCTGACACCATGTATTGAAAGTTATACTCTTTATTGTAAGCCAAATTTGACTATGAAGGCTTTAAAGCTAAATGGCTTTTTTGAGCGCCTTCGCGTTTATCAAACGACGTAGAATTAAATTTAGTGTTTTTAGCGCTTGTATTAAACATTAACATTGTTTTACGGCTACTAGACTATTTTCAAATTTATATAGAAAGTCAATGTCATTACCTTTTGTGTCTAGAAAACTCAATTGCACAAACTCTAATAGTTAAAATTTTAACAATCTGAAAAATTATGTAGTTAAAATAATTAAAAACAAAGAAGAACAATAAATCGTAAAACAAAAAATGCAAAAACAAAAAAAAAGTAGATATTAAGCAAAATAGAAAAAAGCAAATAGTTAAGCTATTTCAAAAAACTCAAACAAACTACCTCAAAAATAAGGGTATAGAAAAAGAAAAAATAACAAGAAGTCAAGTAGATAAAATACTAATAAAAATAAAATAAAAAAAATCACGTGGAACAGATTGGATACCGAATGAGGCATATATGTATGATGAGACTGAAAGTCTTGGAGAAAGACTGAGAAAACTGTTAACAAAGAATAGAAGAGAAAAAAGTTTTTCCAAAAGTAGACAGAAGTAATAATATTACAAATCTACAAAATAGAATAAAAAAATATCAAAAGTTACTACCAGGAAGTAACTCTCTCAAGTAAAAGCAAATAGTTGTAGACAAATAAGGCTTTAGACAAGTGCTAGCAAAAAGACAAAAAGGAGAAGTTGTAGCGAGTAGAAAGACAATGTGAACGCACGCTTATGCAGACACCAAAGTGATGGTGGCAAGAAATCAAAAAGAGCTCAATCCTTAAAAGGTACATGAAAAAGAAAGGATTGGGAGGAATGAACAAAGATAATAGTGTTTACTAAAAGAGCAAAAAAAAAATAGATTAGAAATAAAAAGAAATAGAAATTAGGTTACATGTTTCAATAATATAACAGATGTATAGCGCAAATAAAAATAATAAAAACAAAAAACTAAGCATGTGCACTAATATGGGGAATGGTAGAGAAAAAGTTTGGAGAAGAGTATGAAATAGGAACAACAATAGTAGATTTGTTTTGGCTTATATAGAATCGGGCCCTTTTTAAAAAAAACATAAATTTTTTTGACAACGTTTTGTATATTATTGCAATTTTTTTAAGTCGTATCTGTATGAGCTAAGATTGTAAAATTATATGTGAAGAATGGTCGTCCATCTTTCCGGAAAGCGTTCATGTGTCAATAGAAGTGTTTTTAAAATTTGCGTTTTTTTAGAAAGGGGATCGATTTTATATGAGACAAAACAAAACTACTATACCAACACCAAGCGAGCAATACCCTCAACCAACATTAAAAATAACAATGTTTGAAAGTCTAGTAAAAAGTGTGAGTTGAAACACCAATTAAGGATTAAAAATTAAATGAAAAAATTATTATTAAAAGAAATAATTTAGCGTGAAACAGGTTAAGAAAAACAAAGAAGCTAGACATGGTAAATTAAAGGCAATAGATAAAAGCGTGAACAAACACACAATCACAAAAATGTTGCTGAAATTAAAAAAACAAATAAAATTCAATTGAAGACAAGACTCTTGAACAAAATAATTTAATTAATTACGTTTGTAAACTGTGAGTCAAAGAATAAACATTATTAAATATAAAAAAATTATATTTTATTATATATTATTATATTTTTTATGCATTTATAAAAAAAAATCTGAATATTATGTTACACTTGTTTAATAAGACTTTTTATCACACTCGTTTGTTATCTTTTAGTACCTGTCTAATTATTTTTTTTAGCTGTTTTCTTCAACTTACGCATTCGTTTTTCTCAAAGTACATTAACTTTTCTATTACTGCCTGCATTTGTCCTTTTTTTATAATTAAAATAGGATTTTTCTGTTTTAATTTATTTTTTTATGTCTTCTTATTTGTTAGTTTTTCTACTACTTATAGAGTGTGGAAGAGATTAACTATCTCTCCTTTTAAACCAACATTTTTTAAATTTTTTCGAGTTATTGCTGTTTATTTTGTTTCAACTCTATATCTGCTTTATCAATCATGACATTTCCTTCTAAGCTGTTGAACTTTCTTCAATTTTTTCTTTCTTTGTACCTACACAAAATTTCAATATGTTTTTTGTGCTCAAATTCATTTGTTAAATACATATTTTCTTAATATTGATCTCATTTTTTTGTTGTTGCTTTCAAATTTTTAAGGTTTATTTTTGTTGTTTCTATTATAAAATTTTTTAATTTTTTTTAGTTTCCTTGATTCAGTGTCTTATCTACAAGTATAATATGTCTAAAAAAAATTAATTAGACTTTTAAATCTAATTTATTTTGTTGAGCTTGTTTTTGGTAAGTTGTATCATATATTTGAATGTTTATTTCACTAAATCTAAGGCCGTTCTATTAGCGGAAATAAAATTTTGATATGTCAGCAAATCGCTATTTGTTAATTTTTTGACAACTGATTGGTTAAAATATAGATTTTTATGCCGATTAACGCTTAATGGTCATCAAATTTTTAATCGACGTTTGTGTAACCGGGCTCTAGTATACTAGTCTCTAACACAAAATATCACATTTAATTCTGTCACACATTTTTTGAAAAATTATTTCACCCATTGGATTTACTTTCAAAACAATACAGTTATGAGAACTGCTTACAGAACATTTACCTATAAAAGACCTTTTTTATAAACTTCTCTATTAATTGTAATATTTATCAAAAATAAAAGTTTACCACTGCTTTAAACGAGGAGAATAAGATCAATAAGTATAAAAATAAAAAAATTGATAATTTTTTAAATAAGTCTGCTCAGATCTGTCACAAAATTCAAAACAAACCTTATTTTAAAACGTTCTACAGGGATGTATTTGATTGGTTTGTATTTTTTTTTAATAAATGAATTTGCTAAATTTTAAAAAATAAATTAAAGCTTATAGAAACAAAGAAAAGTAGAAGCAAAATAAAATAAAATTGTTGCACAGTAATTATGAGTTTTATAATCAATCATTCTCTATAAGTAGACTTGATGAAAATAGCAAAATTGTCCTTATTTTTTCTAAACGAAAACATATTGTTTACAAAACATTTGCTTGAACTTCATAAAAGCGGTTCGAAAGTCTACAATATTGTCGACTTAATTTTTTATAACTACTACATTTAAATTAGACCTTGCACCGTCTTGTCGATGCAATTACTGATTTGCTTTTGGTGAGATAAATTCAGCAGGATACTTTGCTTAAAATTGATGACGCTGTTTTGCGAATCCATTATTTATTGCGGTTTGTGGTTAAATTGGCAAAACATCTTACGTGCTAAAACAATTTGTCTGAGCGAAAAAAAAATCAAACAAATGCGGTGGCTTAATGGGGTCTTGACATTTGTTGCTACTATTTGTAACATTGTAACATTCTAAGAGGTGCAGTAAAAAAATATTGCACCTTGTATCATTCATGATAGAATAATAAATTTTTGCGCTTAATGTTAATCTTTTAAGGCCCGGTTAACCTAAAAAAATTGGTATAATCTTTTTATTTTAATGTTACGCGTATTTCAATGCAAGGTTAGCAGATAAACCAGATTAAATTTACACTAGAAGTTAACCCACCTGCAAGAGGTGATTTAAACCAAATTTGAGATAAAAAGCAGTTTAAGCATGACATAAACAAACAGGCTCTGTTATTTTGACATATTGAATTGAGCTTATATTATAATTATGTCGACAGCATGATAAAGTCAAAATAAAAATCTTAGTTTTTTTTAAGTTCTAAATTAATATGATTGATTAATTTAATGAAAAATATTATTTGAACCCAGTCATCTTAAATTAAGAATAATATTATTCACAATTAGTTTTGACAAACATTCTATTGTCATCTTTGGGTTATAAAATCACATTTCTAATAATGTGTGTTGTTTGTTTTGTGACTGAAAAAGTATTTTTTTGAAAATCTGTCTTTATATAAAAGTATGAGTTTTTTTCGAAAAATCCTTAATTTCTCTTAATATTATACACCCTGTATAATCTCAAGCTGTAATTTTTAAGCTAAAAAGCTAAGAATAAATTACTCTGTATACTTACGTTTGCTCTATAAAAAATGACATAATTTAAAAAATCATACAAATCAGATGAGCACGATATACTGTATTATAATATCTTTCAAACTATTTCCTAATTTATAAATATTATATTTGCGCAAACTACTTAATTAATTCTTGAATTATGTAAACAGTTTTAATTAGAAATTTGAATAATATATACGGTAAATAAACCTAATACCCACTCATGTCTAATTATCACCTTTATGTATTAAAATTTTAAATATGAATATTTTATTTCAACATTTCTTCAAATCAAATTAAAATAAAATCCCTTAGTTATGTCTTCATCAGGAACATGTTGTTAACAGTTAATAAAAACTGACGTTCATTGACGAAATGAACATAATTAATTGATAGCTGGAGTACTAATTGGAATCATAAATAGAATACTATTGACATGTTTGTATAGTTTTTTATAAAGTCGAAGATTGTCATAAATAATCGTGTTTGTGTCTAAATATAACAGCTTTTTGCAGTAAAAAAATGCAAATGCTTAATCATAAATATGTATTTAAAACCAGAAAAAGTTTAAAAAACAATAATCTGTTAAAAAAATACTGATAACACAAAATATGTAAGACTCAAATCCAAAAAATAAGCTGTTAAAATAAAGAAATTTAAAAAATAGAAGAGTTTTTAAGAAAATTTAAAAAAAATCAGTCAAGCCAAAGGAATATAAAGCTAACCCTGAGACCTAAATTTTAACAACAATTAAAAATTGACAAAACAAATAGACAAATTATGAAAAAAAGCATCTTTTTAGAAAGACTTAATATTATAGAATATTTTGAATTAAGCATGAATGTATTGAACAAACAGGCAAAGCAAGAGGTGAAAAGACTGTAGAAAGAATAGAGTGTAGAAGAGTAGACAGATGCCAGAGGAAAAACGTCGAAATTTTGTGGTTTCTATTAATAAATTTATTAGAAAGACCCAAAAAATCTTTTGGGTCTTAAGTTTTGTACTAAAATATGCAACTTTATAATGTTTTAAAAGCTTCCCCAAAACGGCATGTTAAAAATATTTTTGGAATTTTTTAAAATTTGTAATTATATTAGTTGACAAGTATGTAAAGTTGATCCAAGACACATACGGCTGGCGTGTTCTACAACTTTACAACTGTTTTGGTTATATCAACCAGAATGCTTATCTTTATTTGTTCACTGACTCAATTTTAGTCTCAGATATTGACCCAGTCAACCCGTGCAACAACGCAGTTAAATATTGTTAACGTATATTCAACGTTCTCTAGCATGTTTAGATAAGTGATTAAGCTAAAAAACAATCGTGTCAGGGTGGATAAGAACCGATACTTTATAATCTATAATACTGGCGCGCTTAACGTCAATGAATTGACCTGGAAATAATTTAGATACAACCAATAATCAACTATTGCTGTGTTTAAAATTTATGAAAAAATATAAAATTTTTATTTAAAGCGTTTAATTTTGAAAAATAAATAAATTTAAAAATGTTTGATTTTTTGTCAATTGCACTTCATAAGTTTGAAATGGTCATATAATTTGGTTCAGTATTTTGTGCTTTAATTTTAATCTTTGGTATGTAAATTAATATAAAAAAAAAATTTTTTTTTGTTAATATTTTATGTTCAAAAGTAGCTCATAAAGATATCTTAGAAACTTGAAAAAGTTTAACGCAACCTTTGAAAATAAAAATTTAGTTTTAAGATTTTTTATAATAAAAGTTTTTGTAAAAAATTAAAATATAAACATCGTAAACCTACATATTTTAATAAAAAAATTAAATAAATTTTTATAGTTTTTGGAGTATCTCAAAATATATATTTATAATGTGTGAAAAAAACGTGAAAGAAAAGAAGTAAAGAAAAATTACAAAAAAATTACAAAAAAATTACAAAAAAATTACAAAAAAATTACAAAAATAATGCTGCTGAAAAAAGCACAATATCAAGTTGTTTTACAATAAAAAATTTTTAATAATAAGAAAATACAATAATATAAATAATTTAAAAATAGTGCAACTTAAAACCGTAAAAAACAAAAAAAAATTAGAGTCAGAACTGAAAATCAAAGAATAATTGCATTTATTTAATTATTTAGAGTATTTTATAACAATAAAATCTTTTATTGTTTTACTTTTCTATGTTTTTTGTTCTATAAAATCAAAACCATTTGTTTAATATATCTCAAAGAGTATTATAAATATAAATTTAACTATTTGACTAATTTTGCTTCTTTCAAAGTAACTCACAAAAAACAAATTTCTGTGCAGTTAGTGAGGGATTCTTTACATACCTAATCATTGTCAAAAACTGTCAAAAAAGACTATTGCATTTGCATGAGAAATTCTATTACACTGTAAGGCACACCAAAATATTTCTCTTTTGACGCAATTGCTGTTTTTTGCTTTTAACGCAAATTTAATTATTAATTAAATAAAAAATTTAAAACTTTGCATTTTAATGTTAACAGTTGAGTTGATGAGCAGCTTCGTCTAGCTTGTAAATACATAGGTTTGTTCCAGTACTTTAAGGTCAATGAAATATTTATTTTCCAGTCAGTCTTGCACAAAATTAGAATCAGTCTTTCAAGAAATAAAAATATTATAAAAATGTTGCGAGAAAGAGCATATAACAGTATCCTTCGTGGTTTGATTTATCATCTTCTGCATTAAACTAAGATTTTTTTTAATCATTTTTAGATATCTTGTTTGTGATTGCGCTCACATGCAGTTTTATTAAAAGCATAATTATACATCATTTAGAAACTGTTTGAGACAGCGGTACTTTAATCTAGATTTAAAGAAAATTAGTGTTTGAAAATTTTGCAGCACATTTATTTGTGTCATAATTGTGCAAGTTTGAAATGATTTAATAAAATTTATATAATTAATTTTTTCTTTTGCGTTTTGCTTATAATTATCAGTTTTGTTCATCTTTCTTTAATTAAATAATAAACCTTGTGTAGTTAATGTAATCGCACGTCCTTTTTTGCGTAATACACCAACGCGTGTCTGGTTTCCTAATTTTATTATTCTTTACAACAATTAATATTTCGTTGTATTTATGAACACAAAAACAAAAGGTTTTCTTTCTCACATTTGTTAGTTTGACATCACGCACGATTCTTCTACATTTTCCTATTGTTGCACATTACATATCTATTATCAACTTATGACAAATTAACGCAACAGCTGAGTTTTAAAGATATCATACTAAATGAATTTTAAAACAGTGTTTAGCAAAATATTAGTATTTTTAATATTATCTAATTAGTACTAATGCATTTGGACTTGACCTGACCTGATTAGACCAGAGCTTCACATGACGTGATCTAACTTAGCTTACCTTAACTAAGCCTGAGATTATCTGACCTGTCTTGGACCTGGCATCACCATGGACGGGCATGACCTAATGAAAAAGAATTAAACAATGTCTGAACATGCCTTAAAATATGAACTTTTTAAAATATAAATTTTGTTGTGTGTGTTTACACCATTCAAATCTAAGAATTTTATGACGTTTATATAAAGCAATAAACAGTAAGATTTTAATAAACAATAATTTTTTGCAAGAGTTAAAACCTTGTTTTGAACGAAAATTTGAGAACGTTTTTCCACTCATTAGAAAAAAAATATTTTTTTTTTGATTTGATGTTTATATTGTGGTTTCTACGGTACAGCCGTTGGAAATAATGCTTGCTTTTTCTTAAGCTCAAATGCGTCATGAGATTTGTGCATATATTATTTTCCGCAATTTTGTTTTGGGAATTTTAAAACCAGGTAATTAGGAATAAATAGATTTTTAAAATACACTTTAAAAAGTTGTCGGATATAATATATACCGTTATGGTATTATATTATGTAATAATTTACCTCAGACTCGATTAATATTTAAATAGAAGTTTATCATCTTTATTTATTAATTAAAGCTGCTGATCTTTTAAGATCTTTTTCTAGACCTAAGAATAGTAACCGATTTGCTCTTTATATTTGTGACTGGTTTAAAAGTCTGTTGAGTTTCATCGTTGGTTTGCAATAATATTATCTACATTTTTGACAGTAGTCACTTTTACCTAATACAGCAAGTTTATTTTCTTTGCTTAATTTTTAATAAAATCAATTCTGTTTTAAAGATTTTTTGTCTCAGTTTTGCATCTTGCGATTTAACTTTTCTGTGTCGTTTATTACAAATCGCTTAAAATTTTATTTTTAATCACTTTGGGTATAGATGTTTTTATAAAATTTGGCATAAATGGGGTTAAGTGATTATCTCGCTTTATGTAAGATATCTTTGAAAAAAGAATTCTTTAATTAATTACGAAGTTTAATTTGAAGTATAAAAAATAAACAACTAAGAAAAAAAATTAGATCTTAAAAATTAATATACTTAATTTATTTTTAAAAAAAGTTTAAAGTATAAAAAAAAAAATTTTTAATATTTTTAAAACTTTTATTAACATTTTACAATAGTTTTAAATGTTTATCAAAATTGTCAAAAATATTTCTAATTTCTGAAAAAAATTTCAAAAATATTTTTAAATAAATTGAAAAAAAAAACCTTTATTTTAAAAAACTAAATAGCTTTTAATTAAAAATTATTTTAAATTGGGTTTTTATAATAAATTAAAGGTTTTCAATATGTCATTAATAAATTTTAAATATCTTTGAAATTTTTTTGAAATATTAATAGCAAAATTTTAGAGGTGTTCTGAAACAATATCAAACAAACAAAATTTAAACAATTTTCAACATTTTATTTCTAAATGTTTAATAAAAATCTTAAACTATTCTTCGATTATTTTCAAAAATTAAAAAAAAATTTTATAAATTTTAAAAATTTTTAGGAAATTAAAAAATGTCTAGAAAAATTTGAAACATTTTTAAATAGTATTACAAAATATTAAATTGTATTTTAATAAATTAATTGAAATTTCAAATTTGTTGTGAAAAGTCTTAAAAGCTTCAAAAATCTTTTTTTTTATATTTCAAAACTAACAAAATTTCAAGCAGTTTTTAAGTAATTTTAAAAGACTTCTAAAATGTTCTCGTAAAAGTTTAAACAATTTAAAAAAAATGTTTTAGTTACTTTTAATAATTTTAGGTAAATGATATTTTAATAAAGTTTTAAAAAGTTTTTAAAATATCTTAAAAAAACTTAAAATATTTTTTTAAATCTTATAATAAATAACTTTAAAAGTTGTCAAGCCAAGTTAGGAATTTTTAATATTTTAAAGCCATTGAAGAAAGGAATGATCTGAAATATCTGTAAATTTTATACTTTCAAGAGAACAGCGTTCCAGCAGTGAGACGATACATATTGAAATTTCAATTATTCTGTTGCATAGAAAAATACAATAACAACTTTTCTATACAACACAAGAGATATCTACCACTTGTAAACCAACAAAAAATTTCATCCATTTGCTTCTACAGCACAAATATTCAAAATAGATTTTTTTTTGTATAAATGCATATTATGTGATAACCATGCGTATAACAAGATAATTCAAATATTCATTAAAATTCTGTGGTTAAATGATAATAGGAGCTTGTTAACGACTCAAAAGCCGACAAAGAAAGCCGATTTGCATTACTCTTAAATTTTCATACTTTTTTCTTCGTTTGTGTATTAAAGTGGAAAGTATTTATCTATAGAAATATGAGTACCACTGTCATAATGACTATAATACACTCTTTGCAATATAACTAGCAGACCGACTTTAAAGTCTTCTGAAAGAAGTGCTTCAATAATGAGTACAATGTAAAATAATAGAAAAATATGTTATTCTGTGAAGCTTGTTTGTAGGACGTTGACTTATTCTGATGAGCTTGCTTTACTTGCTCAGTTTATTCGTTAGACGTCAGAGAAGAATTATCGTTAAAAGTAAAAAAAATATCGACTCTTTCTAGCAATATCTAGGTATTACGAAAAAAATATAAATTTAAATTTATGTTTTTGGTTTTTTAATTTAATTTTTATATTTGTGTTATCTAAGGTTTCAGCTTGATAGCTGCAACACAAAAAATCTTCAAATAATTGTAATAAAGTATAAAATAAAGAATTATTAGTGTTTCTTATTATTTTACGTTAAAATAAACTATTATTGCTAGGAACAAATCCCAAAATGTAAGATGTACAAAAATGTCTAAAAATTATGTGAATCTATTTAAATTGTTCAACCATCATATTATGAAGCTTAAGAATCGGAAATGTTTAGCCAAAAGAGCATGCTTGAGTGACCTATTTTTTCTTCAGTGACTTATTCGCTGTTGAGATACGAGTACAATACATAGTTTTATACAATAAATTAAGAATTTTTTAATAAATTATTAAAACCCAAAAATTTCTTATCTACAATGATCATTCGTAGTGTATGATTTGGTTGCCACGTTGTTTATTTATTATTTGAAAGAAATCTTGCAAATAAACTGCTTTGACGCTTGCAACATTGTTGAAAATAAAAAAAAATGCAAAAGATGTTGACGAAATAACATCGCGTTTGCTACCCAAGAAATCCAGGGACTACTACATAGAACTGAGTGAGTTCAATAACTGGAAATAAGAAAACGATATTTGTGAGGTAAGTGAAGAATTGTTTAGTTACTTTTTGACCACCAAAAAAAGATTAACGATTTTATCAGTGTGGACGAAATACAGCATGATTTTCGACAAATGATCGATATTAAATTTTACGACAACACAGATATTTTACAATATTGCAAGTTATTTAATCGCTTTTTTGAAAAACGAATCCAAAAATAACATGTGCGAGAACTCAAAAGTTTTTGAAAGAAAGCATATTCAACAGTTGCTAGGAGAAGCACTCAATATAAAATATTGAATGTTAAAATTATGTCAATTTTGTTATTATTTCTATTAATCTTTTAATATAAATGTTAACGTAAATCTCAACAAATTATTTCATTTGAGATTTCTGTTTCTTATATCTATCAATGTTCAATAAATTGTTCCATTTTTTGTATACTGTTGAATTATATGAAAACTGTTGTATTATTGATTCATAAAACTACTTGTGTTTTAGAGACCCCATAATTCAATCAAAAACATAATTTTTATAACGTCATAATAAAGAGGTGTTTGGTAAAAGCTTTTACTATAACAAACTAGTTTTGTCTTAATTTATAACTTTTGTATGTTACACGAACCAACTTGACAATACACTTAAAAAACATTTTTGGCTAAACATGAGAATAAGAATAAATATAAATAAAAAAAACGACAGCATTTTCTTCAAAAGTGAGAAATTTTAAAATTGTTATTATCTATCAAGTCACATTGTAAAAATTCAAACAACTTTAAATGTTAAAGACTCTTGTTTGCCAGGTCAAATCAAAACAGTGTATAATATATATACTTTTTTATATAATATATATACAGCCTGGCTTGTATATATATTATATACAGACCAGGACTTGGAAAACAAGAGTATATATACCTATATATATATATATATATATATATATATAAATAATATAGACGCTTAAATATAATTTTACAATATTTATATCTTAGCGACATAGTATGTTAAAGTCATTTTAAAAGTTGACACTTGACGGATAATTATGATAATTATGCTAAATTCAAAAATAATTAAATGAAAAAAGTATTGTCTAATACAACTTCTATTTTAAGCTCAGATCCTAAATTATCGCAAACTTTTAGATTTTTCTTAACCTGTTAACCTGCCTTCAATAAATAGGAGAAGCTCTTCAATTTACCACATCACTTCAAAGCATGTAGGTGTCATTATTTTTTTTTCGATAGTTAGAATAAAGTTATTGAAATTTTTTACTTTAGATAGAAATAATTCTAAAATTTAAAATTTGACGTTCTACAAGACAAAATAAATGACAGATGTCATATAAAATCTGCTGTCTGGTTAAATGCGACTTTTATCATTTTATTGCACAAATATTGTTTAAAAGTTTTTAACCGTGTATGCTGACAACTTACTTTATGTTTTCTTATTACCGGCAATAAATAGATTTCAACAGAAAAAATAAATAATAAAAACTATAATGAATTATGTTTGAATTTACCTAGGTTCAATATAACAGTTTACAGAAAAAAGTAAAATATGTAGAATCAGGGAATAGTGTTCTTATATTAGTGTTCTACAGACCCAGGTTTAGTACCGTGTGATCTGAAGTTATTGAAGTAAGAGAATGAATGAAAAACCAATTGAGATTTTTAGCTTGATTTAATGCGTTTAATTTGACATTGGTTTTTTGGCTTCTGCCAAGTTTGTTGGTTAGCCGTCAAACAATAATGGTTTTCACACGAAAACAAAAACGTTTCCTATAGAAGCATATTTTCGAAATAGAGTATTGCAATAGAGAATGGGAATCCAGCGCTTACGCTTGCTCACCTGACTTCCAACAACGGTTTCCTGATGAGAACTTTTTGGAAGCAGATATTTATAATATGATCAGAAAGGTGCTGCTAGGCCCTACAGAAGATGATATTCTCAAGCATACGTAATGAGATGAGATGAGATGATTAAATAAATTCGTATAAACGTGGATTGTCAGTGGAACTTTGTTGACATTTAGAAAGCAACTATTTTTGAGTTGCTTTCTAAATGTCAACAAAATTTCACTGACAATCCACGTTTATTCGAATTTGTTTTATCATACAATTTTTTTTTTAAATATGCTAAGAACTCTAGATTGAAATGCGTTTTTGTAAGCTTATCGCGACCGTTTCAATATTTTAAAAAAACACACATATTCTTAAATTTGCTCGAGCTATCTGTAGATGTAACATAACTTACATATCGTAATAAATCGTTGTTACCGACGTATAAGATAAAAATTATTGTATGAAATGACTTGGTTTTTAAATACTTTATTATTCTTACGTATTATTTTTGAACTTTAAAGGCATTGCGTTTTTTCAGAAAGTTGTCAAATATATATCGGTTTAAGTTTATTTATGGCAGTATTGTAGCCAACAGTCTTTCAGTATATTCTTCTTTGTGTAACAACTTTTTTTTTATTTTTTTTGTGTAGATACAACATAGTGATGTAAATAATAACTAAGATGTCAACATTTCTGGAGAAGAAAACCTTTCTTCTCCAGTTTTTAACAATGTTTAAAAATATATATAATTTAATTTTTTTACTTCTTAAATGACATTTGAAATAAAATTTCACTAACGCAAATGTGAAGCCGCGGATTAGATGTATCCACAACATTATTATCATACCTAATTAATTGTGGATCATACGGTATAATTACTTCAAGTTTCTCATACAAGTTTTACATTTACATCTGATTTTATCCCTGAAAAATATTGTTATATATTTGGTGCATTTCTGTGTCTAAATGTTAAGCAGTATTGAACTTAAAGCTGCTCCCTGCGGTAACCCTTTACGTACTTTTGTGAACACGATGAGATGAACTGATAATATGCTATGGTTATAGAGGTACTTTTAGATACTACTCTAAAGGATGTCATAAAAATATATGTATATTTTAAATCATTTCTTTTGCGATCTATTGCCTAAATGTGGTTTATTTTCATTAGTATGGTATTTCACCGATGATTTCAAATATAATGTTATGATAATTAAAAAAGGACATCAGATCAATACTTTTTTTATCTTATAATATGTGACTTATTATTTAGAAAATACAATTGTTTCACGATTCAACATAATCTTATCTTTATAGGTATACGTATAGGTAGGTACTTAGTAATATTTTATTAGCATAAATTGCAATAAAAACTAACAATTGTTATAACAAATAACTTAAACATACGTCAATTGTCAGATTTATCTTTATCGAAAACATTTTAAAACAGCAAGCCAGCAACAAGTCCATTTAATTCTCTTTAACCGAGAAGTCGTTAAGTTCTTTACCCCTTACAATTCATCCACTTCCAGTAATTTTCGTCCATTTCCTGCATACGATATCAAACTATAACAATAGTACCTGTTGGTGGGGTTGTTGAATTCCCCACCATTTGAACAGGTGTACGCGATTCTTGAAGCATAACAGTGCGACGGGCACTCACTCGTCCGGCACAGTCGGAACAGAGAAGTCAGTGGATAGCATCCTTTTTAAGCTGTTAAAGCTCACAAGACGCGTGACAACCAAAAACAACCCGGAAAAAGCGCTTGCAGAATCCGGGCGGCAGGAAAGCTTCATCCATTCGGTCGCCTATTCCACTATTGGAGTCTCCCGGGTTTGTGGTCTGTGCGAGCGTTGAAGTCTCCAAGTGATTCGGGCGGATTTAGTACTCAAGTGGCGAGATTATTTCTTCTTTTGTCTCGTAATAAAACATAGCTTTGATTGTGTTTGTTTTGTGCTCTAATTGTTGTGGTTTGCAAAGTGATAAGAAGGAAACTGAGATTAAGCGCTTGTGGTCTTTGTGAATGAAATGAAACTTACCCAAAGCTTGGATTGTCAAAAAATTTTCAAGTTATGATTTTTGTGATTGTCATTCACTAAACTATTTGTTGGATATTAGTGGGAGTGTTTACGTGCGTGATTATTAGTTACTGTTTTAGTTAAGTTTTTTCTTTTTAAACCTGGACTTTTAAGGTAAGTGTTTTATAAAATATTTCAAAAAATTCAATAACAATCGCTTGTTTTACATAAATTTGTACATATTTTAAAATACTAATAGCTTCAGAGCTTCTATTGACATGCTTAGTACTTAGCTTTACAATGCAAACAAGACACTTACCTAATCCAAAAAAATATTTTTTATTTAAAAAAACATTTTTGTTACATTTATTTTCAATCAAAAAAACCAAAGATTATTTAAATTAAAAAAAAAAATTTAACTTGAAAAAACACATTTTATAGATTTATCCAAAAATACCAAAATAAAATTTTTCTTATTAAAATAAATTCTTTTGAAAAACTTTGTTCAGCTAAATTTTTATGTTTTATCATTAATAAACTTGATAATTGAACAAAACAAAATTCTTTAATTATTTTTAATAATTTACCTAGAGGACTAAATATTTTTGAAAAATATATTTTTAAGTGACTTAGTATTTGTTCTAAGTGAGTCATAACTATCTATATCTAATAAGAAGAAAACATTGATTAAAATATTTTTTTCGTACAAAATGATTAAAAAAAAATAATTAAAATTTTTTTGTATCTAGAGTTCAGTTGACCAATGTGTAAACAGTTGGATTCGTTTGTATAACATTTTTTATCAAAAAAAAAAAATTGTGGTTTTGCAAAGTGTGGTCAAAAAAACATTATTTAAGATCAAATTATTTTTACGCTGCTGGTTAAATAATTTAATGCAAGCCCAGATAATTAAAAAGTTAAAAACCAAAAGCCAAAATAGTCAAGTAATGAAAAAATCAATAATTTTAAATTTCAACTTTTTTTGCATTATACCTAAGTATGTTATAGAATATAATAGTAAAAATTAAAGTTTCAAGTAAAAATTTTTAGCCTTCCATTGCATTTCCTACCTGCCTATAAAGAATAAAAAGGGTTTTAAATTTAAATTAAGCTTTAATTTATTTTTATAAACCTACTTTAATCTTGCTACTAAGTTATTTTACCAAATTGAGCACGTTGCACCATAATTATTTCCTACCTAAACTTTTATGAATAAAAATCCCAAGTTTTAAGGAAAAATTATCTTGCATATAAATATTTTGTAAATCATAAGTCTACCTGTTGAGAAAAAAGCATGGATAATGTTTAGTACCAACTGCTTAAAAATACATTACAATTTTTTTACAGCTGCTGTTCAGTTAACAAATGTGAAAAAAAATCATAAAATGTGAATAGTAAATATTTATTATTTAATATATAATATAAAAAAATTGAGAAAAATATACGACATTGCAGAGTAAAATCTAGTTTGTTGATTGAAAACTTTTACTAAATAGCTGTAACACTAAAAATTTTGACATTAAATATATTTTTTTGTTTTATAAAAAATATTGCTGTAAATAGGCGCTTTAGGAAAATTGGCAAAAAGCGTTCAACCGTTAGATGGAAAATAGCAGCAGCTTTCTTAAAACAAAAGTTTTAAGTTTTTTCTAATATTCTAAGAGTTGTCTTCGTTTGCATAACAGTTTTTAATAAAAGAAGTGTACGTTTTGCAAAATATGGTAATGATTTTACTCATTAAGATCAAATTATTTTTATGATGTCAGTTAAAAACTATAAATGCAAGCTAATAATTGCAAAATTAAAATGAAAAAGCTAAAACAATCATTCTGTAATGAAAAAATACTCAAATAAAGTTATTCATGACTTAAAGTTTTGATTTTTTCTTGCATTATAAGAAAAAAAACTTTACGTTATAGAATTAAAAGATGAAATTACAATTTTTGGTGGAAAGTCTCAATTTTTTATTGCCTTACCTACCTGCCTAAAAGGAATAAAAAGTGTTTTAGTTTCAACTTATCTTTATAAACTTAATTTAATCTTGCTCATAAATTATTTTAACAAAAAATGTGAACAAGTTGCATTATAGTTTACGCGCTTTGAAATTTTAAGTATTATTAATATTTTGCCTATACCTACTATTATGATAAAAAGCCCAATTTTTATTAAAAACAGTATTTTCCCTTATTTTAAATGGCAATATAAAAATGTAAAATTTTTTTTATAGCAAATTCAGTTTAGTTTTACCAAATACATAGTAATAAAAATTAAATAAAAAAAGTTGTATTTAGAATTATTTATTTTATAGACATACAATACAGTTATGCATTAATTACATATAAGTTTTTGGTTTTAAAATAGTTTTTTTTAAAATTTTTTTTTTAAATCAAGTATCTAGTTGGTACTAACCATATAAAATGACATATTATAATCATAAGCCAGCAAATATTTAATTTAACATTTTTACATGATAAATTGATGAACTAATACAAAAAGTAGACTTCAGTATTTTGTCAATAGATTAATTTTATTTTTTTACGCTTTCAAAGAGAAGGATGTTTTCTATTTGATTGTATAATGTTTGTTATGTTTACATTTTTAAAATAAATCATCATTATAAAAATATTTGATAAAAAATTATTTACTTTTTTTTTAGATTTTATGTTTTTGTTTTATTTGTTGATACTAACTTCTTTGAACTCTAAATACAAGTTTTATCCAAATAACATAGGCTTTTCGGCATTGATAATTTGTTTTTATCTCGCTAAATCAATATTTTTGAAAAAATTAACAAATTTTAGCATTATTTCCCAAGAGAAAGTCTCTAGTGGTTATACTTATACAGTTTTAGTAACACAAGCAGAAATAATAGAAAAGTTAACGGGGTTTAAATTATCTCAAATGTTTTAACTATAGATATAGTGTTTTTCTAACAATTCCAATTAGATATCTTTAATGATATTCTAAAATAACAGATTATTGTTTTCATAGATAACATTCTGTGTAATACAGAATGTATGAAATGAAAAATCATGAGCTGAGGTCTTTATGATTTATTGTCAATAATTAAAATAACTATCCAAATAATCATTGTGAGTTTAAACTAGTTTAGATTGTAACATAAAATTAATTTCAAGCAACAATAGTTTTTTTTCAAATAAACATACAAACTATTTAATTTCTTTTAAGAAAAAAATTTTTTTTTGATTTTAACAATGTGTAAAATATTAAAATCAAAATCTATGCAAACTATAACGGTTTTGTTACCTTTTTCTAAAATAAAATTTTTACATATGAACATAACAAAATTGCTGTGATAGGCAAATTTTGATTGTGTGTACTGGAGTTACAACAATATTATGTCATTTTAATAAAATATTTTTAAAACATAGAATTTATTTAGAATAAACCAGACTTTTTATTTATTAAATTTAAAATATCATACTTGTACTATGTTTTGACAAATCATCTGACGATGATTATTGCTATTATTATTATTATTCAATTGTTGAACCAAAAAACATCTATGTTATTTTGTTAACCATTTCAAAGCACACCTATAACTTTCACCTTACTCAGTAAATAAGATTTTAATGTTTTTTTTTAATGAAACACTTTTATTTAAAATACGAAACAAATCAAACTCATCTTGCAGGATTTTCACAAAGATTTAATTATGTAGACTTAATCAGTATACTTATCTTACAATTAATAATTACTAAATTAATAAAATTTTAATAAAAAATATCGGTTTGCAATTAAAAGTCAAGCTTTTAGGATTTTTCGGTATTGTTGTACATAGTTAGTTTTTGATCATTACCTACTTTTATGCTCAGTTGCAGAAACAAACTAAATTTGAAAAAAAAGTTAGCAGTTTTAATTTTTTTTTTGGAACTACATCAAAATTTTTAGTTGACTACAAAAAATACTATTTTAGATCAATGGTCATTACAGCTTCAATTTAATGGTCAAAATAATCATTACTAATGTTTATCAACAAATGCATTAATATTTAATAATCCTTTGCTTAATAAACTATTTAATTTTTTATTACAGAGTGTAATAATGAAGCTTTTATCCCACTGCATTCAGTTATACTTATACAATAAACTACAGACGCAGATAATCGTTCTGCCGCAGTCTTGTATGCGAATTAATATTTCAAGTGATAATTTTCTCTTCAAACTTCAGTTATTTGTTACAGGGACACGTCATAAACGAGTGCAATTTAAGTTTTTATATTCTTGTTTAGATTTTGCAATTTGTCAAATCGTTTTCTCTTAAAACTAGTAATTAAACGTCTATTACTGTTATACAGCATGTAAATTACAATTAACTGTTAAAAAAATAAAAATGTTATTTTATGACATTTTCAAATGTTTTCGAGAGGTGTAATTTTGACAAATGACACACTATTGGACTATCTCATTGAGAAGGCTAATTAATTTAGATAGGACTAAGCATAAACCTCGAAGATAATGACTGGAAAATAATTATGTTTAATTAAGTACTATTAGTTGGAGATAATCTTTATAGCAAAAAATTGGAGAAATGTTTAGAATATTACTGATTAATTAGAATTTGTTATTTAATTAGTTATTCGTTGTGTAGAAATAATAGAATGCAAAATACATAACGATAAAGTTGTAAGATGGCAGGAAAACAGCCATAAAGTCTCTTTAACAATACCAAAGACCTGTTTAAAGCGTTTTAAGTAATGTAAAGCACGAAATATTTTTTCATTTTAACTTTCAAAGAATTTCAGATGAAGATACACTTTGACTCCTGTGTATTGTTTAACAATACACGTATGAATAACAAATTGAGCTCCATCGTATGAAATTTATTTTCTCATGGAATTATCACGAATGATTTCACTCTATATTTATTTTTTATCAGCAACAACCGAAACCTTTGTTGTACGTTTTAGTGGTGATAATATTCAAATTTTGTGTTCGCCGACAAGGTCTGTATTTATTATTTAGCGGATATTTCACATTTATTGAAGGTCAGTTCGATAACCTTCCTGAATCAGTTAAAACTAAAATTTTTTGAAATTGTAATTACGGCCACTTCCGTTTTCAAGTCATGCTACTCTCGATTTGGTCAAGTTAAAAATTGGTTATTTAAATGGAATTAATGGAAGCATGATACTTATGTTTGAATTAATTGCACGTTTCCTTATACTATATGGCGTGCACTTAACTTTTTGGTTTTGCATAAATGTTTTAAATTGTTGATTTGCATTATGCAGGTGGTGTGTATTCTTTTGAAAGTTATAAAAAAAAATGTAATACAAAAACTATTTTAATACAATAATTCTAATTTATTTCAAATATACGCATTATTCTATAATTAATAAGGTATTAGATTTTAGAATACCCAATTCCACTTATACCCGGTGGATAAAAGATAAAAAAAACTTTATTTATCTAGTTTTATTCATTATCTCATGATGACTACATAGAAAACGGTATAGCTCTCGAGAATAATAAAACAGATCAATAAAATTGTAAGTTTTTTATTTTATGTTATTATCTGAGAGACATATAGCAGCTTACGCCTTCTGTTGAACAACGCTCAAACTACAAAACATACTTTTATCAGGAGCGACATAGCTTACAGTAACATAGATAATCAACCCTATGGAGCGACCTATTGGAATAATATTATTTGTAGTTTAAACGTAATTTCAGAGAAAGCGTTAATTGTCTTTCTAACCTAGACACTGGTTAATCAAAATGTAGATAAGCTTTGACTAGTGCCGTCATTACTTATCACCCATTAAAATTTTAATTGAAAATAATAAAGCATCCATCGCTTTGTTTACTTTTAATTATTTTACATTAATTATCTTTTATTAGCTATATTTTTTTAAGATTTGCCGTTTAACTGTGATACAACATGGACGCTTCGGTTTGAAAAAATACTATTTGGATAGCTTAGGTCAATATTAGCTATACCGAGTGACTCTAAATGAATAAAGCAAAAAATACAGTAACAAAACTGAATAAGTTGTCATTGCAACATGTTAGTTGACAATCATTTTTAGATTATGTCACATAGTAAACAAAAAATCGAGACATTTTTGGTTTTGGTTTTGAACTTTTGTGTTATGTGTCACATTGCGTGTGTCATAGTGAACCAAAAAATTTAAATATCTTACCAACGTTAGCAAATAATTTTTAATCATTAAAATTCAGTCGGTATAGTGCAAAACATAAAACATTAATTTTGTCTTCAATAAACCTTAATTTAAAATAAGTATAAACAGACATTGATACAAAAACTAAATCTCAAGTATCTAAGAAAAAACTCTTTATTCATCAGTACAGTGACGACCTCTATTAAAATTTGTTTTACCGAAAAAGTCGATAAACCAGGCTTCTACATGTCAATGCTACAGATTACTCCAAATAACAGATTTTGATAGAAATCAATTCTATCAGAACCAATATCTATTTTGCCATTTTTAACCCGCTGTATTAGATGCCGTTATTTTTAATAGATTACAAAAGAAATAGGCTTTTTGAGTGAATGTAAGACGTAAATTGTTTCTGAAAATTTATCCAAATAAGAATCTGGTGCAATTTGCTGAAACGCTCTAATAGAAAAAAAAGCATGTCGAGGTCTACGGATTTCCTTTGAATGAATTTATTTTGGTTTTTTTATTCATCATCACTGTAGTACTTTTTATTTTTTATTTTTGTACAGCTTTTATGGTTTGAAGAAGTATTCTTGCTCAATATCTCTTTCCTAAACTATTTAATATAATATAATTCTTAGTGATATGTGGTAAATTATCATCAAACTATTCTTGGTACTAGCTTCTTTGCATTGATGCCGGCTATAATTGATTTAGAAAGTTTTATGCATTTGCATAGCGACTTGTTTTTCTTATCTTTGCCAACTACCGTTTAGTTCGTAGTTGCATCTTTTTCGTTGTCTATCGAAAACTTTTGCTTCAAAAAAAGTATTAGAATTCTATTTTCAATATCAAATTAGTAATTATCCTAATCTGACGTAACAATTTAATAATTTTGAAAAAACAATATGAATTATTATCGAATTACATAAATTTGTTTACTTTAGTTCTATGTAAATTGTAAGTTTACGTAAAATGTTTATTTGCCAGATTTTTCTTACTAGATTATTGGTTTAAATATGTTTTCTCCAATAGATAGAGTTATGTAAAAAAATAAGTTTTTCAAAAAGCCGGTTTTTGTATCCAAAAATGTTTAATATTAAGCGACATAAATCAAATAAAACTGCTTAATAGCTTTGCTCGATCATTGCCAAACACAAACAGAGACAGTTTATTTGATTATTATATTGTTCTGTCCTAAACAGCTATCTTTTTGAATTCATTCCGAACAAAATCTATCATAGTTCAAACAAACAAAATGTTCGACTGCGGATAAAAATTTTCATATTTTATATAAAAATCTCACAATTATCGAAAACAGCAATGTGTCAAAAGCCTGTCAATTCGCAGACTGCTCATTAAATTGTGGTCTCTCAAAACACAAAAAAAATCAAAAAGTTATTCTGAAATTATATTCAAAAATGCAGATTTGAGTAGTTAATTATTACGAATAAAAACAGCTTCTGCAAATCATAATAAAAACACAACTTCTCAAGCCTAATTTTTAGAGATAAAATAATCGAGAAACTGTACGAGCTTAGAAAAAAATAGCCGTGATTTAGTCGAGCGTTTGTGGGAACGGAGAATTAATGTGTTCGGAATTATAGTATTTGCTTTTAGAATCTGCAAACTGACTCTATCATTAAATAAATTAAGTTGTCTTAACAATGTTTACTGGAAAAGTACGAGTGCATTAGGGTAATCGGCTGGAAAGAAAGAATTATTTGGTTTAAGTAGGAAACGAGACTGTAAATAAATGCCGCAAAAAGCAACTTATATAATCATTTAACAACAAGCGACATGGCAATTGATGGAAAGAAATGTACCTATTTTGCGTAATCACCGCTTATTTTTATATAATAAAATTTTTCTTTTTACAATTTACGTAATTTATTTACTAAAATTTATTATAAATTTTATTATTCATTAGTTTTCAAAATATGTGTTCCCATCCTGTTTACAACACAAAAGTTGTTTAAAGTCCAAGAACAATAAAAATTGCTTAAATAGATTTTAGTGGAAATGAAAATTTAAGCAAAATTGTCTTTGTAATGTTCTGTTAGAAGTTAATGTAAATATCTGATAGTACACGTTAAAGTTAAAATTTATTAACTCCATTAAGTTTAATAAGATTTTTGACTTTTTTGGAATTTTATACTCCAGTTAGCATTTTATCTATTTTAATGCTATCACACTTAACTATTTCTTTTGCCAACAATTTATAGCTTTTTTGTGTTTTATTTGCTAGAATTAAACGTTTATCAACACTTTTTGTAACTAACTTTATATTTTTGTATTTCACGATACTTTTTCGTCTACTTCACAACGTGTTGTTCAAAAGTGAATTTATCAAAGACTAGAATAAAAAGAGTTAGCAATGTAAATTTACACATGTGACCTAATTACATGACATTTAAGATAAATCCTAATTGTATGACACTGCAAAATATCTTATAGCAAGAGATTATTGATTTTAAATCATGAAATACTTGCTAGCATATATTAAAACTTTGAGTCAAAAACTTTTTTTTTTGAGATACATATTTTTCTTATCGCTACAAACTTATGAAATAATTACACAATTAGCTCCTTTCCCATTTTTAATAAAAAAAATTTGTAAATCTTTTTTTTCTGTTTTTCATAAAGCTTTAACTTTATTTTAATATGCTTTATTTTAATTTTTTTTGTGTTTTGTTTCTTTTTATTTAACCAGTTTTTTATTTGTTTTATTTTTTATTTTTAGTTCTTTCATTTCAAAGCAACATAAATTTTATTGTTTCTCTAACGTACTTATAGTTTTACCAAATATTTTCAGACCGCTTGTTTTGACTAATTTTTCTGAGTAAAAGAAATTGCCTTATTTTTCTCAAAAAACCACTTTTTCTGCAATTTGCTTTCTGAAGTTACTGTTATCTACTGACATATAAAAAAATAAAACGCTTGCTCTGCCGCGGTGAGCTTTAGAACTAACCTGAAATAATTAATATCAAATGTTATTCTAGTTCGTTTATTGATTATAATTGATACTCAATAGGTTAGTTCTAATTTTCACGTTATAACGGGTGTTTTTAGAATTTGGCGTCATAGTTGTTGTCCGTGCCATGAGTTTGTGTGAAAGAACCATAATTTTTAAAATAATTTCATCAAATGTCAAAATAATTACAAAATTTTTCAATCTGTTTATTTTTGAATTTAAAATGCTTTTCTCACAAGAACAGATATTTTTTGTTGTGGAATTTTATTTTTAAAAGGGCTACCGAGTTGATAGCGAATAGTGAATTATTAAGTCAATTTTTTTAAATAGAACATTGACAACTGAAAAATCGAAGAAATTTTGCAGCCATTTCTTGCACAGTTTTATGACGATAAAATTGTAGATGAGTATTTTTAGCATTGCGGTACCACTTCCACCACCACTTACAACACCTTAAATATGATTGATACAAGAATTTTATGATCGTTGAATAAGATCAGGACCTGACGGTATAAGCCGGAATATGGCCATAACTTACTCTTTAAAATCCTTCAAACGCACTCCATGTGACTTCTTTTTGTGGTTGTATATAAAGAACTCATTTTTTGGCAACGCTTAAACAACTTCTATGATTTGAGTTAAGCAGTAATAGCAAACATTTATAAAATTAATAATAGCCTTCAAATATTGGCAAGTCAGTAAGACAATTGTTTAAAGAGCCCGCAAATGCGTTAAAATCGATGAACGACACTTTGATTATACGTTATAAACGTTATTTTTTTTATCAAAGTTTATTTTTTTGTTTGTGATAGATAACACTACAAGTGTTTTAAATTCAATCTCATTAACGTGTTAAACTATGCATTCATTAAATTAAAAGTGAGGTTGGATTATGTTTAGATGTCAAATTAATAACTGTCACTTTGATTTGATGGTAAAAGTACGTTCACAGTTTAAAATGAAACATTTATAACAAGCTTAAACGTCAAATTTAAAAAAACACCTATTATAATTTATAATATACCTATTATTATGCTCTACAATTTTAAGTGTCTTGCGCTAATAACCCTATGTAGTTAATGCGTTTTAAATAAATAAATAAAAAATAACAAAAAAAACTAGGTTCAAAGAGCGTTCAGTTTCCTACAAGAATATATTTTGAACAATTCAACTTGTTTAAGAGAGCTTTCATAGTTCAAAATTTAATAAAAAAGCCTATTGTTAATTAAATAGAAAATGAAAAATCGCGAGAAGACACAACATAATATTAAAATTTAAAAATTCAATTTTAACAGACGCTTTATAAATGTTTCTAACCTAATCAAAAAAAAAATGGTCAATTTTTTTGATACAGCCTAGCTCAGTATATTGGCAATCCAATTTCTGGTCAGTTTCCTGCTATTTCAAAGACTTTTAATTAAAAAAAAATTAAAATTGTTTTTTCAAAACCAACTGTATTTTGGTGTTTGTTGTGCTGTAAATGCATTAATTAGTAAATGATGAATGATTTATTGTAATGTTTTTGAAACAAGAGAAACCTTAAAACTATCAGATTTTTTTTCATTTGACACATATTTATAATGATTTAGTTAAAATCAATAAAATCAAAAGCGTGTTATGCATTTAGAGAACAGTTTCTGTTACTAATAGCCCTATAAAACAGATTACGTCGAATGATGCATACCAATTGCAGCGACAAGAAAATAAAATTATGTTGCGCAAAAAAATCTACAGGATACGGTTTGGAAATGTTGATATGCAAATTAACGAAACAAAGACGATGATGAAGACACTCTTATCTTGAACGTTTGTGCCATGACAGCCAAATTGTTGTTGCCCATAATCAAAAATGTTCAATGCCAAACCATTTTTATTATCGCAATAATATTCATAAAATCGTAGAATCAAATACGCAAAAAATAAAACGATGAAAAAGTGTACAATTTGAATAAATGCCAAAGTTTAGTAACGGCTGAATTATCATGTGTTATGTTTTTACTGTTTCTATTGTTCTTTGCCTTTGTATTCTTCTTTATTGATACGTATTGTTAAGGCACCTTTATTTTGCCTATTGAAAGCGCTGCTGCATTATTTCAAAGTCATGCTTCATATATTTGAATTGGTTACAAAAACACAAAAACTTGTTGGCTATAAAAGATTATTTAACTTGAATTTAAAGGGTGCTGGATTGTGAGGCAAGTAAACAATAAGCAAACTCTGCGAATTCGAGTTTTATACTTACCAACAATGTAAACGCCTTTTTATGCCTTAAATTCTCTTTTCTCTACAACAGAAGCTTATTTTAAATTATTTTTTTTTACACTAAAATGTACACATCTTAAGACTATATTCTACAAATTAATTCTGCAAGTTGTAAAGCAGATTTCTCCAATAAGTCAAACAATCACAGCAATACTTTTCGCATGAACGGCCTTTTCTTTGATTGAACCTTATCGAAATTCCTCCTCGTCTTTATTTAATGAGTATAATTTCGTCACAAAACCGAGCTCGCACAACAATTCTAATTGCTATTGAAAATATCTGGTTCTAATGACTCGATGAGAATCCAGAGCCTGTCCTCCTCGCCTCGACAATCATTTTTCTAACAAACCAGTGCGTTTTTTCAAAATAAAAAACGCGTTTGAAGATCGCAATAAATCGAAATAATTCCATGGTATGTCGCGTTGGAATATGAAGCGGTTGTTTTACCCTTATTAAATCATAGTTGCACCTTATTCCCACATGCACCTGGGTTATATTACTCGATATTATTTTATTAAGTGCTGTCTTGCAATTATCTCAGACTTCGTCGATAATTATTGCCTGAGATTTATTGGAATGTCTTGCATTTGAGCAATCTGAAGGAGCAACACGTTAGATGTTATGCCGAGAAAAACATGTGTTTTCTAATAATCTTCATACTCGTTTGCAGTTTTTTTTCAGTCTTGCTGGGAAGCAGAATGAGATTCAAACAATTTTAAGATGAAAGCACTAAAATTACCAAAAAAAATTTAAATGTGAGTTAGACACAATTGCAGAATAGTATAATTTTAAAAATAATAATTCAAATAGTTTATACATGTTAGTGTTATGGTACAACAAACGACATCTATTACAATTTTCAGAAACAAAATCTCTACATGTTTTAATGCATATACAAGTATGTCCCACATCAGGAATAAACCTTTATTTTTAATTTTACAAAAAAAAGCTAATTTCTGTTGCCTTCAATACTACTGATCTGTATTTTTAAAATCAATTTTTTCATATTTTCATTTACATTAATTTTGTAAACGTATATAACTTATAGTAGGCTCTAGATTACAAAATGTCAAATATTACGTTAATGTCAACAATAATCGAAAATAGTAAAAATTTATAGTCAAAAATGTTTACATTGTAACAACAAGAGAGAGCAAAAATTATCAAAACATAAGACAAAAATTAAATGAAATGTTTTCTAAAATTGCTGTTTTATTTAAAGGTATCAAAAACAAAGTTAAAAAATTTTTAGAAATTGGTTGCGTAAGCGAAATTTTATGAAGAAGAAGATAATCCGTAATAAAGAAAGTGCTGCTACTGTGTTAGAAGCGGTTTAGAAAATGTAACATGCATATACCTATTTATATACCTATTTTTAAGCGTTACAAGCTATTTTATCTCTAGTTTTTTTGACTTCTTAAATCTCTTAAACAAATTCGTAAATATTTTAAAACAATTTTTTTTTGTTTTAGTCGATAAATAAGTTTTGAATGAGAAAGAGCAATTATTGTTCTTGTTTAACATTTAAGGTTTAAAATTTTGTAGGCTACATTTTTTGTTACCAATGATAATGTCACAACCAAAATTACAATCAAAATCAACTCAGATTTGCAACATAACCTAAGATTAACTCAGGCTATGGTAGAATTTACAATTTCAATGTTGATTTTGTTTACAGTTCGTATAAAAAATAAAATATATAGAACACAACTATAAGAGATCTGTAGACTGGCTTTATTCTATTTTTTTATTGTTGAACAAACTGATCAAACGAAGAGTGATAATGATAACTTATCGGATCAAATCTGAAAATAAATTAAATATTGCATAATTTTAATAGCTTGCAAATTGTGACGTATGACGCTGTATAATTCAATTTACTTTTATTATTTCACATTTGACTTATAGACATAATTATTGATAACTTGACATTTGTAAATACGTAAATTTGTTATAATTTTTTTCAATCTGTAGGTAATTGTATGAAAATCAAGCTATTTTATGTTGTTTCTTTTGGTTTAATTTTTTTTAATTTTAATTTAATTTAGACGGTTTTTTTTAAAAAAACTAAAAATATTTTAGATGTTTACGGCATTACTCGTTAAATTTGAGACTGCTAGCAGATGCGACTGGTTATAGCTTTTATCGTCTATCAAAAGCAAACTTTTAAGAATACAGAAAACTTTAAACCATAAGATTTATAATTAGTCTCTATATTTTAAGATCAGTCTCTATAAAATAACATCGTGGAAAATTGATTTTAACAATCTAAAAAATCTGATGTATTTAGTTAAAGCAGTTTTTGTTTTTCATTATTTTTGGTGTTAACCTGCTAGTAATAATTTCACTTGTATGTTTACATGTAACAGGTTTACTTGTAGCAGGGTGCAAAACTACTTATACAAACGTATGTGAAAAACACACGCTTAGGTAGAATTAATGTACTAAAAGTTTTTAGAATTGTTTTTGTCTTTTTGCCAAAAAAATAAAAATAATTTGAGGCAAATTTTGATTTTCAAATACTTAATTCTAAACGTCACAAATAAATGGTTTCAAATTGGCTTTTTCTTCAATCTTTTTTTTGTTAAAATATTATTAATTTTGGCTTAACTTAGTAAGGATAATTTTAGACTCCATTATAAGTCAACTGCCAAACTACAAAATGCTTCAATTTTGACAGTAGAAGGCTCTAATATTATTATAAGCAAAGCAAGTTTTGCATCAGAAAATTGTCTTTTTAATAGCTTATCTTTCCAAAAATGAACTAAAATAAACAATCAATAATTGAAAAAACGAAAAATATAACTACCTGATTAATCAACAAAGCAGTCTTTGTGATTTTTTTTATAATAAAATTAATAAAAAACTATTTATACATCTATTTTTTTGTCAAAAAATACTTAATATCGCATTTAACTGTAAATTAGAATAACGCATATTGAAATGATAACCCCAAACTAAGCTTAAACTTTATTTAACCGGACACTAAAAATAACTAATCGCTTTGTCTACCGGAAAAGTACAAAACCCTAACACAGATAACCGCAAACCAACAAGTATTAAAATTATCAACAGCTAGTGATTATAATTTGCATGAAATTATTTCCAAAGTGTTTCCAGCGTTGATATTGCATCAAGATTAGAACCCTTTTTTTAGTAGATTGGCTGTAAACAAGAAGCGAGTGTCCATTAATTGGTTCTAATTATTCTGATGTCCACCTACTTAGTGTATGTAAAAGATTCTTGTAGCACTAGTGTGATGCAAATAATAATTTATTGATAAGTTGAAGTACGTGACTTATTTATTTAATTATTTATCTTGATTGCGCCCGCATTCCTAAAAAGACATTTTCAACAAAATGTGACACTATCATACAATAAACATCACAATAAACAAATATTTGTAATGTAATTTTTTGTTTTTTAAGAATTTTTTAGATAGTCTAAAAATTCGACGAAGTCGTGCTATCCAGCCAATGATGAAAAAAGTGTCAGTTTTTATTCCTGTTAGACAACTTTAGCATACAAAGTTATGAATTTGTCAAAAGTACATTGTAAACAAAGAATCGTTCTATATTTAACAATTACTCTTTTTGGTTTATAAAACTAAATGATAAATTTAAACTAAACTGCTCAAAAATGCCAAATCTGCTACGCCAGGTGAAAACAAATCTAATACGAACTGAATAACATTCAAGATTACAAACGACAATTAGCAGTAGCAAAATTTATCAAGATAAATAAAACAAACAAATAGATTAGAATGATTTTTAGAAAAAAAACAAAAGTCTGTTAATATCAGCTCACATTATTAAAACCTTTTCACTTTAAATTTTTATCTCTTGTATCTCGCATACAAGATGGCTTGTGAAATGTGTTTAGCTAGTCGCTTAAAAAAGGTCTTAGAGCAGCTTCTTTTCTTGTGCCACTTTGTTTACTTTACCAAACTAAACATTGTATCTAATCATGGTTATTGTTCACCACTATTTAGGAAAATCGTTCAATATTTTGTTTGAAATGACTATAATGAGACCTTAAAACGTATAGATTCCTTTCAAGAATATTTTACATGAAATTGGCATAATACTATTACTACATTCATTTGCAGAAAAGATTATTATTATTGATTTAAATTCTAGCTTTATTGGTTTTTAAAAACTAAAACTGATAGTATTTATACTGAGTTCTGCTGTTACAAGCTAAAATGCAAAAAATGCGGAAAAATTGACATACAAAGTATTTTAATTTTTTTAATCATTCAAATGCAGGTAATAAAATAAATTTATGTATGTGTAAATACTTAATAAATTATCTGCTTAAACATTTCATTAAATTACTATTAGACATGTCAAAAATTATTACAGAAATCGCTCTATTCTCCGATTAACATAATATTTACATTCCAGCACTTATTCTACGTTATGATGTAATGAAATACCCAAACAGAAGCAAGTTTAGCTTATTAATTACTTAATGCACTTTCAAATTTTTTTAGAAAATTATTACAACTATTAATTCCAGCAAATTCTGCTAATTAATAAAACATTCTTCAAATGCATACCGAACAAGAGATGTATGGAGAAATCCTGTAACTGATTTTGTTTCCATATTATCACTAATAAAAAGACGCAGTGGGCCGTGGAGGACCATAGTGATTCAATAAAGAAAGTAGGCGAAAGTTTTTGAAAAAAAAAACATTAAGAATGTATAGAAATGCTTTGTTATATAAAAATATTTGTTTATGCTATTTATATCCAGGAAGGTATGTTTGTGTTCTTTCCACAGAATTTAATTATTAAATCTATTTATTTGCATTTTTATTTAAGATACATTTTTTTAATTTTATCAGATAAACCACAAAATTTGTAAATTTAAAGTTTACAAAAAAAAATTATAATCAATTTTAGAAACGATTCTAGTCAACTGCGTTTATTTTAGGTGAGTCTTTTGCGATGTTAAAAAGTAAAATAAGAAAAGAATTGGAAAACTGTGCAAAAAAGTACAAAAAACCGTAAATCTTTTTATACATTATTTTTACATTAGTTTATATTGTAGAAATAAAAAGAAAACAAGAAATTACTAAAAAGCAAATCTATAAACAAAAACTTTTTATATTATAAAAATGTTTTTAAATCTAATCCATTATTGCCAGTGTTTACAATTATTAACAAAAGTTAACAGTTTTTTGCCTAAAATTTGATGTAACTTTGGCAAATTTTTAACGTGCTAACCTCTTTCTGAGACATCGTTAATGAGGCCATACCTACTTCTAAACTACACCCCAAATAGTTTCAATTGGGTTAAACTCCGAACTGTAGAGTGGCAATTTTCATGCTCAAGTTTTTTAAGAGATTCGACTATTTTATAATTAGTAAAATTATAGAAGTTGAAATTAAAAAAAAATATTTTATTGCTCGATATATGTACATCTTTGAGTAGACTACTATTTGATCTCGGTTCATTATTATTAAGGTTAACAGAAGATGTAGATAGTAGAAACAAGTTAACAGTAGATCTAGATGCTAGAAGATTGTTAACAGTAGATGTATATAGCAGAAGTTTGTTAACAATAGATGCAGACAGTAAAAGTTTATTGACAGTAGATGTAGATGCTTGAGTTGCAAAAAATGCAGTTGGTTCAGGTGTGTTGACACTTAAAAAATATAAAAAATAGACATCAACTTAAACTTTTTTTTTATTGTAATTTTTTTTCAATTTTCTGTGTTTAAAATTAGTTTTCCTTCTTCGCATTCTCACATCTAAATCTTGCTGTCTTTTTTTTTCCATTTTATTTTTAGACAGCTTGATAGTTGGTCTGTAATTAATCTTTCATATTTTCCATTGCATCTGCTTTCTCTAATTTTTTCTCTTGTTTCTTCTTTCTCTATGTCTTTAAATCGGTCTTTCATATGTTCGTTCACTCATTGCCTGTTTTTCTATTCTTGTCAATTTCTTCTACACTAAACCTTTTTTTCCATAGTATTCCTTTCTCTCTTTTTAACTTGGAGTCTCTCTACATAACCCTAGCATCCATCTCATATATTTTTCTTGCACTTTTCTATTTCCCATCTAAAAATTTCCGATTCATATAACATTGCATTTTTACCAGACTGTCCAACATCGTCATTCTTATTTCCTACTCTTTTCCAAATTTTTTTTGGTTTTTTTTTTAAGTTTTTCACCTGCGTCTTACTTTGATGTCTTTCTTCAAATATGTACTCTAAGAATTTTCATTCTTCTACCTGTTTTATTTATTTTGTGACTTTTTGCTATTACATCTTCTATATTACACATATAAATTGTAAACAATAGCAGACTCAGAGGAAACCGTTGTCTCATACTCTTTTTTGTTCACAGCCATTCACTCGATTATAAAATGATTCTAGTTCCTAATTCATTTTCTTATTTTTTAAAACCCACCTTATTGGAAACATGCTCTTTCATTACTTCCCAAACAAGGTGAACCGAGTATCATTTGTATCATCATTCTATTGGTTGTCAGAAAAAGTATTTTGAAAAAGTACTATCGTTGTTTTAGTAATAAACTTTAATAAATAGAGGTTTGAAATCTGTATTTCGAATTTAGCTGGTAAACTCAATCTTCTCTTCACATTGATGCTTGCATATATTTGCCGCCCGTAGAACTTTTAAAACTAGTTTTTGGAGGAGGGAAAAGGGGGGGGGGAGTAGACACCGCAGTACAAGTTGACTCAGACTATTTTAATTCTTCAATTATTATTTTGTATCTTTTCTCTGGCATTTAAGTCTGCTATCAACCTATCTTGAAGATGATTAAAAAAATGTTTGCTCTACCTTGTGCTTGATTCTTAAAAAATTTAGGAACTTTTGCAATCACATTCTTAGCTGACTTCTTAGGGTCTTATTTTGCACTTTAATTTTTGTTCTAAATTAAATAGAAATCTTTTGATAAAAATAAAAAAAAATTAACTTGCCGATAAAAAAAAAATTAACTTGCCGACATCTTTTATGAAAACATAACATATTTTACGAATAGCACAACCATAATCTCAGAAAGCAAGATCAATTTAAAAGATTATAGAACAAAAATAACCAAAACCACACAACGCCAGTGCTGAATGTAAAAGTAATGCGCATGCGCTAGCTAAAGATGGTTTTCAGCGTAGGACTTTTATATATTTTTTAAAAACTTTTTTGTAAAAAAAATTATTATTACTCTCATGTAGATTTAGGATTAAAATTCTTCCGTCAAGCATAGTATAGAAAAATAGAGACATCAACAAACATGTGGCAACTGAGAATATAATGTAAACTAAGTTGTCAACTTGTTTTTTACCTATTTGGTAAAAACTATCTTAGTAATGTTCTTCACAAGCTACAAAGTAGATTGTCATAATTCCTGATGGCAGTCGCTCGAGCTTCTTAAATGGGACTTGTCACACTAATTAATTAAGACCAGATTGTGTTAACTCTCACAGCATACCTACTAGTCTAATCGTTAATAGACTTTAAAGCCATCAACTATGTGCTTCATGTGTCAAGCCAGGCTAGGAAAATAGCAATTTCTTTAGATAAAGTTTGTTGAAATCTCGCTAATAAATTAATTATATTAACATATCTCGGCAGTTTTCACATTTAGCTATTTTCTTGAGATTTATTGCATTTCTATGGTATATACTTTGGAATTCAAAGCTGCATTCACTTGATATTCATGAAAAATTATCTTTACATTGCTTAAAAATGCTCTTCTAATATTATAAATAGCTTAATAGAAACTTCATTTCATTCTTAATGTTTTAGGTCCATAAATTAAACGGGTATGAATAAAAATTCTTCAACTAGTCGTTAATGCGCCAATAAAAGCAGCAATAAAAATTATGCAGAAAGCAAAGTGTCAAAACGTTTAAATTTTTTTTTTGAGTTTAAATAGATAAAATGAAAGGTTACAATAATTTTAATGGTAACTTAATGAGTATTTCCGATTGTGCAAGTACCCCTCAAAAGGTACTTAGCCTTCTGTTTTGCAACAAGATCGATGTCGAGTAAACAAACGGAATGTTTAGATGTGAATCTTAATGTTAGTTGTCAATACGCAGTGTATATTTTTAAACTTAATTGAGAAGTTATTTTACATAATAGTGTCTAAGCTTACGACATTTGCAGTCAATCAACCGTTAAACTTGCTTTATTATTTGGAAAAATCTCTGCTTTTACACACAAACGAAATTATGCAACCTGTTAATTGATAATAACAGTAGTCGACATAATTTGCATACTGAATTGAGGCTTTAGACATGAAAAAAACTTTGACGAGATTGACAGTTTACTGTGTAATAATTTGCTCGTTTTAAGTAAATAGACCGACATTTTGCTAATTGAAGAGCTTTTACACCATTACTTTTCAACGAAAATTATATAATAATATTTATTTTTAAGAATGTTTTAAGCAGTTACTTTGTTGTCTTTTTTGTAAAGAAAAAAATTTGCACGTAAAGATAAGAATAGTTGAAATGTTGACATCTTTCGGAAAAGACCGTGTCGAAAAGTTTAATGAAATTGTCGACGTTTTGCACTCCATCGGTGAAGGCGTCATCAGGACAAGGAAATAAAAAATGAGAACAAGCAGGGTAACTCGACGTGTGAACCACGCTACAGATGAAACTTATTCTCTGATCACCACATGTCGCTTACACTTTTGTAAATGATGACGAAAATGTAGTAAAATTTTTTTTTTGATTAAACTTTTGAAATGTTTTAAAGTCAGTTGAACAAGATTGTAGAGTTGAAAAGATGCAATGTCATACTCTGTCACTTTTTCCATATTCTTACCAATGTTATTGCAATTTTTAATCTTTTTTTTATCAGTAATCATTTAATTTTTTCTTTCGTTAAAACCATAAAAGATTTCATTATTTTAAGTCTTGGAATTTATTCAATAATTTTATTTTCTAAATAATAATTTAATTTGTGGTATTTGGATTATGGGTTTTCAGCGGATTATCAGTAGTATAGCAAACGGGCTCCTAGAACCTGAAACAGTTTTGTTTGAATTTATTCATCTAAAAATATTGAATTAACAATAACTGTTAAAACTACCAAAATATAGTATTTTTATCTAATACACATTATAACTCTAAAATACTTAATACTAAAACTTTAACTAAAATTTGCAAGACATACAAATCCGTCAACAGCTTGCAGCTGAAGTATTTTATCTGAGCTCATTAGCAGTTATTGATTGTTGTTTCTCAAAATAATTATTTTTAACTAAAATTTAATATTTCAAGTTAAAATTTGAAAAAATTAATATTTAATCAGCTCACATTTTGTTTGTTTTTTTTTAAATCCTTTATCACACATTACTATTTTTAGACAATTTGCAAAAATGAACCATTAACAGTAGTATTTTTATAAAACATTCAAATATAGATGATTTTGTGTCTTTGGCTATTGCGGAATTTTGGTTGTGACTATTATTATAGTGTTTTAAAATATTTAAAAAAATATCTATAGAAGCGATTTCTATGCAAACAATTTAATTAGTTTGAAAGATTGTCATTTAGTATTTTTGTGTGTTTTCTAATGTGTTGCTGTGTTCTAAACATTAGTCAGTTCATTAAACTAAAATAATAGAAAAGCCGAAATTGTGTGAACCCATAAACCCCTCGTACAATCTGATCATCAGTTTGTTAACTCCTCCACTAGACGGCGATAGCAACAGCGGAAGTGAACAAGGTTTTTTATCGGAACTACAACGAGTATTAAACTCAATCCAACCGTCCATGTAATACTTTCACACGATTTTAGGTTTTAATCAAGTGCAAAAAAGATTTGAACGATTTGTTGGTTGTTAAATTCATAATGGACTTTATGTTGTTTGCTTCTAAAGACAAGAGAGCTTTTGAAATGACGCATCCTTTGAAGGAAGGTCAAATGTTCAAAATGTTAAACAGTAGGTATGATTGGTAGCCAATCATTTTTTATTTACCTTGATCATACACATGGTTTTTGTTTGCCTTATTCGTCAACAGCCAATTGAGTTCTTCTATTTTTATCAATTGAGATCCAATGAAAAGCAATCTATTGGCAAGACCTCATTATGATTTGTTATTATATTCAAGTGGTATTTCTATAATTATAAAAATAAAATTTTCTCATATAGAACTAGAAGTCCTTTAATTGCAAAATCTATGAAAATAAAAATCTAATGCCCAGCCCTTTTGCAATTAACTCCAGAGTATTGCTATTTACGAAGAGCTAAAAATAACTGCAGAAATCTTCCGGGTAATAACCAAGCATCGCAGTATTTCATACATTATGATATTATACATTAAAGAAAAGCATTTAGCTGAAAATTATATATTGTTTATTTGTGATCAATCCAATCTGTTAAGAATATTTTATCTCACGCCAATCCAACTAATAAATATTAATTTCGTCAATGTTTCAAATGCTAAGTTTTTTTAAATAGATTTGTTGTTATGTAATGATTTTATGACGTAAAACGGTTCAATTCTAGAAAGCATAACATTTTTGTGTGGAAAATATGCGTAATTATTTTTATTTAAATGCTATTCGCCACAAAATAGCTTAAGGAAATGGGGATTACTGTTTGACATGAATGAGCAAGGCATTCAAATTACATCAATGCTTATAGAGTGTTGGAAAATGCAAATTGTTGTGTAATTTTCAAGATTTTATAACAAGTTAATTAAGGAAAATGAATATAAATTTGCGAGCATTTATTGCTTTTTGGTAGGTAGTACCATTGAATTAATACATTATATAAAAGTTATGCCAAAACATACAATTTTTAAATCTAAAATTAATTTTTTTTTACATTTTTTTGAATTCAAAACTTTTAAATAAAGTCGCTTCTAAAAAGTTTTTACTACATCTGACTGATATTTTTTTAATAATAGACAGTATTTTGAAGAAAAAACAAAACTTTAGATATTTTTATTTTTTTTTATTTTAGGTTGTAAGACTGTAATAAATAGTTTCTACGCCGTAGATTTTGTTCTTTGTTTCAAATAAACAAAGTGAAATAGACATGATAGAATTGAAACAATAAATCAGCAGATCTCAAACAAATATTGTTTTGCATTTACACATGTTTTGTAAAACTAGTCATACGATTTTTTAAATATTTTTTTGCCGTTAACTGTAAATGTAATAAAAAAATTTAGCAAATATCAAATAACTATGAATTAACGCAACAAAAAATACCCTGGCAAGACTGAGTAAATTAGTAATGCAACCGGTCAGTTGTCAATTGTTTGTATTTAGGTTATGTCACAAGTAAAAAAAGTAAAGACATTTTTGACATTTGTTTGGAATTTTTCTGTTACATTGGGTGTGTTATGGTAAAGATGTTGCCAACTAAACAATTCAAATGTCCTATCAACGTAAGAAAATAATTTTCAATTTTTAAAGACACCTGGTATTTGCTAGTTGTATTTGCTAGTTTTAACAAATATTCCAGTTCTTGTTTAAAAGTTTTTTTTAATAGTATCTTTTCCAGTACATTATTGAGTGTAATTCATCTTTTTATGAAAGTTAGACATGGGTTAGAGGTAAATGTTGACTAATCCATCCGTTATCTCTTTTGTGTTTGATGCCTGATGCGCAATATATATTTATCATCTTGCAGAAGAACTAAAAAAAATTACTATACTTACAAAAACATTTTTTCTTAAATAAATAGCAAAAGTTGTAGAATAAACAATCAAAACATCAAAATAATTACAGATTTTAAGTCATAACACTATTGCAAAAGCTCACATTCAAACTTTAAATTTATGTTCAGCTATTATGACGTTGCATCCAATATTCTGTACGAAATCTGAAAATCGTTCTGCACAGAACAAAGACCAAAAAATTTTCACTTTTCTGATTGCATTTGTGTTCTTTGCTTTTTTTTCAGAAAGCTTACTAAAACTTTTTCTGTTGATACTTTAATCCTTTGTATTTGTAACAGTATCAGAAAAGCTCATATTCAAACTTTAAATTTATGTTCAGCTATGACGTTGCATCCAATATTCTGTACGAAATCTAAAAATCGTTCTGCACAGAACAAAGACCAAAAAATTTTTACTTTTCTGATTGCATTCGTGTTTTTTGTTTTTTTTTTCATAAACGTTTCTTTTTCAGAAAGCTTACCAAAAATATTTTTGTTGATAGTTTTATCTTTTGTATTTGTTTGTCAAGCTTAATGTTATTTGGTATTAATCAGTTTTACTGTTTTCCTGTCAATTTGAAAAGAAATGTAAGTTATTATGCTTTGTGAAAGAGCTTAAAGTTGTATCTTGATGTAAAATATTAAATTTAGTAATTTTTATCCATCAATCATCATCAATAATCATCAATAATAATCATCAATTAATATTCATCATTTTGATAGATTTTTATGTTAAAAATTTTAATCATTGAAATGGTGTTTTTTTTTTGAAAATTATCATAAATTTACAATTATCTAGTTATAAAGGCTTTGTCTGCTTTTCTCATTTTTGTCCATGTAAAGTGTTATGTTCCATTTCTATTTTTACTCCTAAAAAAGTGGATTTTTCTTAAAAAATATTGCGTTAAGCAAATTTTAAAGCGCTTTGTTTGCATTCTAACATAATAGGTGCAGGTGTTGACAAAAATACCTTAATTATTTGAAGACAAATTACATTTTTAGATATAGACCGAGCGCTAGTATGCATAATGCGAGTACCAAATATTGCAAACGTATTTACGTGAAGAAAAGGGCAAAGATTGAGAATGTGGATCTTGACGGTCAATTTTTTGATTCATTTGTTTACTCTCTCTACTCTTATTCATATTGAGTACATGATATAAAAGCATTTGAATGCTATTAGTTCTGTCAGTTTGAATAATTAAATTAAAAACAATTTTTGCAAATTAAGAGCAACAATAAAAATCCTAATGAGCTTTCTATAGACTGGCTACCGCAGAGAAAGGATCAAGCAACTTTATGTACAGAGCCGTATATATAACTTATATATATAAAAAAAATTATGACGGTTGATCGCAAAGTTGGGTAAGCTTAAAGGCTTAGGCCTCCTTAAGATTAAAAACCGGCATATTGCCGGTCTCAAGTATTGAGACCGACTATACCTCTAGCGACTGCTATAATAGAAGACGTAATTTAGTTTTAAGTTATAACATTAAATTTGATTAATTGTTATAATATAAAATAATAGATAAAGGTTTTCTCAAATAATTACATCAAAATCTACAGAGTTTTTAAAATTGATACAATGTAGCCGGCTTAATAATTAAGAGTAGAAAAGAAAAAAGCTTTCACATTATCATGAACTTTTGAAATCTAATAGCTGCTTTGTCCAAACTCTAGCAAACCGCGTCGCCTAAAACTCTAAACTGCTGTTTCATTCTTCATAGACTATCTTTATTCTGTAAATATACCATTTTTTAAATACATATTACACATTTAGAAAAAAGACAAGATGCTAGACTGTTTGAAGAAAATAATCTAAAGCTTATCAAAGTAATTGTCTAATGACAAGAAACTGGTACAAATTTCTAAGTTTGCTTTCTTTAACATTTTGACGTTAATTTCTTTTAAAAATCTGTTATGCTTATTTTGATTATAAACTCTGACAGGAATGTCAATAAAATTTTTAAAAAACGACAAACTTTTTCTTAGCTTGGAGTGCTTTTTTTCTTATTTTTTATTTGTTTAGTAATACTTTTTTTTGTCTCTAAAGAAAAGTTTTTTATTGTCTTAACTCTCTTTCTCTATTTTTTTCCTAAAGTTAGCTCACGTTTTTTATTTTGCGGCGTTTACTAAATCTTAGAACTTATACCTATCTGTGTTGTAAAGCATATGATTTTGTTGGCTTGTAATTGATTGCTAATTTTTTACGATTTTTTGTGTTTTTTTGCGGTATTTTTGTTCAAGCGTATATATAGCAAAAAATGATTGCTGTATTATTTACATTTTACCTTTATGCAAATTTTATTATTATAAATTTTTTTAAACTGAATTTAATAAAAAAGCTTTTCTTGTAAGCTTTTAAAAAAAGTTTAGATGTAGATTTTATAATGATGTTTTAAAAAAAGCTTGTTTGTTGCAAAAGCATTTTAATAAAAGTTAGACTACCAGGACTACGCTCGTAAACGTCACTTAACAGTGGGCAGATAATTTACAGTTCTTGTCTATTGGTACCGTAACTAAAAGTGAAATACAATAATGGCAAAGAAATAATCAGCTTTGGATAGTTGTTGGAGGAAAATTGCAAAAATTGTTGCAATAAATCAAATAGTGTGTGTCAAGTGACTTATAACTCGGAAATTTAAAATTCAAACTAGCTGTCACTCACAAAGTCGGAGAATTCTCTCTGAAACAATTCTAATTAATAATTTCTAAGTGAATTCATTTAGAAACCGTCAATAAATCGAACTAATAACATTGATAAATATGCATTGATTTATTAATTGTAACGACATAAATCATGTTAATATAAACACTTTAATTCACTGACATCATTAAACGACAAATCATTTGAGTGTGATTACTACGTAAGTATAATAATAATAATAATAAGAGATGCACTATTTATAAACTAAGCGACTTCTGTAAATCAGAATGAAAGAATAGATCCCGTTAACGATGCTTTGTCCATGCATGATTAACTTCTTATTGCTTTCTCACACCTCGATGTCTGTGAGCGATACTGTCTAATCAAACCGTATCTTAACTTCTTTATGCGCAATTTACTTTTTTTTAACGACAAGTATTAGACCGAAAAGAATAATACAAAAAAAAATTCATTCATTGCAGCGAAATTGGAGTAAAATAAGTACGAGTAACAGTGCTTCTTGTTCTATTCAAAACTGGTTAGCATATTTACCACAAAAAAAAAACTTTCATTAACTTTAAATCGAGTGAGATTGTCAAAAAATGATCGTACTGTATCTAAATGTATCATTTCTTTGACAAATCGAATCATCTGCGTCAGACTTGGTTATTAACGGATTCAGATAGATTGGATTATAAATAATCTATAGAAATATGTATATAATAAGATATTGCTTTATGATTCAACTTTTACAAGTTATTATAACGTAACACTCTTCTTACCTTTTCTTTATCAGTGTTCTCGCCTATTCCCTACCTGTTCTATCTTCATTCATAAAGTCTTTCACTTCTCTTTTTTTAAATTCTTCACACTCTTAGAAGCTTTTACTACATCTTTTAAAATTTACATATAATTATACCTAGGTTTAATTGTGAGACAATTTTATGTTCAAGTTTTTATTGAAATATAAATACTATTTTGAAGATATCAAGTTGACAGATAAAAATTATGTTTGATATTTTCTAAATTAAAATAATAATAGGTTAAAAAAATACATAAGCGTGATTTAACAAACACATTTAACATTATTCACTTGTCAAAGATCAAATTTTATACAAACGTCTAGCGCAAAGTGTAATTGGTCTTTATACAGCTTTAAATTACATTGAAAACTACTAGACATTAAGTAGCCGTAGTCAAAAATAAAAATATATGTCTAAATTATTTGAAAAAACAAATATTGGACCAATTTATATTATTTTAATAATAATAATTTTAGAATAAAACTTTCAGAGTATAATGAGACTTAACGTTGTTTACTGCTTTATAAATTAATGCACGAAACAGACGAAAAACTAGTAGTAACTGCAGTTTTAAATTGTTTCAGCACTTGACGACACAATGTTCTAGAAACCACTCTTATTGTCTGAACCAGGGAGGTCAGCTTTTAAAAAATTATCTAAGACTCTACTAGAAAGAGCTTAGATGTGTCTAGCTACAAACTAATCAAAAGAAGAGCGCTATTTAAGCTCTAATTAAAAAAATATTGAAAACATGGTCAACCATACTACAAATTTCTTACAAAAATCACACTTTAGTTTTACACTTTACACTTTACACTTTACACTTTACACTTTTTACACTTTACACTTTACACTTTTTACACTTTACTAAATTCTACTTTAAAATATTTTCAAAAAGTTGCGAAAAATTTTGGAAAGATTTTTGGTACTTGTTATTTCTAGTCATAAATGACAATATATCATTTTACGCTCGTAATACACAATTTTTGAGAATTGATTCAAAAAGTGGGTTTTAGCGCTTGCATTTAACAGCGCAAAAGTATACTTTTTTGAAAAATATTAGTTTGTCGCTTATGCTCAAAAAATTGTTTAAGGCGAATGTTATTTATGAAATCAAGTATAGTTGATTTTATAACAACAGATAAAACAAATTTTTGTTTAAACACAAACATTTTAAATTTATGATTTCTTAAATTAGTATATATGTAGCTATTAATTATTGCACAAGCTGTGAAATTGCAGATAAAATCTTGATTGGTATACAAGCACAGAAGTTATTGCCAATTATTATTTTTTGCTAGTAAAACATAAATAAATATTAAGCAGCATACTGTGATTTATTAAATTTATAAATAGGAAACTAAATTTTAAAAGTTTTATACTGTGCTGTAGTGTTGTGTCTTTGTCTTTCAGCTTACGTTTTGTTTAATTTATAGTTGCATCTTTCTCATCAACGTACTTAACATTTATAAAATGTTTATTTATCAACAACTGTTGCAGATCATGTAAAAAAAAATTTGATTCAAAAACTGAAAAATCTATCAGACTATTCTATCAGACATACCAAAAAAGTGCGAGAGTGAAAAGTGTGTTATAAAACTAATTAATTTTACAGCTTATAGCTCCTAGCTTGTAGTTTGGAATGATCTTGTGTTATGTAGAAAATATACAGGTATACAATTTTGATCACATATTAATATTTAATAGACTCATATTTGATAATCCAAAAAAAAACTGTGAACTTATCCGCTCAACTGTCTACTGTCTTCTGTATTTGTGACCATTATCAAACGCGCTTCAAAAAGCTTCGCAAAACAAATATATTTTTTATTTAGTTTTATAAAACGCAATTAATATAGGAAAACATGACAATTTTTTTTTGAAACAACTTATTTAAATTGTTTTTTGAAAAAACATAAAATGCAATAACTTTGCATGTTGGGATTAATTTTAATTATGTATATAACTGTTTTATTACACATTATTATAAAACTCATATTGGTTGTGCTATAAATCAATAATTATAATTAATTTGTTGCATAACTATGCAAATTTCTTGCATATTAAGTTTTAATCGTAGTCAAGCATACAAAAATGAATTAAAGCAATTCTTTTTTTTTTGAATAGTTAAAGAGGCTATTCTGCTAAATATGATAAGTTTAGAAAAAATAGAAAGAAAGGATGATTCAATAGAAATAAGTAGTTATGTCACGCAATTTAGTAAAAAGCCTTACATGTCAAGTAAATGAATAATGTTGTTTATGCAAAAACCAACTTTTTGGAGAATAGAGTCGATTTAAAGGCGGCACTGTTTCTAGGAATAATGTTTTATTTTACTTTAAAGTATAAAATGCGCTTCCTTTATTTAAAAGCACTTTACTAGTATTGAAAGTGTAGTCCCATAAATAGTAGTTATAAGAAAAACTAACCATATTACAACTATACAGAAGTCATTCTACAACCCATGTATTAAGACAGTTCATAGATCATCCTATACCATACATGGATATTAAAGCATCGTTCCTTTATCCTATGAACGTTATGATTTTCAAAGCGTCATTAAAATGTGTGGAACAAGCTAGGAAAAGTGTGAATCTATCGAATAAATCATGGCCAAGTATAAAGATCTGCGCTTACCATATGGCCGTATTTATCGGAAGTCAATACATCTCTACAATTAAAAACGTCCAATTCTGTCCGACGAACAGTCGGAAGGTGATCTTAATGACTTGAAACCATGTCAAAAGGTAAAAAGTAGGAAAGGAACAACACTTTAAAAATTAATTTTTTGTAACGAATACGGTTAATCGGTCTTAATAAGACAAGAGTGAAAGTTAAACGTTACAATAAAAGAGCCATATCTTTTCATAAAAGACCTTAATGACAACGTACTTCTCAGCTGTTACTTTGGCCACACGTTTGATTAACAGATAAAGAAAAAACAACAGAAGGGGCGCCTTTACATCGGCAGCCCTTTTCATCTTTAAGATATTTTAACGTCAATACCATATGCTGCACTATTTTGCCCTTCATTAAAGAACGGAAGGAAAAATTACAAACGGTCGCTTTTGATGGAATTACTACTTCCAATGTTTGTTTAATGATTTTGTGGGTTTTTCAATTTTTCTTGTGGTTTATGGACTTATAGAGGGGTTTCAAACGATTAAAAAGCGCTTTTATCTACAATAAAAAAAATTCAAAATTGTTATTTCTGTATGATATTTATTTCATTTTTTTTTCAGTGCGTTCTCATCATTGAGGGCAATATGATCACGATGGAGTGCCAGCCAGGGGGTCATGGAGCACACCTGGGGCACTCCATGATGATGGACCCCACCGCGGGGTCGATGCATCATCAGGAGCAGGAGCATAAAAAGAAACGTAAGTACCTTATAAATAAATTCAACTGACGTCATTAAATACTTAATTAAAAAACTGCTGTTGTTAATTTATTTAATAAATTATATATGATAATATAAAAATTAAGCAGTTGGGGCCTCATAATTAAGCATTATATAGATGTCTAATATAATTTTATAAAAATTATACGATTCCTGTAACTTAAAATAAGCAAAATGGTGATTTAAAAATTGTTGCGTGATTTCCGGTAACGAGTTAAGTACATATCCAGTTTCACTCTAGTTATCACAAAATACCAAGGTTTATCTATATGTATATTTAATTATGGATTATTACAAGCATTTGTTTTATAAACACTTCTTAACTTTGATAATTTTAATACCGGCTGACTATAAGTGAATGAAGCAAAAAATACTATGGCAAGACTGAGTAAGGTGGTAGTGCATTCTGTCAGTTGTCAATCATCTATAAGTAGGCTATGCCATAAAGTAAAGCAGCAAAAAGTTGACATTGGTTTTGAATTTTCGTGTCATGTGTCACATTGCGTGTGTCATAGTAAGGATGTTGCCAACTAAAGAATTCAAATATTTTACCAACGTGAAATTTTCTAAGTTACCTGGTAGAAGTATTTATTGTATTTTTTAATATACTAAATCGGAAAAAACTATTTTATCTACAACGTAGCAAAGTTATTCGGGATTTTTTCTTATATCTCGATATTTATAAAAAATTGAAAATTACACAAATTAATGTCAGATGACTTCTTGTTGACTGTTTCACCATTTTAATTCTTTTCGATAAAAAAAATAATTAAATGCTTCTTGATAATGATATTGATAATATGCTGGTGAAATTAAAAGTTAGCTTTTGACTAAAACTTTTAAAATATTAATTTCACTGATTATTTTTGCGACTAGTGTAATGATTTGTTAAAATTGTGGTTCTTTGAATTTGGGCACACAATTCTAGTCGATAATTCAAAGTTTATCTAAGTTTTTTTTCAATCATGGTACATTTTAAAATACTAGATTTTAACGTCAGCTTTGTTTTTTTAAATAGAATAGATTTTTTGATTCCATATTTAGAATCTAAACTAAACTACAGTTTTTTTCTTTTGGTTTTCCTCTTTTGTCAAATGTCTTTCACTATTTCTCAAAAGTATTTCCCATCTCTATTAAACAGAGTGCTGTGTATGTCAAACTATTTCCCCTTTTGTCAAATCTATTTCCTTATTTGTTAAACCTATTTCACATTGTTATTACATAAGAATGAATGCTGAAAGAAGGCAAAAAAACAAAATCTCGAACGAGGTACGTGCTTTAATAATCAGAGGGATGAACGATGGTAGTTCTTCAGTCCAAATAGTACGTCAATTTAATGTTTTGCCGAACACTGTAAGAAAAATTTACAAGACGTACAAAATAACGAACGAAGTGAATAAAAGAAGTGCTGGTCATCGCCCCAAGAAATTTACTCAAAAGGAGCAAGAAGAAATCTGCAATTTAATGGATGACGATTGCACATTGACACTAAAACAACTAAAAGCCAAATTGTTGGAGCAAAATCCACAACTAGAGGTGAGCTTATCGACCATTGACAGAGCGACAAAGGCATTTCACTATTCTGTAAAACGCGTTTCTTTTGTGCCAGAAAGGCGTAACACACCAGATACTATCCAAAGTAGGTTTGAATATGCTGTTCAATACAACAGAATAATGGTTCAAAGAGAAAAACTATTTTTTATTGATGAATTTGGGATTCAAGTGAATTCTAGAAGAGCTTATGGAAGATCACCGAAAAATACAAGAGCTAACAAAGTGAAGGCCCAATTAAGAGGCCGTAATTATTCGATTGCTGCTGCAATGTGTATTAATTCATTATATTTGTTTACCATTCAAGACAGGCCTTACAATGCAGAACACTTTGGAGAATTATTGACATCTTTGATTGACCACTTGGCCGCAGATCATATACAAGGTGCATATTTTGTCATGAACATCGTCGGATTTCATAGAACGGATGAAATTCAACAACTGATCAGAGCTCATGGACATGTACCAGTATTTCTGCCTCCGTACAGTCTTTTTTTAAACCCCATTGAAGAGCTGTTTAACCAATGGAAAACTATAATAAAAAGAAGTCAGCCTACAGATAAAGAACAACTATATGTTCAAATTCATAATGCTTCTGAAGCTATAACACAAGAACATTGCCAAAATTATGTTCGACATATGGAAACATATTTGGGAGATTGCCTCAACAGAAATGAAATTTTAAACTAATTCTAAAACATTTTTTTTACAAGTATTGCGTTACATAATATTAGTAGGTATAGTTAGTAAATTGTTATATTCTTCTGTTTCTAATAAACTTTAAAAAAGAGGAAAATCATTTGCAATAACGTGAAAGAGTTTTGACAAATAGTGAATTTCATTTGATTATTAATGTCAAAGCTACATGGGTGGGAAATACTTTTAAGAAATAGTGAAAGACGTTTGACAAAAGAGGAAAACCAAAAGAAAAAAACTGTAAAAGTTAAAAACGTTTAAAATTGATGGTAGAGAACTAAGAGTTTATCAGTCATTTATAATCTAAAACTTTTCAAAATTCAAAAAGTGACGCAGCCTGTTTATAAACGTTTTTTAGACTGCTTTAATAAAAAATTTACACAATGTATACACTGAGCATTTATATTGTAATACATTCTTTATTGTTTATTTAGTTGCTACGATTGGCTCATGCAATATATACAATGTTTATTTTCAAATAAAAAAAAAGTAGCATATATTGATTTAGTATATAATAGAATGTTGCTCTTAAAAATAAAAAAATAATATTACAGCCGTGAATGCCAAAGTATTAAAATAAAAACACTTTTAACAATACTCTACTGAGTTTCTATATCAAAACAAGCTTTTGATTAAAACTCAATTTTTTCAAAAAAAGTGACATATGTCAAATGTATTTAGACATCTATGCGTTCAAAACTTGCAATTTAATCTAGATACAAAATGTTGAGTGTTGATATGTTTATAACTTTTTTAGAAAACGAGTTGGATGAATTATCTTGAATTTAAAATGAGTCGTTTTATTATCAATTTTAAAATTCATAGTTTCCTACATTTTAAAGTTCTTTTAACTGTATTAATTGATAGACTACTCAAATTGAAAGTTAAATTTTGCATAAACATCTCAATAAATCGTAAAATTACATTATAAATAACCATTTTACAATAAATAAAGAAAATGTTTATTCATTCATTTTAAGATTTTTTTGCCATTAAAAATCATTCATAAACAAAGTTGGAATATTCAATGACTTTGAAATGAATGTTATAAATTCTCGTTTTATAAGTAATACATAGTTGATTAAAATCTTGTCAGCAGAAAAAGCATCAATGAATAAAATTAAATTAGATTTCTGTATGAAAAAAAAAATCAATTTCCGGCACTGAATCTGCTTTTTTGTGGCTTGGAAAAAGTGAATTTAAATAGAATTTTTTAAGTTGATATTCACTTTCATGGCCATCGTGACCACCCTCCAGCCAAATCAGAGATCCGATCTGCTCCAGATTCATTCACAATTCCATTTTCCCGTTCCGAAAGCAATGCCGCTTTTTTGATCCAAGTGTCTGCTGATAAGAGAGGCTGCCGAAATGTGGCATTAAATATGTAGGCGATGTCTACACAATATAAAAACACGGTATCACTTTAAAACCTGCTTGAAATTATAATCTGGAAATAACAATTTAAGAATGGCCAGTTCATTCACTGAAGATCATATTGGCACCGATTTACAAGCCATTACATTGGTCGTCCGACCTTTACATTATACAGAATGCGTCCATAAACACATCTATAGTACACCAAGCAAGTCTACAGTTTATTCAACTGGAAAAAGCTGTAGAGGAATAAATTGGGCTATGTTCACCTGTTCTCAGACAACCGATACCTATACTATAAAATTTTAAAATTAATTTTATTAAAAAGGGGTATTTTTTTGTTAACAAAATGAGGGTGAACGTGTTTCATTTATTTTCTGTGCCAGATTGTTTAAGTTAATTTTAGTTGATTGTAGCAAATTTGCTGCTTTCATAAAATAAATGAAGCATTCAATACTCAATATATGTAATCATTTTTTTCTAGAATCCTTTGGTCAAAACTGGAGCAGCCATTTGGACGCAGAGACACTCGAGGGCAAGTTTTAGTCTATAATACTTTTTATTAAAAAAACTATTTATTTTTTTGTTAAAAGAAATAGTGTTTTATAAACAAATTTATGTCGAACAAATTAAATAAATCGTAAAGAGTAGATAATAGATATATAAAAAAATGTATGTTAATTACATCCATAGCCGGTAGAAATTGTAAATTTACATGAGAGGAAGTTTTGACAAATTGTCTACAATTAATTCACAATTATAGTTGCAAAACCGAAAGGCTCTATAAAAAACATTGTCACACTCGACTAATTTCTTTGCAATATAAAAAAAAAATTAGAAATTTTATTAGTTGCTAGTGGCAAACCAGTCAGTTAGTCACCCGCCATTTTGTATTTTTATCGTAAAAGCATAGAATTTGTGGTTGCGAAATAAATGCATGACAAGCACGCTTTGAACTTGTCCAACTTGTTGAGCTCGCTCAAGATGATCCAGCATCTTCGTCGAGATGGGGCATGTTGCATACGCTTTATTATTTATGAAGCAATGTTCAAGAGAGTCTACCTCTTTAAACGCCGCTGACATATTTCAGTAATCGTGAATAAATATTTCAAATGGACCCTATACACATGCCAAATCGACAATCTAAATCAACTCGGAAACATGGGTCCTATTTAGAGATGCAGAAACGGTTTAAACCGAATAATATTATGACTTCACACAATCAGTTTAATACAAAAACTAATAATAAACATAAAATGATAATAATCAAAAAAATTTATTTAAAGAAATCCAAAAAACCATTTCTTGAACTAAATCATCTGGCTGGTTTAGCTGTTTCCTTTTAAACATTTTTTAGAAATTTTATTAACTTTTAACAAGAAAGAATGTTCTCTTTTAATTAATGTAAAAAAAAAAATTTAAGACATGTTTTGCCTTTATTCTAAGTTTTTCAGTTGCATTCAAATAGTTCTTACTTCTTCGATTTAAAAACAAGCACGTGAAGTTAATATAAAAAGGCGTAAAAAAATTTGTATGTTTATGTATATGTTAATCTATAGTTTATGTTGTTGTAAAAATAGTTTAAAATTATTAACGTACGATTAATTTTAAAACTAAATGTCAATTTTGGCATCTATATGCTCTATTTTGGTTTTATTATCTAAAAGACCGCATTTTTCTTATTCACATTTTTTTCAAAATTTTATAAAAATAGCTTGCAGCTTGCTTTGTTAGTAAAATTTACTTTTGCGATGTCAAATGGCCTGCATTGCCAACATAGCAAGATTTAAATAGTTATACCTTATTTCCTATTACATCTCTAATTTCTTAACAAAAAAACTTTTAAAATTTTTATTTTCTCAAGTTGAAAATAACGTTATTACAATGTATAAATAATAATTGTTCTCAACACCTTATAATTACATCAAACTGCACTTTTGTAATTTTACTCTAATGTGATCAAGTTGTAATAGTTTTTACAGCTTTTTTATTTTCATTGATAAAATATAAAAATTATTTATGCATTTATCAAAATAAAATTTTCAAAGCTTTTTAGTTCAATATTTAAAATGGTTTTAATATAGACAAATTTTTATGTATAATACTCGAAATGTGTTGATTGTTTCCGGAAATTTTTTGAGAGATTGATAAAAACGATTTATCTGCTAGAACTTATTACATGTTTTTTACAATAGCAAAACAAAATATTTGAATTTGTTTGGTAAGAAGATGGCTCAGTCAGTTATTTCAAGTTTTAGCTTATGAGCGAATAAAAAATTTCTAGTTATTTGTTGCTTTGATAATTATACTAAATATTAAATTTAGATTAGTTGTTCTTTAAGGCTTTATAATTTTTATTTAAAATTTTTTTTTTGAAAATTTAGAAGCTAAATTGGTATGGCTAATAACAGAAGAATTTTTAAATTAAAATATTTTTTTTTGTTGAAAATGTATAACGGTCAAATACATAATAATAATAAGAAGAATAGTGTACGGGCAATCATAATTATAGATAGAAAAGCTTATTTTATAAATAAAATATTTTTTTTTTTAGGTTAGACTAAGTCAGGTCAAGTAAAATCGGGTCAAGAATTTTACAATAAAGGTTTTAAAAATTTTTTTTTTTTGTTTTTGCTATTTAGGAAATTTTTTTGAAATGCTCAAAGTACACTAAGTAATCTTAGTGTATTTTGAAGTTTTAGACTATAAACATTTTTAAACTGAATCAGTTTAAGAACACTTTAGGGATAAAATTATATTGAAATAATAAATTTTATTTAAAAAAAATTGTATAATTTATTGATTAAATGAGTTGTTAATTTAATAAACGGGTCTTTTTCTAATTTAAGATAACTACACACTACGTAAAAACAATTTTGCTACTTCAATTTTTTCGTGGATTGTTATTACTTTTTATTTTTTTCATGTATTTTTCTTATGTTAGTAACTTTTTGGATTTTTTTTAACTATTCTTTTGTTTTGACTGACATTTTTTACCTATGATTTCCACATTTTCAAGTTTATGTTCATGTAATTTACTTTTGTTTTACAAGTTTTTTTTAATATGTTTTGTTAATCTGTCTGTCATTTTTTACTAGTCGTTTAAAAACTAAGAAAGTAATAACTTTCTTAGTTTTTGGTAACAGAATTACGGCGGTTAGAAAATGTTGCTTTACTACATAATTACCTTATTCGTGCGTTTTAGACAAACAGCTCAAATGTGATAATTTGGTTGTCCGACTTACATGTCTTATAATATTTGTTGTCATATTAGCATCTGTAGTTTTTAATATCTTTTGACAATAAAACGTAAAAGTTTAACCTACGAAAGTTGGTTTTGAAAGATTTCGATAGGTCTCACTACAAATTACCTTATTTTGTTTTTTTTAAATGATACTTCAAAGTTAGCTATTTCTATTGTTTCTTTTTAATATATTTCTTTGACTTTTAGTATGTTTCTGCTAATATTTCTATATGAATTTTCAATTTATTTTTAAGTTCAGTTTAAAATTATATCTTTTGACTTTATTTCTTTTTTCATCATTAAAAAGTAAGAAAATTTCTCTTTTTGGACTTTTCGGTTTGTCAAAGTCTTGTTGTAATTGTAATTGTATGTTTTCCGGCTAAATTTCCAACAGAACATGATATCTTGCTTCTGAATATTTTTAGTAGATAGCAGGTTCAGATACACCAAAATCTGGTTTTAAATGCTTCAAGATTTAATTATGTTTTTGATAATATTCTAAAATTGTTTATGTATTTGTTTAATCTGTAGATTATAGCTGTTATCTAATTGTCTAGTATATTTTTTAAAATCTATTAAAGCTTTATTAAATTAAATATATTTCACTTTATGGGCTTTTGAGTGTTAATAATAACATTAATGGTTATAATTTGAATTAAAGCTGAGCACAAAAAACCATCTTGGTTTCTAAAATACAAAATTAAGCTTCTAGATTTTCATGAATATTTGCAAATATCTCGGATTATAAAAAGTTGCACGTAGAATCCAACGAGGAATTTTACGGATTACGCTTTAAAACATTATAACCAATTACTACATCATGCTCTTATTAAGACAATTATTTACAACACTAAAATAATATAAAAGTTTGTTGAATGATTTTAAGTTTTTTATTGTTTTTTGTTGATGATGATTTTCCAAAATTGCTACCATCTGTTTCTCGTTAATATTAAATTAATTGGTGCAATTTTCTAGTTAGAAAGCACCATATTTGTACCAAGATAATGTTAGCGTATTTTAAACTGATTCTCATCTTAAAACTAGAAAAAAAATTTGTTTTGAAGATAAATACCTTCTTCAATAATGTTCACTAGTCTAAGAATATTCCTTAATGAAATAACGGAAAGTTATCACTACTTTAGAATTACCATAATTTACAGTGACATAGAGCAGATCAAGTAATAATAATGAAGGAAACAGTAGAGAATGTTAATCTTAAAACGAATACAGTATGGAGGGACCGTTAGTTATACACCCAAATGTACAGCGATAGATGGTCAACAATCTAAAAATTAAAATTATGTAGCTCATGATAACGTTAATAATTTGCCAATTTAAAAATCATTATGTCAATTGATGCAAAGAAACGGAAGTAGTTAAGTCAGTTTCTTACATTGATATTAGGTGTATCCAACGGAATGATAAGTGATAAGCGTGAAAATGTAATTAATTGGATTCCCACAGAAGTCAAACGAAACTTTGATTGTAATGTAATTATCATGTCCATGTATTGAAAATTTTTCAAAAAAATATGTCAAGGGGATTGGATGGACTGAAATGTGACGTATTGGAACAGTAAATTCTTAAAGAACTAGATTTACGAATAACGGATGAGGTTGAGATTACAAAGAAATCACAACGAGAGCTTCATGGGCGATCAGATTTAGATAATTTGATTACTAGAGATTTGATAAATGACTACAAAATTCAAATACTCAATTCAAAATTTAATACAATTTTTAATTATAGTCGTTCTACTACCACAGTCAAACTTAGCTTTTATTAGGTTTTTTAGATGAAGGTGAAGTTTAAAGGTCGATAATAATTAATAACTGACGGCATTCAAAAAAATTTACTTATTTAGAGTTTATTGTAGACACATCCAAACTAATTGAAAACGTTTATTTTTACACAATAACAAAATAAGGTTTTGACAGACAGTAAAAAAACATTAAACAGTCAAATCTTATTTCTAGTATCTCTTTAAGCACTTATTTTACAAAATTGTTCTTAATTTGTAATATTTTATCATATAAGTTTTTATAAACTTTTTTGAAAATATTGTTGATAAACAGTTAAGAATGAAGAAAGTTAATTAATAATTTTTTAATGTTGTAATTTATTAAGATTAATATTGGATTGAATATACATTTTTAGATTTCAAAAAATACACAGTTTGAAAAGCTCAAACAGAGACAGTTGATAAAATAATTTTTATTATTAACGTAAAAATTTTTTGAGAAAAATATCAGGTTCTTTACAGATTCAAATATATTACCACTCTAATTTAAATAGATTTTAGTAAATAAATTTAAAACAATACAATTTCCTACAGTACTGTTAACAGAATTTTACCACTTGTCAAAAAAGTTTGTTATTGAACCCCAAAAGCTTTTGTGACTACCATACAAAATATTCTAAAATAATTATTTTGCATCACAAGACCGAAAACTAATATTTTGCCAAGCCTTATCTTATTTACAAAAAATGTCTAGCATTTAAAAAAATATGTCGTTATTATTATTGCAAAAAATAGGCATCTGCTGATCATTTTAGCGTGAACCAAAAACACAAATCTTTTTACAAAATGTTTTGTCTAAAATGGCAAACTCTAAGCATGTAAACTTTCTACATAAATCATCTTAACATGTCCGGTTCAAATCCATTACAAAAACAGTTAAGCGATAGGAAATGTGTAATAAAATTGTAAAATTAATTAACTACACCCAACAAAAACAACAAAACTGTGAGAGATAGAAATCATGAAATCTACCGATCAAATTGATTTCCCATAAAATTATCGGATTTCGGAATCGGTTTTAAAGCTAAATTTGATTTCATATTCATTTCATAGAACATAGTTTGTATTGTTTTTTGTTTTTTTACTGCATCGGCCCTTAAAACACTGATTTGAAGAAAAAATGAATATTTAGCAACAATTCTGGCAAAAGTTCTACCATAGATGGATTTTCTTGTAATAATAATTAGTAGATCTTCAGAATTATATTCACCATATTATTAGACATGGTTTGAATCAGAAAATTAATATTCGTCTCTAGTACGTCATCTCAAGTTTGCTAAACTTAAACTTACAAATCTTCTACACGTCTCAGACTTTCAAACTCATCAATCTTATACATATTAAATTCAACAAATGTTCAATATTTGAGAAGTCTGGCCAACCTAAAGACCATAGAAATTCTGACATAATTTAAAATTTTTTTGTAATGCTACTCATCTGTTTGAGGCTCAAAACGCCTCGAATAAAAACTTCTTTCATGTTAAATTCTACCCTAAACCATAACTCTAAAAATCAAACAATTTGTTGACACAAACAGATAAAACTACTTAACTACTCGTCTTACATCAAAACATTTTCTTTATGTGTTTTAATATGATGATGAAAAAACTGCAAAAAATTTCATAGATTTGTATTTAAAAATTTTTAATCTAATTCACAAAAAAATAAGTAAAATAGTTTTTTTTTCTTATTTTAGTAAAGTAGACGACTTTAATTGTTGAAAATTAATATGATTATAATAAAAATTTTCAAAAGTTTATTGCCTAATAAAAAGCAGTACAGTTTGTATAAAAACCTAAACTTTGGGGTAAGAAATCTTAATATAATCTTGTGATCTAAACACAATTATTAATTTGATATAATTTAATTTGACAAAACCTTTGCCAAGAAAGTAGTTGTTTGAAATTTTTTGATTTGTCAAAAAAAAAATGTTTTTGGTATGTAGGTGGTGCCTGTATCTATTTTTTTAAATTTTTAGTAATGTCTTACTCTAGATTGAAAAAAACCAAAGTTTTTTTTTTGTTTATATACTGCCACTTTAGCAGACATTATTATGTGCAACTGACAGGAGCTGACGAGACTAAAACCAATATTGAGTTGTGATGCTTATCGGGATAAATTATCTTATAACTTATATTATTATGTAAGCTGCTTCGTAAACAAATCATTTGTATTATGAAAAGCATCTTTTGAAGTTTAAATTTATCACTTCTAAATTGCAGTAAGTAGCCGAAAAAAGATCTATACCTAACTTATTGAGCCAAGTTGACTACAAACACTCCCTACTAACATTCTTAAGAAATAAAACAAGAAATAAAAAAATAAAATGTATACATCACGGTGAGTATTTTTCAATTAACTTTTTTTAGCAATATTTTAAAGTTTTAATTATTTTTTACAAAATTAAAATAATAAATATAAAAAGGTTTCAATCAAATTTATTTACTAATTTTAATATTATATAGATTTAAAACACATTTAATGCAGTTTGGGGTTAAGTAAAATGCGTATTGAATTATGATCTCTGAAATATTTTACTTTTTTTTAATCAAGTTTGGGAGCGACAAACTGTTCAAGCTGTTTTTGCATAGCCTGACTGAGCTGATATAAGGTGGAATAGTTTCAACAGGCTAAATTTTAAAATGATATTAAAATGACGTTTAGATCTTCTGCATAATTGATTAAATTATTGTGTGAATAAAACTCTGGCAACTACATAATATCTATTATATATGAAAATATTATACCTAAAGTGTACTTTATTAGAAAATGACTTTCTAAATTTATTACACTAAAATTTGTTTCAAAATAAAGATGGATAGATATGTTTAAAGTTGTAAAGCATTTGGCTAAGAAAGTTGAAGAGCGACTAAAACTAAAATATTTATGTAAAAAATGTGTTCACCATATTTTTTCAGGTTTCTATACAAGCTAGTGTTGACAAATTTTAGCTTAATCTAGATGCTCCAGTAGAACGTTAACATGACAGTTTGCTGTTATCACAATAAATCAAAAAACGTTTAGTATTCTATGTTTAACTTAAAAAGAATAATATTTAAATCTGTAAATAAGTTAATACTTTAATTAAAAATAATATTTTATTTATTTAAAAAAAAATTTTTTTTACCTAAGCTGTTTTTCCAAAACCTTTTTAAACAAACGTAATTAATAAAATAAAAAACTACACTTTGAGAAAGAAAAGCAAACCGGCAAAAGCCTGTACCAGCTAAAATATTGTTTTTAAACTTGTGCTGAGAAAAGTGAAAACAAAGATTATTTATGTTTTCAATCGTTGTGGATTTATTAGCAGTAAATTCTAAAAAACCAAAAAAATGACGTATTGATAAAATATTTTGTGCAGTAATGAAACAATGTTTTTTATCTAAATAAAACCATTTTAAATTTCTGCTAAGCAATGAAACCATTTTAAATTTAAAAAATAAAGTAATCAGCAGAAGCAACGTTACCAACCACCAATTAAGTAAAAAACTAAATTCCTTCTTATTAAAAAATTAGAGTTATTTGTTGCAAAAAATTAAACCTAACTTTTCCGGAACACAATTACTCTCATTCGCTCTCTTTTTAGTCGTGCGGCAAACAACGTGCTTGTGTGGGGAGAAATTTTACTTTCCGAATTCGTTAGGTAAATAACTATTATCAAACTGTTTTAAAAAACTTTAAAAGTTGATTTGGGCTATAACTCTATGGTTATTAATAGATAAATTACATTATTTTCTGACTAAGACAAATTCTTTGTTTGACAACTTGTATCTCTAATTTATTAAAACAAATTACCAAATTAATGATATTGTTATTGATCTAGCTAATACATTAATGCAGCGCATATTAATCTATTTATAAAAACAGCAGAAGTTCTCAGATCTTTATACGACCTGGCTTTTTTATCTTGAAAATTAGCAATTTTATAAATATATTGATTTAAAATATATATTCCTAATTTTCCAATTTAATTTGTGTATTTTTATTAAATGGCTTAGTTAATACATAAATTGATTTCAATACGTACGCATCTCTTACAACAATGTCTGCACAGTGCCTCGCCCCACGTGCTCTGTAAAAAAGCACAAGTTATGAATGAAATTTATAGCCGCCGATTTTACTGGTCACAATAATAAATTTTGTTTGTAATTGTATTGAGAAAGATTTAAATGTTAAATTGTTTGCTTTTTCAGGAGGAGATGGAAGTTCACATGTAGGATCCTCATCAGGAGACGGTGAGTCATGTTTAATGTTTAAATTACAAATTCATCAAACTGTCAGGATAATTGAATGAAAAGAATGACTTATTTGGCGTAGCTAATTTTTTATTTTGCTAAATTGTACAGAAATGTAATGAACTCATTCATTTTTATTTAATGCGACCTATTTAAAAAAACTTTTCATTTTTGGTTTCAATTACCTAGAATGTATAGTAGAAGTTCTTAGAGCGTAGTAATAATGTTGTGATACGAAATATACGGTTGATAAAAATAGGAGTTGACAGGAAATATACAACAATAAAAATAAATAATTAGACTTGTGAATATTATTAGATTCTAGTTGACAAAAGTATAATGTTTACACAACAACATCTGTCATTTTCTAGATTTTTATGCTTCAGCCATAATAATAATGGTAATAATTATGAATGATGTAATAGAATACAATTGATTTAATAATAATTTAGTAGATCGATTGCTCAAGTTGCTTTAAAACAATAGTTGTGTCAGAATGGATAGAATAGATAGCATCACCTCAACCAACAGGGTTGCGGTTAGTGCCTAACCAGCCAATTAACCGGCCCTAATTGTAATCGTTACGGTACATTTGTTTTGTAATTAGCCTACAAACAAGATCTAATATAAGATATGATAGTTTAATTGTCATTGCTGTTTAGATATTGTCGCTGGTTCGTTATAGGCCTTATCTCTCTTGTGTGCGTGCAAAATTTAAATATTGAAATGCCAAACCATAATCTTTATTTGCAAATTATATTATAGCAGCCATGAACACACTATTTACCAAACTGCTGAAAAATATATTTCAGCTATTCACAAAAATAATATTTTATTTTTAATATTAGGTTTTGAAAAGCGGTTTCAATTGGCGGTTATTCTTCTGAAATCAATTTCTAGACTAACATTGTTTACGTTGTCGTTTTTTAAAAAAAATTATCAATTGCTTCTTGGGTGTTTTTTCTCATAGATTTGAGCTCTTAAATCCAGGCACGGTAAACTTTATTTTTAGAGTAAATTTACAATAAAAGATTCACGTTGTTAAATCAGGTGACCGTGCTCACTATCCAAAGAATTAATCAGCCTAAAAACTATATTCTATCGCAATTATCGGAACAATCCTACCGCCGCGGTCGCCGCCATCTGGATTTAAAGTTAATTTTTATTGTTTTTCTACATCAACTCGTTAATTTACATCTTTAGAGCCAAAATAATTGTTTTCAAAGTTGTTGGAAATTTAATTTCCTACAAGTTTGGTCATTTTATTTTTACGCTGAGATTAATATTTGCGGAGTTATATTATCAATTTTACAATACAATTTTTAATAAACTACATAATAAACGACATATTTGAAAAATAGAAGAAATTATCTCAGATTTGAGTAAATTCGAAAATATTGATCTTGAAGTAAAAAAAGTGCAAGAATCAAAGTTGAAAAAAATAAAAGTCGATAGTATATGTATACTTTCATTTTTGCTCTACAGTAAATTAACTAGTTTTATAAGAAAAATTAAAGAAGTGAACTTTAAATCAACATGGCAGCGACTGTGACGACAAAATTTTCTCAAAAATCAAAGCTTAGACTTTCAGCCAACGTTGAAAAATATGCGGTTCTTAATTTTTTCTATTTTAGACTATTTTTATGCCTATATCTACTGAACTAAAAATCAAACAATTTTTAAAACTAAATTTTCTATTTTAGAGAGTAATATTTTTTTCGAAACGTTGAAATAACGGTTAGAGTATACAATAACAGTTCAAAAAAAATTCTTACAATTTCAAAACTGGAACTATTATCACACTTTCATTCTTTGAGTAGAAGCTTTCTATATCGAAATTTTCTAAAAATATTTATAAAAATTTTCTAAAAATTTTTATGCACAACTTTGAGGTCTCTTATATTGTCAAAGTTTGCTTTTGTGAATCGGACAGTTTATTGCAAAATAGGTTTTCAATCTGAAACGTGTTGATTTTAGGAAATAAGAGACTTTTACAAAAAGATTTTGTTATTATTAGAAAGAAAGATTTTTACAGCAAGTCTCTTAAGCGTAAGCAGCTTTCACAAAAATAATAATATTTTAGAACTTAATCAATCTCTCTAACTATTTCTGTTTTTTCCTGAGTCATTTTCACAAACGAAAAGCTGTTAGCAACGAGAAAGAATTTTTGAACAATGTTTTCACAATGTCTAGTTATAACGTTTTCAAGCTACAAATTTTTAGTTCAGAGTGTCTTTCACTTCTCTTTTGCTTTTTTTGCTTTTTATACTCAGATAACTTATTTTTAATTTGCTTCTATCATTTTGTTGTCAGAAAAAAATTGTTTTGCTGAATAAAGAAGATTTATCAAGACAAAGTATATGATTGGTGTTGAAATAATGTATTAAATAAAGTTGATTCACTTTTTGGATTAAAAACCACATTATTAACTGTTTTGTTACTTTAATGTAAGATTTTCTACAAAAACACACAGTCTAAAAAATATTGTCAGCTGACAAAAGGTTAAGTTCATCTTTGACAAATAGCAAAATTTTTAAATATTTTGATGCTGTGAAGATTGTTAGTTTGTTTTATTTTTTAGTGATTAAACTTTTTCTTATGCCAAAAATTTATCTTATTTTAATTAGATTTTTACAAAGTTAAGAAAATCTTCAGTTGAATAATTTTAATGCAATATTACTCTTTACTCTTTTCTGGTCTTATTTTTCTTGAAATTAGTAGCAATAATTGTTCGAAAACTATTATATCGATGATTTTTTATTCTTAAAGAATATGACAAAAAAATAAATATTTTTAAAATATTTATATTTTGACAATAATTTCAATAAACATTTTTGAATAAATTTTTTACATACTTTTAAATTATTTTAAATGTTTTTAAACTCTAGATTAAAACCACTTGAAATATAATTTTAATATGTTTATGACATTTTTATTATAGAGTTTTATTGTAAAATCAAACTGCTAACGTTTTTAAACATCTTAAATACCTAAGCTTACGTCAAGTCAGAACAACACGTTTTTCTAACAGGTTTTGTAGTCATTTTATATTTATTAAAAAGCTTTTTTTTTAAAATGGTTGTCGAATCTGTTCTAAAACTGTCTCTTTTGGGGTTTTATCAAATTTTTTAGAATTCTCAAACATCAAATTTTTAAACAAAATTAGACCAATTTACAGATTATCAAATATAAAGTTACCTAAAACAATATTAGTGATAATTATGTAGATTTGTATTTATCAGATGATTTTATAGCCAGCAATATCATCAAATCTCTAATTTTTTTATTAAAAATGGTTTAACAAAACTACGTATAGCCTTAAAGATTTAGAGGCTAAACTGTCAAGAAATATGTTTGTTTATAAGTAATTACATAAGTAATTACCTATTTTTTCTTTGGTAATTCTGATAGAAATTTGTATTCCAAAAAGAACAACGTATTACAACTAAAGGTTTACATAGGAAAAAAAATTTTAAAAAAATACTATTTACCAATTTTAAAAAAATAGCACTAGCTTTGAAAATAAATGATCGCCAAGATAAAATCACAAAAAGTAAACAACATTATAAAATAATTTTTTTCAATAAATTTGGGTAAATAATTAAAAAGCTTCAAAAAGATTAAACTTAACTTGGTTGTAGCAAGCTAGTCTAAAAAACAGTAACAAACTATGTTTTATTTAAAACATAATTTAATGACATAGTTTTTATTATGTTTCCTGTTTGGTAATGAATGAAACATGAAATTTTTAGTTTTCCATAAGTAATGACCATTGTTCAGTCTTTATAGATCAAACCATCGTTTAAAAACAAAGCAATTTCTTTGGCCGCTTGTTGATATCGTGAATATCGAAAGTTTCTCAATGAGATGAAGCAATACATCGTCCGAGTAAATCTGTAATTGTAGAAGAATCGTGCATTGATATATTCGAAGAATCCTAGTCAAAAATTGCATAGTAGAGACTAGCAATGTACAAAATTCCATTTATAATTTGATCCAAACGTCAAAAATGTATAATTGCAATTGTTTTTGTAAATCATGGTAGGCTAATTATTATGTGTTTGATAGCTTTAGAAAATTACATGGTTGTATAGGTTTAATAGGCATTAAATTACAATTTTCTTCAAAATGAAAGTTTGATATAAGCGACCTATTTTTGCTCTCTTAAATTATTATTGTTAAATATGATTTAATGACGCAAACCGGTGGCTTAAGTACAATAGATTTTTTACGATTTTTTTCTAAAAAAGTTGCCTTGTAGATTGAGCAGCCTTGAAGCTTTCAACATCCCTGTTGATTAGTGTAATTTCAAAAATTATAGAAAGTTGCATCTAAAGCAAGATGTTCATGATTTGATCATCAATCATTCGCTTTTTTGATGTTTCGACGTGAGAACAAAATGCTTGTCATGTATTGAAACCTTGCATTTAAACCTATTTAAATACAGTTATAGTAGCTCACATGCTCCCAACTATGTAATTAATATGCAGAGCTTGTCAAAAAAATATATATCTCAATTTTTTAAATTTGTTGACAGGAAAAAACCATTCTTCTTAGTCAATCTTATGACTTAATTGCATCATTTGAATTTTCCTTATCATCTAAAATAGTAAAATACTTTTGCAATAAAACGTTTTAAAATAAGCCCAAAATAAAAGAATTCGCGTTACGTTGGCGCCCGTTATGAAATAAAAGAATGGTTGTAGGTAACTAAAAACGATTTATGTAGTGATTGGATGTAAAAGGTCTCTTTAAAAATGGATAGAGTTGCACCACTTTCTATTTATGCATTCCTACTAATTACGGTCGTACCACCTACACTTGACTTAAAGTTTATTTATTTGATTTAGCGCAACCAACTACCGCAATACATTCCTGATTATTTATAGACAATCAGCCAATCGCAGACCACAAAACAGGTGTTTAATGAAATTTTCATTCCAATCTGACATTAAGAGACACTTTGTGATATATGTTAATATGCAGTGGGTTTGGTCGTGCGCATTTTGTTATGAATAAATGTATCAAATATTATATAAACAGTCAACGTGAAGTAATACTGTTTTGAATATTATTGCAGCAACCAATAAAAATTACTTTGACAAACATTACTAAGAAAAACATGTCTTTCTACACTAGAGATTAAGTTATTTATAGAACTTCTATGAGAGTTCCACAGGGCTCTCATTTTAAACCTTTTTTGTTTTTTTTTATGATCTTCTTTGAGGATGTGTAGCAAAAAACAAGTGCATAATGACATATGGTCTGCTTAGCCCGTCACAAATTTTTATTAATCAACATTTTGTAATATTGGAATTAAGCCAAATATAGCTATGTTATTTTGTTACATTATCTAGTCTGTCTTATGCGGGTACCTAGTATGACATGCCTTCTGACATAAAAATTAAAACAAAAGAAATACTTATTTTGTGCATAAATTGTATAGAAAAATCTTTGTTTTTTAAAAGCATGCGTTAGCTTATTTTTTACATCATACACAGCCAATAAACCAACAACACCGTTAGTTTTTTGGATATTTCTTTATCTACCTAGGTTAAAATCTTTTTTGGCACTAACGATCAACTAAGCATAGAACGGTAACAGTTTTATCGCATTTAAGTGTTATTAAAATGATGAAATGTTTAAGAGTTGTTGTTTTTAGTAGTTGGTATGACATTAGGTGTTTTTTCGAAAGCATCCGCTGTTGATTGTTTTAATGATTTTTTTTTTTTGACTTAAATTTCCTTTTTAAACACGTATGTCTGTGCTTTCTGCAACTTAAAATGTTGTGAGATATAAATTTTTAAAGCTAATTAAGCTTTTTCAATCTTTATTATATATTTGTTTCTAGGAAATGGTTTTTCAATTGTTTTTGAATGTTGAGTCAATGTTGACTATTGTGTTAAACGCAATAATCACTAAAAAATGTCTTTGGTTTCCTAAGCACTACAAAAATAGTTTTTTACAGTTTTATACATTTGGGTAATAGTAAGATTTCAATGTTAGGTTTAAGCCTTTTAAACACTAATACAAAATAAACCAATTCCAAAAGCTAAAATTTGACGTAAAAAAATATTTTTTTTATTTTTAAATAACTTATTTTCAAATATTTTTTCTCAAACAATTTTTTTCTTCCAAAAAACATAAAGCTTTAAACAAATAAAAAATAAAACAAATTATGTTAAACCACAATCTTAAACTGATTTTGAAAATCAAAAGGCTTGTTGTAGTTGCTAATTTTTACTTACAAAATTTTCCAGAACAAAAGTTTATATTACTTGAAAAAAAAGTGCAAACTAGCAGAAATAATTAAAAGAATATGTTTTATACAAAGCATTGTTGCACGCGTCTCATGAATTTTTTCCGCTAGTTGTCTGCTACACCAGGACAAAAACTAGTTCTTTAATACATTTTTATCTATTTGTTTTCTGTATTTTTTTTCTTATATTATTTGCATTTGTTTTATATTTTTTATTTTGTAGTCTTGCTATATGTAAGTGTTGTATTATATTATTTTATTTTTTCTGCTAATAACCAAATCTTAAGTTGATTTTTATCAAAAAAAACTAAAAGCTGTAGCGTTATGAGTTTACTTTAAATGCCTATATTACATGTTAACACTCGTCAAAAATGTCCCATTTATCATGTTGCGAATATTGTTGCTAATTATTCTAGTTTGTATAAAAATTAAAATTAATCCGAAATCTCTACGGTAACTACATTTTCACTGTAGCTGCTAGAGGCTAGATTTTTACAAATATAAATTTGATTACGTTCTTACGAGTTTTAAATCTTTATTCTTAAGACAGTTTATTGCAACCGGCAAACGAGCAACAGACTTTGATAAGAAGTTTTTCCACCTACTGTAGCCTCAAAAAACCTTTTTTTAAATTTCCAAAATATAAAAATTAGAGTGTACATATTTAATATTTAGCTTAAATATCAATATTGAATGTTTACCAAAACACAGCCTTGAAGAACATCTATTTTGCAATGTTTTATAAAGGTACCATCATAATTCACCCAATTCTACCACTGACCAACATCAGGAAACACGATTTGAGTAACATACTTAATTAAAACATTTGGAAAAATAAAAGTTATTGGGTAAGGAAATAATATCAAGCACTAGCCACAATAATCTACAAATTGAAAATAATAAAAAGCTTATTATATTTTTTGTTATTGTTTTTACTACATGGTTTCAATATATTTCTTTCCGACACTTTAAGACTTCTATTTTTCCTAAATAATCGATATTAATAAAAAATTCAAAAAATCAATTTAGTTGCAGTTTTTGTTATCCTGCTTAACCTTTTGCAGGATGGCAAAACAGCAAAAATGTTTTTAATTTTTATCTTGTTAATTTTAAGAGGATTGTGATAATGATTGCAATTTTAAATAGAAGATATCTTTAAACACATGTTCAGATATTTAAGCCTTATAAGATCTTGTTAAATCTAGTACTCTGTGGGTTGAAATTTTTTAGTGATGATAATGAAAACAGTTTATGACGTTGGTTAGATAATGGCATTTTTCAAACTAAACATATTGCTGCAACAAATGCCCTTTCACTTCTTGGCAGGTGTCTTCATTATAGCAATTGAGTAGATTATCAACGCTTAATTAATTCAAATGAATCTTTTGTAAAATGTAAAAATTTGTGCTTACTGGTATTGTTTTTGCTTTTTTAAAAACTGTTTACAAATTCAAAAAATTGCAAATTGTTGAGTATTTCGCCGTATTGCACCATTTCTAAGTAGTAAGGCTATGAAAATGAGCATGTTGTTAGCATAAATTGATATTTGTTTGATAATCTGCTGAACTTGTTATGAAATCTGATTTGAATACACATGCAAGATGCAAAGCTTGCTCTGGAATTTAATGATCGGGATAGTAAATTTAAGATAATGTTGTTAACATGCGAAGAATTCTAAGTAAAATGCATAATATAACTACAATAAAAATAATAGAAGAGAAAAGTCTTGCGGCATACCTACTACCAATTGTAGTTTTTTTGTTGTTGATGAATATTAATTGAATTTGTGTATATAAAAGTTGCACAAAGTATTCTGATTAATAATTATATATGACGCAATTGAATTCTGGAGGCAAAATAAGTGTACAAAAATCTAAACACAATAAGGCACTGGATCTATAATTTTCCTAATCGCTTGTATTGCCTATTGTTGAATTATGCATTAACAATTATAATAAATTGGTGAACTCGTACAACATAAATCAATTACCCGTCTGTCAAATTCCATGCAAACCATCGGTTGTCAATCATTTTCGAATTTTTCCCACATCGCTTCAGCTCTTGAGTCAATTGCAAATCGTAGTGATTTCTTCCTGAACTCGTCGACAATTTCTGCTCTAAATATAGTCGAGCCATAACTAGCTGCCAATTGAATTCTTGCAGATCGTGCAAAGAACGAGAATTGTAGGTGTATAGCAGCGTATGCGTGATCAGCTGAGGCTATAGGAGGCTAAGCGGCAGCAAGTCTACTGACCTGGGCCGTTATTGCCGACCCGACCCTCCTCTTCTTATGCAACTGTTGAATGCATTGTATGTCAACATCTATAATATCTATATAATCATGCAAACTGTCATCATTTTATTTTAATAAAAAATAAAAGAGAACCAAAAGTGCAGCCTTGCGGTACAGCTTAAAATTAAATCACTCAATTTTTGATCAATTAAGAAATCAATTTGTAGTTTCTAAAAGAAAAATAAATAAGACATAAGGAATGGTTTGTAAATAATTTTCATGTCAACATTTATAAGCAAACACCTTGTCTGCAATGCTATTACACATGTCCACTCTGCTATCCTAGCCACGGCTGTAAATTTCCAGCTAGCTTGCTTCGTGTATTTTATAGAACTGCTGTGTTATAATACTATATCTATCTGTTAGAATCGCCCAACAAGACGTTAACATATACAGGGTCTGCCAAACAAGCTGGACTCGATGTATAATCTTCCAAACCTGTTAATCTACCAGCTTTACCTCACTTTATAATTTTTTACTCTTGTTGAGATTGTTATTCAGCAAAAAAAATGTGTTGTATAAGCTCATACGAGAAATATTAGTATTCATCTCATCAATTTCAAAGTCGACTAAAGCGATGCTATGAGTGTCATAAATGTTTTGCTTGCAATTTCTCGTCAATGTAGACAACTTAGTTAATAAACTTGGATTCTTATAGCTGGAAGTGGGTGGTGTATGCAAATGTTTATAACCAGATGCATAAAATATTGATTCGCATATTAAAAGTCTGAGACGGCTATAAGGTGTTCTGAAATTAATTATAAAGCATACCTATTAGGCCTCTTATTGATTTAATTATAAACCAAAAATGAATAATCGTAGGCAAGTAATACAAGATATGTGCTATTTTATGTCATTAACCTAAGTATAAATAATATCTATGCATCTAATGGAAAAACATTTCTGCTTTTTTGTTTCATGGGAAAAAAAAGCTTTGTTATAAAAGCTACTTTGCATAACATTTAAAACTAAAATTTGTTATATGAAAACTATTTAATGGCGGTGTTTTGTAAGGATCTGTTCCCGGTTCTATATTTTTTTTATTACTCACAACAAAAAACCAGAGCAACATTTTTCGATGACATTAAAAAACTTAAATTTTTAAAACATGAAAATTGCTTTGCATCATTTGGACAAATGAAAAAGCACTATAAGACATCGTGTCTGCTTGAGAACAATAGACAAAACAACAAAAAAGCTTAATTATTGAAAAAATTGCAAGATAAAAGCGGTTTAAGGCGTTGACTTGTTTCGTTCCAAAAATGACTTTTCATATTGTTAATATTTACATTTTTATTTCCACATGGGTTAAATAATTTGACTTGATAAAGTCAAAACTGTTTAATACTTTGTTTGGAGTCTAAAATCTTTTTTGGTAGAAAAGACTTTGTACAGTATGAGTGAGTTTTTGCTATAGTACTTGTAAGGCGATCTATCACAGAATGAGTGTAAATTTAATCTGTGAATACTGATAGTTTAGCAATTTGCATTTGCAGGCTCTGTTTTACTATGTTTGTGTACTTTTTGTGTTGTTTTGTTGTGTTTGTTTGTAATGTCAATAAGCGTGTTTTTATTTTAAAAACAAATGCCGTTTTAGGTCAAAATAGTAATAGAACTGACAATTGTAATAATTTATATTGATATGTACAGCATAACTATTATCAAAATTGTTTTTAAAAATATCTCTAATAAACGCTAATAAACTCAAAACCAAAATAATCCAAAAAAATATTGTATTATAAACACTTTTATGTGTTCTTACCATCAACCGAAAGTTATTGTTAATTTTTATATTAAATTTGTTCTGAAAAATTATGTGCGATATATAATAAATCATAATCAGTGATTGCTGGTTTTTATTAACAATCTATTACCTTTCCTAGCTGGAGGAGTAATAAAACGCGGTAAAGGGGATTATGTTGTAATTTTGTGACGCTGTCCTCGAACTGGCAGCGTCAAGAAAATTGTCGTCCCGGCTTAGCTTGTAGAGAACGTAGGGGGATAAATCATCTGCCTTTAGCAAAATTTGAAAAACTAGGTGATGGGTTAACTGATGGCGTTAACAATGCAGAAGCTTAACGATTGGTTAGCGGTTTGTCAACTTTTACTACCTAAATATCTGTTATAATGACAACTGTTTACAAACGGCATTGTTTTTTGTCAATTAATGGCTTTAACCAAATTAAAAAGTAAAAAATTAACGGTTTTTAAATATTTACTTTTTTATTAATAAAATAAATTCCAAACGATTTGCTAAAAAAAACAATAAATTTATAAAAAACTATAATCTTAAAAAGCTTATCAATCAAAAGAGTGTCTCAAAATTCAGAAAAAAATGGTAAAAAAAATATCACACAAAAAAATATATTGAGAGCTGTTTTTTATATTTCTATAGATTTGTAATAAAAAACAAACTTTCTGTTAGATGTTTTTTAAAATTTGATTAAAAATTGTAATTTTTTTTTCTTTACGTAACTCTCCGATCAATACTTTTCAGCATCATCAATCATAGCTAAGACTAGCAAAATTGAAATCCCTTAAAATCCGGAAGTTTTCCTCATTTTTCGAAAAAAATTTCAACCACATGGCGTTTTAGTCAAGCTAATCTCGTCTATCATTTCAAAAACTATAAGGTCCAATCATTAATCTTGGCCATTTCGTAAGAGTTGCGTTTATTTTGTCTTGCAGTTGCGTTGATCGAGAACACTCTCTCGCTTTGCACGAACACCGATTTGCAATTAAAACTGTGATTAGAAACGGATTTTTATTTGTAATAATTAATGTGGAGTAGCTTAGTCACAATCTAATTAATTAACGTTTTGTATCACTTCAGGACCAATAATTCAAAGGACTGGAAACAAATCTTAAAACGTGTTGCAGATGCATGATAAGAAAGGTGATTTAAATGATAGCTTTATGAAATTTACTTGTTTTTCTCGAACTAAATTGTTTTTTATTATAAATAAAAAGTTTTTTTGTTATTATCTAGTATCTAACATAAATTATATACTTAGAGTGCATACTTTAATAAAACGTGAACACATTGCAACACATATTTTCTATTTTTAAGATTAATTTATAGAGCGTTAGACAGGTACCATTTAACAATCAACTTCACAATCTTATTTTGTATTGTTTTAAACCAAGCTTTGATAATAAATCAAATTTATAGTGTTGTTTTTACTGGAAGTAAGAAATTTCTAATTTTTACAAATTTTTACAAAACTTTTTTTCTGTATATTGGCTAGAATTGCTATCTATAACAGGTATCCATTCTGATAGACATAATTTGAGACAAAAAGTATATCGATGATTGAACAATTATTGAACATTTATCAATATATCAATTCACATATTAGCGCCTTTAGCCTCAAACGCATACTTATAGTATGCAAAATTTAGTTTTTTTACTTTAGTTTCTACCAACAAAATAAAAAAACATAGTCATTTAAAGACAAGCTAAATATTTTTTCTATAATTTTGACAACTAAAAAAGTGTCGTTTCAACTAATAAATATTGTTTTTTTAATAACGTTAATATTTGATTCAAAAATTTTTTAAAAACCTTAAGAGAATTAAATGTGTTTAATAAAACATCAATTATCAGAAACAATTTTAGTATTTTATTAAAACTAAATTTTTTTTTTTTGGAAGTAAACATAGACAAATGATTAAGTTTATTCTTTAATATTGTTTTAAACAGAATTTGTCACTGTAACACAGAACGGCATAGCATTTATTGAAAATATTAATTGACAATTGATTGAAGCAATACACAAAAATTTAGCTTTTATATGTTGTTTTAACTTGATTAAAAATAAGTGTGAATTTAACGATGATAAGCAAAACAGCTAATTACATATTATTTGTGAGTAGAAAACGTTATAGAATGACGTTAAAAAGGAATAAAATAATATAAATTAAAAAAAAACTTTTTTTGTTATTAAATTTATGAAACCTTGGAAAACTGATTAAAAATTCATTTTTTTAAACAATTGCTGATTTTTAATTGATCTAGGTTCTAGCAAAATGTGCCAATTTGGACGCAGCGGTTAACTAGACTAAAAATTATTTTTAGTAGCCCTAAATCATAAATTTAAATTTCTTGTTTGTTCTGTAGGTAGACACACAAAGGAAATTTATTCTAAATAACTTAATTATTAAATTTATTTCAAAATAAAATTTATGCTATTTTTCAAAGCTTTTTCACCATCATGTAGTTATTTAAATTTTTTAGTCACTTGAAAAAAAATTTACTCCCAAAAATAGCATAAGGTAAATTATTTCTATATTTGTATCTTTATAAATTATCTTATAGTTTTGTATCTTTTAAAATTATCATTTTATTTTATTTATTGATTATTGTTTTCTAGCAAAAGCTGAATAATCTTAATTTTTTTTTTTTTGATAAATTACGAAGTATTATATAAAAGTATTAAGTTTTTTCTTTGGCTCTACTAAACAAACACTTTACAAAAAGTCAGGAGTTGTAAAATTTAACTCTTGTAATGTGTTCTTTTTTCTGTATAGCTAACTTAAGAAAAGGTAAAAGTTGTCTCAATTTGACTGTATTTTATTGTCATCTTTAAAAATTATATGACAATTAATCTCGTTAACATGTTAAACTATCGATTCAATTATTATATAAAAAATAAGAAAAAGTTTTAAATCGTAACATGCTATTTTATTTTAATTCTTTTTATAATTTTCAGTATAATATTTTATTTTAAAATTTACCAAAAATAGACTTAAAATACAAAAACATCTAAATTATTTCTTTACCATTAAAAAGTAATAGTTACAATAAGTATATAAAAAACGGCTTCCACTGGAAACTAAAATATATAGTTGTCAATCATAAATTTTCAAAGTCAAAAAACAATTAAGAACTTAAAAATTTTAATTTTATTTCGATTAAAACTAAAACGACAAGATTAAAAATTTTATAATTTAAAAATTATATCTACAAGAAAAAGAGCTTTTGCCTTGTTTTATTTTAGTATTTATTATATAATATATGTGTAATGCATAATAATATATGTGTAATGCATATATTATATATTATTGCATATTCATTTAAAATACAACTTTTTTTTTATTTGACAGGCACCGGTTTGAAAAACAAATGACAAAGTGTTGTTGTTATATAAATAACAATAATTTTCTACAATTCTCAACTTCATTTTTTCCTATGTGATCAAAATATTCTATTTTTCAATTTCTAGATAAATCTAATTTTAACTTTTTTTATAATTTATTTTATGTGCAATTAATCGATTCTCTTTACAAAAGGGCAATACAACTAAATTTAGAGTTTGCAAAATATACTACAGTGGATTATTTCGAGAGAGAAAATTACTTTCTTAGTATAACTACCTTTTTGTTAAAAGTAATAAAATATAATAAATCATCAAATTTTATTATTATTTATAATGCCATGCCGGTTTTGAGCTTGTTAGTCCTTGTCAGTTGCACAAAGTAGCATTTCTGCCAGATAACCCATCCTTTGTCGATAAAACTGGTAGCAGCTAAACAAAAAAAAAGCAATTTGATTCAACATTTAGAGGGTTTGGTTTAGTTAAATGATGGCAGTACTGTTATTTTGTTTGATATTAATTGCTTAATTAAACAGATTGAAGGAAAAGGTTGTTTTGGTTTGACCATATGTCTATAAATGTAATATAATGCTTTAGGTTTTATGTAAACTAGTTTTAAGCCGATTTTTATTGGTAGTTACAGCTTTAATGACTGACACATTTCAATCAAAGCATTTTTAATCGTTATTAGAGCAATTTATGAAATGTATGCAAATTACACCAAATCGACTAATCAAACCAAAAGATTGAATAGATAAGACAATATTAATTTCTTCATATTATGGCTAACATTCACTCATTGTAGAATACTTTCAAATACGGAAAAATAATGCATACCAATAGGAGCTTTCACCATTCCAAAAAATGTCCAAAAAAAGTGACTAAAAATACTCAAATCATATGCATTGTTTCACGTCCTCGTTGTCGTCAAGACTAAGCAAAAACATGTAACGGATTTATTTCCTTACGGTGTTACATGCACTAAAGAATGAGGGCATTTCTGTCTTATCCTGTATCTTTCGGCTTTGGCTTTCAGTACAAGATAAGAAGAAATGTTTGCACAAATATGGCTTTTTGCTATTGCACTTCACGGTTACAATGACAATTGTCTTGTGCAAGATTTTACAATAAAATCCATCATCAGCTTATGAAATTGCGGCTGTCGCCGAAGAGGAACTACATATTTTATTGTGAAACGACAGTGGCGTGACGGAGACTCAAATTTTGTAGGCGGTTGATGCGTTATAATTATTATTTACCAAGAGTGGAAAGCTGCAGGGAGAAAAGGTATTCAAGGAAAACCGAACGTAAGTACTTATTAAAGCTGACTTGAAATATATGGTTTATTGACTCGTGCGCAAGAGATATAGATTAAAAAATTGACGCTTTCCATGTCAATTTATCATTCGAAAATGCCTCAAAACAAGAACTAACCGACTATTGTTTAAGAATGGCTTTACAAAAAAAAGAAAACTTATTGTATCAATAGATGCTTTTCCAGTTTGAAATTGAACAATATTGAACCTCGTTTTTAATATTAAGTTTTGATTCAAAAATTAATTTCTTAATGTACATTTCACTAAGTAATAAGTTTTGACTCTCAATCTGAATCTTTTTTTAGCTGATTTTTTAGATTCTATAATTTTCAATATAAAACTAAATTGACATGTATGTACTTAGCTGTCAGCGGAAATAAGACGTAATTGACTGAGAGATAACTCTTCATTGAGCATCACCCTGTTATAAAATTACACAATAAACTGTTATCTAAAAAGCTGTCTTCTTTAGATAATTTAAATAACAAAAAATTTTTACAGAATTAAGCAATAATTTTCTAATAGTTTTTATGTCCATTAAAATCTAGCAATGATTTATTTAATAAATTTAGTAAACGCTCGCAACTATGTAAGAAATTGAAAAAATTAAATGTGACAAATTTAGTATAAAATGTCATTTGACAAATTTTGCTTTAATCTAAAAATAAGAATTAATTTTGCACAAAATAAACTGGCGTAATGCATGCACGTGGTGTAGATTTGACTTGGGTAAGAAAATGTAAATAAGGTTATGGAGAAAAGTTGTTAATATTTTATGGCAGAATGTTTTTCTCACACTTTTTTTGTTGTCAACTAAAGAGCCAGATTTACTATTTCAATTTTAGTGTTTTTCCTATTTATGAGTTTTTTACTGATCTGGAAATATGTCATCCGTTTCACCGTCTAAAAACTTCTAATTGGATAAAATTATAAAAAAATACGAGAACTTGTTATAATATAACACGAATTAAAAATTTAGATAAAACCGACTTCAATATGATTAACTATTATTTTATCTATTTGTTAATTGATTCAAATTGCTTAAATAATTAAATAAACAGACTATTATTTAATTATTTGGAAATATTTTTTATAATTTTTTGCAAAGTTTCATAATCAATTGAAGTTTCAAAAATATATGTCAAAAAAGCATTAATAAGAATAACTCAAAAACTACTGGTCAGATCTTGATCAAATTCAAATGAGACTAAATGGAAAGCGCCGATTTCCAAATAAAAAAAAAACCATTAAATTTGATTTACCCAGAAAATTTTATGAGGTAACACATCGAAAAATACAGTCGAATTGAATCCCTTTTCTTTTTTTTTGAAGCCGGTTAATCAAGTAGCTTTTATTAACCTTTAATTAATTTTTTTAATTGTTCAAAAACAATACAGTAAGCGGTCTGCAAAAAATTAAAATAAACAGTGTCTGATGATGCAATTTTGTAATAGTGAGAGATAAATAAAGAAATAAGATAAATTTATCCAGGCAAATATTATAGCACAATTCTGGTCTTGGACTTCTTATCTCTCATGAGTGGTACATAGTAACAGCTCAGACCACTACCAAAACCGGCAAAAGTGTAATTATATAAATAAGAAAAAACATATTAAAGCAATTAAATTCATATAGCTTTTTTTCATACAATTTTTAGAAGATTTTTTTCTATAAGTGGTTTGCACTTAAACTGTTTTAACAAAAGTTGAAAAAAAGTGTTAATAACCGTACTATGTTATGTTAGGAAACAGCTGTCTTCTTCTGCTGACTTCATACCGCTTCATAACATTAAAACACATTTACATTTGAATCCTTTTAATGGTTTTCTATTAACTCAATAAAAATTTTCAACTGATTTGAATGCATTTCTATTAAAGGATCCTTTAGAAGTATCCAGTATTGTAATTATTGTTCTCTTAGCTGAAAATCCTGCCGATAATGTTTCACTTTCACTACCAGCATGAGTTTGAGCATTACCTACTTCAATTATATTAATATATAAGAAGGTTTGCTCAATGGATGGAGGCGAGTGAACATTCAAATTTATAAATGTTTTGACCAATTAGAAATTAATTGATATGCTGTTTGCAAAAAATAGAAATAATGAATTCGAATGGCGTTAGTAAATGTGTACAGTCCGGTTTGTCAATTTAGAAATCAATTTGTATATTTTAATGTAATACAAATCGAACATGAATTGATTTATTTATAAATTTTATATTAATATTTATAAATTTATATAGTGATGCATTTAATTAATGCGGCGTAAGCAACATTAGTTAAAATAATATTAAAAATTATACAAACTGTTTCTTAAATAATGTATCAACGTAGCAGATTGTTAATTTTGATAAAAACGACAATGTGCTGATTTTCAAAATTGCTACGTGTATGGTCAAGAAATTGAGATTAAACCTTAAGAACATATTGAAAAATTTTGCTTAAAAATTTTAACAGTTTACATGAGAAATTAACCAATCTTTTAATTTACCTTTTATTCTTAATATTTATTTTATTTCTACAAAAAAAATAATAAAGATTTTAAAAATGTCAAGTCAAAATTTTACTTTTTTAAAATCGCTTCAAACTTTTTAAAGTTATGAAAATAATTATAATGCATAAAGTCAACAAATTAAACTATAAGTAATTTGAATATAACTAATAATTAGCTTTTGTTGATTTAAAGTTTATAAACAAGTTTTAAAAATTGTAGAAATTTTATTAAAATGCTCGTTTTTGAAATATAAATTTATCTGAAAAATTATGATTTTTAGACGATAATAAAAATTAACATAAAAAAATACAAAATTACAAAACTAGAAAGTTTAGAAAAGTAGATACAAAATAACAAATAATAGAAGTGAAAGTAAATAAAAATCTGAAAATTGAAATTGCGTTTTTTTTGTTTTTTGTCTTTGAATTTTATTCTTTTGTATGCCAAATTTAAGAAAACAAAAATTCATTATGTTGATATCCTTGTTCAGAAGTAGCTTAGAAAGATATAAAGTACTTGTCTTAAAAGCTTTGAAATATATTGAGCAACTTTTAAAAATTAATTTTGACTTTGAGGATTAAATCAAATTTAAGGATTATTACTTATTTTTATTGTAGAAAAAAATTAAATAATGAGAAAACTGTTTTTTCAAGTAAAATTGGTTTTCAACTATTATAGACATTTTTAAAATATTGGTGACATGCGGTTTGAAAAAGACTTTTAAAATATTGTACACTCTCAAATTTTAATACAAAACTCAAAATATTTTTTTTATGTTTTTGGGCTGTCTTGCTAGATATATTTGTTGCTGATTAAACTTCATAGTATATAAAAAAAATAATGAAAGGAAGACACAAATGATTTTTTTGAAAAATATTACATTAGCAAAGTTTCTTGAAAGAATTTTCCACAGTCCATCTGTTAGTTACTAGATTTGATTTAGTATTGGTCGTCAACTATAAAGCTTTAAAATGAAAAAAATCTGAAATAAGAAAAAATTTCAAGATCACGCAAGGCACTTTAAAGTGAATGTACATTCCTCTCACAATTTTGCTCATTATTGACCACATAACTAATGATAATCGTCGGTTAGGAAATTCACACACAAATCTACTTTAGATCTATGATTAGCAAAATTTTTCCTTACCTTGTCCAAATGGTAATTTACCTATTTTTGCATTTGCAGCTTAGTTAATTACTTAAATTTGCAAAATACGCTACAAATCTAGCATGCTGATTTATTAGAAAATCGATACATAATTTTAAACAATTTCATCATAAATTGTGGGATTTGTAAAAAATTATAACATCTCAATTTATCTATTGACTTACCTACCTCAGCGATCAAATCATTGAACATAAATTTGCAAAGAAAGCATCATATTTGCAATTTACCTTTTATGCAATGGTTGCATACACATGCATCAGAGAGGGTCAGTTCACGAATTGCATAATAATATACCTAGATGATTGTTATAAGTGAATTGTCTGACTAGAGTCAAGACAAAATGATTATTGGTTACATATCGCAGCTATGCTATATGAAGAATTGTACCACGACCATCAAATGAATTATCCTTTACCTTGACTAATAATTTGTTCATTCCTTCTTATACCAACAGAGTCAAAATTAAACGAAGAACAGCCTAGGAAGAAGGAAGTGCAATTCAGTTGTTTCTAATTATAACCACACAGCCAGGATCTTAAGCACGTTACGCATATCATTACAGAACCTGCAGATTTCAAATTAAAACCAACTGTAAACCACTTTTTTCTACACTAGAATATAAAAACCCAAAAAGAATAAAAAATCTCTACTGACCAAAAATACACTTCTGGTTTCAATCAAACAATTTTTTTGTAACTAGTTGAGGAATTTAAACGCAGTCTATAAAATCTCAAATGGGCAAACTTTAGATTTTATGGCATTGATCATAGCTTAACCGCAAAATAAAAGCTACAAAAATTAGAAAAAAAATTCAATACGATTTTATTGTTTTTAAATACTACATTCTGAGCCAAAAAACTAATGCAGGGCAATACAGTAAAAAAAAGTTAGGGTAGTAATTAGTAATTATAACAAAAACTTATAAAAATATAAAAAAAAACTTAAATATTTTTTCTACTTTTCAAAAACAGTACCGTAGATAAAAATTATCTTATCAAAAGCTTAATTAACTACTCTATTATATTATATGCATGTGAACAATGAATTACTCCATCAGATACAAACATTTAGAGAAATTACCTTTTTAATGTTACATGTTAAAGACATTTTTCAAAAGAGTTTAATGCTCAAATTAGGCCAAACTTGATGTTGAGAGTTGACGTATTATCTGTCAACAATTGATCAACAAAAATTTTTAGCTGACGCCTGAAGATACAATCTCAACTGAAGAAAATACAAAATAAAAATAAAGTTGACAAAAAGACCTAAACAAATAAAAAGGATTTATTATGTATATAATCAGCAAAGATAAAGATGTACTAAAACGCGAAGATGAGAAAAAACGTGAAACGACTTTTGTTGGCCTAATTTGACGCTAAATGAAGAAAAAACCTGCAGATAGTATGCCAAGTAACAGAGTTATATCTTTTGTTAGTGAAAAGATATAACTGTAGATAATAGAAAATTTAATAGAATTTTGAGTGACGTTTCTAAAAATAAAAACACTAATATTATCATTCTTGTGGAAACCGTCGATGAAGATGATTATGTTAAATTTCTATTTAAAATCAAGTTTGTAGAACTACTATAGTTTATCAACAGAGAGTTCAATTTTGGGTATTAAAAAAAAAGCAATGGTTTTTTCTTTGTTTGTTTTTCTACATTTTTACGCCATTTTAAAAAAAGATATATTGATTTAAATTTCAAATTTTATCAAAATATCCTTATTTTCTCACAACTTTTTTTTTTATAAATTTGAGCTTTATAAACGCTTTAGTGATCAGTACTAACTAGAAGTACTTTTGACAACCGTTGGTATGTGGCACTCTGTTCTTATTTATCTTACCAAATATTAAAAATTTAGATAGCATATTATAAACGTTTTGTTTTTCTACAGCTTTAAATTTATCTTGAGTATTGAAGATTTTATTTAATATTTTTAAAGCTTTTGTTACATTTTACGACTTCCTATTTATTATTTAATTCATCTTATTTCAGTACTTATCACATCATTGCTCCACACATGCTCAATAGATGATAAGTCTGGGAAACGTAAAAATCAATTTATTGCAAGCTTATTTAGACTGATTTATTTTTTGAAACGCAACCAAATCAAATTTAGTATTAAACCGTTTAAATTTTAAAGTTGAAAGAATTTTAAGTTAGAACTATAATTAAAGAATATCAGTTTTATAGCAATAATTTCAATATTTTATTATAATTATGTTTATTTAAATTTGGTGATAATTAATAATATTTAGACATCATCTTTTCAATAGTTTATTTAAAATATTTTTTGATTAAAAATAAATCAACTCTTGCTGTGCAATTTAACTCGACAATTTTTTATTGTCTTTGACATTGTGATTGCCTCCAAATGTCAAACAAACGTCAGAGTTTGTTTAATAACACACAACAATGCCTATAACGTACAAATAATCAAAAAATGAACACATGCTAAGTGGTTGCACATCTAGAATGATCAAATTAAAGCTGTTCACGTGCACACTGGGACTTGTGCGCCAAATCAACTCTGATGAAGCTAGTTTCTATACTTTTTCAATTTGGTTCAAAAATCATTATAACCGCACAATATTGAATATTAGTATAAAATTATCACATGTATTTACCTGAGTACTTACATAATAAATAATATGTTTAAACCTTTAAATGTCAATTTTCCAATGTGACGCACAGAACTTACTATAATTCAGTTTTTTTTTCTAAAGTTAATAAATAAATAAAGTCAAAGCAGATTTATTCAAAACTAAGGTTTGTAGACTAAGCCATGTTACTTGTTTTGTGTTTATTGACAGTTTGGCACTTTTTTTGAGTACAAATATCAAAATAAATAAAAAATATTGCATATTCTAGATACGCGTTTTTGGCTAAAAATGCTCAAATGCTAGCTTGGTTAATCAACCAGCAATATCTCTTATTTGTTTGTAAATATTATTCTTCATAAAATCGGCATCTGTCATTAAATTAGTGATTTTTACCATTGAATTTTAGAAGCATAGCTTTTCAATCTTGACGTAAAAAGCTTTTGACAGATAGATGTCGTCAAGTAAAATTAATTAAGCAACAAATTTTAGCAGAGATGCTGAAATTGTTTAAAAAAAGAGAAAAACTACTTATGTTTGTTTATGTTATATACTACAGATGTTTAATAGGTAGTAAGTAGAGAGAATTTTTAAGCCCAGGAATAATACAAACTGACTTGAATTTAAATAATTATCTGAGATGCTACAAAATTGGAAAAAACACTTGAAAAAACTTTATCTGAACAATCTAGTAATTATGCTTAAAATTTGTATAATGTTCAAATACCTTATAGATGGTTTTGTTATAATATTCTTTTGATTTCTTGATGTAATATAGATAAGAAGCTTTATTAAACTGGTTGAAAATATTTTTAATAATTTGAAAAATTTGACAGATAGGTTTTTGTGTGACATATTTCTTAGATCCAACAGTACTCAATCAATTTGTCGATTAATTATGAATGCATTTTACGGTTATCTATTGTTCCGCCACCTGTTAAATCTGATAAGCTCCAAAAAGTGTCTAGAATCGATCACCTGGACCAGCCTAAGGCAGAATAAGCAAAGAGATTTTCTAAGAAATAAATAAAAGCTGTCTTAAATTGAGTCAAAAATTTAATTAGTCCTGTTACCATTTACGTAGCATTTTTATGTTTTCCTAATTTATATATCTTATTGTATATTTATAAACTACAAATTGAAAACACGCATTCAAATTGAGTTGATATTTAATTCCCAACGTGTCTCACATCCGGATAATGTGACAAAGAAAATGTAATTTCTTCCAGCACTAATTATGTAATGTTGTCATCAATAGTAATTCCAAGAGATCTATCTTAAGAGAAAAATACAATTTAAAATTGAAATTGTCATCGCGTAAAAAGCGCAAAAAAACTTGATTTTAATTTAGCTCTCAAATCTATTAATCTCGTGCATTCCAAGAAGTATTTATTCTTCGTTTCTCAACTTTTAATTCAATTTTATATTTCATTGGTATTGAAGTTAATTGTTTAGCTTTTTATCACTTAAGATAAGATAATTAAAAAGACCGCCCAATTTTTGATCAAAGTAGGTACTTTTCTAAGAAAAACCTTTAATGACTTTTCTAGGATTCATAAAAAAATACATTATTTTTATGATTGTTGAATAACAAATTCAACAATAAAAGAGATTGTAGATTTCATTGATTGATGGATTGTAAGCTGGTGGTACTACTTAGCTTAATACATACGAACGACAGTTAATAAATCATTTTATTCTAAAGTTGAAAAAAATGAGAAATGCATGTGTACCTATAGTATGAATAACTGTTCTTGTGATTGAGATTGTGTCTTAAAGAGACAAAAAAAAGCAGTAATTTTTGTAATAAACTCAATAATTAATGAACTGTTGAATAAATTTCTATTTTATGACTGACAATTGCCATTTTTATGATTTTTTCCGACCACATTTACATTAAACGAAACCATAAATCTTGTAAGAGAACAATTAATGCGATACTATTTTGATAACTTAATAGAGTAAAGCTGATTAAGAAACCTTTCACGTCACCGGCAACGACCAATAAATGTTTTGCACAATGAACAATCGCCGTAATGAAAGCGCACGTATGTACAATTAAAAAAAAATTCAAACAACTCATACTACATAAATAGAAACATTGTGCAAAACGACACACGATGATTATAAATCACAGAACGAGTCCCACCAATATTGATAATCATCTTGAAAAGTATTAATTTCTTTAAGTTGATTTGGTAGGTAGTCGACTTATGAATGCTATGTTGACAAATCAAAGTGTGTTAAACACAGGATAAGATCTTAAATTTGCATTAATTATAAGAAAATATGGAACGTTTTGTGTCATTGTCATTTTTATTTGTAATTAATTGCTCGTGGAATGTAGTTTTGCAAAGCAACATATTAGTCTTGAAAGAAAAAAATCTTAAATATCGCTTATTCATATGGATATTTGTATAAAAAAAACCGAGACAACTATATCCAATATTTTTATTTTCTCTTGAGAAAATATATTTTTCTATAAAAATGATGTTTGAAAGTTTTAATGTTTTGCTTTTGGAGGAAAAAGTCTTGCATTATATCACAAAAATTAAACTTTTTTAATAAAAGGTTTAGGAGCTGATCAGAAGTACCTAAATAAAAAATTTACTTTAGATCTGCTGCTTAGTAAAAAACTGACCACAAGAAAATGTGTTTTCTGACATTTTTCGTTCTACAGAACATACTTCCCATCGAATTGTCAGTCAATTAGAAATGTTTAAATCGTTTTAAAATAACTATAGGTCACGTATGTCAAGTTGTCACAAACCATGCCAATATAAATTAATATACTACTTTGGCTTTAACTTTCTTTAAACTTGATGTAGCTTCTGCAAATTTCTATTGTGTGATCCCACCAGTTTTTAACCATGCCCCAAGCATGTTCAATTGAGTCGAGCTCTGGATTATAAGCTGGCATTCTCAGATTTGTTGCTTCGAATTTTAGTAATTTTTTATAGTTCTGACTTTGTCAATGTGTGTTTAAAAGGCATATTTTTTTCAAGCAACTATTCTTTTGTCTTAAGCTTTTTGATTATTGCTGCAAATGTTTTTTTTTGCCAACAATGTTGTGATAGAATGCGTTGCCTAACACTACAACAGAATAAGGAAGCAAGTTTGAAATTGATTGCCTACAATGTCAACTTTCTGAGTTGATGTTGTTGTTTTGTTATAATAGTTTCCAGGTTAGATTTATGTTTGTATGCAAGATGTTTTTAGAAAAACAAGTCTATAAAGCTTTATTTATAAAACAATTTTTATATTTTTATACCTAATTAGATGATTAGATTACAACTTGGCTTATGAAATTATGACTAAACTGTTTTCCAAATGAAACTATATAGTTTTCAAATAACTTTTTTTGATTTAAAAATATAATTATTTGTTACATGAGGACCCATAATAAGTACTTCAAATACTATCAATTTATATAAAAATGCTCTCAGATGATGCTGCTTTATACTCTGACAAGTGTCTTTGATTTAAATCAATATACTTATGGTGATATTAGGTTTTGAGGTTTTTTTTTATATGTATATATATATATATATATATATATATATATATATATATAAATTTAATTTTACTGGAAAAACGTTAATGGGGCATTTGAGAAAAACTCTTGATTGCTATTCTAAGCTTTCGAAAATGTTTATTTTCTTTTATAATATATATATATATATATATATATATATATATATATATATATATATATATATATTAGTCTAAGCACTAAACGAGAATCTTCTAATTTAGTTTTCACACTGATCCAACCCTCTGGCTTCCCAGAGGGTTGGACTGATATAGACTGATATAGAAGAATTCTGTTCTGTAATTAAACAAACTGAGTCAATCTTTTAATTTTTTCTTTATTAATTTCTAATTATCAATTGGTGCTTCTGCAGTGAAAAACTCTTTCAGAATTCTTTTTTTATCTAAATAAATATAAAAAGAATTTAATTTCAAGTTTTAAAAACCCAAAATTAAATAATGCATAAAAAACTTATTTACATAAATAGCACTTTTTTAATTCTTATCGTATTGCTTGTTCTGCCAGTTTACCAATCCACCCATAAACTGTGTTCAAAAAAAGTTTCAACTCTTAAGCTGTGTTTTGTCTATCAAATAAATAATTGATGGTTATGGTCATGTTTAAACGGAGGTATAATAGTGATTTATGTGTCAAAGGAATAAACCGGCAGGTTAATCTCGCGGCTGTAGTGATGCCAGAGCAACCGAAAAGACCGAAGGCATTTTAACTAAGAGATTAACAAAGGGATATTTTCAAGATGCATACAAAACCTTTTTCTCAACCGACGGATAATTACAAGAGAAAAGAATTTCTGGGTATAATATAAGGAGGCTGGCGATTATCAATAAAATAAATTATTTCCTAAAGAATAAAGTACCTCATTTTTGATTCAAAACAGGAAATAAACCTTCATTTTATTTCCTGTTGAGAATAAAGAATAATTTTCAATTTATGATAGCACAATATTTGTTGTGCTTCAGTGTTGCTATAGTATTTAGCTGTTACACAATGCCCTTTATCATAAAAACGACGTCTAAATTCAAAACTATACCACTCTTACGACTTTCTAAGCTACAGGTTTTTAGTTTTTCTTTATCAAGAGTAACAACCGAGTCGTGATATTAAAATTTATTAATTTGCATTTAAGCACTGGTGGTACGTACCACACCGGTCTATTTTCTATTATTCTAAAAAAGGTATAACATTCTTATATAAGAAAAATTGTTTAAAAACCGTAGTTTTTTTGTTTTATTATAAAAATAAAGACAGTAATGGATTTAACAGGTGACTTGCATAAAGAAGCTATAAGTTACACAATCAAAAAGCAACTAATAAACACTTTACTATCTTTTCATAGCATCTCCCTTTTTACAGTTGCAAATCCAGTTGTAAACTGCAATGGTGGCACAATTAAAATTTTCCTTTTACTCTAATGGACTTAACCTTTGACATCTAATTCTCTCTTTTCTAATTCTGACAATTGAATGAAAAAAAAAAGAAACGAGATTAACAGTTGCAAAACCATTTACTTATTTAATGAAGTCATATAAAATAGATATTTTGGCGACATTTAATTAAGGCAGTGGTCTAAAAATTCCATTGTTGTGACCTCAAGCGGCCATCAAAATGCCATTAAGCCTCGATTTGATCGTCACCGAATAAAAACTTGAAATTAGTATGATCGAGTGAAATAACGAGATAATCACAGAGATACTCAGCTTGTAAAAAATTGAGAAACCAGATCGGTCAAATTCTAAATGCGAGAATGGTAAAAAGTAGAAAAGTGCAGCTGTAAATACTGATTGAAGGTAGATCATACATGAATGATAGAGCACGATTCGCTTAAAGGCTGCTTATATATCGGCCTTATCTATCATCAAACGATATCTAGTCTGTTCATCGCTATGACACCTTGCATGTTACTTTCAAACAATTTCAAGCTTCTTTTTAATTTCAAGCGCTGACTTAAATCATGTTATTACACTAAATTACTAAATCAAAGCATAAAAAATCTCCGAAACGAAAGAATCTCGTTGAAATACATACCAGATGAAAATGATTATGTATATAGCTTTGATCCCACAAACTAGCCAAAGAATCAACTATATATGCAATTTGTTTTGTTAGTGGTACCTATTTTTTTCTTCCGACAGTTATTAAATTATTTGGCTGACGTTCAATATTCTTCTTTGTGAGCAATTAAACGATTGGTATTTGCAAAATGTCAGATACTGCTGGGATTTAATTTCAACACTACTAATAAACTTGAACTTTGAGTTCATTATAGCCGTTGCGTATAAATCAAATAGAGTCAATTACAACAGCATCAACAGCCGCCACTCCATTATTATGATTATTAAAAAGCTCCCTCTAATGAAACAATGGCTGTTTGAAAATCCATCAACCTGGCTGGCCTGTCGATACATTTTTTACTCTTCACACATGACCAATTTAGAATAGAGGAGTAAATGTGGTAGTCAAGTTATTATAATATCAAAAGCTGGTTATGACAACATGCCTGTCAATTCTAATAAAAATTTTAACTGGTCAAGGTTTAAACGTCATTTTTCTTAATGTTTGTATTATTGAAATAATTTGCAATTTGTAATTGAGCGGTGATGTTTAATTTTTTTAAATAATTTAAAATTATTCTTAGGTTTAAATTTTCTCTTTGAAAAAGTATAAAAAGCAAAAAATAAGGTTTTTTTATCCGTCTGTTAATCTAAAAATTATTTATTTGTTTTTAGGTGTTTTACATTCATTTTCATTTTCTTCTTTCAACTTTTACACTTTTCTAGAAAATGTTTTTTTCAATTGGTGGGTTTAGTCACCTTATTATTGTTTTCAATTTGCAGTCTTTTTTAGATATCTATGAAAGCATATCTTTAGTTAGGTTTTTAAAAGTTGCTACAACACACAACTGTCAGCAAAATAATTGCATCAAATCTCAATGTTATTAATATTATTATTTTATATATTTACGGAGTATTACTGTTAAATTTTGAAAAAAATATATTTATCCAGAGTATTTTGAAAAGTAGTTTAACGGTTAAAATTAGAAGACAAAGTCACATCAATCAGTGCTGCAAAATTTTGTTTGCTAGAACGACTTCGCCACATTCAGAATTGTTTGGCTATTTAGAATTCTATCAAGTGATAAATTTTTTAAACGCTGTCTCGGCTAGTTGTCGAATTTCAGATAAACTACATAAATTTGATTTTTTTCAAATAAATTAATTTTTTATTAAAGTAAACAAATTATGTCAAACATAAGTTTCCAATTATATTTAAAATCAAATTGCTGTTACCAACATTAGCAACAAAATTTTTCAAGAAATTGAAATTTATTTTTTTTATCTAAAATTAAGAAAAAAAAAACGCAAAGTCAAAAACATTGTCTTAAGAACACGTTTTATAAGAGGTATTAGATAGGTACCTGGGGTTTGTTTTCTTTTCTGGGACTTGCTCCAAATCTGTTATTATTTTTCTTTTATTTGTTGTTGTATTTAAATAATTTTATTATTTTGCTCTATTTTTTTATATTTGTTCCAATTGTTTGTTTGTTTGATCTACACTAAGGAAAAATTAATCTACAATGATCATGTTGATCATACATTGTGAAAAAAAAGTTGAGAAAGTTTAAGAAAAATAGAAATATAAATTTTCTAAAGGATATCAGATGCATTTGATCAAGACCTAGATATTTCTATGGGACGCTTAATAATATTAACAGGAATTGCTATTATTACTGATGCATAAAGTTCTCTACATTGTTAGAAAACACTACCAAAATTAACCAAAGAAATTCTTACATTATTCTTAACTTCTTGAACCAAATAGTATAGTGGCAGCGTTTGAGATATACTCGGCAGGAAGTTTTCTTGCTCATAATGAGATGAATAGAGCAACAATGGTAAGAAAGATTTACAACCTTAAGTGTCTTGTGTCTGGGGTTTATGAATAGAACCAATCAGATACCTGATCTGTATTACTGTATTACTCTGAATAGAAAACAATCTTTAACAAGTGTTTTTTAATTTATGACAGCAGTATCTTTCTGAGAAATTAGTGCAATAAATTTTACTGTTTGGTATTTTTACTATGTCTTGCTAGAACATTAGCAAACATAAACAAAAATATTTTTTTTCCATTTTTTATATAGTGTTTTAAACAACTGTTGCTTCGGCAATTCTTCGTTTTATTTTAATAAAAGACTTAATTCTCTACTTTCCAATCTATAAAATTAAGCTTTATTTGTAAAAATGCTTAAGAGAGAAGCAAAACATTTTACTATAAAAATTATTTATATTACATAAAGTATTAAATTGTTATATGTTAAATAAATATTGGAAATACTGATTTTTAATAATATGCTTATACCCAATATGTTCTCGACAAGAATCTAAACTTTCTAAATTATAAATATATCAAAAAAACTGAATAAAGTAAAATAAAACTCTTCTATATTATTCGTTCTGCGTACATTGTGGCTTCACACAATACTAGAACAACATTAAAAAAATGTTTAAAAAACCAGAAAGTAAAACTTTTTTTAATTTTATTTTGCTTATTGTTGTATTTTGGCATTTTGTTTTAATTGATTTTAGAAAATGATTTTTACACAATATTTATCTACCCAATAGCAAGTACAATTGATAATTGATGCTCTAACTGTAGATAAATCTCTACATAAAGTTTGTAAAAAAATTACAAGCTGAGATGAAATGAATCAAAGACTGCGCCATTGTCGTAGATTGAGTAGAATATAGGTCATAGCAATTTTACAAAAAAAAATAGCTTTATTGTGGATTCATGTCAACGTAATGCGAACAAATTAAACAACAAAAGTAACTCAAATTACAACAATTCCATTGCGACTGAAGGTTGAATGTGAGTCACCAAAACACAGAAGAAAAATATTGGTAAACACCAAAGAACGAAAACAGTAGCAAGTTTTTAACAATTTTTTTTAAATATTGGTTAATCAACAATAAAAGTGTTAATTACACGGCCCGCTTTAATTTAACCGACAATAATTAATTTAAAATTATCTCAAATTGATTTAGAATAACTCAATTGTTAATTTAGAAAGGTACATCTGAAAAATGTTGCGTGCTAACAAGATAATTCTATAATTTGATCCGAGCTACGTTCTTCAGTTATTATTGCTTTTATTACATAATCTTTGAGGTTTTTTCTTCGATACACGTGCTGATTGGTTTCATTACGAACTTCTCATAATAATAACTATTTTTACATTTTCGAAATCATTAAAACGGTTCATTTCAATTCTTAATAACGGTTCATTTTGAACAATAAAAACAGTCAAAACATCAATCAATTATTATAGATTTTTCAAAATTGGTTGCCCTTTGACAGATTTGCCTATGTCATATGGCGAATGCCTCTCACTAACTTCCTCCTATTCAAGCTTTTGTTTGAAATTTGGACTACAATTTGAACATGGCAAATTTATTAATAGAACCGAGACAACATATGATAGAAAAAACCGACATTGAACGTATGCTTTTTCAGAGAGGAAAAAATCTGTGACGAATGGTACACATCAGCAATTTTCAAAGCATGCTGCTCTGGTAACGCATTTCATGTTAAAATAATAGTGTTATTATTATCAGGTAGCTGTTGGAGAGCATTTTAGAAATTCAATTACTAGTTTTTGTGAACATACTTGATTGTATTTAGTTTAAACACAATTTTACACCTTTTTTTTCTCGTCTAGAACCGGTGTTTAAAAAATAGAAGAAGGATGTAATAGAGATAGACAAACGCATTGGGGTTTTAAAGAAAAACTTAAATTTTACAATGTCATAAAAGTTAAAAAAGTAAAGGTTTTTAACGAATAAATTTATTTTGCCAGATCAAATAAATGATGTTTTGCTTTTCCTACCTGTAAAACCACAAATTGGCACGTCAAGTGTACCAGAATATCTTTTATTAAAACCATAATATTGTAAAAATAGACACAATTTGTTGCTCATGATAAGCAAAGTTTTTTTTGTTTTTGGTAAAAAAAAGAAAAGTGGAATAATATCTTTGAAATTGAAAAACTTTGTTCAAACCTTCTAAATATTAATGCATTATGTCACTCTAAATAACATATAATTTCAGACACATTTTGATACAAAAACATATCGATTAGATAACCAAGTTATCACGTTAATGCTTTTTGCTTCAAACGCATACCTATGATGAGTAATGTTGTATATCTTTTTTGGTTTCACTTACCAACACATAAAAAAGTTAAATCAAAGCTTATTCATTTAAGCTAAATCTGTAGACTTAAACTTGTTTTGTTTTTGAATAAATTTGCAGTGACAAATTTAGGCTTATATTAACCCAGTGCACACTATTTCTGTATGCACTGGAAAATAGTATGTAATAAGTTTTTGTAATATGTTGCGGCTTGCTGAAGAGTGTCAATAAGAGCAAAACATGTTCAAGTCTACGATTTGTTTGTAGTTTCTACCAATATAAGTATAGTTTTGACAAAAATTAAACTTAACCAAGCAGGTTATGTTATTAAATGCAACTGATGAGAGTTAACAAGTTTAAAACCAATATTGCGCTATCCAAATGATTTATTGTCATACTCTTTCTGATAAGTGTTTCTATTTGATTAGCTAAAAATAGACTACTAACTTAGTGCTTTTTAATGTTAATAGTTTGGCTCAATAATACGGTTTCTTCGAGAATAGAACATTTTGTCTGAGTGTGGCTTGTCATTTAAGAAATTTGCTAAAATCTAATTGGTGCTTTTCTCCAATGTTTTTAGTTGTTAAAACAATTTAGAAGTTTCAATTAGTTTTTTTGATGCAAAGCCATCTCTAATTTTTTTTGTTAAATTTAAATCACAAACCCTTTATTAGAAGAAACTTTGATCAAATCAATATTAAATGTAATCAATTTTTGAAGGTAGATAGGTACTAGGCAGGTAGACAGATAGACATGCAGATAGGTAATAAGACAAAATGTTTGAAGTGCGTTTAGTGTGCGACGTATAATATCAAAACTTTTGTTTTTTTAATATTTTTGAGTAATTTTATGTAGTGGCTTAAATTTTATTATTAACTAAAACATGTTTTCTTTTTTCAGGTAAGTCCGACTCTGTTTACAATATTGTGTAAAAAAATGATGTAGGTACCTACACATAATCATGTAAGTAGCCATTTCGATGAGTTATAGACTATTTTTACTAATTCTTTGTTGATTTTTAAATTGTTTTGACTAATATTTTTTGGATAACTACTAGCGAGTCTGTTACTTTAGTAATATAGTGAAACAAGCAAATCTATTAGAAGCTACCTCGGCATCAAATATGTTTTAAGAAAAAATATAGTTTATACTCTAAATGATAGAACAGCAATGTTAATACATACAAATTCAAATATCAAATGTACATCGCTGATTGAACGGTGTTAACGGTGAAGTTAGCACGTTAGCGCCTTTTATTTCATACGTATATTTTTGAAGCACAATGTAATCTATCTTTTTCGGTTAATTATTATTTAGAGTATATCTAAAGCTAATGTCATTTTTTTTCTCAAAAAATATTGTTTCTAATAAATGTCGCACGTTTTACTATATTACAGAAGTGAGAGACACTTAGCTATAAGCTCTATATCGTCACGGCAAATTTATTCAAATCTGAATCTGTTGTGACTTGCTGAAGAGTTCCAAAAAGAACAAAACATGTCCAAGTTTACATATGTAGTTTGCATTTATCTTTTTAAAATAATACTAATTGACAAATTGATTATTGATTAAGGCCTGCCTTTTTTTTGCCCGTAAATCATCCATCTTATATATTATCACAAGTTACTAATTTTTTGCCATGCGGTTAGATATAGTTATACATACCAGATTTGACCAAAAATTTTCAACTTTACCTAGTTTTGATTTATCTTTCTTGTTGTTCTTAGCCATCATTTTTCCTAAACAGATTTTGTAATTTTTCAATAACTTTCTGCAATTTAATTAAGAGAGTTGATGAGGATTATTCTGTGAAAGATTTGTTAAAAACATACCAAATTTTTATAAATAAAATTTACTTGAAAAAATTTTTATTTTGGTTTTAATTAAGTATTTAGTAGCAGTAAAGCAACATTATCTGAATAAATTTATAATTCGGCCAAATTAATTAATAAATTTACGTAAATGTTGTTTTATAATAAGAAAACTAATGTTGAAACATTGAATAATATAAACATATTAATAATTAAAGCAGTAAATAGTATTAAAATGTTTTTCTCGTCGTTATCCTTTCTCACTAATAATATCAACCGTTCACGTCAAGTATGGCTTGTAATTTTGATTTGAATTGCTACTTAAAAGCCAAGAGAGCTGCTTTACACTAGTTGATAGGTCGCAGGTTAAGAATCAAATCAGTGCTGAAAAACTTTTCACCATGGAAGGAAAACCTTATTATAGTCCTTATCTCGCAATTTATCGCTAAGCCATCAACCGGAGCAACGAGACATTAAAATAAACTACAAGAATTACACCTTCCACCACGAAAATTGTTATCGTGTCATAAATTCTGTCAATTAATCGCCTCCTTTCAGCAGCATCATGCCAAACGTCCATTCGTCCGTCACTTCTTAATGAGATTAGAAATTTGATAAATTGTTTTTTCTAACAGTTTACTCGATGGATACCCAAATCAAACATCTGTCTATTTTTGACAGGTTTTAATGCCTATTTCTACAATCTGCTTGAAATACTAGGTATTTGAAATTAGTTCCACAGTGAGCTACTAGACAATATCTCACTAATATAAATGCCATAACTAAAGTCAATATCTACAAAGTTGAATGAGGCAAAACCATTAGCGGTTTGCATGTGACTTATCTTGAAAGAAGACTGATACTAGGCTTAGGAACTTCATTACTGAACACTTGGCACCCGTGATGAAACGCAACTTGTTGTAATTGATAATGTGATAAATTGTCATTACATTTATCACATTATCTGCAAACTAGTTACAGCATATTCCTTTTTGCTGAAAAAATAGCTACTTGAGTATTAAGAGCGCAAAATGATGAGGCCTGCATTATATCTTGCGCTTGCATCACACACAAGATTTTTTTACAACTAGTTACTAAGTTACATTTTTAACAGAAGTTCGTTTCTAAAATTGTAAATTTAAGATATTCTAATCAAAAATTTGTTTACCTATTGTTATAAAATAAACTTTACTTAAATAATTTTTTCTTTTTACTTTTCTTCGGACGTCTTAGGCATATAAAGTGACAATTGTTAGAAACTGTTATTTATATTTTTTATATTAAGGTTTATACACTATGAAGCAATGTATAGCTGTCTATTTCTGTTCAAACTTTGTATAAAAAACGTTTCTTTTACTTTTTGTTTTCTTTTTACGCGTGCCACATATACATATACACATGTTTTAATACATATAGGACGCTCTAAATGACAGAAATCAGTATTAATGGATAGAAATTGAGATAAATCGTATATCTCTGATTGATCAATATCAAATCAAAATCAATTTGCTGAAGAGTTCTAATAACAACAAAACATTCTAGATCTGTAAACGTTCAAGTTTACAGATCTAGTTTTAATGAATTTACATTGATCTTATTTTAAGTATTAGGTTTATAAGTTGACAAAATTAAAAAAAAATACTTTTGATATTTTGCAATTACATTATTTTGAATAATCGCAAAGTTTTGTTTGAAAATATATTTTAAATTCTACAAAACTTTTAAATCTATTTGTGAAATCAATAAGCATAAATTATAGATTTGCTTTGCTAATTACAATATTGTGGTTTACTAAAATTATAATCAATTACAGTTTTAATACTTTGTCCCACTTATAACCATTGGTGATTTCTCAAAAAAAAACTCATTTTGTTAATTATGTCAAACTAATAATTTGCTCTAATAATCAAGTTGAATACCACAAAAATACAGTCACTAAGTTTTAAACATTTCTGTTATGATCAGTGAGCGTAAATAAGACATATAATTGTTTATATTAAGAGCTGTTTTGTCAGTGACCTTAAAAATGCTCATGATTTTAAATAAATTATCTTTGACGAATTAGAGCGAAATTAAACAAGTAGCGGTAATGTATGGTCGAGTGCTTTAATTTTATACAAAAATTAATTTGATGCTGTTAGATTGATTTTATTTTTCTTGTAGACTTCGTACGTATTCCTTATAAATTAATTATTTTAGGTGATTTAATAGTTTTTTCATAATATGCTTAATTTAACCGTTTTTAATAGTTATTTACTGAATTGATTTTTAAAGCATGATATCTTATAATTTTTCTATGATTAAAGTATTATTTTAAAATGCAACAAATTAAGGATACGAAAAGCTATTCTTTAGGATACCTAATAAAATGAGATAATAAAATAATTCGGTATGAGCGTAATGCAATTATCACATTTTATTCCAGATGACAGTTGGAGCACAAAAAAAAAAATATGGTCTTATTTTTTTTTTAAATATTGCTGAAAACATCAACTTGTAATAAGTTTTTGTGTTTCAATATTTTTAAGAAATATATTTTTTTCTTTGCTCGGGCTGTATATGAATCTAGCATAATACAAATCGTCATAATTTGTCGTCACCGACGTATAAGGTAAAAGTTATTGTACTTTGGCATCTTTCAGCAGCTTTTTTTCTCCAAAAGATTAATCCTAAGAAGCTTTTTTATTTCTTCTTTCTATTTGTAAAACACTATGCAGTGTTGTAATTATTAAACTCATAAAAATAAAGCTAGCTGTTGCAAAAAATAATAAAATTTTAAAAAGCATTTCTTACCTGGTACGTACGGCAACAACAATTCATGACATTGTAGGTTATGGTAGACTTATAGATATCTCAATCAAAAAAAAAATATATTTATTTTAAATATTGCAACAGTCAAGTTAAGCACATACAAATTTATCACATCTACATTTTCCGATATTTTAAGTACAAATTAGTTGGTGCAGCCGTGAAGACTTGAGATCACAACAACAGTTTACATTTGATCTATTATTTAAAAACAAAAAAACTGTTTGAATGTTGGCTCAAAAAAATAACAAATAGAGTTGACATGACGTCGAAATTTGTTGCACCAACACTTTAAATAATGGTAAAATTTAATTTAATGGTTTAAGAACAAAATTGCACTTTTGTTAAGTTTTAATTGAGACTAACAAATCTGAAGTAGAGTTGTTTTCTGATCTAATTGAGCATATTAGTTGAGCATGTTTCTTAACAATGTTGCTTTTTTACCATACTTTCATAGTTCCATCACTTTGCATATTTTGCCTATCAATTTTTCTATTAGTATTTTTTTTATATTATGTTTTAAATTATGAGCTATTTATGCATTTATAATATATAATTCGTTGTATATTCAGCTTAAGGCTTATACGAGGTGATTTCACAACCTGTCTGCGCAAAGTGTCGTCACAAAATGAATAAATGCATCCATTATCGGAAGGGTATAAATACACATTAACCGATAATTGCCTCGTTTTACACTTATCAATAAATTTGTGATAATAACATGACACTAAAATTACTGCCATCAATAAGTAAGTAACAACTTGTCAAATCATTATCAATTCATCAACAATGACAAAATTGCTGTTGGTGATCATTCAATTATGAATAAGTGTCAGCAGTAGAGGCGCTAATTATTTTACAGCTACTTAAAAACAAGATTTAATTATCTATTATTAGAATTATTACATAATATGATAAAAACGCATAAAAATACTCAATAAAAAGTGTAAAATGCACTCGCGAACCAGTTAACTCAGAAAACAGCATTTTTTCTCATCGTTGTTTTTAAGGGTTGTGAGGTGATATATGAGTCTAGTCTTGGTTGGTTTACTGGTTTCAATAATTATTAAATTTACAAACTTTAATTAATAATCAATTATCAGCATATCCGCTAGTAAAATAATCATCTACAATTGAATTTTTTATTGTAAAATTAAAAAAGAAAACGGAAGTTGGAAAAAATAGCTTAAAAACAAGCCGTAGAAATTTGTCAACAAATTAACTCTTATTAAACTAGTTCTATAGTACTATTAAAAATTTGCCTCGTTTTAATACATTTTCTTGATGTAAGAATTGATTTGAAAAATAATTATTATTACAAATCTTATTATTTTTCTGTTATAACTAGAAATATGTTAATTTTATATTATTTTTATTGTTATAACTTATAATATTTTAAATTTACAGAACAAAATAAATATATATAAAAATATATAAATTTTGTAACTAAACCGCTTATCAGATTTGTTGTAATTAAAAAAAAATTATAATGTATTTTCACGGCTGTAATAAGATATAACATATCCCTCTAGAGCAATGTAAAATAAAAAAAAAATAGAAAGATAGCTTTTATTAGAAAAATATTTCTTATTAAATTAAAATAGTTAAAAATTTTTTTTTAAGCTTTGGACGTCTGAAATAAAAGTCGTCGATAAGAACGTTTCCTAACAAATGCTTTCTGTAAGGACGAAACTGGAAGTTCTCCCTCTTGTCGCTAGATTGAATTCAAGCTCCAATCGGAAAAAAGCTTTATTATTTATATTTTAAACTTTGTTTGCTAAGTACGCTATAGTTTATATACATCTTTTGAAATAAAACGTATATTGGTTGTACTTTCTTTATTGTTTTGACGATATTTTGATAAAAATCCTAAAGTAACGTTTAAAATAATTGCATATAATAAGTGTCAAGTTTGAGTTTTTGGTGCCGCAGCATCAGTCACTTAAAGTCAAAATGATGCCAGATAGGCACGAGTTTGAGGATAATTTACAAATTACTAGTCACCCAATATGATTGATAGTCAAGCATAATATTAACTAATAATTCGGTCATCACGCTTAACACCCTTCGAAGTAGAAATCTAATACTAATGCTGTTCTTCTATAAGATCTATCTCAATATTAATGCAACAGAACGGACCACCATGTGGATAATTTAAGATCAACATAAAACTATCAAGAACCATACATTCTAATGACGAGAAGAATATGATGGATGAGGATTATAGCTCCCACAGTGGTCGAAGCTATACAAAGGTGATATTTGTCCAGATAATTTACCAAATACAGAAACTACACTCAGAAACGTCACATTTGATGAGATTGTATCAATACTGGAGGGAAATCAACTAGGGCTTGATATTGATCAGAGGATAAGGGAATATGTCAATTAATTTAGTTTTATTAGAAAAACCAGTATTTATTCAAATGAAGCGCATCAACTCACATACGCTATGTTTTTATAGTTTAGTTGTTATTTAATAGAGGGCATCAATTGCTATACATAACTTACATAATGCTTACCAAACCTCCATATTATGTCGTATATAATTACTAATCCGATCACTTAGCATAATCTACATAACCAACTTGCAGTTCTGACCAAGAAGTTTATCATACAAGAACTGTCTATTCCATATTATAAGGAACAAAGTACTTTTTTTGGAGATTTTATGTTAACTTAGCAAATTAAACTTGAATCGATTAGTATTAAAATAAAGCAAGCTGTTTTATTAGAAATCGTGCTACATTTTTGGTAATAAGAGAGCTGATGTGGGAGCATGGTTATCCGCTGTTCAAATTTTTTAATTAAATTTATTTTAAAACCTAACCTTTTTTAGAATACGCGGCTTTTTAATCTTAAAAGCACACAGATGCAAACTAAATCTGCTAAACATTGAGTCTGATTTTAGGTACTAGCTCGAAATATAGTCAAAAAGTATAGAGAAGGGGCTTAACGTTTTGTAAAAAATCGTTTTCTAGCATAGCTTCCATATTTGTATTAAAGATTTGGGAGACTAAAACCTATCTACCAGAGTGAGCACGGTACAACTAGATGTAACGTAAAAGACAAGAATAAAAGTCAAGCAGCGGTTAAGAGACACTTATTTAATATGTTTTTATTACCTTTTTTCTGAACATCAATCTGGGTTTATTTGAGCTATAAAATCAGATCTAGAAAACAAAAACCTTTTATCTCTGTTTTTTTTTGCAAAAAATGTTGCTGCTGGTCTTTTTCTAACAAAAGCTTTGATAAAAGAAGCTCTTTTGAAGATTTTTAGAATTTAGAATCTGTTTATCATTGATCTATTTATCTAATTTGAAATATAATTGTTTTAAACATACGTAAACAAATAACAAAGATAATAACATATTTTTTAGACTTTTTTAAGTATTTTTAAAGAATGTATCTTTTACTAACTATTTGTATTATTACAGACTTTTTTATAACTAAACAAACCTATATTAACTAGAAACCAAAACAAAGAAACTATTAACGTAATTAAAAAAACATAATTTTCATGACACTTTAATAACATCTATGACTATGTTTTTAATTTGTTTGTTTATCCATGTTTTAAATTAAAATGCATTAATTCAAGCACAATCATGAGTGAAAATCACACATAGCTTATATAAGTCTTTAGACAATAATAAAACATTTGCATATTGGGTTCACACGTTAGACGCTGTCAAGGTCGTTCCCAGCGTCCATTGCGTCCCACGCTGCTATATGTATCTATTGTCGGAATGTAAGTCAAAGCTCTGTGACCTTGACTTAACCCCAACGGGTTCCATTTTGTTTGTATCTATCACACATTGGATACACTCTACTTCCGATAGATGAGAGTGAAATTTTTGATTTACTTCTATAGTTTTGCTAACCTTTAATAAGAGAGATTTATCGTTTGAACCTACATAAAGTCTTCGTAAAAATGCATTCCAAACTATTTTGTAAGTATTATTTATAATATATTGTTGGTTTACGCAATATTGTAGAGGTTTGGTAAGGTTAAGAATAGCAGTGGTCCTAGAGTGGCGCCATGTGTGACACCTACTTTTTCCTATTTTATTATAGTACCAAATAGTCGTACTAATTAGTGTTCAACACCAAAAACAAATCAGTATTATGCTTTTTTATCATCCCACTTAACGTCAGCTGTGAGAGAAGCTGTACTAAACCGCAAAAATATTCACCTATTGAAATTAATTAGTTGAACAGTTAAAAAGATATATGGTTTACTCAGCAATAACATAAGCGGTTTATGGTAGTTTAATTGGTGATAATTTATTTGTGTCATTATATTCTATTTAATTTTGACGTTTTTTTACATGTTAATGTGAATTAATTGGCAGTGGTGATACATGATAAAAAAATTAAATATTGGCAAATTTATATAGCATCAATATAATTTAGATGGCTTTTTTAATTACAAAATCTAATTGTTGAAGAAAATGTATTATAATTGTAAATATAAAAAATGCACATTGCGTTAGAGTGTCTTACAACATTTTTCCAGGATAATGAAATTCTAGAGAACATTTAATTTGAGTTAAAAAATAAAATAGGTAACCAATTCTACAATGTACAACAATTTAACATTATAATCAATTGTATCTTCTATCGGTTTGTTCCTGTACTGAAATTTATTTGTTAGCCGGTTTGCCGATGAGAGGGTTCTCGTTGTTTTCCTGTTAACCAAAGAATTCGTGTGGCAGTTGACGGGTGAATGACAATGGTATCTGTTGCTTAGGGTGTGTTCAAAAATATCCCACTAAGAGTGCGTTCAACAACATGCATAATACCGTTTCCATCCACTCTATTTTAATTTTTGAAAAATCTCTTTCATTTTGTGGTTGTATGTCAGCTCAGATTCTTTTCTGTATTTTTCACTTGATCTTTATTAATCATTCATAATTTTTGTTATGTTTTTTGAATAGTTTTTCTCATAGTTTTAAACAGGTCTTATTAAAAAATACTTATTATTCTATAGACAAATTTTTGACCAATAATTTAGCTTTAAATCTATAAACTAGTCTAATTTCTGTAATTATATGTAGGTGTATGTATGTTTTTCTGAAGCCCAGACTGTTCTTCAAATTTTTCATTCAAATCTATCAATATTATGTTTTTTACTTAATTTTTACGTTATAAATTATAATTTTTGCTATTATTTTTTTTAGTCAGTTTATATCACGTTTCTCGGTTATCTCATTCTTATGTCTCACAAGATTCTTTTTATTTATTTTCTGAAACATTTTGATGTTATTGGTATTCCTTCTTAATTTTTTCAAAAGCTAATTGTTTGTAGTTCTTAGTATCTTACTTCTTTCAAATTAACAAAAATTTTCATCTGTTTTTTTGTTTTATAGATAACTTTACTTCAGTCCAGCTAGGTCAGGTCAAATCTATTAGTATTCTCCGTTAACTCTTCTGAGGGTTAGATATTGTTCTTAGTATCTTTTTACCAAATCTACTAAATTAATTTTTTTTCTTGTCGTCAACTGGGTTGTCAAAAATTAATAATTTCATCAATATGTCTTAACTTAAACTTTATTAAAAACTTTGTATTGTAAGGATAGTTTTTTTGTCAGTTGGTATTTGGTCTTTAATTTGTCTTTTGTTGATGCTTCTGTTGTGGAAAATAATTTTTAGAGTGTATTTTTTAAACTTTAACAGTTTTCTGGTACAGCATTTTTGTTTTTCATTTTGCGTTTTTTTTTCAATATTTCAAATTTGTTAAAAAAGATTTTTTTATTTTACAACGGCGCGATTTGAAGGTTTCTATGCGTTTTTAATTGTATTTATTCAGATGATTTTTTTGTGAACTTTTGGCTAATTAATTCTGTATTTTTTTTACTTATTTTGTCTTTTATTTTTTTTTTAGCATTTTGGTTTCTTTGTTGCGTTTTTTCACATTTTCGGCAAATATTGCAATTGATTTTGCTCTTCAATATTTATTTTTTTTATTTTTTTTGTTGTCAAGTGTTTCAATTAATTATTGATAGTTTTCAGTTTTTATGCATCATATTTCCTATAATAATTTTTGTTTAATTTTAACAAATGCCAAAAAGAAGTTTTGATATGCTTTAGTTTCTCTACATTTGTTTTTACGTTATTTTTTTATTAATATAATAATTGTTATGATTATATTGTTAATTTGATTTTTTTTTGCTGCTTTTTTAAAATTTTTCTTTTCCAAATTTTTTGCTGTTGCTAATTATTTTATATAGTATTGCTAATAGGTCTATTTCTAATTTTATTTAAATTGTACCTACGTGTTGATAAGCAGTCGTAAGTTTTTGACTTATGTCTTTTGTTTTTAGATGCTGCCGCTATATTTTATATCGTTTTCTTTTTCATTTTAATGTCGTCAACATAATGAACAATCGGTAATCTTAATAGTATTTTATTTTGTATTCTAAAGCCTATTTAGTGTTACAGAAATATATAATCCCTGAATTCTGACGTGCTGATAGGCGTAAAGTTGTAAATATTGAGCTAATGTTTATCATTTTAAAAATTTAATGTATATAAATAGACTCTAAGTTGTTGAGGCCTATTAACTGTTACTGTCATATATGTCATTTTAAAAAACAGATATGTTATGCAAAGTAAAATAATAATTTTTGATACAAGTGTGTAGTCATTAATTTTTCAGGTATAAAGCTTATTTTTTAGTCCAAAAACTGAAAAAAGACCGAACACCTGAAAACAGTGACAGTGAGGGTGTATAGATCAACATTTTTACCTATAGCGGCCTTAAACGCTTAGAAATCTTTTTCAATTTAACATCTTAACTATAACAGCTTTCTGTCAAACAAAATATAAAACTATAAAAAATTAAGTAAGTATGTATTTAGTTAAATAATTCTTTATCTCTAAAATATATATATATATATATATATATATATATATTATTTTAATGTCTTGGAAAACGTTTTTTGGTATTTAATAGGCTATTTAAATTTTACTGTTAGTGTTTCTGGAAAGCAACTATGACAATAATAGGCCATTGTATGGTAGATAGGTATATTAAAAAGTTATAGACACAAAAAATATTTGTTTATTATGAGTGGTAGCGATTTCTTAGAACCATTCATACCAATATGTTTTATGTCTTCTCATAAATAATCTGCGTAATATACAAGTTACATCTCAATTAAATCAGCCATGTAGCTTTTAAAACAAAATCGATGATGCTTTTTGAAAAAAAAAGAATTTTATTACTTGTTTTTGTGCATGCTACGAGAAGTTTATACCGACATTTCCAATAATAATATTTATCCTTTGCTATAAAACTTTTAATTAAATCCTATCGCTTGCATCTTCTTTAATAAATTCAACTTGATTATTTATTGCTTACAAGTCATAAGCATTTTAAAAATGTGTAAAGAAGGATTCAGACATTATAGAAGAACATTTATATCTCACTAATTTGTAATTTGACATAAATTGAAGAGCTGAAAGACAGTTTATATTTTATTAAACTAACACTACTATAGCTATGGAAAAATAATTAGAACATCTTCAGTGGCTGACAAATGTAAAATTTTTACGAAAAGAAATTACCTTTACAATACATTTGAAAATATTTATTCAAATAATATTTTATTTTTATATTTTATATTTAGCTCAGCTTATTTTTATGTGGGTTTTGTGAATAAAATGATGTTTTAAAATACATTTTGTTTTTTGACATAATTTATTGATATTTAGTACAACTAACATAAAAAATGTTCCAGCGTTATAACCAAGCTCAAATTCTTATAAACAAACTTTTGAAGCTTTCGCAGATTTCCAAGCAACAAAAAATATAAAAAATTAAGGAAAATAAAATTTATGCAAAAAGAAAAAGTTTGGCAAACTAAAACTAGGTTTAAATTGTTATAATTCTAAATAACATTGTAACTTTGTAACAAAACAACTTTAATATAATATAATTAATTAATAATTTAGCTGCTTAATTAATTAAAAAAAATTATCAAGTTTTTAATTTGTTTTAATTTATTAAATAAATAAATTAATAATTTATTATGTTAAACATAGTTTTTAAAATTTTTGCATGTTTTTATAATCACTTGTCACTATTAAAAATTGATGTAAAAATGACATTATTAAAAATAAGTTAAATACAACTATCTCATTCAAAGCAGTATGAAACCACATAAAAACATTGAAACGATGAAAAAATTTTTCTAAAAAAGATTCTAAAACCCAAAATAAAGCTAAAAACTTTTTGCTTTTTTTTGAAGTTGGTCTAAACATTTTCTATAATGTTTGTAAAGCTGTTTGTGACTTATAAAGTAAATAAAATAAATATTTATAAATAAGAAAATGATAGGTGAATAGTCGTTTTTTTATTTCAGAAACGTTAAAGAAAATTGTGAGGTTGCTTTTGTTTAATAATTATTGCTAAGTGACTAAGGTATTTGCGTAAAAAAACTCAATTTGTGTTTCTGGGGTTTCATTTGTCAAAGCTCTGATTCAAGTCAAAACTTTTTTTAGACTCAAAAACTCAATATTAAATTGTTGAACATAATTATTATTAGAGAAACATTATTTTATTTTCAATTAAAAAGTCTTTAATTGCTGTTTTTTTTTCAATTGAAATGTTTCAAGAGCTGACAACCCTTTTGGTGATTTGCGGTTTTTTGACACTATTTTTTTAAATATATAATATATATATATATATATATATATATATATAGTATTTTTTTACAAATATACGATTAATATATAAAATAACTATTGGGCAAAAAAATTAATTCATTCAAGAAACTATAAATGATTAAGTGATGACGAGAAGTTTGGACAGAATCATACATCTAGAGGTTAAGAAGAACTGACAAAGTTAACTTGTAGTGTGTTAATTTATAGTTTCTTATCATGTCCTGATTTTAGGATTTTATTCAAAGTGCAGCAAGACGTAAAAATCTCAAAATAATCTTCCGTTATTGTTCTGATTAAAATTGTTTTATTGACTACATTATCAATAGAAAATGTTATAAGTCATTATCGGGCCCAGCTTGACCTTCTACAGTAATAAATTCGCTACAGTATTATAACTGGTTGTTTTTTGTGGTATCTTCTTCAGAAATACCGCCACAAAGCACCTTTAAGCCACTGTGACAGCTTATATAATAACACTATTGTTAAAATCATGCAAAGATTCACCAAACAGTGGCGCCTTATCGAATCATTTACGAAGAAAACTGACAAAAGGTCTAAAGATAATAGCGTGCTGTTTAGAATTTATGTTAAAGGCGGACAAGCAAACAATAAAAGTTATAATCCAATTGAAATGATATCTAAATTTTCGATTATCTTAAGTATTGTCAATCGTCGCCAACATAACAATAAAACCGTATTGAGTATGGTAGCGGTGGCAAACATTACATGTGCTATAGCAGTCTCTATACGTATATGGAATGGAATAGAATTTCTAATGGCTAGAATGTTTATTTACTGGAAATTATATGAATAAAACTATCATTACTTGCCATTCCATTGCTGTGGTTTGTTTAAATTAACATCAACAACTTAACTTTCTACTTCGGTTCAAATCAAATCCTTTGTTGATTTTTCCGGCAAAAAGCGATCGTTGCCAGAATATCCGTGAAAAGTGTAACGCACCTAATGCGAAAAATCCCATTCAAACTACTTTCAATTGGAATAATATAATACCTAGAATTAAGCAAATATCTTTATTCAAAATCTGCTTCCTACATTCCGTCATGTCTTTCGGTGGCAAAAACACCAAGATATAATTAATTTCTGTCAACAGCTTGGGAGATTTTTTTCCTCTTGAATAATTTTAATAATACCAACTTCTTTTAATAATACCAAGTAATATCCTTTTTAATTCTGTAAAAAGCGGCAAAAATATATTAACTTGACTTTACTGGGTGTACTTTATGGCTTGTGAGTGAATATAAGATTCAATTAAGCAACATTTTCTACTACTACCATCCTAAAAAAAAATCAGACATTTGAACATCCAAAAATATTGAGCACTAATCAATTTTGAGCAACAGGTTTAATCCTTCAACAAGCACTCTAGTCTTGAAAGGCATTATTCTATGAGTGTTTAATTATCTTTTTACCTTTTTTTTCATCATATTTATGTTCAACATAAGAGCTTTCTAATAAAATTTTATAATTCTTAAAATCTTATCAGAAATACCTTACTTTTTTCCTAAGCAAAAATAGTAATTATCCTGATTAAATACTTTTCAATATTGAAATAAAACACTTCAGCTCTGGAATAAGTGACATAATAACTTTTTAAATTTTTTGCAAATGCTTGTACTTTTAATAACTTAATTTGTTTTAGATTTGCTCACTTTTACATAAAATGCTGAGTACACGGGCATTCCTCTGACGTAAAATAGTATATACAAGCACAAAATAATGCACATTTTGGACGAGATTGAAAGTTTTAACCTGATTTGAACTTCAGAAAGTTCAAACAAAATTGCTATTTTGTGCGAGTTGCATACTATACTTTTTCTACGACAATGATAATTATAAAAACAAAAATGCAGAGGTTGCATATGCTGGACTATAAAAATCCGAAATTATCTATTCATTAGCAGAGCCTAGACAGCAGTGTTCAATCTCCTTCCTTACTCCAAAAATAGTTATAAGCCCGTGTGTACGTTTTCTTCGACATTTCCTGTAACAAATTTAATGTTGTTAAATTTGCTGCTTCTGTTATACTTGGAGGTGTCAATTCCAAACTATTATCATTATCGATTTCTATATCAATTATCTGATTTCTTAGAAATAAGTACGACATTATTTGTAATGCACATTTGTCGTTCGGCGTCATAATCTCTCAAGTCACCTTAATTTTTGTTATCAAAACACACAAAATATTTCATATTGCATTTGTTGTCTAACATCTTGCCTAGTAACCGATGCAAAATGAAATTCCGTGCAAAAGAAAAAACACTGTTTAGTGCGACAAACTAAATAAGAGCAAATACAGTTTTTACAACGATAATACCTGATGTCAAACTACTAACTTTCGCAAGTAGTTTGTTAAACATAGGGGGCTATGTTTTAGGTATACATTATATATCAGGTACATAATGTTTAATTTTATCATGAAAAAATGATGCTAATCTTATATTTTAAGCTAAATCGGAAATAATTTAAATTTCTGCTGAAAAATCAATGTTGTATTACAGTGAATGCCACTTTTGTGCGATAGCATTAAATCGTGACTAACCGGAGGCACATCAATTAAAGAAACTGTATAGAAAAAAACAACTACAAATAGTAATTACAAATGTTTTGTTAGATGTGAATCCTGTTTTCTAAGTGCCAAACAATAAAATTAAAGCCAAACCTCAATAATAATGAAGTAGGCAGACAGGCAAAGCGGGAGTAATTTAAATCGTCTCCGACAAGATCTAACCTTTCCTTTGCTTACCTTCCCAGGCTTGAATAGGCTTCGCAGGCGACTATTAAAATTCTTAATTGCATCCTATGTATCCAAGTGTTGATCCTTGAAATACTGTGAAACTTGATTGATATAGACAACAAATTAAGACAAACAGAACATGTTTGTTAATTGGTTGCAAATATTTAAGAAATTTTAGTTTTGCCAGATGGGAAGCTTTCAATTATTTGTGGAATTTTATATCGGAAGCGTTCTCACACAAAACCTTTTTGCTGCTCTTATTAGCCAAGAAAAGTGTGATAAGTCTTTACTTGCAAATGCACGTTTTTCTCACAAATTAAATGAAGATTTGTAGAAAGCAGTAAATGTCAATAGAGCTCATTTGAAATGACAATCAAGAGTAAGACGTGTTTGAACTTTTAACAATGTAAATAGAGGATATTCTAAGTACGTCATTTTGAAATTGGCAATATTTCGTAAGTCTTATTTAGCTATTAAAGCACTGTTAAGTACTTTTACACCTATCATAATAGCACAAAAACTGCTAGTAGGTACAATGTACTACATTATGGTAGAACAGCGGCTTAAAGTTTAAAATTATTTTTTGTTTCTAATTGAAAAATGTACAAATGAGTGGTGTCATCATCACCTGGTGTTGCAAAGGTCATTAGCTTTCCCAGATCATCAATTCCAGGTATAAAGTTTAATTGTAAAATTAACAATAGTAGTTCAATTGTCATTTGCGCTTGTCAAGTTAGCATTAATTTGTCTGGCCAGTATAGTATAGTGACATTGAAAATTGAGAGTGCTATAGCTGTGAGCGGATGTACATGCAGATCAAGTGTAATGATGGGAAGAACAACTATTGTTACTTCGTGGGACAATCCGTATTACACTGCCTTACTGAACAAAAACGCCACCTTAAATCATGGGTGGCAGTGGAAGTTGAAACAAATAAAAAAAATTAATGTGGTATTTCAACGCGATAAGACAACTTAGTTGGTTCCCATGCCGTCTGCGATCTTATAGCATTTTATTATTTTATGTAGACAGTAGATGTTATTATAATTAAGGGATATCTGATGAAGTATGAGAGCAGACATTTAATTGCTTCTGAATATTTTGTGCGGAAACGACCAACAGGAAACGAAAATTGGTTAATTGCTGTTCCTGTTGTCGGCCTGATTTGAGCAAAATTAACTTGGTAACACCAAGAAATCGAAAATATGCTGAAGTGGAACAAAATTGATTGAATGGTACTGTACCATCCGAAAACTTTTGCTTATCGCTCGCTACAAACGCTACTCTTTTTTTTGCCGTGTACCAGAATCAATACCAATATCCGGAACACTAAATGACGGATCAATTTATTTATAAATAATTGATTGAATTTGATTTCCTTTACATTAACTTTATTGGATAAATATAGCGTTAAATTAAATTTACAACTACTAGAACTGTCTATTTAAATCAATGCAATGCGATGAATTTTGATGTAAATATATTGACAGATTTCCTATTTGTACAAGATTTATCAAACCCACAATAACCACACTGTAAAATCAATTTTATAAGATAAAAATCGATGGACGGTTTTATAACCTAATTTCAATAGAATCTAACCGTTAACTTCCTTCGAAGCGCGCGTTACGAATATGGTCAGAGAGCCATTCATCAAAAACTAATTATTTTTAAGTGCAAGCACGGGCTACTGTTTGCGACTCAACCCAACACGGTTTTTAGATCATCAATGTCTAATAGAAGGTTTTTTGCTCACGAATCTATAGCACCAAAATGTTCATCATAGTTATCATCTTAATTAAAAAAAAAATTAATTGGTTTAGATACGGACGTTTACATAGGCAAATGATTGGTCTAAACAAATTAATTTTTGTTCAAAAGTTATACTTCCTGTCTATGGAATTCATTTATTACAATAAATTTTGAGAATAATCGTAAAAGAAGTACTTTTCGAAATTTTAACTAAAATTACTGAATTGGTTTATATAATAGGTCTAGTGTCTGTTGCATTCCATTTCTTCTTCACCTGGTACTTTTTCCCCACGAGTACCACCTATTTCGTAATGTCGATTCACCTACACCTTCAGGACAAGAAACGGAAATTACAGAAAATAGAACAAAGCGATCAATACACCATAGAACAAGTTATCCTATAATCAAAAATCCAATCCTGCGGGTATAACTCACTAGAATTATCAATGTTTTCTATGTCGACATTTCCAATTGTTGCAAAACACCGGTGATTTTGATGCCTTTAACGCGGCGGCTGTCTGTTTACGTAAATACGTATACAATCAAAATTAATTAAACTTGCACTTGGCCGCCTTAATTGTTAGAAACAATAGGCTAGACCAAATTTTTCCCATTATTGTTGGAAATAACTTTTGCTTTTTACATGATTTTAATGTATACATAACCTCACCTTAACCTTATATTTTAGTTCTCATATGAACAATAACGGCGTGCGTTGTCTGAATTAAAAATGTAGGTTGTTTTGATAACAACAATATACTTATTTCAACAAAAATTTTAGAATTTTCATGTTATCTGATTGAAATGAATTTTGTGCTTTTTGGTTTCTATTAGTTTAAAAACAAACAAAATTTGTCAAAACAACAACTATTTTTATAATATACAGTACAGTAAAAACATTTGAGATATATCCACCAGTAAATTTTATTGCTCATAATGACAGAGACACCAACAAAGGTAAAAAAAGATTTGCAATTTAAAATGATGCGTATCTTAGGCTTATAGAACCAATCAGGAAGCTGAGTACTATTTTTGCAAGTTTAGCACCTAAAGAATATATTTGTATAAACTTAAACAGATAAAAGTATGTTTTCTACAGCATAGTAACCACAAGCCAATGTTATTAACATTCAAATGTATAGTCTTTCAATATTGTATTTTAGCATTTTCTTCTTTTTTGCAATATCATAAAAGTTTTATAAAAAAATTAAACTTCTAAAAAAGAACTGAGCTAGACAACAATAATTTAAACATTTTAGTTTAGGCTAGCTCTGAGTATAAAAATGTAAATAATTTTTCTTGCTCCTCCCGCCGAAAGTACGGTCTTCCGGGCCGCAGTTCACTCCAGAAAGAAGGACTTTTGTGGCCGGCTAGAGGTACGAGGCGTTCTCACTATAGTGCGCTGTTTCGTATGCGCAACGTCCAGAAAGAAGGACTTTTGTGGACGGCTCGAGGTACGAGGCGTTCTCACTAGAGTGCGCTGTTTCGTATGCGCAACGATAAGAAATTTCGATACAGAGGCTAAAATAATTGTTCGAAGTGAAGCTACTCCAAAAAAATCTGGTGATCGTTATCTTTTGGTTTATAATACTTATAAAAAGTGGCGAGAGGATAATAAAAGTTCATTGTCCTCCTCAGAAGAAAACAATTTAATTGTTTGATAAGAAAAAATGTACTATTGAATTCATTTTATATGAATTATGATTATTTTTTTAATTATAATATTTAAAGTTAAATAATACAATAAAGTTTGCATGTATTTGTTAGTTTTTGAAAATTTGTAATTGTCAATGCCATTTTATCAATTTTTCATTTTAGTTATTAATATATTTTTTTTTGAATGCCCGCCCCGACCAGCAAAAACTTCGGCTTCGCCTCAGTTTTGCAAAAGTCGGGCGGGCCCGCCCCCTCTACCCCACCTCGGCTTCGCCTCGGAACGTGCTACTACTTTAATATAAATTATTTTAATTAACTTTCGGCGTAGGATCAAGAAAAATAGTATACAACCCACGACCATAAAGTTGGATAACCTGGCAGATGTGATAGAAGAGCCTCGGCTTCGCCTCGGCACTTCTATCACATCGGCCAGGAAATCCAACTTTCTGGCCTAGGGTCGTAATATACTATTGAGACGGCGACATACAACATGGCATACACTTTGTATGTCATGTTCATCTTCTGAGTTAGGCTTCTCTACAGTGACAACTATCAGATGAATAGATGACTAAGCATCTTTATACTAATACTATATACTTTAAGCCTAATCGTGCTTTTTTCTTTGTTTGATACTACATTGATTTTTTAACCTACTTCTACCCAAAATAAAATTGTATAATTTCTCATTAGCTGAAAAAGTTGACTATATCTCAGCAAGCCAAAAAAAAAGTCGGATTTTTTCCGGCAGACGTCGCTCCTATAAAAAAAAGCAACTGAAATGTAGACGGTTGAACAGTCGTCTCAAATCAAGAGCAAGGACGCTCTAAACGTCTCACTATTCATGAGCGGTGTTAAAATGTGAAATCACATTTATCATTTTTACACCGCTCATGAATAATGAGACGTTAATTTACTGTTTATGTACGTTAATTTTATTCAAAGATACTACTTTTCTGCAAGCGAAATAGTGTAAATCACGACAGTAAAGTAATCTATGAATTTTTAATATCTGTTAAAACTTGACTTTCTGAATTGGCGGTAATAAACCCCGTGCCCAGCTTTATCAAAATCTTTCTTGTTGAAAAAATGCAGGAAAAATGTTTGTTATAAAAATATTTAGAATATCGGAAAAATATTGTTTCATTAGTTTTAGATCTTTTTGGTTGTTTTCGAAAAGATGAAAGAAGCTAATAAGTTGACTTTTTGATAGTAAGTTTCAACATAGTGTTTTTTAAAATTGGCGCCATAGGTAGTCATGCCTATAAGATTGTGTGAACAAAACAAAATTTTCAAAGCAATTGCTTCAAGTGTCAAAACAAATAAAGCACTTACTATTTTCTTATACTCTTTTCTTTTGGATTTTTTTCTTTTTCTTATTACTAAATTTCTTTATTTTCAAATTTAAAATTATTTTGTTGCAAGAACAAAGAATTTCGGTGGTGGAGTCTTATTTTTGTAACAACCACCGAGTTGATGGTGAATTACTAGGCCAATTTTTTTAATGTAACATTGACTGCTGCAAGATACCGAGAGGAAGATTTAACAGCCGATAAAATTTTGAACCAGTACTTGCAGCTCGTTCCTTTTTTGATTGTTATGAAACTACAAATGCTTTTAATTAAGTCTTATTAACATGTTGAACTATAGATTTAATAAATAAAAAGTGAGGTTAGGTTCCGATGTCAAATTAATAACTGTCACTTTGATTCAATGGTAAAGATACGTTTTCAGTTCAAAGTTAAACATTCGTGACAAGCTTCAACGCCAAATTAAAAGAAAACACCTGGTAGAATGCCACTTGCAGAAACTTTATGACAAAATCATCTCAAAAGTAACAACCAGGCTTAGCAATTTTGCTGGAAAAAATTTAAAATAGGTTCAAGTACAACGATATATAATCTCGACTTAATTTTGTTATTTTTTTCCAAGAAACAATTGAACCATAAAGTGATGAATCTAAAAAATTGATTAAAGTTATTGAATTTAAAGGTAAAGAATATATACTTTACTAGTAAATAAGTTTGGTTCAACTTCAACAACTCTATCTTCTTCTCAGTGTCTGGATGAAATTGTTGTCATTTTTTTTTGTATTCATTTAATAGTGTTTTTTTTACTTTTATAAGATTTTTATTTTTGATAAATGAATGGTTTTAAGGTGTCTACTGAGACATAGATGCTGAAGTATATATGCACACCAAATGTAAATCAAGTAGAAGAATTGGTTTATTTATGCTATTTGCTTCTATAATTTTTTTTTTAAATGTTAATTTTAAATTGCTAAATCAAAAGTAAAAATAAGATACATTAACAATTTGCAATAGTAATTAACACAATGATTCTACACATTTAAACATTTTAATAAGTGCAAGCTTTATAAGCTCTGCGTTGGCTATAATTTATGTTAAAATACCCACATGATTAATACACTTTAAGAGTTTTATCACAAACTGTCATAAATTAATATTGAGTTTGTAATAAATAATAATAAATAAAATTTATCGAAAAAAATTAATTTCAAGAAAGGAAGCAGTTTGACGTTGTTGTAATAATTTATTTAATTGTCTAATTTGCATTATTTGAGAAAAATGTAAAAAACTTCATGTGCTTCTAGTTTACTGTAAATTATAATAGTGATATAACCTATAGTTTAAATTATATCTTATGTACATGATCAATAAAATCTGATAGAATTTATTGCCGTGGACGGACAAACCATATTAAATGCCTTTCGAAGAATTATTTGAAATTAGTGCTACATAAATTCTCGTCTTATCGTACGTAAAATCGGTCATTATATGTATTTTGCAATAACGGATCGGCAACTATGGTATTTCAGTGAAAATTTGAACACCTGACTTAATAGGGGTAAAAATGATTATTAAAAGTCATTAGGACATAGTAATAGCATCCGCACAAGTGTGAAAAACTGTTGGTAGTAGGTATCACTAATAAATTCACTTTCCTTTCAATGTCGTGTCTTCTATTGAAAAAACAGTGAATAGCACATGTGTGCATTAGAAAATTGTAACGGCGCTAAGTAAAAGGTAGTACCAACGGTATTATAAGACTAATGGCTCTTTTAGATGTGCGCTTTGTTAAAAACCTTTAGGCCATCTGATGATTGTTGATAACTTTTTAATTACATTCCAACCTGACACTTTTTCTATTTTTGATATGGCTTATTTTGTACTTATCCTATACCTTGGGGATAAAGAACGGAAATTATAATGAGCAAAAGCTTCGCAAATTTCAAGATATTCTATTTATAAGTTTTTCAGAAAATGACACGCAAAAGCAAGACTTTTCTACAATAGTGTCATCTAAATCATTTGAATATCTATTAGTTACAGTTATAGTACGTCAAAATTATATAATTCAGTATTTCAACTTATGTGAAAAGGATGCAGAAAATTATAGATGCAATTAATTTAAATAATGCCCGAAACCAACACGGTTGGCTGTATAACAGTTGTTTTATTTAATTTTATTGCTTGTTTGTTTAATAATTAAAATTAGAAGAATTATGATACTTTTTTAAAATCATACAAAAACAGATTTTATTGAATTTTTGCTAGTAATTGCTCTCAAATGTGACAAGATGTCATACATCGACAAATCAAAATTTTAAATGGTTATATCATCCAATAGTCCAGTCATTTATTAGTTTTACCTAGAAAGTTTGTCGGAAATTGGTGATTGTATAGATTTCGACATGCTCTTTCAGAATTTCAACTTTGCCACCTCGTATTTTTACCGCTTGCGCAGCAATTTTAAGAAAATAACTCAATTTAATTAAAAATAAATTCAACAAACAATTAAATAAATTTTTAATTAAACAAAAATGTACCCTAGGGAAGGACAAAGTTTTCTATATAGTTTTTTTACAAAATAGTGTGCTCGATATAAGATAGCTTGTCAATTAAGTTTTCAGGTGTGAGAAAAAAAGACCGACGTTTATATATTTATACATCAAAACGAATGAAATAACTTCATCATACGAGTTGTTTTAATGAGTTTATGATGTATCGAGAGTCTGGAGTTAGAGCCAGTAAGTAATACAACTTTTCTGTGACAACTCGTAATAACAGCAGGTTTTTGCAAGCTGTTCTTTGCAAGATTTAAAAATGGCTATTGTCGCTAACCTAATCTGTTTTATGCAAATATGTTTTTTATTAAGATTACCTTTTTGTTTCAGGTAAGCTCCATCTAGCATCTTTTGACTCTCACGGACTCTTGTAAGAGATTTTTCTGGTAAAAATTCTAAACTTTTTTAGCTTTAAGAATAATGTTAGTAGGTTACACGCTAAAAAGCAACATCTCATTGTTCACGTGTGCATGTTTTCCCGTAAAATGAATTATAAAGCGCAAAATCGGAATAATTATCTTAAAATCTTTTAGAACATTTTCTCTCGAACAAAAAGCAATCGAAGAATACGATCAGAGTACAAAACAAGGTGTAAACGAATAAAACGATTTGAAATGTTGGCGATCGCGTGTCAGATTCAGGCGCTATGAGGGCGTTAAAGCAGGGGTCATGGTTCATACTAATCGCGAGAAAGTGAACACGTTACTTTTGCCTCTACCTAACACAGCTTTAAATTAGACACATGTCGGTAGATATTCGAAGAAATGTTGGATAATAAGAATTTATTACTCCGAGTAGAGTTTGCGCTTGAAAGAGGTTCCGCAGGCCTCTTAAATTGAACCATTTCTTTTATACTATAAAAACACATCAAGGAAATTTATTTATGAATTAAAATTTAATTAGCGCAAATATTCCAGTAGCTTATTCCTTGAATATGATTATATAACACCACAAAACCTTGGATGTATTTTCAAAAGAACTAGTCCACAAACGTTCACTTTTTTTTGTTTATTTACCACCGTAAACTATTTACCCGCATGTATACAATAAAAGAGATTCAATGTCAATGTTATTTTTTATGCACGCTACGTAATAGTTTTTCTTTGACTTAAAATGTAAGGACAACTTGCATCGGAGGCAGATAAGAAATTTTAAATTTTCTGCACAGCAGGATATAGATGTTGTCGTGGGAAGCTTCAACACTTTAATAAGTGACAATTTATAATTCAAAAACACTTTTTTCAAGTGTGTGCAATGTATAGAAATCAAATTTACTAGAAAGTTTATAGAAAAAAACAAGACGGAAACAGAATTTTATTGTTTTGACGTGAATAACAATTTTTTAAATATTATTCGTAAAAGCGTAAAGTTATATAAATGCATTATTTCAATTAAAAATAACTAGGTGAGTTTTTATATAAAGATAATTCATAATTTAAGTTTCTCTTTTTGTGGACTACTGATACTTAGCTAACAGGAATTTTCTCTTCACACTTTCCTTACAATTATAATTGTTTAAAGTGTTGGAATATTAAGGCACACAATTTCATACGTTTTTAATTAAAATGATAAATTACTTTGTTTATTAGCATTACATACAGTAAACAGTTTGTTATTTAAATTGATTTTGTAATTTCAACAATGCAAAATCTAAAGGAGCCTGAAAGAGAAGGTCGGCATAATAACTTGATACTTTACACATTAAACCGATTTTTTGTCTGTTTACTTCACACATTTTACATATTTTTTACAATTTTTTGATATTAACAAATTGTGTTGCAATTTAAAACTGTCAATCATTTAACCATAAATAATTGTTTTTTGAGATACAGAAACACGTATAATAGCTGTTTTGTTGTTAAGAACAAAACATATTTTTTAATCTAAAAGTATTTATTTGTATTCAAAATTCTTATATAAGCTTTTTCATGAAAAAAAGCAACAGCTATTGTATATAAAAAAGATAAATTAATGTTTTAAAATAGAAATCAATTTATTTGAAAAAAAAATTAATCAGTCTTCATTGAAAATTCAAACTCTTAAGTTTTTAGAAATCAAAACAAATTTAATTTAAGCATTTATTCCCTAAATCATACAGTAAAATCCGCGGCAATAAAACTTTTAAAGACATAAAAAAACTCTTTTATCGCGTTAACAAAACAATGTGAAAATCGAATGCGAAAAAGATATACAAAACGTTTCATTTGTTTTAAAGCTATCTAAGAAAATGATTAATCAAAAATATAATATTAGGTGGTAGAAAACTGAATTAAACATATATAATCAAAATTATTTTCCGGAAACATATTGTACAAACAGCAACAACTTTTATTTAATTTCTTTTTAAATAAGTTTTAATTAAGTTGGGACATTTGCTACCATATTAAAACAAGTGTAGGAATACGTTTTATTAAACAAGTGTAATATACTATTGTAATCACTTTGATTTACTAATTTTCAAAATTTTGAATTCTTGATTTTTCTTTCATATATTAGAGACTTTTGCGTTATTGTAAGTTGAGAATAACTTTTTGCATTTAAATTAGAAAATAATCTAGTAGCCGTAAAACAAATTCAATAAATTTGTGTTCTAATGTTCAATCTAAGCGCTAAAAGAAATAAATTTATTTCTATGCCATCTGATATACGTATAATCGCTTAAGAAATTTTTGAGAGTTTGTAGGTCTACAATGTCAAAACTGACATAATTATGTTATGGCACAAGTATAACGTTGATCTTGCAAGTATGACATAGCTAATGTCTACCGTTACCAATATAATAAACCTGAATGTAATCAAAATTAGATTATTAAGAAAGTTTCTCTAATATGCAACATAAATTTTTATAGTTTTGTCAAAATATACATTTAATTCTTCTAGCGTCAGAAAATAAATTGCTATTAGCTTTGAAAAAGCAGACCGCTGCCGTGTATGAAGTCTAGAATGCATTCTGAGAACAAATGCTTAACTATTTTGCATACTATACTCTTAAAATGTGAAAATAGTTTCTTCTAAATTCATAGCAAATCTTACATTTATTAAAAATTTTGAAAAAAATACAAAATAAACAGTTTGGATATACTGTGTTCATCAAAAATGTTATTAATGAGGATTTACCAAACAACATTTTTCTAGGTAGAGCTCTCCTTAATGTTTTGAAGTTTATATGATTGTTGTCAATAACACTAAAAACAAAACTTTTAGTTTGCAAAATAAATAATAAACAAAATTATTGTAATTGAAACATTTGAAATATATATTTTAGTTTTTTTAGATTACAATGATAAAATAAATGTCAAACTAAGGGTAATTTTTATAGAAACTAAAATCCTTAAAAAAGATGTTGTGAACAATTTTAAAAAATTTTCAAGATTGGTAGTTTTACCCAAAGCTTAAACTTGAGTCTGCATCAAGTTCAAAATAATTTTAATTTGGCTTTAAAACTGAATTGACTGTAATTAACATGAATTTATAATTTTCTTAACTAGAATTTGGAACAGTCTTGAACTTAATTTTTGACTATAAAAACTGTCATAAATTATTCTAAAATCTTTTTGAGAAAGACTTTGAGTTTAAATATTGGCTTCTACGGTTTAAATTATATCAATTTCTATGCATTTTTAAAAGCTATTGGTTATTATAAAATACCGTTTTTCCAAAAAAAAATGTTTACATTAAAACAGCGTGAGATGTAAAATAAATAAGCGATACATTTTCGTAGAAGGAACAGGATGAGAATGTGATCATCACATTTCACGCTTTGTACTTTCGAGATAAACCGTTCGGGGACGCCACTCATCTAGTGTGCTATGCTTTCATTACAATCGTCCAAGCAATTTTTCGCATATGAATAAAATAAAATAAAGTAAATTTGCCGGTTTAACGTGTTTGAATATTGAATTTTATTGCTTAGAAAATCAATTTATGAGTAAAATAGGTTTGCTTGACAGCAATTCGATTTTGTAATATCTATCTAATGGATAATTTACACCTTTGTGTGAGAACTTTTTACGTGTATTGTTAATGTTCGGAATCATAAAGGTCAATATAATATAACAAGAAAGCTTAAAGCTACATTTAACTTTTTATGTAATTATTTTAAACGAATAAGTCTTGAAAATAACAATAATTGCATATTATTTAGTTAACAAACAAAATGAATTACAATATCTATTATAATAATTTCATCTAGGTACTAAAATTATTTATTATAATTATTTTGTTATTAACTGAAAGAGTTATGTGACTAGTGTGGCAACAGATATTTTTCAAATAAGTGTCGATTTTGCAAGCCGAATGAGCTTTATCCACGAGGTTACAAAATTTAAAATTTTTTTAATTTTTTTGATTGAAATATTTAACAAAACTTGCAGTAAATGGATTTCGATTAACAAAAATTTATATTAATAACTTTAACTTTGTACCAATTATTATAATTTAATAAATGTTTTTTTTTGATTTTTTGAAATACTTTGTAATGTTTTGCAAGTAGGGAGTGTAAAAATACCAACTTTATTTATGAATTTAAACATATTTGTTGTGATGTTGTAATGTTGACAAAAAGCCTAATAAAATATTGAAGAAAAATTAAAATAACAAAATCGTTTTTTGTTGTTTTGGCAATTTTTTTAAAGAGACGATCAGAATTTTTACAAATTATTTAATCGAACCTGTTTTGTTAAAAGTCAACAATTGATGCTTTGCCAGCTGGAATTACTAGAAGTGTGAATATAAAATATGCATTTTTGGAATAAAAAAATTATGACATAGCCTAGGTTATTCACAAATTCTGCTTCAAATAAGTTTTTGTTATATTAATATAAAATGAAGAATAACTCTTTAAACATAAACATTTTTGTCATTTTATCATATTTATCATATTTTTCTTATTAATATAAAATAAAGAATAACTGATTCAACATTAACATTTTTTCCATTTTATCACATTTATTTAAATTAACAGCATTACACAGCATTTTATGATTAAAATTTCTGTGAAGAAAATATTAAGAAAATCCTTGCAATTTTTTTGTTTTTCTCATGTCGCCAGAATTTCATTAATTTTTTCATAAAAATTTGTAACGGTCGTAGCCAATGAAGAAGCTTCTGAAAAACATGATTGGGTGCGCGCCAGTGATTAGGTTATTTCTTGAACTTAACTAGAAAAATTGCAATCAATCAAAGCTATTTGTTAATATTTACGCAAATCTAATAATAATATATTTGTTAATACCGTTGGCACAATAATGGATAAATTGCGATGGAATTTTGCAACAGCTGATTAGTGTTTAGTCTTGCGGCTTCAAATTTACCGTATTTGTAAAATATAATTTATTAAGTACCAATACACCTACATTTGACCTAGCTGCATGCTAGGCAATTTAAATTATAAAAGATCTTTATTGTCATTTGTATAATTTTAAACAAAACACACAACTAATATGTTTTTCAATTAAATACACTAATTAATTTTTCAATCAAACAATACTCAATACATTCTATTAATTCATACATTATGTAAATGCTGCTATAAATATTTTTCTTGTGACTTTAATAATATAGCATTTAACAACAATACCAGTTTAATAGTAAATAAAATAAGTGTTACACGTTTCTAATAATTATCTTATTAGAAACGTGTAATTAAAAACTTTAATAGTTAAAAAAAGGTTTTTATAATTTATTTAAACATTTACAGATTCGGGCCATCTTCAGAACAATTCGATATATAGCTAATTTTCTTGTATTGTACAACAAACCAAATAAGAGCTTGTAAAAATTGTACAAATTCAATACCCTTTATAAAACTTTTGAATTTTTAAAATAGTTGCTAATGGATTGTATTGACTGTATTATTTGGTACAACTGTCTACACAAAGCGACAATTGAATGAGTTTTATAGCTTGCTCGGACATCTGTAATCTTAAACATAACCGTCATAAACTACCAGGAAAAGTTTATAGTTTTAGATAGAGTAACAACCTTGTAAAGATTCTAACTCATACTTGGTTTGTTGCACTATAATCAAATAAAAAAAAGGCTATTTCGTACCTCAACAGCAATACTAAATAGAAATCACTTTAAACACATCTGCGCTAGAGTCAAGAGTTCATTTAGTCAGGTAACTCGCTTTGTATAAAAGAAGTCTTAGAGTCTGTGAGTTATTTATTTACAAAGCGTTTTATGATCAAAAATGACTCAAAACGGTTTTTTATTGGATTGGTAGATACTTGATAACTTCTAAGAAATTATATAAATACATTTTTTTTAATAAGTTGTTTCTAAAGAAAAACTAAAGTTTTTATTAACTTTAAAAAAAATAAAGTTTTTATTAACTAATAAAAAAGTTTTTTTATTATTATTAACTTTTTTGCCATTTATGTCAGCTGAAATAATAATAAATTTTAATGAATGAAAACATATAGAGTTTTGAGGTTGCTATAAAATGTTTTTAAACGCTTCAATAATAGTATTTAGGTAAAGAAGCTGCTTTCAGTAAGTGTTAAGGTTAAGTATTTAATATTTAGAAACTCTTGTATTCTTTCTTAAGAAATATTCTTGATAACTAGAAATGTTGATATAAGAATATGTTTTCAAAAATCTATTGAAAGATTGTGTTATTACGACAGAGTGACATCTGTCGTAAACTTTTTACAACAGTAAGATCAAATAAAAGTTGAAAATATAGTAAAATATTTTAAAAATGTGGAATATTTATTGGAAGGGATAAATATGAAAATAAAGAAGAATAAAAAAAGATTATTAACAGAAGAGAGAAAAGTGGAGAATAGAGGAAAGAAATATAATAGAACGTGTAGTATGTAATCCAGACGAGATACATAAAAATAGCTTTAAATAGAAAATATTATGAATCGAAATTTTTGTTAACGTCGGATGGAGTGGTTGGAAGTCTAAATCTTGATTTTCTAAAATAACTCTTCAATTTACAACTTTAGAGCAAAAATGGTTGTGTTCAAACTTGTTTAATTTTCTATAAGTTCAGTCATGATTATTTTTACGCTAGGATTAATATTTGCAGAGTTATACTATTTATCACGTTTATAAAAAAAATCGTAATAGGTGGAATTCTATTTTCTTCAACTTTGGTTTCGCACTTTTTTCACTCCACGATCAATATTTTCGAATTTATACTCAAATCGGACATCATTTTTTTTATTTTCTTAATATTTTGTTTATTATGTAATCGAAATGTAATAATGATATAGATTATTGCTAAAAATTGGATTATAAACTTGATAGTATAATTTTGCAAATATGAATCCTAGCGTAAAAATAATAATGACCTAACTTGTAGGAAATTAAAGTGAGAGAAAGCAAATCGACGAGAAAAATAGTATTCTAGATTTAGAACAAATAAAATTATTAAAATCAAATATTATAGCAAAAAAAACAAGAAAAAAAATTACAATAAGGAAGTGCAAAAAAAAACAACGTTAATTTATTTTTTATTTTAGTTTTACTACATATCTATGATATGTTAAAGATAATGTTTTGTTTTTATTTGGCGTTATAAATTTTTATTTTTTCACTTTTGTAATTCCTAATTTTTTTTCTTGCTCTTTATATTTGCCCATAATGTCTTTGTGTGAGTTGTGTGACTGTGAAACAAAACTGCTAAATGTATCATTGTAAAACCTAAATTATGGTGTCTAGAAAAAACAAGAGAATGAGACGCGTATACCTTGCTAGATATACTGTAAAAAATTACTACCATAAATATCAAAACTTTAAAATTTAATAATAGAATGTAAAACATTATTCAATATGTACATATGTATTTATCTATGATTACCTGACCTGACGTGCTTAAAAAAGATTTTAATTCTTTTAAACAAATATTATGTGTTTAAAATAATCATAAATAATTAATAAATTAATATAACTGGTAAACCATCCTATGACATTTTTGCAAAAAAACACATTTTTAACTATTTCAGAAACTTAAATCTTGTGCACTCAATACTACGCTAAAAACTTAAAACAATTAAATAAATAATAAATTTTTTATTACTTTTTCAGATCTAAACTGTCACAGAGAATACATTTTTTATATTTTAATACAAGTTTAAAAAAAAACAAAACATGTTTAAGTCTACGAATCTAGTATGAATGAATTTGCATTGGTCATATTATTCTATTTGTTGGTAGCAACCAAAGAAGATAGAGCACCTCGCAGATGATTGATATGCGCCGGAGACAAAAAGTGTTATAACTTGGCTGTCTAATCAACGATATACTTTTTATCTAATTTGTGTCTATCAAAATTGACATCTGTCATTTAGAATAACCTAAATGCATTAAAAGATATGAAAACTAATTTTTGAACTGTTTCATCTAATAGATGTCGCTAGTATGTAAAGAATGAGAAGCAATTTAAAAACATGAAAAGATGTCAAGATAGGATTATTATTTACAGCTGATTTTAGAAAAAATTTTTATAAGACAAAGTTGTTTATAATTACAAACTATATTCAATTTAAATAGAAATTTGAATCAAAACTTTTTATTCTATTTTTGAGGGTAGACTTGTTAAAATTTATAATTTCAGATTTTGAAAAAAAAATACTATTAAATTCAATAATAGTTGCATTTAAAGCTTTTTTAAATTTGGAATATTGTCTTAAATTTTGATTACAAAATATCTGTTTAATAAGGCTTTTGTCTAAAATTGTAAATAATGTTATTTATTTATTTTTTGTGTTTTATTATTTTTATTTATTAACAATCTGTACATCTTATGTCAGATATTTATTACTGCATAATATTATTTTTTTAACAAAAAAGTCTTTGACAACTAATCAATATTTTTTGCATAGCCAGAACACCGAGGCTTGCCTTAGGTTATGTATCAAAGGCTAAACAATGTTTCCTATCTGAAAAATTATACAAATCTTGTAAAAAAACATATTTGTTTTTGGTTTTAATAAATAAGTTTTAATCTAGAAAAGTAAAAAAATCAAAAATAATTCTTCAAACATAATTGGTATTTCTACATGCGAGTGTGTTACATGCAAGGAGATGACAAATCTTTGAAACAAAAGATAGTTTAACAAGATAATCTTACCGAATTTAAAAACCAAAATCACTTAATGACTAATTTACCTTTTGATTTTTTTTCTTTCTGGAAATAGATAAAATAAATATAGTTATAGTAATGTAATTTGAATCAAAATATCTTGCTGAATCAACTATTACAATTACTTAATGCATGTTTCTTCAATGAATTATTTAGTTAAATGAATGAGAACGTACAATATGTCATACGCTACGATGATTTTCACATTATTATATCAGAAGGGTCTCAGAAGCCTATATTGTGAGCTTTTGTCACAATAATGCTCCTAAAACTCAATTTACTCATCTTCATCAACTGTCATTTGTTTTCCAGATTGAAATCATTGGATCTTAGGGAAAATGTGACAGAATTTTTTTGTTGTATAATAAGTTAGTAAATGTTTTTACGGTCGTCACGACCTAAGATCGGCTTGTTCCTCGAGCTTTGCTCTCATTAGTGAGCACTTGTCGTTAAAATAAGTCGTCAAAGAAGAGCTCTCTAATAAAGCGCAATGAATCAGTAAAATGTCTATAGAATCAAAGGCAGCAGTGTTAAATTTGTTCAGTGGGCACGAGCGGCTATGGGTCACACGCCGTTGCCTCTTGGCACAGTCGGGTCCGACCCAAGCACCGTGGAGACCACACACATCTATAGCTGGAAAATATTAACATTTCCTTCTGAACATTTATCAGAGCCATATTTTACATCGTGCAGAATTAGAACTGATTAATTAACACGGATGTGCCGTGGATGGCACGAGGATACGGTCGCTGCTGCCCTCTTTCGTTCTGGATGAGGATGCGGTAGTAGAGCGGAAAACGAAAACATGAATAAAAAATTATTATTCTAACGTGTATATGTCTGAGTAGCACAATAACATTTTTAGATTATCATAAATTAAACTAAATCTAATAGATATAAAAACATTGTTCACTTAAAGAACAGTATTATCATGAATAATATTTATTTATTTGGGCATTCTTACGACAAACAATAAAATTTTGTGTGTCGAGAAAAAAGCGACCAGATGTAAATATTTGTGTTTCAACGCACAAGAAGGGTGATAAATCCGCTTCATATGTACAAAGAAAAAAAATCGAAACAAACCATTTCTTTTCTGGATTGTCTTCTTTGTCACTGTAACTGTCAAATGATTAATAGCAAAACGCACGTAGGAAAATTGTACGCACCAACACAAAAAGTCTTTGATAGACCGACCGAGATCAAGCTGTTGCGGCACACAAACGCTATTAATTTAAGGTGACCTGACTGAGACGTGACTTAAATTTGCGCAAATCAGTACATTTTTTTAAAACTATTGGAAACAGTTTTACGTTATTCTGGTAACAATGTTGTAACTAATAGTTTATGTTTTTGTATATGAGCTGTGTCTGTTGTCTCTTATAATTAGGCAAACAGTCAGTACCTCAAACACAAAGAAGTAGAAAGAAAACCTTGTTACAAAACTGGTGGTAACCAAATTGCTAATATCTTCTTTATGATATTGTTTTCAACTAGAAAGTAGCATCTTTTTGGTATAGTAATTAAAAGATTATAAAAATTTTACAAACTGTTAACTTTTTGAAGTAGTTGATAATGGTTTATGACTGTATTGTTTAGTACCCCACCAACTGTTTAAACAAAGCAACATTTAGTCAACATTTTATGATTATGAGCAGACTACTAACTGAACTAATAAATATAAACAATTAATTAATACTGTTTAAAAATACCAGAATGTACATAAAACCTCTGCTAATATTAAAATATTCTATAAAACTCCGAACAAAACAATTTAATATAGCGCCAGATCATTGTGTGTATATATCCCAAAGATCAATATAACTACAGCTTTGACATTTTATTAAAGGGCAGCTTTTAAATTATGAGTGAAAAAGCTTTGAAGCGCAACAAAACATTATTGCTCGTAGATTTGGTATATTTTTACGCAAATGCACTTTTGGTAATTTTCTTTGCAAAAAAGGAAAAAAAATAAGAAAAAAGCTCAAAATGACGACAATAAATCTGGCTGAAAAATGATGCTAATTTATTTGGCAATTCCAGAGAAAAACTCCCCGCTACCGAAACCACCCTCAAGCATCTGCATTAAGAAGTTCTATTTTATATACAGCTTAGAACCGCTTGCTATAGAAGTTGCTTGGTAAAAGGGAAAGTCAGTCGACGCGAATACACAATTTATTACATGCTGAATTTATTCGATGCAAGAAGAATTAATGTTATGCTGTACACGGTGAGATTGTTGATTGTAAAGTAATTAAGACTTTTATTGTAAAAGTTTTTGCGTAATACACTTTGTAAATGTAAAAATAGAAAAATATTACTATTTTGTTTAAATAGTCATTTACCAGATTAGAACACCAATATTTTGTTACTCATGTATTTTGAGGCTATGCCTAGAATAGTACTAACAGAAGACTTTCAAAGCCAGAAATCATTTACTACACTACTACTAATCAATGAAAAAGTACTTCAATCGAATAATCATTTTCTGATTTATTTATTAAACGCACTATTTGCCAACGCTTTCTAATCGAAAAGTTCTTTCAAAAATATTTTCTTATTATTTGATTTAAAGTGGCAAGACAATTCTTTAGAACAAGATTAAAATGACCAAGCTTGTACGCCGCAATGTCAAAAACAAAATATTATGACAGCAAATCGTAATTACCTATCCAACTAAGCATAATATACAATAAACGTTAGCAGTATTCAACTGCGTGCTGTTGCACTCGTTGACTTAATATTAGAGACCGACAAGTTGAAAGAGTTAGTCAGTAAACAACTTGTGATGAGTAATGTAGTCGATATAAGATAAATAAACTGAGCTGTTGTAAAGTTGTAAAATGAGCCAGCCGTATATGTCTTGCATTGACAATAAATATAACTTTATTCTAGTCAAAGAAAGCTATCTTATTTAACTGCTCTCTTTGTGCACAGCAAATTTAAATTTTAGTTGTTAAGTCTTACTGATAATGATAAGTGATGATAATCACAAAACATGCTTGAATTTACTTCACATAAATTAGTTTTAAGTGTATTGATAACTTGTAAAATAGTAAGATTGCGGGAACGTATGTTGTCAAAGCAGGCGGTGATAAACAATTCAAAAGAATGGGTGTACCGTGAGCACAAACAAAGAAAGTTAGTTTCTTTCTCCTACAAGCATCTACGAAGATGTAGAAGCCTATCTCAAAGGAATAAAACAAATGCTAAAGAAAACCTAGCGAAAAAAACATGTCAAAATAAAAAATTTTAATATTATATGAAAAAAAAATAAAATTATGAAAAAAAATTAAGTTTATGAAGACATAAACTAAAAGCGTTTGTTGAAAAATAAACAAACTTGCGCAAATTACATCCAGTCAGGTCTTTTCAAGTTTAGAATGTGGTCTTAAGCTGGTGGTATGTTTAAAACATTACAAGTTTAATGGTATCTTCAAAAACTAATTCTTCTTTAAACCAAAAAAGTACTGTAAATAGTTTAGAAAAGATTACTTTCATTGTATAATAATGGCTCAAAAACAAAATTTTTTTAGCGTCTTGCATTAAAGTAATATTATGTAAGTTTGTAATGTCTTACAAATCCTCATCAAAACGGCAAGTCAAAAAAAATTTTTTAAATCACTTTAAATTTTAAAAAATTTCTAAAATTGTCAAAAATTATTTTTTTTAAAAACAAATCTGTTTTTTTTAATATTTTTTTTTCTACAAGAAAAATGATAAAGATTTTAAAAACATCAAACAGAATTTTAATATTTAAAGGTCGATCTAAATTTTTCAATGTTTTCAAGACAAGTACAAGTAATAACTGTTTGAGCTGCTTCTGAGTATGAATGTTAACAAACTATATATTTTTTGCAAATTTGACATGTAAAAAAAAGAATTAAAGCCCAAACAAATTAACATTTTTTACTGTTATCTAAAAATAATAATTCTTTAAACTTTTTATATTTTAAAAATAAAAATTTTAATAAAATTTTATATTTTATCAACATGATAATCACAGCAATAATCAATAATTAGTTATATTAAAATTACTTTTAGTTCAATTTTAAATTTTGGCTTGAAATTTTTAGGAGTTTTATGATTATTTTTGTAGAAAAAAATAAAATAATAGAATAATTAAAATTAAAATTAAATAGACACTAATTAAAAAAAAACAAAAAAAAATTACTTTAAACGATTTTAAAAATTTAAATGGTTTATAATTTTTTTTATTTGGCGCTTGCAGAAGATTTTTTAAACATTGCAATTTCACATATTTTGACACAAAACTCAAACAATATTTTTTTGGGTTACTTTATCGTATAAGTAACTATGTATTTACTTATGCGTACTATACTGAGACTATAACTAAATTTTAAAAACGGTATTGCAAATAATCTGATTCTTAAACTGCTTGACAATAGGTATTTAATACAAAAAAAATTTAATTAAAATCTATAGTCCGATTAGACTACTTGTAGTTCTATAATTCGGTCGCTGGGTGTCGCGAGCGAGATGACGTAAAGTCAAACCGAGTTAGATGCGTCTACACAGAATGTGGTGTGTTTACGCAAAATAAAATAAATTTTGATGATTTGAGACTTAGTTTACAAAAACTGTTAATAATGCTGTTCTTTATTAACGAAAACAGTGAAATCCGTAGTTTTGGTATATTTTAGTTGTAACTGTTCTTATTCCCTTCTATGAAACATTAATTAATATGTGAATTTTTATTATTTCACTTTAAGACACATATTGTGACACTTGACTCAACCTACAAAAACATTTATTGAAATTAATGCTAGAATGTTTGACTTTTGCCGAAAAGATAAAACTAAGCCTTATTTGAGAAAAACATTTTTAAGGATAAACATTTTCAGTTGCAAAAAAAAATGCACGTTCTTTCAAATAACATTGAGAAAGTCCGAAAGCTCTAAAATGAGAACACAAAAATTTAAATTTTGGCAAAATTTTTCAAAATTGCCAATTTTACCTCTATTTCAGAAATATAATATAATAATAAAAGTTTGTTGCTGCACAGTGAACACCATCATGCACTTTTATCGTTTTGAAGAGTTTTGACTAAATCTAATATAATACAAACCTGTCAAGCTAACTGACATAGAAACAGTTGCTCTAAAAAAATTGTAAACGCACTGTATAATTTCTTCAATTATTGATGATTTGTTTAGTACTCATAAATACGACTATGTTTGGTAAAACAGCAATTGCTTTTATCATATTGAGTTTCAAATATCTTCAAGGTAGTAATGAGTAATAGAAACGATATTAAACTCATATTAACTAGGATAATCCGCAACATTATTGATTCTTGATCTCTTTGAGTAAGTATACAATGCCCCATTTGGCGTCAACACAAAATTTCCATCATGCAATTATTTTTATTACTTGAAACTGTTTAAAGGTAATTTTCTCAAGCAATGACGTAGAACGTATGAAAGTTCGCGAAAAGCAGCTAAAGCTCACCGTGGTGCGCTAAACACATTATTTTTCTGGTCGACTGGTCGGTAGTTGCGTCATATATCATCCGCTGACGTGTCGTAATAGTATGATAATATGTACACACTCCGGGGCAGGCAATTTTTACTAAGCAGATTACAATATCAATCTCTTTCCAGAGAATCCTGCAGATTTTCCTATCTTCCTGACGCCTATTCCTTATGGAAATTAAAGCTAATGCATAAAGCTTCAGGCTGAAGTCATCTCTCAATAATTTTCTGAAGCTTGCTTTTGAACTTTTTTCACTATCAGTCCTATTATTATTATTAAATGGCAGCTGTCATAGAGTAATTTTCTTCCTCTTCTACAAATTTAAAACTTTACTATTTTTAGTATTGGCGACTTTAGATTTTGCATAAAATCACTAAGCTATTTTACTAAATCATTTTATTAGTTTTTTTTTGCATCTTTTAGTAGCAAAGAGGTAATGTGTTAACAATATAGCCGACTAGTGTTAAGTACTAAAAGAAGATTTATTGCTACAAATCCAACGTGCTCACAGATGTGTAAAACTCAGCAATGATATACTTCATAATACATTGTCACTCGGTCGGCATACATCTGAAACATTTTCTACTTCTTTCAAGTTCATAAATTGCTAACTATGCACACATTTGGAGAATTTCTTTGTGGATAAAAAATTTTAAAAATAAGCTTCAATTAATATTTCTGAATGCAAAATGTCACAAGTTTTCTAATTTAAGCTTTATCTTTGGTTCTAACAGTTACTATAGCATTTACAGTTTACACAAAAAAAAAATTGAAGATTACGGTAGCAATTTTTTTGATAGTTTATCTGGCGGCGTAGTGAATCTATTTTTCTCTTTACTGTTGGTTATTTCAAACATCTTATCTTTTATTATTTTGTTAATAACGTGCGTTCATAATTTATTTAGATCAACTTTTACTATGATATTTTGAACAAATGTTTATTTTTCACTAGTTTATACGCAGATACAAGCTTGTCGTGTATTATTAGATTAGCTTTGACGTTTGACGGCGCTATCATTTACTATCAACGACAATAAAAATGCTAAATTGCGCAACAAGAGCTGCTCTAAATAATTTATAAACGCACGGTATTAATTTAAATCGTTTTGATCACACTGGAGTAAACGATTCCAGAGTTTTCCAAAGTTCTATAATCATTTGGTCAATCTTACTGAACTTAGTATTTTGTTTTAAATTCTGTGTTGTTTTATTACAAAAATATGTTTTTGTACTTAAAGACTGTCATCAGCAGCAGCTTTACTCTCAGAACTTTTGTTCCAGCTCCTATAGATAATAATCCATCAAACTCTCAAACCAAACGACTTCAAAAAATTAAACTTTCTTCGTTTATACATCACACTTTAAGTATGGTAGATTTGTCTAATTTAAATAATTGTTGCAGTGACGTAGAACGTCGTGTTGCGATAAATTTTAAGCCTTTTTGGTATGCAATTGGTACAAATACACACAGCTGTCAATGCGAGAACTTTGCTTTCCCACATACTATGCGGCAAAGCGTTGTCTTCATCAATAAAATATCTTTGTTTCAATTTGATTTCTAGGATACAGAGAAAAAAATAGAAAATTTTTTATTTACAGAACAAACTTGCAAGAAAACTGATGTCTTAGGCGGCTTGTCTTAGAACTGACACATGTCAATGTTGCAGCCTTTATTACAAAATTGAAAATTGATTAAAAAAGCGTGCATAAAAAAATAGTGAGGTTATAACGCTACTAATTCCAAACACTTAAATTACCTAAGACAAACCAATTTAATTAAAATAAAAATTTTGGTAATGACTACTTACTTTTTTTGAAGAGCAAAATTTTTTTTAACCTGAGGGTATTTAAACATTAACCAATTTGTTTGTTGGTCTTGTTGTGACAAAGATGGCAAAACAATAATTTTTTTAATAATAAACCATCCACAGCAACGGTGACCAACGCAAATATATAAAAAAATATCATTGCGTAATTTTAAACATTTTGTGGATAAAAAATAATGATTATATTCTTTTTCCTAAAAATTGCCTAAAATAATATTCAAAAACAAGTCTTTGCAGTTTTAAAAAGTGGTAAAATAGTTTAAATTACAGTCAAAGCTTGCAGTTTTTTAAACAAGATTTAAAGAGTTAAATTTGAAAAACAGAACCACTTTTTAAAACAGTTTTGGCTTAAATAAATACGTATTTTTTTCAAATATATAACAATAATAATTCGTATGTATAAAAATTATAACATCGACATTTGTTGTAATCATTGTTTTGACAGCTATGTTTACCAATAAGTCGAGTACTTTAAATTGTAATTATTAATAAACTTATTAAAGATTCAAACTCAAAAACTACAAGATGCCGAAAATATTATATTAAAAAACAACTTTTTGCAGATTTAAAAAATGGTTCAGTGGTGGTTTAATTATTGTCTCTAGATTGAACCACTGAATTAATTTTTCAGTGTTGAAGCTGAAAATGTTGGTACTCATTTTAGTGCTAGTCTTTTAGTAACTACTTTACTTTAGTTTACAGAAACTTATAGCACCAAACATTTACACTTTTCATTTTGAGTATCCTTTACTCTACAATCTACATCAACACATTTTCAAAAAACATACTTTTATCATCTATTGAAAAACTACCTAATGAAAATATCTCTTGAAAAGACCAGATTCATAACTTCAAGAATGTTTATAGAGTTTTAGAAATAAGATATTTTAGTGCTTGCTGCAAAAACGCTCAAATTAGGTTGCGCCTTATCCCAGAGTCACTTGATTGCAAGAGCTAGCAAGAGCTAACAGTTGAGCTGACATTTTGAAGTTTAGCTTTATAATTGTTATGTTAAAAGCAAAGTTTTTCTGAAAACTAAATCATAAATTATTTGGCATAACGTTGAAACAAAAAAGTATAACAACTGTGACAGTTAGGATTTTTTCATCATACTCTTTGTACCGTTTTCAACACATTTTGTTATAAATCTATAATATTTCTGTTTACTAAAAGCTTTAAAACTATTTGTTTTTTCATCTTCAAACAATAATAACAATCTGTTTAACAATGAGCATCTATAATGAAAAGCCAGTGCAGCGCATAGTAGTGATTAATGGCTTTGTCAGACGACATTTTCAAGTGAATTTGTCCCGTGATCACCCAGACTCTACAGGGAATTGGCCGCCACTATTCTAATTCTGATTTTAATTCTAAATCCATTTGCATATCCTAACGTGCCGCCAACCCTGTCACCGAACCAAGCGAGGGCTTCTCATAAGCCTTATTAATTTTTTCTTTTTCTCAAATCAACGTGTACAAATTGTCTCAAAGATTTTTTAATAACGTGTTGATTGAGATAAATTGAGGGTTTTGCATTGATGACACGTGATATTATGTGGTTTAAGTTTTGTCTTCCAATTTATGTGAGAATATTATGGCTTGCAATTCTAATAATTAATGATGATTGTTATTACTTTTTATCTACCATTGTTGGAAAGATTACTGGATCCCTACCATAATCGGTAAAACTATTTGAATCATAAAATTTTATATAATTTGATAAAGTTTGATTTAAATGTGTTTCACAAGGGTGTAACGCTCTGACTTCTCACATTTGGACAAAATTACACAACAGGAAAACAACTGCAGTAAGAATTCGGCCACAAACCACTTAAACCAATTCCCATTATACGATACCCAGCTATTGATTTCACAGTCATGGTTTTCCATTACATATGGGAGTCGTCCGCGGGCCATAAGTCCACGGACCTTCTACAACCTGCCATTGATACCCTTTCGGCTACCTAATATTAACGTCATATTCGCATAATTCTTCTCATAGTTTAGTTTACATTTGCATATTTCTAGTAACCGATAGGTGTACTACTCGAAATTCAATACTTTTCCCATTCATATATCGAGAAACCCTTTATTGTTGTTGTGGAGGGGCTTGGCTCAATCATTCATGAAGATTTTGATTCACGGTCAGTTTTATAGTTCATTTCTCTAAAGGTGTTAGTTGGAAAATGAAAGTGATTAATTGAGTGTAGAAGTGTTGTGATGTATAGAGAAAACTCGCTATTCAAATTGAAGCATTTCAATCATCTAATTAATGATGCTAGCTGGATTGGAGGTGATTCTATCGTATTTTTAAATTATAACTTTTTTGATACAAACAATCTTTAATTTAAAATCAATCTTCTGTTAAGTTTCTTCAGAAACGCAAGTTTTTGACTAGAACATATAATTGCCAATTATGTTAATACACATAGTTTCCTCTAATAAACAATTGAAGTCGTCAATTATAAACAATTATTGTATACATGACAACTTACCTTATTGATTTGCATACTGAAATTTTAATTCTCTAGAAGATAAATGAGAGATCTTTTTAAATGCTCTCAAAAAGGTTCAGTTTTTGGATCAAAATTTTGATGCTGCAAACGAACATGGATTTTATAGAAAGGTAGTCTGAGTTTTCAGTTTAATGCATGTTTTTTGAATAAAGTAGTAAACTACGTATAGTTTAAATTTTAATACCGTAAATATATCAAATTAAATAATTTTTTGATAATTCTGCGATTATTGGATGCCAAAAATAAGTATTTTAACAATTTTATAACGCAGCAATACTAGATTGAGTTGAATCCTAACATGAAGTTTTTTTTCTCAGTTTTCAAAATGTCTTAGCGACGTTTTAATTTATATTTCTGTAAGTCGATGGTTTTGATAAAACGCTTAACAAACTGAATGCGCAAAAAATTTCAAATTAGTAAAATTATCAGATACTAAGGGTATTGCCCTTGGGCCATTAAAGTGTCTTTTATAAGATTCAAACTTATTAAACACTGTAGGAAAGAAAACAATTATTGTTCACTCGGTAACGTTTAAGTTTCTTCGACAACTTTGACAAATTGCCAATTTTGCACAATTTTAGCGTTTAAATTTTTCTTAATTTTTTTGGTCTAATTCTGCCGCTAGAGGTTTGTGAACGTATTTGCATACACTATCTGCATAGGTATTCTACTGTTTCTCCAAAAACAAAAATAAATATTTGAATTTAAAAATCTGGTTATTATGTCAAATCATAGCAAGATAACTATGGCAATTGCAGATAAACTTATAACATTCATAATGGTCATACACTTTACTGCGTCGATTTCAAATTGGCGGACATAGGCTTCATTCTTGTTACACACAAAGAGTTTTTTCTATAAACTAACTTTTTCGCTAAATTTAAAATTGTTTATTAAAGAAAAATCGTGCATTAAGAAGGTACATTAACAATCGATTTGATAATCAAAATCAAACATCAAATTATCAGTATTTTTAAAACTAATTATTTTTTTACAATATTCACTTAATAAATTAACTAAAGTAGAACAAATGGCTTATCGCAAAACATTTTGTGGCACTTATTTTTTTGTAGCACTGTGTTTGTTTTTTGGGCTCCTAACTCATGCGTGCGACATCTTAATGTTTTTTTTTTAATTTGTATAACAATATCTATACTATTTAAACGATGGTTGAATATTTATATATATATATATATATATATATATATATATATATAGTTGTTTATATGAATAGGTATATGAATATAAGTTGTTATAAGATAATAAAGTGACATTTTAATCAGTTTATACAAAAATAGTACGTTTTACTGCTAATAGCGAACAAAACAATTTTACATTATTTTTAAACGTAAAGTTGTTTTTTTATTCTAAAAGTCAACATATTATAGTTCTATACTTTTCTGATGAGTTTCAAATAAGTAAAGGTGTGTAATTTTTAGCCAGTGTTTCTTTAATAGCTAATCTAAAGTAGACTTTTATTATTTCATAAAGGAAGCTTCTATCCTTGTGACGCGTAATGTCATTTTATCCTTTGTAAAGATCAAAGCAAGCTTCACTTTATATAATGTATGCATATAATCTGGAATACCACGAGCCCTGTGAATTTAGCTTCCTGATGATTAAATATTCACGCACCTCTGCCATATTTGCACTTACTTCTCTTTATTATTTTCGACGAAAACCAGAAAATTCATTATTTTTACATAATATTATGTTGTATTATCAGAATCTATATAATAAAATCTGCGAGGTAAAAATGTGTTGTCATTTCCTGTTACATCTCAAATTATTACTTGTTTATAATCAAATAATAATTTCAACACTTGAATTGTGTGCAAAATAAATTAATTTTAATGTACTTTTGCGCACTTATCGACCTTCGTTTGTGTAAAATACACAAATTAAGTTGCTGATTTGAAATTCAATGAGTTATTCTCATTTAAACATTAACTACCTATATTATCTTAAAAAGGAAAACAATCTTAAATAAAAGTATTATAGTTTATTTTTTCCCGCATTTTAAAAATGATATAGTTAATTTTTAATAATGAAAAAATTTAAACAAATAATAAATTAAGCTTACAAATAAATTAATTATAATCTGTCGTTTGAAATATTATATGTGAACAATTTTTTGGCTGAAAAAACTCAGCTACTGTCATCTCATCCTTGAAGCAAAAAAGTTCAAATTTCAATAAGTGTAATTGCTATTTGAACGTTTCATAACACGATCTAAATGTAGCAGGGTCCCCATAGCAGGCAAAGTTTTGCAGCATTGTCTTAAAGCTACTTTGATTTTTAATTCAAACCATTAAATCACTTTTCAAACACTTTCGGCTTCAATCATAATGTATTTCTTTCTAAAAATAATTTATAAGTTAAAAATTAAAAATCAATTATCACATAGACATTTTTGACGAAATTATTTTTTTTGGCAGTTATGTACACCAACTTTTAAGAAACCCTATGTATAGAAGCACTCGTGCTCTTATAGCTATCTACAAAAGTCTCCAAAACCAAAACATTAAAAATATTATTAAAAACTCATATTAAAAAAAATTTTTTTAGTCATTGTGAAAGAAAATAGCCATGATTTTAAGAATCTGTATTTTTACATTTTTATTAATTTTTTTAATTAAATAATTATTAATTGTAATATAATATATTGTGATACTGAGTTTAAGCGGTTACAATTTTATCAAAGTAATGGAAAATAGTGTAATAGATATATTTTTGAACTTGAATCTGCTTTAAAACTTTTTTATCTATATATTTTTGCGCTTAAACAAAAATATCTAGCTGATTAATGTTTAGTTAAAGCAAAAACAGTAACTGGTAAATTATATTAGCTGCTTCAAGCTTTTTCAAAATTAACGGGCTGACCGACGACTATAGAAATTAAGATTATTTAGGAATGAAAATCATTCAAAAAGAGTTGGGGATAATCAAAAACTGTTTTGTATTTGCTGCTAAATGCACTATGTATTCTTTTAATAATGTTCAAATGTCACCAATTTGTTGCTCAATACCTAATTCTCAATGGTAAAACTGAATAAGTTGGTAGTGCAACCGGTCAGATGTCTATCGTCTTTCTTTAGGTTATGTAACAAATTGAAGCAACAAAGTAAATCCCTTTTTAACATTGTATGGTAACAAAGTGGCTAACTAAGGAATTCAAATATCTTACCAAATTAACAAAATAGTTTTCAATCATTAAAAGTCACCCGGTTTATTGCAAAAATTATTTGAATTCTATTTTTTTTTTGAGCAACTATGTGTTGATGTTCCAATTTTTTTTTAAATATATTTTTATTTCTTACTACAGACTGAAATCTGTAAACTGGTAAAACTGGTAAGATAGCCATTGATGGTTAAATAATATTTAATTGCAGTTTTGTTTTTACTAACTAATCAGATTTTTTTATATCTATTTATTTCCTTCAATAATTTGTTAAAAATTGCACTAAATTTGCAATTTATGAGTTGTAAACAATTATTAAATAAATAAGTAAAATTAACAAAGTTATTTAATAAATTTAGTTCTAGGCAATAATTTCTGTATTAAAAACTCTAATTAATTATTTGAATTTTTTTGCTTACATATTATTAAATTAGTATTCAAAGATTCAGTGACATGTGTATGAATTTATTTTTGACACGTTTAGCTGCGGCATTATCAAACTAGATTATGAAAAATCAATACTCCCAGCTATCGATAGAATGCAAACCAAGTAGGTAAAACAAAAAACCAAAACAAAAAATACCTACCCTTAATACGCACAGGCGTCTCAAACAATCTAATCACCACCATTATCCTTTCAAGCCAACAGCTTTAACCCAAGTGAGAGCAAAGATCACCACGAAACGGTGAAACACACTTTTCTAAAATTAAATCGACGCTGGAGGCGCAGGCGTCTTTTCGAACATTTTCAATCAACCAATGATTTGTAAGGGGTGGGCTCCTTTACGCAAGCGCTTTTATTGCACCCTTAATGCATCCGACCGACCCTAATGTAGACCTCAGATTAGGTTAGCCAAAGCAATGCCGGAAAAGTTTACTATTCGCCACGGATTTTATCTAGTATTTTTTACCAAGCGGCACATCCCATAAAAAGTCAAAATTTAATGATGAAATGAGATTTTATATACTCTTAATTTTTATAGAAGTTAAGAATAATTTTGATTTATTGTGCAAATATTAGTTTTTCGACCACCCTGTATCAACCCTATAGGTATATCCGCGATTCTATCACATCCAAGTTAGCTTTGCAACCGCTGTGACAATCCTGGCCCCGCCTCCAGACTGACAGGACTCGCTTATCTGACTCACTAGTCCTGTTTACATCGCGCTCGCGTCCAGAAATCATCCCGACGGCACCCAACGCCTCTAATCTAGTCATCCGCGGAACGTAAAATTTTTTATTTATAACTATTTTATGATAATGTATTCATGACAGTTCAACATGTGGAAATAACCAATAAAAACAAGCGGTTTAAGAGATTTTTGAAAAATTTTTGTTGTTTTTTTTGTGATTAGTGAGTGTGTATAAACAGTGATTCTGTCAAGCTGGATACAACAAGTCTTGCAGCATCCCTGCTTTCGTTGAGAACTTCGGGAGCCGCCATGGATCTTACTACGGCTTACCGTTACAATCAAAATATGATGGAATACTATACCTGTAAGATAAATTTTTACAGTATTTTTACAGAAAAAGCGCTAAAAACGTAAAAGTATAGGTATGCCTTAAGGTTCTGTATTTGGACTATTGAAAATATAAACAATCAACGCAGTAATTAAATTATTTTTGCTATGTTTAAAATTTTGTTTCAATTATTTACGTTATTTTCGGTTGCAGGAAAACATATTCAATAAGTTGCTATAATAAAAAACGTGTTTTTTAAAAACAGTTACGTCCAATTGATTTATTAAAGACATTAAATAAAACCATTTTGGCGCAATTGCTCTGAGAGCTTTGATTTAGCTATAACAAAATTGTTAACAAATTGTGGAACTTTTGCAAATAGTCAAAAGAAATACCCTTAACTCTGAGAAATTAACATTTAGAACCAAATGCACTTAAATGATTTTAGCTTTGCGATAACGTAGCAAAAAGGTTTTGGCAAATATTTGTTATTAAAAATTTATAATATTTATCTATAAAATAAATTTATACAGAATTTAGAAATACTATCACAGATAAAAGCGATATATTGATTATAATGTTGAATTAATTTTGTTGTTTTTTCTAGCAAATAGCCAAAAAAATAAAATTTGTTTATAAATGGAACAAGTTTTAATTTGGAATTTACACCAAATTTAATAGCTTTACTGTCGTTAAAGATTGGTAAACACAGAATTTTTAAAGACCAATAATAAAATAATTCTGTTAGTTTTAAATATTAAATCAAAAATTTTTTATCATATTTTGAAAATAAATTAGTCAAAATAAAATATCATCTGAAACATTATAATCTTTTAACAATATACATTTAACACATTTTCAACATTTATAGTACGTGTTACGATAATTGAATAGCTATAAAAGTTAGCTAATATTGCTAATGATGGACACTAATCGCAGTTATAAAAGATTAAGGAAATGTGAAGTCGGGTTCTTTCTAAGAATGTTTGGCCGGCTTTTTCAGTGACGACAATTATAACTTTTTAATTATTGTGTTACGTACTTATACTTTTATAACTAATGTAAACTATAAATTTTAGCGATTTTTCTTTTAGCGAAAAGTTAGTTGTGCTTTTTTTTTAACAAATTCTGTTATAAAATAGAAGCATTTTAAGGATGAACCAACGGAAACAAAATCAGTTAATGTCCGGCTAGACTAGAACCAAGTAATTATATTTTTTATTTCTAAATATTTTATTTCTAAAACAGCAATAGCACTAACAGCAAATATGTATGGTTTTCAAAAACTGTCACAGTTAAATGTAAAATTAAATACAACTATTGAAAGTTTTAAAACTGATAAAGTGTCGAAATTGTGAAAGTTATTATGGCACATTTGTGCTTGAAATTTTGAACTATTTCTATACAAATACTGCTTCCAATAACGCACTACTGGTTTTTTTATTTGCTCACATCGTATTGATTTATGTCTTTTGGTCTAAACTAAAAAGAGCTTTGAAAGAAAGCTAAACATACATTACATTGTCAATTTTTTTGATTGAAAAACAACATATAGCTTTGCATGGTAGCATGGTACAGCAGTGGTATAGCATTATAAACTTTTTCTCCAAAAACAAACACTAAACATCGTTGTATAAATTATTTTATTTGCAACATTTTACTTGTATAGATTAAATTTTGCCTTAACTTGTTAGAATAAAAGATTTAGATTTATCTAGACTAATTTTATAGATCAGTAAAATTAGTGTTGCAGCAATTTGATCAAGAAAAAATCAAAAAGTCAAAATTTCATGTAGTGAGTGTTGTTTAAATTTTTTAATTTTTTAAACCAATCTTCTTCTGAGGACCTGACTATAGCTTGAATATTTTTTTCCAATAATTAATGCTTTTTATCATTAATAAATAAGAATAGAACAAGAATAATTTTTTTGTATATTCTTTGGCATCATATGAACATGTTTGTTATATTATTATGATTTATGTTACAACATTTGATTTTAAGTAATCAATCTTTAACAAGAAGTTTTATGTACAGTATTCAATGATTATAGATTTTTTAACTGTTCCTACTGTTATTCAATCAATTATTTCTGACTCAACTAACTGATATATTATCATTACCCAAACTTTCTTCTTCAATAATATTTTTTTCCAACACGTTTTGATTTATTTATGCATAATTAGGACATTTGTTTTCAAAGATTTAATAGACTTACTTACCAAAATGTCTCTTTCTCTTTTGTTTAGCTTTTTATAATTTATTGTTTATATCATTCGTGCTAAGCTTCATATTGTAAGATGTAAATGTACACGGTGGACCATCCTATGGCTCTGTTAGCAGATTTACAACTGTTCATAGTAAAACTGATTCCGAGTCGAACGAAACACTTCTTTCCATTTAGATACTTAAACATATGTATTTTTGTGATTATGGCTAGTTGTAATACTTACAGAGGCCATTGTGAGCTCTAATTTATTGCGGACCAAAGATACAGTAATCACTTTCCGGCAAAAACCACAAAATCTGAATTATTTATTCGAATTAAATTTTAATCAAAAATGTCTAACAAATTTTTAATTTTGGGAATACATTTTTGATAATATTTTAAATGTAGATTTTATAAAAATAAATATTCTTTTGCTTTATAGCGTTGTGACGTTGTTTAGAAACTTAAGGCTCTTCAGCACTCCTATGCGCTGAGACATGAAAATGACTGATTTTTGATGCAAGTTATTTCGGTTTAGTTTAAATTTGAAGAAAATTCCGCATTTTCATCTTATCTAAAATACAATAATCTACCGCGCCTTGCTATCAGATTTTTAAAAAATTTGCTAGATGTAAGGGAAATAATTAATATGTCAAAACTTTTGACTCAACTTTTCTTCGAAAGCATTTACTGTAGAATATTTATTTTTGTTGCATCTAAGCAATGATATAAATATCTATCTCGCTCTCTTTTTATTTTTTTTTATTTTGTCTTATTTTTTGATTTAATCAAGAAAACAAAATATTCATTTTGTTCGCTAGACACAAAAATTCGTCTAAACGTGAGAAGATTTACGACATCTCTCTGCTTGAAGTGCCGGTAGCTAACTTTTAATTTATGGTGGTAGGAGATTAAAAGACACCCTCACTACACAGTGTTTACCTGCTAATATTCTGACCGAAGTGAATTTTGAATTTAGAATTTAGTTGAATCTTAACAAGGTGAGAGGCACATAGACAACGAATAGCTCATTTTATTCGTTTTTCAATATAAGATAAAATAGTTCAATTATAATTATATTATAAATGAGAAAATCATATGAAACACGATGTTTTGCGGCAGTTTCTAATTTTGATAATAAACGACCATTTTTTTATAACGTTCAGGAAAAATTAAATAAAAACAAACTTTGCAGAAAATACACTGAACAATTTTGTTTCATCAAAAAAATTTCAAAAAAGACAAAAAATAAAAGGAAGCTTGAGGTAATAGAAGCAGATGATGATTACGGCAAGTCAGACGATATATTACCAGATAAAAGTTCTGAGGAGTTAAATATTTTAACTTCTTTGTATTTAGAAAATCTTAATAAGGTAAATTGTCAAACTGTTGAAGAAATTACACGCGGACAAAGTTCAAAGCCTGAGTGGTTTAAACAAAAATACTTTCGTCTAACCGCCAGCAATTTTGGCCGAATATGTAAAATGCGTCCGACTACATCAACCGCCAATCTTGTTAAATCATTACTATATTCTTGCCCAAAAGTCGGTTGCAAGTCATTAGAATATGGAATATCTAATGAAATCCATGCACGAGATTTATTTGAACAGACATACCAGTTTGATGTCAATTCTTGTGGTATTTTTATTCATCCGGACTATAAATTTTTAGGTGCTTCACCAGATGGTCTTGTTGATGAAGATGCTATATTAGAAATTAAATGTCCGTATGCTTCTAAAGATATAACAGTGCGCGAAGCAATTATATCAAAAAAAATTTCGTATTGCATAATAGACGATAACAATAAAATTCAGTTAAAGCCAAAAGATAATTATATGTTCCAAATGCAGGGACAGTTGGAAGTTACTAATAGAGAATTTTGTTATTTTTTTATATACACCCAGAAAGATTATCACTGCGAAATAATTTCTCGCGATAGAAATTTTTGGAAAAATTTTATGTTTGACAAGCTGCAAAATTTTTATATGTTATCATTCTTACCTGAACTGTTAGATTCCAGATTAAAACGCAATTTGCCTATTAGGGATATCTACGGCTGACAATATTATTTAGATGGTATTATATTATATATATATATTTATTTTGGACGATATTAGTTTTCATGGCAAAGAATCTATAATTTTTTTAAATATTTTGTTGTAAATTTTTAAATTTTCTAGTTTTTTTAAAAACCACTCTGTATAAGTAGATGTAATTTATAAAGTTCTAGTTTATATGTAGATTTCCACAGAATCTAATCAATGTTTATTGCAAATAATAATTATCATCATAGTCTTATATATTTTCAAAAAAATATAATGAGCACAATGCACAATAAATAATTTTTTTCTATTTTTACCGAATTATACTCGTCTAAATTATCTAAACGATCCTACCAAAACATCTCGGAGAAGTTATCTTAAATTTCAAACATCAGGTAGTGTTGTAAATCAATAAGTTCGACTCAACTATATTATGATTATGTAGTTATTGGTTTATTACGTGTCAGTCACTGGCCATGTCATAAAACTGTGTAAGTTGGGTTGCGGGACCAATCTAAATCTAAAAGTTCTTTTCACTGCACAGGAGCCAAAAAAATAACAATTTTTAATTTTTTCAATAGTATGAATAAGTTAATTTTTTAAAATATTATACGATGATTTACTCTGTATATAGATGAGTGCATTAAAAATGTTCTAAAACTGTCAAGCAAATTTTAGAATTCTAATTATAACTGTAATTTGAAAATTTTATTAATGTAACGGTTTATGGGACTTAAAAATAATGTATGCGTTATTTTTTATTTGCCTGATGTAAAAATGTTTCAACTTTTTGATTCAATTAATAAGTAATCAATCGCTCAGTCAAATAGTTTGCTAATAAATTTTATTTAATAAATGATTATTGTTTGAAATAAATAATTTTCTTAATGAAAATGGAAGCTTTTTTTTACCAAATGATTGGCTATTTTTTGATACAAATTATAGTAAAGTTTCCAATGCGTTTGATTAAGCGACCATTTAAATTTTAATTTAGAAATCACATTCTTTCTAAAAAAACATAAATAACAATCAGTAGCATGTATTCTTGACCATCTTTAATCTAACAGCATATTGATAGAGTGATCGAAACGGTCTATTATACTGTATTTGGGCTCGTCATAAATATTCCCATATGGTCACAGTTGTAAACTTTTCTTAAGTGGAGAAAAAGTCACAAAAGTTTCAGGTATAATAATAAGAGGACAATTGCCTAGTTTTGCCATTCAAAAGATCTATTTTAAACAAGTTTTTCAAAACGATTTATCGCTCGGTTTGTCACATGGCAGCAGATGGTAAGAGAGAAGAATTTAAAAAATGTTTAATATATTTTTTTTTGATTTAGTATAATAGTAGTGTTTGCGGAAGTACAAAGTAAACTTCTTTCAAGTACAACGTTCAAGACATGATTACATAGGAAATTATGAATGAGTACCGAAAATAAGTCGATCGAAAAAACCCCAGGTTACACATTAAAACTAGGTCGATTTACAAGTGATTCGAGCGGCATAAATTTGCAAATGTGCACTTTTTTCTAAGATTTATTAATGCTATTTGCAGTATGTAACGTCATTAATTTTAATTGAATGTCGGTTTTTTCGCAAAATATAATTATTGCTCTTTATGCATAACTAATTCTTAATTAGGTATTCCATGAAATATTTTTTTTTTGATGCATTAGAGAATAATCTTTAGAGTTTGTGTGTTACAGAAAATTATAATATTACACCAAATTAGTTTTGATTTAGCACTAAAAATGTGTGATATAAAAAGCTTTGGTAATTAAATAGGTAAGTCTTAAGGTTAAGTATTTGGACCATTACATTTAATATCAGTTTAAGAATCGTTATAACTAAATAATATTTTATTAAAAAAAAATAATTTCAATAGAATGTTGCTTTTAATATACGTTTTTGTAAGACGGGTTATGTTTAGGTTCAAATTCTTTCAAATCAGTTAAGACAATTTTGTATTTATCAAAAAAAAAATCAATTGATTGTGCTCTGGTTAACCATAAAGGAAGAAATACTGTATTATTTAGTACTCCACTGAAAAATAAAGCCATCTAAACAAGGAGACAATTGGTCGCACAGACAAATGAGCACAATAGCTAGCCCGGATTGAAATTTGAAATTATTTAATAAAATATTGTTTTATAAATTAAACTGAAAAAGGGCAATGTACGCCCAAAACTTTTTTGCAAACAATAAGTAAATAAAAATATGAGAGTAAAAATAGTTTTATCTTATACTTATTGTCTGTTTGAAACAGGCGTTTCTAACGAAAAGTGTTTTCGTGACAATTTGAGATTCAAATAAACAAGTAGGCCAATACTTGGCTTTACTAATTCTCAAAAATTTGATTGCTGGAATTTTTTTATTATACTCTATTTTTTTGGCAGAGGCGGAAGAGCGCATCGGGTGAAACCCTACATACAATATAGCACCTTTTGGTGCATTTTTAGAAAACTGCTGCCAATTTAACTGTCATTAGTGGCAGTGTCAATAAATTGTTTAGGTTTACATAACCTCACACAAGCACCGGAATCTCTCAAGACTCGCAATAGTGGAGAAAAATGTGACTTCAGTTGTCATGGAAGCCAAGCTTTGCGCTCTAAACGACACAGAATTTGCACGCCGTTAAGGAAAAATTTTGTTTGACGTACATCAGTGAGGTTAGGATAAATTGACACGTCTGGCTGACAGTGCTGACACCGCTTTTTCATAAAATTGTGCTGTGTAAACGGGACATTGCTTTAACCAATAGAAAGGGAGTATTTTAAATGCCGAAGATGCCTTATTCGTCTTGCCTATAACCGAAGAATATAGTATAAACTATAATAGGAACTTTTGTGTGAGATGATTGGAATTACTCTTTTTATTTCAATTACAAAATTTATCTTGTAGTCGTAAAAAAAATTTGCTAATGCAAAAATGGACGCCAACAATAATGAATTTACCCTTATGCAGCCTGATATAAAGCCGGCAGAAGGCTTTGTTTATTAAAATTTTGAAGCTTAGAAAATCAGTCACAATGTAATTAAGAGTATATAACGCTCTTCTGTCATCAATAAACAGAAATAAATGCTACCAAAGTCAGTTTGGTAATATGATTTACAAATCTATGATTAAACTGTTTTTTAAATAATGATGAGTCTAAAGTAGATACTTAAACATTTTTTTAATTAAAAAAAAATATAAAGTCAATATTTAGACCATATTATAAAATAAAACAACGTTTATTATTAGAATTATAGATTAATTTATTTATTGTTTAAAAACATGTTTTGGGTCTACACTTGCTCCTCTTCAGACTAAGATAAAAAAATTTCAAGGTGATTTGATGTTAGTTTTTTTCAAGCTTTTCTGCTTTATAAACTTTATAATTTGTTATTTATTTTCAAAATTTAACACTATTTAAGAATATGTTTTATAAATTAGACTGAAAATAGTCAAATAAATAAAAAAAATTAAAATAGACTTAATTTTTCTGCTTTGGTTTTACTTTAAAGATGGCTTTAGTCTTGAAAATTTCAACAAAGCAAGTCAAATGGATGCTAAAAGGATCGCAATACATTGTTGAATCAGGGCAAAATGCGTCATTCCAGCATAGGGTTTAAGCTTTGGGGTCAAATCATTTATCATTGAACCCAACGTTTTGCAAAGTCATGTGATAGCTTTGGTGGTTACAACAATTAGTGTCCTCGGAACCGACAGTTGATTAAATGTAAACTAGTTTTACAGATTTTTATTTAGTTCGCGTACAGAACGTCATTCAGGAAATGGAGATTAGTAGAAATTAAAATCATTTTCAATTTGATTTGAGTAGTTTTTTTTTCGTTTTTGACAGCTGCGAGATTAAATGTATGGGAGAGGACTGCAAATTTGGTCACAAAAGACCAATTTGCGGTTACAGACTGAAAGAAGAGAACGCGAGCAAATGCATTTTAAATCAGCGATTTGTAATATTCCGTACAGTAAGTGAATAATAATTCCAATCGGTGTTCTTGAATAGCGGTTTTTTGACAGAAATAGATAAAAAAACAATCTGCTTTTTTTACCGCAATTGGAAATAAATCAGTTCTGTTAGATGTTGAATAGATTATAAATCGAATTTTTTTGATTTCGCATTTTATACAAATAGAACTAAATCATGGAAATAATTTTTTTTGTCACATTTTAATTTAAAATGGTTTTTGTTTGTTCTTGATAGAGAACAATAAGCAATGGGCAAGGTTGACAATTAAATTTTGGACAATGCAAGTCATTAAATTAACAATGAAAGCTACTTTTCTAATTAGCAGAGGTTTTTCGGATTACCCAACACGTTCAGTTTTAATCATCAAAGTGCTGGGAATATATAGAATTTTTTTTGACAAAATATCTGTGGACTTTGTATTACAGTTTATCAATATAAAAATTTTAATTTAATTTAAATTATCACAATTATTTGCAAGTGTTATTATAGTTTAAATCATTCTGTTGCAAATCTTGCAATTGATTGAGCAACAGAATGATTTTATCGTCTCTGTTTTTGTTTGATAGTAATATAAAAATCAAACAATTAAATAATATATATTATTTTTATTTAAAAAAAAATATTGCCGTTTTTTTTCGAGACTGGCACATTGACAATGCTTTTTAAATGAGAACAAGAACGCCAATCTACTCAAAATAAGTACAAATGCTAACATTAAGTCACCCGGTATTATTTATACAAATTTATAACAAATGTTTCTGCTTTTTAAACACGGTAGAATATCGACAGTCAAATGCAATAAATTTTGACCGTCAGTGTTAACCAAAAATTGTTTTTTTTGTCAAAAGATTTAAAATTTTTGCTGTGTGATTGAATTTCTTGTCATTAAAAAGGCAAAAATAATTCAGACAAATTAATTGGTTTTCTATAATTGTTAGCTCTTTGAGAAATTTATCTAGACATGATGGTCAGAGTCATTAATATGAAATTTAACTTTAAAACAACACAATGAACTTATAATCATGGCACCGTCATTACAATTAGCGTCAAACAAAATGGTTAGGATCAATTTGCAATCAAATATTTTAAAATTTGTAAAAAAATGACATTTACGATCAAAATATATTGCATATGACTTGTGTTTTATGATTTATCTATGTATGGAACTACATATTGTGATAGCCCAATATTGATACTTAAGACGGTCATTCGACAAAAAATTTTAATATCATTTTCTTCTGGAGGTTGAAAATTTAAAATTGAATAATGTGATAAAAAATCAATATTATTTGTTCAATGAACACACATTAAAGAAACACAATTCTTTCAAATCACATTTGTAAATGTAACAATAACATTCACAATTTGATAACATTTTGCCGTGGCCCTACCATGGGTCACATTTGTTTGCACAAAACTGCATAATTTAAAAAAATATACAAATTTGATTAAAACAATCGGTATGATCATTTGAAAAATTTTAAAAGATTTATTTTATCATAATAATAATATTTTTTCTATATCAATTAGATAAAAAAAACAAAACTTTTAACCGACTTCAAAGAAGGGAAATTTTCAAATTGACTGTAATTGATTCAAATTGATTTTTTTATGTCTGTTACCTCGGAGCTTTTGACTGGATAAACCGATTTTGATTTTGTAAGAGCTAATGCTCTTCATGTAGTCCAATATAAATATAAATGTGAACAGATAGGAATAGTAGTTTTTAAATTATTTTTACTAATGCGTTTTTTGACAAAAAGTTTGTAGACTTACAACTATTAGTTTTTTTATTTAATTACATTAAACAAATTAATAAACAAAAATAAAAAAAATTTTATTAATCATACTGAAGTCGGTTGTTCCCAAATTTTATTTGTTGTATTATTTTACATATACATATATAATCAGTTATCACGCTGTAAAAGATAAAGGAATCTAAAGGGGTTTTGTGATGAGTATATTTATTTTTCTTTACCACGATGACTCTAAACCTAATTAGCTCTCCATCACACAAATGACAGAAAATTTTATCGTATAAAATAATTAGGTCATGTATTATCTTCAACTTAACAAAATTATATTATACTAATCTAATAGAAAAATTATCTCGAAATGCAATATTTGACATAAGTATTGATAAAATTCACATCAAAATAATTTTTAAAAAAATTGATGCTATATTTTAATCAATCTGACAAGAAGATAAATAATTATTCTAAATAAATTGTAGATTACACAAAAAAAATTATCAAATATGTATTTATTATTTTTATTAAATTTAATAGATTAATAGAATCATTCAATAAATTTGTAGTGGGTTAATTTTAATATTTTTTCAAAAACGGTTTGAAACCGTTGAAAATTTAATAATCTCATAATTTTTACACTGTTTAATCACTCTATATATTATTAATTATTAATTCAAATTCATCTAGTCACAAAATAATTTTGCACAAAAACTCTGGATTTTTTTTGTTTTATTACACAGTCGCTGTCAAATAAAATAGAACAAGTTTCTTTGTCTAAAAATTAACAAACAATAAATGTAGATAAATTGATGATTTTAAAAAGCAATTGAAGGTATTTATTTTCCATTTATTGCTTTCATTCTCAATCTACTTATAAACAAATTAAATCTTATTTGAATTCCTGTATATTTACATTTGCTTGCAATTGATTTGATTTTGCATGAGAAAAATTTAGCTTATAATCATTAAACTAATCAAATAACTCTATTAATTCATATTAAGTTAATCACAATTTTTTAGAAAAAAAAACTGGAATTTATGAATGTTTAAACGATGATTTTATTAATGCTATTTAATAAAATCAGAATGAAACAAATCACTGACTAAAAAGCAACAGAATTTATCTCATTTCTTGAAAACCTTTATTCAATATTCGTAATCCAAGATGCCTAAGATAATAATTTCAATAGATAGTGCAGCAAACCTTAAACCTATTTAAATTGTTATTTTATCAAGATTGAAAAAAAATTTCAAACTATAAAACGTGAAAATTTATAAAATTATCGATTTAATAATGTATAAAACTTTATTATTAATTTGATAATTTTATAAATTTTATAATATTTAATAATAATGAAATTGTAGATCAAGAAATTATAAAGTTAAAAGATTCATAAATTTTATTGTTATTATAGCAAAAAATATGAAAATGTATCTTATTTTTTCAAACATTTTAAATCTATTATTATTTTTTATAATAATAAATTTATTTTCTTAAATCTTCTAAAGAAAAGCAATGGATTAAAATCTATCTGATTAACGGGAAATTTAAATGGTATATCCACCCGCTATCTTAACTTGCTGGAATCAGAAAGAAAGATCAAAATCTGCAAGCTTGCGACGCATTATCAGATAATAAAAAATTTAGATGTGTAATGATAAAAATGTCAAATTTTTGTGCACATTTTTGCGGTTGCGAAGATAATTGTTTTGGTCATGCTTTATTTTAAATGATTAAAAATGATTAATGTTATCAAAGAGAAAACGAGATCAATGCTTCCTCTTAGAATTTAAATATTAGTTATTTTATAGATATTTTATTTTACAATAGACAATATTTCATGACAGGGAGATTGTGATAACCGTAATTTTATCTGTCGGTATGTAAATTTTTATGCACAATGTATAATCTTTATTTACGAGTTATTAGGTCAACGCCAATGAATAGATCATACTTTTATAACTCAATTTTTTCCGACACTAAATAATTTTATATACCTCGCACGAAAATTAGATTTGCTTTTGAATAATAAAATAATGATTATTTTCAAATCTTCAAAGCGGTTACTTTTCGATTGTATAAGTAAGTGACGTATTGTGGAATAAAATTGTTACTGTTATACTTTTAAGTGTCAATTTCACGAAAAAATTCCGCATTATGATATTGTATTTGAACATGTTTAAATCCAATCTCTTTCGTAATGATAATGCAGCAATGTATTTTAGCTTTGCTTCAGGCAATGTATTAAAAACATTAATGCTACCGAATGTGTTTTCTTTAATACAATGAAACCACAACGAATAAACTTAATGTAACTTCCTACTCACTCTATTACGTGTTTAATATTTACATTTTACTGGTATTACTCACCAATTTTTTTCTCCAATTTAACTCAACCTGATTGGCTGAAAATTGTCTATTAGAAATTTAAATAATCCTTTTGTTCTACAGGACAAAAAGCTAATTTTCTGCAATGACTACAAACAAATGCTTTTCATGTAATTTTTTTTTGAATGATTGTCATAACGAATTGATATAAATTACAGTAAAATATTTTTTTGGGGGAGTCATTTTATCACACAGTGACAACCACTGATCGTTCGAATGGCACGTGGCGGCCACGTGTCGGAATGTTTCCCTATATAAATTGCCTTAAGTTTGATTGGAATAATAAAATCATTGTTTGGGGTTTCTCTAACAGCAATGCTCTCCATCTATCTACTTTTATTGTTACCATATAAGTGTTTTAGATTGAGCAAAAAAACATTACTCTTAAAAGCCGGTCTTTGTTTAAAAATTGCCTGCTAGTACATAAGGGAGATGAGAATATCCTTAACTTAGCTACAATATACTAATATTACTTCAGCTTGAAAATTAGTTTTCTATACAAGTTTATATAAACAGGTTTTTTTTGTCAAAAGTTACAATTTGTTGAAATACTTATCACATTAACAAAAAGAAATTATAACAAATTAAATAATAGTAAATAAACTCTTAGCACAGCTCAACGCTTTACTAATGAACTCATGACACATGGCAAAGCAAATCTATGCTTCTAAATTTATAATTTTATTTCTTATAAGACGTTATTGAGGTACTAAAAAACTTTTTTAGTTTCTAATTAACAAAAAATGGAATAACGTGGATGAACAGTGGTTAGAAAAAGGTCAGAATATAAACTACTCAAAATTAATAGGAAAATTACTTTAAAAACAAAGCAAAAATAAAATAAACAATTATTTCCTAATTAATAATCACCAGATGTAATTTGAAAATCTCACTTAAGAAATAGTTATTTAGATCACTAGTCCAGAAAATGAGGATCTACTTGATGTAATCGAATTACAAGAGATATTTATCTCTTCTTGTGAATATGTTTATGTTATAAAACAAACAAATATTTTTTTATAACTGAGAATTAAGTTTCTTATTAATTGATTAGTTTGAAACCTTTGGCACAATAAACTATTCGCACAGTTTTACCACTTGCCAAAAAGTTTGTTTAATAGATTTCAAAAGCTATGTCGACCACTAAGTGGACATCGTCAGGAGCTGAATAAAGCTTTAGTTATTCAGTTTTATTATAGATTAATACACAAACTCTATTGAAATTGTACTAAAATTGTTTACAAACTGTAGAGATCTTCAAATTATAGGCCCATCATATAACTTTAAGACTGCTCCGCAAAACTGTGTTCAAGTAATTTGCTAAAATGTTAAATAAACCATTCCACATTTAAATTAAGCCAAGTGTCTTTACTTATTAGGGTTCTTGCGAAAATATTTTCCCTTCGGCTTTCAGCTAATTCATCGTATTATTGTCACTCTCACCCTTAAAACACTCCACACATGTTATGATACTTATCTTATTATCAGATTATCCAATCAAAAAGGGGCAATATACAACTACCAGACTAAGAAAATTCTGTAGTTGTATTTAGTTTCATCAACAATAAATAACTGGAAACAAATTGTTGATAGAGCCAACGCTCTTGATTTTTTACTGGAATAGTAAAGTAGCGACATTTAATTACTAATAAATTAATTTTTTTTTGCTTCGAGAATGCACGCATATGATGCACACAAGGCACTTTATATCCCTAATATCTTCCGGCGTTGAGCCATCCATAATTCAAAAGTTTATTTTGCACCGGACTTGATTAAATTCAAAACAACTGACAAAGCAGCAATGAAACTTCGCTTGAGTAGTTATAATATTATACATTTTAATAATGATTAATAAATTATTATTCATGTCACAGAAAAGGAGATTTTTTTTTTATTTTTATGAAAGTGATAAGTGATATGTGATTAGTGTCATCACGTATTCAAAGCTGTTTTATCTTGTATCTATGGACATCTGGCCACTTGCCACCCTACAATAGATAAAATCAATTGCAGGCTTTAATGTTTCTATAATCTCTACTAATCTCTTTTTATACACCAAGTTTCTACAAGTGTAATAGGAGTATTCACAATAAAATATGAATTAATAATCAATTATTAATTAGTTTGTTTTTGAATTCTTTGAGATGGTTTATGTACACTATCAATCTATATCTTAAAAATATTTATTAAATTTCAATAGCTATAAATCGATTTCACTGATTTCCATATTTTTTTGCACTGTAGTAGTGTGATTCTAACTATGATTCTAAAAATCATTGACAAATTTGTATGGAGTGACTATTGAAGTATTTCTTTTAAAATCCATTTTTTCCCACTCAGAAAGTATTTCTTCTCATTGTGATTAATGTCATTTTGCTAATGGAATTTTTGTGAGATAGTAGACTTGTCATTTTCAGCTTTTTTTTAAACTACACAGCTTACTACAATTTGTTCATATTAAGCAAAAAAATGTTCTTTTTTTAAGAAAAATTTAATGAATTTTTGAGTATAATAGGTAAATCGCACAATTCAAACTGGGTTTATTCCTGCAATTCATCTCTCTCCCATTCGGTGCACCAGCAAATAGATCAATTCGAAATTGAAAACAATAGTTTGTGGCACTATAGTCGAAATCTACCTGAATAGAAGCGAATAAAATCGTTGGCGCTTTTAAGCGATAAAAATCCGCAAATAATAATTTATGTCGAAATCAACGCTGTTATTCAATTGTGGATCATAAATCAGGTTTATAGCTGGCAGTAATTAGTATAAGCTTGTAATTGATTGTTTAAACCTTAATACTGATTTATTACAAATATCGAATCGTACGTACATAAGTACCTACTCTTCGTGAGTAAATTAATAAGCTATACGTGATTATAATTATTATTTTTATGATTTTGTGCAGGTCTTCTTTGAAAATTGTCAAATGACCAATCAATAGGGTGTTTATGATGATCATTATTATACCAAGCTCATTTAAATTATTATGATTTTAATTAGCAATTCGATGCTTTGTTAATAAGATAATATAATTGAAAAGATATAGTTAATTGTGAGTTTTAGTACCATGAATAATTAATTATCAATTTGTTTTTATTTACATAGCAGTTCTTATGTGGCTATAACCACACGCTTTTAAAAAGCAGTAAAATAAAATGGCAAAAAAATGCACTTTTCTACTTGCTCAAAACACATGTGATAACGCAATAATTAAAGTGCGAAAAAATTGTCATTTTTTCACCGTTAAAATCAGTTTTTTTGCTGTTATTTGGATACTCATTCGGCTAGGTTCTAGAGGTTATTTGTTTTCTCTTGGCGGCTGTGACGTCACTAATCTGCGCGAACATTGATAGCTGATGGAATAAGTGAGCGCTGAAAACATTCGACCATCTTTTGAACCGCTCAAAATTAAATTAATGTAATTTATGTAATCTAAATTAAATTACTGTGCTAATATGCTGTAAGTATTGAGGTTGTTCTATTTATATTAAAGCAAGCAAGCAAAGTAAAAACATTAAGATTTAGCTGACGTTTTTAGTTTAGTTTGTTATAGCAAAGAACTACCAATTACAGCTTCTGCGCATGAACACGTGACCCGCCAACAGAAAACAAATAAGCTTTACCCACTTTCATCAGCCACCTGACTACAGAACGACCTAATTCTGTATAAATATGTTTATAAAAGACACTTGAGAGAATTATCGGAAATAATATATACACTTATAGTAATATATGTGGAAATATCCAGTAGCGGAAACAATGTCATTTGACATTTACTCTCTAAAAAAACCATCCAATCGGTACTATACTCTATTTTTTTGGCAGAGGCGGAAGCGCGCGCATTGGGATTTCACAAAATTGCGCTGTGTAAACGGAACATTGCTTTAGCCAATAGAAAGGAAGTATTTTAAATGCAATTCCGAAGATGCTCAATTCGTTTTGCCAATAGCCGAAGAATATAGTATAAAACAAATATGAAGTTTTTGTAAAAAGTAAATGCAAGTATCAACATCAAACTATAATTACTTATTTTAACCACTATGATATCAAATTGAGCATTTGGATCCTATCGAGTCTTGAAACTCTTAAAGATATTGTTAAGAAGATACTTTTGCCTAAACTCTTTTAACTTTCAAGAAAAAGTGCATAAAAACAAATGCATGCAGGCTCCATGTGATCACAACTATGAAGTGGGAGATAGTTCACAATTTTTCGGACAGGGCAGGCCGCAGAAAAAATCGTTTATTTCATTTTAATCTAATTTGGTTTAAATTTGGTTTAAATATATTATAAAAACTTATATTTTTTTCACGAGTATTTGAGTGGTTACGTTTAAGCCTTTTTTCTAGGTGGACTGAGAGTTCTAGGATTAACATCAGTCTCTGTCTCTGTAGCTGCACACAGAAACAGCAACGAAACAAATTTAATGCACAATGCAGTCCTGCGCTTTCGAATGCCAGCTTTGCCAGACTTCCAAAAACTTCGTATCACGTACACTTTATGATCACGTCCTACACACTACTTACTATTACTTTTTCTTAAATCTGAACAGACTATAGAAAGCTCGCGCCATACGGTCTTAAAGGCGTTCAGGCAAATAGCGTCTGCTAGAATAAATGCGTGAACTAAAACCTTAACCTATGGTTCTTTTTGGAATGAACAGGATGACTATTGCAACAACGAATAGGGTAAAACCATCCGGCCTCACGACAGTCTAATCTCAGCTCACGCTTCCTATTAGCGAGTCAATTGACCGACTTTTTTCAAATTCTGTTGGTTGATTCATTATAATAATGTTTATTTTGCTTTTGCGTAAGTTAGAAATAAAACATTTTTAAATAGTTATTTAATTGTTTATTGCTGGCAAAAACATAAAAATCAAGTGTTAACATTTTTTATTTTTTTGGAAATGTCATATGTATTATTCAATAAGTACTGCTACTAACCGAATATCGACTCAAAAAAGTCTCTAGTTAGATTTTCATTTTTCTAGCATAAAACACTGAAGCAAAAAAATTTTTTTTTAATTATGTTTTTAGTGAACTGAACTGACTTTATGAAAAAACTAAATCACACAAATGTCGAAGTAATAATCTTGTTTTTATCAAATACCAATTTATCGTCAATAGGTCATTTATAATAACGTATCTCAGACAAAATAACGGTAAAAGCAACAAAAAGTCAAAAAACAAGAGTTAAAAATAAAATAACGCCACCGCAACAGGTATTGTAGAAATAGGGGTCATAATAACGGAAATACAAAATGAGGCTGATATCTATCGGATTTTTGTATCATTTTATGTGTGTTGGCTATTTACATCAATACATTCTGCATCTACATGTTAATTAGCTATACCATCAATAGGAGTGATAGGGCAATAAATATGCTCTTGGGAAAAAATCATCAATAAGTACATGACTTTATAAGCGTATAAACTAAACCATTTTAATTAAGTGCCAGGATTCTTCAAAGTAATGATTCTTTGATCACTTGAGGAAAAAAGATAGGAATTTATTGTGTAATTTTGCTAATGGACAATATAATGGTAGAGCATGGAAAGAGAGTTGTAGATTCATTTATTTATTTCTTCAATAAGTTATATCTTGAAATAAAAAAATACTTTACAATAATTATTAATATTATAATAAATTAATATTATTATAATAATTATATCCATGTTTACTGAAAATCAAAGCCAATTCCTAAAATAAACTTACAAATTAGGTGGAACACCGGTTGTCACCAATGTGTTAAAACTAAAATAAATTGCAGTCGTAAATTTGTTTCATTAGTGAGAGCGGCTTAGCAAATTGGAAACATTATTTATTCCGCAAATCTGCCGAAAATTCTAAAGATTGGCTAATAAAATGTAGAGAAGTAGTTTATGATAAAATAAAATTTTTTTTTGAGAAGCAACTTTGTAGAACTGTTATGGACAATAAAGTAGTATATTTCAGGTAGCAGCACCCATATAACAATAACTAGCAATCCGCATATGATCATAAATAAATTTTTTAATTGTACCATAAATCGCTTTTTGTGCAATAGAACTTCTAATTTAAGTATGGTATTTATTAAATAAGCGGAGGTAGTCATGCCTATAACGATTTATACAGTGCTAATATTTATAGTTATTGCTCTGATATATAGGATAAACAGAAATATAATATGGAGGCAAGCAATCGGAATTTAATTAAGCTGTGAAAGGCATTAAAAGAAAGTTGTCAAAACAAGAAAAATATATTTTTTGCGTAGGCTGTTTATAAGCATTTGTTAGGTAATTTTGATTTGCAGTTTATTTCAATTGTTTATGGTTATTTTCAGGTCATGGAGGTGTAAATCAGCTGGGTGGAGTATTTGTTAACGGTAGGCCTCTACCTGATGTCGTCAGGCAAAGGATAGTTGAATTAGCCCACAATGGAGTCCGGCCCTGTGATATTTCAAGACAACTGCGAGTCTCTCATGGCTGTGTTTCAAAAATTTTATCAAGGTAGTTATTCAATAAATCTTTTTTTTTTACTATTAGCTTTAGAGTAGATACCAAACTCAAAATATCATAATACCTTGCAAAAACTTGTCTTTTATAAACTTATACTATAATATGTTTTTCTGGATTACTAGTAGATAATGAAAGCAATTGACTGAACTGGGGTAGTACCTTACAATGAAACTGTAAATAAGCATAAGCACAAGGCATTGTTTGTTCTGTATAGTACTGTAAGGTAGTACCTAATTTTAAAATTGTTTAGCTAAAAGCTCCTAGTATTTAACTGTTTTTTGATTTTTTGGAAGTTTAGAAAAAACAAATTTCACTGTCTCTCACTGTTTAAGATTTAATTTCATTATGATTAAACGTTTTTCACGTAATGTGAAAATCATACAAAGCAATTTTTCACGTTAATAAACATCAATTAATCAAGTTTAAAGTTTTTTGGTTTTTAGTAGGTATTTTGAAATTTTTTTTTAAAAACATGCTTTTATTAATTTGTTTTTATTGATTTGTATAATTCAATAATAAATCAATCAACATATGAAAAATCTATCTAGTGAGCTTTTTTTCTCAGGTTGGTTTCACTGATATAACTATTAATTATCGTAATGTCAATGTCACTGGCATCACAACTACTAGCTACACCAACCCACGGCAAAAGTCCCTAAAAACAATTACATTAAACTCAATTCTGTCGAACCACTTTTTTGAAGAAACAGTTTTACAAAATCGTTATTGTGAACGTGAAATAAAAAAACAATTATTACAGCCTCGCGTTCATTATTACTTCTAACGCTATGCAGTTTGGCTATAGGTAATTAATACCTTCTCTTTCTTGGGGTATAGTTACTATTTTAATTATAAATATTAAATAAACTGTAAATTATGTGTAGTTACTAAAATAATGCATAATAATAATATGACAATCAATAAACCCAAAAATAGCCAAACAAATCTGCTTTATGTCAATGTAATACAATCCACCTAATGCAACGCTGCAAAATATTATTATCCCGGGAGTATATCCAACCCCTTTATGACAGTATCAGCCCTGCTAATATACTGTAACTGAATTACAACTGTAATATGATTCAGTTATATATGTGGGCTTACCGTGACGAATTTATATTTTGCATCATACGATCGGTTTTCTAATATCCCTCTACTAATTTAATTATTACATTTATTAATTTGAGGGGCGATGCGCGATTTAATTAATGTTGGTAATTTTTATAAATTTTATTATATTTTTGTCTATGACAGCCTATGTAGATTCCTATAAATGAACATAGAGTTTGTTTGTTTGATTAAAATGCAAATTAGAATTTGGAAAGACGTTTTAGTGTAATTAATTATCCAAACTATTATTACTTATATACTTTCTTGGATTTAATTAAAAAAAAACAAACATCTTCATTTTTACAAAATATCATTAATCTACAAAGTGACTATAAATAAATGATAGTGGCAGTGGCAAGACTGGCTACGTAGGTGGTGCAACCTGTCAGTTGTCTTTATTGAGGTTATGTCACACATAAAATAAAGGCATTCTTAACATTTGATTTAAATTTTTGTGTGATGTGTCTCATTGCGTGTGTAATGGTAACGACGTTGCCAACTAAAAAATGTCATTTGGTTCAACGAGAAGTAGCTATTTTCTTCGTTATTTTATTTACGATTGTACAACTTTTATTTTTATATTAATGTTAAGTCTTGCATGTAGTTTTACAACTTTCAATGTTAGGCTTTATGTGCTTATCTTACTCTATTTTAAAAAACAAAATTAATTTGAGATCATACTAAGAGATATTCTATTTTACTAAAAAATAAATATTTTGCAAGACATGAAGCGTAGATAGACAACACTTGGACATTACTTAGACATAACATTGTACTATGTGTTTAATAATAAATATTTTATAAAACTCAGTTCTTAGGCAGATTTAAATGTAAAAACGGCTAAGATAATACAAACTTATACTGTTTTTTTATTGTTTTAGTCAATACAAAATTTCACTTTTTGTCTGCTAGTGTACTAGCTCTTGTAAGCTCTTTACAGTATTATGCTTTTATCTTTTTTTAAATGAGAAGACGATAAATAAATACATAGTTGGTTTTGAAACTAAAAAATGCTTAATAGAAAAAGCATTGTGCTTTGTCTACAGGATTTACTTAAAAAGTTTGATTGGTTTTCTTAACGACATGGAATTCTCAAGCATATTTTTAATAAATAGATTATGTTCAGCTATAATGTATTAAAAAGTTTTTATTTAATGAGTTATTTTTTTTATTCTATCTGTCTAATAAGCCGTTGTCGTGACACTCTGTATAGTAAAGTTTTTTTTATGACAACTGGTGTGATGCTCTTAAAATTCTGTCGAAAAATAAAAATAAAAAATAATGTTACTTAGATGATCTCATGTCATATTTAGGAAATAAATATCTAACAATATATCAAAACCCGACTAAATGTGCAATATAAATCGGCCGTCCTGCCTTTAACCTTTGTTAAAAAAAATTGTTTTTCCAAAGCATACAATTTTGAGAACAAAAGCTCCATAAACTCTGCACTCAAATTGGTCTGAATCTTCCTTACAGTTTATCGGCGGCAGTCTTTCCCGAATCCAACTTTCATCCCTCTTTTTGCGTATTTTTCCATCCCTTATGATTCGTTATTCACCCTCTGCCCCGTTTCCCAGTTCCGGCGGCACTCAGCAGGCGCAACTAACACGATCATGCGACCTGCTGGTAATGTTTTCCCGTTTTTTAGTGGCCGCTTCCCAAAAAGATGAGCTTTATTTTATATGACCAAAGACCGCATGGGGGATGATGCATTTATCATTTTTTTTAGGACGACAACTTATGTCCACTATTGTGAGCGCCACAAGCACAAATTTAACATAGACTACAATATATAGTCCTATTAATTTTATACTTCAACAGAGGTTTTGTTTCTTTCAAACTAGGAAAAAACACTATAAGTATAAAAAAATATAGACTTTGTCATCACTTTTATGACAAATTACTTGTTTTTTAGGCTATTTTCTATAAGTTGTTTTGATGTTCTTTATTAGAACAAAATGATTGGATAATTGGCATTTCCGGATGTTATCTGTTTATGAAAGTTAACGGTTTTTATTTTATAAAAGTCATTGATAATCTAATAATAAGTTTTTCAATTAAGAATTAATAGTTATCAATGATAATGTTGACCATACCTACCGCGTATCTTAACGAACAAGAATAAACAGATTACGGTTGTCTTGTTTCGTAATTAGTTACCTGCTGCTTATAAAAATGATACAAAAGCTTATACCTTTCGGACGCCGTCTTTAGATTCTATCTTATTCAGCTAACTAACCTGCATAATTACGACTTTGTGTCTCTATATTGAAGTTCGAGAACTCCTAACCAGATCAATCCGAATGACAATGGTTTTCTATCCGTAATGGATACGCTATACGCTACTGAGATGTATTGATACAGTTGTTATTCATGGAATACCAATTAAAGTTGAGGAACCCTAGTCATGCCGAGACGGGAACTCTCTGTATATACTCTTATTTCAAATAACAAACGAGAAAACTTCTTGGAAAATAAACGTAAAACGACAATACGGTCATTATTTGAGTGCGGTTCTTCAAGTAATTACAATAGATGAAGAAATATTACTTATTTTCCTAATATTGTCATTTCCAAGAATTTTTTATTATATTTTAACAATACCATATGATTTTAATAGGTAGTAAGCAACACTTCAAAATATACTACTCAATTAACTTTTTTTTTCAAATACATCGTTATTCGTTTCAGAGAAATTTACAGTGTACAAGCCATTTGAGGAATAATGACCAAATAAATTCATATGTCCCAATTTGCTTAACATTATTTGTTAACAAAATAGGTGTTCAAATTTGTTCCAAGTTCAAATCCCAGCAGATATTTTAGAGTTCAGATTGCTGGCGGCAATTATGGCATCTTAATTATTTTGAAAAAGTGTCTAGCGACGCTTGGTTTGCTTTTTCTCTTGCTTATCATTTTCCTGCTAGAAAACAGCGTTTTTGACAGTAGCATTTGAATCAACAAATTTTGCAAAAAATTTTGCATTGACATTTACTCATTTGTTAAATGATACATGGTGTAACAAAACTAGAATATAGTTGCTTTATGTCCATCGCTTGTTGGTTGAAGATAGTGCTTTGCAGTCGAGTCATACGATTAAAGTGGGTTAAAATTTTATTGAAACCGAGTTTTTTTCTAAAGGAAAATGCTTTTGTCTGGCCGTAGATGTTTGTAAATGTAAGAGGAACACACTAAAGATCGCAGTGCATATCTTTTGTAATCTTCTACCTGGTTGTTAAAAACTGAATAAATGTTTGTTTTTGGGATTAAACTTGATTAAAGTCATTATTAAGTAGTCAGTAGGTAGTATCAAAAAATCTAAATTTCGTCTTTTATACTTCTGAAATCATTTTTTGCAAAATATATAGCTTTAGAAGAACTTGGTGGCCAACTCAGCGTCGTCCATATAAACAATGATAAGTTTTTAAATTACTATTCCCTAAAAGCTTTTTTTAGAGAATATACTTTCTGGTTTTTCTGTTCAACAAAACGGTTTTATTTATCGCTTGTTAAGTCGAATTTTTTGATAATTATTAATAATAATAATAATAACAATGATTTTAGAGCAAAGTGATGTTGTCTAATATACTTTCTACTTTTTGGCTGGTACTCTGAGGTGCGATTACTTCTTCTTAAATACTTTATTTTTCACTAATGCTGATCAGAATTGGCGCAGAGTTTATTGTCATTTTATTATAAGCTTCGAACCAAAATTCTTATTGAAGTTGCTGAAGTATTTAAAAACGCATTGTTCTAATCGCACTAGAGCGCTAGTCGAAGTATATAAGATTTTTATTCATTAAAACGTTACTCACGCAGGTTTGTTTTAAAAATCGGTTTTAAGAATATTGTACTAGAATAAACGGTATATGAAGCAGTTAAAATATACAAGTAGTTATAAATAAAAAAGCAAACTGATAAGCTGTGTTTTCTAAAATCTGGCTAAATAATACTTATTACACCCGAATTAACATTAGTTTGTAGGATGACTTTAACTGTCAATTGTGAAATTGTAAATAAATGTATAAATTGTAAAAAATTGTAAGCAAATGTGAAAGAAAGTAGATACTCTTAAAAAACCAATTTTGTTCTTCAAAATAAAGTATGTGTAATATTTAATCATTATCGAATATCATCAACCACATTCACCCCATCACCCTATTTTCCCTTTGAAAAAGCTCAAGTTGTCAACATTGTGTCAAATATTCATTGACGGTCGCCGTCGATTGGTATATGCAATTTTCATGTAGTTTTTTCTCGGTCACGTGCCTAGTATTGAACACATTATACAGAAAGAGGACACTTGAAAACCAATGCTCTTGCATTAATAGAATTAAGTGCTTTTCTTTATTATTTTGACGTGTTTCAACTTATAAGTTAGCATTTAGATAGTTTTTAAATAGATTATTGTTTTGTAATATCGTAGGTTACGAGCTTTAATAATGTGAGCTGTATCAAATGGGTTTAAGTCTAATGATGATGGATTTAGATTTAATTAAAAAGAATTTACGAAATTTAGGTGTGATATATCATTGACTTTGAATAAATTAAAAACAAGTATGTTTGTGCAAGCAAAAATGTTTTCTTGTAACGTTTATAGTGGAAAGTGACTAAAATCTGCAAGTGTTTTGCTTTTGATTTTAATTAATAACAAAATAAGCGTCGAAATAATTAAGTTAGATTTTTATTGCAGAAACTTATACCTCTGCTATATGATTAAGTTAAGTTAAATTATAAAAAACGCTAATTATAAGATAAAGTAAAAGCTAATTTATCCAAACTAAGATTCATAGACTCAGACATGTTTGGCTCTTATTAGAAGTCTTCAGTAAATTGCAACAATTATATCTATGTAGAATAACAAATTCAAATAGATCTTGCTCTGGCAGCATATTTTTTTTGATCCTAAACTAATACTAATTCAAATTGTTATTGAATGTACTTAATATTGTAATGCGACAGAAAAATATTGTTTCAGCATAAAGAGAGCGCAAGTGGAATTTCCTGTAAATATTACGTTTGAGTAATATTTTCTTTAAATTCTGTTATGCTTCCTACATTTACAAACACCCAAAGTTATGTTCTTAGGGCCCTGGATGTGTACTTTTCAAATCCACGTCGCTCATAGAATCACCTTCCGAAAGTACTATCTTCAGTCAGCAGACCGTTCAGACTAAACGACATAAAATGGCATTTTTTTATCATTAGCTGTTCAAATCGGAAAGGTTTTTCTGCCGCATCATGAGTTTTAGTTGTCAATAAATTGCTACTGTAATTTTTTCTCAAATTTATTTTGTTTAGAATAGCTTTTAATAAAACCGTCTAAATATATGATTCAAGTTCAAATATGTAATAAATGCATTTGTCTAAGCCATCAGAGCGTAGCTAACTACTAATTAGATGATTTAACCGCCGAGTGCTTTCAAAGATATGTTGAATGTTGTCGATAAATTTGAAAGAGGTTGGGTCAACTGGGTGTTGGAACAAATTTTGCAAAATATTCAAATAAAAACCAAAAGTTGATAAATTATTGCATTAAAATCTCGAAAGTAATGCCTTACACATGTAACACACACATCAAGGCGGCGTTGTAAATCCCCTTTTCACACCAACACATGCGAATAGTTAACACGTGTGTAATATAATAGGAAGCATTGAGGTGTATTTATGGATATGGGAGAAACGTCTCTACCACACATTAGCTTCTTATTTTCAGGGTCAAAATCTAATAAATATTGGGAAAAACTTTCTTTTACAGAAGATTAATTAAGAAGTATCATTTAAGCAAACTTGTTCATAGTTTGCTATAGACTCGCTGACACTAAACAGGTTAAAATTAGCGATATCTAGTGGACACTGCTCACATCAAGTAAACAATCTGGACTTACTAAAGAGTTCAAACATGCCTGAGTCCCTGAGTCTACAGACTTTGGTTTAAATAAACTTGATTTGACTTTATCTTAAATTAATGTTAACTTAATTGACATAATTTGCAGTTACTACCATCACTCAAAATACCAACTTGAAGCAAGTTTATATCAAAAGACACCATAGTTTTGAAAATTAAGTTGTTTATTGAAATTGTTTTTAGCAATTTTTCTTTTGCGTATTTACATATTGATTAAATTGTCTTACCAAATAACATTCAAGCTTTATCTTTAGGTCAAAGCTAACTTCACATTTATTAAATTTAACAGCTAAGAACAAAAACTATAAGAATAATTTACTTGAAATCTTTTAGCAGCCGCTATTTTTGTTAAATTGTCATGCAACAAATTTTCTAAATGTTGAGTTTACTCTGACAAAAAACTCTTATTACAAAAATTTATTCCAGATTATGATTTTAGTGGACCTGATCTGACCTGACGTGACCTGTAAGGTTGAATATGTGTTCTTGTTATTTTTTTTAATAAAACTACTTAGTATTTTATCATATGAAGGTAACATGAACATCGCTCACTGCAACAATCGTGAAAAGACTTATTTTGTCACCTAATTATCGTGAATAGTGTGACCTATCCAGCTGGCGACTGAACTCTGCGTCAGTATTGACATGCCTATTACTTAACATGTTTACCTTTCAATTTTTTTGTCTTTTTAATAATGTTATTATTATTACTGTACAAGATTGGATAAAAATATAGATTAAATTGTCAATTTTTTTTCCACATTAAAAAAAATATTGACATTTCAATAATAATAAGCATCTATTGGAAAGTACGATCGTGAGAATTCAATAACGAGAGAAGTTGAAGTCATTAAGCGATTAAATCACGACCACCTGAAATCGCTTCGTCGTCGTATGCAAATTTGCCGGCGAATGAACGTAAAGACGTGTGTTGTAAGTTAAGTTCTACCATTTATAGTTATTTAAACAATTGTTAAGTTTATTTATAAAATAATAACAATTTAAAGTGACAGATATTAATGACATAAAGTGTTGTATATTTTATAAATTTTGAAATTTTAAGTATTATAATAATTATGTAAAATAGAGTAGACAAAGAGGTTTGCTACCTTGGCTACTGCAAAACTCAGGCAGTGTTCTGGATTTCTCCTAAAATGCTGAATTATCTGTACCTATAAACAATTAAAAGTATTGTTCCTGCAGTATTAAAACATTGTTTTTTAAAAAGTGTAGTTTTTTTAGATATATAAAACCTAGTTTTAGGTTGCTATTTATAGAGACAAAGCTTAAACTCAAGCCTGTCACCAATTCTAGTTGAGCTTTGAATATTAATACCGACCTTTTTATATCTTACCTTTTATACAATACCTTTGAATATTGATAAGTTTTTTTTTTTGTAATAGTTTGACGTTTTCTACTTATTGAAAATAAGTAAAATGCCATTCTTGTTGTCAATTTATTCTTTCTGTGGATAAACAATTTTTTTTCCATTAGTTTTTTTTTCTATATTTCTTTCTGAAAGTTTTTTGCTTAAACATTTTTTACTCTTTTTATTGTTTCTTTCCCGTTTCTTTAAGAAAAAAATTAAGAACTGGCTTCAAAAAATTGTAACAAACTATTTTTAAAATTCTAAAAAATTATGTGGTGTCACTTGACGAAAAACACTTCTTGCATTAACTATAAAGTTAATTTTTTCTGAGATCGTTTCGAACAGATGCTTAATCCCCGTCTATATACTCTTCAAAATCTTTTTCTAAATGACCGCAAATTTTTTCCTAAAATCCTCAAAGTCACTGATTCAGATTTTGTTTCTACCAATTATTTTTAAGAAAACATTTGGGGTTGCCACCAAATATTTGATCAGAGCCTATATTTTCTCAGTGGGGTTTAGCTCAGAATGGTCAGGTGGCAAGCAGGAGACTCGATGTCTATGTCTATTATAAGGATTAGACATTTTTCTGCTTGTTAGCTTTTATGATATTTCAAAATTTTGGTTTAGTTAGATAACTAGTTTAATTAACCAGTTTATATATTTTTCTAATGTGTGGCGCGTTGCAACAGTAAATTATGTTTCTGAAATTATCTATTGTGATTTCAAGTTTTTAGTGGTATCTATAAAAGTGTAGAGTGGCCAAGACTAGACAATCGTTCAATATTGGCTTTCATTGTTAGGATCTCTTTTCTTATTTATTCTTTAATTATTTTCCAGAGGATTGACAGTCTACCGTCAAAGTCAATTCTTGAATCAAAAATTTTTTGATAAAAACCAAAACATTTAATTAAATTAAAATTTAAAGTTTGAGATTGTATTTAAAGCAAAACATTTTTATTTCTCTGCATCAAGTAACTATGTATCAATCGCAATAAAACCTCAAAACAAAAGTACCTCGTGCTAACCGTTAAATTAATCTAGGCTTGTTATCGTCGACATTTTCTTATTAACACTATTAGCATAATGATCGCTAACATAAACGGTTGTCAAGACTGACAGCTTATGACAAACGATTTTTTGTCAATTTATTTCTTCGGGCAGTGTTGCTTGCTACTGAAACGAAGATCTTGCTCCGATTAAAGCTTATTGAATATGGAAATATTAAAATGTTGTCTTATTAAAACTGACGATATGCCAAATTTGACATGAATAGAGACGCAATCGTATACATGATGTATTAGTCATTATTATTAGAGAATGTGGAAAGTGCTGCCGATGCATTCTCTTTTATTTTATATATAATAAGTATGGCCTTTAGGACAAATCTGTGATACCTATATAAATTAATCAATAACAATTTTTTTTAATTGAAAGTAAATACCAAAAAGGTCAATTTTGATAAAAAATGCAACACTCAATAAACAAAAACTTAATATTTGCAGTATTTTTGTGACTGGTGAAATGAAAAAATCAATGAAAATATATCTAAATTACATCTGTAAACATGAACATGTTTTTATTGAAACTTCTCAGTTGTTGGCTTACCAAAAAAGATAGATTACATTGTATATCATTGATATTCGTTTGATATGTGATAACTTTTGTGTTTGATTGTTTGATATTAATTTGCATTAATCTTTTTATATAACTGGGATAAAATTTCATTCCAATTTCATTTCAATTGAATTTCAGTTTCATGAACTGTAATTATTTAGCCATAACCAAACATTAACTTTAAAAATTTAAATCAGCTATTTGATTAAAAACTTTCTATAGTAGAACATATCTGAATTTCAAATTATTCTTATAAGAAGGTTTTGTAGCGAATAAATACTCTCTCTTATTCAATTTTGACCAAGATTTAAAAAAAAGTGCTATTGGCTATAATTCTAAAAAACGGTTTTTTTCCTGGTTGATTGATAGATGTCAGCATCTTTTACAGATCTGATTTACTTAAAAATTTTGTGTTTTTACTTTTCTTTCTTCTTTATTTCTTTCTTTATTTCTTCTAGTGTACCAAATTTGCCTATGCGATTTTTGCTGCTCTTGTTTTTCTCTCTATATTTATAACTTGATTTAACTTTTCTCTCTATATTTATAAATTGTATATATTGTTTTTGTTTTATCGCTTCTTTTGTATCTTATTTTCTCCTTTGTACGCATTTCTAAACTTTTTTCTTGCTTGAAAAGAATTCAACTTTTTTTCTATTTTTTAAGTGCTTGCTATTTATTTTATTTTGTTAATACTCTTTGTTTAACTATTTTCTTTTTTCTTTTTATGATAAGAGATTTTTGTTTTTTTGGTAATTGGTTTGTTTCTTAAGATCTTCGTTATGTCCATCTTTTGTCTATATTTTTTGCTCCATATTATTTTTTCTTGTTTCTTTTCTTTTTCTTAAAGGTGTTTTTCTTCTCTATTTTTTGGCCTAATATTCAGTGGCATTTCATTCAATTCTACGTTGTTACGGACCGGGAGTTTATCGATTCCAGACGACTCATTTTTTTGTAGTGTTCTATGTTTAGTTTTCTTTTTGTCTTCTTTGTTTAGTCTGTTTCACTTTTCTTCTTGTGTTAGCTTGTATAATTTTTTACTTTCTTTGCTTTCTACGTCATCTTTTAAATTTATTTCCTCTGTCATCTGTTCCAAATATCTGCTTCTTGAATAGATTCTTGCATTAAAGTCTCTTCCTAAAGGTACTATTTCTTTACATGTTTTGTCTATATTTTCTTCTACGTACTATCCGGTACATATACTTTAAAAAAATTTTTAAGTAGACGACAGTTTTTAAAATGTTACTAAATTTGTAAGTACAATATGACATGTAACAACCTATTAAATATCTTAACAAGTCTTTGACAATGTAATAATTATTGACAGACAAAATTTTTTCGAAATTCCAATTTTTCACCACCCTGTTGATTATTTTAATGTTTAAAAGACAAAAATTTCTTTACAGGTATTACGAAACGGGTAGTTTTAAAGCCGGTGTTATCGGCGGCTCCAAACCAAAAGTGGCAACACCACCAGTCGTAGACGCCATAGCCAACTACAAAAGAGAAAACCCAACGATGTTCGCCTGGGAAATTCGTGATAGATTATTAGCCGAAGGAATTTGTTCGCAAGATAATGTACCTAGTGTTTCATCAATAAATAGGTAAGCACAAATTATTATATACTAAGTGATATAAAATGAGTTTTTTAGTCTTTAAATTATCTTTTATAAGAACAAAACAGTCATAAAAAAATAAAAAAAACTTAATTGAATAATTAGAATAATAAAAAACTGTCAATTTGACAAATTGTATTTGTAAAGAAAACGCTTTTATCTGTACGTCTGATAGACGTAATGTCAAAACGACCCAAAAGAGCGTGATACTTTAGCTCAAATCCAACAAATGTCGTTTCCTCAAAATTTGCTAAAAATTGATTTTTAACCTTAGGAAATGATTGGTTTTAATAGATTAGGGTAATAGGTAAATAAAGCCAATTAATATGTATTCCATTCACTTAACACATCTACTTTAGGGTGTTAGATTAAATTCCCCATCTGTTATTTTATTAAACAGAAGTGCTGGGCACTGATATGTAATAATGGACCCATCCCGCGGGATCTCCGGTCAAATTAAATGTGTCAAATCAGCCCCCAACACGCACGGCCTACTTGATGTTATCGGCGCATTATAATGTAGGGGGTGGCTATGATTGCACGATTGTTTCAAATAGATTGTGTTTGGTGTTGAGTGGCTCTTTATGTTCACTTTGATATTATAATAAATTACATGGGATCGATATTTGAAATTAACCTGGTGCAAATGGAATGGCGATTTACCAAAATGTCAAGCGGACATCGAATTAAAAAAAAAACATACTGTCATTTATTCTGTCCGGAAAAGGCTATTGCTTTTTTGTGGTCTCTACTATTTTAAATTTAGATAAAATTAGAGAAACTTTTGACATCTATAAACCATTTGGGAATTTCATTGACCTATTGCCGTACACAGACAGTCTAATAATGTCAACCTGATTTTCCATATTTACGTTAAACCAATACGATTTAAAAAAAAACTAATTTATAACTGACGTAAATTTAGCTTAATAAGCACTTATACAAAGCAATTTTCATGCTTTGGGAATAAATGCTCATAATTTACAAGAACGGTATAAAATCACCACTTGATCGAGAACCCCTGCAGGATATACGCCACTCCCCTTGAACTACTCAAGCAAATCGTCAGTCCGCTTCTTTGCTTTTGCTTGTTACACTTTCTGAAGGGTAAACTTTCTGCCTATTTAAAGTTTTTTAAGCTGAGATTATCCACTGAGCGGTCTCGAAGTAATTGAGGATTCAAAAAGCTAATGCGAGGTTAATTTGCATTGTTATAGAATAAACCATTATATCTTAGATTAAATCTTACACAAACGTTTTTAAGATTAAATTAACGAAAAGAAACGAAAAAAAAAAGATGTTATAGAAAGAAGATATTTGGTAAAAATTAAGAGAAAAAAATAGATATTGGGAAACGTTAGTAAAAACGAAGAGAACAGTTCAATTGATGCAAGAAATTTGAAAAACAAAAAAAAATACAATCAATTGAGCTTGTAAAAATGTGTGAAAAAGTATTCTTTTTCTCTTAAGAATCATTTATTATCAAAGTTGATATCTGTCATTAGAAGTGAGCTTTAGCATCAAAATGTAAAAACGTAGTTCTTCGACGTTAATGTAACAAGGTTCTAATAGATCGCTCTTTATATTATGTTGCTTAGGTCACTCAATCAACACACTACGTGTTTAGGTAGCGCCATCAGAAAATTACACATCCATGCTGGAATTTATCGTTAACAAATGATGGAAACTGCAAATGTCGTAAGTGAAACAAAAAGAAAAAAAAAGATTTAAAAACATAAATATTTGTTTTAATAAATTATTTTTAACGAAAAACTCTACTCAAACCAACAAAATGAAAACAACGACGTTTTTTAAAATCAAAGAGATCTAAAAATATACGCTGGAAAACCTTTTAAAAACATAGATTTACAAAGTGTTTAATAACAATTATCTAAATAACAAAATTGAAAAAAAAAATAAAATTAAAGATAATAGTTCTAAAAATGTTAAATAGGAAAACATTTATGCTGGTATTTTAATCAGAATAATGAACTGTGACACACACAAAGAATTAAACTAAATATATTTTCATTATATAAACTAAATATAATTTAAATCAGCGTCTCTAAAGGAAAATAAATTTAAATATTAAAACATAGTACTTTTATGTCGTCTTTTCTGACCTGTCAATTTTTTAACAATTTGGGAGTATTTTGAACAATAGAATCCTTTAAAGCTACAGAAATATTTTAATTTTTTTAAACTTAATTGAGTATGTTTGATTATGATTTTGGCTTTAATTGTCTATTGAAGACCAGTTAATTTTTCACAATAAAGAAAAATTTAAATGTTTGAACTTGATTCGCCTCCTAAGCAAGGGGCGAGAAAAAAATTTTTTTACTCTAAATTTTTAACTCTTTGATTTGGTTTTTCACTTTAAATTAATAGCATTTTTTGGTAATTTTAGTTACCTATGAGTGACTGAGTTTTAACACATTTGTTTTTTATTTCTGACTGCGTGTCTTCCTGATGTTTGCATTTGAGAATTAATCTTTAATTTTCAATCTGCTTGCGTGTTTTTATTTTTTATCTTTTTGTAATTTCTATTTATAAATATTTAACATTTTTCAGATGACTTTTTAATAACTAGATTATAGAATGTTTTAGAAATTTTTAAATGTTTTGAAATTTGTAATCTTTTGTGATATTCTAAAATTTTTGTTAGTTAATTTTTGTCTTTCTGGTCTAAAGTGTGAAAAAAAATTTTTTATGTTGAAGTTTCTTTCTGATGTTTTATTTATTACTTCTGAGTTAGAAATTTTTTGTGGTCTCTTAAATAATCTTTTATTATTTAACCGAATTTTTATTGGTTATAAATATGATTGTGTTCTTTTCTAATTTTTAAGATGATTGATTTTCATTGCTTAATTATTTTATTTGGACCTGTTTTGTTCATGTTTCATCTCTGTTATATAATAAAATTTGTTTTTTTTTATTTTCAACGTAAAATTTAATGACATGTAATGCGCGCAGTCTGTAAGATATAGACATAATAGAATAAACCGTGAGAGTAGACAAAAAATGCGATAGATTTCTTGTCAGTGTTCCAAATGAATTCAAAATCTATGTTGTCACAATGAATGCTACTGTTTTTTGTCTCCATTTAATCTAGTATGTTCTATCTTTTGTTTTAGTTCTTCTTCTCTGTTCCTATATACTCATGGTTTTGATATTATAAGATGATTGAGTAATTTTGTTTTACAAACCAATAAAGTTTGGAAAATTTTATCATTTTCTGTCTTTGTTAGATGTTTAATTGAATAAAAAAAAGTCCAACCTCAAAAATAGTATAGAAATATTTATAATTTTAAATAGCGATTAGTTGTTATAAATATTTTCATTTACATTTACATTGCTTATCTCTTTGATACAATATGTCGTCTATATAAGATAATCCCAACAATAAAGCAGATATTTTCAATATAATATGTATATTTATAGCGCAAAATTTATTTTTATTATAATTGGCCTAGGAAATTGATGAATAAACAATTTCTTCTCGCATTCAGACCATTCCGTATTATCTCTTTGAACATTTCACTTTTCCCTCTGTAAGTAGGAAAATGTAGGCGTCTCATAACAATTTACCGCGTTTTATGCACTTTTAATTATAATATAGAGCTCTTAGCGTTAATTGTGTTCGGTAAATTACTGCAGGCATGACCATTCAATATAAGATATCTACATAGACTTGTGATTGTTCTTGAATAGACTTTTCCTGCAAAAGCATACCATTGTAAAGCTTATTTATTGCCTATTTATTCTTGTTATGGTTATTTAAATCACAATCAGCTGGGTGTTGGAAATCTGAAACTACTCTTAAACAGTTAAAAGAGAAATTCAATATTGTGATATGTGGTAGTCCAAATGAAATAACGTTATATGGTTTTTCTTTTGTTTCAAAAGCTAATAGCCCAACAATAGACAACTACTTAAAACACTATAATCACTTTTTACAAGTTTGGCTTAAATTAGTATTTGTTCATATCTTTAGCAGGTATGACGATAGACGGAACAGCCGGTATATTTATAGTAACAGTAAATACTTATAATGAAGAATGAACCAAAATGAGCTAATTATGTATTTAGGTAATGCAAAAACAGTGTGATAACTTTTTTATCTTTGAAAAATAAAGTCTTTTTAAACTTATAGTCTACTAATTAGAACATTATAAAAACCGAATGTAAGGTACGGCTCTATACCGTTATTTCACTGAGACTATTATACAGAGCAATTAATTAAGACATTTGGATGTAATAGTAAAGCACGATTCGACATCTTGAAACGCATTTGACGTGCTGGTATCAATTTACCCAGAAAAATTGCTTTTTAGGCAGAAATAATAATGTAATTCATTCAGACCCTATTTTTGAGTGGTCTTCCAAATAGCATTAAAATCTTGCAAAAATCCTCGATGACATATGAAGTTGTATCTCCTAGGAGGGTAAACTTGTAGAGCGATGGGATGTAAGTAATTCTGGTAGCATCTGGCAAGGGCGTGTACTACTCACTTGGTGTAATAATGTGCCTAAAGATACCGCACCCCCACAGATATGAGGGTTGGTTGGCATTTCAACTCTTATTAGGATTGGATCTGATAAGATAGTCAAACAATTTGTCCGGCATTAAGGGTAGAATTACGTTAGAGCTTTGTTGAAGGTTCTTGTCCGCATATTGGATGTGAAAAAGACACAACAATTACTGATTTTATGGGAGATTTATCACGGCTGCTTATCCCTAAAAGTTAATAAAAAAATGAAACTAGGTAAAATAAAATGTTTTTTACGTTGTAATTTTTTCATAGTTATGCGAAGTAATCTAGGACAAACTTCTTGATAAGTGTAAGCTTACTGTAAATAAATCCAACATAAACACGCAATAGTAGTTTGTCTTGTAAAAATAGTTATGTTTGACAAATGCAGTTTTTTCTAAAATCTTATATTAAAAATAATATTAATATTAGTAATCTATTTTTTTTTACTTTTTTCAACTATAAAAAAAAATCAAATCTTTACCAAGTGGAATTCGAATTGTAGTAAGTTAAACAAAACAAAATTCTACGGCATTTTTGTGATAAAATATTGTCAATTTTTGCGGCAAAATTAAAAACAGCTCAAGACCAAACACCTAAAATATCTACAGCAATGATGTAAAAATTAGAATCGTCTTAGAGTGATAAATATTTTGGAATTTTCTTGTGTACTAACGGGTTATTGAGCTTGAATACTCTAAGAAAGAAGCAACTGAGTTATTACTTAAATGCGCTAATGCATGATTAAACAGTATTACGCTGATGGGTGCAAGCAAATTTTGGACACGCTTATTTAAACAAGGTTAATGAGTGTCTCTATCTCTCTATCTTACAGTGGTTGAACTTGAAAGCAGCGACATTTATAGATTAAAAAGTCGAATGAAGACAACTCGGTACAAGAGTGTCTAAACAAGTTACATTCCAAACAATACAGCAATCTAGTCTCTAAGCTCTTTTACCATAACAGCAAGAGATTTTTGAAAGATCAAGAACACATTAAAAATCTGCCGTATACATGGCACTTTTTATTTCAAAAAATTTTACCAGCGCTGTTTTGACAAACCAAATTCTAATAATTTGAAGCTTCAACGTTGTCACTGCAAAAGTGTAGGGCTGGCATAACCAAGCATCAATACGTAAACCAAAAAAACATAACGTGCTTTTATCAATTAAAATACCTCAGAAAAGTAACTAAAATTAAATTAGTGCTAGAAAGCAGCTTATGCCTGCTCATAATTTCCTAGTTTACAAAATCGATCTGATCGATTTTACCAATGAGAAAAAAAACTGTGACCTGACGAGAAAAAAACTGGCAAAGCAACTTTGAGGTTACTCTAAAAGCGGTTTTTAATGCCAAAACTTTTCAAATCTACAAGAGATGATTCCCATAGCAATTGGACGAATACCATCATCATTCTTGTCTAAGGCTACAAGAAATGCTTTTTAAAAAATTTTCTACTAACCATTGAACAGTTGAACAGTTGAAGAATAACAAATAAAATATTTGATCTCGTTAGTGACGTTAGTGACTGAAGTATTAAAAGCGTCTGTATTTAGAGAGAAAAAATTTGACAAGAAGAGAAAACAGCTAACGCTGAGATCTTGCAATCTTAAACAGATCAAGAAAAAAAACTTGGTTGGAAACTTAGTTTAAGGAAGAAAAATATATGTGATTTTTTTTAACTGGCAAATTACTAAGTTTAATAAAAGATAAACTACATTCTGGAGTGAAAGCATAATAACTATTTATTAGAGATTAAAATGGCCAGCATCTTCAATGTCTTGAGGAGAGATTAAAAACTTCTTAACAACAGCCGCAAAACGTTGTTAACTTAAAATTACGCCATTGAACTGTTAAATGTTTATAAAAAATAAATTGCAAGATAACCACTTAGTGGCCGAAAGAGCTCTCGTCGCAATCTATTAAACAAACTTTTTGGCAAGTGGCTAAAGTGTGTGAATAGTATGATATGGTGTATATGTATTTCCTAACCATAAAAAGAAATTGTAATTAAAACTGCACTGATAAAAGTTATAAAGCTTTAGATAGTTTTAAAAAACACCAGTTTCTATGGTGTTAAGGTTTGAAGAGAAAATAGTGAAAAAGTTTTTAAAGTTAAAAAAACAGTACTGTAACAGTTTCTGACGCATATTTAATACCGCAAATGTAACAGATTAAATAATAATTGCTTTTATTATTTAATATTTTACAGATTTTGTAACTCACCAACACTAACTAGGACAAGTTGAGTTTCAATATAAAATTTTGCAAAACTGGTTCTCTAAATGTTTGGCTACAGTCTAATTTATAATTGTGTAGACATTCTTAATGACTAAATCTCTTAAAACATTATGAAAAAAGTAACTGAAAATAACTTCTAATTATTTTCCAACCAGTTGATGTTAGAATTTGACTTACGACTCTGACATTTGGCAAATTTTTGCGCGATTTTGGCGTTCAAATTGTTTTTCAATTGGCCTTTTTCAAAAGATTCAATTTCTACTTATTGTTGCATTCCACTTTGTTTGTGTACGCCTAAGACTTCTTCACAATAATTGTCTCATCATAAAATCAAATCTCAAAAATTTATGACAGCTTACCATTATGCTTTGAAAATATAATTATTTCAAGAAAAGACTAATAAACCATTGTTAACACAAAAATTTATTCGTAGCTAAAAGTGTTACCCTCTTTGCATCTAAAAATCGATTTGTTGATGCAATTTATCAAATGCTTACAACTTCAATGATTAAATAATGAAATCAATCTAACAACATTTCACTAAACATGTAAAGAATGACCGTATGTCCTCTATGGAAACGCCGTATGTCTCTATCGTGTTTTGAAAAGAGGCGCTCATCTGATAATAATTCCTCACCCTTAGAGAATAGGACCTTTAAAATAGACGAGCCTCAGTTAGCACTAATTGTTTGTTTAATTTATTAACTTGTGCTGCGATTGAAAGCCGGTAAATCTCAAACGGCCAATTAAAATGTTACTGATCCTAACAAAGTGTCACACTAAAATAATAGTAGTTCAATTAATAGATTATACTGCATAAACAACAGGATAAGAATTTTAGAGCTTTTCGTATAAATTTGGCTAAAAAGAGTGAAAGATTTGCGGCAAGCAGTAAAATAGTGTTGAACAAAAAAGCGCAAAACATAAACAACCAAGAAACAGTTCCATGTTATTATCACAAAAGCTGTTGTGGCAAGCACAAAAGCTTCGGGCGTGCTTGAAAGCTCAGCGCAGTAAAGCGAGTGGCGCATTAAGCTCGTTCATTGAGCCTCAGATTATAGCTCCTTGTCCTATGGCGCGCCGCGACCAACTTTGATGCACTTTTATACCTCCTTTACGAGCGGCCATCTTACCAAGAGAGCTTTTATTGGAATTATATTGCGAAGAGTTTTTGCTTCAAATATGCTTAAGTGAATATAAAGCCTAATGACCGAAGCCATTTAAAAACAAAACTGACTTCATAAAATTAATAACTGGGAGTGATAACGCCTTTGACAATGAGATCGGCGCAATTGCAGATTTAAATTATAATTTTTCCAAAATTAGAGTAAACTTTCTAATAACGTAAAAAAATCGTTATGCTTATTTATCAAGTCAGGTCAAGTCAGAACCGATGACAACCATTTTTTGAGCTTAAGAAAAAAGGCTGTGACAAATAAATTAGAAAAGCACAAAAAAAACAGATTCACAAGATAGAATTTACGATCGTCATTGGAAAAATGCTCCTAATGGATAATGTCATCCCAGTCGGACCAATAAAACAAATGATAAATTCGCGACGTGAACCAGTGGTGTTCGTATTAAAGGCACGAGAGGCAAAGAGAAACAGGAAACGGACATGACGCCATGCTGAGTAGAAACAGCGGAAGACTACTCCAAACAATAGCTTGGCGCGCTGTGTTTTTATGTCATCGCAATTAGAACGGCGGAGATTCAGAAATACTGTTTTTCCAACTTCTAACGATCCCCGTCCTGCTTTTTGTGGTTATATCTGCCTCGCAAATATCATTATCTTAACTTTTTATTGCCTAAAAGGTAAAATGCTTTCTTCTGTTTTGTTAAGGGTTTCGGAAAATTTATGACAGCGTTAAATAATTACGAGAGGGATGACGTCTTCATCTACTTTTTGACGGATAGATTAAGCTTTTTGTCAAAAACTTATGAAACATTTTTAGAAAAGTTATTATTTAGTTAAATGATTAAATCTAATATGCTATATTTATTAGTGGTTATGCAATCAACAGTAGACTAATTTATATAATTAAGCTATTTATTATACATATTATATGCATAAAAGTTATAAACAAAATCGCCCCATCACTTCAATCTAGTTGCACTGTCCCTATTGTTCTCTGGTACGTGAAGGATTTTTTGCAAAGACATGATTTTTTAAAATTTATTCTAAAGCTATAAATTGTAGAAAACTTGCGTTGCAGTATACTGCTAGTCACAAATTTTTGCGGCAGCGGTAGTGAATCATTGTGATGAGTAATTTGGTCAATATAAGATAAACGGATTGGGCTGTTGCAAACTCGTAAAATACGCCAGCCGTAATTGTGTTGCATCGACAATACAAGTTGATATTTTTTCTTATCTTGACCTAGTTTATGTTTGGGTGTACCTGTTTCTTCATACAGATTTAAAGATCTTGAGATGACAGATTGGGTTCTAAGCAGTATAAGTGTAGAAATGTGTTTTGTTTTCTCCCAGAAATGTGTTCTACGGAATCAACACTTTCTTCTGATAAAAGACTTTTTGTAAGTCAATAAGTAAAATTTACAAAAGAGTACAACTTGACAAAGCCGTCAAAATCTGATTTAAAACTATAGTTTCTTCTTTCTTTTCCAGTTTTTGCATTATAGCTGGATTAAACTTGAACCGTCCACAATAGTTCTCCACTCAGTCTTCATCTTGTTTTTCCACAGGTTACGTAGGCGTACTATATTTGCAGTCATGTCAAAACAGATCATAGTAAAATAAATTTATATATTGCAGCATTTTAAGGGCGGTTCTGAGAACCGATCTTTACAAATTGTGCTAAAATTTTCAAACAGTAGCATCAGATATAACCTCATTGATTAGCACAATGATATATGATTATTTATGTCTTTATTAAATATGCAAAAAAATATGCGCAAACATCTCATTTCTAATGGTTTTTTAACTGATTGAAGTTTTGTCTAAAATATTGTTGTCAATAAATGAATAATCTTTAGGTATACGACGATTCTTTACTTAAAACTTCACCTCACATGCTACGTACGATTTGCTCATTTTTACTTTTTTATTTTAAATATGAGATTTGGTAATTTTTTCTTAAATTTTTGACTGTCAATAGAATTTTGAGCAACTTTCATTTGTTATTTGGCGTTGTAAAAAATATTTAAGTAATCGTTTGCATTCAAGCTCATACATATAGATCACAATTTACGTCTTCCTAATAAGTTTAAATTTCTTTGAAAGAAAATACTTTTAGACCTCATATTGAGAGTGTAGTACCTACTGTATAATTCATTTTGTTCCAGGAAAATTAAAGGGCTAACGTGAGTATCATTCTCCAAATTTTTTTAATTGTTACAATAATTTAACAGTTAAGGTTAAAATTATATTGTATTGTTCTATTGTGCTCCGTACATTTACAAATATCTAGGGCCAGGCAAAAGCCATTATTTTTAAAAAAAGATTCTCGTCTAGGTAGAACTCGCATTCACGCTATTCATTCGGTCAAACTCTAAAAGTACTGTTTTTAGCCACCTGACCACCGACCCGCACGATAGCAAGTTTGTCAGTCACTACTCCATTACTATAAATTACATAGTTTCTCTGAAAAAACTAGAAATCATTCAAGAAACCTAATGCTAAACTGGTTTTAGTTGTAATTTTTAAGATTATTATTTGATATTTTGTTAGATTTTATTTAAAACCTAACAAAATTTAAACGGTTGAGATTGAACATTCTTTCTTTAATTAATTTTTTATGGAAAATTTTAAAAATAACTATTTGCACACTATTTGACAGGCCAAATTTGCAAAAAGTTGATAATATGTCTATTTAAATATGTAATGTGTAAAAATTTGCTAAAACTTATTACACATTACTCATTTGCACACTAACATATTACTGCTGTCGAATGCATTGTATAAATGTTGGAGAGGCAAAAACAGTTATTATTTACATAGCTACTTGGCGCAAGTTATCTGTACAAATAGTGATAAAATAAGCTGAAAAACTGCTAGGAGCCACAATTTTAAGAATCAGTGTCAACACATGGTTTTCCTTTGAGCGTTATTTTTTTAGTTAAAATTGCATTCTCAAAATGTCACTACTTCTGTTAAATTCATATCATTGCAAGTTTGTTATCCAAATGCTACAAAGAAGTTGCAGAGCATTGCCCGGGATAAATTTGTCTTGATGGTAGTAAAAAGGTTCAAATGATTTTGTATTTTGTTGTCAAAAAAACTCTTTTGTACTAAAATATTAAATAAATTTTTAGTTAGGGTAGACTATGGTTAATAAATAAATTGGAATGAACTAAATGATAGCATTTATTATGACATGTCATCAGAAAGTTTTAATTCTTAAAATCATTATAATCTAAATCATGAGGTAACATAGTCAATTTTCTAAAGCCTAGGTACTATAACTATGAATTTATTTGATATTCTAGTATATCGACATGTTTTGAGATAATTTTAATCTGGAAAAAGTAAAAAAAGTCTAGAATTTGTTAGAATTGATAGATTTAATAATCTGGCTTTTTAATAAAAACTCAAAAAGTTTGGCGTTTTCAAAACTATTTTCAGAAAAAAACTGTAAACAAAAGTCATTTTATCCCCTGTCAGCTCTGATTTAAAGATTCATGTTGTTTGTTTTTGTGTTTGGCATTAGTCGAACAGTTAAAGAATGGCATAGAAAGCGTCAAGTGTATGTAAATCTGACAGTTGGTCGAACAAGGAGTTCCTCTCCATTTTGCAGCATCGCCGAGCGAAGCGGATATCGGTTTGAGCTCGATTTCACGAATCTGAGAGTCAGCCGAGCGTTCCGGAACCGGCTTTCTTCTCTTATTGATTTTCTCCTGTTCATTCTCAACCCCCTTTGGCCCTTTTCCTTGTCAAAATCCCCAGCCGCCTTTTCTGGACGTCTTTCTCTGCGTCTTTACCTTAAGGATTTGGTATCAAAGTTAAAATTGCTATCGGATTGACTGTCATTAAACAAAAAACCCTCCTCGGTCGAAATCTAAACTATACATTCAAAAGTCAGCTATTTCTGAACATTATTATTTTATAATAACTTTTTAACCAATAAATTGCCAATTTATGTACACCCAATTGCAACAATTCTAGAAAATCTGCTATTTAAGGGTGGAATAAGTAACCTTTGTGTTTGGTGCATGTACGTACATTATTGCACAGGGGTTAAATTGTAGAACTGTAAAAGGTATACACTTAAATTGCCCCAGAGAGTAGCAGTAGGGTTGATTGTACATATGAATTGTCTCTTAGGACTTGTTCAATCTAGTAAGTAATTCTAGTACAAAAATGTTATTTTGTCCAATATTGACATATATTAGTGTTGACAATATACCTAATTGTGTTAAAAAAGTACATAGAATAAAATAATTGGTAGAACGTAGAAGTTCTCTCCTGAAAGCTCCCCAGCCGCTCTCCTCCTGAAAACACTGTTTTAATCATAATATCAATGAACCACTTTATAAACAAACGCAGAGAAACCGCAACTCAAACTAATAAGTCTCATTGCAAATTAGATTACAGGATCCAGAGCTTTGTGCTTTGCTAATACAGCAGCAGAAAGCTCAGCGGTCCATTCTAGTAGCGCTTGATTCAGCTTTAAAGTTTTCACTTTTCAATTCGAATCTTCAACTGGTCCAGCATTTCTGTACGGCCACTTAACTGCGGCTTTCTCTGTTGCTGTAATTGTTCCGCAAATTATATTTGTGGGTAGAACTATATAAGCTCTCACTGAGGTAAATATGGTTATTTTGATGTATGCAGGCTTTGCTTTTGATAGTACGTGGCCGAAATGGACTTAGGAAAGCTCTTTGTGGCAAAATGGAACAAGAATTTTGCTTAATATTCAACATACAGAATACGTAATTATTTTATTTTTAGTTTTAGATCACGTTTCACTTAAGCGGTTTTATAAAATGTAAAACAATATAAGTACAAATTGATTTGATGTAGCATTAACAACTTTTTTTTTTTTAATAAACTTTGACATATTATTTTACAGCAAGTTTTTTACATAAATAAATTCTTAATAACATGGCCTGATAATTGACTAAGGCAAGAACACTAATACTGCGATAGTTTCTCAATCGCCGTGTATATTAAAGTTATAAATTATAGAACACTTATTGGAGACCGTTCTCTATTCATGTTGGACTCTACTACCTGGTTAGTTATATTCATAAGCCAAAGGAACGCGGCACTTTACGTTTTAAATCATTCTAAACATTATTGTCCTGTGCCTCTCATTATGACTATGAACAATATGATATATCTCAAACGTCTCTACTAAAATTTATTGATAATTCAGAAAAAAATATAAAATCGTAGAAAAATGTCATAATGGCTCAAGTATTTATTTGAAAGGGATCTTTTTTTTAATTTTGCATTGTATTTTTATAATATTTTAGCAAAAAATTGCTTTACACAAAAGATTTTTGATGTTTTTTTACCAAATAACTTAAATAATTTTTTACCAATCAATGCTGTCGAAATTGACTTTATATCTTACTGAGTTTTGATTGGTTAAAAATTGCTTTAGCCAATTTTGATTCAGATCTTGACCAAAAAAACACGTTTATATATCCACAATTTCTTTGTCAAAATGGCACACAAAATTTTTAACTACATCTGAAAATTCCTAACTGAATTGATTTTAAACTTCAATTAAATATTAAAATACGCACTACAGTTAGAAAACTTTGTTTTTAAAACATAAAAGCACAAAAAAATCGTTCAAATACGTTTATGCAGCAATAAGCTCTAAAAACTTTTTTAGCCAAATTTCTTTTTTAAATGTAGGTTCAAATAATATAATTTTTAAAACAAAATATATTTAATAAGGAGAGAAAGTTGAAATGATATGGCTCTTAAGATGGCATCTATTTAAGAACTGAAGAAAATTTAGTTAAAATATTTAATTTATTATTTTCTTTCTTAAAAAACAAATTTTGATTTTAAATTAAAATGATATTATAATTCATAACCGAATCAATAAAAAAATAGGTAAAAGATTTAATTTAAACAATCAACTTTTATTTTTACATTGGAAGTTTTTTGTTTTTTAATTTACGAAGATTTTTGAGATAATTTTACTGAAAAGCTTGAGATTTTAAGTTTAATCTAAGTTTTTAAATATTAAATGAAATGTCAATATTTTGGAAAACATGTAAATCTTATGTAAAACTTATTCACAAAAAAATCTAAATATGTGCTGAAATTTAATATAAACAATCATTCTTTATTTTCACTTTTCAGAAATATTTTTTTAAAGGTTTTTTTCGTTTTATAAAAATTATGTTTTCATTATTTAAAAATGTGAGATTTTTGGAATGTAAGCTATTTAACAAAAAAAAAACAAGCTGCAGTAATTAATTTAATAAATCATGCTTTTAGGGACAGTTTTTGGTGTTCAAACTTCAATAGTATTATTTTTAAAACATAACCTATTCAAACAAAAAGGTAAACTTTCTTATTATATGTAATTTAACCTTCTTTTTTTTTTCCTACTCTTTTTGAAAAAAAAATTTTTCATTGCATTGACAAATTGTAAAATTAATTGAGAAATTTAACCTTGATCAAGCGTTTTAAAAATTTATAGTCTTTTAGAAAAAATAAGTCAAACATAGGGTTTGACAGCATCATTTATAATTAACTTGCAGACATTTATAATTAAATTCTGATTATTAATAAATTATTTTTATTTTGCATATTCTGCATGATTTGCCTTGTTTATGCATAATAAAGCGTGTTTTCCTTACATAACTAAAGATTTCCCAAATTAGAACCCGCTGTAAACCATTTCAAAAATTTAAAATTAGTTACAAATTTCTTTAATCAGAAACTATAGCAAGTTGTTAGCAGCACATGGTTAGTTTTAACATTTTTTGTTTTTTTTTGTGTTACAGCATTTTTTTACAAATGTTATAAATTTATTATCATCATTATCGATTGACTTAATCAGTAATTAGTATTTTTGTTTTTCTTTGAAATTAGGTTTTAATTAAGCTCTAGTGAATTATTATTTACTTTTACTTCTGGTCAGAAAAAACTAAGATTTGACATAAAAACTTGGTTTTAATATTATGACTTTTAGTGAGAAATTTTTCAGTACGAGACAAAGTCAAGTCAATAGCCAAATATCATATGACTATTACGATCATTTAAAACTTAAAAGTGACCCTACAGCTTGAAGTACTTGAAAATTATTAGTTTTTTTATATAAACCGACCAAAAGTGTATTTATTTAACTAAGAAACAAAAAAACGTTTACGACCTGACAATCACAATGGAATAACATTTTTAGAATAAGATTCTGTAAAATAATAGCTGATAAAAATGATCATTGTGGCATTGTGTGCTTATTAAATTATAAGTTTGAATTTTTGTATAAATTATTTGACAATTATTTAAATCTTCTGGAAGCTTCTGGAAAGAAAATTTAAAAAATCATGTCTCAAAAAAACCTAACAAGTTTTTTTCAAAACTGCAAAAGCATGACTTATGTCGCAACGATATGTCTTCCGCAGAGGATTTCCTGGTTTCTTATCGTGCAAGAGCAGAACGAATTAATTTTTATTTCAACTTCCCATCGACTGGCACAAAGTTCAAAATTTGTGGGACCCCCTTAGGAGTGGTATTCAAGGATCGCATAAACATTTTAATGAAGTATACCACTTCTGGCATAATACAAGAGTCTATTTTAATAGATATAACATAGTGGCTGGCATTTTGTGACAATGGCACTTACAGCTGCTCGTAGAGGAAGAGTCATATATGCGACTTTATTGAGTCAGAGAAGGATAAATTGTAGGGTACAGTAGCAAAATATTTGCCGTATTGAAGTGTCAGCTATTGTTTGCCCTCTATTGTATCGTTGTTAGATTTGTTGGGATGCCGTCCTTTAGGAAACTGTTATGTTGGTCGGATTTTCAGATGTAATTCGAAAATGATCAGAGGATTAAAAGTTCAACTAGAGAGAAGGATAATAGGGCACTTATATACTATAAGTGCCATATATATAGTAATAAGGTTTCCGGTTAATTGTGACACGTTTTTGTGTTAAACCGACACCATTTTTGCAAGACCTAAATACCATTGAATTCATAGATTTTTCAAACATTGGTCATGCATTTGCAATAAAAATCATGGTAAATTGCCGTATTTCTGTAAATAAAACCGCAAGAACTATCGACAAGATTGAGATATCATCAAGTAATAATTTCATTGTTTCTTTACCACTTTTCACGCTTTCCAAACAATCACCAGTAACTAGGTTTTCTATAAACTATAAATTACAAAACCGTTTAAAAAATTAAAATGCTTGTGTTTCTCAAGGCTCATAATTGTCCCAATTCTTTCCCATTGAAAACATTACAAATCTTTTTTTTGTATTTCGCGCATCATCAGATTGATGTTTTATCCTGAAAAAGCTGAAATTTAGTGAAAAAAATTGACAGACGACTGACTTTGCACAAAGAGTATCTAGAAGACCACCAAACGTGTCATCAAAAACCGTCAAACTTTAATGGAAGTAATCGTCATTTTTATATAGCTTTTTGGAGCGGATCGAATTGACTATAAAGTAGTTGTGTGACACTTGAAATCTCCCAAAATGAACAATTGCACGTCGCTCGTTGCCGACTTTGTTCTAATGAGTTTTGAACGAACTGTTAGGCCGCAGCACGTGCCGTCACGCTAAAGTCGCCGCCGACGAGCACGTGGCACACCCCCGGTTTTAATTCAGTCATTAATAAAATAAATGAAAGATGGATGGTGCATTTATGGGACTTTGTGGTGAATTTCACAGTTTAAAAACATAGATCCTTTTTGAATCTGTCAAAATACAAACAATTCAAATCTAAAAAACATTTGATTAATTGCTTAACTTTTAATAATATAATTAGGTAGTTGCTACTTAACAATAAATAGATTACTTTTTACAATTTTCAACTTAAAATCATCCATGCAGAAGCGTCTTTTTCGATCAAACTTTTTGTCTTGATTAAACCAGTGGTTAAGCCTTGTGACTATATGTTACATTCCTTTCAGATGCATACTTGTTTATAGCATCAAATAGAATTAAGTATAAAACGGAACAAAAGCAACTGAAAATTCTTTCTGTTTTAAAACATTATGTTTGTTTTATATGAAAGTATTGATAATTTAATTGTTTGCCATCTCTAATATACTTTCAGTTTATCAACACATTTTTAATTTTTTGTTTTTTGATTTTTTTTTAGGTTTCGCTTACTCTAGAACTTTTTTTCGTTCTTTAAGCAATTTTTGTTCTTTTTTGGGTTGCTTAATATAATAATTAATAATAATAGGCTTTTTGCTATCTCTACAAACTTTTAGACTCTTGAAACATCTCCAAATACCATATTTGATTAGTCCGGTTGACAAAAAATTAATTGCTTAATTTTATATTAAGTTTTCTCAAATGCTTAATCTTTTTTCTACTTTTTCAGATTCAATAATTTTTTCCTAGCTAACATTTTTAAATTTCCAATTTTTTCGACATTTTTGATAAAATTATAAAATTTGACAGTTTGACTATTTCTAATATGAAAACTTTGAATTTTGACACTAGGACTAGTCAATGGCCAACTAAACGGTACAAATCAGCAATAATTCTTAACTTTTTTGCTTTTGTTTCTTTATATTCAGATATTTGTTAAAAGTTAAAACATTAGAAACAACTTACTAGTTGCTCACTATATTGTCTTTGTGTTTTAAAGCAAGTAGGGCTCTAGTTAGGCTTTTTTTTTGGTGATTTAGTTTACTATTAACACTTTTTCACTTTTTGTAAATAGTTTTCTTAATAATCCGGCTAAAGAGCTGAAAAGAACACCATTATCTTTGTAAATAGCATTTGTCTTGTTTTTATAGATTTCAATGAGTTTGGCGGCGTCCATATATCTAAAACAAACTAAGTAGTAAGGTATTAGATTTTTTTTTATCAGATCGTGTTATCTCTTTGTTACTCAAATTACCGCCTGCCATACCATATACCATCTAACATATATTTTGGAACTGTGAATATATCTATTTTGACGACTTTTCTCTCTTGGTTTACCTCAAAACCTTTAAAGCAACAACTATTTTGTGCAGAAATAATAACCACTGTCAGCTACTTTCTATCAGATTTTTGAAAATAAAATTCATAATGTTTTTAAAAAACTGTGGAAAAAAAAGCAAATATCAACATTTTGTTGATAAAGCTCGTATTAATCTAATTTTTTTTTCTAAACATCAATGGTACACTGAATAAATTCAACAATTTAAAAATAATGAAACAGCAATTTTGATTGGAAAACAAAGTAATTTGTTGGTAATTTCTGGTAAATGAGTTTTATTATGTTTGCCAAAATGACATGATAAACAATAATAATTGAAGCAGGAATTAGACGCAATGTATGAACAAGAGTAACCGATGATAATCAGAGGAATGTTTGTATTGATAAAAACAGTGTTTTTAATGTAATTTCGATTGATTTCTGGCTGTGTAACAGTTGTTGTAAGCATATTACACGCCTCACTAAGTGATAAGCAAACATGAACGGTAGTGGTTTGATATCATAATTACAATGTAATATTTCCAAAGCTATTCACACTGATAGATAACTCACTTGAACTATGCGAAAATTGTTGTTCTCACCCACACAAACAAATAATACTTATTAAAATGTCTTTTATCTCATTTTCAGGATTGTAAGAAATAAAGCCGCTGAAAAAGCGAAACATGCACACCAAATAGCCACCAGTGGAGGAACGACGTCCTCCACAGGGGGCCCCGTCTCAGTTATAGCCCACGCACCTGCCACTCAACTTACCGAGCCTCGATCAGGAGCTTATAGTATAAATGGAATTCTTGGTCTTCAACATGATCCAAATGGCAATAGCATCAAAAGAAAAAGGATAGAAGATCACGGTAAGTATCCTAATCTTATAGTCCGAGAGTCACTAATATTTTAAATAGTAGGAAACGTTACTTAGTGGAAATTAATTTATTTTAATGGTTGTGTAATGATTATCACAAATTTACAAAATGTCTTGCCTGACGAAAAGACGCATAAACGTACTCTTAGGTCTCGCATATAATACAAAGTTTTTATTTTTATTAAGTACAAAATTTGTTAGACTGTTATTGTAATCAATGTGTCTGTCTTCAACACAACCACTAATTATTTTTTTACAAATTTGTGTTTTATGCCGCCACTCGGTTCGTTCTAGAATCCGACTATAAGCATCATAGTCTTATAGTCTAAGAGACCTTCATATTTTTAATAATTCTATAGTAGGCATTTATAATCAAATTCTTTTGCTGGTAATTACTTTTATCGCCAATAAATGTTCCTTAAACACAACCACTAATTCTTTTTACAAATTTGTGTTTTTTGCCGCCACTCGGTTTGTTCTAGAATCTGACTATAAGCATAATTGTCTCATAGTCCAAGAGACCTTTATATTTTTAATAATTCTATAGTAGGCAATGTCAATTAACGACCATTAATTCATGTTAATGTTTGTATAATGATTATAATAAAATTTCAAGCAAAAATGTTTTGCTTGACATAGAAACGCATAAACGTACTTGAAAAATGTCGCATATATAACCAAATTTTTTTGCTGGTAATTACTTTTATCGTAATCAATGTTCCTTAAACTCTTAAACACAACCACTAATATTTTGGCGACAAATCTGTTTTGCTCGCCGCCGCCCGCTCCACTTCAGGATCCGCCCGCATGCAAAACATATGCACTGGGGCCGGGAAGAGAAGCGATGGGGGATGTCGGCGGCGGCGGCGTCCGCTGGTGGTTTATTTCGGGTGGCTTGGCTATAGGGGGCTTCGCGGTCGCGTAGCAACGCGTGTGATGTCTTCATAATCCACCACCGGCGCTGATTGGTCAGGGTGGTGGCGGAGGGCAGCACTGGCTTGTTTCACGCTGATGCGATTTACGCTAAATGCGATCGAGCTCTACTTGTGGATTCTCTATTCAGAAGAAGTCATACTTGAATGAATGCTTTTTCCAAGAGATTTTTTTTTGAACGATTTCAGAAAGTTTATAAAGATTTTCTTTTAAGGTTTGTCAACAAAAAAATGGTGAATCAATAGCGGAAAATCACCTGGTGATATGAGAAAGATTTGGAAAATTTTTTATCTGCTGACGCTGCTGAGGCTCAGTGCATTCAACTTGATTTAAGCTGCACGTACAATATCTTTAATAAATCAACAATATTTTAGCTAAATATTCTTTGGTTTAAAGTTTTATAAAAACACTTTTTATGTTTTATTTTCAAAAATTTTAATAGTACTAAATTAAACATAAAAGAAGCTCACATTTATAACAAACAATGAAAAAATAAAAATTATATCATCTTTCATTTCTTAAAGCAAGACGTTCTTGTATCTAGAATTTTACTATGACAAATAAACAAACTATTTAAAAAAGAACAGTATTTAAATGATGAATTAAAAAATGATCGTTTGAAAAATATTAAGTTTAACAAAAACACATTGATATTTACAACAGAAATAGGCACTTCAACACACAAACTGTCAAACATTGACAGTATCAACGATCAATTAATCTGATTGTGTCTGAAATCTAACATTGTTGTTTTTCTTTTTTGATAAATTTATTTTAGGTTTTATTGTTTATCAAAGATATTATTAATATCTGAAAGCGTACTCAAAGTTCCCATGGTAAGCTCGGTGGTTGGAGATAGTACTTTAAGTCAAACCAATCGATCAAAATAGGTTTGATTCTTACCTAGAAGGGAGTGATTTTAAGAAATTAGGCTTTGTCTGGTCGTGGATGTTTGTAAATGTAGTGTGCACAATTAATCATATAGATAGCCGTGCAAGTTTCTTTTTTTTTTCTAGCCGGCACTTTGACAAAATTAAATCTAATAAACAGTAAACAGCAATTATTGGTAAATCTAATTTTGCATTGTTGGCTAAATTCCTTAACATTATAATTTACCTCATTATTATTAATTAATTTGTTATAATATTTAGATGTAGTGATTTTTAATAAATGGATAAAACATGAAATTTGAGATTCTTAATTAAAGGTTTTTAGGTTCAAATCTAAAAAGATTACTAGATATAAACAAGTTTTTATTTATTCAAACAAAATTAAATATTAAAGCGGAAACTAGCAAATATTGATTGACAAATTTTTAGAAAACCGTTTAACAAATATATAAAAACGCTATTCAAATTAATGAAAAAAAAAATAGTACGAGCTACGGACAACTTCTACGGACATTCTAATGCTGTTCGATCTAAAATTAAAATTCGACGTTTTTCATATTTAAGTATCTAAGTTTTGGACCACTAAAAATGAGTGTCACAAAAAGTTGCAGAGCGCAAATTTTTCTACAGTTAGCAGCTGCAATACACGAATACGTCACCACTCTTTTGCTTTATAATATATCTCCATGCTTTGATCTTTTTGTCCTACTCACTCAACATAGTCTTTACAAGCTTGTCTGCTCTAAGCCTTTTTGAAAAATGTGGTTTAATGTGGTTTTGTAAGAGCTTTTTAATTGTTGGGGAAATATTAAAGGGTGACAAAGGTAATATACAATTTTCAAAATATAATACAACCAATCGAGAACATGCATTAATGTCAATTTTAGCCAATCTATTGTTAGCAAAACAATGAGTATTGTCGGTCGATCCTAAAGTAACCATCAAGTAAATAACATTTTAGCCCAATTCACAATTTAGACCAATCTGTATTTTATAATAGTCTCCAACTCATTTATTTTGTTCAGAATGGAGCAAGGAAAATGGTGAACACAATTAAATAGCTTGTGTTGAGATAATGAAGAGGGCGCTGTCCATTCCAGTTAAATCTGTTGTGAAGTCGTTATTTTGTTCCCTTGCGAATAGAACGTTCTGAATGAAAATTTTCTACAGTGACTGGATTTTAGGGAAAAGCTGGATGAAAACTTGCCGATTTTCAGCTAAAGTTTGTCGAACGTAGATTAGGCGGTTCAGTTAGCGTATAATGTCAATTGGTTAATTCAAACTTCCAACTTATCAATTAATCACTAAACAATGACGTCAGAGGATGAGTGATGATTTAATCAGTAAGTTAGACACTATTGTAGGAAATACTACGGTCCAGTGAGAATGTCAAGCAGACAACAATCTGGGAATTTTCATCTTTTCTAGAAGCTATAATAATATAAGCTTTGACAGATGTTTACTTAGTTTGATTAATTTGTTACAACGTATTTATTGGTCCTAATATCATTAATTTTAGATCTAGAGACTATGAGACGTTAAACTGTTGTATTTTTCAACAAAAGATGATTTTTGATTTATTTTTCAAAACATTTTACATGAAGGCATTTGCTTTTATATTATCAAGTACATGAGAAATAGCTAATTTCAACAAAAGAAAACGCATACAGCTCTCGTGCGACAGAATTAAATTTTTGTTTTTATTAAATTACAAATAAGAGTACAATTACACTTTTTTTTTAAATCAAGAATAAACAAAATTCAATAGTTTTGTAACGAAACGGCTCTCTAAAGGGATAGTTAATATAACAAAAAGAAATTAGTTGCAAATCTGTACCAAAATCAAAACTTTGGTTCAAACTGTCGAGGAAATAATCACTGTAGAGTGGCACCGCTCAAGGTAAATGAAACAGCTAAGGTTTTTTTGTTTTATTTTTGACGCTAATGTCTTTTCAACCAATAACCAAAGAAACAATGCTATAATAGAAACATAAAAAATGTTTTCTTTTATTTAATTAATTTTATCATAATTAAGTTTATTGAATTAATTTATTTTATCACATCTAAAATAATTTTTGTTTCTTTGATAGAGCCGATTAATATTTCTTTGTTTGCCAAAATTTGGTATTATGGTCTGACAGCGTCTGGCCTGACATGTAAAACTCACACGTCTCTCTGATAACGGAAATATAATAATTTAATGGTTTAACTAAAAGAGGCTTGAAAGACTAAAATTTTGGAGTTTTTGGTCTTTTTCAACAGCATGCTGAATATAGAAAAAGTCCGAAAAAAACGAAAAACATATCTATTTAAAATATTTCACTGCCGCGTAGTGTTGTCTAAGAAAAAACCAATTAAATAATTTTAGACTACTTTCAAATTAGAAGGAGCTCAAACATTGTGGTAAAAGCAAAAATTACAAAATTTTTGTTATATGATTAGAAGAAATGGTCTTGAAGGACAGTTTGTAAAGCTAACGATTTTCGGCTTTAACAGGAAGGCTGTCACAAATAAGCACATGATATTGTTATTGCAAAATTGTATGTCAGTAAGCTTCTTTTGTTAAATTTTTAGTTTTTGCTGATGTAACAGAGCAAAACAATTGCAAATGATAGAAGAAGAAACTGCGATAATCCATTGAGTTGCTAAGATTTGATGTCATACAAAATATAATAGCAAAATACTTATAGACGCTCTAAACAATAAACTGTTTTAGCTTGATTATTGGCAGCATGTTAGAGTGTTGTAGCTCACCTAATAACAAGACAGTAAGCAAACAAAGCAGATTAAGCGCTGAAACAAACACAAGAAAATATTATAACAAAAAACAAAATTGGGAAAAACCACATTGTTAAGCTAGTATAATGAATAATGACAGATTCTGGCAAAAAAAATCCTACCAGATGTAAACTGAAAAATCTACAGACAAATTAGACACTTTGGGAAGTTGCACTTTAGGAAATTGTACTAAGAAAAACCATATAGTCTAGCTAGTTATGATAAGACTAGAACATTATCTGGCTCAATATGATGCCACCTGAATCAAACTGTCAAAAATATGTTACCAAATACATACTGATGCACTGCTGCAAACTGATGCCACCTGATACAATTTGAAAACAAGTTCCACCATACGCTAACTGAAAAAATTTACAGAAAATCAAACAATTTTGTCCAAAATGTAACATTCATGTGTCTTTCATATATATCCAGAACTTACAAGGTTAATAGAAGATTGAACGTACTGGAGTAGTGCACATTAAAATATACATAAAATAATGTATTATGCGGCTTAATAGCTGCACTTATTATAAGCCGCAATTTAAGCTGCGGAAGTGCGGCTTATGCAATAAAACAATATTTTCTACATTTTAGAAAAGAAAGATTGTGTCGTTATTAAAATAGTACATAACGTAATCACAATCTCATTTAGGCATTGCACCAGATTGCAGTACACATTCGAAATAACTGTTTCATTTGTTAAACGAAATTGAATTCGCTTTGAAGGGACCAGAAATGGTCATCACTAGCATAACAATGCTTGACTTCACTATACAACACTAGTCGATTTATTTCAAATGTACCCTTCGAGTTCCCTATGGACCAGTCAATATAATCGCAATAACACGAACAGTCGCTCAAATAAGCACTGCACTTTCAAAAATCAAAACACGACCGAGATCAAGCATAAATTTTATTTATTTTGTTGTCGAGCCAAGAAAAAAAATGAGAAATTGATTAGATTGGCTGATTTTTTAAAAGATCTAAGGTGAAAAGATGAGTGTGTAAAATTGAGTTTCAATGGGATATTCATTATTCAGTTGACTTGTACAGCTTTTATCCCTATTGAAGTATTAGGGTGAAAATTATACTGAGAGGGGCAAAAAGAGCAATATCTAAATGTCAGAAACGATAACAAAGGTGAGCGGTTGAAACGCTTATATTTGTATTTTTAATAAGTTGTGTCAATATTTTTTCTGCATACCAATATAATAGTAGGCAAAACATATAAAATGACACATATTGTACACTTACTTACAACTTGAGCCAAATGGTAAATAAAGTGATAAAACTAGTATTTTGTGATTGCAAGTTTATTTATTTGATTGTTTATTAATTAATTTTTGTTAAACAGCTTTCATTAACATGATTTTTAATAAAAGAAATTATTGAATTTGAAAGATGATTGGTTCTCACCTGACAACAACCTGTCAGTAAACAGGTTTAAAAAAGTAGATTTTTGGTGAATAGATCATAGGGTGTTTAAGTGATTACATGTCAAATTTCTAAAAAATCAACTATAAACAATCTAAATTTATAATCAATAAAAAAAAATTATCTTATTACTATTTTGCAAATCTGAGGAGAGCGCTGCCAACTATCAGCGCAGTTTGCAGAAATCATTCAATTTTTCTTGTAATATAACTTTTTGAAACGTTCATTGTGACTTTGCTTATGATGTATTTATTATACATAGCATAAAAGTTTTGTTTTTAGAAACTTATATATAGTATAGATGGATGTGGTATAGATCACTTTACCGCCTAGGTATATAATATTCTTATCACATATCCTAAATTATCTTTTTTTTTATGCCGCTACTATAAATAATTTTTATCTGGCTTTTTTGCGTAAATATTGCTTTTTTTGTTTTTGTTATTATTTATCTGTAACATTTTCCTCTTCATGTTTTTTATTATAAGATTTGTTATGCTTTTCTTTATTTTTTTTTTACTTGATATTATTATTCACGCAAGCTATTGTCTTGTTGTTTGTATTACCTAGTATTTTTTAATGCTTAGTTTAAATTGCTATCCTAGTTTTAGCTGTTTTTCAACTTTTTTCTTTTTATGTATTTTTTATGAATATTGCCATGCTTCTTTTTTAAACTCTTTTATCACATTTTTACATGCTACTGTATATTTTTTTGCATTACTATTATTTTTAAATGCGCTATTTAAATTGCTTAAATCATTTATAGATACCGTAAACAGTAACAATTTTCAATCATTCTTTTGACTGGAATCACTTAATGACTTTCTTGCTCAAGTCTATTTTTAATTTTGTTTTTTAATAATCATTTAACTTTTTCAATTAGTTAATTTTTTTTTGTTTTTTTGTAGTTCTTTTATATGTACCCTGTTAAAAGCTGCCTTCTTCAGGTCTACGTATATTTCGCTTTTTTTTTAATTTTTTTAGTTACAATATCGGTTGGTATATACCGAGTGAGCCATTGTTTAAATTTTTTTAAATTTAAAACTAAAAATTTGAAGACATTATTCTGATTTACTTCTTTACAAAATGGCCAAATTATTTTTATATAATCAAAAATTTGTTATTTCACAATTTTATTTTTAAGACATTGTAGATATTGATTACACAAATGTTGACATTTAAATTAAAATAATAACTGAATAAATTGATACCATTGTCAAACAAGAACTATAAATTACTCAAATTTTTATCAAAATAAATATTGTCTTTATGATGATTTTTTGCCATATAAAAGAAAGAAATAAAAACACAACTAAGCTAAAAACTAACAAAACATCTTTAAAAAAAAAGACGTTAGCAGGATATAAATGTAAGAACGTGTAAAAAAACAACTCTTAGCTAAAAAATAAATAATATGTACCAAAAAAACCATTAAACAATTAGCAATAGAGCAAAAACATTTAAAGGAAGAGATAAAATAAAGCAAATTAAAGAGAACCGAAATATTGTAAAACCGTAAAATGGAAACTATAAGACAAATAGAGAGAAAGCGAGAAAGAAATTGGACAAGTCAATGATGAAAATAGAGAAAAAAAACAACTGATTAGAGAAATAAAGAAAGCAGGAAAAAAAACAAAAGATAAATAGAAGTAAAGTAAAATGCTGAAAAAAGCTGAATGAAAAAGTTTTCAAATTTTGAGTAAATGTAGCAATAAATTGCTCTAATTTTTTTTTGTATAACTGCTGGAAAAAAAATTTTGATTTTAATCTTGTTTACTATCTTTTTCAATCTTTCTCTGTCTCTTTCAGCTGAATTATGTTCTTTTTTGTTGTCTTTTTTTAAAATTGCTAGATTATTTTCAAAATTCTGTTGGAATTTTATTCTTTTTTGGCTTATTATTATTTTATTAATATTATTTTTATCGTTTTGGTCATTTGTTTGTATTCCATTATTTTTTACAGATTTTCTGAAAAATGTTAAGTGTAAAAAAACGAGGAATTAGTAGCATTAAAAAAATTCTGTTGTCTATCTGAAGTTTTATGAAAAAATGTGGATTGTGCGACATTTGTAAGCTGCAACTTAAAATAAAAACATTTATCTACGCCAAAAACCACAACTAAAATTTATTGTTATTAGTTTATAAGGCTCACAAACTTTAAATAATGTTTGATGTTTCCGGAAATAGTAAACTGAGTCAGAAGGGAAGTAGATGTAAGTAATATACGCACATAATAAACAGCGTCTCCGTAATGACTGTGGTAATTGTCTATTGCAAAGGAACGGTAGTTTCTCAACTTAAGGGTTTGCAGACAGGCTAACCAAGAACTTAAGATAAAGGATAAGTCCAGCTTGAAATCCGGTTAAGCTCCGGTTCCGGTCAAATGTAACTTGTTAAATTCGTGTCCGTTTCCTTACAACTTCATCGCTCTGGCAGTTGGGTGAAATATATTCTCCAGTGTTTTTTAAGTGATAATAAAAAGATATTGTTTTGACTTTTTAATGAACTGCTCTCTAGTTTCATTATTAGACTAGGGTTGTTTGCGTAGGTCGGTTCGTAATGACATTGACGGTTGGAAATAGATTTGAAAATAATCTAGGAACTGTAAAACCAATTTACTAATGTTGGTGTACACAGTCGAAATCGGCAAATAATATAAAGTAAGGTGCTTTTAATGGATGAAAATGGTCAAAAAAAAACGAAGCGTTGACTAGAATGTCACAGAAAACGTTGTGCTTATGCCGATGTCAACTGTCACCAATGTAATCATACTAAATGGTACGAAAATTAGTTGATTAACTTAAACTACTTTTGATATAATAAAGATATTATTTTGATGACTATATTAGCATGGCTGGCGTCTCTCAAGAAAAAAGACTTATCCCACCTACGAGGTGTGTGAAGTGTAATGATAACCATCACAAAATTTGCTTTGAGTCTATTTCGACGGCATTCCCGTTCCGCAAACGCTAAAATACAGTGGACCACTTGTGATAGATTCTCTCAAATTAAAACGCGGCGCCTCTAATGCTTCGGATCTGCAAATGTCTGTTATTAACTCTCTAATTGGGAGATCTCAATTTGTTTGATATATGCTGAAAACGCCGGAAGATAAGTGAACCAAGCAATATGATGTTATTTTCAGGCGCTACCAATTTGAGAATTGTATAGCGTATTTGCTTTACAGCTGAACTGAGCTTAGATTAGCAATTTGTCACGGAATCTTACACCGACTCACATAAGTTGCTACGACAGTCGTTTTTTACTCGAACCGTTGATTTAGATAATGACTGTTAATCGAATGTAATCCGATAGTCTACCACCCTTGTCCACAGTTGCTCATAAATAATCCCCCTAAATCCTAGTATGAAATTGTCAAAATATAAATTTATAAATCTCACGGTCTGCGCGCAGAGCCAGAGCGACCCATGGCTGCTCACCATGCGTGAAGACTCATAATGGTGCATGTGTTCGCGACTTGTATTCTTCATACATTCATAAAAAGTCATAGAAAAGCATTAGCTATGAAATGAAGTCTTTTTTATAAACATCTTTAACTCAATTGACAATATTTTAAGTACTTTATTTTATCAAACTTCAAAAAAGTTTTCAAAACTTTTAACATTTAGGATTAAGCAATATTGACATGTTGTTATCCCGGGTACGTTCACTTAAAACTAATAACAAAATATTAAGTTTTATTGAGTTTTTTTTGTACCACATTCTACAAAATTAGTCTTTTTTTTAACTAATATTTATCTTCATTCACATCACCTTCGTACCAAAAATTTGCTTTATGTTCAATCCCTTTTTTTATTATTGTTTTTTTTGTATTATTTTGGTTTTCAAGTTTAACGTTTGTTTTTTCTTCCACTCAGAAATTTTAAGCTTTTTCTCATATTTATTCTGTAGGTCTACAATCTTTTTATCGAGTTTATTCTTATTTAGATTTTTTCATTTTGACGTATGTTTTTTTCACGTATTGTATTTTTTTGTCTTCTATCTTTTTTTTTCCTAACATTAAAATTTGACTCATCATTGCGTTTCTTTCTTTTTTAATTTTTTTAGTATCGTTTTCTTTTATTAAAGTAATATTTTTAAGACTTTTTCAGTTTCTAATTTAATTTATTACTTTTTTGACCTCTTACATATTTACTTTATTTATTTGTTTAATTTTTATTTTTTTATATTTAATAGTCATATACCTAAAGAATTCGGAAAATAAAATTTCCCACATGAGGTTTTTGTTTGCAGCACGACTGAAAAAAGTGCGAATGAGGGAACGCTCTATCCGAAAAAGTTAGGTACAATTTTTTTTGCAACGAATAGCTTTAATTTTTTAATAATAAGAAGATCTTTTTTTTTTAATAATAAAAGGTTTAATTTTTTACTAATTTTTTGGTTGGTAGCGTAGGTCTATCAATTATCAGTTATTTCAAATTTAAAATGGTCCTATTGTTTAGTTGCTCTGGTTTTATTGGAATAAAAAATATTGTTTCGAAAATTTTTCTCTAATTTTGGCAGCAAAGTAAAAAACACCGCGGTGCGGTAAAAATGTTTTTTCATTCATTGGGAACGACCGGAAACTGCCAATCTCTGAGCGATGAATGCAAAAATTATTTTTTCTATACTTTTTATTATCTCTTCAAAATGTTTCTCTTAATTTTCACATTTCTATTAATTCTTTAAAAATTTTATTTTTTTTCTCTGCTTTTATTTTAAATTTTTATATTGAAATTTTTTTCTCACTTTTAAGTTCTCTATATTTACTCTACAACTTTATATCTCATGTATTTTTCTCTTGCTACTTTTATTTGCTTTTGTTATATTTTCTTTTACTTTCTGCAATCTTTATCAATATTTTTGATCTTAATTATTTATTACAGTTTTTATTTTCTATTTCAGTTTTTTTTTGCTCTTCTCTTCTCTTTACCGAATTTTTTTTTTATCTCGTTTAGTATCTCATTTAGTATCACTGATCATTAAATGCTCTGTAAAACTCACATTTACTCTATATTAAAGTTACACTTTATTTAATCATTGATGATTATCTACATCTTGAATAATGATATATATGGTTTCATTTTGTAAATTTTGTTTTACCAATTGATTAGCGGCCAACAAGTGATCAATTTTTTTAATTTTATCAAAATCAAAACTTTAGTGAAATAAGTGATCAAAATGTAGAAACTTTATGCTTTGATTCATTGAGAAAGTTTTCGGCAGGTGTTAAGCAAGTTTAAATTTTACAACTTTTAACAAAAGCTTTAGAACTAAAATGTTTCCTATCTTTAAAACTGTTCTTGACTTTCCATAACCGCAATTTTTGAAAGCTATTTTTGAATTATTGTTTTATTATTTTGGTGATTCATTTGTTTCAGTACAGTTAAGTCATTAAGAAAACTGCACTTTCTTTTAGACCAAATATTTACTTTAGTAGATTTACTATATCTTTCTGATTTTGTGGTAGCAATACCAAAACAGATGGAGACGAGAAATGCTATTGTAATAATTTAGTTGTCAGATTAGCAGTTTTTTTTGTTGCCTTAAAATGTTTTCTGTCATATCAATGATAATTATCTTGTCGTTAGTGACGTTTGACATCGTCCGTAAAAACTTTTCAACCTCGATTTACAAAGTTGTGAAGTTGAAAACATATCAATAATTTACTCTTATTCCAATCCTTTATGTTGAATTGTATCAGCAAAAATTGATATAAATAAATTGCTTAATAGTTAGAGTGCACACAAATGAAAAATAGTGTAAATGAAAGGCAAAACAATTGTTTTGCAATGGAGAAATTCCCATTTAAATGGTAGATGGTAGTCAACGTCAGCTCATCGTGGTCGTAAATCTTATTAAATTAACGCTATTATCTCAGACAACAGATTTGCGTAATGCCAGCAAATTCTTGTTTGAATATTAATTTTACCTAGTTAAATCACCTATCAGGTTAACAAAATGATATAAACGTGAGTTGGTGTGGAAAACGATATCTGATGGTAGCCACAAAGACACGCACGGTGGCTATAATTACCAAATTTTTAGATGATAAGAATAGCATTTAGAGCATAAATTGCAACAATCTAAATTTTCTTAAGAAAACAGTCATATTTTTTTGTAGTAACTAACCAGGAAACTGAGCATAATTATAATATTATCCTCTTTTACTTTAGTTAATTGGAAAATTGCCAGCCAATCTATTTTTTTCGGTAATGTGAGGGTTTTTCATTGATAATTGAAGATTTTTTTTCACCTTTAATTTTTTTAAAACAAAATATTATAAATACACACCTCAGATGTTTGATGAAAATTTTAAGATCAAACAGGCTGTGGAAAACAAAACTATATTTGCATTAAACTGTCACAAATGTCATTGAGTAAATTTTATAATAATTTTTTTCACAAGATTCTAACAGTAAAAATGTATACTATTGTGCTTATTAAATTCTTATATGTTTTTATCAATAATTATCATTTGATTTTTTTTTTGCTAATAATTGCTCCACCACTTAATTTAGAATAACTTGAAAGAGATTTTTCACTAGGAGCTGAAACTAGTAGACGGTAAGAGCCACCACAATTGTAAATTTTTAATGAAAATGACTATTTTTAGGCAGTTATAGAAATTCTCATTTTACGACTGTTAATAATAAAATTGACCTATACATTTCCAATGCTTCTGATTTTCATAGCCTGCTTGACTAGAATTTGTTAAAAAATGTAAAAAATCGTACTTAACTGAAAAAATCCGAACCCTTAGGGCTATCAAGTAATTTTTTGTACTACTTATTGAGATTGATAATTTTTCTTTAGTTTCTAACATAAAATAACAAACTCTAAACTAGATGGTATCGTTGGCTTTTCCTATGACATATAATCCTTATTTGGCATTTCGCAGCGACTCCGGAAAACATGTTTCCGGTTTGGTAAAACAGTTCATCTCAAAGCGTATTGTCAAGCAAACCGCTCAAGAACGTTGCAATCTAAAACAATAGAATAAGTTGAACAATTGCCGATTAAATTGCAACGTACATTTTGTCCTGAATACAAGACAGAATTGACAATTTCTATTCTCCAGCGAGGCAATTATTCCCTAAGTAAAAAGTTTTTGACTAATTATTCTATTCTCCATGTTGTACAACTGCATTCAACAAAAATGGATTTGGTATTATTATTATTAACTATTTTCTATTTTTGTTGCAGATGAAAATAGAGATATAAACGGACATCCGGAGGATGACCTGAAAAGACAGCGATCGCAGTATAATGGAGACCAACTGTATTCAAATGTAAGTAAATTGACCTGATTAAAATGATATTAATTTTAAAGCTGGACTTCAGCGGAACAAAATCTGAGATAAATTGCCTATAATTTTCAGTTTCAATAATTTTTTCTTGCTCTTTATCTCAGATTGGTTGACCAATACTTTTTTACAAAAAAAAAAACACAGACTTTTATTCAATTTACAGTATTGTTTTGCATAAAGTAATTGATTCACATTTTTTTTAAATATTGGACTAGTTTATACAAATTTACAAAATTTCATTCAAAGTATTATAAGCCTTTAAAATATAAATAAAGAAAATTGAGTTTTCCTAATAAATAGTTATAGTCCGAACAATGTAATAGCGAAATTTGACTTATTATGTCAAATTATTTAGGAACATGTTGAAATAGTAAGTATTAACGGTAGCAAAAATTTATGAAAAGAAAACAGATCTTTCACCAAGGATGCAGGTTGAAATATGAAATACTTGTAGATATTTTACATTTATATGTAAAGTAAATGGAATTGCCAAAAGCAATAATAATAATAATAATTATAATTGAGACAATGATTCATTCATTTCTATTATTAAAACTGAGAAATTTGTTGCAGCAGTTTTGAGGTAGAAATTTATAAAGAAATACATACATCTGATCATAGCCCGTTCGTCCTTCGTACAGTCACTAAAAGAATAATTTTTTCCTGGGTTATAAGAAAAAAAAAATGAGAGATAAACTAAATAATAAGAGAAAAAGCACAAATAAAATTAAATAGATACAAGTCTAAAAATAGTAGTCAAAAGTTGATTTTGAAAATTAAAGAAAATATGTTCAGAACAAACAAAGCATTTCTCAAAGATTGTATTGAAAAAGATTGATAAAAATTTAGTAAAAATATATAAAATATTTTTTATCTACTGATGTTTATATCACAAACAGTTTAATAATATACCTTAAATTATACGGTTTTGCTAACATTTAGTTAAACAGTTTACATCGGCCATGTCACATTTTCAAGAACCACGCTTTTGTGACATTCAACGTTTTGTTTTTTTGACATTTTCTATTAAAGCTTGGTGCTCTTGATAATAAACCAGTTTTGACATTATAGACTAACAAATTGTCAAACGGTGCAGAGGTAAATTCTTCGTTTTAACGTTCATAATGAACATTAGCACTCAAATAATAGAAGTTATTGAGTTTGCTTTACGCCTCCAAGATTATTTTGAAATTAAATTGCAAAGCGCGAATGACAGTTACCAACCCGACCACGAAAAAGTTTCTAGTACCACGCAAAAGCTTCTAGTCTAATAAAAGGCAACTAGAATACTATTAAGGACAATCAAAGATTAAAAGTAATAACCAATACCAAAGAAGTATGTGGTTTATAAATACTAAAACCAAAACTCCCAAATGCGCTGCAAAACCTTAAAATTAAAAAAACACTAGAAAAAGATGAGATATCTGCAAAAATTTTAATCTGGTTTTAGTTATAAAATATAAAACTTTAAAAAATATTTAATAGACTGATAAACGTCTACTTTTGGGGTTTCGATTGAAAATAAAATTTTACAACTTACATAAACCTCAGTTTTATATTATCGTTTATTAACAAATTTGAAAAATATGAGGCATTTTTTAGACGGCTGATACTTGAACTGTTTGGACTGTAACAGTAGGTAATGTTAGATAAAACAATTGGGCGTCATACAGCCCATCTAAAGCAAAAAAAAGTCTTTACAACCACTGAAAAATGACATTCAGCAGCTGCCTAAATGTGAAAAACTAAATTATTTGAATCAAAAAAAGGTACAGTTTCTTCTTTTTTATACAATTAGACAACAAAAAATTGCAAGGAGGACTGAAAACACTCGATGCTATGATATTCTTGAAATTGAGCGTTTAGTGAAATTTTTTTGAAATTTAGACGATAAAACTATTTTGAGTCTATTCAGATGTTAGTGGCAGCTTATTTGGTAAAATTATCTATAGTCAAAGCTCAAACTCAAGTCTGTCTCAACTTAGTGTTTCAAAATCTATGAATGGTAGGTATTAGTATTAAGATCGATTTATAAATTTTAAAACTAGAATTTGAAGCAGACTTGAGATTTGACTATAAATACCGATCTAAACCATTTTCTATTGCGTAGATTGGTTGATATTGAAACCTAAAAGGCTAAAGATTAAAGAATATTTTAAAACTCCTTCAATTAAGTAGTAAAACATAACTTTTACTGATGAAACTGTTTGAAAAACTTTTGAAAATATTCAGAACATGCAACACTTCCTGTTGTTTTGTTCTTGCGCAAAGAGGAACTAATATGAATTTGTGTTTAGCTGTGGTCGAGTAAATGGAGTATCAAAGACGAACACAAGCTCCTGTCGGAATTGGGAGGAGCAGGAACAACGACAGGACAAACAGGCTACTATGACACTCATGCAGGATTTCCCAGTGTGGGGACGGCAAGTTCTGCGGCAGATATTTATGATACCATCAATACCATGAGTCAAGCTACCTCCCAGAATTTATATACCCCGCCTTTGGCCGGATCTTTGGGTAAGTCATCATTATTATCAACATAGCTTGATCCTATACAATCAGTAAGTGGTGGTGGCGGTTTTTATTTTGAAAAAAAAAGAATTTGAATAAGGATTTTAAAAGGAAATATTATTCATTCAGGGACCAGTTCATTAACTCCATTAGCACCTATCACTATGCATGAGATGAAACTAGAAACCAATAGGCTAATGGATCCTTCAATGTCACCTTATCATTCAGGTGAGATCAAAAGTACTAAAAAATAATTAGGAAGGTGGTATTTTTGCACAATATATGACAACACACGCCACTGTATTATAATCAGATTTGGAATTACTTTTTATTATACAAAGGGTTTTATAAAATATTTTAAAGTAAATCCAAGTCTTGCACGTCATCACAAAAAATTCGCATGTTTTTTTTATGTTCTATTGTTTGCTTTTATTGCATCATTTGGCATTGAATCCTGTAATTAATCTGTCTCATTAAATATCTACAATCTGCCCTTCCTCTGTTCCCATAGTTAACTAACTATTTTTGTTCCTTTTATGTTTTTCTAGAGATATTCTAATGAAAATTTTCTCAATATTGACCTTCCAGCTGTTTTTACGCAGATAGATAGCATCGCTTATAAATAATTTTATTTATAATTTGGAAAAAAAAACAAAGCTTTGCTAACTAACAAGTTTATAATGGTAAATGTTGTTAATTATAGCCACTTTCTCTATTGCATGTTTTTGTTGCTGTTTTCTGCTATATAATCGATTTGCAATTGGATTCAGATACAAAGTATTTTAAAATAATAGAGTTTTCATGATTCATTGAAGGCTGTTAGGAGGATCTGGTCGGTTAAATTATCTATTTGTTAACGGATAATAAGCGATTAATACAAGTCAGATAAAGAGAAATAGAACAATAAAATATTTTTGTTAATATCGAGTTTGGTTAATATTAAATTATCTAAATAAAGAAGAAGACAATAAACAAAAGACTTGGGTTAACTTTTGGAAAATTACAAAATATTAAAAAAAATTAATCAATGCCATCGTGGTTTCTTAATTTCTGAGCAAATTTTTCGCATTCATAATAGGTGTTTTTGCTTTTGGCAAAAATTCTGGCTGCTGTACACACGATTATCTATTTTGCTTAAACATGTTCTTCTAGATCTATTTCTGGTTAGAAATTTTCGAAAAATTGTTTATCAATCCATATATACTGTATCCATTTTCAAGAAAGAGTGCATCAAAACAAATGCATGCAGGCTCCACGTGCTCATATCTATGAAGTGGGAGATGGTCGACGATTTTTCAAACAAGGCAGGCCGCAGAAAAAATCGTTTATTTATTTAGGAAATCGGTATCACTTAGTATTTATTAATAGGTCACGCATTAATCACGTCCTACACATTGTTTACTACTTACTCGTTCTTGAATCTGAACAGACCATAGAAAACTTGCACTAGGTCTGTTCTTTTCTTGCATTTTATTGATTAGTATGATCTACTTTCAATTTCCTCTATAATTGTTTTTTTTTCAATTTTGCTTTTGATAGATGTGGAGCTTCTAGTTGTTTGTGACAATGCTTATGGTCATGATGAAATCAAAATATTAAAAAAAATTGTTGTTTTTGAGGCTATTTTTGCAGCATCTTTGCAGGTTTGCTCTGAAACATTTTTTTTTTTATTTTAAAAAATAATCCTTTTTTTTACACAGACAACTCGTATAGCATGAAGATAAATATTTATTCTTTCTAAGAACGTCTTCAATCAATAATTATAATCTGGTCAAGGAAAAACTTTTGAAGGTGACGTTGTTACCAGAACAATGCCGTTTGTTTTTGCAAATGATTTTGTGGTGAAGAACTAGAAAAGAACTTCATTTCTAGAGTTTTGCATAGGTCACAAAATATTGATTTTTTGGTTAATTTTAGACCAATATTCAAAGAAATATAGTACGCCACAAAATAGTCTTTTTTTATAGATTTTTGGAAGATGGTGATCTGTTGCATTTTCAGTTTGGTTCAAACTCAAAACTTTTTTAGGAGTAAAATATAAACATACAATGTCCGTTTTTAGGTTTTGTGAATATTCAGAAGTTTATGAGTCTTCAGAAAAATTTGTTTTTTGTTTATCCCAGTTTTTTAAAAAAAGATTTTTTTGGGTTTAGTTATAAAACCATTTTGGCGTAACCACTAATTTTAGGTTTATTTTTCAATATATTATTTGGGGAATATTTTTTCAAATTCCAAATTGAGAATTCAATTGATATCTCACTTTATTTGCTAATTTAAAAGGAAATTATAAATTGACAAATTTTGATTTAGCAATTTTCAATCATCTTGTAGTTTTTAGGTTTTTAGATGACAAAGTAAAATTGCCTCAGAAACAGAAATATTTTTGGTTGCGTTTAAATTAACTTAAAATCAAGATGTTGTTTGATTGGTTCTTCTCGCAAGTTCAACTAATCACGTTAAAAATTAACAATTATTTTAAATAAATGTATAATTCGTCTGTTATAAACACACCTCTAATCTCTAAATTACCATAATATGAAACACCTGGTATGTAAAAAAATAGCCAAGCATGTTATTCGGCTACCATAAAAGGTCTTTTCTAAAAATGTCTTTGTTGCAAAATGTTAATTTTATAATCATAAAATTTAATTTTTTTTAATTTTTGACGAAAATCAAGAGCACAATAGCTTTTACCTTCTACGCGCCGCCATCTAGCAGAGAGTAGAACAATGTTGCAAAGGGTGGTAATTTTTTAGGGTTACTGTTAAGTAGAAATTTGTCAAATAGACCGAAGCACAGATATCAAATGATAGCCTTCAATTAGCATTTTTTAATAATTTTATTTGCATACATTGATTGAGTTGTTGTTTATTACAAACATTTGCTCTAACAGTACTGCTCGATTGCAACGCGCATTGATTGATTTAATTTTATACAGAAAGATCGATAGTTCGGTTAGGTGTAACGTTTTATTCATTTTTTGTCAGACCTCCGTTTAGCCGGTTGATGCTTTTTCTCATTCGAAATAGTTGATATTTTCTTACTTTAATCGCGTTTTATACTTTCTTATATTAATTTAACTAAATTTTTGAAGGTAATGTAATACTAATTAGATTTAGTACCAACCAGGCAAATGAGTGGGTATGAGTCTCACTCAGGCGGAAGTCTTTTTCTAGAAAGAAAATTGTTTTCGTCTGGCCATGGATGTTTGTAAATGTGAGAATCACAATATATCAAAAAGTTTCAGTGCAATATCCCTGTTAATTTTAGACTCTCTTATCCGTAGTACTAATTGGGAATTAATAAATAGTAAATAGTAATAGACCCGACTCAATCAATTTGTTCTAAAAGATGACACGAGTTTCTTATAAAATTAAAAAAACTATCAACTTTTTTCACATAAAAATTAATAATTAAGCAAATTGTGTATTTGCTTCATTTGCATTCGTAAATTGTAACAAATAATTTTCAATCAAAAACAATTAGTTTTTGATATTTTCTAATTGTATTTTGCTTATTTTGCATGTTTTAGCTGTGCTGACAAATTCGGCTTTGTTTTTTACTAACACTTGGGCATGCTGTCATAATTTATAGTATAGTTGGGAGTTTTAAATAACGTGTTTACGATGGGGACCATTGTGTAGAAGCCAAATACTGCCATAATACTTTACAACCACAAATGCTGCTCTCTCATAAATAAAAAATTATTTTTAATAAGATTTAATACAAGGTAATACTTCGGTCTCTATGAACGCAGGTATAAAATATAATTTTTAATTCATGAAAGGGCAATATTGGGGATGGTATAGTATTGTTGAAGTATTTAGCTTCTACACACTGCCGTCCATCATAAAAACCGTATCTAAAATTCAAAAGTATTTACAACATTTTATTTTGATTTTGTGTGTGCTAATTTTTTGTTATTGCATGGTAGCCGAGACTAGTTCGCCGTACAGTGGCGTAGTTGGTCTGGGGGCAGTAGTAGACGGGGCAAGTCCCGGTTTACCACTCGCTTTACCCTCCGAACCAGGAAGCCAGCCGACATCTCACACGGGCTCGCCCGACCCAGCCGCTCTCACCGTACTACAGCCATCTAATGGCAGCAATCAGCATTACTCCACTATGTTGCCTAGCTTTGGCTATTCGACAGGTACTATAAAAGCTCTCAAAATTATAACCATCACCATTCTGCTGCCAACACCATCAATTAACAAAAATTATTTAAATCTATCTAATTGCTATATTTTTTTATAGGTACGGCAGTAGTACCAGGTACTGACTACGCTTATAGTACGGCATATAGTCAATATGGGTCAGCTTATGGTACATACGGTTACGGAAGCGCTTCCAGCGGGTTACTCAGTAAGTAAACAGTGAGTATTGTTAACCTGACAGTATTAAGAATAGAGAAGAAGTACTTCTCTTCTTTAAAAAAATTGTTTTATATAAAACATCATCAATTGTTTTTACAGCGGTAATAAGATTTGTAACGTAGAACAACACACTATAAAACCGTCAAAAAGTTTTTTATAAACTGTCAGCTTAAGTGACATGAATTTTACAATTGCCTGTTCAATCACTCTTGATATCGCTTTTTTTTTCTAATTTGGTACAAATGTCACGGTCTTCAATTTACATCTCATTGGCTAGTTCTTAGAATTATAATTAGAGTTGTTAGGCAAATCTTAGATTCTAACAAATGAACGTTTAGGTTTTTACAAATGTACAGATCCGTTACATCAATATACTTAGTTTTATCAAAGAAATGTTTTATTTTCAAAAAACCAAAAATGAAATTGTAAAAATATAATTTCAATTATAAAAAAAGCTAAAATTAATAATTTTTTGATATATTTATTTAAAAAATAGTCAGGTAAATTTGTCAAAAATTTGTTTTGCAAAAATTGGAATGGATTTTATAGAGAAATATATAGTAACTGTATAGAAATAAGAGTGGGAAAAAATTAAGTAATTTTGAAGATTATTAAAAAATTTTTTGGGCCACTAGTCCTACGGCAGAAATGTAGAGAGTAGCATAAAAAAATATATCTAAGTTTTTTAGATTCTACTAAAGCATTTGACATTCTCTGACAAAAAAAAATTCTTTTTTTTTTCTATTTAGTAAGTACTTTCATGATCATCAAGTAGCGATAGCGCAATTTGAACAAAAATTAAACTTCAAGTTTAATCTTAAGCTTCACTTGAGAAGTTTTTATCTCAATTTAATATTTATGTACTACACAACTTTTTTTGTACTAATTTGTTTTTTTATTGGTATGATCCTGTTTAATATTTTTTCTACTTAGACTTTAAAAAATTGATGTCTTCATCAAATATACCGTTTTTTGCCTATCATGTTATTACAGGTGTTGAAACTGCTTTATTTTAGTTATTAAAGAAATTGTAGTACCTAGTTGTTCTCTCTAATTTTTTTACAATGGTTTTTCCTGTCTTTCTCTTTCAGTTGTTATTTACTTTTTTGTGCAATTTTTTTAAACTAAACATTTAGTTTTTCACTCTTGAGTTTTTATCTAACACTTTGCGATTGATCAACAATTGGCAAATCTTTCCGCTTTTTTAACCTTTTTTTGGAAAAAAGTATTTATTGTAGGTTATAGTTTTTCTACATATGAGTTGAAAGCATAAACTAAGCTGAAACAACAACTTATTTATAAACAAAATCTTTTTTATTCGAACGACTTTTAAGTGCATTGGTTGTGTAAGAAGTATGCAGTTGTGCAATTTGGTAATAAAAAGAGTTTTTTTTGTAATCTCAGTTGTTGTTTGGTTTTTTGTCTTGCTTGGAACATTGTCCAAGTTCCAATATGACATTTTTGAGCAAACTAGATCTTTTCATAAACTTTTTTCTGTGGGATTCCCACCTAATGGACAACTTCATTTTACCATTGGTTTCTAATACCAAACAATTATTTTTGAACGCGCTGTGATTTTTAGGTTTACTATTTATATATTTAAAGTAGCACCATTCACTATTTGACCAGTTAAGTCTATTATCTCACTTTTTTAAATATTTTTCAAAGCTAGAAGTTTTATGCTTAAGAAAGTACTTAGGAAAGAAAGTACTAAAGTGCCGAATTAATGTAATTTTAAACTCATAAAAGCTTTTTCTTGACAAAACTTATACATGATTTTAAAAATATCTTAAATGGTTTTTTGTTCCAGATAGCCCTTATTACTACACAAACAACGACGCCATTGTGAACAACCACTTGAATTGCACAAGTTCGACTGAAACTACCGAACAGAATAGCCGTTCTCCATTGGCAGCAACAAGAGCAAATTCTCTAGCATCAGCAAATTCTCCTACTGAAAGTGGCAGTGCGTGTCTAAAATCCGAAAGTATTTATACCACACACGATTTGAATTTGGGCTGAACATTTCCAGAAATGTGAAAAATTCAAAACCGGTGTGTAAATGTGTAGATATTTTAGATAATTGAGTAGGAAAGGACACAAAGAATTTTGTTTATTGAATAAGAGAAGAGTCTACAAGGAATAATTGCAAATAAATGTAAGATACATAAATTGGTCTCAGAATATAACGAAGAATGTTATTATTTATTTCATATTCACTTCACAAATGTTTTTTTTTATTATTATTATTTTTACAATATAATATATTTTATATATTTAGCGAATAAGACACACCAAAGAAATGTTTTAAGGATTATGTTAATATCTGTGCACTATTATCATATCATTATATAATGTGCGACAGGTTTTTTGCACATTATCATTTTTGTGTATAGTTTATTTTTTATTAGATACAACATTTATTTTGCACACAGTATGCAAATTGAGTATATTAGGAAAAAACATAAAATGATCAATGTTGCATTTTTTATGACATGCAGTATATACACTGTAAAAATATATCACAAATACTTGATCAATAATATTTTTTTTAATATACTTATCTGACAGAATAACAAATCCCGATCAAATATTTTAAGCAGTATCTGTCACCTAGTCAGAGAAAAAAAACGTACTTACTCAAATCAAATTTATTTTTGTGTTCTCTGCTATAAAAAGCGGTCAACTTTTATGCACTTTTTTGAGTCCAAAAAATATATATAAAAAGTGTATTGACACTAAAAGAAATTATATGAAAATCACTATTGTTTTATTGAAAAGTGCATGAAATTTGATTTATGCCGCTTGATTGATCACAAAGTGATTGGTCAAGGGATGATTACGTAAAGTATTATTTAAAAAAGTAAAATAATTTATTATATTTTGTAAAATGTGTAATAATATACCAAAGATACAGCACACTTATCAACGCTGTTAAGGTATTGTTAAGTATTGTATTGTAAAATGTGATAGGCCCACATATTTCAGGCCCCGTCTTGCCCTTAAACCAACCCTGTCACATTCACTCATAGTTGTAGGCAGTTTATATTTAGAAAAATAAATGAAACTATCAGTTTTTTATTTTTTAATCATTCAATACCTTTATTGTTAATAGATGCAATTTTTGAAACAGATTGAAGATACGGTTTTGCATTTCTATCGTCTTTTTATATAAAAAAATAATTTAGGCAAACCATGAAATTTAATTGTTTTTATAGCGCTACTTTAACTACTTAGAACGCCAAAAGCAAAAAGGAAGCAAAAGACTAAATGTAACTGAGAATAAGAATTAATCTATTTTTTCTTCTCTGTAAAATAGGAACTGACTTTTAGCTGTGTTTCTAATGCCGTTGTAAGACAATTCCACGGCTTGCCTAAGTTATGTTTCTTTTTTATAAAAACACGTTAGTTTGGTTTCACTAACTATCATAGTCTAATAATGGGTTTTATATGGGTTTATATCAATTTAACAATATTACTAATATTTTGGAAAATGTGTACGCAAGCCCGTATAATCCAATTTTTAAAGTTGACAATAATCATCTACATTTAAAATCTCAATAGAGATTAATTATAAAAAAAAATTATCTAACTGGTATAGTAAATATATCCGGCTGTAAATTTTATTGCGTACCAATCTATTTTACAATTTGACACTTAAAACCACACTCAAAAACTAAATAACGTTTATTGAAGACCGTCTTACTATTCCTGTTAAACTCAATTGCCTGGTCAGTTCCATTCATAAATGCAAGAGGTTGTAATTTTTTCTTACTTTTGTTATATCTCAAACGTTCCTACTATACCTCAGTTGTGTTCATGCTGGTTATGATAAAATAACTAACTTCTTAAAATTATATCAAATTATCGATGTGTTTGCATTAGTGGATACTTTTTATTATTATTATTTTCTTATGATATTGTTTATGCATTTATACATGTTTAACGTAAATTAGTAGAAAATGCTGATTTTAAAAATAAGGGGATAGGAATAGTTTTCATTTTTAATTAAAGTTGGAATATCTTGTTTTTCTAGTCAGATGAGATAATTTGTACATATAATATTATAAGTGCATATAAGTGAATATTTTCGATCGTTTTGTTTTGTGTATTTTTAAAATGTATTAATTTCTTGTTTTGAAAATTTGTATTCTGGTGAAAAATTCCATGACGCTTCCGATACTTTAAAAAAAAGTTGAACATAAAACTGAAAGCTTTAAACATTATCGAACTCAAGTATTTTATGTTGATATAACGTAACAACCATTTCACTAAACGTCAAAACCAACAAAAAAGTTTTTATTTTATTTATAAATTATGAATGGAAAAATGCTTCAAATTCACGTTCGAGTGTGTGATAAAACAAGTTCATGTTGTGTGATAGAAAATAATTTAATCTAAATATTTCAAAAAGTATTTAAAATATGAAATGATTTGGCAATAATTACTTAACAAACATTTTTCAAAAAATAGATCACTTGTAAACTGAAATTATTTAAAGCAAAAACAAAATAATATTTGTCATAATTAACAAAACTTATATTAAAATAATATTATGTACAAAAGTTTTAACATAGTAAAAATAATATAGTGGAGTTCTCAAAGCAAAATCCTCGAATTACAGAAAATAAAATTTTAAAAATACACTAGATTATGAAAAAATTATAAAATCATGAATGGAACTATGAAGAAATTGTTGGCGAAGAACAAAAGGAGATAGGAAAGAAGATAGGATAGATTGGAAACAAGAAGAAAAAGAAATAGTAAAAGAACAACAGAAAAGGATCAAGATTAATGAAAATGGTAGAAAAAAATGAATAAATTTTTTTAAATGAAAACAAAAAAAAGGACAAAGAAGTAAAGTGAACATACAAAAAAATTACGACAAAAACTTTAGTACACTATAAAATATAAAATCAAAGAGCATGGAAAAAAGTTTGAGGTAGTGTAAAAGATACATCTTTCTAAATATATATCCCCTACTTGTCTAGTGCTTACCCCTTCATGCCGTATCAATTCTATTTTATTTTCTAGATATTGAGAACACATACCCTGCATAATATTATAAACTATTACACAAACATTAAATTCTATTCTTTCTTTAACTGACATGAAGTGTAAAGCTTCTAGCATATCAACAATTATCTCTCTTGCAAGTACTCCACATTGGTTTTATTTAAGCCTATCAAAACAGACCCGCAGTAGTCAAATAACATGTAAGAAAAATTTACAACCTCTTGCGTTTATGCATAGAACTAACCAGGTAATTGAGTTTAAGATGAACAGTACATAGTCAAAAGAAGCATATAGAAAACCGCTCAAAAAAAAAACTGGTAAAAAAAAATTTAAAACATACTAAAAGAACCAAAAATAAAAATATAGAAGACCATGGTAGAAAAAAAAATTGAAAATTTAAAAAAAGAGATAAAAAAAAGTTAAAAAAGCATTGAGAGAATACAGAGAAATGCATGAAACAAAATCATTTACATGAAGAAAAAAATACAGGAAAACCGAGCAAAAGGCAAAAGAAGAAAAAAAAACAAAAAGCAATAAAAACACAAAATGAAATGTAGAGATATATAAATAAAGAAAATAAAGAGAAATAAAGATAGCAAATAAAATAAAAATAGACAAATGGCTAAACCTTATAATCAAAAAAAATAAAAACTACTAATAAAACTGAAAAAAAAATGACAAGGATTGGATGGGATACCGAATAATGCATGGATGTATGGGAGTGAAATGGTTAGAAAAAGTAGAAGAAACTGATGAACAAAGTGTGGAATTGTTCAACTGTTTTTAATACAATGTACAAGATGTATGCAATGCGTGTGACAAAAAAAAGTCGAGAGAGTAAGAGGATTACCAGATTGTCAAGCGGAATTTAGAGAGAGAAAAGAGCTAAAGTTTCTTTGCAACATACTTTCCTCTTCATGTATATAAAAGTGACAAAATAAGGCAACTCTTAAATTTGGTTGCTATCATAACTAGTTCGTCAGAACAGACTAGATTCAAGAATGTTGATTAAAATTATGTCGGGTTAAAATCAGTACATTTTCTCAGAATTTTCAGTAACGGAAGCTACAGTTTTCGAAAAAAAGTTCTTTGCTACTCAACTGCGAAATTCTTTTGCATTCTCGAATAATTTTTTGCAAAAGAATCATTTTGCAATCTAAAATCAAAAATAACTATTTTCGCACAGTCTGTTTTTTCTGAATCTGATTAGGCTTATTTTTTATCATGTTAGACGTGACAACACTGCTTTTTACTAATGCCATCTAAAATAAAATTATGATTTGGTTTGAAAATTGCAAGATGTTAAATATATAGTGTTCAAACGAGTTAGGTTGTCCATGCTAGGCGCTCAGTACTTACAATACTTGAGTTTTTAAAAGAGGTCCTTTTTAAAACTAGACAATTACAAAACGAAATTAATATTCCAACCCCCTAAAGACTAAAACTGTTGCAAAAAGTATTTGATTTAAATAATTTTTGTATTTCGTAATGACTATTCTTTCTAATAAAACAAACAATTTAAAAAAAAATTTATTCGTCTTGGAATAAGAGCCAAATTAAATTGCAACCGGAGAATGTCGATAAATTTTTTTTAGAACATGTACTTATTTCATTATCAAACAAATGCTGTTTTCTTACGTTACTGGGTTAGTCAAGTATCAGTAAAAGCTATTACTTCGAATTGCAGAAGATAAAGAGGATTATTGTCAAACATCAATCAAATGAAACCCACGTCGAGCGGCAAAGCTCAAACGACCCAACCTGCAAAGATTAGAATCTAGGAAAGTCGACTTCTATTCTTCAGACCAACAACAATCTAATAATGAACGTTTCCTGATATTAGTCTTTAAATTTTTTTCGCAAGAAGTTTTATCAATTAGGTCATTTATTTGGATAGTGATTATTGGATTAAACGCTTTATTAATCTTTTATTATACAATACCCTATTAAAAGTAAATGAGCAAAATCAAGTAAACCAAATAAATATATTAATTTTTAATTATTGCATTGTTGGCATCTATAACTTTGACTGATTCTTTAAGGCATCTCCACATATTTTCACTAGGATCAAAGCCTAGGTTTTGAGTCGACCAATTCAGAACGATTCTCGATAGGAGTCTGTAGTTATAATTATTGTCGTGCTATATTATATTCTTCGGCTATTGCCAAGACGAATTGGGAATCTTCGGAATCGCATTTAAAATACTCTCTTTCTAATGGTTCAAGCAATGTCTCGTTTACACAGCACAATTTTATGAAAAAGCGGTGTCAGCACTGTTAGCCAGGCTTGTCAATTCATCCTAACCTCACCTTTTGTCTGTCAAACAAAGTTTTTCTTTACCGACGATCAAATCGTGTGTCCTTCCAAATTGTTTTTTGGAAGGTTTGAAAATAAATGGAACTTGGTCAGAAATGCTCAAGCTTTCTGACATTTGACTCTTTCATTTTTGGTGTCCTCTAGTCAGTCTAAGAACAGCTTTGTTTGCTTTTTTCGGCTATTACTAGATGATTTGGTGTCAGATTTGTAATAACCTCTAGTGTTGCAGTAGGGCACGTTCTCATTGTTTTTGTGATGCACAAAGGTAGTGACAGTTGCATTGTAAATATTTGCTGTATTAGATTAGCGGTGTTTATTTTTTCTATTATTTTTCTATCCTAGAGTCTCATTGTTAAAATATAGTGCCGTGTTTTTCTAAAACATTTTATAGATTGGATCCACTGTTGTCTTTCGGTACCTCAGCTTTTCTTTAGCTAGACTTTTTTTAATTGCAATTCATCAAGATTTTCAAATTTTTAAATTGAATACTTGATATTTTGGTTTCTGAACTCTTTAGCAAGGTGAGCAAGGGTTTATAAAGATTATCAGTAACGTTATGCTCAGGAAGATTAAGATTTAATTTATATTATTTTAGTATAAACGTGTAAGATATACTCGACACTAAATTTGATTGCACTTATTCATCAGAAAGTTTGAATAATTTTTATTTAGGGTAGTACTCAGTTACCTGGCTAGTTCTATTCATAAACCCAAATCACTTGTCACTTTAGGCTGTAAATCTTTCTTACTTTTATTGCCCTGGATCTGTCATTATGAGCAATAAAATTTACTGCCGTGTATATCTCAAACATTTCTACTTTACAGTATAATAGAAACGTTTAAAATACACTCAGTAAATTTGAGAGGCACATGGCAACAATGGTAATAAAGATTTACAACCCAAGGTGTCGCATGTTTACTGTTTATGAATGGAACCAACCAAGTCACTCAGTACTACCTTCATTAATTTATGACTGTGGTATTGGTCGTACAACTTATTGATGGATTAGTGCAATAAAAATTACTGCCGTATATATCTCAAACGTTTTTACTTAGCTATAGGATTCAAGAAAATAAATTATTTTTGCATAAATGGTTTGTAATAAACAAAAGAATTATTTGTTATGAACAGGTTCAGATTATAATATATCTATTTGCAAGGATATATTTGCAGCATACTTCATTCAATTAAACAATTGATTGCGTTATTAACGTTTATCAATAGAAGTTTTTTCATTAATTACGCTTAGTTACTCATTCATACAAATATTACAGGAAAAAAAACAACTTTCAATGTCAATTTGAATGACTCATTCAGTCAAAGACCGAATATTGCTTGAAAAAAAGTGTTATTGTTGTGAAAGCAAACAATAATATAAAAAAACAACAAACAGAATCATTTATTGACCACACATTTTAGAAATTTGCGTTGCTTTCAACAAAAAGACACTAATTTTGCAGTAGAATAACTACCAACTTAAAGTTTTTTCTTTTGAAAGCATGACCAAACTATTTGCTGTACCAATTTGTAAATTTCAAAAAAATAAACAAGGACACGTTTTTTCTTATCTAAACTGCTCTGATAAGTAGTGAAAATTCGTCGATGACCGTAATATTACAATGAAAGTATTGAGAAATTGTTTATAATTTATTTTTAACAATATAACAATATTAACAATAACAATTTATAACATATATTACACATTTTAATCTTAATGTAATCTATCACAAATTGTTTTCTTATCTAGGTTATTAAATAAAAGCAAACTCATCAAATTCTTTTTCAAACTCTGACTTTTCTATCATATACCTCGGCAATTTAACCCCTAAAGTTTTACTATAAACAGGTCTTGTCTCTGCACTAAAGGCTCCTTCTTCTGGACCAACATCAAATTCTTCTGGTGTTTCTGGATCACTCTCATCATCCAGTTTTGCGTCGACGTTAGTAGATGATTTCACTGGCTCTTCATATTTATCGACTTTTTTAACTGGTCTTCTTTTGCTATTAGGTTTGTAAAAAACTTTTGTTTCTACATCTTCAGAAGCTGCTGCTTGCATTACATCAGGAGTTGCAGCTGTAGTAGAAATTTGATTGGCTTTTAATTCCGTAGCAGCTCCAGATTGCTCTTTCGTTGGCTGCGAAATTTGTTTTACTTCATGATAAGCCACATGACTTGCTTGTGGTTTAGATTCAGAAACGTACATGCATTCCTCATGTTGAATTCCTTTTGAATCTACACATAAATAACAAGTCATACCCTTCTTCTCAGCTTTCTTACAAGAAGATCGGTCTTTCTTGCTAAACTCAGCTAAAACTTCTTCGACATCTTTTCTTGAGTTATCTGCAACTGGATTGCTGGTGACAACTTGCGAGTATTGGCTTTCTTCTTTGGAAAATTCCGGAAATAGTTTAAAATGATATTCATCTATGTCTTTGTACGGGTCAGCATCAGAATCAGCGGGAGAATCTGAATCAGCAGCATCTTCTTCTTCAGCGGAAAAACTTCCATATAAGCTAGGTTCTAAACCCCGAACACCAGATTTTTGTTCCCGAATGGTACTCTCAGCAAAATGTTTTGGAATGTCATAAGGTTCATCGTCTATTAGTTTTTTAGGAGCGTTTTTAGGGGCTTGATAACCTTCATACTCTTCCCGTTTAGGAAATTTTTCTTTTTTTGAATTCAAACCTGTTGATTTATCATTAGAATTATAAGAATCAGACAGCTTAAATTTATCGTGACCTCGATAATTTGATTTGTATTCATCAATTGGTGCAAACTCTTCTATTTTACTGTAATCGTCTCCTTTCAAAGGCTTATTTTCGGATGAAGATGACTTTATTTTATCACTTGGCTCAACGCGTTTTGTTTTTACTTCTGTTTTAGTTTCAGAGGCTTCATTGGGATCTTCATTTTCATACTTTTTTTCAGATACATAAGCATATTTTTGTGCCTGTGGTGCAGAGTTGTATGAACATTGTTCATAATTTCCTCCTGTTTTTGGATCTTTGCAAACTGTGCATGTCATACCTTTGCTTTCTTCTTTAACACAATTACCTGGATTTTTCATCACAGCTTCTGCTTGAGATTCGCTGTAACTTTTATCGGGACTGTCATCATATAATTCTGGTATTTTGTATTCTTCTTCCTCTTGGGTTTTTTCGGATTCATCAAAATTGTGTTGAGTTCGTTTTTTAATATACTCGTAAGGATCAGATTCATATTCATCACCGGAATATCTTTTATATCTAAAGCCATCTGGTGTTTGAGAGGGTGTTGAATAACGCTCAGAAATGCCACTGTATTCATTTTTTGGTTCGGGCTCAACAGCATATGAGCATTGAGTGAATTTAGCATTGTTAGCAGCATCTTCACACACAAAGCAATTCATCGCTTCTCTCTTCCTCCTACTGTGGTCACCAGGAATGTGTTTTCTAATTCTTCTACAATTTTTGTTTTTTAAATGACTAGGTATTTGTTCACTAGATTGCGTTTCAAAAATTGGTGCTGCAGTACTAATAATAGGTTTATTGTAATTTGGGTTGAAAGGAGCTACAGTACTAATAAGCTCATCTAAAAATTTGTTTTCTGAACTTTTTTCAGTAACTGGTTGAAAGCTGTATTTTTGGTAGGGACTAGGTGAAGGTGTTTGAGTTAATTCATAATAACCTGGAGCTTGAGGATGCTGTGATACTGTTGAGCTTGACTTTCCAATATTGTAATCGGTGTATTTGCTAGCAGCTGGTTGATATTCATATTTATCGCTGCTTCCTGATGCCTCTTTAATTTCTTCTTTCTTTTGTTTTTTGTTACGTCTTGATTTCTTTGGTGGTTTAGGTTCAATTTGTTTAACAGGAGATGTGTATTCACCGTCTAGATTATGTGGTAAATTATAAGATATGTAGCCTGAATTATCAGGGTTAAAATTATCATCTCCTTCTTGATTTTCTGCTTGTTGGGCTTTTTGGGCTTGTTCAAAATAATCAACTGCAAAAGGTCCAGTAGAAGAAAAATCAGGAAAACTTTGTCTGGCTATAAAACCCAAACCATTAGTACTTTGAGCTGCAAAAGGATTTTTTGGCTGAATAGTTTCCTGTTTGGTACTTGCCCCAAAATCTGCAATTTTTTAAGTAAAATAAAGCTAGATTTTATAAAGGTTTTACCTATTGAAGGTCCGAAAAATCCGGCAAATTCAATAGGGTGGGTAAAACCTATTTCTTGATTACCTTGTGAGACTAGAGGAGATGATGTATCTACATTGTAGTATTTTGAATAGTCGACCGGTCCAGAATCATCTTCAACATCTGTTTCCCCCTCGTCAATATCATAGCCACTTTCATATTCTTGACCATTATTGCATTGTGATAATGCCAACAGAAGACAAATCTGCGCAAAAGAAAAATGAAGAAACATGACCCACTAGAACACAAGCACTAACCTGAAGGTATATGCTTCTACAAAGAAGCATTTTGTGACAATTTGATGAGAAAAACACGGTAAAAGTGGTATAAATTATGATACGAAGCATTTATATAGATTTCCCACTACAAATCGTAATGATTCTACGTAACATGAAAGCGGACTGTTTCGGATTAAATTCCACTATTTCTTACGAAGATAAATTAATCAACCGAAAATGATTGTGTGCTTTTGTTCAACCGTGACTATATGCTTTTTCAATATAGTATGTTGCTTTAAAGGAAGAGCATTTTTAAGACAATCAAACTTTGTTTATTTCTTGATCTCTTGAGAAAATAACTAATCTAGCAATTCAACCGGAAAAATTGTATTGTTTAGTGGATCTTAACATATGTAGCGTATCCATGACATTTAAATCCTGTGTTTACGTGACAGAAGTTTGTTTTGAAGTATTGCGAAATTTTGCAGACGATTGTAGACAAATTGTATAAAATGCTTAGCTTTTGTATATTAAAAACTTTTTGAAGGAATATACAAAAGCACAAGATGTATGTAAAATAGATTCGTACTTTTTTATTATGCAACTAAACAACTTTAACATTCAACAAAAAAGCGACATCTATAAAAATCATCTTTCAGCAAAAATCAGAAATTACGTCTCTGCAATTTCTGCAATGCAAAAAAATATTTGGAGTACGCTATTACGCTATTTTCAATAGAAACTATGAGATAACTTATAAAATTAAAGCAGCCATGTATGAGGAATAAAAGAAAAACGTTTAAACATACCAAAAAAAGTAAATCTCTATAAAACTCTGAATGAAAGCAAAATGTACAGCTCAAAAATATGGAAGTGTAAAAAAGAAAAAAGCTAACCAGAACACAAGCAAAGTACTAAAAATAATAACTTAAAAATTACAAAAAAAAAACCAACGGATATGGTCCAATAAGAAACAAAAAAGCTTTTTAACTACAAAATAATTATCAAAAAAGAAATAATCTAAGATACAAAAAATACAAACAACTTTTAATTCTAAGTCTAACATTAATGTAAATATTTCAATAATATTGTGTCGGCGTCAAACAAACAAACTCTATATCATGTTCATCTTTTGAGGGTTTACTACAGTTACAGCTATCAGGTACTTTTTTATCTAGCGAGTGTTTTTTAAAATTTGGCGTTATAGTTGGCTATGCTTATGAGTTTGTGTAAACGGATCATTATTTTTAAAACAATTACTTCCAATGACAAAATAATTACAAAATTTCTCATTTTTTTATTTTTGAATTTAAATTAGTTGTCTCACAAATACAAAAAATTGTTGTGGTAGAATCTTATTTTTGTAACGGCCACCCAGTTAATGATGGTAAATGGCGCAATACTTAATTAGTTTGTTTTCAAAAATTCCACCAAAAATTTCCCGATGCAGTGTTGACATCCAACACTTCTTTCATCATAATGTAACTCATTGTATTCAACTCTTTCGTAAGACTAGCTTGTGTGATTGTAATAAATGTAGTCGTCCCCCTAAAACGAGAACAAAGGAAGTTATCGAAAAAGTATAGCAAATAATGGAAGAAACGATACAAAAATGTGTACGACTTCCACAACAAGTTTACCGATCAACCACCACTTGCCCTCAAAAAATAAAAAAGATATTCACTTGCGTCTCTATCGTCTGCAAACAACACTTAAAAAAAAATAATGACAAAAAAACTTAAATTTTTTTTTCTTAAATTTACTACACATAATATTTGATTTTCGTTTTGTCATTTGTTCATTGAAATTTCATATTATTATGCGTATCATTTTTTAGCAGAATCGAATCACAGCTGAAAATTTAGTAAGTGAACAGAGAATTACTCCTTATTTTATTAAATTTGAAAAGAGATTGTTTTGTCAAATTTATATCCAATAATAAAAAAGCTGTTAAAATTAGACTTTTCTGAAAAAAAATGCGTACAAATTGAATTAAAAACTAACCTTTTTTTTTAATAAGAAAAGAAAAACGAAAAATATAAAAATCTGAAAAAAAAACAAAAAGGTTTAAAAAACGGATAAGAAAAGATTAGGTAGATTGTAAGACACTGACTGAATGTTTAAAAAAACGCAAATATTAAGTAGAAAAAATAGAAAAACAAAAAATAATAAAAAAAAAGGGGCAATTAAGTCAATACTGCAGAGTTAGACAAAGACGTTCAGAATAAACAAATATAGATAATACAAAATCCCGTGCTGAGCTTTAGCGAGGTACAAAGAAGCAACCACATAGCAAAATGACTCTTTCCACTCGAAACACATACAAAATTTTTTCTATGGTTCAAGATAAATGATTTTTGATGAGAAGGTAGATGCGCCGTCATCTAATTGCCGATAATTTTTTATAGTTTTGAATTACAATGATAATTAAGTACATGGCAATGGCGGTGTGCAAAGTAAAATAAAACCACGTGATTATTTTATTTCGATATTTTTACGTGGTTACGATGTTTAAATAGTTAACAGGAAAAAATTTGAAAATCGCTAAATTTTTGCATTGCTGGTAAGTTTTTATTAGTCAATTTTTGGAGATGTCTGTAGAAAAAATAATAATAAAGTAAGCAGAAAGTGAGAAAAAAACTTGAATTAAAAAATAAATAAATAAAAAAAAGCTAGATGTTAGATATTTTATTGAGTCTAATTATTAATATATTGATTAATAAACATTATGATTAACCATTTTTGCCCCAGAGGCACTGCAATTTTGCTGAATTCAAAAATCATTACGGTCTTTTACTTTATTTTACTACGGACAAGTAATCATAGTGACAAATATTATTTCTCCAATAATATAAAAATTGTTAAAAAATATGCTTTCAATTTTCAATTAGTTTAAAAACTAATTTAACAATTGAATCAAAAACAAAAGTCACAAATGTGTTTCGAGCCAAATAAAACATATAAGGTTGTTTTTTTGAAACACCAAGCTAAATTAATATCTTCTCATGCATCTGTGATCATATTATTTGAACTGTCAGATTTAACATTTGAACACTATGACTTGAACATAATACTGCTGCTCTCTGTATTGCCGCAAAGATTTTTAAATCTAAATCTAAAATTTTAAAATTTTTGCTTGATTATGTGAATAGAGTACATGTTTTTATAGATGGTGACAGCTTATTATTCACATTAGATCCGCAGTGGTACTCTTGCTTAGCAACGGCAGAGATGGGCTTTACGCATTAGGGTAAGATTATTGTTATTAGGAATTGGCGCATCTAAGCATAACTCGGATGTACTTTTCTGAGAGTATTTGAACTCTAGACTCACATTTGAAATTACTAGATGTTAAGATTTTTAAAGACCATTGAAAACAGCAAATATTTAGCTATTTTTGTATTAAAATTATGAATGATACCTCTTATAAAAACTTGGAACAAAATTTATGTTATAAGTTTGTTTAAATCTCTAAAATAAAAAAAAATTGATTTCTACAATTCCTCTTGATTTTTTATTGATGTATGTCAAAATACTCTTTTTATAATACATTATCTAGAAAATAATAGATTAATAATAAAAATAACACTTTTTATAGGCAAAAAAAGTAGTTATAATCTTTAGGGTAGCCATCTCAAGTGAAACCTTTAAAAAATCTTAAGAAATTAACCTTTAAAAGCACTTCAAAATTCATGACACCCACACGCGATAGCTTTTTTTAATGTTTAACTCTTCTTTTCTCGGAGGCACAACAATTTTGCTGGATTCAAAAATCATTACGGTTTTTGACAAGTTAGTAATGATAATCACATTATTATTTATCAAATAATTTTTAAATGGTCTTTTAACAAGCTTTTAATTTTCAATTAGTTTAAAATCCAATTTTAGAATGAAATTACAATCAAAAACCACAAACTATGTCTTAAACTAAATAGACTATTTAAGTTTGTTTTTCAAAGAATCAAGCTAAATTACTATCTCCCTAAACATCTGCGATGATTTATTTGTTGAAATGTTAAATTTAACATTTAAAAACATTTGAACAATATGACATAAACATAATAATGCTGCTTTCTGTATTTTCGCAAGGATTTTTAAATCCAAATTTTCATTATTATTATTATTACTAATATTTCTTAAATATTTGCAAATACATTTAAAATCACTTAGGGTCGGTTGCATATACATCTAATGTTGGTCAAATCTGTTTAACAGTCAGCAAGTCAAAAAAGTAAGATTAGAGCCCAACAATTATTGCAAATTTTTCGAAAAGAAAAAACGTTCTTAATCAGCGCAAAAAGATTTCAAAAATAGTCAACAAAACAGTCAAGAAAAAAATAAAATTTATCACAAATTTATAAAACAAGTATTAGTGAAACTTTTTCTCATTAATAAGAAATTTTGATATAAATTGTAGATAATTTTTGAATAGACAAGCATACCTTCTAACAAAAATTACCATAAATTGTTCTTTTATATCCTCTAATTTTGTTGCCATTTTTGTTGTGCAGTTTATTTGGGGGTATAATGGAACTATTTATAGTAGTTATTAGAAGAACTTTTGCTCGTCTATTGTAAAGTAATTCAGAATTCAAATCAAAATTTCATACTTTGGCAACGACTATATGCAACAAGCCATTATTAATTTAGCAACAAATGCTGTTAGTTTTGGAAATTGTTCTAATTGTTTGATTCAAATTTTTTTGCAAACATTTAATCTTTATTGCACTTGTACGACAATCTCACGGGTTTGTGTCATTAAAACAAAATGTATCAATAATTTAACAAACTATAAGATTATTTTTGACTGAGAAATCACATTATTTATTACAGTATAACTTCTAGAGATTCAAACGCAGTAAAATTTTTCAACTTTCTAATCTAAGAACAAAAAACCTACAAAATAAAAATAAGTAAATATCGGCGTCCTTGCCATCCGCAATTTGCTTTAAACAAAAAACTGGTAATCGGAACGTAACGAAAACAAGCAGCGTATCCCATGTCTTTTATATGGTTTCAAAACACAGCTTTTTTATTAATTTCACCTTTTAAGTAAATAGCTTAAGTACGCGCCAAAAAAAAACAAAAACGAGTTAGTACGCTATTAATTTAAATTTAGAAAATAGTTGGTTTGCCAGATTATCAAGTAAAAGGAATAATCATTATGGATATAAAATTACAAATTGTGGTTTGGAACACAACAAAGAACTTTTACCCAATCGTTTTTTACCCGATTTAAATCTCAAATGATGAAAACTCGGAGGAAAAAATGCCCAAATCTGTAAATGAGCAAAAATGATAAAGAAGAATTTGCATCTGAAACGAATTTGCATTTTATTAGAGAATTTGAGAAAGTAGGTACTTGAGATATTGGTCTGTATAAAGATCAGAATCAGATTTTGGTTCGAAATTATTAATTATTCTAATATTTTATTATATCCAAAGTTTGTTATATCCAAAGTGATGCAATAAAAACTAAGTAAAAAGCATTACTACTAAAAATACAGTTTTTGTAAAAAACTTTAAAACAAGTGGAATTGGTTTCTTAAAATCCAATTTTTTATTGGATATTTTATATAACCAAAAAATTATTGATGAGTTATAAAGATTTATCTTCAAAACTTTGAACATACGCTATCTTTCTTAATTCGCACAAAACATATTTTCAATTATAAAATAAATAGACAAGTAAATATTTTTTACGAAAAGAACAGATAATACAATAAATGTTTAAATTAGGCACCACTAACCTTATATAAATATTAAAATGACCCAAGAAATAATTTTATTTTACAATTTTTTTATCAAAATATATTACAAATATAATAAAAAAAAAATTTTAAATTACAAACTAAATTTTTCAAAATTTTCTAAATTATAAATTTTTTTTTTTGTGGTTTCGTTTATTTTTTAATTTTATTATGTTTTTCTACAAGATAAATGTCTTAAAAACCTCACGTCAAAATTTTAATATTTTAAGGTTGCTTCAAATTTTTCAAAATTAAGTACTATGTTTTTGAGCTACTCTTAAACATGAATATCAACAAACTGGATATTTAGTTCTTAAGAACTACAAGAACCAAAAATAAATTAAATATAAAAGTTTTGGCTTGTTTTAGTGTAATTGATCAAAAATCATAACTCTTTAAACTTATTTATTTATCAAAAACAAATATTTAATAAAATTTTTATATTTTTGAATTTTTTTTAAACGTTATAAACAAGCACAACTATAGTCAATTATTAATTATATTCTAATTATTTTTATTTCAATTTATTGACGGTTAAGTACTATAGATTGGAAACAGAAAAAATTGATGCAACTTTTAAATATAAAAACTTAGACTTGAGATTATCAGAATTATCATAGTTTTTTTTTTAAAAAAAGAAATAAAATAATCAGAAAAAACAATTAAAAAGAACAATTTTTTACGATTAACAAATTTTTTTAAAATTTGCAGTAACTTTTTAAAAACTTTTTAGCTTGTGGTTTGGAAAGCATTTATGAAGTATTGTAATTTCACATATTTTAATATAAAACCCAAAAAAAAAAATTATTAGTTGTTGAGCCACCCTAATAGATATGTACTAGAATTATAAAAAAAAGTTTTTTTGAAATTTTAAGGTTTAACACAAAAGATTAATAGTATATTAAAAGCTAGTTTTACAAGAGTTAACTTAGTTGGAAACAAATAATTTTTTTAAGCTTTGGGTCTTTTATTGCCAATAGTTGGTAACAGCAAGAAGAACATAATATATTTAATTTGTAACAAAAAACTCATATAATAAGAAAGAACAGAATTTACTATCTACATTAGTAGATAGTAAAATTGATTTTAAAACATTTTATATTAATTAGATTTATATTTTAATTAATTTGTTTTTTTATCAAAATTTTAATTTATTTTGTTCATTTTTAAAAAACATAGAGATTAGAAAAGTGATGCAGTCGCAGAGAAATTATGTTGCAAATTAAGGACAAAATTGCTCAAATCCTTAGATTTGCATAAGTGCTTGTGTATTTCTACACCTAGAGTATTAATGTTAGATATGATAAAATTTGACAATTTCAATTTATGTTAAAATCTATAATAAACCTAATTAATTTCTAATTTCCTTTTTTGTAAATTTTTGAAAAAAAAAATTATATTGTATATTCTTGTTTGTATAAACATAGAACAGGTCAGCTCAGTCAACAGCAAAAATAAAGATTTGTACATTCTATTGACATTAGGTCCAGTGAGCCATAACGTGACCTCTTGTTTGTTTATAATTAATGATTGATTTGGTATTGTTCTACTACAAATAAATTTCTCCTATAAAAAATAAAGTAATAGTGAAAAACTTTCGAACTCTCTTCTTCTTTTCAATATATCATTCATTATCATTTAATATTTTTTATTAATCCTGCAATAATGATTATTATAAATAGTTATTTTAAGAAATAAATTTAATGTTGTTTTGTTTTATGACGAAATAAACAATCCGTTATGTTAATCACAATAAAAACAGTTGCTGCTTCATTTAAATTACCAGTCTATTAACAAAATGATTTGCAATTGCATGATTTCCTTGCTATTATATAATTAAATGACAACGCAAACCAAATTTTGAGAAACTATTTGAGTAAAAATTATTAATTAGTGTTTAAAATTAGAAAAACAAAATAAAAATCTATTTTTACATTTATTAAATTGTTTTTTTTATATATGATTTAAGGATCATGTCTTTATGCTGTCAAGTTTCTATTGACACTTTTCTACAGCAGACGTCATTACTCGCCCTAATTCAAAAAATAACAAAATAAAAATTATTTCTGATTTTCTTCTTATTACAGAAGCAAATCATTTATATAAATAATATTATGCAAAATTTTTGCTCTGTTAACTCTTGCTATAAAATAGAAAAATTAAAATTCTGTGGCTGAATACTTACCAAAACTAATCTTTTTTTGCAAAAAGATTTCTGAGACATATTTTTTACATATTTACAAATGATAACTAAATAAGAAATAATAATATTAAACAATAAAAATAAATCAGAAAAATTTATTTTAGATAAAAATTCATTTTACATTAGATTTATAGAAAAAATAATATTTTTCTATTTATTGAATATTATTTTTTGTATTATAATATTGCATTTATTTCAATAATTAATAATTCAAATAAACTTTATATTTAAGACTAGAAGTAGGCAACCAATCTTTACCAGCGTAGGTTGGTAGGTAATCTATATACTATATCTTGTCTGAAATTTGTAAACCATCTAATAAAGAATTGGAAAGTATTAGCAATGCAAATAATACAAACCCTGATTAAACTCAAAACCGCCAAAAAAAATAAAACCTTCTTCACAACCACCAAAGAGCATACGGAAAAGAAATAGATGACTAATGATTTTCATGATTTAATGAAAAAATGATGGCAATGTAAAATCAACAAAAACTATACAAACTGTAAAAATCTTCAAAAAAGAATTCTTAATAAAATAAGAACCGCAAAAAGAAACTGGCAGACTGAAATATGATTGGAAGCATAAAATCTAAGCAAACTAGAAGACAGTTTCAATATTCAAATAAAAGTCAAAAAAATTGCTGGAATATATAATAATAAAGATTTAAGGTTCATCAAGAATGAAAACAATAAAATAGTTTTTGACACCAAAAAACTACTACTAACATGAAGAAAACACACAATTATAGTCTTTTCTAAGATGACAGACGAGAGAACTCAGAAAATGAAATGAAAGTATATAAAGAGTACAATGAAAAATACCGAAGCTCTAGACCCTGATGATATCTACTCAGAAACGTTTCATTTGGTTAGCGACGAAAACCTTAATATCTTTGTCCTACTCTTATATTTATGACACTGTACATATTCCCGAAGACTGGGTCCGCTCTACATTTATCACATTTCCAAAATCAAACAAAGCGGCCGTATGTTATTAGACTAATGAGCCATTTTCTCAAACTAGAAGCACTCTTAACCATAGAAGCAAAGCTTTGCGCTCCAGACAAAACAGAATTTGTACGATGTTGAGAAAAAATTCGAGTTGACAGGCAAAAGTGAGGTTTGAGTAAGTTCTGCTGAGAGTGCTGACACTGCTTGTTTTATAAAATTGTAGTGTGTAAACGGGAGATTGCTTTAACGAATAGAAAGAGAGTGTTCTAAATGAAACTCCAAAAATGCCTAATTTGTCTTGCCAATAGCCGACGCATATAGTAGGCTATTAAATTTAGAAGGGTTTAGAAAGAAAAAAAACATATTCAGTCTCCAAATATTGGTGCAAAATTGTTAGAATCAGATAAACGTGTTTTTGTGTTTTATCAACTACGAAGCGCATTTGACGTCGATAAACCCAATCTCTTTATATCATATCTTAGGGACTTGGGACTGGATGGAAAAGGTACTAGACTCATAGGTAATTTGTACTAGAATCAAAAAGCGGAAATCTGAATGCAGAAACTTTAAAATAAAAAAAGACGCCTGCCAAGGGTGCATCTTGTCTCCGATGTTGTTCAACTTGTATGTGAAAAAAGCATTCACCGAGTCAATTTCTGACAGTTCCATAAGCATTAAAGTAAACGGAATTTCCATTAACAAAAATTCGATATGCAGATGATACCGTGATATTGGCGCATAGTGCAAATGATTTACAAACTCTAGTAGATAAGGTCAATAAAAAAAGTCAAAAATTTCGTAAAACCAAACGCATGGCCATAAGTCAGTCAATTTTATTGAAAATGTCAAATTAAAATGCAGAATTGAGCCAACTTCAAAAACGGTCTTAAGGCTTAAAAAAATCTTGACAGGTAAAAATCTTGAACTCATATACAGGTTGGTCGAAAAGTGGACGTTAAAAACAACAATTTTCAACAAACTTGAAACTTTCGAGATGTGGACCCTGTGACGAATCCTGAGATTATCGTGACCATGTGACCAACGAAAACATACTGAGAAGAGCTGGTTTAGTAGACCGTAAACTTTTCGGAGACATCAAAAGAAGAAAAACTGGCTACCTTGGACACATACAACGTAGAGAACGTTATTATTTAACGTTTGTTTTTCTAGGGTAAAATAGAAAGAGAAAAAGTAGAGTAGGTAGAAGAAAATTATCCTGGCTGCGATTATACAACAACGAACAGGAATGCTAAACTTCCAAGCACTGCAAAATGCTGTTGTTAATAAAATTATATGATGAGAAAAGCGATGGACGCTTACGCAAGATTCTGCTTAACTCTTTAAAAAGAAGAATGCCTGGAAAAAATAGATTTCTTATGTTTATAAAAAAATTGTTATCATTTGATTTTTTTCATCTTTAACAGTGTATGTATAGTGCGATAAACCAAATAAAAGCTAGTAAAAATTTTACATATCTAATACCCGATTTAAAACTTTTATCTTTTCTAGCTACTAGGTACCAACTGAACAATACAGTCATAAACCATTTTTTCTATATTCCAAGAGCCGTTTAGTATTTTTGTTTAGTTTTTAATCATTTTTAGCTCTTCTCGGTCTGCACTTTTTTTCGACTGATTTTATTGCTTTGACTATTTCGTTGTGTAAAGCCTCGATCTCACTGCCACATTCGTCTGTCAGATTTGATAATAATATATCTTAATAGCTTTTGAGATTTTTTATAGGAGCCCAACATGATGTTTTAGATTTTGAAATCATTTTTGTCCTTTCTTTGCCGATGTCTACAACTATATCACTCAAGTCACAGTGTCTTCACTGCAAAGACAAAGTGCTGTAAGACTTATTGCCAGTTTAGGGTACCGGGATGATGTAAAATCTTCTTTTATTTTCAAAAAGATATTAACATTTTCTTGCACAGACATATTAAATTCTCTGGTGTATGTAAAAAATAACACCTCTTGCTACCATTTACACGCTGACCAACATTATTATGACACGCGAACCAAACTAAAGTCATGCCAATTTGTGTCACATGTTAATCTTCATCCTAAAAAAGCTAAACGATCTCACAGAAAATTTTACTTCAAAATATTTTAAGGTGTTTAAATATTGACATTAAAACTAAATATGTAATACAAAGGACGTGTATTAGAAGCTGTCTTTCATCAAAACATTTTTTGAAAAACCAAATTTTTACGTTTTAATGTGTATAGTGTATAGGTTACTATAAATAATCGGTATCAATGTTAAGAATAGCAGTTTGAGATAAAACGTGTGTCTTTGATTAGACAACCAAGTTATCACGTCAGAGCCATTAGTCTCAAACGTATATCAATGATATACAATGTAATCTATCTTATTTGGTTGAACTACCAATAAGTACAATAATAAGATCAGTGCAAATTTATCTAAATTATATTTGTGAATTTGTATATATTTCGTTCTGATTAAAACTCTTCCGCAAGTCGCAACAGTTTCAGATTTCGATAAATTTGTAGTGACAAATTTGGGCTTGATTACTCATGGCTTGCTACTTTTCTAATATAGTAAGTAAAACAAGGGACATCTATCTGGAATCAAACCTTTATATGAGAAACAAAATCTACTGGTCTAAACCAATAGGTCAAATCGGTATTAATTTTAATAGATACAATTTAAGATAAAACGTATATTTCTGATTAGATAACCAAGTAATCACGTTTGTGTCTTATGCCTTAAACGTATATGAACATATAACGGAGTAACATGCACTTGAGTAAATATAAGCCCCAGTTTGTCATAGCAAATTTATTCAAATCTAAATTTGTTGCAACTTGCTAAGGAGTTCCAATAAAAATAAATTGGTTTTATCAAACATGTAATACTAAACTAATAGAATAAACATTATTATATGTCTATTGTATAATTTTCCGGTTGCTGATGTTTGTTCTTTTTCTTTAACTAATTGTTTAAAAAAATACTTTAGTATGCGTGCAGTATATGCTTATTAAAAGCACAATTATTTAAAGTAAACGTAATTGACTATCAACTACGGTAAAATGCACAGATAATTATAACTAATTAAGCATAAGGCATCGATTAATTGCTTACAGATTCTGCCGTTTAAAAGTACAGGTATACAGAAATAATTAATTTGTAATTAGAAAATAATTTAACATAAATAGGTTTCTACTGGAATTTGACAGCACATGAAAGTACTGAAAATCAAAATTAATTCTATTATTTTTAATAAATATTAAAATCATAACATTTTTTCAAACAGAATTAGACCGGTTAACAACTAGCCTAATGAATAATGGATATAAAAAACAGGATATTCAACGTATTATAAACCACCATCGACATCCTTGAGAGTCGAAAAATAATACTGGAACTGCTTTTCTTCCATTTGTTCATGGGGTTACAGACAGAATCGAAAAAATTCTTCGTAAACAAGGATTGAGAACGGTTTTCAAATCATCTACAAAAATCTTAAAAATTTTACCATCTCTAAAAGACAGATTTGACTCACATTTGCCAAAAAGTGTTTATAAAATTGCGTGCTCTTGTGGCAAAGTTTACATTTCGGAAACAGGACTTAAACTTTGAGTTTCTGAACATACAAGGTGCATAACATTATCTGAGACTTTGTTGAAACTAAATCACATTGTAAACACAGGTGATCTTTTTAATAAGTCAGATTTACAAGTTGGCGTTTGCAAACATAGAGTTTTTCTAATTGCCGATCTAGGAATTCTGAAGATAATTTGTGATAATAAGTAGGCACAATCTATTTTATAATTTATAAGCTTATACAGAACCAGCAACAAGGAGACTTTTCTTCTAGAATCTAGAAGCTGTAATCCAAAAGTATTCAACAATAGTTTGTGACAAAAACCTTGAGAAGGATAACTTCCATGCCTCTTATACCATAAAAACTTAAAAAATTTTCTTTCAACATTTTTGAGGATCATTTTATGACATTGGTGAAAAGAACTTCATATTAATAATGCATATTCTAATTTAGATAAAACAAAAGCAAAATACAAAGTTTTAAGAGCTAAAATATTATAAAAACTACGTGTATTACGAATAATAAAACCGAGAGAAACAGTTGCAGCTTTAGCCACTGTAGAAACGTGATGATTAAAGCTGAAACTGGTATCAAAATATACACCCAAGTCCTTAATGACTTGGGTGGCTGCTTCAAACTAAAGTTTGAAGCAGTTATCTTAATTTCTAATGTTATTGTAAACATTGGAGTCATCAGCAAAAAGAACAGATAAACAGCTTTTGTTTGATGACGGTAGATTATTAATAAATAAGAAAAACAATAATGGTCCTAAGTTTGAACCTTGTTGTACTCCAGAAGACACTTTATATTCAAACGATATGTGCCATACTACAATGGCTCAAGAAGGTACGAACGAATAAAAAGACATAACTTATCACTAAAACCAAATAAAAGTAATTTGCCCAATAAAATACCGTGATCAATCTGGTCAAAGGCCTTTGAAAAATCTGTGTAGATTGTATCAACCTGGCTTCGCTCATTTAAAATATTAGACACAAAGTGGGAAAAGCATCCTAAGTTTGTAACCGTTGAACGATGATGCACAAAACCATGTTGAAACGGAGAAATAAAGTTACTCACATGATAATAAAGTTGAGAATATAGGACGTTCTCAAAGACTTTGGCAAAATTTGAAAGAATTGATATTGGTCGATAGTTGATAATTAATGCTACCCGATTTGTATGTAAAACATACTTTGGTCTTTTTTCACAGTTTTGACCAGCCGTGATACTCTTTTTTAATAATTTTATAGCACGCAGCGCATCAATTTCATCATTATTTAAAATACTTAGCAACGGCAGTGTAGACTCAAAATGAGTCTACACTGCTGTCAATAAAACTTGATTCAAAAAATGAAGCAAAAGTATCAACTATTTCTTGAGGATTATCATAGGAAACATCATTATAAAAAACTTTACCTGGTATGCAAGATTTGTTCTTCTTGCTGTTTACAAAAGACCAGAATTTTTTTGGGTCGTTACAAACTAAGTCTTGAGTTTCTGTTAAATATTCAGAATAAGAAACGGAGATATCTAATTTAATCAACGCTCGAATTTTTTTAATTTCAAGAAGATCGGCATTTTTACTATATTTTTTATATTTTTTTAAGATCTGCGATTTCAACCTGATATTTTGAATGATAACATTTGTGAACCATGGTGAATAGTGCTTTTTTACCTTTCTGTAGAGAGGAGCATATTTATCAAATACTGAGTACAAGATGTCATAGAACTTCTCACACATTAAACTCACATTATTTATACTCTTTAATACGGACCAAGCTACCTTAATCAGTTCATTATATAAGCCTATAAAGTTTGCCATTAAAAAATTATAACTTTCTTCAGTTAGGTTTGAAGAGAAACTTGTAAACTGAACTCAAAAAATCAAGAGAAATAGATAAAGACGGATGATGCCTATCTTCAAGAACAAGCGGTTGAAATTCTCTTCTAACCACACATTGAAAGTTAGCGATGACTAAATCTAACAATCTGTTGCTAGAATTAAGGATTTCATTAAATTGCCTAAAATGAAATAAATCAATAAAATTACACAAATTCACAATGGATAGAAAATGAAAAGACCTTTAAAACAATTTATCACAAGCCTATACTTACACATTTAAAAACTTGGGGATTGCACCTGTTACTCAAAGGGGGTTGAAGGTAGAAATTACATTTTCACGTTGCAGAATGTTAATCAATAATTTAAACATAATGTGTTTCGGGATTTCTTATAAATATATACAGTAGGAGACATAATGAATTTATTCTATCATTATTAGGAAACAATTCCGAATAGCTACAAATCAAGCTCGGTCAACAAAATTCTTGAAACAGAGAATGAACCTAGCTATTCAACGTGGCAAAGCTTTAGGAACTTCACCGCAAAATTTGGCAAAGTCTATATTAAATATTTTATTTTTAAGAACACATTTTTGTAATTATAAATGAATAAATAAATATATAAATAAGTAAATTCATAAAAAAATTAATATATGATTGAATATTAATTAATTAATCAATAAAATTTATTTAAAATAATCAGTTATTCTAAAAGTTTTCTACTCAAAATAATTAATTTAGTTGAAAAAATTAAATGCTAGTCCTCAATTAAAAAAAGCATAAACATAAATATATTAAATTTTTTTTTATTTAATTCAGTAACACTATAATTGTTATAAAAAAACAAATAAGTAAAAAATAACAATTAGGCTACATTTTAGATTTGTATAGACTTTATAATATCGAAGCATTTAACGTGATAGTCTATAAGTAATTTTAGAAAAATGATAAATTTTGATTTTAATAATCGTTTTACGAACCATAAAATTTAATTTTGTATACTTTAAAGCAAAAACATGTTTGTAAAAATAATCAATCAAATGATATTTTTTGTTTGATTATAATAAAAAAAAACCTTGCAGACCTTGGACAATACTATTCTAATTCTTCAAGTATACAGCATTCGTTTGCTTTAAGAGCAAAAAAAAATTAAATATGATTATAGGACTCAGAGTTCTCTTTCATTCTTTTAGGTTTTTTTCTATTCATGAGGCCATAATCTGGCTTTAAGCATCTAGTTTTTGTATCTTGTGTATCATTAACCTTAGAAGAAGTCTTGTTTGAATGACGTTTCTACCTGAATCCCCACCTTATTCGAATAATGAATAAGATAGAGAATTGTTCAGTGAGAAATTTGAGCGCGATTACTAAACACACGAGTGAAACTTTTCTCTAAAGATGAAGTTTGTAGTTATTTTGGTAAGTTTTTATTACTAATGTTACGATAGATATAGATAGGTGTATTATTAGAAAACAGATTTCCACATTAAATGCTCTCTAAATTTAGGCTTGAAAAGAAGAAAAAAAACGCTTTATCCTCGGATATCGTCTTCCAAATTATCTGTAAAAAGCCAAATATTTGATTGTTTTTATTTATCTTTGAATGCTATCATGCTTCGAGTGATTTTGTAAAATACTACAAATTTTATGGTGATATTTGCACACAAAAAAGACTCGAATCATTAATTTTTCCCACCGATTTGTCAATAATTGAGTGAAAGCTTGGTGAATGGATAAAACCTAATAATCTAATTCATTAAAATCTAATTTTAATTTTACATATCATCAGGTTGTTAACCAACTTGCTGATTATCATAGAAAAAAAAACACTAGTCTATTGGCTCAATAAAAGCAATTTGTTGATGCTATTAGATAGATATTTATTCACAGTTAAACAATTTTTATAACAGGAAAGTATTATACTCGAATAATAATTTATCTTACATTTTTTGCTCAAATTAACTTGCAAAACGCTATTTCTAAATCTTTTAACCGCGATTAGATAAGTCGGATAACATTCTTTTTAATCGGATATTTAATGATAATACCAAAAATCAAATATTAATACTACCGATACGTTTATTTTCTCATGAGTTACTGTTTCATTTTAAAAATATACAAGGTACAAAAATAAACTTTATTGTTTAATTCAATTTTCTTGGTTGTAGACTATAATTTCTTTGATGTTACTTTAAATGACTAGCTGAAACTAATTGTTCAAATTATGATAATATATTCTAATACAGAATTTTATTGTCTAGAAATAAATTATATTTTTATGTTGTTTTTTTTTAATATTTATTTCAATTTTAAGATTCTTAATGTATTATTATACATTGCTAATAGCAAATTTATTAATAGTAAAAAAATGACGTAGAGTCATATCTTGATGGAAAAAAAATTTTAATAAATAAGTTCTTATTTATGTTCAACCTTCTTTTTTCCGGAGACACAGCAATTTTGCTAGATTCAAAAATCATTACGTTCTTTGACAACTAATGACAATATTACTATTCACATATGACATAACAATTGTTGAAAAACAAGTTTTTGATTTTCAATTAGTTTAAAAACTAATTTAAGAATTAAATTAAAAACAAAAACCACAAATTGCGAACTTAAATCGAATCAATAAGTTAATTTTTTTTAAATAAAATTAAAATACTATCTCTCTACGCATTTGCGATCACAAACATTATTTGAATTGTTGAATTTACCATTTAAAAACATTTGAACAATATGACATAAACATAATAATGCGGGTTTCTGTATTTCTGCAAGAATTTTTAAATCCAAATCTAAAATTTTTACTTAATGATACAAGTGCAATACTTATGTTTGAAATAGCTAAAGGTGAAATTTAAAATATTATTATTATTATTATTACACAGCAATTGTACTGGATACCAAAATCATTACGGTCTTTGACTTTGACAAGTAATGGTAATGACAATATTATGTTTTCAATAATATAAGAATTGTTGAAAGGCAAGTGTTTATTTTTTAATTAGCTCAAAAATCAGTTCAAGAATAGAAGTAAAAACCAAAATTACAAATTGTGTTTTAAGCCAAACAAAAAAAAAAGTTATTATTTATTTTTATTAATTATTCTTTTAATTATTAAAAAAATAAATTATTATTAATTATAATTAGTTATTGTTATGTTTAGCCCTCCCTGTTTCCATGTATTTAATAATTATTACCGTTTTTTGTCAAATAATGATAATGACAATATTATTTTTTCAATAATATAAAAAAAATTTTTGTCTGTTTTTATATTTCATTTTGTTTCCGGTCAGCTATTTTTTTAAACCTAAAAAACATGTATCTAATTATTTTTCTTTTATCTCATTTTGATTTTCATCTGGTAAATAGTTTCCAGTCATAGTTTAATGCCTTGTTCTTTTTTTCTGTTACTTTTATGTTTTCTGCATTTTCTATTCTCTCATAGTCATCCTATATTTTCCTAGTAATTTCAATATTTTTTATTGCTTTTGTAATCTAATTTCTGTCAATTTTTTTGTTTGATTTTTATAGAATTGTTTTATTTGTGTTTTTTAATTTGCTTTTTTATAATGTTTTTTTTTCTTTTTTATTTATCAGCTTTTTTGATTTCTATTTTTTAAAGCTATAAAACCTTGTTTTTGTGTTTGTTAGCCTTTTTGACGCTTTCTACTCGCTTCTATCAATCTAATTTGTTCTAGAATTTGAGAGTGTGCTTATATGTATACAGAATGTAAAGTAACATAAACAGCTTAACACCGTACGAAAACTCAGTAAGCCACGTACTTTTAAAGCGTGAATTTTAAGAACACACGTTTATTAAATAATTTTGAAGTTATATTTACTATTTCTATTTTTTTACATCACAATTGATTTTATTATTATTCTTTTTTATTTCACGGTTGTGACTCATGAGAAGTCAAGAAGCCGAGAACCAATTTTATTTTTGCAAACTATAATAAAAACGGATCAATAAAATAATGTATCTCTAAAACTGGCGTTTGCTTGCTTATTTTTTGCCAAAAATTCTAGATGGAATTATTAACATTTTAAAAATATATTACTTTTTAGAGAGCAATTAGAATGCTGTTTTGCTTATGTAAATTTCAACAATGTGAAATAAGACAATAAGACAAATTTTTACTTTTTGTCGCACATTGCTAATCCCGGTTTCACTTTCAAAAAATATTCATAAATTTTTTTTTAATATTATTTATTCATTGTACTTTATTATATTTAATACAAACATAGATAACAGTTGGTTCTTGGTATATCTGCTATACCCACTTATCGTGATTTTCAAAAAATCACCTAATTACCTAATAGATGCGTTTGCCTCATTTGTTGAAAAGCGCTCTAGCTTAGAAATGAATAGACTCTAGTTTGCAAACATCTCAAAGAAATTACAATAGGATCTTTGAGCCCAAATGTCGCTTTGCAAAAATAATTTATTGCTTTCCTCTATTCCACATGAAGTAACTCAACGGCACTAGTCGGGCTACGACGTTGAGATAACACCACGCTCCACCAACACAAACATTTTATAAAATGAATAGATTTTTTAGATTTACTACTAATTTACACATTTTGGAAATCTATGTGGAATGTTCAAAAGTAAAATAAATAATTTTCTTGAGACAAAAAAGCAGTGTAAAATGTATTTTAGATTACGTTCAGACTTCTGCAGGCTCTTACTATTACGTAAAACAATTAAAACATTATATCTTTACTAACGTATACATAGCCTTTAATGCAGTTTCAGTAACCATTTTCTCAAAAACTGTTCAGTTTGAAGAAAGATAATGCAATTCAATTTTTGTAAGTCAATGTTTAACTTTATATAGATAACATTGGCTTCAATTCATTATTTGTAAACATCTCGTAACCTTGACAGTTGTTTCAATAATTGATAAAAAAGTATTGACGGTATAATCTGTTTATCTTACGCCTGGTTGCAAAAGTTTCGCAATTTGTCGTTGACAACTGAACGTTTTCTAATCTTTGACATGACAAACTATCAAAACAGTTTTTCTATTTTCTAAAAAACATTTTATTTGATTTTAATGCTTTTTGTTGACTATTTGGTAGTCATCATCAAAAGTCAATAAAAATTAAGCAATTATTTGCAAACATTTGATTTTTGAAATTAATTTATAAAAATAAAAAATATTCATTTTTATTTTCTTTTTGATAATTGGATTTCGCTATTTATTTTTACGATAAAACATAATAATAATTACAAATTGTATTTTTGGACTCGTTCATATATTATTAAAACAATCATTATTATTAAGTTGCATAATTTAAATTTAATTTTTATAAGAGAATAATGTTTGCTGATATTATTTATGCTACAAGATGAATAAAAAGTAGCCGTTTTTCGTATACCGCTATGTATAACTATTTAATTTTATGCTAAAACAATAATATTGAATTTTTATTATATTGGTATTTGAATAAAATTTACTAAGTTTATTTTTTAACCGACTTCAAAAAAAAAAAGAGGAAGCTCTCGATTCGACTGTATTTTTTTATGTGTGTTATCTCATTACTGTCGAGTGGATGAACCGATTTTTCCTTCTTTAGTTAAAAGCTGATGCCTTCCATGTGGTCCAATATCAATTTAATCAAGATCTAAATAAGAATTTTTAAGTTTTTCTTATAAATTTATTTTTTGACATTTATTTTTAACACTTACAATTGATTATTTCAATACAATTAAATATTGGTTTATATATTTAATTATCTAGTTAACTAAACATTAGTTTAAAATAATATTTAATCATATTGAGTTCGGTTTTTTTGAAACTTCTTCGTATTATTTTAAAAAATTGTAAAATATTTATTATTTGCGATTAAATAGTAAAATCTGTACCAAAAAAATTAACAAATTTGAGAAAACGTTATAATAAACAGTAAATCTTCAGATAAATTTATTCGAAACTCTGTAAAAAGATCTGTAGGCAAAACGTCGATAATAAAATTACAAAACATTTAACACACAATCAAAATATACAGAGGAATACCAAAAGTCTAAAAAAAAATTTAGATCTAATATAAATGCAGATAAGTGGAATAAGAATCCTTATATTCAAAGAGTTTATATAAATGATCTATAAATACATTATCATAACAGATTACACATTTGCCATTTATACTTAATTATTGCAAAACTGTTTATTTGTTTCAATTATAATAATTTTACCGTTGAGAACCTAGCTTAATATAAATATGCAGAAATTTGAATTGTTTGGAAAATTAAAAAATTACGGTTTTGATTTCCAAAATTGTTCTTTAATTACTTTAACCTTTTGCGTTTCTGACTAATAACTTAGAAAGAATAGAAAAATTAAAATTAATATCTTTTTGTTTTCGTACATTGAAGCAAAGATTAACATGTTCATGAATGTAAATGTTTTATTAAATTAAATATTTTATATCAATAACTTAAAAATTAAATACCAATTTTTTTCTATATACCTATGATGCTTTCTAATTTATTTTTTTTTGCTAATTGTTTTTTTAATTTTGAGATTCTAAAAGTGGTTAATTTGCCATGTTAAGTAAGGCTAAATAGAAACATAGTGGTGAAATAGAACGTAAAATAACAGCTGATTTGTTATTAGACTTAACATTTTGTTATTAGATTACTTTTAAGCGCTAAATTTTAATAAACTAAATAATATTAACTCATTTTACAAATGTCGTTAATTTAGCGCTAATACTTTAGCATTTTACAAATTTTTTACTGTTAGAATATCTTGCATAGCAAAAACAAAAAGAACAGAATCATAAGATTTTTATAATCTGTAAAAGCCATTTCTATAAATTTCTTTAATGCATGGTTTAAACAATTTGTATAATATGGACTAACCAGTTATAGGTTCATATGTACATTGATGAATTTTGATGTAACTTTTTTAAGATTTTAATTGGGTTATACCGAGTGTATAATATTAACAGATTCAAAGGCGGTTTTGCTTTTTTGGCTTAGATCGGTTTGTGCTAAAACAAAATATTGATTAATTATCTATTAGTGCCGGTAAACTAACCGGTATTGCGCATGTTTATTCACAACTGTCAATCAATAATCAATACTGTTATTGTTATTTGAGCACAGTGCCTTGCATAAATGCCGGGCTAATGTATTTGCCCTATTTTCTGTATGTAAAATAAATTTTACATACATACATACATAATAATTTATTGATTTATTAAATAAAAAAACGGAAAACTTTCTAACAGAAAAAAAATGTGTTTTTAATTTAGTGTGCTCAAAAACAATAACGCAAACTAATTAAACTAATATGCTCAAATTCACAAAAATCTTTACGCCATTGCATAAGCGATTTTATGTTTACCCAGCTTAAGTACAAATTGATCTAAGAGCTGGTACCAAACAAGCAGTTGTCCTTGATTCCTCTTAATATTGTACACCCTGCACATTCCACAAAAAAATTCTAAAGTTTTCTTCATATTTTAAAAACTTGTTAGAATAACGTGAAAAATGTTTGCATAAAATACTACAATAACTTTTAAGCCAAGGTTTTGATTTTGACTTTATCTGGTGATTTCGAATAAATTTTTGTCTTTTATTTCTAAAAACATTTTATAGTCTTTTGTAGATCTAATATTATTTACAAAACTCATGTTTTTTTAACAAATTATTTACGGTATATGAATGACCGAACTTTGCTCGGTTTTATTTATAATTAAAAAACGAAACAAAAAAATTAATTTTTTAATTTGTGCTTGAAAACACGGATAAAAAACGTTGCTTAAAAATAAATCCAAGCAAGATCTATTTATCGTCTTCGATTCTGCATCCTGGATTTTATTAAAAACGTTGAAATGGTTTTAGATTCAGAGCTTCGGAAAATGTATACAATAGACTATATCAAAAAACCAACGTTTTTTTTTTAAATTATATTAAGCATACCGAAAAAAACCGCTTGTTTAAACTGGAGCCTCAATTTTAATATAAAGTTGTGTCCTGTTGCAATTTTTTCTTTTCTATTTAATTAAAATAAAAAATATATTTTTTTAAGTTTATACTTTTATAGCTCCTTAACGATTAGTGAAATTGTTTGGGCCAAAACATATTCTTGTAGGAAATTAAACGTTCTTTAAAAAAAGTCTTAAAATAATATATATAAAAAAAAATTGGGTCAAAAAAATTCTCAAATTATTTATTTCAATGACAAGTATTTCAAAATAATTTTACAATGCATTTGCAATACACTTATACAAGAATTGCTTGTTTGAAAGTATTGTATTTTAAAGATAATTATCAATCCATATTATAATAACTAGTTAATATAGATTATAAAAAAGCTTTTAAATTTAATGTAGTGAAAAAGATGGAAATATTTTATAATTGTAATTCACAAATATAAAATGTTCAACATTTTTGAGTAAATTGAATTTAAAACATAATCTTGAATAAACTGTTTTTGCAATCGCGGCATGTCTTTTTTTATAATGTCTATTAACTAGCGCTGAACAATAAGATAAAAAATGTTCAATTATTTCTGACGAATTAAAACATATTGTATAAATGTCATTAACTAATTGTTCCTTAATTGTAAACTTACCATAAATTTTAGCGTTAATTACCCTATCTTGAATAACAAAAACAAAACCTTCAGCCTTTTGCTTAATTAAAAAAAATACTATTTATTTTATATAATTTATTTTTGATAATTTTACTTTGCAGATTCAATGGTGTAGGACCTGTATCTGTGTTGAGAATAATTTTATCAATTTATTATTCGTTTTTTAACAGTGAAAGTAATTTTAGAACTTAGTTGTTTGGTTATTTAACAATACTAATATCTTCAAAATTTATTAGTATTATTATCAATATTATTAGTAGTATTATTAATAACATTAGAATTATTATTACTACTTTAATAGATTTTTTTCTGTGCATAGAGCTACTTAAACAAAACAAGTTTTTGTTTTGTTTCTCAATTAGTTTCCACACTGACAGCAAAGTGTCACATTGTCATTAGCAGTCTGATAAACTTTGAACAGAAATAATTTTTATATTTAAATTTAAATATATTTAATTTATATTTAAATACAATGAACCTGGTCAGGGCTGCAGATTATGCAACATTTGTATCCGTTCAAATGTTCAAATACAAGTATATGACAATAAAGTCCACTAAAACAAATTTACCTTGAATTTTGAGCTTGTATTGATCTTAAATTTGCTATAAAACAATTGAACAAATTAAATATTTTTGGTTGATGAAACACGATACAACTTTCTAGCTAAATAAAACATCACAATACAAAAAGATTCACTCTTTGTTTCACTATAGTAAATTAAATTCAAACAAGATTTTTCACGTCTACAGAAAAAAACATACTTCCTTTATTCAGTGAATAATTTATAAAAATCAAGAATTAATTATGGGTTTAGCTCTACACAAAAACTTGCCTCTCTGAAAAATAAATCTGCCGTGAACATAATTACTTTTGTATAATTATGCTAGAGAAGAATTTGTTGATTGTGATTAATTATTTTTGAAACCGGTAGGAAACCGGGAGTTTTTATTTAGGTTATTTTGTTAGTATTTAGCAACAAATATCAAGCGTGTTTTGTAAAATTTATTGAGAAATAACATAAAGTTGCAACAAATTGCTGGGTTTTAATAGAGCAAGACCATTAAAACTACAAGAAAAATATATATTTTAGTAGCTTATATTATTTTAGTGTACATAATTTTACAAGACTTTTGTTAAGTTTAGACCTGCTTAAAATTTAATTGAAATTTAGAGTGTGCGTTAGACCTGCTTAAAATTTAATTGAAATTTAGAGTGTGCGTTTTACCAAATAATATCTGTTGTATCTAATTTTTTCATTTGTTTTCCATCGTTAGTTTACGAGATAATTAATTTTTTTTCAAAAGTGTCAAACTGTCATTTTGACATCATTTGAAAAAAAATTTTTCTGTGCTTTATAGCACTCGTTTGCCTCTCTTATTTTGGCACCAAAAGTGTTAAATAAATTTACAGTAAAAATATTTAATGATCTTACAAAATTTATAAAAAAATGACAAAAATCACCTATTGGTAGTTGAAAAAATGTCAAAAATAATTAAATTAAAGAAAATAAAAAAAAAAATTACAAGGATATGCTACAGACATAGAAGGTGTAATAATAACAAATGTTTTTTTAAATAAAACTTCATAGTTGGCTATGCTTATGAGATTGTCGTCTGAACGAACCGTAGTTTTTAAAACAATCGCTTCCAATTTTAAAATAATTACCTACTAAATGTTTCAATTTGTTTATTTTTAAGTTTAAAATAATTTTCTCACAAGAACAGAAAATTTTTGTAGTGGATTATTATTTTTGTAACGGCCACCCAGTTGATAGTAAATGGCAATGCTCAATTCAAGCTTTTTTTAAAGAATTCTGCTAAAAAAATTTCAATGCAGTGTTGACATCTACCACTTTTCATCATAATGTAACTCATTGTATTCAACTTTTTTGTAAAACTAGCTTTTTATAAAAAAAGAACAAAGAACGTTATCGAAGACAAATAATAAAAGAGGCGCCACAAACATCTCTACCGTTTCTAATACTGTCGTTGGTTTATTAGCACTTTAAATCTAGATATGTTAAATTAAAGTTTTTTTAGTGAGGCCTGCTTTTATTTGATTTTATAAAATATGCAAATGTGGAGTTATAAATGTAATTTTATTATTTATTATTATTTATTATTATTTTATTATTTATTATTAAAAAGATTCCACTACATTCCAAAAAAGTAGAAGCTGTTTTAAGGCGCAGAATTATTGTTTCTATTTTTTTTCAATGTAACATTGACTGCTGCAAGATACCCAGAGGAGTCTTTACAGTCATTGTTAGCATAACTTCATGACGATGAAAATGTAGACGGATAATTTCAGCAAAACGTTGCACTTCACATATCACTTACAAAAACTTCAACCTGAGACAAGGGTTTTGTGATCGTCGAGTTATCAACCAAAATACAGCCATAACTTACCCTTTAAGATTCTTGCCACTTTATGTGACTTCTTTTTGTAGCTCTATTTAAAAAAATTAATTTTTTAGCAACGTTTATATAACCTCTATAAATTGCGTCAAGCAGTAATTGCTAAAATTGATAAAATTAATAATAATTCTCAAATATCAGTAGAGCAATTGTTTAAAAAGTTTGCAAATGCCTTGAAGTCGATAGACAAAAGACAATAATGCTGAAACGGTGCGATAACATTTTTATCTTGCAGAAATTTTTTTTTTTATAATTGTCTCATTTGACCTACCGCTTACAAATCTTGTACAATTCTGGATAATTTGTAGCCAACTGTTGAACAGACATTTACAATATTGTTTTGAGTAATCGTTTACAGAATTTCGTTTATTGGCAGTAATAAGAGATTATAAAAACAGAGTTTTTGAAAATTATTAAAACATTTTGAATTTTGACGTTTTGAGATTTGTTCACTTGAGATGACTTGAACCACTTTAGAACATTATTTCTCATGTAAAATTTTTCTAGCTTGTTTAATCGAAGTTAAGAATGATGAAAGCCATAATCAAATGATTTTTTTAATTAAAAAATATCCAACAAAGTCTTTTTTATTAAAATTTGAATAATATGTTGTTTATGATTTTTAAATTAGTATAATCAGAGCTTTTACCCTATTGGAAACTAAATTGCTTCAAAATTACAATATTATATTTTTCTAAAAATTTTCTAAAAATGTTCTAAGATTTCTTTAATACGTTATTCTAAAAGGTTTAGACAAAAAAGAGACATACCTATATGGCGGTAATTATTCAACTGGACACTTTTTCTATCTTTGAATAGTAGAATAATAATTGTTTGTAATTACAAAAATTTTGTAAAAAAAACACTTGCAACTACTAATGTTTAAATGATGCTTAGTGCAGTTTTTTTAATAAAATCAGTAAAATTAATTGATAAATATTATATTAATTTTTTAATAAAATCAGTAAAATTAATTGATAAATATTATATTAAAAGACTAGTTTTATAAGGGTAAATTTGCGCACAAATTCCAGAGTAGGAAACGCGCTCCAGGAAGGTTTTCAATAAGACATGTGCTAATATTATTTATAAAACGTGTTTGTAAAGCTATTTTCTCAAACTTGCGTCTTTGCTTTTTAAATTTTATATAAAAAAATATGCTTTTAACAAAAAAACCACATATTATTACTACATTTTAAAATTACAGAATATACAATATAGGTACTATTCAAACTAACATAGTAACAATTAAATTGAAAATTAACCCAAATCAAAATCAGATTCAGATAAATTGCTATTATTCAGATTTATAATAATTTTTTGTTGTTCTGGATTTATAAATATCGATTCTATTTTTATTTTATGTTTTTGGTCATTTCTCTTGAGTTATTAAACCTACTTTTTCTCCAAACATTTTGAACCACTGATGAGCTTCTAGGGTGATTATTGTGTTTTTTATATATTTTTTTAAATTGCTCCACATTAATTCAATTGTGTAAAAAATACACAAATGGGGTAAAAGTTTTAAAACATTACATCTATTACTTTGCATCATTTTATCAACAATATATTTTTTATCAAAGTTGTAACTTTTGATTAATTCTAATATCTAACTTTTAATCTCGTGCGAATTTGAAATTTTTTTGTGAGAAATTTAATAGCGTTAATAGTTTAGTAAATTTAATAAATTCATGTAGTTTTTATTGACATAAATATACATAAAGATTCAATTTCTTAAGATATTGATTATTAACGGTTGTTTTGAAAATACTCATTTTTGGGTTTGTTTTGAAAATAATAATAAATTATTTAGTTTTTGCTTCAAAAAAATAACATTTTACTCAGTACGACAACAGTGCAAGTAAAAATGATTGTGTAAAATGTAAGTGATGTAAAAATTAGAACTGATTGCAAGGGAGTGTAAAATAGTTATTGGTTTTACAAGTGTTGAAAAGCGAATTTTTCATGCGAGTGTTTAAGTTTAAGAGCACGAGGCCGTAGGCCGAGTGTGTATTAACACGAGCATGAAAAAAGCTTTTCACACGAGTACAACACAATGTTTTTTCTACGACCATTCAATAAACTACAACATTTAACAAAAGAACCAATTTATTACATATTAATGTCAAAATATCAAAATGAATGCCATATGATTAGGTATGGCATTCATTCTATCATGTCATTTGTCAATATATTCTTTTCACACAGATCTGTCACTTTTCACACAGAAACGTCACTTTTCATTCGAGTTTTGCGTTAGCAATGAAAAGATGAACTTTTCATAGCAACAAGGATATATGTAAAGCGAGTTTAACATAGTGGTCGTAGAAAAAATGTTTTAAAACTGGTTACTATAAGCTTGTTGACTTTATTGTATAAACAATTATAAAAAATATTTTTATAAATGTTAGTAAGTGTAAGTGTTATAATTTGGTTGAACATTTTGTGCGAAAATGGTTTTATTGCTACTCAATCTTCGCTAATATTTATGAGGGTTTACCACAGGGTTTCTTCCTTGTGCAAAATCTTAAAGATACTGCGCCAGGGCTGTTACTATGTTACTAAAAATTACAATTAATTATCTATACACAGATTTATTCAATATTGGATAATATAAAAACTGCGTAGGTTGGTATGAAAACATTAGTAATTTTCATCTAATCATCTGCATAAATATCAGAATCATTGTTACTATCATTAATATCTTGAATGAATAGTTCTGGTACCATTTTCTTGAAGGTGAAATTTAGTCCGACTAAAATTTTCATTACGGTCCATGCTGATTAGAACCACAGACGCATCTGCTGGCTACCAGTTTTTCTTCAAATTGGGGGTTACCGGGGTTAGCCTTTTGTAAAGTATTTAAGGAAGCAAAGTTGTAATCGCACTAAGTTTTGCTAAACTATATGAACTATTGCTAACACTCATACATAAACAACAAAGAAGTTTTTAACTAAATACATACATTTTGTCATTATTTATGTATTTCATCTGGCAGCTATCACCGTTAATCTTAAAATAGAAAAAAATCTATGCAAATTTATTCAATCTATATTTGTAAACTTGAACATGTTTCGTTCTTATTCAAACTCATCAAGAAATTGCAACAAATTCAGATTTAGAAAAAATTGCAATTTCAATTTTGGGCTTATATATATCCAAGTTTTACCTACTTTTTCAAGACAGCTTCTAATAAATGTCGCTTGTTTAACCACGTCACATTGCAGATAATTTGTGATTTTAAAGCATTTAAAACAGCAATTGCCAAAAATAGCCTTTGATATTTTTTTGTTAGAAATATATGTCAAAAAAAGCAATAATAAGAATAACATAAATTTTTTTGATCAGATCTTGATCAAATTTAAATGGGACTAAATAGAAAACACCAGCTTCCAAATAGAAAAAGAATCATCAAAATCGGTCACCCCGATTAAAAGGTTATATTAAATGGAACAAAAAGTTATGAGGTAACACACATAAAAAAGTAAATTAAAATACAGTCAATTAAGAACTTTCTACTTTTTTTTTAAGTCTGTCAACAATAAGTTTTATTCGAAAACTAAATTGACAACTTACATATACCTGACCTGACCTGACCTGACCTGACCTGCTGTTTAACTTACTATACGTATTTGTTTTTCTGGTTTTACAGTTTTTGTGCTTGTTTGTCGTTTTGGTCACTGACGCAGCAACTACAGAACATCATCAAGCAAAATCGGGAGAAGCTGGCGGAGGGCATGAAGCAAAAGGTAAATACCATTATCAAAAAATATAGAAGTTTTTTATAATAAAGTTTCAGCTGCAAAATCAAGCGAATTTAAACATGCCAAAAAGTCGCAAAAGTCTTCTAAACACGATACAGAAAAAGCTCGCAAAGCCCAATCGCTAAAAGAACTTCACAAGAAACAAGAAGATGCTGGTGCCGGAAAGAAAATGACACACCATGAAAGTGATGGTCATCACTCGTCTAGTCATCATGAAGGTGGATCCGAACATGGTGGTAAAATTCACGATGCCTCTAAAAGAAAGAAGTTGAATTATAAAAAAGTAAGATGCGTTTTATTTAAAAAAGAGAATGAGCTCTATTAAAAAAAAAGAGTTAACTTTGGTATTTTGCAAGTTTATGTATTATTTAGATCAAGTTTTCCTATGAAATTTGAACGTATGGTACTTTTTTGATTAGTTCATACCCAGAAACGTACAATATCATTAGACGAGTGTTAAAGTTTGCTTGACATTTGTCGGCAATTGTATTACAACAACAATATAATTATGTTAAGCTAAATTACACAGCAAGACTAGATCTAAATAATCTATAGACGCATGTTATTAACTATGACACTTTAACACAGGGGTAATTTGAAGTACATTTAGCCCAAAGGCGCATAAAGTTGAAAACACGTTTGCACAAAAATCTTAGATTTTTAAAAAACAATGACTTTTACATTTTTTGAAAATAGATGTAGTTAGTTAGACTTTAAGTAGTAATCAGAATACATTTTTTTAGCTTTAGATAGAGATGACCGTTTGTAAAATTTTGAATGTAAGTAAAGCAAAATTTGTAAATAAAAATCAGATTTGGTTTGATAGCACATTTTACTATTTCTGATATGTCATCTTTTTTATTTCACATTTGAGTAACGTTTTTTATTATAATTTTAATGTTATAAAATACTTAGTGAGGTAGAAAAGAAAAAGCTAAGAAAAACGGTTCTACAGTTTAAATAAAAAAAATAAAAAAAAATGAGTAGTCTACTTTTACGGAATTTAAACAAAAATAGCAGACGATTTAAATAAAACGAAGTTGACAAAAGCAACCATTGAGAAACATAACAAAAACAACCCTAAATTTGAAAGTAGAGTTTCCAAAAGTTTCAACCAATAATATTTAGTAACAACCAGGGTACGTCCTTAATGTTTGACATTATTTGATCGAGGTATTCTCAGTATAAGATGGTTAGGATTTGTAATGACCCGTTAGGTTTCCAGATCTAACCCCATTAGATTTTTTTATGAGAACACTTGAAAGACGAAGTGTATCAAAACCGACCCAACAATTTGGAAAATCTTAAAGCAAGATTGACATAAATGCAATTTAATAACTCCTCAAATTATTAAAAATGTATTGGCTCCTTTTATTGATCGTCTTAGATATTGTCAGATGGTGTGGGGTCATTTAGAGTACTATCTTTGAGTTGTCAATGGTCAATGTTACATCAATAGTTTTTTTTTGTTAATTTTGCTAATATGTCAACTCTACTTTCAAATGTAGGGTTGTTTTTGTTATGTTTTTTATTGTTTGCTTTTGTCAATTTTATTTTGGATTTTTGGCCTTTTTTGTTTAAATTCCGATAAAGCACACTTCTCTGTTTATTTTTTAATTTTACTAATTTAAATTGTAGAGCCGTTTTTCTTATGTAAGCTATTAAGTATTTCAAATCATTGAAATCTGAAGAAAAAAGCTCTAATCAAACGTAAATAAAAAACATAACTTGCCATTTTACCACATCGCAAGTACTAATGAGTGATTGATAAATTAATTCATCTTGTTTTGACTCTTTAGACCATTTTTTCTAATTTTATCTTTTAAAAACTTTTATTGCATTTTTCAATGTAATTTACCTCTTACAGGGTTACAACGAAAAATACCACAAAGACGAACTGAAAAAGCACAACAGCTTCTATAGCAACGGCCATAAAAGTGGTGAATACGAAGTCTACGGCCAAAAGCATTCCAAATACAACAAACATTCGGCCGCCAAGAAGAAGATCGAAACCCATAAAGCTGCCGAACACTCAAATGACTACAAAAAATCGAGCAAAAAAGCTGGAGGCCACGCTGTAGCCGACAAAAAAGGTCACCAGGAAGAGAAAGCCACAAAAAGCCATCACAACCATCAAGAGAAATGGGCTGGCCAAGGCGCAAAAAAAGGAGGCAAACAATATAAATATAAAGTCCCTCCACACAAATAAAAGTTCTATTTGTCGTCCAATTATTTATTTTAAAGAAAAGTTTTAAATATTTCTTAAAACATTTTTGTTAAATTCACTACATTATTATTAACTCAGTTTTATTTTTTCTATTGATTTTAAATGAGCATTTTATAAAAAAAAAATTTGAACACAAGCATTTATGTTTTTGTCTTTCTTATTATTACATCATTTTTAAAACATTTTGTGTATATTTTGAAGCATACACAAACAGTTATTGCACTAAACAAGTTTCTTAAAATTGTAAAAAATGGTATCAACTGTCTAAAACTCAGAAATTAGTGCAAATGATAATGGTTGTTCGTTTTGTAACAGCAAACCGTTTTTGTAATTTTTTAAGATGTAATTGTCTAAAATGAGTAATAATAAATACTTTATTAATTTTTGTCATAATTGTATAACATATCTATTAAGAAAACATTGATTCAACAAAATACACACTATTTAAAGGCAACTATTCTTAAGAGTTAAATAGTAGAAAACTCTAATAAGAAATTTTAGGATTTACTCAATAATGACAGATTAACATAAGGAGAAACATCTTGCACCGTCTTGAATTAATGATTACAGTTCCACACACCAAATAAGAGCTAATGCAATTTTTACAATCCATATTCTATATAAAATACAAGCACAGAGTTTTAACTTCTTATCCACTCCAATTGCTTGGGAGTACTTGCTATACACTGCTTTTTTGACCATATTATTATTAGTTTGGGAAACAGCAAACGTTCTTTTGGAGATTTCTGTGACTTAATTAAGCCTTGCTTAAAAAAGCCCTGCTTTGACTGTGTTAATCACAAACGTTTTCTTTCAGAGCTGTCAAAATAAGGCTTACGAGGTAACTCACTTATCTGGATAGCAAGCTTTCTGACTGTACAATCGAACTCAATATCTTACTCTAGTGCATAAACTTAACAACCAATAAAATATTGTTAACTTGAAGCTAACCAATATACATTTAGAAATCTTTTAGGAATCGGTGCTAAGATCTATACTATTTACTTTATATAGAAATAACCTAGAAAATAGATTAATTGATCAAGCCTCTAGATAATGTGACAATCAGAACAATTCTGTAAAAACGTGGTTAAGGTAGTAATTATCATGATCACGGTGACTACGACAAAAATTTTATAACTGTCGTGATCACTACAACTAGGTTTCGTATTCTGGAAGTCAGAACTTAACCACTTCACTAATTACTAAAGCGCAGTCACTTGCCACAGTGGCTAGGTACTAGCTTCAGGTACTGCTCGTACCTCAAACCTGAGTCCTACGAATCTAAATCTAACAGATTTTGTTTCTCAGCTAGAAAACAAACTCATTTAGACAGTATAAAGACCGACGAAGCAAATAAAAGTTGTGGCAGCAAGCGACTGCATTAATTAATAATTTACAAGGGCCACAAGACAAATACTGACTATTCGCAACGCTATTTTGACTAATTAAAATCCAGGATCAAAGAGAGGTCAAGATTGATTTTGTGGGACAGGAAAAAGAATTTAAAACTTTTTTTTTTAATTTTATTATATTATTTATTTCTAACAAATTAATTTTAAGGAGAATTTCTAATAATTGTTTATCATAATTTTATTGATGTTTCTTTTAATTGAATTTTCGAATTTTTTCTTTGAGTTTAGTAATAGTAGTATATTTCTTCGGATTAGTGATTTTAGTCTTTGTTTACTATTAGGTTTTTTAATTTAACAATTAAAGAAAGTGGTTTCACATTTGTTTATTTATTTTTCGACAATAAACACTTTTCAATGAAGTTCTTTTGTACTAATTGGCACTCAAAACAGCGACAGGTGCCTCAATAATTTTCCCACAAACCCTTTAGTATGAACCTTGTGCGAGCAGGGAAAGTTGACAAAACCTACAAATTATAAAAGATGTAAATTACTAAAGTACAATTGCTTTTTTCTCACCTTTAACCCTGAATACGATACGACTTACAAATAGTATATTACACCACAAGGGACAAAAGTTGAATTTTCGGCCCTGCGCGCCATAATGCCCGAGGTGAAGCCGAGGGCATCATGACGCGCAGGACCGAGATTTCAACTTCTGTCCCGCGTCGTGTATACGATTTTTCTTCATACCTCGGTCGAAAGTACGTACTTTTATTTTTTATTTTATTTTTTTAACTTTAAATGCTGATAGTTTTTGATGCCTGCCGCGACATTTGCGGCACGAGCGAAGCGAGTGTTGCTGGTCATATAACATAGTTACGAGTATAAATAAACACGATGAATTCTTTCTTCCCGCTATTATAGGGAAGAAAGAATTTCATCTTACAGGGACTAAAAGTTAAACTTTCGTCTCTGTTATTAGGGACGAAAGTACGTACTTTCGACCGAGGTATGAAGAAAAAGCATTTTCGGTCATTAAAAAAAAACCGATGCGTTTCTTAAAGTCCGTCTTTGAATATTCAACCCCAATCTTCAATTTAAATTGCAATTTTAACAAATTATTCTTAATTAACCAAATCAGTATGTACCAGTTTGTCATTTTATAAGTCTGCTATATTTTTCTGATGGTAATGTTTAAAGACATTGATACTTGAATTTAAATTTTGTTACTTCAATTTAATTTCAAAGAATACTGGGTAGTAATTTAGCGGTTGTGTTCAATACCTGCTTTGGCGCGGCTCTTTCTTTCTTCCTTTTTTTATAAATTGTTACTTCTCTTGCTAAAGTATAATTATATAACCTAGATTTGCCAACGTATTTTTTGCCGCAGACTGTACATATTGACATTAAAAAATAAAAACCGATATTTTTTGTCATATCGGGTTTTGCCTTTGTACCACAGAAATATAGAAAACCTAAAAAGTTTTAAAAAAATGTTGAAATATATACATAGAGCAAAACATATATATCAAAAAATCAATAGAGATAAAAAATGACAAAAACATTTTGAGAAGGTAATAAAGAGTACAGAAAAAGCAATTGAAAAAATGCAAAAAAAATGTAATATAGCAGAGATGAAAGAAATCACATAGAAAGAAATTAAAAGTCAAAATAAGTAAGCTAAAAAAAATAAGAGTACTCGATGTAAATGGGATAAAAAATTAAAGATGATTCTATTGCACGGATGAAGCGTGCGAGAGGTTGGCAGAAGTAATAAATAATGCATGAAAAAGGAAACACTTTTCAAATGAATAGAAAATCTTATATGCCCTATCTACAAAAAAATAGTAAAATTAGAAAACTACAAAGAGATAACATTGATTAATAAGATATATAAGATCTACAGTCTAATTTTGCATGAGAGGTTTAAACAAGAAAAGAAATGTTTCTCTACAACAAAGAGATTAAGGCAAAGCTGTCCGCTGTTTACGTTGTGCGTGAGAGATATAAATAAAGATTTGGAGAAAGCACCAGTGGGGAGAGTGGTGATAGCAAAAAAAAAGATAAGACGTTAGCGTATGTAAATAAAATGGCGGTAATAACAGAAGATAAAAGAAGTGTAAAAATATTGATTAGGTAGATGGAGAAATATAATGAAAAAGAATAAGCTCGAGACAAGACAAAAATAATGATATTTTATAAAGCGGAAGACATAGAGAAGACGCATCAATAAATATGGAAAAGAAAACAGATGGAAATGGTAAATAAGTTTATGTATTAAGACTATTATTTCAATACAAAAAAACACAAAAAAGACCCATATTGAAAAAATTGACAGAAAAGGGAGCGCAAGATTAGAGTTTGAACAAAGACTGTTTGAGAAAGAGTTTTGAAAAAGAGTTATGCTATTCGAAAGTATAGTTAAGAGTGTGTTATTGTATGATTTACGCGTGACTCGCAGTCAAGCAAGAACCCTCCGACCTGAAGATGGCAAATGAGATTTTGCCGAAACGTCGTCAAGAAATTCTAAGCAAGAATTCCACGGGGATGAATACCCGGAAACCCAAAGAATTTTCATCAAGCACCCGCGGAAATCTGAAGATTAACATATATATATATATATATATATATATATATATTTTTTTAATTATAAAAACATCATCGCGGCAAGCCAAGCCAATAAAAAAAACTATTTTGAAACAGTTCTGTGGTCAGACAATGTTTCACTTTTTTAATAGAAACTATAAGAAATATATTTTTATTACTTTTTTCTAGTAAATAGAGAAATTATACACCTAAAGTAGGGCTTTTTATTTTACAATTATGGTAATAACGACAAAAAATAGAAAGTCTAATCTACTTAATTCTCCTGGACCATTATTTTTTTTACCAAATTTTTTTTTAAACAATAAAAAAAAAAATTACTAGAGAACGCTAAGTCATAGGTAGTTCTCGGTTTAGGTGGGGTTACAAGCCATTAAAGTACCAAGCTTTTTTTTCTAAAAAATTTTTAAGTTGGCAAAAGTTAACTTGGTTTTTTGCCTGTCTGTCAATAATATTGTGTATTAAAATTGTAATTTTTAAACAGCAAAATGAAGTGAGTAATTAATAGAAAGTATATTTAGCTGAAACATGGCAAATAATGGTGTAAATAATAAGTGCACTGGTCTGGGAAGAACAACCGATTCCAATAAAGCAAAAGTCAAAATTTATCAGTAGGTGTATCTTACAGTAATAAAAATCCAAATAATTTTGATATAAAGTTTTCTTCCATTTTCGTATTTTGTGTTTGAGACAGAACTGACAGGATTAGGATTTTTGAATAAAACAAAAAAAAACAACTATATAAAATTAGTACTTTTAAAATCAAGATATTGTCAAACAAAAATCTCTAAATCAATCAAATTAAAAAAAAAATGCTTAAAAAGAGCAAAAAATAGTATAAAAAACTTGTTTCACAAAACCTTAAACCAGAATAAGTGCTTTAAAACATGTCTTATAAAATTTGTTTATTGAAATACTGCTAATTTTTTTTTAAATAACTTTAATGATTTTTGAAAGATCTTAAGAAAAGTATCGAAAAAAGTTTAAATATAATATTTTCTTAGTAATGCAATCTTGTGTCTGATTAAGCTGTAAAATTAATAAAAAAACTTTGACCTACATTGATTATTTATTACCAGTTGGGTTTTTTTTAACATAAACTAGTACCACTGAAAATATATACACGTGGTATACAGAAACGCATGTGCAAACTTTCAGCGATCAAAGATGCAGTGCGGCGCTCCCTTTTATTGCTCAAATACACAATAGTAACTCAGTATTCAGACGTCGCGACGCATCTTACACGGCAATTTCGTGGCGACACCAAGTACGATCTATCAGCTAAAGCGTCTGTGACAAATGTGAGTAAATTTTAGTAAGTAAGATATATTCTCTAAAATAATGAGCTAAGTTATGAACTTTTCATTGCATTATTAAAACATTCTAGTGTTCAATATTCTGTTATATATATCTTATCACTATAAATGATTTTGGAACAAACTTCTTTTGGGCTTCTAAATTCCAACTGATTTTAGCAAACATTTGTGTTTAGGTAATGTTTCACAATTGTTTCTAAGAGTAATAGCTCTATCTATAAAAAAACTGATTTATTAGAGGTATCGATATTGAAATTAGAGGATTAGAGGATTGATATTGAAAAAAAAACACTTTTCTCAAATTTTAAACAATAAAAATAAAAATATTTTTTATATATTTATTCTTGATGTTTTGCAAGCAAGAAAAAAAAAATGTTTATAAACTTTATAAAAAGCTTAAAAGTTAATTACAGACTTTTTTTTGGGTTTTCTTTTTGTGTCAAATTTATTTCATTATTTGTCAATTCAGTTTTACATTGTGATTTTTGTTTACAATAATTGATATAGATAATTGTTAAACAAATAAGTAACAAAATACATGATTTGATAATCAATTCTATAATGTAGAGCAACAATGCAATTTTTTGCCATATGTAAGAAAAATATATTCATCATACAGAAACACTCAAAATACTGCCAAAACAACTGCTGGGCATCGACAACAAACTATCTAATGTTCAAAAAAAACAAAAAAAAACAAATTACAAAAATTAATTTTTTAAAAAGAATAATAAGAAAATAAAATATTAAGATTAAATTTATTAAGTCTATTAAAACAGCAGGAAATGATTGGCAAATGACAGAGACAAATAGAAGAAAGTAGAAAAGACCTTTACTCGTGGAGGAGCTCATATCTTAAAGAACATAATAACATAGATTATCAAAGAACTAAAACTACTAACAAAAAAAACAAAATATATCTTCATTTATAACGTTATCTTAAGGATAATGAAAAATAAAATTACAATCTTAGATTTGCTGTAAATTTAAATTGATATGATTATTTTAAAAGCACAAAGATCTGTTGTAGCATGCGTTGGTTTAAGTTAAAACGTACTCAATTATTGTCATAGAATGTTTTGCCCGTTTTTTCGTTAATTTATTAAACGTTATTGAAATTCCTAACAAAATATGTTATAAGAAACACTAGCTAAGCTACCTAATAACAAAACTAATTTAGAAATAAAAATATGTTTATTATTGCAGGAATAGATGTTATTGAACGTAAAACACCTTGACTAACGAAAAATTGACATGAATAATGCTGGGCAGCTGGACAGTCGCTATCCAGTTTGTGGGATTTTTCTCACTTGCTAGTACATTGCCTCCTGTGGTTAAGATAGGTAAGTTTGACAATATTAATGTTCAGCCTTTAATGCTTTTGTTTCGAAATTTTTTTAGTCACGGAGTAGCTGCATGATGTATAGTAGGCTTAATTAGTTAAGTTGTTGCCTGAAGCTATTGTCTTTTTAGACAAATTATTTCATCTTAGCCGTATAATTAACGCTTACCGCCTAATTAACGCTTAAATACCTATCCAAACAAGCAACATAGGTAAGCAGTATTTGACTACTATCGAGTTCCGGAAGGTGTTCGACAGTCACCCTGTTATCACATCAATAATTATTATTATTACAATTATATTGTAATAATTACCACATTAATAATTGAACGAGTTAGTCAGTAAACAAATTAAAGTAAAATGAGTAAAGTGGTTGATATAAGAAAAATAAAAATGACTATTTGTAAAACCGGTGTATACGCGGGCCGTTTATGTCTTGCATCAACAATAATTGTGTATTCGCTTGCAAATCTTTTAAAAAATATTATATCTACATATAACATTTGCCTAACAACCCAGTCTTTCAATACAATGTAACAACCAAAAAATTAATAATGTTTGATAAACTTTAGTTAGGTTTTTTCTGTTTTACTGTTTAACATTGTAAATTACTATAATATATTTAAATTTTTGTCGCGACCGGTGTCATATCGTCTCTATTTCTTTAGTGTAGAATTACATCTTTGGCATGTTTCTTAAGATTTTATCTTGTGTTTGAAGAATAATTTTTTCTTAACATATCGTTTCTAACCTCAAAGTTTTAGTAGTGTGGCGAAAGTTGCGTCTCGTAGATATTTGCAAAGCCTATTTGATGCTGTATTTGACCGCAACAATAAAGAATAAAACAATGACAAAGACGACGACAACAAAAGTGAAGATGTAAAAAATAATAATATCAAATCTCGTGATGGTACAAAATGGTTTACCTAGCTCAAACGTGTAAGGTAACAACATTCTTTCGACGTGATCAAATCCAAGCCGGATTTAAGGAACGTAAAAATATTATACTAATTTAGAATATTACTACTTTTGTCAACGCGTTCAATGTGTTTATACTTATCTCTAAATATTATTGATATATTTGTAAGAGAAACAAACAGAAAAGCTGCTCCATTCTACAAAAAACTAGTAAAAATTGGAAAGACGTTTACATTGTTGAAATGCGAGCATTTATTGGTCTTCTGATTTTAGTTGAATGTTACGAAGGAAGAATGTGATAAGCCTGTTTTTTAAAGGCTACATTTTGCAGCAACACTGGCCAAAAATAGATTTAAGAAAATAAAAAACGAGTGGTTTCTTGGGACACCAGATAGGGACAAGGCTTTTTATTATAAAAATTTTAACTTCAAGTTCTATGCGAAATATAAAGAAAATTATTATTTGGCTGTTTTTATACATTTTAATTATAATGTCAAGATTTACATTAACATTTATATTAAAAAGTAAACAAAAATAATAACAAAATCGACCTACCTTTAACATCAATTATTTTTTATTGGGTGTTCCTGCTAGAAACTGTTGCATATGCTCTCTTTCAAGAACTTTGGATTTCTTGCATTTTTTAATATGTTTTTTAAAAAGACAATTAACTTGCCATATTGTAAAATATTAACAAATACGTAAAAAATAATGTAATTAAAGAGGTCGGAAGCGCTTGATCTATAAAATAGTAGGCATTTGAAAATAGTTTCTTAAATTCTTTAGTGTTTCATATTCCTTTACTGTTTATATTTCTTCAGTTTAAGAACTGTAGTATTTTCACATTATCAACATACAACTTATCAATTTTTGCGAGTATTTGTGATTCTGAGAGTACTTATAACGTTGATTTAGTTACGCTGTGTTCTTAAAACCTTAATTAGTCTTTGCCCCAACATTGCAGAATGACGTGTTAGCTCACCTTAATTTATTGATTAAAGAAGCTCAAGTAGTTGTTTTTAAAAATATCTTTTATAATGATTGATTTAGTATTTAAAAATAACAAAGCATATAGCAAACATGTCTTCTTGAGTTTTCCAATTTGTAAAATTATTATTAATATAGTTTTACTACAAGAAATGTCTTTATTAATCAAAAAGTAGACTAGAATAGATAGCTTTATACCTAAAAAATATAACGCAGTCTGTAACAATAGATCAATTCAAGTCGACACCTATGACAGTTTCATTGAGAGTACTACAAGGATTAGTCTTGAGACCTGTTTTTTTAATATTGTTCATTAATGACTTACCGGATAATTGCAATAAAACAACAAGAGGAATTTTGATTGCAGATGATGGCAACATGCTATTAGTAAAAAACAATAATTGTGTGATAGTGTTCTGACTGCAACATTAACGACCAAAATAGTTTAAATATTAATTTTAGCATAAACCGTTTTTATGCATTTTAAGCCTAAAAACTCAACTCCTTGCAACAGGCTCAATTGTTAGAAATTACGCTCAGCCACAAATCGACTAGAAAAAATCATACAGATAGCTTATGCAAAAAAATAAGTAGAATTTGTTATCGTTTCAGATACCTTACAGAGTACAGTATCAATCAATTTCCTGCGAATAATGTACTTTGCACTTGTGCAATCCTGTTTGTTCTATAGACTAATCTTGTGAGAAAGTACACGTGATCTGAATTCTGCTTGTATTTGTCAGAAAAAGACAGTGTGAGCAATGGCAGATGTACACACCTTACAGTTCTTTCATAGTTTTAAGTATGGCACATTAAATTTACCGTGTTTGTATATTTATTTATGTCTATTATTCTATTATATGTTTTTAAAAATAAAGTCCATACGTTTCTAATTATTATAAGAGAATTTAGAAACTGTCGCTAGCAATGTAGCATATTCGGGTGATTTTAATTTTAGTGTTTTTTATTGTATTATATTGTGCAACAACTATGACATTATACTATAATATTATGTTCCTATATTTATATTCTTTTGTAATTTTATGACAAGTCTTATGTAGTATTTTATGTAGAACTATGAGTGATAATAAATTGTTTCAACCAATCTTATCTTATTATTTTTTAATTGCTGAGTGGCTCTAGGCTTATCAATATAAACTTTTCCTTCCAAATAACTCTTGAATAGAGCTTTTTTTAGTGCAAAAATGCTTTATAACCTAATTCTTAGGTAAAACTATATCCTATCAAAAGAATCTTTTCCATAGGAATGATATTTTGGGTGACAATTTTTTAGCAAGAAAAGATTTAAAGACTATTATTTTCAAAAGAAATAAACAATTAAACTAGTTTTATAAGTTTTAGTTATTAGATTTATCAGTTTTATGTGTATATGATTATTTGCGACATTGTCCTCACTCAAACCTACATCGCTTATACGGTCTAGAATGTACTATCTTTTGCCACCCGGCTATTAAGAAAATATCCCGGTAAAAATAAAGCTGCTATTAATATCTATATGTTAATTTTTTTAATAAAATAATAAATTTGCTAGAATATTAGAACATTACAATTAATATTAATTCTAATGGGCTATAATTATCTATTTACAAATGAAATTTATTTCAATTGCTGCCATTATTGTTGATAAAAATATATTTTCTTTGTTGTAAAAAAATGTTTTTGACTGTTATTTGATAATGTCATTATATACGTAACTATAGACATAAAATCTAGCTTATAAATACTAAATTAGTAGAATATGAAGTTGTATACACTATTCGTATTCTGTTATTGTTATTTTTGCAGACTAATTCAGTAAGCTGCACTTGCTGCTTTTCTAATCTCCGAGAAAGTACATTCCAGTTTATTTTCATTCTTTTTTGTATTTATATAGCTGTGCTAACAACACTTTAACAGACTTTTTAATTAAAGAGAAAACGCTTTTAAAGTCCAAAGTCATTGAAAAATTGACATTTTCCATAGGATCGTTTTAAAATTTTTTAAAAAATTTGCACAAATTTTGTCAGTGTTTTGCACTCTATCGGTAGAAACGTCATCAAGACAAAAAAATAAAGGTAAAAATAATCACAGCAATTTGACGTGTGAACCACGCTTAGGCTTATATTGGTAAGCAAAAGAGAGAAAACGGTGGAAGAAGCCAAAGGGAAAGTGGTGAAGACAGCAGAAACTTTTTTTGTTAATGACGAAAATTTCGTAAGCAAGGGCTTTCAAACGTTTGAGAGATAATAACTTGAATCTGCATAAAAGATGTTTTTACAATTTCGATTGTTTTCTTAGTTTTTTGTCATAAAAGAATCCCAATTTATAAATCAAAAGAGATTTCTTAAGACAAATTTGGTGATCAGTGTCAAAATGTTGTTCAGCTAGTAAAAACTGTTACTATTAATCTGAATATATGCATATTTTATGTTTGAAAACCCAAAGTTTGATTAACGTTTGGTTTCTTTAATGTAAACTTTGCTACAGGATCACGAAATTTTATAAACACTTGTAGACAATAGCGAGTCAAATTTGTCTTTTAGAGATAAATTAAAAAAGTACAATTTTTAAAACTTGTAAAGGTGAATTTTTTCGATTTTGTCTGTAACCTCATAAACATGTTTTTATACGAATATCTCGATGATGGTTATTAATACGTTGAATATCTCTGCTTCTTATATTCAATTTTCATTAGGCTAGTTGTTAGTCGGTCTAATTCATTTGAGACGTGATGTTTGCAAACCGAAAAAGCGCAAGGAACCAAAGACTTGATAACAGATAGTTTTTAAGCAAGATAATAGTGTGATTTCGCAACAAGATGGGTGTATGTTGTATTGATTCAAGCACAGATGATATACTGTATGATTCAAAGACCCGTTGGAAAAACGTGTTACCAGGACATTCAAAAATGGAAGAAAACCTTAGTCTCAATTTTTATTGTAAATTAAATATCTTTATTTAAACTATTTAAATAATTCAAAAATGCTGGCAAACTGTCTTTAGCGTGATGCCATATGGTTAAAGTATCATCAACATATCGAAGTCATACTTTTAGTTATAAAACCGATGTTTTAAAGTCCTTGGTTTTAAAGGAGTTCATAAAGATATTACCAATGACAATATACAGGAGAGAACCCATTGGAGTTTTTGCAACTTGCTCAGAAAACTTATTGTTGAAACAAAAATATGTTGGAAATAAACATTTTTCTGTCAGATATTTTAAGATTTGCGAAAAGTCATTTTCAGATAGCAACTCTCTGACAATAGCTACTGCTTTTGTGCTTCTAAGACCAGAATTTTTGTCAAAAAGTGATAGTACATCAAGACAAACTAACAAATCTGATCCATGCAACAAAAATGTCTTTTGAGAAGTGAAACAAGTTAAGGGAATGTTTAAAAAATAGAAGATTCAATTGTGTTGACAAATAGTCGCAGTGGAACATCCGGTTTATAAATTTTTGGAAGACCGTATGAGGCATAGAACGTTTCCGAATCAATTAGGATTCTATTTCAGACAAAAAATCAGAGGTTTCATTTTGAGGTTGTGCTTGATGTAAGATCTCTGGATAAAAAACAGATAGAAATCATCAATATAATTAATTTTTTTTTAAATGACTTTATTCGCGGGTAAGATCACAATGATAGAATCAGATTCTAAAGTTTTGAAAGATTTCTCTCATCTCTTAAAAGATTGGATAATTGCATTTTAGGCTTTTTCTAACATTTTGACACGGTCTTTCCAGAAAGACCGTGTCAAAACCGTTTTCACTTTTTCAGTAACTTTTTAAGTATTTTTTAATAAATCAATTTTTTTTTGACGACAACAAAAGGTTACTTTGACAAAATGTTTCAATCAAAAACTCATAAACAGAACCCACAACAAATATTAAAATTTAAATGATGCAGTCAAAGTACTTAATTCGGTAATAGTAAACTCGAATAATTACAATATGGTTTACATTTACCAGTGATTCAATCATATACTATGATGAGATTAACTGGATAATAAAAAATTACCAATTTAAAATTTATAAATTGTTATGGAAAGGAAAGAGTGCTTTTTTTTAAATAATAAAATATCTATTTAATGGCTCATGGAAAATTGGTATTAAAAATATGTTTTCTTTGCAGCAGCAATATTTACCGAAGATCAGAAAGACAGTACGGCTGAACTTGCTTTTAAGTATGCCGTCTACAAAATCAACACAGACAAAACTCTCCTACCGTACACCTCTTTAGTTTACGATATTCAATACGTGCTCCGTGACGACAGCTTTCATGCCAGTAAAAAAGGTAAGCAAACAGAAGTGATTTGTCTCACTCCCAGAAAATATACCGGGTGATTTTTCATGATTGAAAATTAATTTCTAACGTTGGTAAGATTTTTTAGTTGGCAACATCGTTACCATGATACACGCAATGTGACACATGACACAAAAATGTCTTGACTTTTCATTGCTTTAACAACAATTAACATCTGACATTACCAACTTACTCACTCAGTCTTCTCACTGTTTTTTTTGCAAAATTCATTTATAGCCACTTTGTGTTATATTATTTGAGTGGATAAACGGTTAAAAAATTATTAATTGTTCTAATGTCTACGAAAACAAATTGAAAAAAAGGCGTAAGAGAAACAAAAATTTATCATGTAGAAGTCAGATCCAAAAATTGTGTTGACAGGGGCTATTATTATTAGCACAAAATAGAACAAATACTATATAGTTTTGACGTCTGCTTTAATTTATAGCTTGTCATCAAATCCGGCTTGGAATTCACGCAATTTTTGGTCCATCAGATCCAATTCTAGGTGCTCATATTCACTCAATTTGTGACGCTCTTGACATTCCGCACCTGGAAGCTCGTTTAGATTTCAAAGGGAACACTAGAGAGTTCTCAATCAATCTGCATCCTGCACAACATTTACTTAATACTGCTTTGCAAGACATAATGGTTTTCCTCAACTGCACCAAAGTTGCAATTGTGTACGAAGAAGATTACGGTAAGTAATTCATAAATTAATATATTTCAGTCAAAAGTGTTGTTAAATAAAAACTGCTATTGACAAAGTCAAGTTGACTTTGACGTATTTTAAATTCAACAAATTCACAGCTACTGTAAAACTAAATAAAGTAATACATCTTATACAACAAAATAATATTTTTAAATATTTTAACTCCACAGTTTGTATTTTGTTGTCATGCTGTTACGTAAAGGCATCTATAGGTTAAAATAGGTTCAATTTCTGCTTAATTTTTACCATTTCTTTTTATTGTTACTCCAGGGTACTTAAAAGTGTCTTGTTTCTATCAAACACAGCGAAAAAACAATCGCTTCATGGTGGTCTTATACCGACTGAGTTAACTTATACAACGTGGAAAATAAGTAAAGAATAAATTCTAGAACTCCAAAATGTTTTACGTTATTTGGACGAGGTATTCTCAGGAAAATGATTAGGAAGAACAGGTCCAATGGAATGGCCGGTTATGTAACCAGATTTATCCTTATTAGATTTTTTCTATGGGGGCACTTAAAAGGCAAAGTGTATCTAAAGCAACCCAACAATTTGGATGATCTTGAAGCAAGAATTTCACATAAATGCAATTTAAAAATTTCCCAAATTACTTTGAACATTATCATTAGTTTGAACATTTTGTGTGATATTAAGTTGTCAATTTTACATCAAAAGTTTTTTTTGTTAATTTAGCTAATTTGTCAACTCTACTTTTAAATTTAAGGTTGTTTTTGTTAGTGTTTCTAATTGTATGCTTTTGTCAACTTTGTTCTATTTGAATTCTCTGCCTTTTTTCTTTAAATTTGTTTTTGTTATGTTTCTAATTATTTGCTTTTGTCAACTTTGTTTTATTTGAATTCTCTGTCTTTTTTCTTCTAATTCCAATAAAGTAGACTACTCAGTTTTTTTATTAATACTATTTTAAACTGTAGAGCCGTTGTTCTTAGTTTTTTTTATGTAAGCTATTAAGTGTTTTATACCATTAAAATCAGAATAAAAAACTTGATTCAAAAGTAAAATAAAAAACATCGGTTGTCATTTAAAAAACATATAAATGACGTCATAACTGTCTAAAAAAAATTATGAAAAAACTTAGCATACGTTTCTCGTATGAGCTATAATTAACCCTACCACATGTTTTTTTTGTTTTATTTCTAGCGCAAGTACTAGTGAGTTATTAAATTTATTTCTTACTCATTTTCCCCGCTGTATATTCATCATTTTATTATTTGTTTGTTATAAGATTTTTGAACAATATTTATTATTATTTTACCACGAAAAATGACGTAAAGTCTTTGTTGCTATCTGTGCTTAAATGATGCTGCTATTAATATCAAAATGTTTATTTTTTCAATAAAATATCAAAAGAGATCACAATTAATATTATTTTATTAGGTCTAATAAAACTTCGTGAACTACTACGAACGCCTCATAATGAAAAGCTAGAAATTCATCTCCGACAAGCCAATCCGGAATCCTATCGAACGGTGCTTAAAGAAATAAAAAACAAAGAGATTTTCAACATCGTAATTGATACCAAAGCTTCAAATATAAACCACTTTCTGAAAGAGGTAGGTAGATTATAATTATGTTCAATATTTTTTGCAGTAAAACTTTTTTTATGCATTTTTTACAGCTTGATTAGGCATTTTTTGTGAACAGTGTTTGTGAAACAAACACGAATTTTAATATTAGGGTTGAAATTTTGATTAAACGAAAAATTAATCGAAAGCTGATTTTATTTCATGAGTAACCATTCAACAATACGTGGTCTTTTCCATTGTTTCATTACTTGTCAAAGACCGTAATGATTTTTGAATTCAGCAAAATTCCTGTGCCTCCGGGACAGGGAAGGTCGAACATAATAATAATAATTATTATGTTCATCTACGCATTAATCATTATTATTAATTCACGCATCTGCAATCATATTATTTGAATTGTCGGATTTAACATTTGATATTCGAACAATATGACATGCTGTTTTCTGTATTTCTGCAAGAATTTTTAAATCCAAATCTAAAATTTTGAGATTTATACTTATTAATATTGGTACAACACCTATATTTAAAATAACTAAAGGTAACATTTTTACCATTTTTAAATGCCAAAGATCCCTAATGGCCACCGAAAGCAGCAAATATTTAGCCATTTTCGTATTAAATTTATGAATAGTATTATAAAAACTTGGAACAAAATTTATGTCATAGGTCCATTTAAATTTTCTTGCTGTTGATGCTATGTTGAAACGATTACACAATTTAATTTTAAACACAAATGTTTGATTTTTTCAATTTTTTATTAATATTATTTTTTGACGTAGGTATGTCAAAATAATTTTTTATTTTAATAAATTATCTAAAAAATATTAGATTAGTTATGAAAATAACACTTTCTATATATAGAAGAAGTGCTTACAAGTTTTTTTCAAAAAATATATTTTGAGTAAAAGTAATTGATACTGGGGGAATATCACTAAGCAACCATTGTTAGATTATACCAACATTGCTTATGTCATTCATTAATCACAAACAAAATATAATTATTCTCACTTTAAATAGGAAGTTTTCTATATTTCCAAAAATGTTGTTGTCAAAAGTGCGAGAAATACTGGTAAATATAAATATTATGTGATTATTATATAAAATTAAACTTATCATTTTTGTAGATTTCAACAAAATTTAAAAAAATTGCTTTTTTAATTGTATCAGCTATGCTTATTTCAGCAACTCTTTTTTTGTACTTGCAACTTCTGGAGCGCAATCGTGTTTATCGAAATTTCAAACACAAGCAGCAAAACTTTTTGACAAATTTTTCCCATAAAGGAGTTGCTGCTGATTTGAAATATTTGATTGTTTCGCCGCAGTGCAAAATACCCGCAATTGATCCTTTTATCAAAGAAATTGAACCATTTTTGAAAACCATAAAGTATCTACCTTGTTTCAAGGTTCATCCGCTCACCTATATTGAAGAAAAAAGTATTGAAAAAACGCTAAATATTAATGAAAGCTTGATATCAAGTTATACTACCAATCAATTGGACTGTTGTTACTCAAAAGTTTGGCGCTGTATTGAACATTGCAGCGAACCCGATAATAATATAAGGTAGAGGTAACTTGTATATTTATTTTTTCTTCTCTAAAAACAATAAGCTTTAATTAATTAATATAAATAATTAATAAAAAGATATTATAAATCTCAGATACAACACCAAGTTTAAAGTTTCTTTTATAAACCTTAAATATTTTCTATGAGGTTTAAATCAAGTCTACAGAAAGGTCATAATCCCAACGGTATGATTAAGGCAGTTATTTTGTTCAAATAGGAAAATATTATAGTCTGACCAAATACTGCACTTGAACTGAACTGAAATTGAACTTGTTTGTTAGCATTAGAAACGTTATTAAAAATTTTAGATTATTGAAATTTGTGATTTAAAAACCTAAAGTTTTGGCAGTGTTTTAATTATTCAAACTGTTTACATCATGCATCAAAAATCTAATAACCTTTAACACTGACAACATTATTGACAGATGCCAAACTTTTCAAGTTGAGATTAGCTTTTTTTTGAATATTTTTATTAAAGATGGCTTTCATATTAGTACACAACATTTTTGTCGGGATGGCAAAGTTTTAGTTGCCTCTGCAGTCTTTCAGCAGCATTGCATGCTAGTAGTGGAACGTTACTTAAACAAAGGAACCGTAAAGCAAAGCAAAACTAACTAGTAGACTTTTGACTGTAAATGAGAAAGTTGTCGATGACATTAGAACTCGAATGCAAAAAAGTCCTTGTAAGTTCATAAGAAATCTTTCTCGTCAAACAGGTTTGGTTCTACTGCTTTCCGTTAAACTACATACCTATATAACTCTTTATTTTCCATGGTCCAATTTACAATTTTACAGGTTTATCATATAGAAAAAAGTTGCTTAACTGTTCTTAAAAAAAATTAAAATACCATCTCTACAAAATTTTCGTTGTTCAAACATTAAAACCTCTTGACCACCCACAAAGAGTGTTATTCTGCAATTGGTTTAATATTTCTAAATCAGCTTACAGACCAAGAACCGCAAATTGAATACTCCTAATAAGACTGCGAAGGCACATACAGCTTGTGCTGCTCTGAGATATCTAAAAGATAATTTTGGCAACAGCGTAAAAAGCCAGGGTATTTGGCTGAGCAGGTCACTAGATCTCACCTTGCTAGACTTTTTGGTATTTAGGTTTTTGAAAGACAGTGTATTTAGTAACACATTGCATACCGCAGAAGAACTGCAATAGAAATATTGTGAGAAGTTACAAACATTACACCAAACATGCTGCTCAATATCTTTGAAAGCCTAAAAAGAAGAGTTAATGTGTGTCTGGAGCACAATAGAGACCACTTTAAGCGACACTTTTAATTAAATTATTGTTTTCATTTCAAGTTTATTTTTTTAAAAAGTTAGTCGTTGTGACATAACCTACAATTTTTTTAATAAATGTTATTCCAAATATTTGTCAAACAAGCGTATTTGGTTACAGTGTTGCAACAAAACAAATGCAAAAAAATCTCTGAAACGTGTTGTCAGTTTAAACAGTTATTGTTTATCACGTTGTGTATTAAATATTAAGAAAAAGGTTGCATAAGTGGTTTTTTTGCATGTAAAGAATAATTAATTTTTGATTAGGTATTGATAGATTAAGCTTGATTAAATAAACGTAACATTTACACTGTTTTCTCGATTATAAAAAAGCTTAAAGCTTTGTTTCTCATTATTAGTTAATTAATATTCTTCAGTTGTATATTAAGGTTAATTTAAACTTAATTTCATTATTAAAAGATATAATTTAATTTTAACATACATTTACTTTATCTTTCAATTAGAGACGAATTAACAAAAACTGCAAAATATCTCGAAAAGCTTTATGGTTTTGTTTGGAACAATGAATTCATAAGCTGAATAAAAAAGCATAAGCTGCTTTTTTATTAACTTATTCTTTTGGTGTAATCAAATTATCAACAACAGATATTAGTAATATTAATATTAAAAATCAAACAAGATATAAAATCTTTAATTGAACTAATTTCAAGTAACAACAAAAGGAGAAAGATATTGAGTATAGTATATTCAAAATTATTAGCATTGTTAAATAACCAAATATACAAATAATAGAAAAAAAAATTTGTTAAATTTATTGTCAACACAGAAACTTACAGAGTTTACAACATTAGATCTAAAAAGTGAAATTATCAAAAATAAATTATATAAACAAGAAGTTACCTTTTAATCAAAAATTGAACAAAAACCATTATGCAATAGATTTTTAAAACAAAATAAATTAGATGAAATAGATAAAGCTGTCATTTTTGTGGATTAAACAAAGTTATCTTTTTCTAGAGACTGAAAGTTTTGTTTTTTTATTTATAATAGGATAATTAACACTAAAAATTATCGTAAGTTTATAATTAAAAAACAATTAATTATTTACTAAACAATAATGTTTAGATCCAAAAATTGCTGTGTCGCTTAGACGAAGAGAGGTTAAACTAATAATTAAATATAAAATGTTGACTAAATTTTGCATTCACTTCTCATCTTTATTTTGCTACATAAAATTTTGCTAAAACACAGAAATCATTGTATAATAAAAAAAAAAATTCTTTATGCCTTGCGCCTGCAAAACAACTTTCTATGACTAATAGAAATAAAATGATTACTATGACATTTGCTCTCATTATCAATTGTCTTGTCAGACATTCATAAACGACAACTATTGGTTTGTATTGTATAATGTTACAATTAATGTATAGCCCCCCAAAGTTCCTAAGCCGTGATGTGTGCTAGAGTAACAATTTTTTCAGAAAACAGCAATTTCACTTTTTAAGAACGCAAATAGGTAACTTTTGTAATTTCAAACCAAATATTTTTTTTTTAATAAACAAGACGCCTGGATTTTTTACTTAGCGTTGCCATAACATGGAAAAAAAATTTTTTAATAAAAAATTCCTTTTATTTTTTAAAATAAAAAATCGGCAGCGGCACAGAAAATCTTGTAAATCACACCTCCGAAAACGCTTTTGCAAGAGCACGTAGTTTAAGAGCCTCGGCCTTCGGCCTTGGCCCCCAAAATCACTTGCCTTGCAAAATGCCTGTTTCCGGCCTTGTGATTCAAATAACTATTTCAATAAGCAGGGTGATATTAACCAATTGATAAAGTTCAAAAATGTTTCATTTTATTAACTAACATTAGAATGTGCAATAAATGTGCTAAATATTAATTTTTTGTTTTAAAATTGTGAAAAGATAACTTCAAAAACAGAAACATATTTGACATTTTTTTACTCGTAGCTTAAAAACAAAAAGCAATCAGGTATTAATAAAATAAATTTTAATTTTCAGAGTATCAAAATGTATGCCGTTCAAGAATTCGGCAATAATTACAGATTTTATAATCAAAGTCAATTGCTATGACAGTAATAAAAATATTGTTTACACAAACGTCCATGCAATCATAAATGAAAAATTGTTGTCGAAAAAAACCATTGAAAAATCATTAAAATTACAAGAAAAGCAAGCACCAAGTATTTTGTTGATTGGTATTGACAGTGTTTCCAGCCTTCATCTTCAACGTTCGATGCCGAAAACATTTAACTTTTTGCAAAAAAACGATTTCTATTCAATGAAAGGTTACACTAAAGTTGGTGAAAATACATTTCCAAATGTAATGGCAATGCTTTCTGGAATGACGTTAGATCAACTTAAGATAATTTGTGATTATAAGAACCAAATCAATAATTGTCCGATTATATGGAAACGATTTTCAAAATTAGGATACATTGTAGCATACGCTGAAGATTTTTCAGCGATTAGTACTTTTAATTATTTAAAAAAAGGATTTAAAGTGTTGCCAACAGATTTTTATTTTCGTCCATATATACTTGCAGCCGAAGAAATACAAAAGCACTCATTTTTTTACCAACATAAACATTGTACAGGACCGGAATATGCAGGAGAACGAATTCTAAAAGTAATAGTTGATTTTCAAAAAAACTTACAGAATTTTACAAAATTTGGTTTTTTTTGGATGAATACTTTTAGTCATGATGACTTCAATGGTCCCTCAGCAATGGATATCAAAGTAACAAATATGTTTGAAGAAATTTGGAAGTTTATAGATAATACAATTATAATATTTGTTAGTGATCATGGATTTAGATTTGGAGAAGTTAGACTGACTCGAACAGGGTGGTTGGAAGAGCGTTTGCCTTTTATCTATATCTATCTTCCAAAATTATTCAAACAACAACACTTTAGAGAATATAAGAATTTGGTTGAAAACACTGGAAAATTATCGAGTCCATTTGATTTGTATATGACATTTCAAGATCTACTTAAATTGCAAGATTATAACCACATTATAGAACCTAGTAAAGCTTGCCCAAATTGCCGTTCATTTTTTGATATTTTACCAAACAACAGATCTTGTAAGAATGCAGCAATTGATCCTTCTTGGTGTGTTTGTGGCGTCAAAAGCTATATTGATCCAAACACAAAAATTGTAAAAACCGCTGCTAAATTTTTGGTTACTGAAATTAATTTATTGATAAAAAATTATAAGCAAGGATTCAAGTGTCAAATATATAAACTGAAAACCATTTTGTATTCTGCTGCTTCGGAAAGTAAAGATAAAAAAAATATTATTTCAACTGAAATTCTTTTGAGGCTTAAAACATTTCCTACTGTTAACTTTGAAGGAACTGTACTAATTATAAGTAACAATAGTGTATCAAGTATGAAAGTTTTAGGTGAAGTTAGTCGTCTAGATCGATATGCTCCGTATACAAAATGTATATCAACATCTTATTTAAAAAAGTTTTGTTACTGTAAATAATGTATTTTAATAAATATTGTTCTCTTAGCTGCTTAAAATTATATTATTTAGAATTTTATTTGTTTTATTGTGTTCAACCCTTCCTACTCCGGAAACACAGCATTTTTGTTGAAATCAAAAATCATCTCGGTCTTGTGACAACTAATGATAATAGCAGTATTATTTTTCAAATAATTTTAAAATGGTTTAGAAGCTTTTAATTTTCAATTAGTTTAAAATCCAATTTAAGAATTAAATTATAAAGTCTGCGATTATATTTTTTGAGTTGTTAGATTTAATATTTAAAATTATTTGAACAATATGACATGAACATAATAATGCTGCTTTCTGTATTTCCGCAAGGATTTTTAATTCCAAATCTTAAATGTTTGAGATTTTTACTTAATAATATGAGTAAAACACTCATATTTGAAACAACTAAAGATACAATTTTTACTACTTTTTAATTCTAAAAATTCGTAATGACTATCGAAAACAGCGAATATTTAACCATTTTTATTTTAAAGGTATCAATAATATTATAAGAATTTGAAACAGCAATATCTAATAAATATGCAATTCTTGTTTTCTTAAATACCATAACCATATCTGGCCTATTGATTTCAATTTTTAGATCAGTGAGTAATGTTTGATCTCACTATAATTTGTCATTATCATTTTCCAAAAAATGGGTTGATTATGGCTCTACATTTTTGACCAAACCAAACTTAAAAGCCAAATTTGAATAAACTATTTTGCAATAGCGTCATGTCTTTTTTTTAAATTGTTCAATAACTAGCACTGATCAAAAAGACAAAATGTGTTCAATTGTTTCCGACGAATTAAAAACACATTATACAAATGTCATCAACTAATTGTTTTTTAGTTCTGAAATTATCCTATAATTATCTTGAATAGCGAAAACAAAACTTCAGTTTCTGGCAAAAGTTGTCCTTTCTTGATCCATAAAAATGACAACGCTTTATCTATCTCATCCAACTAAATTTCTTTTAAAAATCTACGGTATCATGTTTAATAAAAAAATTTTACTTGGTTTATCTAATTTATTTGTGAAAATTTTATTCTTTAGATTTAATGGTGTAAGACTTTGTCTGTGTTAAGAATACATTTCACCCATTTGTTATTCGTTTTATAATTATTATGAAAGTATGTTTAATAGTTATTTACATAAAAGTCAGAAAAATTTCTCATTACTGAAGAGGAGCTAAATTAGAAAAAGCTCCGAGTCAAGTAAGAGATTTTACTGACGTGTTTTGTATTAAATTTTTACGGAAATCGTAAAAAAGACAAAATTTACAAATTTTAGCATTTTTTTTGACAAATTCCACAAAAATCAAGTTTGTCAATTTTGTTGGCAACTATCGTTACTAGAGTCGCGTAAATAAGCAGGAAAATGTTGTTTTCAAGACGATTTCCGGAAAAAATCGTTTAATTGAAGGTTTTGAATAATGTTTAGTAAATTTAGTAAATGATGTTTGAGTTTTTATGTTAATATTTACTATTTTTGAGTTTGTTATGAGAAATTTTTGAATTTTGATTATAACTTGGATATTATTTTACAGTTCTCCTACATTTAAACTGTTAATAATTTTATTGTTCTTATGGTTTTATAAGATAAAATTTAATTTTTTAGTTTTATTTGTGTCTTGAAGTTCACAACAAAATCTATACCAATACTATTTGAAAACAACTCAGAAATTTTTATTAAGTTAAATAATTTGATTTTTACATCCTGCATATATTTTTATGTCATCCATGGACATAAGATGTGTATGAGTGGTTAAAAAAATTTATGTGTTTAATAAAATTTATTGATATCAGTTTATAACCACAACCTAAATTATTAAGAAGATTTGACAATAGATTAATTGCTAAACAAATCCATAAAAAACTCAATAAATCTTCTTGAAATATTCCGCGTTTGATTTGTAATAATGCAAATTTCATTGATTTGTTTTTAATTGAAAGATGATGGCAAACTTTACGCCAAATTGCATTATATATTTTAATAATTGAATAAATCTTAAATTGATTTTATACAACTGTGAAATTTTTATTAACCAACAATGAGAAACCAAATTATAAGCTTTTTTATAATCAATAAACTAAGAAACACAAAATCTTTTGTTACACAAACAAAACCAAAACTCAATAAATCCGATAAATATTTCTTCAGATTTTGCAAAAATCTGAACTGTTTTACCTTTCGTCATCTCGAAAAAATGTTTTTAGTTTTTTCTAAAATCTTCTCAGAAGCGCAGAATTTCTTTAAGTGCTAAAACAACTTTATAACTGTTTATCTAATTGCGTTGATAGATTATCAAAAAAAATATTTTTTAATCTTTCAGAAAAATTAATCAACTGCTTTATTTTGCAGCTTAACAATTTGTTTCAAAAAAAAAAATATTTCTAATTTTCTTAAAAAACATGTTGTAATTATTTTGCAGCAAAGTGGTTATAGATTTGTATTATTATTTAATAATGTTTATTGTTTCACTTACAGTGTCTAAAAATATATAATTATTTAAGTTATTTTGTTGAACATTTTTTTCCAAACTTAAACTTTTTTTTTTCTCGCTTGTGTTTTATTCTTTTCTACTTTTTATTTTATTTTTTTTTGGTTACTCACCCTGTTTTGTTTAATTTTTCTCTCGTTTTTATCTTTATTTTTATCTATTTTATTTCTTCTTTCTTTCTTTCCATTATGTCTATTTTTTTTCAGTTTGTTTTTTTTACTTCCATGCATTCATTTGCATTTTTTTCAGTTTTTATTATACAAAATTTATTTTTTTTTCTTTATTTTTGCTTCAAAATCATCTTTCTTTCTTTTTGATTTAAAAATCTAGTCAACTTATTTGTGATTAGACTAATGTTTGTTTTATTACGTACCTGTTTTCACTTATTTCTCTTCTTCTTTCTTGCTTGTGTCTACTTCTATCTTTATTTTTTATTTTTTCAATTATAGACTCATTGGGTTACTTGTTTTGCCTAAAAGAACTATTGAAAAATCAATCAAAGCGCGCTTAATGTCATTTTTAAATATTTAAAACATTATATTTGCATCTTTTTGTTTTTCTGGAGAACAAAAATAAAAACGATGTTTTCTTAGGTCTGTTTTATGTTTGTTTTATGCTAAATAAGAAACTTGTTACTACAATAACATTGTCATTATTTTTTCCAGATACTTCAACTGCAAATGAACGACTATAAGTATCATTACTTCTTTACGACTTTTGATATGGAGACTTTTGATTTGGAGGAGTTCAAGTACAATTTTGTCAACATGACCGCATTTCGCATTGTAGATTTTGCCGATTTTTCAGTGCAAGAAGTGCTTCGTGAAATGGCACGTTTTCAAGCAAATGTCAACAACAATAGTTTTAAACTGAACAGCAGTTATATAGAGGTTAGTGTAAATCTTAGCTGGGCATTGCAAAATGACATTATTTAAAATAAATTTTTGTAACATCTGTAGTTCTAAGCTCTAGAGGCTAGACTGCTAACGTCAAGAGGTTGCTGGTAGAAACACTAAAACTAAAAAAATAGTGATTTACGTAAATTACAAAATAAAGCTCAAGCGGCTAGTCTGCTAAAGGTGCAATTTCGTTGACGCGTCTAGCGGCTGCGTTTGGCGTTTGCGTCTGGCGGCTGCGTCTAGCGGCTCCGACTTTCTGTTGTCTGAACCGCCCGACGTTCAAGTCTGTGACGCAGCCGCTGTACGCTGCAACCAAACCGTTCATACTTAAGTCCATTAAAGCAGTGCTTGCCGCCAGACGCAACCGCCGAACGCAGCCGCTAGACGCGTCAACGAAATAGCACCTTAAGGTTGTATCAGGCAAAACTCGCAAAAGAATATTATTTGGAAATAGGCCATAACTGTGAAAATCAGCAGAGGTTTTGAGTATAAACGGCTAGACAGCTAAGCTCAAAAGGTTGTTGATAAAAACAGTATGCAGCAAAATATTGACTTACTTAAGCTACACAATTGGAGCTCAAGCGCATAGGCTGCTAAGCTCGTACAAGGCAAAATACAAAAAACAATGTTACTGTAAGATCAGCCACTAGCAAAATAACAGCTGTACAATTGAATTATTTCTTATTTACACATTTATATAACGCTTTTTTTCTACATTAATTTATTTGTATACTAATATTACACTTTTTGTTATAAATTATTATTACACTTTGTGTAATATAAGTTTTTTTATACATTTATACATGTAAGACACTCGCTTACCGGTCGCTTACTCAATTTTATTTGAACTGATCGCTCCACGTTGCTCCTATATATATAACGTTCGGCACCGAACGGTCTAGAATTGACTCGATAACTTCTCAAACTTTCGATTTTGTTACAGTTTTTAGGTCTCATAGAAAATGTATTTGACCTTTTTGTAACACAAAATAAAAAATATTATAATACATTTCCAAAATAAACTCTGTTGACTTTAATACATTTTTGAATTTTTCTGTTAAATTTGACCTAACTTTTTAAAATACGTTTGCTTGATTTGTATGAATTTTGCAGCATTTTGTATTTGTAGCCAGATTTTTTCTCGGGTATTATTCTTCTAAGCGAACCATATACCTCAGAAATAAAAATCTAGAGAGTTAAAATCGGGACCCCAAGTAGTTCACGCAAATGCATTTCTTCGCCCTATCCATCTATAAGAAAACTCATTATTTAAATAATTTTCATCACTAAACCAAAATGTGGTGGAACGCTATCCTGCATCTTTTCTTTAGTTTAATGACAACAGTTCCAACTCATCCGAAGGCCTTAGTTTGGTAAAATTGTAAAAATGAATTACTATTTATATTTGCAGGTAATTTAAAGGAACCTATAAATTGTTTCTAAGAAGTCCACACCAATAATTTATTTTAAATTTGTGTTAAAAATGTGTTTCTTTAAAAACATCTTGTAATCTCTGCAAGAAAGAATATTTTTGTTCAAGTGTTTTAGGTTAAATTGTTATGTTTTGGATCAAGCATTCTCCAGTTACTTTTTGGACAATTATTAATGAAACACCTGCCTGTATACTATTTTTTAATTATGATTTATTTTTAAGAGCTCTTGGGTTGTTATACATATTTTTAGTATTTGAGAAGTTTTTTATTTTATATTGTAGGATCTAGTGGCTAGTAGACAACAACTTTTTTTTATAAAAATAATTTCTGAAAAATGTTGCACAAAATATTTGAATTACTTTAAGCTTCACAATGAATAATTTTTAACACTCAAATATAACAAATTAATTTTTAACAAACTTCTTCTCAAGAATAATAAACTTTCACGTTAAATACATCAATTTTTTAGAAGTGTATATATTTTTTCAGACTGATGCTGCACTTATTTACGATTCGGTCTTTGTTTTTGCCATTGGACTGCAAACGCTGGAACAATCACATACTTTTCGGTTATCAAATATTTCTTGTAACAAAGACCAATCATGGGATGGCGGGCTCAGCCTCATCAATTACATGAATGCGGTGAGTACTTGAAATTTCTTATATTCTCTAAATAGAAAGGAAACACTATAGTATGCCATTGCTATAGGATAGTGGCACCCACAAACTTTGGTAAACTTTTCGAATGCTTAAGCAGGTATAAACAAAAAAGATATTTTCTAATGTTTGACTATTTCATAATTGTCGTTGAAAGTCATATTTGTCACAACAATAAGTAAGAAAAAACTGTACTAATTAATTGGATACTTAATTGCGAGGGCACATAAAGCACGTGCTACTCTGAGATATCTGAGAGATAATTTTGGCAACGGAATTAGCGAAAGTAGTTGGCTAAGCAGGTCACCAGATCTCATCCTGCTAGAATTTTCAGTATTTGGGTTCTTGAAATACAGTGTCTTTAGTAACACATTGCATAGCGTGGAAGAACTGCAAGAGACAAATTACAAACATTACACCCAACACGCTGGTCAGTATCTTTAAAAGTCGAAAAAGGAGTGTTAATTTGTGTCTGGGGCACAATGAGCATAAGCCATTCTAGGCATTATCTTTAATTAAATTTTGAGTTTTTTTTTTTTTGAAAAGTTAGTCCCTATGACATAATCTAGCATTTTTTTATGAGTGTTTTGTCAAACAAGCGTATCCGGTTACAGCGTTGCCACTTGGCAAGTAAAAAAATTCTCTAGAAGGTGTTGCCAACTCAAACAGTCATTGTTGATCACGCTGTATTAGTTGAAAGATAAAGAACGATTTGTAAGAAGTGCTGGAAAGAGAGATAGTCGTTAGAAAATTTAAAAAATTGTAAGGAACTGAAAAAGACAGAACGAGAATTAGAAGATTTAATGAATAAAAATAGAAGAGTAGTTGAATGAATGGCGGGAGTGCTAAAAGACGGTTTCAAAGTAAAGAGTTCTATATAATGTATTTGTATATTACAGATTGTAAGCTAGAAATAGAAGACAATAAAGCTATTATTATTACTCAATAGATTTGGGCATCTTTTACAAGTCTGATCTATCCAAAACTTGATACTTTTTTTTCTATTTTATTAAAAAATATTACAACCCTGAAATAATGCTTGAGTAATACGCAAAATTCAAAACACTCAACTTTCTCAACAAGTTGCGACAGAAATCGCAGGTTTGGATTGATTGGAATGGTGTCGATCGGATGCTTAATGAATTTAGAATATATTTAGCAGTTATTACTGCGATCTACCTAAAGTGTGATCAGTAAAAACTATTAGGGTTGTTTATACTGCTTTTAAAAAAATATTTCATTTTTGTTCTAAAGGACCTATATAAATCATCAGTATCTGTTTATTTTGTCTATTCAAAATACCGTGCTTTTATAAAATATTTAGATCAACTCCTGCTGCGCAATTTAGCTTGATAGATTTTTGATGAAACGTCAAAGCTTATCCAATAATACACAACACACCTGTATTTGCGTATAAACTTATAAAAAAATAGACATGTTTAAAATTTCATAGCAAGGGTAGATCTAAATGATTTATTACTCTGTGAAACAATCAATATGTTTTCAGGTGGAATTTAAAGGACTTAGTGGTCCCATTAAATTTAAAGAAGGACGTCGAATTCAGTTTAAACTTGACCTGCTTAAACTCAAGCAATACGCTCTGGTAAAAGTTGGCGATTGGCAACCGGGAATAGGAGTCAATATTACAGATGAAGCTGCATTCTTTGATCCAGGAACTATGAATGTGACTCTTGTTGTAACAACCATTTTAGTAAGTATCTAAAGTACAGCATGTTGTTTGACGTAGTGTACATAATGTAGTTATTACGTGTTTAAAAATCAATTTCATCTAGGTACTTAGTTTTAAAGTGTTGTCAAAAAAATATTTTATGTTGTTGTTTGTGTAAATTAAAGAGACGAATGATTGTAACGTGTAGTAAGTAAAGTAGCACTAGCAAAACGTTGTTGCTTGAAGTTTTATGTTTCAATTAGTTATTTGAGCATTTACCACCAAATTAATAAATACGATTTAATTGCATTGTCAAAATAGATAAATCATTTTTTTAAATATTTTTCTCTGTTGTAAAATTAAAAAACGAGTAAAATATAAACAAGAAAGATAAAATACTTGCTGATGACAAGTGGTTTGAGTAATAAGATTAAAGCAAATTTATTCAAACTAGATCTGTAGACTTTGACATGTTTTGTTCTTATTGGAATTCTTCAGCAAGTAGTAACAGATTCTTAGTTGAATAAATTTGCAGTGACAAATTTAATATGATATTTACCCAAGTGACTAATTTATCGGTAAAATGGTAAAATTAGCAGCACCTATTAGAAGCTAACCTTACATCAAAAGTTGAGAAAACTCTACATGTTTATACATATAACTATAAATGACAAATGTCAATTTTGCTGAAATGTTCTAATAAGAACCGAACATGTCAAAGTCTTCAGATTTAGGTTGTTTGTTTTAATTTTATTATGCTATTAGTTGGTAGGAACCAAAGACGATATATCACATTGTATATCATAGATATGCATTTGAGACAAAAGGCCCTAGCGCGGTATTTTGGTTGTCCAATTAGCGATATACTTATTGTCTCCAATTTGTGTCTATCTATTTTTGTTTGAATAAAAGTAAAATTTTTATAGATATTGCACAGCCCGTACTGCGTGATACCAAAGTATTACCAGCAAAAAAATTTCTTCTGATTACGTAAACTTTCTTAAAAACTGTTGCAAAAAATTTGCTTCAGGAAGAGAATATTTTTTTATCGGTATGAGAATGGAAAATCTTTTAAAGACGCCGTCGAACTTGTGTCTAATGGTGTGTTAAATTTCCACCAACTAAAAACCACACCCCAGCCGTGGGGCGACTCCTCTCCATTGACCTCACATTCACTTATTTCACCGACTGTCTTCCATTCTTTGTGTTCTTGCTGTTCTTGCGTGGTTTACTGCACTGTCGCTGGATATGCCCAACTTTGCCACAATTCTTACATCGTAGCACTCGTGGTTTGTCTCCTATAGAACCAGTTACTCTCCTAATTGCTTTTTCTGAAGAATTCTTCGTGACTCTTGCTTCTAACATTCGGACACAAACTTGATTTCTGGTAGAGTTTTTGTCAGCTTACTTTATCAAAAAACATGTCCTCTTGATAAATTTCACTTATATAAACGCAAACCATAAAAAAAAATTCATATAAAATAGTATCAATTAATTAAATATTTAGTAAACAGTAGATTTTCTATTTTGAGGTAAATGTTTCTTTCTTTCTTCGTTTGTACCATTTCTCATATTAGTAGCGCGTTTAGTAGGTCTACCCATATTGAAACCAACAATAGTGATCGAATACACTAAAAATCAAAAATTGAAAAAAAAAATTTAACAAAAAAAAGCCACTTCATAAAAATAAAAAATGCAGTAAAAAGTATAAAATAATTGAATAGACTTGTATGCTGAAGAAACAATAAAATTTTTTGGATACTATAACATACAATTATTGTTATTTGTAAGATGATCTATAAGGTAGAAAAACCTCAACAAGAGCCGTCGTTTTACAGACCCATTAGCTTGCTGCCCATTACAAGTAAATGATTTGACAGGTTTTTATTACAAAGACTGTATCCGGATCTTAAACTTTTCAAAAAACTTTCCAATGGCCAGTTAGTATTCCGATAATACTATTCTACAACGCAACAAGTCCACAAGATTGTCAATGAAATGTCCAAAAACCTCGAAGAAAAAAATATTGCAATGCAGTATTTTTCCACATAGCTCCAACGTTTGATAATATATGGTACAGGGGCTACTTTTTAAACTAAATAACACACTGTCACACAATTACTACCTTCTTATTAAATCCTACCTGTTCAACAAAAATTTATCGGTCAAGCACTCACACCAATATTCCAACTTCTACCTTATTAAATCTAGAGTCCTCCAAGGAAGTGTATTAGAATCAATTCTATTTTTGATTTACACCGCCGATATACCCGAAACCGAAAACACCAAGATTGCTTCGTTTGCTGATGACATAGCAATTATCTCTACTCACGATAATCCTAAAAGAGCTTCGGAGAACTTACAAAACTACTTCGACATACTGAACCAATGATACGCCCCATAGAAAACAAAGATAAACAAAACTAAATCTATGCAGGTGACATCAACAATAAACGACTACTAACAGCATCAGAAGCAAAATATCTCGGTCCCCACCTTGACCATAAACTTAGTGGAAGAAACACGTCCAAACGAAAAGAAAGCAATTGGACTTAAAGCTTTGTCAAATGTGTTGGTTTCTCGGCTGAAACTTTCTATAAATAACAAAACACCGCTTTATAAAGTCACACTGGAACCCATCTGAACCTACGGTCTCTAACTCTGGAGATCCGCTAAGCCGACAACAATTGATAGCATACAACAATTCCAATCAAAAATTCTAAGAACCATTGCATTCGCTCCATGGTATGTAAACAACAAGACTCTTCATGACGACCTAAAAGTTCTATACATTTAAGAAGAAATACAGAAAATTGCGGTTTTGTATGAAAAGACAAACCGCACGCCACGACAACGAACTAATAAAACAACTTTATACTGACAGACTGCGCTCAAAAAGACTTCGGAGAAAATGACCACAAGACGTCATAGATCACTAAAAAATATGGCGAAAAAGGCGGAATATTAATGAATTCTTCCTATACAAGACATACACCAGAAACAATTTTTTTAATACCCTTTGAAGATGTAGATTGTAAATAAACAACTGTGTAAACAAAATAAAAAAATTGATTTGTGCAAAAAAAAGTGTTTATTAATGGTGAATGCCCCCCTTCGATCGGGTCGCTAACCTTAGTCTTCCTTAAGGTTTTAATTTTTTTACCCTTGATGATCATATCTAATTAAATAACATATCTATAAAAACACATATTATTGTATGTATTTTTTAAATATGATTATATCTTCTTTACCTGTAATTGGGTTTGTACCTGTTGGTAATTATTGTAAATAATTCAATTCAAATCATGATTATTTTTTTAAATTTAGAGAAACAGTTTAATAGAAAATTGTGATATCATTAATAATTATGAAAAAAAATAATACATAAAAAGCTTTAATTAGATTGCATGTGCATGATGATAATATTTAATTTAGGAAATTCCTTACGTTATGATGCATCCGGAAAAGAATTTTACCGGAAATCGTCGATTTTTTGGTTTTTGTGTTGATATTCTGGAGAGCATTTCTAAAGAAGTTGGATTTGAATACTTGCTTGATCTCGTCCCTGACAGGAAGTATGGAGCACAGGATCCGGACACTGGAGTTTGGAATGGTATGGTTCGAGAACTAATGCAGCATGTATGTACAATAGTAGTGAATGTAACGTAATTAGAGTTTTATCACCTTTAGTAGTTCAAAAAATTTATTTTACATATATTTTTTTTAATATTACTAGGAGCAACCATATGTAATGCTAAAAGCTGAAAGTAACATAGTTGGCAACGATCGATACGAAGGCTTCTGTATAGATTTGTTGAAAGAAATAGGAATACTGGTAGGATTTGAATATAATATAGAGCTTGTACCAGATAGTAAATATGGCGTAATAGACTTGGAAACTGGCGAATGGAATGGAATTGTAAGACAATTAATGGACCAAGTAGGTAAATATATCTTTTCGCAAGTAATAAATCAAATTATTGAAAAAATCTAACTTATAATTAACGCACAATAACGGTTTCAAATGTGTTAAACGTTATTCAAAAAAAAACAATAAAAAAACAATTAAAATATACAAAGTACACACTGTTATGTTCATAACTCAGCATTGCTTATTGCTCTTCATTAGAGACAACATAACTGCTTAGCCTTATTACGTTCAAGAAGTGGTAGAAGAAAATAATGTACTTGAGGAGTCTCTCTAATCAAATATTACAACAAGACAATGCACGACCAAATCTAGTCACAGTTACGATGAACTGTTTTTGAACACAACAAATTGAATTTGTTTTTATGACCACTAAGATATCCCAATCTGTCACCAATTGAACACATCTGAGATATCATGAGTAGAAAGCTGCGGAATTTACCTCATACTTCACAGACTCTGGAGGCACTTTGTAATGAGCCACAGGCAGTCTGAGATGAGACACCTCAGAAAGAAAAGGATCACCTCATTCAGTCTTGGCTTTGTACATACATTCAAATTAAATAAGCATACATAATTATTATAATAAACAACAAAAAATTAATAATGTAGTAACAATAATCGACAGAAAATATATATATACATATATATATAAATATAAATGAAACACAGACAATTAAATAATTAAACAATAATCTTTTTTTATTTTAAAACCGCTGAAGTTATCTCAAAATATATCAAAATTTCTCGGTAATTTTTTATATAACATAAAACATGAGATCAGTGGAGAGTTTTCATGCTGAGTAGTGTTTGGAGTATCAAAATAAAAAGTATTGGATGATCTTACACTTAACAAAAGAACTAAATAGTTTATCGCTTTATTGAGTTCAGGAACATTATTAGATGGTGTAAGTCTGTCCTCGCGAGCAGGGACGTTTCGTTGACTGCTTCTAAAAATAATGTCTGACTACAATGTAAAGTTGGATACCGATTGAACATTTTGAGGTGTAGAAACTTACAATTTCTACACAGCACTATCTATAAACTAGAGATAGAGATAGAGTAACACAACCAGGATGAAGAATACGTCCACATTTGAAACATTTTGGTTCTATTGATGCTTTTTTTTTTGCAATACAGACAGTTTAGCTCAGACATTATGTGTATATATATAGTTTTAAAGCACTGGACATTAATACACAACTTTCAACACGACAATTCGCTACGAATTGTCCATGTAAGTTACAAAAATTACATAATTAAAACCGTTAAAAAATAAATTTTTGTGTAGAAGGCATTTACAGATAATTGATAAAATTCTTAATAATTATTTTGATTTTTAGAAAGCAGATCTTGCCGTCGGATCCATGACCATAAACTATGCCCGAGAAAGTGTCATTGATTTTACTAAACCATTCATGAATCTAGGAATCAGCATTTTATTCAAGGTAAAATTTCACTATTTATAAAAAAAAATATTTTTTTTTTTTTTTATTATATTTATTACAATTCATTTTTTTAATGTATTTTAAATATTTTATTCTTCAATCTGCTCTATTTTTTTTCTGTTATTTTTATTCTAAATTTTTTTTTAATTCTTTAAAAAATGTAAACGAAAATTCATTTTTGTTTTACATCATTCGCTTTAAATTCCTTTTTTTTATGTATCTCTTTGCGTTTTTTGTCATTTCACTTATTCGCCTATCTTCTCTCACTACTATCACCATCTCATCTAAATACGTCAGCATTCACACTTTCTTTCTACCTACTACCACTTTTTCCTCTTGTTCTTTTGCTATCACCCTATTCATATATCACTTATATATCTAAATTGTAATTATTGTAAACAAGGGGACTCAAAAGACAGTCTTGTCCAAGAATTCTTTTTGTTCACAGACATTTGCTTTCTTTTTTCTTTGTTTCTTCATATATTTTTTTAATTTTTCTTATTATTTCTTTTGTTGTTTTCTTCTTTTTGATTTAATTTTATAATTTTGTTCTATCTACCCTGTCAAACACTACTTTTAAAATATACACATTGTATATTTGCTCACTCCCTTGTCTAAAATTTACTTACCTATCTGGTAATCTTCTCACTGTCTCCACATTCATGTATAATTTTTTTGCCACATTCATTTTACATAGTATTGAGAAGAGTTCTTCCTGAGAGTTACCTTTGTAATTTTTTTCTATTTTTTTGTAGGTTGGTATTTTTTTCCTGTCCACTTTCCTTCCACACTTTGCTTAACAATTTTCTATCTTTTCTTAATTTTTTTATTTCCATACATTCATGCCTTATTCGGTATTCCATCCATTTGTAATAATTTTTTTTTCGGCTTTAATAGTTTTTTTTTAGTTCTTTTCGTGTTAATTCCTTTCTTTTGTTTTCTATTTTCAATAGTTCTGGTTTTCTTAGTCAGTCTTTTAGTAGTTTTTTTGAAATGTTTTAGCTATTTATTTAATTCTATTTAGTTGTTTTTTTTTTGTTTCTTTTTTCTCTTAATTTAAATATCTCTACTATTTATTTTGTGTTATTATTGCTGTTATTATTTACTGTTAATTTTTTTTTATATTTTTGTTCTGCGCATTTATTTCTGTAGCTCTTCTTTTTCTTCAACTATGAGATTTTTTTTATCTAATGTGAAAACTGTTTGAACCACTATTTGTTTCTTTTGTATGTCTAAAATATTTTGTGCTTTTTCTTAACTTTGAAATTATTTAAAGGTGCCTGCTAGCCACCAAACACGTTTATTTTCATTTATGAACCCTTTGGCAATGGACATCTGGCTCTATGTGTTGTCAGCATACGTTATGGTTTCGATAACAATGTTTGTTGTGGCCAGATTTTCACCATATGAGTGGCACAATCCTCATCCTTGTGAAATGGAAAATGATTTAGTTGAAAACCAATTTACATTTTCCAACTCATTTTGGTTTACTATTGGAACATTAATGCAACAAGGATCTGATTTAAATCCTAAGGTACTACGTTTGCTTTATCAAGATTTTCACTGTTTAATAACAGACTGTAGCAGGAAGCGACATCGTTTTTTATTTTTGCCAATTTTTTTTTATAATACATTAAAGTTATGAGAGTTCAAACAGAAAGAGATACGGGGTCTTTTTGTTTGAAATCTGCTGTCACTAATAAGAATACAAGAACATAGTAATCACCTAACAATGTCTTTGAAAATTGTTATAACTTTTTGTTAAAAACAATAAAAATATTTATTCTATGTAAATATACACACAAAAATTATTTCTTAATTTTTTAAAAATTGTGAAAGTTTTTTTTATCGCTTTAAATGTAAAATGGAAAGTATACTAAAACTCTATTCCTAATAATAAAAAAAAAGATTTGTTTTTGAATCAATACTTTAACTACTGTTTAATATATTTTTTTAGATCCATATAACTTATAAAGCTTTTAACATAACATGTTTCTATGGTACGCCGTTTTACTATTTAATCTTACATAAAATGATAAATATTTTATAACTTTTGATAAAAATACAAACTTAAAACAAACTTTAGGAGTAAATTTTATGTATATAAAAATATGATCTGCCATGAAATTAAATAGTTATACATAAGAGAATATACGAAAAACGGCTTTATTAAAATTATCTTGTGACAAGATAATGGAATTCAAACGCACTATTGTTGGCCATCTGATCCCGGATCCCGCCCAAGGAGAAGTACTACCATTAGACCTAGCTCTTTTGGAGCTATTGCCTGTGGGTGCAGAAAAGCGTGTCATATAATATTTTATCTACGACCTCAATAAATTACTTATCTATGAGCAATTAGAAATATATAAATTAATTATTTAGATAATTTTTTTAAATTTACATCAATTGTCAAATTTGTACAGTGCGTTGCCTGTACAATTGATTTTGACCATTATTACACCAAATATACTTTTTTTAAATTTCATTGTTGACTAGTACTTCTCTTGTAAGTGTGTATGTCTGAGATGTTTGCTGAGCCTAGTGTTGATTTTATAATTCAACGATTTTCATTATTTACATATCGTCGCTATTCACACCCAATAAATTATTGAAAAATATGCTATAATTATGTAGTCGTAGATGAAAATATTTTTTTACATATTAATAAATGATAAATAGTTACATGAATTCAACTTCTAAATTTTATAACAATTATAATTTCAATTACAATATTTTGATTATGCACATAATTTTAATTTAATAATTTCTATTATATATATAATTTTAAATAAGCGTTTTTATTGTGTACATAATTTTAATTCAAAATTTTTATTATGTACATAATAATTTTAAATCTGAATTTCTATTGCCTACGTTACTTCAATTCGAAATTTTTGTTATGTACCTACATAATAAATCTGAATTAAGATTAAGTATGTACATAATCTTAATTAAAATTATAGTTTTGTATTTCAATTGTATATTTCAATTCAGAATGGAAATGATCTGCTTAATGAAAATTCAGAATTAAATTTATGTATGTACATGATTTTTGTCTGAATTTCTGAATTCTAAACTTCCTTTGTCTAATTTATCACACATCATTTTCATTCAGAAATTAATTTACTTTATATCAATTATGTTGCCACATACAAAAATCATTTAACTATTGTTTCTTCAATATTATAATATTAGTTTTTTTTGTTAAACGGCGTGCCATATGTTTCTTTATCACTGTATTTAAAGCCATCTATTTGCAAAAGAATTACAGACGCACAAAATTAAAAGTTCATTAAGAGTTAAAAACACTACGGGTGTTAACACATCTTTAGTCAGCGCCTTTTTTTTAACCAGTTGAGAGAGCTCTTTATTTTATTAAACTATCTATTTAGTTTTAGCTATCTATTTGTAGTAATAATGCTTTATCAGTATTTTTAAAGTTTCCATATTTAACAAAATTTAAAAAATCTTCATAGGCTACTTCAACTCGAATTGTCGGAGGGGTTTGGTGGTTCTTCACCCTAATAATAATATCATCTTACACCGCAAATCTAGCTGCATTCCTAACTGTAGAACGTATGATCACACCAATTGAAAATGCTGAAGATCTTGCGGGACAAACCGATATACCCTATGGAACTTTAGAAAGCGGTTCAACAATGACTTTTTTTAGAGTAAGTAATTCATTAATTTTTGTTGCAGTAATTTGTTAGAGCATAAATTTAGAACCGATATAGTTTACGTTAATAAGTGTTTTACAACTTAAAATAGGCATTGTTTAAACAAAAAACAACTCGTATTTCGTACTAGGGTATTTTTTAACATCAAGATATTACCCTTCTTAGCTGGAGGAGTAATATGACAAAAAAATATTAAATTGAAGTTATGAGGACCTGATGACAGCACTCAATCGGGCAGCGACAAAAATTGGAAGACTACAGTCTGTTCAGATTCCAGAAAGAGTATTTTCTCCGGTTAACCTGATGCAGCTACTACAGAATAGCTCACAAAAACAAAACTGCTAAAAAAATTTTAAAAAAGATATTTAAAACTGATTAAAGAAAATGTATCGATAAAAAAATATATAACAGTATAAAAAAAATTTGTAAGATTTCTGGAAAATTTTCTATTTGGAGTATAGATCGAGCACAGATACAAAGTTACAAATAGTACAATAAAGTAAAAAATACATATATTTAAGACAAAACCTTTGGTAGACTGATCTAAGTCCTCTGACATATATATACACTTTCAGTCATTTCCTCTAGGATATAGATTAGCTTCGGTCTGCAAAAACAGATAATTTATGACGTCGAAAACCCGAGCCTTATTTTCTTGGATGGTTGTTAAAGGCATTGCCAAGACATATGATTGATGACCTCAACGAGAGCAGTACCAAGGCTGAGGTTAATTTTCATAAGTTAAACGTAAAAACATTGGTTCATTGGTTAGGTTTTTTAATATGACGGCGCAATGTAATTTTACACTGCACCGGTTTGTTATAGAATGCCCGACGTGATCCAAAAACATGTCGTCAAATAAATATTAACATAAATTAGCTCAAAAATCTGTAGAGTAACCATAAAAAAAAATGTTTAAAACACTTTTTTTAAAAAGCTTGCAGTTATTAAATTCAACAACTTATAACTTAAATCTGCTAAATTTGAACTAAAGCTACCCTTTTAAATTTTCTGCAACATTTTTTTTATCTGATGACAGAAAATAATCAGAATTGTCATTTGCTTTCCTATTTATTGAAATTATTAGGTCTGCAAACGCATCCATTATATATTCATTTTTTATATATGTTACTTTCAATTTCTCCAGATGAGAATTGCTCTACAGTAAAAGCATTAATCTTTGTTTCAGCATTTCTAGATATCGCCCAATTTGAATGATTTTTTATTAGTACCCATACTTTCTCTATAGGGTTTAGTTCAGGATGGTATGGTGGCAGCCTTAGTACTAGTATGTTTGTAAACGCGAATATTTAGCTATTTTATAAATTTTGTGCGCGCAGGTTTGTGCACTTTAATTCTAGCATATCCACTTCTGCATGTCCACCTTTTTTCATGCAGACGTTGGACTTGCTTGTACTGCCACATTGCGGTAGGATGCATGATCTATAACCAGCACAGATTTGGCACTAAAATTCTTCACAAATTTTTCGGTTACCCACTTCATAAACTGCTTTTAAACACTTATTAGAACCATCATCTCATAATATTGGTACAGTGTGAGAACTATGTAGGTATGTTTCATCACAATAAATTATATTCTATTCTTCTTCTCGCTACTTCTATATTTTTCTAAAATATTCTACCCGTTTAGTTCTGATACCAGATTTTTCAACTAATGTTTTTTTGCGGTTTTTTCTAATGTAAACCCATTATGTATATGAACTAGGCGTCTACATAAACATAGCTTTTTTGTGAAATTACACTTTCTTCATCAAACACAGCTTTCATTGTTGGTCTTTTTTTGTGAATATTTTTGTGTGTATAAATTATGTTTATTTTTTGTATTAATTTGCAAATTGTTTGAACTTTGATTTGTTGATTTTTTTTGTTTTGAAGAAACAAATTTGAAATTTTTTGGATTGTTTTCAGCTTTCTTAATTATTCTCCTAACAGTGCAGATTCTAACACCAACCTTAAAAAAACTTTGTCACTTTGTCATAGGCTTTTTTCCGGAAAAATATTTATTACGGTTTATATTTATGCAAATAGCTTGAGACATATCTAAATACCTGGTAATAGCGTTTGACAAACTATACTAATGCTTCTAAAAGATTTATACCTAAGGCCCATCATTAAGATGTAAATTAAAGCAAACACATACAAAAATAAATGTATCAAAACTTTACATATTAACCAAAAGAATAAATAAACTAAAAAATGTTCAAATAACTAATTACGCCTATTTTTTAATAGGATTTGTTTACAAACGTTACTTTTTATAATAATCAATCTCAATTACACACATTTTTTTTTTATATTTTCAAGGAAATATTGTACATTTTTTTATTTTAGGATTCAATGATTGATACCTATAAAAAAATGTGGCGTTTTATGGAAAACAAAAAACCTTCAACGTTTGTTTCAACTTACGAAGAAGGAATTCAAAAAGTGCTACAGGGAAATTACGCGTTTTTAATGGAATCTACAATGTTAGATTATATTGTTCAGCGTGACTGCAATTTGACTCAAATCGGAGGGCTTTTGGATACCAAAGGTTATGGCATAGCAACTCCAATAGGAAGTCCATGGCGCGATAAAATATCCTTAGCAATTTTAGAATTGCAAGAAAAAGGAGAAATTCAAATGTTATATGATAAGTGGTGGAAAAATACAGAAGAAACTTGCAGCAGAAATCAGAAAGGAAAAGAATCAAAAGCAAACTCACTCGGCGTTGATAACATTGGTGGAGTTTTTGTAGTTCTGCTTTGCGGCCTTGCATTTGCAGTTCTTGTCGCAATTTGCGAATTTTGTTATAATTCAAGAAAAGCTCTTTTCAACGAAAAAGTAAGTTTTTGATTTTATATTATTAGTTTCAATAAAATATTCAGAAAGAGAAATCATTATGTAGGGAAATCATTAAGGTGTCTAGTACCACTATAAAAATAATTGACAACGCATTGTAAAAAGATACTGTGATGTAATTACTCAGTACCTATTGAAAACAGTCAAAAAAATCTGACGAAATGTTGTGCATAAGCAAAGAATATATTTATCTACTAGTCCACATGATTGTCTATTTTTTATTTTTATTATTTTTTGTGCTGCAACAATTAAAATTATTGAATAGCGGCTTCACGTTAGACAGCTTTTTGTGACAATTAAGCAAATTGTGTCTAATAATTTACTATTGTTAATGCAAGCACTTATACGGCTCGTGTATTCAGACAAAGAAAAAAATAGACAATCCTTTCAGGGAAGAATCATAACGATTGAGCGTACTATACTCCAGAAATCTCTACGTTTGCTAATATTAAAATAAGTTTAATTTTTCACAGAGAATGGTCAAAATTTTAGATTTGTCAGGATACTTCATCTTGACCAATCTGAAAGTTTGACAATAAAGAAGATGCACACTTTATCTTCTTTACTCTAATTTTATTTTATTTTTTTGACTATTAGTTACTGGTGGCAAAAGCCTGAGTGTTAAATACGTGCCGGTTTTAGTAATATTTTACTTTCAGTACTACTAGTACTGTAAGGTATATTAAACACCGTGTGGATGTGTGAAGGAATTTAACCAGAAAAACCATCTTATAATAAATATTATTAAAAATAAACATGACCAGATAATTTAATATTTCACGTCAACGCAATAGAAGACTATTTATTTCTTAGATTAAATAATAATGAGATGGTTATATTTCTTCGTATAATCCGGATGAGAATCGACTTCATGCGTGAATAAAAAACAGGAACACAAAAAGATATTCCTCAAAAGTTTCATGAATTTTTAACATTGATGTTTAGCATAAATACAATGATTGTCCGTCAAGTTTATATTAATTTAAATAAAAACGACGTTTTAATGCTAAACGTGTATTTTGTTGTGTTGTTTTTGGTCTCATGATTATGAGAATTTGTGGCGTCGACCATAATCAATTTAAAATTGCAGCATTTGAGTAATCGTGCAGTTTTACAAAAACCAAAGATGCGTCTAAATTTTAGCTTAATCAAACACTAGAGTATTAGAGCACTGGCTTACATTTAACTTGTGAGATTCGATTACAAATACCGAAACTTAAACAATACTGAAGCTTGTTTTTCTTCTATTTTTAGAAAGCTTTTTGTACACAACACCAATCACTATGTTCAGAAATGTGTGAAGAACTTTGCTTTGCTCTTCGTTGTAGAGGGTCAAGTCAAAGACCTGCCTTGCGTCGTCAATGTTCAAGGTGTTCACCAAGAGCGACTTACGTTTCTGCAATACATGATGTACCTCCAGATCTCTCCCAGTTGTCATCAAGGCTAACTCCAAGAAATGGAATGCCAGATAATGTTTACCCACAACAAACTTTTTTGGTAATTTACTATTTATTAATGATAACACAACATTTTTTCATACTTTTTTTTTACAATTATTTTTTTGTACCCTTTATTATCTCGTTAAAATGTTTTTGTCATTTTTCTATCTCTATTGATTTCCATATATTTATATATTTCCATAATTCATTTCGACTTTTTTGGTTTTCTACATTTATTCTTTGACTCTTTTCACTTATTTTTTTTCTTAACATTTTTTAAAATATTTTTTCTTAATTATGTAAGTATTGTTCTCTTTTTAAATATTTTTTTCCAGCAAATAAACTTTTTTTTTATAAAATTTATTTAGCTTTTTTTTTCTATTATTTTTATTTTACTCTTTTTCCACTTCTCTTATGTTCTCAACATTTTTTCTAAATTATGTAAGTATTGTTCTTTTTAAAATTTTTTTTCTTCAAAAAATAAATTCTATATAAATAGAGTTTATTTATCTTTTTTTTTGTTATTCTTATTTTACTATTCGTTTTTTTGCTATTTTTGTTTATCGTATTTTTTTTCTATAACTGTCGTTTTTTTTATTGTTTTTATTAGATTTTCATACATTTTTTTGCATTTTTCTTCTTTTAGATTTGTCTTTGTTAAATTTTCTTTGTATTTTTTATTTTTATGCTTTCCTCAGTCTAGCTGTCTATTGATACTGCCCTACAGTTTCTCACTTTTTTTCTCTGCTATTCTTTCTTTCATTGTCACTCCCATAGGGAGGTGATCTGGATTCTACCTTTTTGTCCATCTTCATATTTCCAATATTTTCGAATGCTTCATCATTTGCTATTATATAGTCAATTACTGTTGCAGCTCTTCTTGTTCCATATGTGTATTACCCTTTTTCATCTTTTTCAATATTGCTAATTATTATCTTTCACACATTCTCTTCTAACATATCTTTGTGCTCTTTCCGTTTCTTCTTGTTTTTTGCATCTTTAGTATATCTTTTTTTTATTACTTTTTTTTGTGATTAAATAACAGACTACTATTTATTTTAATAATTCAAACAAATTAGATTAAAATAAAATGTTTTCTCTTCTTTAAAGATTAACAAATTATATTATTCCAATGGCTTGCCAGTTTATGTACTCCATCAATTTCTTATCTTTTTTTTGTTTAAAAATAAAGCAATTTTACTGATTTACTGAACAATATATATAAAAAATAAAAACATTATCAATGCAGTCCGAAAAAATTTAATTGTGTGTTGCTTTCAGGGAGACGAACACGAATAGACGCTTCCAACAAACATGATTTTGAAGTATTTCATTTACAAGTTGCAAGTGGTTTTTAAACTTGATGTGTTAGAAAAATGTGCAGCTGGAAATTGAAGACACCAATTGAAATTAAAGTTTTAGATGTGCCTAATGTTTTGTTAAAACATTAGTAGTGATTTTTACAATAGTGCCAAATTTTTAGAGATCTGAATAACTTTAAAATAAGAAATATTGTGTAAGCACGTGTATTATGTGCTCGAAAAAATTCAATTAGTACTGTTGAAAAAACAAAGCATTTAATAAAATAAATAAATTTACTTATACACAACATATTTCTAAGCATTAAAACATAATATTGTAAGCATAATTTTTAAGAGTAAAAAAAAAGTTTGACAGTAAAGTAGTGAAAAATAATTTTATCATTTATAGTAACATTATCTAAATTTAACAATAATAATAAAAATTACAAAACCAAATTACAAATGTTTCATTAATTTTTTTTTGGTGATTGTTTGATCTGTATTCTATTTTAACGCGTTTTTCAAAAAAAAAGAATTACCGTTTCTTCTAATTCAAATCTTCTAATTCACATATATCAACAGTATAAAGAAGGTAAAATTGTTTTTACCAAAACGTCGCTTATAGATGTAATAAAGAACTAAAAAAAAATTCATTTATTGTTATTAATGTTTACAAATAATAATAATTTGGAGCATGATATAGACCTGGTTGATAAAAACTACAAACTCAAGGAGTAATTCTTTATTTATACCTAATCTTGAAATAACAACTAATCGAGCAAAAATATACAAAATTTACCATTGAAAAAATAGTTTCACAATAAAAATATAACGTTTAAATGCATCAATTAAGGACAGAAATAAAAATATTCAATAGGGACCAAAAATCACCATTCATTACCAACTACACCTTATTCGAATTGATGTCTTGGTGATTCAAGTTTATATCATTTTGTGCTGCAGGTTGAATGTTTGATCTAACAGAACTGCTTGGAGAACCGATGAGACCTCCTTGTTCATTTGGATGCTGTTGGTTTAGTTGCTGTTGGTTTGGTTGCTGTTGATTTGGTTGCTGTTGGTTTGGTTGCTGTTGATTTGGATGCTGTTGGTTTAGTTGCTGTTGGTTTGGTTGCTGTTGATTTGGTTGCTGTTGGTTTAGTTGCTGTTGGTTTAGTTGCTGTTGATTTGGTTGCTGTTGGTTTGGTTGCTGTTGGTTTGAATGATGTTGAGCTTGTTGAAAATTAGGTTGCTGAGCAGACTGTTGATAGTTTTGTTGTTGAGGGGGTGGTTGTTGTTGATAATTAACTTGCGAAGGATGTTGATAAATCTGCGGTTGTTGTTGGTAGTGGAGCTGCTGTGGAGGTTGCTGTTCATAATGAACTTGTTGGTGAGGTTGTTGATAATTAACTTGCCCCTGTAATAAAACAAAAAAAATTTAAACATTTTCTTCAAAATGAAGAAGTATAATATTTTAAAACCATTAAACAGTTGACAATTGTCTGTTCTCCATAAAGCTTAACACTTCGTTAACAATTTATTAGATCTTGACAAAATAATTAAAGTTGTACGGGCAATCGTGCAAATTAATGGTCTTAACTTAAGCCAATAAGACAAAGTGTGTAACTGTTCAAAACATTTTCTTAACAAATCATCAACATTTTTCTTTTGATGTTTTTTAAACTGGGCTTTTTAAACTAAGTTTTTAAACTCCCATAGCGTTAAAATCCAATAGCGTGCATGGTGGTTAGAATTAGTCAAATTTTTGAAGTGAAAAAAGACTTAAGAGTGCTTTTCTCGAGGATCATACGTAACTAGTGTTTTGTGAAGGAACTCAACAAAATTTGCTATACAAAGATCAAGTTTATCAAACGCTGTCAAAATTGTCATTTTATGACAGTTCGTTCAAAACCAATTTATGCCTAATACTCAAGTTACGACAGACATCTTCAACGCTTTTATAAGTTATAGCTTGGTTGACCGGATTTTTTTTGAAACACGGTAGTGATTGATTACATATGGTGATTCGAACCTGAATTTGTTGTGATGTTTGTCCTGGATTATATTGTTGATGGACTGCTCCCGGATGTATTGGAACGTTATTTTGATGAACTACATTTGGATGATGTCCTGGAGGTACTTGTTGATATCCTGGAGGAGGATGCCCTCCGTATGGAACAGGATATTGACCATAAGCCTGATGCCTTCTTATGTACTCGTCTAATTCTTGATCGGTGTATGGTTTCTTTTCATCTAGTCCTTGCCAACCGTGATCTTGTTGAAAATCATTTCGTTTAGTTTGCGCTAGAAACTCATTATAATCAATAAAACCATCACGATTCAAATCGACTTCTTTAAAAACAGTTTCTCTCATTCGTTCCATTTCTTCAACTCTTTCTCGCATATCATCTTCAGGTTCTCCCGCTGCATACATTTTTTCTAGCTCTTTGAGAAAAAGTGCTTTGACTTCGTTGTGATCCCATAAGCCATTAGAGTCTATGTCGTGTAACATAAAAAAGGTCTTAGGATCAAATTCTTGTTGCATTTGATCTTGTTCTTGCCATACTTCTTCAAGCTGTGCTTTGTGACCGGGCTCATGCAATTTATCATGCTTTTTATGTTTTTCTTCTTTTTCTCGAAACTCCTTTTCTAATTTTTCCCTTTCATCGCCAGTTGTGTGATTAAGTTTTATCTGCTTGTCAAACTCTTTCTGCATTTCATATTCTTTGAATTCTTCTTTTCTTTTTCTGTCTGCTTCGGCTAAATCTTCTGTAGTTTTCGCAATAAGTTTTTTTAAATCTTCAATTTCAAAAGTGTGAGGATTATCATGATCCAAATGATGATGGGTTGGATCTTCCATGTCTACATTATTTTGTAGTCGTTGCTTTTGTTCTGTTAATTCTCTTAGTCTGTTAATTTCAATCCGTTTAATTTCATCCAAACGTGAACGAACATGATGAGATACAAACTCTAGTTCTTGCGCAATTTTACCCGATTTAATATCTTTCTCATCAGCTTTTTCTAATTTATCTTTAAATTGTACGTCAGATTCAAGAGCGTTTACCACCTCTCGCAAATATCGGTGATATTCCATTACATCACCCAAAGCACTATCGTCTTCAACTTCGGTCTCGCCATTCCCTCCTTTCTGTGTTACTGGAGGAGCATAAGATATTCCAAAAGTAGCAAAAAAAACTAGAAATTTAACTAGCAGTTTATCCATTTTCTGAAAAAAAAACTAAGAATTAAAATACTAAAATATGTGACATTTCAATTACTTTGAAATTTTTGACACTATAATGTTTTAGTATCACTATATAGTAACTATATTTTAGTATTATTCTTATCCTGAAGCTACGTGGTATGTTGATACAATTGATCAACTAAGAATTGTGGATCAATTATATCTTATTTGTTCCACATTGCTAAACTTGCATTTATCAAGTCAAATTATTGATGTTGAAAGTAAATGTTAACAACAACTCAGCTTATAGTAACTGACTGGTTGTTATGCATATAATAACAATATTAATAATAATAAAAATCGTTGGTTAATAAAAATTTTACAGTTGTATAAGATCAATTTAAATTTAATTCAGAAAGTTTAACAAGGGAAGCTTTTGGAACCTTAGGGATAATTTATGCTCATTTATTAAAATATATAATGCAATTCTGGCAAACTTCACTTTCAATTGGAAACGAATCAATAAAAACTGCATTATGACCAGTCGAGTACGCGAAACATTTCAAGAAGATTCATTAAGTTCTCTTTGGTTTTGTTTAGCAATTAATCCATTGTCAAATCTCCTTAATAATTCAGGCTGTGGTTATAAACTGATAAGAAACCATATTAATTTTTCAACTATTAGTCATCTTATTTATATAGGTCACATTAAAATATATGCAAGCAGTAAAAATTCATTTTTCAATTTAATAAAAATTACTGAGTTGTTTTCAAATAGTATTGGTATGGATTTTGGTGTTAGCAACAATGAGCCTTGAGGTACGTCAGACTTTAGCTGCCTATCAATTGAAATTGCATTGCCAACCTTAACACTTTAGCTGTGTTTGCAATTTTACTTAAAAAAAAAAAACAAAAAAATCTTAAACAATTTTTTAAACATTTAAAATAATTTTAAAAGTTCTAAATATGCTTTAAAAATTTTATAAAAATTCTACCTCATATGATGATAACTTTCTAATATCAAAAATTGTACAATACAAGTTAAAGTTATAAATTTTTTCTTATAAATTATATTTATAGCGCATTTAAACAGTAATGCTTTGAATAACGCATAGGTAAGAAAAAAAAAATACTAATATTTTACTTTTTATTATGTATTAAAATTGTGGTTATTTATTAATCCTAATTGTCTTAAAGTTAAATAAAAAACATTTTTTTAAAGCAAATACAACACTAGCTGATAAACTTTTTAATTATTCTTATAAACAAAATCGATAATACTAATTTTGTTTTCAATTTAAATAATACTAAAAATCTAAAGACTAGGTTCAAATTACATTTAAAAGAATTATTGCTTTTTTAACTTGAAAGTACATAATTAGGATTAATAATTAGAACTGTAAAAATTAAAATAGCATTTTATAGATTTCTTATTTAAAGCATCATACTATTTATATAATTGCTAAGATATTCCTTTTATGAGAAACTGTATAAAAATAATACCGTTAGCTAGAGCAATTTTTGCTGTTTTCTAAAATTATTTTAATTAATTTAAAAACGGTTAAAAAATTTTAAACTTTTTTAAATTTTTTTAAAAAACTAAAAATGCTTTTATAAATATGGTTTAAATTTTTCTAAACCATTTTTAAAATTTTTATTAAACATTTTTGAAGAATCTTTGAAATTATTCTAAATTATAAAATAAAATTAATAATAAATAAGCTTTTTTCAAATTGTTTTAAAACACCTCTAAAATCCTCTAATATTGTCTAATAATATGTCAAAACACTTTTAAATCTTTTAATAATTTTTTAAATTCAATTTAAAGCTTTTCTAATAATAATTAAAACTTAAAAATAGATTTATCAATAAAATTATAGTTTTTAATAAACTTGAGTTTTAAATTTATTAAACTTTATAACGTCATTTTGTCTATATAAGGTTTTTGCTTTATTAAAACAAAATTTCAATTTGATTAAATAAAATTCAAAAAAAAATTATTTAACCCTTAATTTAAGCTTATAATAATTAATTTCTAAGTAATACAAAAAAATAAATAACATTTAAGACTTTTAATTGAAAAAAATTTAAAACTTTGTATAAAAGTTCTAAAAATATAATTTAATAAGTTTTGTAAGAAACAATTAAGAAAATTTTAAATTGTTTGAGAAAATATTTTAACAATGTTTAAATATATTTTAAAAACTTGAGAGTATGTTTTCAAATAAAACATTCCTACAAAAATTTCAAACGAGTTTCAAAAAACAATTTGAAAACTGTTTAAAAAAAATTAAAATTGTTTGAAAAATTTTAAAGTATGTATGTTTTCAAATAAATAAAAAACTTTTTAGAAACATTTCAAATGAGTTTCAAAAAACAGTTGAAAATTAGTTTCTGTGTCTTGCGCCTGCAAAACATAACTTTCAACAAATACAAATTATTGTAAAAACTGTTTTCAAAAAAAAAATTAAAAATGTTTGAACTATGTTTTAAAAATTTTATAGTAAGTTTTCAAATAAATTAAATGCATTTATACACCAATTGTGAACGAGTTTAAAAAAAATTTGTTTTGCCAAGTTACTCTTTATTTAAATAGAAATTAATATTTTCTATAACATTTTATTTATTAAATTAATCATATATTAATTTAATAGATTAGAATTTAAATAAAAAATTATATTATTGAATATGAAATTTTTGGTGTATTACAAAATAACATTACAAATTAAATATTTCAATTTTAAGTTTTGTTCAATTAAAATATTTTTTGAAGCTTTTAATTAAAAAAATTTTAATAAAAGATTTAGATAATTTCGAATTTTTCAAGAGATAATTAAGAAAAATTCCTTTTTAAATTATTTTAAAAAATTTTAAAACGGTTTTAGAAAAAATTTATTCAAATATGTTTTAGAAACTTTAGACTTTGTTTTCAAATAATTTAAAAATAAAAACCTTTATACAAAAATTTCAAACGAGTTTCAAAAAACTTTAAAAATTTGTTAAAAGTTAAATATGTAGTTACTATGACAAAAATTAATAAACTTCCACACATTTTTCTTATGAAAGTCTGCAGATAAAAGTGAAAGCGATTTACCTATGCCTGATCTTGTTGAAAAATGATTATTTGTATTTGCATTTCAGTATAAATGCATTTCAATAAGAAATTATTCCTTAGGATTCGAAACTCGAACTCTTATTAGGGAAATTACCTTTTCCATGTTGCATGTAATAGTGCTTTTCAAGTGAAATTTTGAATGCTAATTAATGTTGGTTAAACTTGATCTTGGCCATTGACATATTATTATCTGTGAACTAATTGAAAGATTCATTGCGTAAATTTAATTAAATATGCCGCTAGAAACCAAAATTGATTGTGCAATAAAAACATGTACCAGTTAGCGAGAAATTACTACAAGGTTAATGCAAATATTTTCTTAAATTGACATTGCTTTTTAAAAACTATAAACCATGCAAAAGACTTTATTAGATATCTATGCACTTTTGGTAGTTTTTAAAACAACGTCTGTCCTCGACTGAACTAATTTAGCATATGTTGAAGTTCTTGTTCCGCTTATAAAAATATAAACATAATTATGATACGTTTTTATAAAAATAAATATAATATAAAATACAGACCAAAAAAGCAACTTCTTAATTTAAAATAAAAATAAAAGCACTTACCAGAAATTATAAATAAGTTTTTCTCCTTTAATCATTAAAAATTATCACTGAAGAGCACAACCTCAAAAAGGTGTCACAAAATAACGCAAACTTATAAAATAAATTCACAAATTCTTAAATTGTTTTCTTCATATGCCAGTTAACTGACGTGTTTATTCAAGATATGTTGCACCAAATATTGAAAGACAATTAAACACTACACACGAAATAAACATTAAATAATGACAAATGACGTGTGACAAGCTGACAAGTGACACCACAGAAGTGACACTGACTACTGACAGTTTTAAGACCATAGAAAATTATTATTTTAGATTATCTTAAATTAGATTAGATACAACCAATTGTCTTTGACAGCAAATTAACAAGCTGTTGCCAAACTTTAAAAAAAATTTAGATTACGTATTGCTGATTTAGACATTTTGTAGAGTAGACACTTTTAATAAGAATTCTGTTAATACAAAACTATGCAAATTGTAAGTAAGAAGGTAAACACTTGCTATCTATCCTTTCAACCTCTCGCAAATACTAAAAATTATATTAAAAATTACCAATATTAAAAAACATTGAAAAAGATTTTACATTGGTTATTTATTTTGTTATTTGGTTGAACATTATTTGAGTAATTGTCAACGCTTTGCACTCCATCGCAGTGGAAGCGTCATTAAAACAAGAAAATAAAAGTAAGAATAAGCACCGTAACTCAACATGTAAACCACGCTAGAGACAAAACTTATTCTAGCTAGACCTCGTTGCTGCTTGGACTTATATTGGTAAGCGAGGAAGAAAAAGTCGTCGAAGAAGCGGAAGAAAAAGTGGTGGAGGAATCGGAAAAGAAAGCGCTCTGTGTTGATGACAAAGATAAGTGTTTGTGAACAGAACAAGGACTTCCAAACGTTTGAGAAATAATAACCTCAATCTCTATTAAAGTTGTTTGGGTGTTTCACAGCTTCGATTGCTCTTCTGTTTTTTCCTGTTATAGTAGAATCCAATTTGCATATCAACAATAAATCATCAAGACAAATTTTGTGCCCGGTGTCCAAATGATGTTCACCTATCAAAGACTGTGACCATAAACCCGAGTTTATGCACCTTTTTTGTTCTAAAACGTTTCTCAAATTGTTTAATTGAACGTCCTGTTTCTCCAATGTCAACTTTGCCACAGGAGCACTTAGTTTTATAAACACCTTTAAAAGTTTTTCCGATTCAGTCTGTAACCCTATGAAAAAATGAAAGAAAAGCAAATACAGTATTATTTTTCAACTCTCGTTTTTGTGTGAGTGACCATAAATCAATGAACCGAATCAAGTGAACAAGCCTTTACCATCGAATCAAAGAGACATTATTAATTTGACATCTGAACCCAACCTCACTTTTAATTTAATGCATCGATAGTTCAACACGTTAATAAGATTAAATTAGAAGCACTTGTAGTGTTATAACAAACGAAAATGAACCAATAATTCAACATTAACTCGGTGGCCGTTACGAAAACAAGATTCCACCACAAAAAATTTCTGTTTTCGTGAGAAAATCATTTTAAATTCAAAAATATAATATACGTGTTTGCTCGACTTTAATAATGCCCATTAATCATGCTGTCCGATGCTTCCTAGATCTAGCTATAATATTATATTGTTTTGCTACAAACAATAGGTATTTAATCTAGTAGTCGTAGATAAAGTATAGTATTTTACTCGCGTATAATGACTATTATTCTCTCGGTGACTTATGTGAATAATAGCTATCATTATACGCTCGTTCAATAATATACTATTAATGTTAAAGACAGTACATCATAAAAATTCCATTTTCTGATAATTTTTATTTACAACATATTAACACCTCCGACAATATTCACAATGCGTCCTTTATATTTCTTGCTTACATCTGCTTGCACCTCCAGCTGCAATTCTTTCGTACTATTAACGATTCCTTTTATTAAAGGCTCAATGGCTTTAGATTCGTTTCGATATTGTTTTACTTGCTCCTCCAGCAATGCTCTCTTTTCCTTAATGCGTTCTGCTAACAACAACTTTTGCTTCAAATTCGACGTCAAAATATCAATATATTTTGGGGAATGTTTGATGTTGAATAAATGCAGAGTGCGTTTGTTAAGAAGAGCAGAAAGTGCAATATTTATAGAATCATTCAAGGAGGTGATTGATTCTATAGTCTGCATTTGTAAAACTGTAGAAGCGTTTTGCATTTGAGACATAGCTAAAATGTCTGTGTCACTGGATAATTCAAATAAACGCATCTTAGTAAAAGCTTCTAACTCCATTACCTCGTCAATAATTTGATTCCTTGTTACATTATTGTCAAGCAAAGTCAAAGCCTCAACACCTCGTGCTATGCCCTCATCCAAGCCAACGCTTTCCACAACAATGCCAGACTCTTCTAAAGATATTCCTACATCAATGTGACTAACAATTTCAAAATCTTCATCTGTACTTGGAGTGCTATTCCATTCAATGTCTGGCTTCACCTCAATATCAAAATTATCACCAAAATCAATTGGTTTATCATCTCCAAAGTCAATTTCATTGTCAATTTGATCTTCTAATTCTATCTCCTCCGGCTCAATAGTGCGAGGAGCTTCGCCATATGTATATTGGTAAGTAGCGACATTGCCATGTTCCACAATAAAACTCAATAAAGAAAGTACTTCTACTTCTAAATTTTTCCCAAACAGAAATTTATTAAATTCTTTATAGAGATCAATTACTGGTCTTATACCCTTGATCTTATTGGTAGTTTCATCATAGATTTCTGGAAGTTCATCAACTAATTTAATTAACTCTTCCTTTATATTACTTCCCGCAATCCCTAATTGTTCACACAGTGCTGCAAATTCCTTGTGAGCCACCGCTTCATGTTTTCCATAATCCTTAATCTTCTTTTGGGTCTCAGTTTGTAGCTGCTCTAGCTTGATTATTTGTTTTTTCAAACTCGGGATTTCATACGAAACATTTCGAATTAAAATTTGAGCTGCTTCCGCCAGGTAGACATTGTCTTTTTGATAGAGACTAACTATATCTTGCCAATCCTTCATACGCTGGGACCCGTAGCGGCCCAACAAATTCACGGAACCGGCTTCAGTTTCCTTAAGAATTTTAATAATCTCTAAACAGTGATAGTAGTTAATATGCTGACCAGATAGTAGTTTAATTATTCCTTCATGAGCTGGCATATCTTGCAACGCATTATTAATTTTTTCACGAATTTTGAAAATGCTGGCTTGCCAATCTTTCTTAACGTGACGACGACTCACTAACCATTCTAGAAGCTTGTTGTTGTTTATATCAATTGGAATATTTTGTTCGTCCATAATTTAATTATAAATATTATTGTCAGAGTAAACATATGGCTAATATATTTTTTAATAATTTTGACAGAAATCAAAGACAGCGACAGCGTAGCTGTCAACACGCTGTCACATTCAGAGAATATGCTGGAGCTTAGACTAGTGACTATTTGCTCTGTGCGCGACTTCAGCGCCATGGTACGTTTGAACTACAGGGGGCTATTGTAATATATTTTACTAAGTATTAAATGGCTGTCAGTAATAATAATATCGAATGATAAATAAAAAAATGCTTTTTTAATTAAAAGGAATATTTATAATAAATATTTGTTAATGTAAAGTGTTCTTGTGCATTAAAAAATAAAATGTAAGTATAGTTAATACCGAAAAAGTAGCATAGAAGTTAGCACACATAAAGATAGGTTATCTGAAATCAGACTAAAATTAAATAAAAAGAAAATAGAGAAAAATTTTTTAAAAATAAAAATTATAAGGAAACTTGAATAAACATTTGATAATTTTGTTTTCAAATATATTATGTTGTTACCAAAATATTTTATTGTTTCAAAATTCTGCAAATTAAAAGTGCTGATTGTTTTTGAGTACAAAAAAAATAGATTATGTTTGCTAACTAAAATTAACATATTACAATTTAATAATAAAGCTGGGAAAAATTGTTAATCGATTAAATTTATCATTTTTATTTTTAGCTTTGGATATTTATGTATTTAAAATTTATGATCATTGATATAGATAATCTTTTAGTTTAATATAATAAGTGGCAAAGAGTAAATGAATTTTAAATAATTAATGAAAAGTTTATAATAAAAAAATTCAATCTTATTTTTTAATATATAATTATGCTAAATTATGCTAAATTTAAAAATGTTTAAACTTTTTTTTTTTCAATTAATAATAATATTTTCTATCATTTTCTAAACTTACTATTTTTTTAAGTTTTACTCCTTTCAAGATTTTTATTATTACGGATAGTAAGGTTATGATTCTACTTACTTTTGTCTCCCAACCGCGGCTATCCATTTTTTCCTTTAATTTATTTTCCAACTTGCTGTTGAAAATTTATAAAAATGAAAAGCACTTTTTCTACCTGTGTTCTTACAACTTACAACACTACAACTTTTGTGAATCATTTTATGTTATTTTATTTAAATTAATTTTAAATAACAATTCACTTGTATATTTAGCTAACTCGAAACATAAAAACAGCCCCCCGTAGTATCGGATATAGCCACGGGTAGCGCTGACGGTAAATCAGTTTCTCCCCACCATGGCTTCGCACTGAGCGAATACTCTATTTTTTTGGCAGAGACAAAAGCGCGCGCATTGGATAAAACTATAGAGCTATAATAGAATGGTGTCAGAATGTAGGCAATTTGTTTTGATGCAAGAAAAAGAAAGCATTCTAAGTCCAGAGTATATACGTTGCCAAACGCTCTTTGTTTACAAAAGACGTAACTACAAAGCTAAAGCGTGGTGCAGTATAAAAGTTCGTTCTTTTTAGAAAAAATCGCAACGGCCGGCAACGTCGGATCCAAGTTTTGTTTATTATCTGGTTTGTGAAGGTCTGCTTATATCATTTTTAATTGCGAAAAAATTAGTGTTTTTTAAATAAACTCAACAAAATTTTCTAGCAAAGAGTAATAGAAGTGTTAATAAAAGCCTTAAAACAATGGTTTGATTAGGATGTGGTAACAAATCTAAGAAATCAATAGTATTACAACCAGATCATATTCAAGACTTCATGTTAAAAGCACCTGATTCGAAGTATTTGTCAGTTAAAGTATGAAAGCTCCAGCTAATAATTTTTTCATTTTTGTATTGTTTATTGCTATTTGCAGGTGGTAACAGCTTTTGGTATGTTTGATGCACGTTTTGACGTGAGGAACTTACACGTCAAATACACGATTCACAAATTCCGGAAACGACAGTTGAGAAAACAGTTTAATTGGCAAAAATTACACACCAAAACAGTTTGCAATTGTCTCGAATGATAGTCCCGTTGATTACGTTGCTTTGTACAATAAATAAATATGCTGGCTCACGACCTACAGACGCCAACCTCAACAGCCTTTTTTTGATTTATTAGTGGCAAGTGCTCTCCTCAGCAAATGGATGCAAGCAAATTTGCAAAACATTGCTTGCGCAGAAGTGCAGCTACTATGCTGGCCGAGAACGGCGGTGATACAAGAAGCCTGAAACAATTGGGTGAATGGCAATCGAATAATATAGCAGAGTTATACGTCGAAAATTCTTGACAGAACAAAATCAAAAGGATCCTCCGGTGAAGGATCAAACATACCTACCTGAAGCAAATCAAAGACGCGTTAGCTTTAGACTTTGTTGAAATGATATTACCAACTATTTCAAAGCCAAGCATTTGCTTATTCAATTTTTAAAAAGTGTAAAAGTTATATTTATTTATTATAATTGTAACTATAGAAATGTTTTCAATATTTAATTATATATTAGCAACTTTATGCACCTTCGGGCTATAAAAACCTAAATTACGCCCGCATTTTTTAAGTACCAGTAAAGAAGATTATGATTTCAAGTTAAAATAAAGCATTTAAATTAATAAAATTCGCAGTGTAACAGTTTTTTGCTTCTCCTAAAAAAATTGCTAAGATGGAGCTGCGATCTTTTTGTACCGGTTCTTAAATTGGTTTCAGCCACCTACTTAGCGTTTCGACTACTGGTCTTTATAGGTCTGAACAACACAATTATAATTTCATGCTGTTTAATTTCTAGGATAGGGTCTGCTGGATAGTATTAGAGAGTATTCTTACACTTCAAAAACACAGCAATTTATAACGAATTTACTTTTTTCAGCGATGAAATATAACTTATTTACATTTGAAAAAAATTATTTTATTAATACTGGTTCTAGTCATTCTATCATTGTAAATAGTATGTTCCAAATATGTACAATAATATGCTATTTTAAAAATTTATTATGTATGAAAATGTCTTTTGGTTTAAGGAACAATACAAATACAAAAATAAAATGCCAGAAAATATTTGGCATACATTTACGCGTATATGAATTAATTAATTAATTAATTATTATAATACTTTGAATCATTTAAATATAATTATATACACACAGCATCGGAAAATACATACATTTACTTAACATTATTTGTGTATTATGTTACTTGTTATGTATGTACGCATGTTTATGTATTTTTGAACGTGTAAGCATTGTGGGTATGGTGTGATTGTCTCCCTCTGTGACATTATCCAACGCAATAAGAGAAAATAATAAAACAAGCTATCATAAATGTATAATTAAATATTATCAATTAAAGATATAATTTTCAGTCTTGGGATTGGTTAAGCAATAAATTATCACAGCACAGAGAGAAACACGGTAGTTAAGGTATAGAGTTGGAGTAAGAGTGTGATAGACAGAGATAGACTACCACTGCTATAGGCACAGATAATTGACTCAACTAATTTTCTTGTTACGACATATATATATATTAGACAGAATGCAGTTTTTATGAATACTACAAAATTAATAACACACATAAAGATCATAGATTTTTCATTGATTACTTGATATGCGTCAAGGTATAATTATTATCAATTTTTCAATTAATAATAATCAATCATAGAAAGATATGCTTAATTCAACAAAAATATAATCAATGAAAATCATTTCGTTTTCTTCTAGATTTGCCATTCTATCAAAATTTTTGAATTTACTCCTATTGGTATAATAGTTTACTCAACTAGAGTGCAGTCACTTTGAGTTTAAATAAAACGTAGAATTATCTTGGTCCATATTGAAGGAATTTTAAAACTACGCTTTTTTTAGAGGCTCAAAACAATTGCACAATTTGTCCAAAAAAATCTAAATCTACAGTACAAAGAACTAATTCTATGTGATATGAACTATCTATTTGTCTTTTTTCCCCCCAAAATCAACATCACCATATTTAATAAAACAAAAGATGAAAAACTTATATAAAAACAGATACAAAAAAAAACAATATAATATGGTGATCGAAAGGTTGCAAATTCACTTTTATTGCACAATATGTCAGACACAGACACTATTATCTTTTTTTTTATAAACATCGATTATACATGTTCGATTCCAGCTTTATTATTTCTTAAATATTTTTAGGTCCAATTCAAACTGGAATCGATATGTTAGGAAGACATTTAACTAAACTCACAGGACAAAATTGTCAATTAGCTAAGCTGACTGTTAATTGAAATCCCATGATTCATAACTAACTTCAGCTTTTTTTCCAAAGTATATTATGAAAAGTACAAAGCACACAAAAAATAGATTATTATTTTAAACTTTTATCTTCTCTTTTTGTTATAAATTACATTTGATATGTTCCTAAATATGGTATTTGTTTGTTCGGATTCGTAGCATCTCTTTAAGTATTTTTCAGAATATTGACTTCAGTTATTTAGAGTTAAGTATGTACAAACAAAAACCAAAAATCTAGAAAAATTATATACACAATCGCATAATACTCAAATGAGCAAAATAGTACATGCTCTTTAAATTAAAATAATATAATAAATAATGATCTTCATTCGCCAAACGAATAATTATTACTAAAAATGAAAGCATAATAAGTGCAAATGAAAATATACAACTTCTATCGTTTACGTACGTTTTCATAATAACGAACAATAAATTATCTACGTACCTAGATTAAAAAATATTACGTCTAATGTCGTTGCAATTAAACATTGAAAAATTACGCTAAATTTGTGTTTTACACAAATCATCAATACATCCACGTCAACTTCTTCAAGATATGTAATTCTAACTATCCTAACCCAAAGGGAAAATTAAAAACTACACAAAACAACAATGAAAAATAATATCAACAATAAACAAAAATATATAATATGAACATATCAATCATATACTCTCACGACGAGATTCCTTTAAAAAACAATTCAATAATTAAGATACTTTAAGTACCTATCTAACAACAACGTATTACATAGACAATACGATAAATGGAAAGGATATGTTTTGGTTAACTAAGTAGGGATTATTTCAAAAATCTATTCATTCAATGCTCAGATTCTAAACGTTTCTCAGCTGAACCATTGGAATTATTGTTGTCTCCATTTCGAATTGTCATACTGCGAGATGATGAAAAACATAACTTCATGATGAATGGAAACTTTGTGCCTATAACAAAAAAAAAAAGCATTACTTTTAACATATTTTTCAAAATCTTAATCATATTATAAATGCAAAAGTTAGTATGTATAGATGAATGCTTGTTACTCTTTCACGTAAAAACTACTGAACAGATTTTAAAGAAACTTTACAATAATATAGCTTATTCATCAGAATATCACACAGGCACTAATTTATAAAGATATTGTGTGAATTGTATATTGTAAATACTAAATCCACTAAATATAGCTTTCAAACAAACTGCTTTCCTGTAAGAAGATAGCTTAAATCAAAAATGACAATTTCCAAAAAAAATATGTTTACAAAAAGTATTTTCCAGTAACCACTTGTAGTTTGACAACTTATAAAAGAATTTCTCCGAGGTTTGGGTGACACCTTCAAACAAATAAGGTACATTTAATCACATAGTAATGTAAGGTAGTTCAAGCAATATAGTTTCAATAAAATTATATTCTTTCAAACAGGAACAGCATAAAACAAAAAACCTTCTGCTCTAAGTCTTACACTAATGTAAATATATAAAAAGTTTTGAGTCGGCGCCATTTAAATAAGCTTTATGCCATGTTTATGTGTTGAGTTAGAGGTCACTAGAGTCACAAATAGAGCTCGAATACTCTTAGAATAGTACACTTTTCTAAAAGTATCTAAGGTCATAATATGATTACAAATATCATGTGTGTCAATTTTTGCAGCTGAAAATTTTGTGGATGAAGAGTCGATCGCTTTATTATTTGTTACCCTTAGAGGCAGAAATTTTTGACAAATCTATATGTTACCTACTGCAAAAAACACTTTATCCAATAAAAAAAAAGTGCTGAAATCAGACCCCTATGTTAAAAATTATGCGTTGCCATACATAAAAAAATATATACAGGATTAGTCAAAAGAATGAAATAAACGGTTGTATTGTAAACATGGTAAAACTCAGTGAAACTAAAAGAATTAAATATGTGACAAACACCAAGATGTTTGTCACTTGGTGTTATGAATAATCTAGTTACGTCAACCACGCAACTTGCATTAGATAATGGTATTAAGTCAACCGTGGACTGCTGGAATATGAAAAAAGAACAAACACAAACCGTACAACGTACACCTTCTTCATGAGCTAAACGAAGATGACCCTGACAGAAGAATGCAGTTTTGTCAAAATTATCAATAATGATCCAAACTGTCTAAATCCCATTTTATTTTCCGATGAAACCACTTTTTGTCTACATGGGTTTGTAAACAAACATATCTTTGCTACTGCTCGAGTGAAAAAACTCATTGGCTGATAAAACACCATACATATATTCCTAATCGCATCTACAAAAACTTAATGAACTTACGCAATAAGAGTCTGAGATTGTTAACCGCCATTACTAAACGATTTTTTTTAGATAATTAGCGAAATATTCGGGCAATAATTCAAATTTCAGACATTTAGAAGCCACCACTAAACCAATCACACTGAAAAACCGTAATTATTTCAAAGTTTGTTTATTGTAAAAATGAATACTGCCTTGTTTTTATTGACTATACAAGCAACAAAGTAATTAATGAAGTTTTTTTTCTTATAAAATGTTTAATTAAAATACTTATTCCAACAACGCTAAAATAAAAAAAAATTAAAAAATGTTTTTAAGCATTTCACAAGATTTCGATTCTATTTTTTTCTTATTGAGTGTACATGTCAAGAGCGTAAACGCAAAGTTTTTTATAGATAATATAAACATAATAATAACTTGTAAAAAAAAATGCTAACCCACCAGGCAATCATGAAACACGTGCTTTTCATGATTGCTCGTTAATGATTTTCTTGCAAGGAAAGACTGTCTCCAGAATTGGATAAGAGCCTCCCATTACATTATTACCCAGCGTGTAATTCCTGTAGGGATAAGAAAAGGTCGCAGAAGCATTATTTGATCATTTCAACAGAATCAACAAATATGTTCTAAGTTGGTAAGTTACCAGTAAACGTGTCCGCCCTGAAAAGATTTTTTCAGATTTTCAAGACTTTACTTTTTCTAACAGCAAATGTAATTCGGTAAGTATCTATTAAATTTGTCGACCATAATTTGAAAAGTATCGATTAAGTTTCAAAATCGTCAACGGTAATTTAAATTATGAATTAAAATTAAAAAACTCTCACTTGTAATTCAGAAATCATCAATTTAAACTAAGAAACCATTAAATATAATAAGAATAATATAACGCATATTGGTCATCATAGATAATACATAACTTGGATAAACAATTAATTTAGTTGTCAGCAATTGAAAAATGAAACTGTAACAGAATGAGCTTTAAAAACTAGACAAAAAAATGAAAAAATTATCTGAAATAACCTGAAAGTTTGAGCCCTTAATAATTATAATAAAAAAATTATTGAAAATGTAATTTTGTCATCACTGTCATTACTTGCCAAAGACCGTAATGATTTTTGAATTCAGCAAAATTGCTGTGTCTCCAGGAGAGGGAGGGTTGAGGAGCGGTTACATTGTTTGTGTTCAATGGTCAACACGTCAATAGTGTCGCCAGTAGTTACTTATCATATATGTACTTAAAATATCAGTAAAGTAGTAACTTAAGGCAAAACAACAAAATAGTAAATGTTGCAAAAAGCAGTAGAGAAGTGAGTTGAGTATTGTTACACGAGTTGACTTTCCCTTCGATATTTTTTCTCTGACAAGAATGAACAAAGCTAAGAATTTTTAAAGTTTCTAGTTTATGGCAATATATTGGATATTGCAATCATAAATTATTGAGATCAAGTCTTGCTATGAAATTTTTAATTTATGTTCATTTTTTGATTAGTTCGAACGCAGAATCGTACGATATTAATAAACAAGTTTTAACGTTTGAATGACATTTGACGGCTATCATATTATAAAGACAAAAAAAAAATCTGTCAAGCTAAACTGCACAGCAGGAGTTGATCTAAATAGTTTATGAATACACGTTAGTAAGTTTTATAAACTATTATTTTTTATTATTGGTAACGATGCATTTCCATCAGTTGTATGGATTTATCAAACAATCTATTTGAAGATGAAGGTAGTGCATTATAAATTTTTGTCTCCTATTATATTAAGTTTATTTAATTAATTCTTTTGAATCAGATAAATTAATAATTTTGAAATCCTTACGTGTTTAAATCATTTTGTTTTCAAGAACACTTCAGGTAGAAGCAACAATAACAATAAACAATAGCTGACGCTATGTTTGCGCTGCTGGTTACATACATGTCATAGCAGACGTCGGTATGTACTTTAAATTTAAATATTCATATTACACTATTTATCAATAAAATTAATCAAATTTTTAAATAAAATTAACGTACACAAATTTAACTCTTTTACTATTTTTCAAATAAACGGTCTTGACTACTTTGAGTTCAAGTGTGAAAAAGTATTTTTGCCTCTAGAAGCCAACATGACGTTTTCGTAAAAGATAGGAAAAAGTCTACTTTCACATGTAAAAGTAGCAAATAGTTATTTATTTTACGAGTACTTAAGTAAAATGGCGTATTATATAGCAATTTTTTATATCTATCTCTGTCGCATAGTAAATCAAATCTGATGGTAAACCAAACAAAGTTGAAGCTTAAAAATCAGGAGTGTCATTAAATGTCAGTAATAATTTTTCCAAATAGTTTCTCAAGCTCTATTTCATTAGTTGTCTCGTTAATTTCGTCTTTTTTTTGGTTTCAAAAATAATTTTATCGTTGAGTTTCTAGTTTTAAGTCTATATGTCAAAGATTATTGTTAATTTGTAAAAATATCTGCTGCAAAAAGACAAACATATCTGCAGAACCAAATTTTTTGACGTTAGCATGGATGTGTTATTTTGTAATGGCGATACCTGCTGACCACGTGGTGTGTTAATCTAGTGACCTTACTCACGAGTGATATACAACGCCAATTTACACAAGAACGAGTAAAATACAAAGTTTTATTGCATGACATGACACCTCGCAAGTTCCAAAACGTTCAAAATGTTTAAAAACAAAATTAATTAACAATTAACAAATCCACTTACACAGTAGAACTATCTGGAATTTTGATAATGTTTTGCCGTAAAATATTTTTTTTATTAACTGATTGTTATCAGAGCGATTGTTATAGCTAAATAAATGCTGTGACAACATTTATTATAATATAATATTTTAAAAATTTTGCTAACCTGGGCTTTCAATAGCAGCATGGTTACATGCCATCACAGCCGCCACAGCTTCAGTGGTGTCTTCAAATTCTAACAGTCCTGAACTGGATCGTTCAGATTTCATAGGAAACAGTTTAACCGCTTTTGGAGGAACAACGTCGTAATCTTGGAATACTTGGACTAGTTCCGTTTCCGTCACTTGTGGCGGTGTGTTGAAGAAATGTAGAATCTGCAAAAAAAAAACACATAATATGAAAAATTCTGAAATTCCGTTTGCAAATAAAAAGAAGCTGAAAGCCGCTTGTCTAAAGCTTTAGCTTGCTTTATATCATGCAAAGTAGAAAAAATATGAACGCTTAAGAATAGGACAGTAATGATCCAATAAATCTGGAGCTATTCCTGTATAATATTTAAAATTTCAAAAATAAAACAATACTTAGTATAATTACTTGTTTATTGCAATTTTTGACATTTGTTTTAAATTTTTGTTTATTTATATTATTTCTTCATTAGCATATTATTAGCAATTTTTTTGATAAATGCTTTTTCTTTATTAAAGTTTTTTTGACTTAAAGGACTTTTATTTACTAAAAAACTTAAACTTGCTGGTTCATAATGGTAATAAATAAATTACCATAGAAAAGAATAAAAAAATTCTTAGATCCAAATGAAAAGAGCTTAATCGCAAATGTAAAATAATAAAATGTATTTTCAATTAATTTTTTTTATAAGTGTTCTTTATGACCGACCTTAAGACCGGTCTTTTCCGAAAGATGTCAATATTTCAATGACTTCGGGCCGTGAAAGCCTTTCTTGTTCAATAAAATTCTCACTATTTTTAAATACATCTGACATTAACCAAAGCCTACCATTAGGAATATACGTTTACAAAATTGATGTAACTAAAAATTTGAAAAACTTGATTTTAAGAGTACGGACCAGTAATATTGAAGTTTTGATAGCAGAATTATCCATTTTAAAATAAGCAAAAAATGTTATTTCTTTGTCATTTTTTTGTAAAATTGAAAATAAAGATTTTTTTTTTCTTGTAAACTCAATCCGGGGTCAAACTGTATATTTGTCATAAAACATCCAATACGCCTTTGTATACAAATAACTATTCTGTGTCTTCTATTTAAAATACCCAGAAATTGTAAATAATAGGTAACAAATTAGTGAAATTTAATGCATAAAAAAATAGCATTCAAGGCATGAAAAGTTGTTCTTTACGTTTACGGACTCTTTTGTTAGACTTTATAAACTACTGCGGAATAAAAAAGTTTGAATAACAATTTATTTAGAGTGTTGTTACTCGTTATGTTAATTTTATAAATGTGAATTAACAAAAACTAAGGCTTATTTTTGTCTATCTATCTCTAAAAACTTTCAAAGCATTTTCTAATAAAGAAGTGGTAAATTCACAACTTTTCTTATTTCTGCTGTTATTTCTCGGAAAAGTTTTACCAACTTCAAACAATTTTGATTATCTCAATCTAAAGTGAATTGCATCATCAACTTCAAAGACAACTATTTATCGTCTATTTGAAACGGTCAATAAATTAAGATAATTTCCATTGAAGAACTTTTTACTTCTTTTGATAGAAGAGGAATACAATAAATCAAAGCAGATACTGTGTAGATAACATGTTCTTTGTTGATGCTTTGTTCCTTGTTCATGCTTTTGAAATAGTCTGAAAAAGCTCCTCTAATTTGTTTCTCAACTTGATTTTAAACTTAAAAAAGAAAAACTTTAGTCTGATTCAACATCAGATAAGTTCAATTCGTGTCTATTGATTGGTTCTTTGATAAATAAAACGTGGTTTTCTAGAAATAATGCTTTTCGTATGTTTTAGCAGTAGCTCAAAAATTTTAATAAATGACTTATCTTGAAAATTTACGTCAACTGACCACCATTTTATAATGCTTTTATTTGCTACTTTTGAATTTTTAGGCTTTAATTGTGTAATGTCATGCTTTTCTTGTTTAATTGTTATGTTAGTTTACAAATTTTGTCTCTGATTTTCTACTTACTTATGATTAATTAATACGTGAAACAAAAACTTTGTACCCTTTTTACAGAGCATGAAATTTTCTACACTTATAGTTTCTATAGAGAAGAAGCGCAAAATGCTATTACATATTTTCCCAATTTCCTATTATACCTGAGATGACAATAAATAAGTCTCAAAGACAAACAATCGCAAAAATTGAAATTTTATTCAATTGGACAGTCTTACACATAGGCAATTGTATGTCAGCAAGTAGAGTTCGATACTTCGACAGTTTGAAATTTTATATTTCCGAATCTAGCGATTTAAATATCAAAAACATTTAGCAAACGATAAAAGAGTTTTTACAAAAAACATCGTTTACAGAAAACATTTGTTTCATTAATTAAATTATCAAAATATGTACGTCAAGTTCAACGAGCAGCATTTTCTTTATTGCATGGTTTTTTGTTTCACTAAAAAAATAAAACAAGGAATTCTTTAATTCTCTTTTATCTTCTATCTTTCTTTTTTTTTTTAATTCAAATAATTTGTTTGAAAAAAATAAGCAAATTAACAGAATAGTCTTTGCAAAATCTGTCATTACACGAATATAGTCTTTGACAACCGAACCTTAGTAATGTTCAAACTTATAATTTAAATGAATTATGATCAAGTTTTGACCACTGAACGACCACTAGTATTTTTTTATTAGACAGATTGAAACAAAATCTGTAAGATTTTATTTAGCCTGCCAATTATCAGAATAATGTATCACAAAAAATAAGGAAGCAGTTTGATTCGTTACTCTTAATCGGCATGTTGTAAGAAACAGCATGTAATTTATTATCAAATTACAGTAATTATTTTCTAATACTCGTTTCGGTTTACTCAGTTTAGTGCAGTCGCAGTCCACTAACAGCCATGGTTTCAATCATTTGATACATAATACAAAACGTTGTTCGTCAAATGCTCAAAACAAATATTCAAACCATGAGGGTCGAAATAATTAGATACACAAATCAAATCGATGCAAACCATATAATATAAATACAACATATTATAACGTCAATTATCCAATAAATTTATGTCATTTGAAAGATAATTAAATAAACATTCAATGAACGAATAAAAGAAGAATTGAATATGGTTGAAACTTCTATAAAGCGTCTTAAAAGAATTACATCACCTTGCGCTATCTAGAACCAAATCTTGCCCATCTCCGATTTAAACAAATAGTGTACGCCAAACTCATCCTTAAATATTCTTAAACCCAGTTAAACTAGAACAGTGCCTCTGCATTAATTTCATGCGACATCATAAATTTTACGTTATAGCCCCATTAGGTATAATAGAATAAAAAAGATCAATTCAAATTCATTCAAACTATATTTGTAAACTTGGGCATGTTTCGTTCTTTTTCGAACTCTTCAGAAAATCGCAACAGATTCAGAATTTCTACATTTTCTACATCTATAGAGAATAGGTACAGCAGAATCCCAAGCAACCGACGCATACCGATAATTAGTAAACAGATCCGAGCTTATAAAAGATCCAACACAGTAGCGTAGCGCAAAAGCAAGTCGTGGTGTGTTTGAGATAATTTTTTTATACATATTAGTATTTTTAGAGCAAAAAACCGTAATATAAATAGAAAAAGGATCAAGATGTTAACGTAGATTATAAAATTTTGTGATTGTTTTCGAAAGAGTAGGTAAATTAAACGGCTTATTATTATTGATAAAAAGCTTTTGACCATTAGAAAATAGTACTTTCTATGGACCCTTGGCGAACATTTTATTTTGCTCCAAGTTTTCTGAGATGGCTAGTTCTCGGAAAGTGTTAAGTGGTCAAACACGTTAAGTGCTGTATAACGTGTTTCAATGTTTTTCAGCTGAAAAAGAAGAGAGAGAGGTTCTGAAGAGTATAAAAAAAACTTTTAACGTCACAAAAATATATATTCGGACAATTGTATTAAAATTTTTAAAAAAAGTCAAGGTATCGTCAGAAGACAATGGTAGAATTGTGACACTGAAGTCTCGGTAAACAAAGCGTCAAAAAAGGCATGCAATTACAAATTTAAAAGATAATGAAAAATATGATAACAGACGTATAATTTGTAATTTTCATAAAAGTGAAGAATGCCGTGTCACTTTAAAAGGTTTAAGGCAAAAATTACTCACAAAAATTAGACTGGTATGGTTCATTGTCTTCAGTAAGAAAAATCATTAGAAAAATAGACTTTAAATTAAGGAAAACGGAAAACAATCGGAAACTCTTGATCGAGAGAAATGACATTCGCACAAAAAAAATAATTACCTAAAACAGATTACGTATTATCGCAATCAAAATAAACCAATTGTTCTCCTAGATGGAGGATACATTTACAGTGAACACACAAAGTAAAGAACATGGAGCGATAACAGGAATGAAGAGTTATTCTCAAACATTGCAAAGAGCAATAGATTTATAATGATCACAGTGTCCAATTAAATCGTGCACCGACTTAGGCTAGCAAAAAATATAGAATGATTTGACTGGTTAAGTCAAAAAAGCATTCGATTTTCTTCACATCTGTATAAACCAGACTTCTATACCAAAATTAAACAACACAACAAACATTATACAACTTATAATTTTCATAGTTTGTTACAGTCACGGACATGTCGTATTATGTTTTCCACCTTATCATCCAGAATTGAACCCAATCGAATAAATTGGGACAGAGATACAAAATGAGTCGTAAGTAAAGATGTTACATTTAAAATGAATGATGTGATGAAGTTAGCCTATAGAGCATTTGAGAATGTAACAGTAGAAAACTGGACAAACCGATACCAAAACGTTATTCGCATTGAAGATGAATTTCTGAAAAATGAAACAAGTTTGAACATACTGTAACGAAATCGAAGATTCGAGAAGGATCGAAAGTTTGAGACGGTCCCCCGGAGGGTTCCGGACTGTCGGTACCGTATTCGATATCAGCAAGCAGCAAGCGAAAGTGGGAGTCAGTACAAAGTGTTTTAACAAAGTTTATAGATCTCGAGAGCTCTTTCGACCACCAAGTGCCATCATGAGAAAATAAATAAAATTATCTACTTTCCATATTGACTAAAGTAACAATTACAAGATAAGTCCAGTTACATCAGAAACTGCAGCTCAATTAAAAAATCTACAATTTTCTAAAAGAAAAAAATTTTGTAACTAAATTTTTACTAATAATAACTCTACTTATAACATCAACCAAAAAAAATAGCTAAAAAAATAAGCATTTAGCACTTTTCTTAACAAAATTAATTCAACATCTAAATTGGTCTTCCTGGTCTTCCCTAAGACTCCCAAAAACACCAACTTCATTCGATTATTTACACCAACAATCTGAAGTGCTTTATCTTTTAGGCTGTAGGCTTTGGAAAGACGTGTTCTGATATCTTCAAACAAAAAACTTATAGTCTATAATTTTTCTATCTTTTGACGCATTCTTGAGAGTTGGTACATTCACCAAAAAGCTTACTTTATCAGAATCCGCGTGCAGACATTTTCTATATATAACATACCCTAAATAACCAACATAATTGCCAATTTGGCTAGCAAAATTGACAAATGCTCCTTAACGTTGAGCCGGGTTTTTCCAGTCTTCTAAAAGCTTCATGCAGCACTTGATGATGCTGTTCAAAACTGTTGAGTATTAAATTTAAATAATATCATCCCAGTACACAAATACGTGAGGTTCTGTTCCCAAAATTTTGTCAATCAGTTTCTAAAAGAGTTTGTTTTCGAATAAGAAAAAATGTAATAGTTTTTATAAAGATACACACTAAACAACCAGGATTCAATAAGATTTTCTCCTAAATTACAATATTACATTAAAAATAAGAAAACTAGAGCTATTCAACTATTTGAATATTATAACAGCCTTCTGTTTACTATCACTATTATAAAATCATAGAAAGCCGAGCAGAAAAAGTTCGGCATTTTGAAAATATAAGCAACGCAAAGCCAGTTTTATATTTTAATGGTTTAATTAAAACAGAACCGCAAAACTCAACCAAAACCGCTGAAAGCTTGTGCGCAAAGTTAAATTATGGAAGGCAGAAGAACTATAAAACTTCAGGGAAAGACTTGCTATTCAACAAACCTTTGTTATTCAACTCAGACTATTATTGTTTAGTGTATTGGCTTAATACGAGCTTAGCAGGGCCGCTAGAGCTCAAAATTCTTGCTGATTTGCACAACAATAATGCTTGCGTATTTGGTCTAAGCCTACCGGTTGAGCTTTTTCTAGTGACTCAGATAATTCAGCACTTAATTGTAAAGTGCTTTTCATCACAGAATACCTATAAAAATTCTTCAAAATAAAAAAGACGCAAAATATATAATGGACTAAAGGTGGTATTCCGTATGGGCGCAGTATATTGACATTTCATTCGGAATGGCATTTTGCGATGCAAGTCAAAAAATAAAATTATATTTATCTGCTTTAATATTGCTACATATCAACTTGTAATGTATTGTGTGATAAATTGTGGTGCGCTAACATTTACTGCTGCAATATTTAAAAAATAGATATTCTTTTTTTGTTTTTCGTTTCCGTGTGCTGTTATCCGTTATCTGTTATTCCGACTTAACCTTAAAGTGTACGTCGCTGTAACGTCGTAACTCATAACGTAATCGTACAACTTACCAAGTTAAATACAGTTTTATAAAACTTACAAATTATATTTTTTATTTATTATTTATATCACTGTAGTGTTTAACCGAAAAAATATATAGAAAAAATTGTTATGTTCAATATTTTAAACAAAAAAAATTACAAAGATTTTCCAGTACAGCTTCTTTACTTGTTCAACATTGTTATGAAAATTATGACTCGTTTTAAGAGACCATCAATTAGAGCAGAGGATTTAAAAACTCCTGTTCGCGTCTGCATTTTTGAAATAATCAATTATTCTTACGTATAATTTAAGGTTTTACATAAAAATAGTTTCATGTTTTGATGCCATTGGGAATAAAATGTCAATAGCCCACGCCCGTACGGAATTATTTCATCATGTCATATGATCACGTATGGTCAAGAATACCACTGCTAGCGGCGTTTGATCAGCAATCTAAGCCCAAATCATCGCCTATGGTATCAAATGTGTTTTGTGTGGTTGTTGCTGATTTCTGATATGTTTTGTTGGTTGATGCTGCAATTTTTAAACGTTTTTTCAAGAAAGAAATAAAGCACTGATTTTTTCTAGTTTAGACACTTTTTTCTAATTATCTTAAGTGTTGAAAGTTTAATTTAGTGCACGTAATAATTAATAATTTAATAAAAAAATAAGAAATCGCAGTCCTGTCAACGCAATATTTGTTGTAAATAAATTAATTTATCAATCAGATCTCTTTGAGTCTTAAAAGATATTTCAGAAATTCCGTTTCAATTATTGTTAGAAAGTTAATATTAATTATTAACTCAGTTCAAATTTATTCAATACCCTTCAGTAGAATAGAATTTGTACAAACACATCATTGTTGTTATTAGTCAGCTCAAAGGCAAAAATAAGTTATTTTGATCTAGCTACTAATTAGTAAATCCTATTAATTAGATTATTAACGTTAATAAACGTACACGTTTCATGAAATAATTTTAAAGCCTACACAAACGACAGTACTATGTTCCCTGTTCAGTTGTTGCAGTTCCAAATTCCCACCAAGTAATCTGTTCCGACAGAATACATCCAATCATACTCTTCAATCATACATACATTTTTTTTATAGACATATATACACAATTCCTTCCTCCCTCATTTTATTAGAGCAGGTGAGCTTCCTAAACTTGAGTAGTAAGATCTTATATAACGTTATATAAAACAAAACTCCTGCGTTTGATGATTCAATATCATGCAAACGTGAGAGATGCGTCTGCGTACAACGCACAAGCGTAGAATTTTAAATTGTTTGTAAAATTCAAAGTACTTCAAAACATGTCAATTCATTTTAAAAATTTTAAATTAGATCTTAAATTCCAGTTTGTGTAAAGTTCTAACTCATTCAATAAAATTCCAATTTGCTTACAGCATTATAATTAGATTATAAAATCAGATAATTACTTATAGGATTCTCATGTGATTATAAAATTCTAATGGGTCTATGGGATTTGACGTTGCTATATAGTTCTACACTACTTGTAAATTATTAAAGTCTACTTCTAAACTGTGATCTCACTTGTCAGTATTATTATGTATCGTACAACGTAAATCATCTATGTTTCCTTTCATTAGTATTATAATACTATGAGCATTTGACTTCCAGCTGAACAAATATTATATTAGACAACGCTAATCTTTTATTACATTCAGTAAATGTTCAAAAGTAATAATTCATTTACGACAGAGAGTTCCCATAATAACAAATTTGGTTTGATCTTATTATTAACTGTATAATGTCCAAATCAGTTAAGTTTTTATTTCTTCCTGGATACTCAAAACTTAAACCTTAAATATTTAGACCAAAAAAATGCTTTAAAAGCTAGACAATCACAAAGCCTTACTGATATTTTAGCTTTTTAGGTTGCTATTTATACTCAAGCCTGTTGAAAATATCGACAACATTCGACAAAGAATAAAAAACAAATTGAAGAAATTAAAAATTATCCTTTGTAATGTGTAGCGTGGAACGTGTTCGTCCTTAATGTTTAGTTTGCTTTGTTGTGAGTTCAAATTAATGAAATTAGTTGATTGTACACTAGATGGATGCAGCTAAAAACATATTTAATATTTCTCGTGGCACTATTTAATAACACATTAGCATAATGCAAAATTTAATTTTTGTCATATAAACGACATTGCTGTTAAAATTATACATGAATTTGAATACCTCTTGTTAAGGCGGCAGCAGCAGGTGTAGTAACGATAGAGACAAAATTATAAAAGAGAATAAATTTTTGATAAAACATTATCCCCAAACCGACCATAAATGTGAAATTCTATTACCATGTGGAGGTACTGTTTAACGATCGAAACTTTATCAAACTATAAGTATATAACCTAATATTATTATAAACACACAAAAAAGTTGTTGTTTTGTTTAATATTATGACTATTAATATAACAAACATTTTATGCAATTTATAATAATCGAGAATTATGCTAGACGACGAGGCGATATCCAAGCGCGTAGCAACGTTTGAGATGGTGTAAATCGCAAATATTTGAATTATATTCACGGTTTAATCGTATCGTCAAAACAGGCAATTCTTGAAAAAATATCAATAAAACACAGATTTTGTTTATATTGAATAAAAAAAAATTGCCAAATGTTTTGCCACGTTTGATCGTTGGTGATGAAAGTGATAAAAAATTTTGGTATCCTCACACGTATTTTAACGTAGAAAGTAATGTGGAAATAGATTTGTTGACAGACACGTCAAAAATTAAATACGAATATTTTTTGTGAGTGGGAAGACAAGGAATAGATTTGAGGTGTTGAAGAAACCATTTTGCTGCCGTATTTTGCAAAACTTTCAAATAAATTTTGTCGTTCATCACTATGGCCAAAATACTCCATACGAGCTTGTTTAGAAATAAAAGAAAGAATCAAAATAAATGAACATAGTACGCTGATCAAATTTATCAAAAGAAGAATGTTAGATATCGACATCAAAAATCTTCAGCTGAAAAAACAACAAGTTGATGAATTTTTGCGCACAGCTCCAGATGAACCTTTTTTGATGATAAAAGTAGCTTTCGTGATTGCACTTGCTGGACCTGGCAGAACGAATGAGTTGGTGAAGTTGTCTATTACTGATAACGTTGAAATTTTAGAGAATAAGGTAGTTTTTACTTTTTCTGATTCAAAAATTTGTTTTGCGATTGTGTCTGAGGGTGATGTCAATCCTGTAATTTTAAGTAAAAAATATGCAGCGTTACGGCCGGCTCATGTTACGCATAGAAGATTCTTTGTATCATAGAGAAATGAAAAGTGTACTATTCGGCCATGTGGAATCATATTTTTTCTAAAACTCCTATAAATAATGCTACATATCTCAAATTCATAAATTCAGCTATATACACTGACCACTACATAAGGAGATCTGCAGCAACCATGCTTGTAAACGCCGGTAGAGCCATGTTAAAACTGCAAGAGTTGAATAGATGAAAGTCTAGCAAGGTTGCAAAAAAGTGTTAAAAAAAAATAGGAAAAAAAAAGATTTCCATTGCTAAAACTCATATCGGAAAGGTGTGTATGGCGAGTGCTTCTATTACTGATGTATCAATAAAAATGTGTGCTGACTCATCTAGGAGAGCTACAGATGTGGCAATCGAGATGGATGAGAAAGATATCTTTCAGTTTTCATAATAATTGTCAAAATATTGAAACTAATATTCAAAAACAATTTTATACTGCCTATGTTTTGTTATCAGTTCTATAACTAATATATTGTGTGTAATTAACTTGTGAGAAAATTTCTATAATTTTATGACCGTTATTATGAAAAAAAATTATAATTATACAAAAATCCTCAAACTCCAAAAATTTTATATCTACAAAGATTAGTAGTAATCTATGATTTGGTTGCCGCGTTGTTGTTGACAACAAATTTATTATTTAAGAAAAAGTTTACAAACAATCTGTTTCCGCGCTTGTAACATTGTTGGAAATGAAAAAAAAAATAGTTCTCTTCTAGAAAAAAATGCGAAATATGTTGGAAAAGTCATCTTAAACGCTTATTACAAAGAGTTGAGTAAGCTGAAAAATAACTGAAAACAGGAAAATAATGTTTGTAGAGTAAGCGAAGACGTGCTGTACTGTTGGGTTACTCGCTTACTCGTTCAACGCTAAAAAAAATTCGCAGCCTCTTCAATCTGGACGAAATACAGCATGTTAAGATCGTTTTTGGAGAACGAATCAAAAAATTACAAGTGCAAGAAAACAAAAATTCTTCAAAGAGAGCATATTGAACAGTTTCAATATGCTCTCAAACATGTTTGATGTTGAAGGTAAGTCGGTTTTATTTTTATTTTTGTTTATCTTTTAATATAAATGTTAAAGTAAATCTCAACAAATGATCTCATCTGAAATTCCTGTTTCTTATATTATTGTAATTTTATGTATTGTATTGATTGATGTTCAATAAATTATTGTATTTTTTATAAACTGTTGAATTATATAAAAACAGTTGTATCGTTGATTCATACAACCACTTGGGTTTTATAGACCTCATAATTCAATCAAAAACATCATTTTTATAACGTCATAATAAAGAGGTGTTGTTGGATAAATAAATTAAAAAGCTTCAGAGTTTTAGAATATTATTTAAAAACAAATTCACAAAGCTTCTTTCTTAATTAACTAGCACTTAGATATTCTATATATTTTGTCATATTTTACTAGAAATAAAGAAAAAATCTTCACAAATTTTTGAATAAATTTGTGTCCCATTTGCAGATACTGTATTAAAATCGTTTTATCACTCTACAATTTGTAGAAATTTAGAAAGTAAAAAACTGGTGTATTCTTTGAAAACTATTTAAAATTCTCTTTAAATTCCAGTTTTCTTTTTTTATTGCTTGCTACTTTTTTCATCTCCTTGCTCATTCCTACATAATTAGGACTCTCGCTTGTTTCAAAGTAGTTGATTTTAATGAAAGATCTGCAACGCAACACATCTTACTTTATAAGAAAATAGTGTGTGAGTGGAAAAATTATTAATAGCAATTTGAAAGTTATAACTTTGTAAACAAAAGTAAACTAAACTGTTGCTTATTTTCCTAAATGAAACAATTTCCGCTTAAAACTTTCATTATTTAATTACAATTTAATTAAAATTTTCTATAGATAACTGGCAGCACCAACTACAACGTACAAAATGCAAAATTAATCTTTTTACACCAATAAAACTGTGTTCTTTAGCATAACTTTACCCGCTTACGAAAGCGAGTAAAATAATTTAATTAAAATGCTTTAACCACAATTACTTAAATGTTACTGTAATCTAATAAAAGAAGTAAAATTAGATGTTAAGATAGGCTTAAGTATGAGGTAAGGATATAGTCGGTTGCATCTTGTTAAACAATAAATTAAAGCCAAAAACATATTATCATATCTCTTATTCAATATTAAGAAATTTGTTTCTCTCTCACATGAAATATTAATTCTCTGGAAATACACACTCGTTATATAAACAACCCTGTTACAAATGACAAAACTCCTGTGAAAGACCATTCAGAATTAAAATAGCAAAAGTTTGAAGTTCAAAAAATGTTTAGAGAAAACCACATTGTTGCTGTACTTAAAAATCTCAACAAATTACAAAACTATTAGAAAGAAATAAAACCAAGACAATATCATTGAAAACAAAGACTTGTAAAGTCAGAAATGTTTCGTGCTCATTAGCACTCATCAGTCAGGCTTAAACCAGCTGTGAATAATAAATAACAGTTAAATAGGCTTATGCTTATCCAACGGCTGATGTAAAATTTAATACGTTATGACGCCAATCGCAAAAGTCATGTTTTCAAGTTTCAATTCGTTTTCGACAAAAAAAAATTGACGACCAAATATCGCATATCTTAGAGAAGCGTTTCAGACAAAAATGCTAATGTGATAGCTTGGTTGTCAGACCATCAACCTTTCTTATTGTTTGAAAATGGGTCTGTCATATAGTGATATCCTCAAATCTAAAAAAAGCCAAAATTTCTACAACACCAAAAAAACGTTTAATTTTGTAATACGTACTAACTTCCATCAAAAACTTCTTACATCGAGGTCAAAAAGTCATGCTTCCACGTTTCAATATCAAAAAATATTAACGACAGATGTTGTTATCATAATACATCTATTTTTACTAAATACCAAATTATGTTTTTTCACCTACCTATAATCACCTATTAAATTTAATAGTTAGTAATTACATGTACCTATTCGAATATTTATATTTAGTTTTGCAACAAAACTGGGCAAATAAACTGGGCAAATGCAGCACTTTAAATGCTAATATATTATTTTCCCTCCTAACTACATTCATCTTCTAAAATCTAAAGACTAATTTTTGAAACTGTGAACTAGCACTATTTCCATTTATATATTTTTAACATACATATACAGCCAGAATCATAAATGTAAAATTTGTTTCTCATCTTTTTTTAACAATAATTTATTGTAAATTATGTTAGCGGAATAAATTAATATCAATTATTTAGTTATTGATAGAAAGATGTATAATAAAAAATGTCAACATAATAGCATATTTTAGACAATAGAGCATTTTGATAAAAAAACTCAATTGCATTTAAAAACAAAAAAAAAATAGAAAAATCATAAAAAATGTAAATTAAGATTGGATAAAATCGGAAAAAATTATAAAAAATCATATAAACAAAAAGAAAAAAAAAGCGACAAACAAACTAAAAAATAAAACAAAAACAAAACAAGTGAGAATGTTTTTCTAGAATGTCATAAAAATTAGAAAAAAAAAACTTTGATAAAATAAAATTGGTAGAAATCTAAATAAAAAAAAACACATTTACAAAAACAAAAAAAAACTCCAGAAAAAAACAAAAACAAGCTTTGCTTTCAGGCTTTACCTATACCAACGAGGATTGACAACAGTAACAGAAAGAAAAAAAACCTAAAAAATCTTTTCGTTAAAAATGAAGAAGAGAAGAAAGCTGTGATCAAGTGAGAAGAAAAAGAAGAGAAACAAAACGCAGTTTACAGCAGCAAAATTCACCAGTAATAAGCAAAAAACTTGTTAAATCAAGCTTGAGCTAGGTTGTTATAGATGTCGGAATAACTGAAGAGAGATAAACTCATCGATTTTTCAAAGCATAACTTAAAACAAATACATCTTTTTTAAAAAAACTTTTTTTTTAGTATATATGTCAAATTTTAACGATTTAGCTGTAGAAGTGCACCTCTATTTTTTTGACCTCAAACAGCTTGTCATTAACTGACAAGTTTACATTTTCTGTATAAAAAAACCATTGTTCAAAATGACATAAAATATACAATAGCACAATAAGTAAGGCTGGTGCTTAAATAAACCGGCTTAAAAATTTGTATCTTTCGAATTAATAAAAAAACACTTACTTTGCTTGGAGGTTGAATCCGGTTCTTACTCGCCATTGCTGGATTCATAAACCTGTTGTTCTTATTGGTTATGTATTCCTTATAAGAGGGTGATTTATCTGGCAACGGATATGGATTTGTTACTTCACTGAGAAATGGTTGTTTACTGAAGGCGAGTTGCAGTTTGTGTTCAGACTCCTTCTTCTCGTCGTTGACATTGTTGTGGTGTGATAAAGGGGCTGCCCCCGTTAGACCTACAGTTACGTTGTTTAAATTTTGAACACATCGTTCGACCGCCACGCTATCCCCCATTTGAACCATCGCCGTTCCTTCTTTTGATTTGAGAAATTTTATCTGAAACAAAAACAATATTTTCAGAACATTTAAGTTGTTACGTTTTTGTACAAAGAATTTAAATTAATTTGAATTTAACTAGAATTTGAACTAGAGTAGTTGACGTTGTATGTCTGATGTCGTTCGCAACTTTTATTGTTTGTGTGTTTTGTTTTAATCTCAATGAAAACTTAACCCAAACTGACTAGAATGCAAGTGCAGTAGAACTCTTTTTAACTGCTTTGGTCAATGTTAGAGCTTGGTCGTCTAACCGGCTATTCAAACAAAATGATTAAATTAAAAATTACTATCAATACAACATGTCACACTAACAGTTATTATTGAATAAAATATTTCAAAATGCTTGTCATAAATGTGTTGTAGTTCATTTGTTGTTGTTGTTGTTGTTACCTGCTTCATTTATAAAACGTTTCTTGTTACTGTTGTGTGTTTTGTAAACAAGTATTTGAAATAGTTAAATAATTTGTCTTTCAGCCAAATGTGTTTATTATTTCTGCTTCAAAACTACAAGTAGGTACTTCTATTGCTTAGCAACTAAATTTCTACAACACTTTTTCAAACTTTTGATATTGAGGGAAGGCTCACACGTTACAAATATGATCCAACAGAATTAAAAACAGAACTGCACATAAATACTGTATCATTGCTTGGAAAATAATTAATCCTTTCATGTGAGAGATATATATATATATATATATATATATATATATTATTTATTGTAAAGCATGAAAGGTTATATTACTTAGCATTTCGTGAAAGTGTAATGCCTTATGCAAACCTGACTACAGCGCTGTTTCGTTCTCATGGAAACTCATCAGACCAGGGTATTGCAGAAACCAGTACACTTCCACAAGCTCGATCTCTCCCATATGTACGAATGTGACATCTTACATAGTAGGTGAGATGGTGGTTCGAAACAGCGCTGTAGTCAGGTTTGCATAAGGCATTACACTTTCACGAAATGCTAAGTGATATAACCTTTCATGCTTTACAATATTTCAAACAATTCTGTAGATTGGAAGTCACACTGATCACATTGATCCTAATTCAACGATTTCATTGTTACCAGCAAAACTGGTAGAATGTGTAGAAAACTGTCTTAAATATAATTAAGATTAGTGGGTAGTACTGGTTTTTCAAGTAGTGCATGCTAAAGCATGACTTTGATAAACTGTTAGTACAAATATGCCCTTAATGCTCACTATACACACTATACATGAAAGGTTAGAACCACCATCTCACCTACTATGTACGATGTCACATTCGTACATATAGGAGAGATCGAGCTTGTGGAAGTGTACTGGTTTCTGCAATACCCTGGCCTGATGAGTTTCAATGAGAACGAAACAGCGCTGTAGTCAGGTTTGCATAAGGCATTACACTTTCACGAAATGCTAAGTGATATAGTAAAAAAAAAGTAACCTTCCAACAAGTGAACAAGTGTCGACAAATTATCCAGATCCCGGCTAAATTTTTAAAAAGACAGTTAAAATAAGATATTTGAAACGATTTTATAGCACTGTTTTTGCATTACTTAGATTCATAATTAGTCCCTTTCTATTCATTTATTACCGTTTTTATAAATATACCGGGTGTTACGTCAATTGTCATATCGTACAAGATACAGACAAATATGTATTAACTTAAACCAAACCGTGCCGTTTGATGTCATGGTTTTAATTTTTTTTAAACAATAAAAAAACGTTGCTATTTTCTTATTTAAACATTGTTTAGAAAAAGTACTCTCATGAACCTCGTTCAGTACTTAATTTATATAAACAGTTTAACTGAATAAATTCCGTTGAAAACTAAAGTTTACAAAACATTTTGAATGGTGCGAAACAAGCCTTAAAATCTAAGTGCGATGTTTAAATCCCTAAGAATTAAAATAAAAGGTTTATGACCATTTAACGTTAGTTATAAATTATCATCGTTGAGAAGTCATCGACCAACAAAATTATTAATTTGTTTAATTATTTGTGACTTTTGACGCCGATTTTCTTTTACGGTAGTGTTTTGAACAATCTTAGAAATTTTAAGCTAAGAAAAAATTATAAAAATAAAATCAATAAAAACTATTATTGAAAAATTAATAATTATTTTCAAAATCTTTGCGAAAAATCAGAAAGCTCCATTAATAATTGTTATGCTCATTTCATATTGTTCGAATGTTTTTAAATGTTAAATCCAACAATTCCAATAATATGATCGCGGATGAGTGGAGAGATAGTGATTTAGCTTGATTCTTCAAAAAACAAACTTATATATATTCTATATATATTTAAACATACTTTGTGGTTTTTGTTTTAAAACAGAATAACCACTGCCGTTTCGCACTTGCTGCCGCCGTATTAGTGATTGATTCTTGCAACCATTATTTTCACGGTCAATCATACCGCGTAAAATTCATAGTGAAAGTAGTTCACAAAAATTCAAATCAAATAAGATCAACAAGCCAACAAAATAATACTATTATTCTGTAATAATGTTATTGCCATAATTTGTAGAAAACGCTGTAGAACATTTTTTATCAAAAGTATGGTTCTGTTATAGACAAATCAATTACATAACTTTACGTGTTTCTTCCTACTGTTTCATTCATACGTGATACTTGACATGCCATAAAATCGATATAGCAGAGGAAAGGAACAATTATATTTACAAAAATATATAAAAAAGCATATTTTGCTATTTTAGACCTCTCGTGCTGCCACGTGTATATTGAAAGCTTATAACCTTAAAGCTCTTAGCTAAATCAAGTTCTGCAAGACTAGATCGACAACAATTATACCTCCACGTCTCGTCGCAGGCAATGTGGGTATTCAAAGATATATATATTTAGCTAATTCCGATGAGTAGTTATACTCCGAAACCTGTTGTAACAACCAATTAGATAATAATAAAATGAAAGACGCACTCTGTAAAATTGTCACTTTGCCTCTAGACGGTAAATTAATAATAAGTCAAGTTGAAAAGTTTTGTAGCGAGATTTAGATCTTTAGTATTTTCAACACGATAAATCTTCAAAATAATTGGAACAACGAGAGAAACAAAACATATTTTTGTTCGTTATGATGGCAAATAAGTTCATCGTTAAATAAAATTAAAGTGACAGCTCGACTTTATTGGACAACCTGACCATGAATATTTCATTTTAGATGCTTATGTCGTTTACTTACAAATTAATTTCAAATCAAAAGAGTTGCTGTGCTGTTCCTTAAAAATGAAAACAGCTGTTATCGATTAAAAATAGAGTTGCTCAATATTGAATCTAAGATTCTTATTTAAAATTACTTTATTTTCGTTATTATATACTTTTACCTCCGACAAAAAAAAAACATTAGCCTCCTACAAAAAAAAAGTTTGTTTTGTAAATTGTTATTGAAAAAATAATAAGCTCAATAGCAGTCGTAACAGAGCCAAAAAAAGCTTTATAAATTTTATAATATAAATTTGTTTATAAATTCTTTTTAGTTTATAAAAAATACTTCATAAAATACCTTTTAGGCAAACCAAGTCTTTCTTTTGCCGCAATCGACAGGCTGAAAGAGCAGTTTTTCCTACCAGTCATTTCCATATTTTCTATTCATTTTCTACACTTATATGAAAAGGCTTATTTACCTTTACAAAATTTCTCATGCGAAAGTTAATTTCACATGCAAAAATGCAGGAGAACCGTTTCGTTTGTCTCCTGGGTGTGAAGTAATAGCTTCCTGAATTTCAAAAATATCATTTTCAGATTTTCGAGAAAAATCTCTGCAGTTTTCTCATGAGAACCGATTTCTGCAAACTCGACAATAAGCATCTGATGTGTCATTATAACTAAACTTAATTATTCAGTAAACAATTTTCCGCCATGTATTAAGCTACTTCGAGTTTTGAATTGACACATTACGCAGTAATTTAGGAAAATGTAGAATAAATTGAATTTCACTGCAATATCTTTTATAACAAACTGCCGTTTTAAAACATTTTATACATTCGCACATTAGCGCAAATAAAGACTTTTCGCACTTGGTTTATAAATAACTATTTCCCCGCTTTTATCTTTGTGTAGATTTTTTTGTGTAGAATAATTAGTTCTTTTTCGATATATTACAGTTGAACGTCATCAAAAGTAAAAGAACTAGATTTTCGCAAAAAACACAATGCATTTAAAACAAAGCTAGTCTAAAAAAATCAATTACTTTTTAAAGACGACTATGCGGCGTTATAGCTATCATGTTTAAATTATTATAACTTAATTTAAAAATTAACTGAGAACTGTTGACTACTTGACATTCTCATCACTTGTTATCAGGTTGAAACATTTATTGAAAGACAGTACCACAATATGGTATAAAATTCGCGCTAAAAGTGCACGCAGGCAGTATTCGGCCTGCGGTCTCAAACTACATTCGTTCGTTATTATGCTGTTAAGAACAACATTCCACCCCCACACCCACTATTAGGGATGTGACGTAGTGGTCTAAGAAGGGGTTGAAGGTGGTTGGACAGGTAACGAAGGAATTTTCGATTCATTCCTCATTCATAATTATGTTTCCTTATCTTAAACATTCAGCATTATTCATTCATCAGCCACCCATGATTTATGGTTATTCTTATCATTGTTTATATATTATTATTATTGAAGTGGTAATTAAAAGGAGTGTAAATCAACGATTTATTTCTTTTGATATTAACAACACACACAAACATCTTTTCATATGCTATGCACGTATTTTCGCTGATTAAATAAGCTACTATTACGAACTTGATAGATAAAATACTATTTGTTCATTCTTTTGACAGTAAAACAAGCGTTTACATTCCAAACATTCACTAGCCTAGTTTTTCATTTCACGGTCTGCCGAAAATTTTGGCACAAGTAATCAATCCAACGCAAAGACTACTATTTATACTTTCATCTTCGCAGAATTATAATTGAAATACATAAAGACAGAAACCAGTCTCTATTAAAAACGTTGTAAGTGTTCTTCACTTCAAAACAAAAAAATGAAATATCGCTCTAAATAGTAAAAATTCTGTTTACATGTGTGGATAGTTCAGAAATCCAATTTGAATTTTTGTTAGAAAACTAATATTAATTATTAATTCAGTTCAAATTAATTCAATGAGATTACTCTTCCTTCAGTAGACTAAAATTGATACAAACAAACATTGTTGTTTTAAATAACTTCAAAATTAAAATATAAGTTATTTTAATTAATTTGCTAATTAATGTTCTAGAGCTATTAGTAAAACAAAGTAATTAGATAATAAACGTTTCATAAAATAATTTTAAAGCCTACACAAACGACGGAACAATGTTCCCTGTTTTGCTGTAGCAGTTCAAAATTCCTACCGAACATTCTGTTCCGACAGAAAACATCCAATCATACTCTACATATATACACACAATTCCTTCCGCTCTTATTTTGCTGGAGCAGTTGAGATTCCTAAACTCGAGTATTAAGGTCTTATATAACGTTATTTATTTATTTTCTTACTGCATCCTACAGCCGAAGCCAATTACCAAACCGAGACTATGATATATAGAAGAAAAAAGATAAGTATAATTACAGTATACAGTATAATTACAGTCGATAACGCACTAGATATATAAACTAAAACTAAGAATAAACAGAAAGTATATACAGAATATATAACTAAATTATTATTATTATTATTATTATATGTTCAACCCTCCCTGTCGCAGAGGCACACCAATTTTGCTGGATTCAAAAATCATTACGGTCTTCGACAAGTCATGATAATGACAATATTATTTATCAAATAATATAAAGATATCAAGGCCCCTGCGTCAGATGATTCAATATTATGCAAACGTAAAAGTGCGTCTTCGTACAACGCACTGGCGTAGTTTGCGTTGTAGCGCTTATTACATTATCGCTTTGTAGAGTGATCTAGAGCCTTATTGTTACAAGTCCCACAGGATGATTGACTTTTTAGTTGATTTATATCACGTGTCGTGTAGGTTGTAGGAGCAGCTGCGGTGGGTTATTAAAATAAAATTAAAATTAATCAGTAAACTCAATGTGTAATCAAGGTCAAGAGTTGAGGTACTGTTTCAATATTAAAAAAAAAAATTTTTATTTTCTCGGACTATTTATAAATGTAACATAACCTACAAATTGTCATATAAATTGTGGTTAACTTATGATTTATAACCAATTGTTTTCTCAGTTTTAAACATGAATGTTACTTGTATATACAAGTATCCACACAGTTGACTTTTTGAAGCTTCCAGCTTGTTTGAAAATTTTGCAACAATAACAAAGTTTTTCTAGTGCATTTGAATTTTTGTATATAAAATTATTAACACAACATTCTACAGAATCCTGTTCAATTATTGCAAAACAAAGCTATATTGATTACAATAGTTGCGATTGTTTGCTGGTAACAACAAACACCAAGGGTTAATAAATAGACACTAATTATAAAACATCTAACAATTCCAAATCATGAATGCTAATTTTCGAAACAAATAATCATTTTGGCATTTTGTAACAAACAAAAATTAAATTTGCACTATTAAAAACAAACCAGGATAATTATGTTTATCATAGTATCATAAAATTAGAAAAATGTAAAATAAAATTTCAAATAATTATATAAAAATGTACGTTAATGGCTTTCCAAAATTGACCTAAATTGAAAGAAAAAATACCAAAAAGTGGCGACTGCTACTGCTGTAATAATTTGTCGATTGGTGAGTGAAGATCTTGGCTAGTAAATATTGTTTCTAAGAAAAGATTATTATTGTCCTATTTACATAATTTTGAAAATACATACACTACGCTATTTAATCGTACTTAATAAATCTTGTTACTTTTCGCCTCGTCCCTTTATCGGTCGGACCCCTAACTCCGATATTTTTTATATTGTGTTGAAAGAAAATAACCTCTTTCTTTTTACATATAATTTACACATTTTGGTTTTATTATATAACTACTACGGAAGCATATATTCGGATTATACTAGAAGAGATCTAACGAATGGTGTTAATAACAATATCAAACAATATATTTTTGATATTGTATCTGGTCGCTTCTGAAGTAGGTGTCTGAAAACTTTTTTTTTTAATAATAATAATATAAAAAAATTAAATATGGTGCATCAAGTCTTTGCGTTTTGGTAAATTTTGAACATGCAATTTACAAACAAAATTAAGACACAATAAGAATTAAAATATTGACAACTACGTAATGTTAAAACTGCAGCTACACGTGAACTATAAATCACATATCTGTACAAACTCATAGACATTATTTTTCCTAGCCTATGTTTAGTTTGTGAGTGATGTCACGAATTTGACTGCATATAAATTCAGCTCTCTAAAACTCAGTGAACATAATGTATTATATGATTACTTTGACTTGTAAAATATGTTATGAATCAAAAAGTTTCAACACCGCGCACAGCTTTTCAAGAATAAGAAGCTTCCGATACTAATTTTACCTTCAGCGGTTCAGCTTTGATATTTACTCTACTGCGAGATAGAGCCAAAATCTGTTTGCTCAACAATCTAAAAGCATCTTAAGATTGATTTATCCTATACAAAACACAAATATTACAAAAAGTAAAAAACCAGATTTTACAAAGCTGATTACACAAAGTTTGGCGTATCATTTTTTACTGACAAAAATAAAATGCTCAGTTCGACCCGTTTACTATTTTATTTATGTACAACCACGCATATTTGTTATTTAGAAGCTCAGTTGAAACAATTCTATTTAATATGTTGAATAGAGTATACTTCTAAGTACAATATTCATTTCTCAAAAAAAATCTGATTCTAAAGATAAAAAATAAGAAATGACTGATGTGAACTTTTAGCTGTGAACCAAATCTCGTAAGAGTATTAACTTTTCCACGTAGTGTATGGCGGTCATGTTCAACATTATAGTTGTTCGAACAAACTGTGGTGCTCATTCGTCCATGCGACATTTGTTGCCTTTGGTAATACCGTACAATACAGACATAAATCATTATCAGCTAAACAACATTATCAACAGTTTTATATAGGGTATTAAACTCGTAAAATTCTTACTAGCTCTTACTTTTTTGTCCCAGTATATATTCACTTTTGAAAACGTATCTTTTTTTAGATAAACGGAACGCTATTGACTAATAATAATTGTTTTTATAGTCGGTAAAAATTTGTTATATAAAAAACATAACATATATTCTTTTCTTTCGGAAAGTTTTGACAATATGCCGAAAACCTTAACCAATAATATTTTTTCGTCTCCTACAAGTAAATAATAAAAACAGTTCATTTATCTCATTTTTGACTTCACATCTGACAACTTCAACATTTTTATTTATCAATGCAGCGAGTCTCATAAAGTTTATATAAAATATCAATTTTCTTCAACCTCCACTTCAATGAAATAGGCGTCGTTTGCTTTGGATTTTGTTGTTAGATAAATTATTATGTATTATAGACTTCAATATACTACAATAATAATAATAATAATAATAATAATAAACTTCAATTAGGTACTATTAATTATAATTTTTTTACTTAACAGCCTATCACATTCAACTCTTTCTGCTTCCTTTAGAACTTGAAGGAAAGTAAAAATTTCCCTGTCGCTTGGCATTTCAAATATAATTAAAATTCAAATATTTTAAAAAAATGTTCCACAGAATGTCAAAATCGTAAAAAGCAATTTTTTCACAACAAGTGTCAATTCATTTATTTTCAATATCAAAGATATAACACGTATTTTCAGCAAATAAAGTTTTTTATTATTAAAAACACAATTTTTTTTTTTGCTAGTGGTAAAAGAACTAATGTCCACACCATGAGTTTGTGGAATATTTTTCTAGCCGCGTCTTCATATTGTCCTTGTATAATTTGGCACAGCTGTGGAAACTATATTCTTGGTTAAGATTAATAAGGGTAATTGCACTGCAACCTTTTTTAATCTATTGTCCTCCCTACATTTACAAACACCCATGGACAGACAAAAGTCATATTCTTTTTTAGAAATAAGTTTCTCCCTGCGATAGATTCGAACCTACGCCACTTATTCGGCCAGGCTCTGAACGCCACCTGGCCACTAAACGACCCCGCCCTTGGTACATAATAATTACTACTTGATATTTTAAACCAAATAAAAAGCAGAAGTCTTAACAGTTATTTGGTATAATTAAATAAAATTTTAATAAAGCAGTCTTACCCGAGCTACGTTTCCATACAAGCACATAAGATTAAATAGTTTATCCGCATTGGTTCGCAACGGATCCAATCCATACACCATTAGGACGGCACCAGGCTGCTGAAAATGAGTATTTCTTTGATCCCTAAATTCTGCGGTGACTGGAGGTGCGCTTTTTCTAAATGTTTCAGTCGCAAAAGGTTCTCCGTATCCAGAACCGGCACACAATTCATCGTACCTCTGTTGTTCACTAGGATAAGGATCTGAAATAAACAAACAATAAATCAACCCAGTTTAAACAAATAAAACACAAAAACTGAAATACTTTTATCTACAATAGATACAGAAAGAAAGCATTTGACAACAAAAAACTAAACTTTCTTAGCAATTTTCACTTTGTTCCTCGCCCTGACAAAATGTACAACACGCTGGGTATCCAATCAATAAAGTATAGTTTATTTCATAACAATTGAACGTTTATTTTCGAGTTCGTAGCAAAACGAACAAACACTACAGACATTTCTCTTAAAAAACCTAAAAATGATAGATACTTTCAAAATTCAGAAATACGATCACTTCTTCCATGAAACAAGAGAAATTATTCTCCTGCATTTTTGCATAAAAATCTTTTGACATTTTTGTTGTCATTATCATTGATGACAGTAGATGAAGCAGTATACACATATGAAATGGTATGCTTCCAGATGTTTCCATATAAATTAGCGAGCCAAAATAATGTTCTAGCTGTAAGAGTCATAAGTGATATTGTCATAATTGATATTACTACTAGTAATATTACTACATATGTTCAATAATGTTCTAGCTGTAAGAGTCATAAATAATATTGTCATAATTGATATTACTACTAGTAATATTACTACATATGTTCAATAATGTTCTAGCTGTAAGAGTCATAAATAATATTGTCATAATTGATATTACTACTAGTAATATCAATTGATATTACTACTAGTAATATCAATTCATAATTGATATAACTACTAGTAATATCAATTCATAATTGATATAATTACTAGTAATATCAATTTACTATTACTGCTAGTAGTAATAAATTATTACTACTAGATGACGCTACTGTGCGAAGGATTCTTCTTAAACTGGCGTTGTGTAGTTTATAGGTTATACCATTATAAGTCTTTGTAATTAGGCATTCACTATTTTTGAAATTCTTTACGACAATATCAATTTTATTAATGTTGAGACCCCTTTGGTTAATTTGCTAAGCGGAAACTAGTTCTATTTAAAATAAAATCCACATAAAACTACTAAATCAGAATAAAAATTTTATAGTAAAACAGAATTCCAAATTTATGGTAGGCTTGCTCTATGTATTTAAGCAAGACAAGACAGAACGTCGTACGTGTGCATGTGTAACAGTATTGCTTTAACCATCAGTTTTTAACAGTTAGCAAACAGCAGATGTTAAGCTGATTAGCCTGTAATTTTGCACATTGGATTTGTTTGTTTTTGAACGGATAGGTGTAAGAACAGCAATAAGCCGCATGACAATCAGACTGTGTCTGAAAAAGTGTTAAAACCTTTTAAAACTGAACAAACTAGTGACTTAGAACAGTATTTAAGCAGTCTAGAAGTTATGCCATCAGGATCAGGAGCAGAGTTCAAACGTAGTACATCTAATTCAGAAAAAATAATTGTATTGAGTTAAAAATTTCTTCTAAAGCTTCTGTTTAACTTTGATTTTTTCTATTAAAATGTCGGAAATCCAAGGTTTTCTGACCAACCGTTTTGAATGGTAAATTAAGGTATGGTATTTCTGTTAGTGCAATCTTTAAGCGTAGACAAAAAGTAAGCCCATTGCGCTTGAGCACATGTCATGTTATTTAATATAATTTTCTAAGTTAGAGCATTTCATAAGAAACTTTGCTGTATGTATCCCAATTATACTTAAAAATTCATCGTTTTAATGTAATTATCCATATGAGGCACAAATGCTAGAGTTGTAACCTAAAACCATTACTAGCATACTTCCTTTAACTATTCTTCAAAGCAAACCAAAAAATTAAAAAAAAAACAAAATTCTAACACTTTACATAGCGTTTCTCAAAATTTAATTTACTAACATTTATTTTTGCCAGAAGTTCAGATAGGGCCTCTGAAGGGTTTGTAATAGCCTACTAAAACTTTGCCTTGAATTTAATCAAGTTTCCTTAACTGTAATTGATGGAATAATTGCTATAACTATTCTTGTCACAATCGTCAGAACTGAAACATTGCTCTTTCCGTTCCAGTAAAATCAATACATTAACATTAGAGATTCTCATTAATGTTCTGAAATTTCCCTCACCTTGAACTATAACTGGTAATTATTTTTGATGAGATTATTAACCTGGCAAAGGCGATTAAAATAAAATTCGATTTTCTTGATAAAAAAAGGTATCAAACAACAAACATTTTTAATTATAAATTTTCAATCGATAAAAATAATTACAGACGTTTAATTAAAACATCATTATCTAGTTCAAATTTTAGTTCATTGATTGCATATAAAATGAATGAGTATTCATATCGGAAAGCAATTTAAAAAAAGGTCTGAGACCTAGATTAATTATTTTGATGTCTTTAATTCTAAAGTCGCACCAGAAGACTATTTTCTATTCTTCTAAAAATTACTAAAAATTTTCCTTTATATTTGAATATCTATCATGATCAAATCTATTCATTGTTTTTGCTCAATGACTTCTTTCTTTCTTGTTTAAAACTTAAACAAAAAAATGTTTAAACTACTGTTGCAGTTCGTAGCTTATCTGTTTATTTTCTAAATTATATAATTAATCCACCCGTTTGCTTGATTAGTTTTGAGATCACTGCTGATAGTGACCCTAGTGACAGTGGCAGTTGAAAAAACCAAGTGATTTACTTTCGCACCTAGGTAAAAAAGCTTTACTTTCGTACCGCAAATAAAGCTGATTTTAAATTCATAAATTGCACATGATCAAAAAGCCAACCATATGTGGTTTAAAAGCTAAACCTTCTTTAAACAAAACTTCTTTAAATTTATTTTTGGTGTACTATATAAAACTTGGATAACGAAAATGGTATAAAACATTTGTAAGAAACTAATAGACCACAGTTTGCTACCAACGAAGCAGTTAAGCAGTCTGAAAAAACAAAAAATAATAAACAAACAACGGTTAAAGCCCTACAGTACTCTACACTACAGCAAAAAAAAATATGTATTTTTTGATCAACACTTAGATAGGATAAAAAACACCCAATAGTGTATCATGATTCATGAACTCAAAAATATACATGCTGTTGGTAAAAGTCCTCAACAACTCGCTCGAGGAGATCTAAAAAGAGTAATTGGCAAAAGACATTTGCCAAAAGTGTATGAAGACATGTATAAAAACACCTCAATAGCTTTACTTCAATGTTTTCAATTATTTATAAATTTTTTTTCAAGTAAAGTCTCATTTAATATTTATTTATTTTTATATATTTGTAGGTTAAGCTTATGTATATATTTATTTTATGTTCTAATAATAATTTTAATAGTTATAGTTTATCTTTATTTTTATTCGGAGCTCAACTTAAATTCTATTTTTAGAAATAAAACTGTAAAGTATAGAAAAACGGGGGTGTTCGGTAGGGGGGTAAACAGTTCTTCCTTGTCAGGGTAAAAAAGAGAGAAGCGGGTAGTAGAGAGAAGCCCTTGAAGATAAGGCGTTAAAGACGAAGGGTGCTATTTTTCGGCGGTCCTTTGGTAGGGCAAATAAAAGAAGTAAAGACGATAGCCAGAAGTAAATTGTTTACGCGGAAAGCCGTGCCGCGTGTTTTGCTCTTTTTCTTTCTTCTTTGGTATGACGTAGAAGTAATTAGACGAAGAACTGTTATACGCTGCTTTGTTTGCACAGTGAAGAATTTGTGAATTTAGTGTTAATACTTATTTTAATTAAAGCTCTTAATTAGTGATGTGGCTTTATTCTATCCCTTAGACATTTGAATTAAAAAAAACCTACATATTTGAACTTTATATTTCTAATAAAATAAAGCTACAAAGACTGGATTAGGCTAGGCTAAGCTAGCTTATATTTAATAATCTAATTAACGATGAGACTCGATGATTTATACTGTTTTGATAAATTATCAAAATATGCAAGTAGAACCTTTTCTTGAGTAATATTTTTCTAGACGCACCATGAACTGAATCATTAAAAAGTCATCTCGCACATTTGTTTCGACTTCTATAGCATCAAGCGGCATTTATCGCCGCTTCTTTGATATCAGAAGGTAAACTTTTTGAGTAACTCATGTTTACAGTTTTTTTATTTTACCACCAAGCACAACTTTTACTGATTATCTCAATATGGGAAGCTTTCTTTGAAAAATTGTAAGCAGTTGCCATAGTGCTTACTGAACATATGCATAAGTCAGCTTGCTTTTGATGCAAAAAAATAGATGTTACCAACAGCATTATATTTTGGGTTTTCTAAATTTTTTGCAGTCATAAATAAAATTTGGTTATCATACGTGGACTAGAGCATATTACAGTATCTGTAACTAGTGGGTTACAGATACTGAAGCTAAAGCTCTCGTTATATCTACACACTCGTTGTGTAATAGTGTTTCTATCCTACTAATAATATAAATAACTGTGTATTATTAAATAATGTGGTATTGAAACTCATTATAATTACAGCAAGTAATTACCATTTGAAGCTGCCTAATGGCAGTTGGTGATGGTTTTATATTTTACAAATCACATTTAGTTAAAACTACTTAATGGTTGACACATGTGAGCCAATAACATGACATTTAGCTAACTTTATCCATTTTGATTCACCACAAAACAAAATTATTTAGGATGTATTGAACCCTTTTAATTCATTTGTTAATGTAATGGCTTGCCAAAGGTTAGACATAAAAATTTTTCATATATTTATTACAACTTTATTTCATCTGAAGTCATTCTTAGTCTTCATCTAAAGACGAAAATAAAGACAAAGCGTTAAGCTGTAACAATAACAAACAAGTGTACAGTTTTTACGTCCAGCCTCGTCTAACTCAATGCCGATATTTTTCAAGAACAAGTGTCACCAATAACAAAAGCATTTTAATTCATTAATAACTGATAAAGATGATAAATATTTGAGTATAGCTTTTAAAAAATGCCGTAGAAAATTATAGGCCCTTTTTTCAGCTCCAACATTCATAATACAGACTAAATTTAACGTGCTTTATTGTGGAAAGTGCTGTCTATGCACTATTCGTTTTCACTTTGTGTTGCACTGAAAAAGAATAAATCAATGAACCATATAGAATCCGAGCTATTTTATGCGATAAACGTGTTCAGAAAAATACCAGGAATCAGGTATGTATAAAAGCGCTAGTATAAATAGTTTTTTAAAAGCTTGCGACAGACAACGTCTGAATTACTGATAATGAAAATAATGAAACTTTCGTCAAATGCAATCAATAAAATACAACATTGATAAAAGTAGATTACGTAATGTAAAAACCAAACATTAACAAAAATATATTGTAAAACGCGTATTAGAACACCAGTCAAATATAGAAGATTTTTATTCGAGATTCGACAACACAAAATGCAATAATAGATGACGCTATTTCTAACGTCAAAATGCTAAGGAAAACAATAGTCAGCTGTTTCTATACTGCCGCTCTGCTATTGTGCTATCATTAGCATCAGTTTCGTTTGTGGTCAACAGTAGGTAGCTACGCAAGTTAAAGATGTCCATATACTTGTTTGCAAAAACATCTGCGCTGTAAACTTAGATAATCATTTCCTCTGCTTTACTGTTTTTATGGTTAAAATTTATATCTTGTATTTTGTAAAAACATTTTAATGAAAAAAAAATGCTTCTATGCTAAAAATTTAGATTGCTATTCTGACAACCCTTCATAAATCAGTTTTAACTAATTTATTTGTAGTTAATTCTTGATTCAAGTTATTAATCAATTCAATATATCAAAGATTTTATTGTTTTATAAATCTTTTTGAAAGTGACATATATGCATAACCTAATTTTTTAGACGTTAAAATTCTACAAAACGCAATTCCCTAAAATTCATAAATTCTTCGTCGCATTTACGACATGTGCATTTTTTGTCCTTTTTTAACGACAAACCTAAACTTAGGCCAGGGAACAAAACAAAGAATGTTATGGCTATAAGCACGAAGTGTGTTGTTCTAGTGACCTTAGTTTTTGTCCAATTGAGCGGCAATCTCTTGTTACACAGCACAACTGATTTTATGACGCCCTGGAAATCTTCTGAATTTCTTGACAGTGTAAAATTCTTAAAAAGCGGTTTAAATTTGTTACCTTTGATTCATCATACGTTCACTGTGTAGTATAAATTGATTTTTATTTATCTACTCCACAAATAGATTTTAGAACCCTGACAAAATTAATCAGTAACCTCAGTACTGTTATTGTGCTATTAAATAACCACAAAACTTAATATCGCTTGTTATGACTGTTCAAATTGTTATAAATAACAGTAAAATTAAACATAAACGTTTCTCTAATTTGATACTAAACTGCCACTTCACGATAAAATCTAAAGTATTTTGAACAAATAAGTTAACAAAACGGTTAGCAGTTAAACCATGTAATTAGATTCCGTAATTTTGATTAAATCAAGTAAGTTATTACATGTTATCCGATTATTAAAATGTAACTTTCACATCTTAATAATCGATAGGTTTTGCTACAATATTTTATAAATAATCATATAAACATTCTGCCAACAATTCTAGGCACTAGGGATAAACATAAAGCCGAATTGTCACTGTAAAATGTATTCCAATAATTGATTGCGTTCTGAAAAATTCCGATTAGAACGAAACTTGTCTAACTCTGCGGATGTAGTTTGAATGAACTTGCTTTAACATTATTGTTCATGCATCATAAATATGAATAAAAAGAAACATTAAAAAAAATTATGAACATAGTTTTATAAAATTTTGATTAAAATATTTTAAAAATTATCAAAATTAATATTTATTTTATAAATTTTAAAGAGGAAAATTTTTAAGACGTAATTTTCAAACAGGTAAACTATGAGCTTTAAATTACAACATTAGGTTGCCTTTATAGTCATAGATTTACTATAACAAGATACAGCCATGCACTGGGATAGTCCGTCAAGACGTACCGTCTATTGCCCTCACTCTCAACTGCATTAGTATTCGATAGCGCTATCCTTTACAGAGGTTCCTACCAATAGCAAAGCAGTAGACGCAAAATGACATCTATTATTTGACGATTAAAATTGAATTATTTTGACATTTATCATTGTCCTCGTGTCAAATTTTGCAAAAAATCACAGTAATTTGTAAATAAAACATGTTCAATCTCTGAAAATTAGACATAACTATTGTAAAGAAAAATATTTAATAATTTGTAAGTAATTTTATTTGTTAAGATTTTAACCTCAACTTTTATTTTCTTTAATATATATAATTGAACGACGAATTTAAGCATACACACCGATGAAAGGATATTTTTTCGCTTGTGAAAGGATTATGAGGAATAGAACAAACAATACAGGATCTCATTTTGAATATAAATATTCAAAAATTGTATATGTCAAATAAATTGAGAACGACGATCGTCGACTTAAATCGTGCGTATTCGTCTTTTTTTAATCACTATAAAAACGTGTGCGACATACGACAAATGTGTTAAAAAAGATGGAAGATGTGTTTTATTAAATATAGAAAGAAATGGAGAGATGTACCAATTTCGTTGATATGTTTTTAAGAACCGAAGTATGTTTAGCATGCATAGCTATATCTAGTGTATTAAATCTATGTTTATAGTACCCTATTTTACTTGCTTCTATGTTTATGGAATTCTACAACTTTTTGTTTACGTTTAATTTTTAATCGACTTCAAAGAAGGAGGAGATTTTCAATTCGTCTGTTTTTTGTCTTAGTTACCTTAGAACGTTCGACTAGATGAACCGATTCAAATTTTTTATTTATTAAAAGCTAATGAATTCTTTGTGGTCTGATATAAATTTGATCAAGAGCGAGAGTAGCTTTTATTAATGCGTGCTTTGGCATAAACTTTTAACACTTACAACTGATTATAAAAATAATTAAATGAAGCTGATTTACACCCAAGACGACCAGCCTTAACAGCAGCTTATCGACAAACTCGTTTAAAATTTGCAAGGAATCATCTGGATGGGAATAATAAGAACTGGGCACAAATACTCTTCTCAGATGACTCTAGATTCTGTTTGTATTCATCTGATCGTCGAATATGAGTGTTTTCGATTTAATCTTCAGTGTGAGAATGTAATTTCAGCATCCTATGCTATGGCTGGGTTTATTATGCGTAACAGTAATCTTTTTATGATATTTATTGCTTGTTAGCTTTATATAGGTCTATCGTGCTAAGTAAGCTTCAATATAGCTCTATTACTTATGGTATCCTGTTTATAACACTTACAATGATCTGATTGAACGTGTTTTCAACGAAGATTTTTTAAATATCTATATCTGAAATCTCATCATGTTTATCCTCCTCGAGGATATGATCACCGTCTATTGCTAGATGAATTTGGAGTCCCTCTACTCACACTGAGAAGAAAACTAAATGTTTTGCTGACTTTATATAAGATAATCCACTTTCAAATAGATATTCTACAGCTACTCGAAAAATACAGCTTCCTAGTCCCTCGTCTCGGTAGTAGATACCAGAACACCTTTTATACAACTGCATTTGCAACGAGGTTGATATATTTTATTTAAATTATAGGGAATTTGTAACTGAGCAGCTGTCTGTCACTAATTCTGATTTTTGGTTTGTAATTTTGATGCAATAATTATTTAATTTAATTTGTTACAATAATTTTATTTACTTTGTTAGTATAAGTATTATTTTATACTATTTCTCTTGTTTTGTCCTGTAATTGATGCTTCTGCACTGTTGGGCTATAAACTTTATGAATATTATTATTAAGAAATCTTGAAAACTTTGAAGATTACTTACTGTTTGTAAGATAAATCTGTTTTTATTGTAATTTCTAAATGATTAGGCAAACTACCTACCAGCATTTCTCCAACAATAATATGATAGATATTTATATTGTTCACCCCATATTGTACTTTACCCTGCGATAGGGCTTTCCAAGACGTATTACGTTTTCTAATACCCTAAATAAAATGAAGTACGAATTATTTTATCTTAAAACCACACAACAAACGGTTGCGGTCTCAGCAAAAAATCCTTCAGACAAATTATCGCTATAAGGGTTTTCAAAACAATTTATTACTTTAATTTCTAAAAAAGCTTTATAAATTCCAGCATTAATCGATCATTGCATTAAGCATTAAGCAAGTAAATCCTATTAAATAAATATTCAGTATAAAGCAGAAACAAATAATATGTTAAGCTTTTTGTCATTTATCGAACGTTATCGGTCAATTTTGCAAGATAAACGTTTTTAAAAATGTTATGATTGAATATTTGTAATTTACAGCATATATAATTTAAAACTCTTTCATCCGTTGTTTGTTTACCATATATTTTAACCCTTGTAAACAAATATAATAACATGCAGTTATTTTCACAAGTGTCAAAAGTATCAAATATCGTGATCCACAGTTGATCCACATACACGAGAGAAAAGTGCGACAAAGTCCGACTAGATTTGATCTCTCTTAGATGTAAATGTAATTAAAAAAGGTAGCACTCCGGGAGTGCCGGCAGAAGTGAAAACTTCAATATTAACGTTGTGTTTAATTATAAGTATAAAAGTACTATCATTTATGAGGTAGAATACAATGTTTATTTATTGCGCTATCGTACACAAATATGACAATTTATATGTTGTTATTTATAATATTATATCGTTATTTATATATTACATTAAATTTTATCTCTCACAAAAATCAACTTCCATCCATAATTTCGACGACTTTTACACCATCGATATTATCAGAATCATGATCGCAAACTGATACAATTGGTTTATGATAACTGAAGTAAGAAACAAACAGTTTTGATTCGAACCTATTTAAGTGTCTAATAAAGACCGCATCAATAGTAGTTTTGTATTTCGTTGTGCTAAAATTGCGATCATTTGACATAGTTAAACCAAATTCATTATTTAAAAATTCAATTAATGATTGATTTTTATCGTCTGCAAAGTTTATATTGAAATCTCCACTTAAAATCATTGGCAATTTATCAAAGCTTTTTCCAATTTTTTTTTCTTACTTACTCATTTTCTTTCACTACTTCATCATCACTTTTTTCATTAATAGATTCACTTTGTTCGATTTCCATAATTTAAACAATTCACATTTACGAATACACAACAGTGTATTTACTACACAACAGTCAAGCAATCAGCTGTCACCATCCTTGGATAAGCGTGGGACGCTGTACATAAACACACACGGTCATTCGCGCAAGCGCCCTGTGCCGCCTAAACAGAGCAGCACACTCAGGCCATAGATTTAATACATTAGATATAGCTATGCATGCTGAACATACTTCGGTTCTTAAAAAACATATCAAAGAAATTGGTACATCTCTCCATTTCTTTCTATATTTAATGAAACACATTTTTTATCCTTTTCATCATATTTGTTGTATGTCGCACACGAGTCTATAGTGATTAAACAGACACGAATTTCTACGATTTTAGTCGACAATCAACGATGCAATGCTTTGCTGTCAACTTATTGACATTTGTCATACACAATCTAATAAAATACGAAAATTAGGTTAAAAATCAATTTTATTTTGGAATGAATAATTATTTATAAATAAAAGTTTTTTCATCAGTGCTAATGATTCTTAATTATTTTATCAAAAAACTCTATTCCAATTTCAAAATTTCACCAACTTTTAGTTGTGCCAGACCCATGTAAACTTTATTATCCGCTTCATCTTTTATCAGCACTTCTCTCCTATGAATTTGTAAAATTGAAGTTAGGCTTTAAGAAAATAGAGAAACATTAGAAAGCTGGAAGAAAATAAAAGTTGAGGTTGAAATCTCAATAAATAAAATTACCTTCAAATTATTAAATATTTTTCTTGACAATAATTATTTTCAATTTTTAAGTGACTGAACTAAGTTTTCTGTTCAAATTATGTGATTAGAAAAATTTGAATAGAAACGTCAAAATAATTCTAGTGTCATGCTGACGTAGCGTACTCTGCGTCTACTGATTTCTGCTTTGCTATTTGTAGGAACCTCTCTAAAAGATAGCGCTATCGAATACTAATTCAGTTGAGAGTGAGAGCAATAGATGGTACGTCTTGGCGGACTATCGCAGTGCATGGCTGTATCTTGTTATAATAAATCTATGACTCAGGCACGGTAGAAAGAGTGGGAGATACTAGTTCCTCTCCCTTCCCCTCGATCTTACGCTTTTTCGATCAGCATCACGTGACCCTGACGCGAGTTTGAAAGTTTTTACCCATACAAAAAAAAGTGCTCAGCGCCGCTAAAGAAGTTTTCACTTCAAAAAACAACAGACGGTCTAGAAATTGATATATTTAGAAAATACACAACAACTCTAAGGTACATGCCTAATGACTCAAATCATTGTTTTCAACATATACACAAAATAGCAAGTTTATGTATTTTAGTAAATAGATTGTTTAACTTTCTTTCAAATCAAAAAAACTTCAATAAAAAAAGCATTTATATGCTCTTTTATTATATGGATATAATAAAAAAATGGAGATTAAAATTGTAAATAAACAAAAATTTAAAACAACTGTTAGATCGGTTTATCAGACAGAATTAAAAACTAAAAGATTTGCTAGGAGGTCCAAAACAGAACACCCGTTTGAGAAAAGGCTGGAATTTATTGCACATTGCATATCGCAATAACTGTGACAAATGATATATAAGACAAACGCGTAGATCAGTTTAAACCAGATACAAAAAGCACTTAAAACATGTCCGAGCAAGCTTTCAGTAGCAATCATTATATTAGATTAACAGCTTAAAATTAGTCAAGCAAATAATTAACTATAGACGTCTAGCCGCTGAAATTATAATCCATAAAAATAAGGCAAATGCTCTTAACAAAGATAACAGTTTTCTTCTCTACTCCATGGTTGGGTTATTACAAAAACTCCATAAAAATTCCCTAAGCCAGGTAAAATTAAGCAAATAATAATTCAGTTTTATTCATTTCCTAATGATAACCTAGTCGTCAAAAGAGGTGTCGAAATCTAATAAATTTTTTAGCAACTGGTAAAACTATGTAATTAATAAATTACTTGATTTAGGAATCTTTGTTAATAGGTTGTCATAAATTTGATTAGGTTGGAAACTATGAAACTCTGGTAGAAAACAAAATATATTATAATCATTTCAATAATTTAAGTTTGATCGGCTTATATTAAACATACTATTATTAAATTTTGTTTACAATTAGCGTAGTCTTAAAAGATTCGTCATTCTAAAATAAAGAACTTGTGCCACACAATAATACATTGTTGGATACATAAATAAAAATTTCCTAGTTGTTTGCAAAAATTGATCATTAAGGAAATCTATTTGTTATTTTCATAAATTAGTCTTTAGCCTTTGCCAAACTAGCCTTGCAGTAGCACTAAATATCGCTTTTAAAAAAAACGTAAATTTAAAAAGTATATTTTGGTTTTTAATAAGCAATGTCAAAGCGACCTACGGAAAATATTCTCTATAATCTCAGCCTTTTTAAATTTAATGCAGCAAATTCCTCCCTTATAACATTTGCAAATCGTTAATTTCTCGCTAACTGGTAAGTGCTTTGGATTTCACAATCAATTTTGATATCTGATAACATATTTAATAAGCTTGCACAAAAAATCTCATAACTAATTCTTGAAAGATAATCTGTCAACATCAAGTTTAACCTTAAGCATTTAAAACTACTTTTAAAAATTCCTATTACATGGAACATGGAAACGGTAATTTAAAACGGTAATTTCCCTTAAAGTCAGAATCCCAGAGAGTAATTTATTGTTGACATGCATATATTCGATTCCACCGATATTTCCATTTCATTTGCGAATTATTAAAATTTCAATAATTCAACATGCTTTTGTTTTGCTTCGTATTTACTTTAATTAAAACTATAATACGCGCGATATGATGCATTTTGCAATGAATAGTCGTTGCTATGCGTTGCTAAGATAGACTACTACAATATAAAAATTTCGTACATTGATTCGAAAAAATTAATTATTTTGTAAGAATTATGAATTTAGAACTCAAAAGAAGAAAAATCAATATTGATCATGATTATTATTATATCATTGTTTATGAGAGAAAAAGAAGAATAAGAGTAAACTTCCTGTCAGTAAAATCCCTATCACAAAAAGACAAGCTTCGGACAAGCGTCATGACGCGGAATTATTCGGCGATGTTTAAAAATTCTTCTGAATATGTTCCCCAAGCAAGCCAGCTTGAGGCCAGCCAGGCGGTTTCATGCAGAGACAGAAAGCAATTTAAACAAGCAAATAAAATTGATGAGTTCTTGCCTCGCACTGATCTCATCATTACTCGACTAGAAAGATCCAGATAACATATGAGCATGAAACGCTAACTCAAAAATTCCCCAAAATTAAAGACATTTGTGAAACCATTCTAAAATGGACAAATGTTAGAATTAGAAGGGAAAAAGCAAAATATAAAAGACAAGAATCTCCCACCCTTAAAAATCTTGACATGACCGAACTTCACGCTTTCTTCAGTTTTCTAGCTTATACGCTTTGTTCAAATCTAAAAACAAAAAGTTAGATACATTGTTTGCGTGTGATGGAACTGGAAAAGAAGGTATAAGAGGTATTATGTCTAAAGAAAGATGTGCTTTTCGTCTAATATGTTTGAGATTTGATGATCTCGAAACTAGAGACATGAGAAAAACTACAAAACCAGCAGCTGCAGTATAAGAAATTTTTGATACTTTAAAAAAATGTCAAATGTGTTATTCCATAGGAACGTCTGCATGTATTGATGAAATGCTTGACCAAAAGCTGAGTTGACACCATGGATGAAAAATGCAGCAACATGTGCTGTAGTCGTCGAACCCGCCAATGGCAGTGTTTTTTCGACTTTTTGACATAAGTACTGTAAACTCATAGATACTTTATGAATCTTACAAAAACATTACTCACAAAGAACGCTCCCAGTTTTTGAAAAAGCTGGCTTTCCAGCTTGTTTCACCTCAGCTGAACAGAAGACTGAAAAGCACATTTTTGCAAAGAAAACTAAAGCTAAGCATATGTGAACGTTTAGGTGTTGAAAAAGTAAATTTACCCTTAACAAAACAGGTTGAAAAATTAAATAAGAAAAACAATTGTTTACTATGCCATTACAAGAAAAAAAGAAGAACAGTTTACGTTTGTTTCAAATGCCAGAAACCAATTTGTTTGGAATGCGCTAAAAAAGTGTGTAAAATGTGCGTCAATATAGTTCAACTTTAGAGCTTGAATTTTTTTTTCTTTCAATGAATTTTGTTTTCATGCGCTTAATTTTATGTAATGATATATAATAGAGGTAATAATAACAGTTTATTATGATATTGGGAGTCTATTCTACTCCTAAACACTATGAAATGTAGATATTATAGAAAACAGAACGCTGATGTTTAAGTATAAATTTTTTTTTTATTATTTTTAATGAATAATCAAATAATCAATTTTATTGTTTAGTTATAAAGTTCTAAGATATAGCTATCATTCTATCAAGAAAATCTAATACAAAACTAGAGAAAAAGTTTTTTGTATAATACCGTCTGTGGGACGGCGTGTTAGTGCCAACGTTACAATTTTACGGTGTTAGTGCTTATGGGTTAAACACAGTACGTACTATGCTCTGTTTTCTAGTACAAGAGGATTATTATTATTGCTGCATCTGTGTAATATAAAATTAAAGTCCTTTTCAATTATTTATGTCTGTTTTTGTAAATAATCAAGTCCATTTTGAAGGGAAGATGCTTAAAATAGATAAAAAAAAACTATCATTGTGGAACAACGTACAGATGAAATACATTTGACAAGTCATTAATAACTTTCACTTTAACATTAGCATATAAATCACAAATTATCACTGTTTTGTCGTTATTTTAAATCATCAAGTCACTATCTTAAACACCAACCAACTTCTTAAGTACAAGTTGAACTTTTTGAGTATACAATAAAAAAATAATGCGTAAGTATCTTGAAATGAGTAAGTTTGCACAAATTCTAATTTTATAAAAAAGTTATTTATGAAAGACAGGTATGCATGCAAAATCACGAAAGAAAGCTTGATATTATTGACCTATACAAAACAAAGTTCTTGACCTTAATGCACTTTGTTTAATTTTAGACATAATATTTACGACTATTATAAATCAAACCATTTTTCATTTTAAAAATACCACCAAGAATTAGTGTTCTATTTCCGTAATTTCCTTTTTCTTTCATAAATAAAAGATACAACTGAAAAAGTCTTCTCTCACCATATTTTCAATTTACACGAAAATGAGTAATTTTATTTTCAGTTTATTATCCCACATCATTATTTGCTTGAATATGAAAAAATCCATACAAAATTATTATTTGAATTTATAGAAAACGAGCAAATTGGCTCAAAAAAATTCCTTCATTGAAATGTTAAAACAAGAAACGTGAACAAAATATACGTGTATTAAATTCTTTCAGAATTCAAGTGCCGTTCAAAATCGAAATCATTTTTTATTTTCATTTGTAATTTCCTAAGCTGTCGTAGTTTATAATGCAAATAATTGTTTCATCATAATAAAAATTCCATCTTTAGTAATTCAAATTTAGGTTGTTATGAAATTGAGTTAAAAGGATAGATCTCTATTGTGTATTGAACTGACATTGCATTAAGCAGGATACTTGGTGCTCCCGTAACGTAGTTAGTCTGTTTTGTACCATGATTAATAGTCTTTTGTAGTTGCTCCCTTTCCGCGGTTTTTGGCGGCCATCTTGCTACATCATTCCTTTTCACCAAATATCCCAAATAAAATGTGCTTTGCATAATCAGTTCTCAAAACCGCAATTAACAATTTGATTTAGTAGCACTTATTTAAAGAGGCTTACTATTAATAGATTAAATATTTATTACTGGCAATATTTGAGTACATTTATAACAATTATAACTATTAACATTATCAAAAACGTTGCTAGCCGACGAGCCAATAGCCGAGTCGCGTAGCAACGTCTGAGATAGTTTAAATAGCAAATATTCGAGTTATATTCAAATATTTGATATTTTAGTTGCATTCACAGCTTTATCGTATGGCCAAACAAGCAATTTTCGAAATAAAACACAGATTTTGTATACATGGAATTACAAAAATTGGCCAAATGTTTTGCCACGTTTGATCGTTCCTGATAAAAGTGATGAAAGGTTTTGATGTCTCCGTACGTATATTGCAGTTAGCAGAAGGTGTGAAAACAGATTTGTTGCCAGGACAAGTCGAAAACTCAATACGAAAAAAAATGTCGTATTTTTTGTGACTGGCAAGACAAGAAACAGTTTCAAGGTGCTGAGTCTTCCCCTTCGTCATTATGATCAAAATATTTCATTTTACAAGCTTGTTTGGTCAAAAAAAAAGAATTGAAATTGACAAATATGGTTCGTTGATTGATATTAAAAAAAAAGTTAGATACCGACATAAAAAAATCTTCGGTACTGACGATTGAACAAAATGATAAATTTGTGCCCACAACTCCAGATAAACTTTTGTTAATTATAAAAGTAGCTTTCTTCATTGGACTTGCTGTCTAGATGTGAAGATGTCTACCGATGATGTTGGGATTTAGAGAAAAAGGTATAGTTGTTACTGTTCCAGATTCGAAAATTTGCAAAAAAAGATTTTTTGAGATTGTGTCTAAGGGTGAAAATCTGTAATTTTAATTACAGCAGCATTACGGCTGGCTCATGTTACGCATAGAAGATTCTTTGCGTCATGCAGAAATGAAAAGTGTACTAATCAGCCATTTTCAAATTGTGAAAAAAATGTATATCTCGACAAAAGAGAATAATTCACCAAAATGTGTCTGACCGATTAGAAAGACATTAAGCAAAGTGATGCTGTTGTTTCTAAATGTGTTAGAAACAGACTATGGTTTCATATCACCTAAATCTAGAAAGACAATCAGAGTAAGAGCTTATCAAGGTATACTATAAATTAATAAACCTAATCCAAAATATGCCCAAAAATTTAGTGAAATAATTACTTCCGGCTTAAACGACGCAACTATTATTCCAAGATATTTAAGTCAAAACTTTCTTTTAATAAATTCCATAAAATTCTATAGCGTCCAATCATTTTAAAATGTTTTGTCAAACAAAGCAAATCCAAGCAAGAAAATTAAGATAGGTATATACAAAATTAATTAAATAATTAGGAATAATCTAAACTAAATTACTTAATATTTAAGATAGACACGTTCAAATTATCTAATAATAGTAACAATAATAATATTAATATCTACTAATAATAATATTTTTGCTATTCAAGATAGGATAATTACACTAAAAATTATCGTAAGTACATAATTAAGGAACAATTAGTTAATGGCGTTTGCAGAATGTGTTTTAATTCGTCAGAAACAATTGAACACATTTTATCTTCTTGTTCAGTGCTAGTTAATAAACAATATAAAAAAGACAGGACGCGATTGCAAAAATAGTTCATTCAAATTAGGATTTTAAGTTTGGTTTGGTCAAAAATGTAAAACCGTATTATAATTATAATCTAGAAAATTTCTTGAAAAATAATAATTACAAATTACAAGTTATATTGAAATCGAACATAGCGAACTGCTTCGAAAATTGAAGCCATTAGGCCGGATATTGTTATAGTATTTAAGAAAACAAAAATTGCATATTTGATAATATTGCGGTTCCAAAACTTTGAGCTTTTTATTTTAGGCAAAATTAAAAACAATTTATGTCTTTATAATAATGTTCAACCCTCTGTATATTAATTCCAAATGTATATTTTGTAGGTAAAAATTTACTATTTTTCAGTGATAAATCTACCGTTAAACTTCTTTAGAATGTGAAACTTTGTATATAGAAAATCTAAATTAAAGTCAAAACAAAAATCGCCTTAAAAAAAAACTTAAATTCAAAAATAAATACTATTTCCTATCGCTATAAAAAATTCAATTGAGAAAAAAAAAACAAATTTATAAAATCCTCTCCCCCCCCTTCCGCATTTAGTATGTTGTTTAAATACTTGCATGTTTACATTTCATAAAATTAAAATTATTTAAGAGCATAGCTATAAATTTGCTGCAAGACACTAATTTGACCACATTAAAACATATCTGTGAATTAACGACTTTTGCTTCTTACTCAGTTCTGTTTTAAATCAAATGTTGGCATATGTGCGTTGGTAAATTAGGATTTATGTTGAATATCTCAACAACTTGAATCTCGTATTTATGTATCAAGCGCCCAGTTATTTATTAACGTTTGACAAACTACCGAGATTTTAAAAATCAAAATTGTAAACATCAAAACATGTTTAATGTTTTGTACAATTCTGTTCTTATACAAAACTAAATAATGTTGCTATCCAAAACAAAAAAAACAGGTAGCAAATTAATAATTTTCATCAAATTCACTCTACTAAAAAAGAACCAAAAAACAAAACTTAAAATTAGAATAAATCAAACGCAAAACCACCTGGAGAACCACCTCTGAAAAGAAATATTTCCATTTGAGAAGACTTAGTTTAAATTATATCCGAAAAGACTCCTTACATTTAGACTTGTTTTAAATATAAAGATCATAAATTTACTTTTTTGTCAGAGCAATTTATCGCGTGTGTTGCACACTGAACTTTTCCCCGGAATAAACGAAGGAAGGAATGAACGAGAGAGAATCCAGCTGTATCATTAACGTTGGATGAAAAGCGAACACCTTACTAATCAATCTCTAGTTTAACACTCGACTTCTCTCTTCCCATATCGTCCCATATGAAATATTAAATTGGAATTTGCCTCCGAGCCCGGAAAGCGTTGCTCTACACCTAGTAAGCGCCTACAATGGTCTAGAGACCCTCAAAATCGTGCTGCAGACATTGTGTGCAGGATTGCTTTTATTAATTTTTGCTGATGCAGAATAAATAAAAACTCAAATTAACTTCCAAATTGTGTATTTTTATACATGCTCTACAACCAAAGTCTACATTTTATTGTTTCTTTCGTTTTGATTATGCCACTTTCGGTGGTAAATTTCTTATTTAGGAAAAGCCATCTCTCTCCTACCCGCTACAAACAACTATATTGTTAGTACAGGAAATAGAGGATTTTGTCTTGCATAATTCGAGGTAAGCTATTTTTTTACTGATGGTGCTCTATGACATAATGAACTCAAAAACACCAAAATACTTACAAATGTGCCGGCATGTAGCGAAAAACCGTTTGGGATTGTATCTCCATAACCATGCACTTCAGGCCTATAATTTTAAAGACTTTTATTATAGATAATTTTTATCGTGCCCATATCATTTAAGTCAATGTCCTCAAAATATACAACCAGAAAAAAGAAACGGATTTTAGAGTGCTATTCTCGAACATGCAGAATAAAATGATGAACGAGGGTTGTCAGTGAAATTTCATTCCGCCACAATTTCATTTGGAACACAAACAAAAAATTAAATTCATCTTTTTTGAAATATTCCTAAAAACACCAAGTTGTGATCAACTGATCAATTTTTGTGTGCTTACCTCAACTGTTTCAATGTTTTGAAGAAATATATGCTTTTATTCGCTCGAGCTATCTATAGATCTTATATAATTCACAAATTGTCATAAATTGTCGCTCCCGTACGTATAAGATAAAAATTGTTTTTTAAAACTTACAAATTATTTTTTGCAAAATATTTTCACAAGCTTATTGATTACATCATTGCGTAATATTTCACTAAAAAAAAATTTTGTTACAAAAAACTTTTTGAACGAAGAAGCTGCTGAAAGATGTCGAAGTCTCTTTTATTTTCTGCTAATACCGTTATAAATATGATCAACGAACGATGCACAACAAGGTATTGTCTCTTCAGAGATTTGCATTACAAACTTCAGAAACCTATTTTCATTGTTGGCTGAAACACTGCCATGAATAGATTTGAGCCAAAATATGTACTTCCTAAAGCAAAAAAACCTAATGCCGTTAGAACCTAAAAATAATACGTTAGAATACTAAAATATTTTAGAACCAAGTCATTGCATACGAAAACTTTCACCTTTGCACGTACGTTGGCAACAATTTATAGATAACGTTATATCCACTAATAGCCCGAGCAAACAAAAAAAAATATTTTTTCAAAATATTGAAACAGTCAAAGTAAGCACACGATAAAATCATCAATAAAGTCAAAAGTTGGTGTTTTATATTTAAAATATGATATTTAAAAAAAAACACAAATTATTTTTTTTATTTGAATCACAAATGTAATTTGGAATAAAATTTCACTGACAAGCCACCCCCATACGAAATAATTCATTATTTCATTTCATTCCGTATGCACGAGAACAGCACCCTTTGTCTATTTCACAAACCAGTTGAGAGTTTTTTGTTTGCACAAATGTGTGTTATAATTATGAGTGTAGATAATCACTCATCAATGTGGATAATCGAGACTTATTACGCCGTGTTTGTATTCCCTAAGATGATCTATCATTTACCATACGCCTCGTCGATTAGGCACTGTGACCGTAATTTATAATATCCAAGTTCGTAGTGTCACAACATTATTTACTTGTACAGCACTGTTTAATCTTTTTAGCTCGTGATAACTTTGCTGCATTGTTATTAAATGTAAATAGTGAAATTGCTGAACGGAAAAGAAAATACTGCTCCCTGTAATTTGCAGTGAAACATTACCAAAAATGCCACTGCACACCGGCTGCACACTTAAAAATAACCCTTTGTCTAACCAGTAAAATAAAAGAACAATTTGTTTCGAGCAAATATATCGGTTCCGTTGGCTGTCATTGAATAGTGCAAAAACGCACTAAACTGTAGTAAAAGAGTGTAAGAGGATAAATTATTATTATTTAATCAAACGCCAAAGTACAACTGTTTTCAGTTTGTTGGCTCCGACCAAATAACGTATCTTCCGTATTTCCTTTTCACTGTGTATATTTCACCGCCAAAGCTGGTAAAGGTACTAAAAGTGACATAAACAAAAATAGCTTAATGCTCCTTATAATTTGTAGTGAGACCTTATAGAATATTTTTAAATACAATTTAAACACAAGGTTTTTTTTTCAAAAATAAGCATTTATTTTTTAATAGATTTAAATGTAGGTATTTGTTTATTAGTCTACAGGCCCAAAAGCGCCTATCTTATAGCAAAAATGCTTAAAGTTCGAGCACACATTTCAAATATACAAAAGTAAAAATATCTTAAAACCCAGTCATTTGATTATATTCTAAAATATTATAGAAAATGACCATCACTATTACAGTCACATAAATTTACATCATACATCCTGGCATAAAAGTTATTTGTTTCTCAAAGAAAGAAAATAACAATTTCCGATCCGAGTGCCTTTTAATAATAATAAAATGCAGTAATAAACGTGGGTTGGAAATGCGTTTTGTCTCGAGTTAAACACATAGTTTTTTTACGTTGTATGTATTTAATATTTTGCTTTTAAATCTAATAATGGTATTCGCTTTTAAAATTCAATTGTAGCTAATTGTCGGAGAAGCTATGTTGAATATGACAAATATTAGTCTAGTACCAATAAAAACAAACGGTTTCTTCACTTTGAGAATGAAGAAACAGAGACTTAAGTTTTGCTTATTATCTGACGAATCTTTATAAGATAACTTTTGATTCAATTAGGAATGGATTCTGACTCTGTATCTGCAGGACTTTTAGTAGCGGCGAATTTGGCTTCTTTAGAGTTGATACCACAGAAGGAAGTCTGGTGAGCGCTATGAAAAAGAAATCCATTAGCAAAAAGTGTTGCGTAGCCAACCAAATACTTTGTGGAACTAAAGCTGCTGATTGCTGATGATCAAAATAGATTTAATACTAGTGACAACAGTTTCTGTGAACAGTTTCTATGAGTTACGGAATTACAGTTCATGATAATACCAACTGTACGACAATTAATATTAATATTTCAAATCAATAAAGTAGCACATTATATGATAATAATAATAAATTTAACTGTAGGTTGCAATAAAAATGTTTCTTACAATTAAATATAAGAAAATTATTTGAGAGGGAGGAAAGGTAGAAAAGAGCCCCTAGAAAGAGAAAGTAACATTTTCAAAACGTCATTTGAGGGGATAGAACAGCTTTTTTGTAAATACACGATAAAAAATTAATTTTAAAATTAAATAAAGTAATGATTACTAAGCCAAAATTGAGCAAAATCTTCTGTTTCAAAAAATAGCTCTTGTACTATTAACATTAATGAACATCAAAATTCCAAACAATATTTGTATTAAAATGTCATTAAATTTGTTTGTATGATTGTGTTGCTAACGTTGATCATAAATATAATATTGCTATCCAGGACAATAAAAACGTCCCTTTTTGAACTCTACTTGATAATATAAATGTTTTTCATTAAAAACTAAAAAAAAAATTTTTGGCGTACTTGCATAGCAATAATTCAGTGAGCCTTTATGCGTTCGAATGCCTTATTGTGTTTTATCCTAGTAATTTATGAGTTTTCCATAAGCAAGCACACTTAAATTTACTGGAAATGATATATGAATAAGGATTTCATTTTTGTTAGAAATTTTTTATTTTTGTTTTATACTGCCAGTGCATGATACATATTGCAAGTTTACTACTTTGGTAGACATCATCTTATGAGATTACACTGATTTGCGGCAAAATCCTCAAGTCAAAAACTTTGCTAATAGAAATAAACATTTTAAGGCCCTGAAAATGTTTCTGTTTTTTCTATCACGTCTAGATTTGACTGTAAACTATTTTTTTTTAAATATTTCAAATTTAAGAGTATCAATCGTGTTTTCTATTGTTTAGTCCTGATCTCATTCAATCGTCAAAAATGTTTAAGTCAACAAGCGATGCAGAAAAAATAATTGAAAAATATTTTATTTTAATTTTAGGTTATAGAATGCTGGAAACTTGTGGGAATTCTACAGACTGCTTTGTCTACATCTGTGGTTAATTTACTCCAAAAACACAGCGAGATATAAAGTCAAAATTGCAGTAAAACCTTGAAAAAAATGTGAAAAATTTAAAGCCCGATAGACGTTTTACATATTTTAATCGTATCAAATTTCTTTCGATTAGCAATTAATTTGAAATCCAGTAGAATCAAAGCAAATTATCGCCAAACCAATTAATATTGATGCTTCTTGTAGGAAATTATGCAATGAACATTGCGAATAAAGCTGGTTCCGTATTCCATTGCGAAAGCTATTGCTGACTTTCTTACATTTTATTTCAGTAATTAATATAAATTTTAGTTAACAAAAACCAACGGTATGTATCGATCATGATCTTGAATAAATTTTAAGGAAATTTTGAATAAACAGAAGAGCTGAGGTTTTAACAAGTAACTTTTTTCTGATTAACGTTGTTTACTGAATTTATTTACTTAAAAAAAGCGATCATTCTCATTCAAGCGTGAACGAACGCGAATGAACATACTGGAAATGATATATGAATGAGGCTTTCATTTTTTTTTAGATATTTTATATTTTTGTTTTATACTGCCAGTGCATGATAAAAATTGCAAGTTTACTACTTTGGTAGACATCATCTTATGAGATTTACACTGATTTGCGGCAAAATCCTCAAGTCAAAAAATTTTGTACTAAAAATAAACATTTCAAGGCCCTGAAAATGTTCCTGTTTTTTCTATCACGTCTAGATTTGGCTGTAATTTTTTTTTTGAAAAATATTTTTCCGGAAATCGTTTTGGAAACAACATTTTCCTGCTTATTTAGGCGCAGGAAAATTGAGTTTTCCGGACTAGTACTGTAAAAACTTTACAAGACGCAAAATAAAAAAGATATTCTAGTAACTATAGTTGCCAACAAAATTAACAAACTTGATTTTTGTGGAATTTGTAAAAACAATTCTAAAATTTGTAAATTTCGTCTTTTTTTACAATTTCCGGAAAAATTTAATAAAAAACACGTCAGTAAAATCTCTTACTTGACTCCGAGCTTTAAAATACTCGGGACAAAATGCCTCGTATTTCAATTTAGCTTCTCTTCAGTAATGTGAAATTTTCCTGACTTTTATGTAAATAACTATTAAATTTAAGATTTGTTGGTATTGGTTTTTTTTCCGTAAAGTCTATTTACAGTGTATTTTAGACCGGCCCAAACAAAATAAGTATTTTATTTTTAAATGTATTAAAAATATCTTTTGGGATGACGAAAAAAATATCCTGAAAACTTCGGCCCTCAATAATAATAAGAGGTTTATCAATCGTGTTTTCTATTGTTTAGTCCTGATCTCATTCAAGAGTCAAAACTGTTTAAGGCATTAATGCAAAAAAAATGACAAATATTTTTGTATAAAATCAAATTTATTTCATATATATATATATAAAGTCTGATTAAAAATTTTCGTCAGGCTAACCATTTCTAGACCAGTGCTGGGGTCTTTGAAAATGATAAATAGAGACAAAAATTAATAGTGGAATAAAACAGGACTTTTCCTATTGGAAAAGAAAGAAAATATGACAAAAATAACAGAAAAAATTATTTACGAGCTATTGGAAGCCGGGAAGTGGAAACTTCACTCTAATTTTCTTTCACTTTTTTTTTCTTTTTATACAAAAGCACTCTAATTTTCAACCAAAAATTTTTCACGTCAAAATATCAGCTATTTTAAAAAAAATGCTTTTTTGTTCGATGAAATCTTTACTCTCTGATAATGTAAATATATATTTACATATAATATATAATATACATATATTATATATTCAGTATTTCCATATATTATAGCATATCACAGAATTCTCTCGTCGCCCTTTTAGACCGCCCCATTTATACAAATATAGGCTTTCTATAAAATAAATCAACTAAAACGATTACCCTAGCTTGCCAATTTATGTCAATATTTACCACTGCGCTGTACATTTCATTTTATTAAAAATGATACCCGCCAAACATCATAACATTATTTATAACGGCAGTATATCTCGTAAACACTAAAAGATGCATCTCGTGACATCCGCGTAAAAGAAAAATATTTAAAAACAATGTACACGCGCTTGCCAAGCTTAATTATAAATGACAAGTAGCTATGGTCAGTCCTAATTAACGTCGGTTGAGCAAAACAACCCTGATTAAAAGTTAATTTTGCAGGATGCAGTGACTTTAATTTAGATGAGTTCAAAGCAGCTATGAGTCAGTTTTTTTGAGTTTGATCCAAAATTCTGGTTAATGGCTTGTGTATCAACGTTAGACAGCTTGAGTAAAAATTCGGAGACAGTAATCATCTTTTATTCTAAGCCGCATTTAGAAAATGAAGTGGCCAAGTTCACCTAGTTCACCATCAAGATGACACATAATGCAGACTGAACGATCCGATGCTACAATATTTCTTAATAGTGTATATAATACATCAATAACGACATATAAAAAAAACCATAATCTTAACCAAAAAAGCAAATTGATAGTAGCTCTGTTAACTTGAAAAAAATATATTTGAATACTAACTTCTTCGAGATATTTCTCTCTGCTAGCATTGGTTTAAACCATGACGCTAATTAAAAATGATGTTACCGCAAAACTTCAATAAAGTTTTAGAAAGATAAATTACTCAATTAGACCATCTAACAAGCAAACCACCCATAACGTCAGCTTTAATTACTTTATCCTTGCTAAATTCATAAAACTTATAATTTCAATTTCCCACTCTACAGTTTTAGTAAATCTGAGCATCGCCAGGTCAAGATGCCAAACCTTCCAAACAAAAATTTATTTAGTAGATGAAAAAGTTATAAAATATTTATCGAGAAAGATGCAACAATTCCGTGATAAGGTAATGTAGAAAGATGTGTTTACAATCTTTAGTGGTTAAAAAGTCGTCATCAGAGTTAATTTCCAACAATTACAATTCACATCGAATTTAGTTGTGATATGTACAAACACCTCTAATTAAACTAGCAGAGCGGACAACAATTTTTGTAGAAGTGTTAATTAAACACATTATGTAAAATAACAATATTTAATAAATTAATAAAATTAAAGATGTCAAGTTATCAAATGGCACAAGTACAAGATATTTTAAAATCCCTTAGAATATTGAAAGCTTGATTGTGATCAATAACGCATGGGAGGAGCGATATGGTTAAATTTTAGTATAATGCAAGAGTTATAACTCTAAACATGTGTAGAGAACAGTTTCAAATATAATTAAGATTACCCACTGGGCGGTACCACCTGATCCAATAATTAGTTTGATTTAGTGCAAATATGCCCTTAAGGCTCACAATACACATCATAATGCATGAAAGGTTAAAACCAATTCACACACTATGTTTGTTGCCACATACGTTCAAATAGTAAAAGATCGAGCTTATAAAAGTGTAGTGATTCCTGCAATGACCTGAGCTGATGAGTTTTCCAATAAGGACAAAACAGCGCTGTTCTCAACATTCGCAGGATACATTACGCTTTTATGATTTATTCATACAAGCGCAAGATTTGTTTCACTGTTGTCACCCAACACAATGTAAAAAGGAACGTTTACAAGAACCGGCCAATTCAAAACTACTTATTCTGTTGGTCAAACTCAAAAAGCGCGAGAATATTGTTAATCAAATTTCTAATTGCAAAGTAAAACGGCTAACCACCTCATTTTATGCAAACTATTTATTTAACCAATTCACCTTTCGCATCTTTTTGAAGCATATATAAAGCTATTACTTAAGAGCATTTATTCATCTGATGCGCCACATTTGTGATGTGCAAATTTCCCATAAAAATAAAATGCAAAAACCTTTCCAATCAGACTAAAATCTATATAGCTCGTACATAAATTGATCTCAACAGACTTTATTAATGATCCTTAACATGTCAAGAGCATTTAAACTGGATTAAGTTTAAAAACTATTTAAAGCAATCAATGTTGTATTTCGCAACATTTTTGCTTTGACTGAGAGAAGTTATATGTTACACTTTTTAGAAATTCAAAACCTTAATTTTATCAATATTACGTTGATAAATAGATTTTCTTATCAGTCAAAACCAAGAAAAAAAGATTGATCGCTTCTGCTGCAAGTTATAAGCCCAAAGCGGATGGATAAGTCTTTTATTTAATATTTGATTAATTTGCTTTCAATGATAAGCTGTCATGTTAATTTAAACATTACTAACCTAACTGTTAGAATAATTCTTAGTTTTTTCATAGATTTTACAAAGAGTTGACCTCAAAGCTCAATATTCAAATTAACTAATTATTGTAAGTAGCACACGCCACATGACTCTCTCTTCTAAAATTACCAAGTTGGCTGTATAAAATTAATTGAAAACAACTGCCAAACCGTCTGTCAGTTTTATAAACGCAGGGAGCGTACAGCTCAGAAGTGTCGAATAGTTTTGATTTTCCTGGCATTGCTTTTGAATGACGTATATTTTCCTCTAAACATCGCACACAACACACAAATCGCAATCCATCACTCAAATTTGCACTCTTGTCAGCAGACATCAGGCGGACTTGGCCCAATTCCCAAGCTTATAAAAAGAAAACTACTACTTGAACAAAAGAAGACAATCAACAATGTTTCCGAATATTATCATAGCCAATAGTTCTTTTTTTAAAGAGGTTTTGAATGAATTGCTTCCTTCCGCTTATTTTTCCACTTTTTTCTAGGGTTTGGTTGGATCGATCGCAAGCAACGCTAGCTTATCTAAGTTACTAGTTTTGATTAGTAACATTTTGTACTTTTGATTTCCAGATACTTATAATAATGATTAGACGGTCAAAGCTTTCACTACAGAATGAATTACGATGCTGTGAAATTTAGTTATTAGTGATTCCACAGGTTTGAAAATCTTGTCAAAGATAAAAAAAAACAACCAATCTAACTATTTGCCGTGCTGAATTACAACTTTGTTCAAAACAAGCTAATAATAATTTTATGATAAACAAACTTCTCAACATAACGTTATTCAAATTAGTTGTTGCTCCCAGATATGAATCAGAGTGAATTTAATTTAGATATCATTCACAGCATCAAATAATAAGTTCAAATAATCTATAAAAACAGAATATCAAAAATATACTGCGAGTTTTTTTTATCTCTGTACATAGCCCAGAGGTAATGTACAGAGATAAACATAAAATATTAATATTTTATCGTATCATCGTTTATTTGGCGCAAATATTTTTGTGCAATGCACATGGGTCTCATAATAATATCATACAAGTCCCATAACACGTAAGTTAAATATAACATTAGTTACAGCCTGATATGACTAATTGTAATAATAATTTATTAGAGCTGATAACATATTAACATAGTATAAATTATTTTTGAACATTAATTTCAATATTTTCACAGTTATGAAAACTCAAAGATACATCTTTCCCATCTGTCATCTCCTGTAGCTCTCCCAAATAAGTCAGCACACATTTTCATTGTCTCTTTAGTACCAAAAGCACTTGCCATATACACATCCTCTAGATGTGAATTTTTTGGGCAACAAAAATCGGTTTTTCTAAACTTCATTTGAAGTCAAAGTGGGTACATTTTGTTTTAATATCACTTTAGTTTTTTTTTCTGTGTGTGGTCAGAATTTTGTAACAAATGTCTTTTCACAGATGGGAAGAAACTAGTCGGTTAACAGAATCTCGAGGACCAGCTTAATGCAGGATTCCTGTTGTCAACGGTTTATAGGTTTAGCTTTTTGTTAGTTGCTGATTTAAACATTCTGTAGTCCAGACACTTTTGATAACAATTCTGTTAATAGGAGACGATGCAAATCGTAAACGAGGAGGGGAGAACTTGCTATCCGGTACCTAATACAGTAACTATGTACTTTCAAATAATGAATTGATGGTTGCAACTATATAAATTTTACAACAAAATTTCACAATTAGATCAGGTTTTCTCAAAAGCAGAAAACGTTTTTTTTACAATTTTTCATTTCACCGCATAATAAAAACATATTCACAAACTGACAACATATTCTATCATCAATTTATAAAACAGTTTCCGTACAACTTGCCAAATTATTTGTTTTAGATATATAAAAACCTATTAGGTATTTTAGTCTAGACGAGGAGTGTAAAATGGTGACAAATCGACATACTAATGCTAAAAATATGTGTTATGGCTCATTCGATAGGGAATCACGTCTAGAAAATTGTCCATGAAAATTGTATTAGCACATTAAAAATTTCAAAAGTTATAAACAATTAAAGATGTTGAAAAAGTAGTGCTTGGTTTTTCGCTTGTAATTCGTAAACAAATAATTTTTTTGGAATTTGGAAAAAAGATCCTGAAAGAGGAAGAAATTTCCTATAAATAACTTCCAATCACCGAAACTGTACCTCTATCATTAATAATTTTAATTAACGTTGAAAATTGCCGTCCGCGCGCCATTCTTAGGTTGCGCGCATGCTATAGAAAGTCAGTAAGTTATAATAAAAAATTTTTTTCGGGTACTTGGAGTACATTAAAAAATCTAAATAAATTATGATATCATCTAAACACTTCAAAGAACTAATTCCCGTTGGAATTTTTTAATTAAATTAAATTTTCCAATAAACTCGACAATTGTTAATTAACAACATTTTACGGGATTTCTCTGAGCATTAAGAAGTAAATAAAAGTTGCAATAATTGTTCTAAAATTATTTCCTTTCGTGGAGTCCTTGCAATTGACACAATAAAAACGAATACGTAATTAAAATTTGAAAAAGTTTAATAGTTTGTTTATAATAATTTTTTTAAATTCCACAAATAAAGAAAAATCGCCGTAATTTGTGAATTTAAAAAAATTATTATAAACAAACTATTAAACTTTTTCAAACTTTAATTACGTATTCGTTTTTATTGTGTCAATTGCAAGGACTCCACGAAAGGAAATAATTTTAGAACAATTATTGCAACTTTTATTTACTTCTTAATGCTCAGAGAAATCCCGTAAAATGTTGTTAATTAACAATTGTCTAGTTTATTGGAAAATTTCATTATAAAAAAATTCCAACGGGAATTAGTTCTTTGAAGTGTTTAGATGATATCATAATTTATTTAGATTTTTTAATTTACTCTAAGTACCCGAAAAAAATTTTTTATTATAACTTACTGACTTTCTATAGCATGCGTGCAACCTAAGAATGGCGCGCGGACGGCAATTTTCAACGTTAATTAAAATTATTAATAATAAAGGTACAGTTTCGGTGATCGGAAGTTATTTATAGGAAATTTTTTCCTCTTTCAGGATCTTTTTTCCAAATTCCAAAAAAATTATTTGTTTACGAATTACAAGCGAAAAACCAAGCACTACTTTTTCAACATCTTTAATTGTTTATAACTTTTGAAATTTTTAATGTGCTAATACAATTTTCATGGACAATTTTCTAGACGTGATTCCCTATCGAATGAGCCATAACACATATTTTTAGCATTAGTATGTCGATTTGTCACCATTTTACACTCCTCGTCTAGACTATTTTATATCAAATAGAAAGGTAGCATCAAAAAACAATTTTTAATTAACATACTATTACATGTATTATTATAACTATAACAAAATTTGTTTTATACAGACATTAAATTGAATATTTGCTAGCTATTGATTTTGTGTGTACTTTAAGTCCATTCAAATTCTTAACTTTATTTGAGAAACTGATTCACATAAATGTTATTAAATTGCACAAACTTGTCAAATTAATAATAAATAAAAAGTAATTAATGAATGATTGATAGAAAACATTAATTGCCTGAGTAGTATAGTTCATAATTTTCAAGTAGATTTGGATGTACAGTTTTTTCAAAAATAATGCTCAAAGAACTCCGTTGATATCTGGTTCTGTACAAAACCATAAAAAATGCTTTCATTTGATAAACTAAAGATTTATTAAAATGTGTTAGGTATGAACTAACTTTATTCTACTTCTTCATTTAATGTTTTCTATCAATCAGTTCGTCAGTGTTTCTGCAAGTTTATTATAAAATCCGAATGTATTGTGATACAAAGCTGTAAAAAAATCATCAAAATAGTATAAAACAAATTATAAATCTCAATTATTATTACAAAGCTAAAGTGAAGGTTGTAGACTAACAAATAGAATTAGCGTAGGTAAACAAAGCTCGTATGTTTGATATAAAATATGTTTTTGTACTATTGAGACTTGAGACCTACCACATCTTTCGCAAAAACCCCAACTAAGCGTGGAAATGCTATTCTAAACTACACCCACTCGACTTGATGAGTAAAAATATCAAAAAACATTCATCACGCCATTCAAATAACTAGAAACTTTACTGCTTTATTAATACAATTTATATCCTAATACACAATTTAGACGCAAATACTTGTCGTTAATTTGTTTCTTTCCGCATTGATTTGTCTTGCTCTAATCCTCTCTCTGGCCATTATCACAATATACGCTTTGCCAATTTAGCAATGTGCAATAGAAAGTTTTTAATCCCATTACAAATCCAATAAAACAAGAAACGCTGTTAGAAGGTACCAAGAATGTAATTTTATTCTTTAATTATTAAAGATAGAGCTTGACAGCTTATTTATTTTTAAAAGCATTGCTAAAATTGATAAACTTTTGTTCAAGAATACCGTTCATGAATAATATCAATAATAATTATTATTAGTTATTATTATTAATAAATTAATATTGATATCTAATTATTTTTTTCATAATAGGTTGTTTGCAGCAAATCATTTTAGAATATTTAGATACGCGATGAAAAAATTGTCCAGCAAGTTGAATAATCCATCAAGTATTGTAAAGACACATTACGAAACAAATATCGTACAACGTTTTTTTCTAAAAATATTTGTTCACTAGTGAACAAATATTTTTTTGAGTTTGGAATTCCATTTTAAATTGGTTCCCGTTTTATCAAAGTGGCCTCCGACAATCTGTGCCTACATTACCGCAGTTACACAAAGTTGTCTACTTTTTTCACAGTGGCAGCCAAATATTGTGCAAAAATAAGTGATTTCAAAAAAAAGTTTACCTTCTAATGTAGAAGTAGCTACTCAATCTACACACCTAGCAAAATATACATAGAATTTTTATGACACTTTCTCTGAAAACTACGGAAACAGTTTTGTCTATTTATATTTAAAAAAAATCAAATGTTATAATTTACTTATTTCTCCAGGTCCCTTATAGTTTGTAAAATCAATTAGTTATTTAAAAAAAAACAATAACTCGTTTATTTACATCCTCTTTGAAACAAAATATCTTGATAATTGACCAATTTTTATCGTTGAAAATGGGTAAGGTATTTTCTTCCATCTTTTATCAATATATTGACATTCATAAAAATACTTTGTCGAAACATGATAAATTATAATCTTCTGAGGAAAAATGAGAGATTTGATTTTGCCAAGCACAGCATTTTCCATCTCACCGTGCAGCTCTCACGTACAATGACGAAGCTACTCAAATTTAGGTAGTTTCTAATCTCATAATACGCAAGTTTATAGAAACATTCTCTATCTCAGCTTTCTGCACTGTTTCTTTCGCACATTTTAGAAAAACCAATACTTTACATTTCAGCTTTTTCAAGTTGCATAATAAATTTCTAATTTAATGCGTTTGAAATCTTAAAAACTTATTGAAAATGTTAAATCAACTCAACAGAATGTAATAGTACATTACAAACCGTGACGGAAAAGTGTTGTATTTCTCGACCGAAATGCAAGATTTTGTCAAGGTATGTATACTTTTTCACCCACAATCATCACTCATCACAATATTTCGTTTTAATTCAATATAATTATAACTGTAAGCGTGTTCAAGCTAATTTGACATTTCGAAATATTAAAACAATTGAAAGTTAATCGTAAACCAAAGATCATTGTTTAATAATAATAAACTAATAATAGTTTTAAATAACGTTAGTGTCAGGTAAATATGACGTAGAACACTTCTAGGAGTTGTTACACTTAATGTCTGTAAAATTGTCTATCCGGCGATTGTTAGAAAGAACATTTGCAGAATATTGCAATAATATGGGAAACAAAAGAAAAGTGCGGCTTTCAGATGCTCGAAAAAGTAAAAGACTGTTAGCAAAAAGAAGAAAGTAATAGTATTATAAAAGTAATGTTACCTAACGGTAATTATACAATTTTATATTATAAAAAAAATTATAGATTGATGAAAGAGACTGCCATGGAAGAATCTAAGAATGTTGCTACCACATCGCATTTAGAAGATAATAATTGTAATGCAGGTGAAACGCAGGTACTTTTGGATGAAAACTCAAACTCAGAAACATATTTAGATGGTAATAGAATTGTCAATCTTGAATTTGTAAAGGTTTTATTGAATCTTGAATTTGTAAAAGAAAAGGTTTTATTTCCAGAATTGTATTTGAGTGTCACATGTGCCAAGTAAAACACATGGTAAAACGTCTGAAAATGATAGTTTTAGTTCTTTAGCTACTAATGATGGAATTGAGCACGAACTTATAGAACTGAAAAAATTTAACGAATTCATAAGAAAAAAATTATTTCTTGTGGTTTTTACGTTGATCACAACGAAAATTATTTAAGAGCTTCACTTGATAAACTTATTGAAAAAAATGCTATTGTCGAAATTAAATGTCCATATAGTTCTAAATGCGCGTACACGTAACGTCACATGCACAGAGAAAGAAGAGCCCATAAATTTAAGAACAGCGTCTGTCCCTAGTCAATGTTCCAAATGTTTCAAACTGTGTATTTTATATTAATAAACAGCTATAAGACTTCGTGAAGAATAGAATGTTCTTGATAATTAGCTTCTAAAACATAACGAACCTAATAGAATCAATGCCACGAGGTATGGACACTACAATACAGGTTTACGAAGACCACCCGAGCTACAAATCCTAACTAATGTACAAATTTGACATTCTTCATAAATTTAACAGATTAGAATACTCCTGACCTAAAACTCCTGACCGTTGCTTCGCCTCGAAGTTATATAGTTTCATAACAATAAAAAAAACACAAAAAAAAAAAAAAAAAATAATAAAAATTATCAGTCGATCTCAATCTTGGAATAGGAAGAATCAGAAACTCTACTGTTTCATGCATCATATCAAACTTTGTTAGCTTTTCGTTGTGTTCCTCGATGTCTTCTACCACATACCTATCGTTTGGTAAATTTTTAGTCACTACCAAAAAACCTGCGAAATGTGGTTGAACCTTCTTGCTTGTAACATCACTCTTGAATTATTCCATTAATTAATAAGTCGTCGACAATTTTTCTAACAATGCTTATTTTATCAAGTTTGTAAGCAAACGGTTTATTGTCTATAAAATTAAATTGACATTTTTACTGATTTTGATAAGCCGATCTGGCTTGTGTCAAATGCAAAACATTCTGAATGGTTCTCCAAAACTTAAATCAGTTTTGTTCGACCACTTTGATTGACGAGACCTATATTTAAATTTTTGTTGTCAATGTGTAAAATGGTAGACTGTTTGAACAGTACTCTTGATTGAAACTTTTGAGCAAACATCAACATTGTTACATTTTTTCTAATTTTTACTTTTGGTAAATCGGTGTATGTACGTAGAGTTAACACAGAGGTGTATTGATATTAACCATGTCGACTAATAAAAAGATTTGTTCTAGATTGCAATTACCCCTTTTTAAATTTTATGGCAATATGAGAAAAAGAATCATAATAAACAGCTGTTAATACAGTAGTTAATATTCAATCGTATGATTAATTCTATTACAGAGAACGGTTGCAGAATCCTCAAACAAGTTCATCAGACTGGGAATTCAAACATATATAAGATTTTCATTCATTTGAAGTATATAATAAATTGTTTATTATTAATCTACTATTTATTTGAAATGGATATCGAATAACACTAGCATCACGTAATTCACGTATACACCAAATATTTGTGTACCAATATCATTGCAAAATATACTTTAGTATCAAAAAGTATCACTAAAAGCCGCGCTTTGACAGGATAATTTATTAAAGCATAGATCGTTTGGATCAACTTTGCGGAAATCATGTTGATGGCTCCATCTATCAGTTACTAAAACTTACAAATTTCACTAAAACCGCCGCACTAAAACGAAATGACTAACATGTAACAAATTTAAAATTAGAAAACCGACGTCATTGTAATAAATTATTAATTTATCCACTTAATGAATTCAAAAAAGTTAGGCATACAAAATTTCCCAACTCTTCAAAAATCGCAAATTGTTATATTATTAAGTGTAATACTTAGATATTATACCAATCTATATCTATATTTTGTTTTATTTTTAATTATAATCTTTATAAACGATTTCTGTGCTTTAAAGGTATCTCTTTTCAAATATATAAAAAACAGAAGATATCCGCAAACATTCGTTCTTGAGATGTAAATGCACTTAGTACTCCGAAAGATCCTTGTTTGATCATCAAAAAATTTTATAGAACCATGCTGAAAATATCTCCTTTCGAAGAGAAGAGAAGGTATGCGCAATCAACGATAAGTACACACGTGGTAATGTCCTCCCTTTTAAAATCCGTTAATAAAACTGAGAAATATAGCAAACTACACTTATGTCTACGTCAAGTAAAACATAACAAATTTGTGACTTCATTAGACAGTATAGTAAACTTTACAAATAAAAACCTGTTGTAAATGCCAAAAACTAAATAAAAAATAAAAATTAGTGAAATTATTGTAGATCGTTAATCATATTGTTAGTTTCATTTTATGCTAATGTATGAGAGTTGGCTCTAAACCAGATGTGAATTTATATCACATACCACTATTTTGACTTGTTTGTTTTGGCACAAATTAATCTTTTCTCAGTTTTTTTAAACAGTAGTTGTAATGTTTCATTCAGACATTACCACAATCTACTAGCTACAATATCAATTTTTATTTTAAATTAAAACGTGCATTCTTAACAAATTAAGCATTCAAATTTTAATTCAAAATATATATGAAATTTATAATTTCTTTAAATTCTTAACGAACACCGAGATAAGTGAAGTTATATCAGAGCGTTTAAGAAAGCGGAAGAAACTAAAAAAAATTATATTATGAAATAATAAAAACAATTCAATGTTTTCAACCCCTTTCTATAATTAGTAGCATATTTCGCCATTGTTTATTTGCAAAAAAGAAAATTTTACCAGTTGCCAATAACGACGAGAGGTAAGACATTTTTCTCTAAAGAATGTAAAATTAGTTAAACTACGTTAAATAATTGTTCATTTTCACTGATGAGAGTCAATAAGCTCCAGTCATGTCTGAATCTATTTTAGTTTAATCAAGCAGTCATCAACCAGAAAAAGATAAAAATATTATTTTTTGCTTTTATTTAAGCAAAATATATCTAGATTTTGTACCTATTTATGTTTTTCGTTACAAATAATAAAATAAATCTCACAAAGCTACAGCAAAATCTGAAATTTTGCAGCTACTCCATGGTTAATGAAGCACTTTTCCATTGAAAAACAACGTGCTGAATCGCATTCTCTCTGAATTATTAAACTAAACCTTTTTACAAAATTTAGCTTGAGCTTATTTCTGTAATTCAGACAAAATTACTGAATAAAGAGTCAAATATGTGGAGACTGCGGTAAAAGACAATCATAAAATAACTTACTGTAAGGTTGTGGTCGAGATCCGTAATGTGGCTCTTGTAATAGAGGCTGCGGCCGTCCATTTGAGTTTTCTTTTACTGCAACAAAAATAAATATGATAAACTGATATATGTGACTTTTAATGTAATAGGTATTTACATTCGTTGCGGTAACTTACATTGACGCTGCAGAAAAGACACAAGATTTGTAATAAATTTTTTGACCGACAGATTTGAAAAAACATAATAATTATGTTTTTCATTAAATATTACATGAAAAGCGGAGCACTTACAAGTTTCTTTTATCATTGTTGAAAAATAAACTTCTACCGTATCTTGTATCAAACAATAAAAGAATTTAATTATTCTTGTAAATATAGCAATGCTTTTGCTGTTTAAGACTTTTCAAATACAGGTAAATAGTAATTAGAGTACTTCAAAGCAATTTTTTCGACATTAATTCATTAACCTCTCTCAAGATAAAATAAAATAGAAAAACAACGAATTGCCTTCCTACAAGAATACGTTCAATCCAACAATACCTTCTTCGTTTTGATTAAAAATTCACATTTCATGTTTTATTTAGTAAATCGAACAAAATCGATTAAAATTTCTTTTTCTAACAAAAATAAAGTCTGAAACAAATGAAATTTTCGAAAAATTTGTTGTAAGTAACAGCAGCTGCATAGCTTTAATTAAATCTAAATTGCCTACTGCGGCACTTGAATTGGCGTAGGTTTCAGCGTAAATAAAAGCAAACCGATTCTAACAAACTGACAATTATTTAAAGTGTCATAATTGTTGAAATAACCTGAAATAAAAAAACTGCTCACAAAACAGTTTAAGAAATTATAATATACGCTTATTTTATTTGTTTTATTTCTATTTTGTTTTTAGCTAATTTTATTTTCATTTATGATTTATTATTTAAATATTTTCAAATTATAAATAAAATATGTTTCTCTTTTTTTATCTTTTAGTTTTTATTTAGTTTTGACTTAATTTTCTCGTCTCTCATTTTTCATTCCATTTTGATATCATTTTATTTCATGTCAATTAATTTTTTTCCTTTCAAGTTGTTGTCTTTTCTTTTATATTTTCTATTGCTTTTGTCATATTTTCTACGTTTTTTTTTCTCTTCAAATGCGTATTGCACATTTTAATTATATTCTAAATTTTAAATTTTTCCGCATTTCTAATCTTAACAACTTGTCTGCTATACATTCTATTTAATTTTTGGTTTTTACAAAAGATTAATTTGTTTTTTTTTATTGTTTTAACTAATTTAGATTTTATTCCTTCTAGATTCATCTTCTCCGTACGCCATAGTTTTCTTTTTCTATAACAAAATTATCTCTCATGAACAAAATTAATTTCTGATTTTTTTCCATTTCTTTTTAATATTTAGCTTTTACTTAAATTATCCATGTTAGTTTATTTTTCACTTTTTTATTCGTTTGTCTAATAATGTTTTTTTTTTGTATTTTTATTTGTTTGCGTTGCTTTTCTTTATTAGCATATAAGCATAGCATATATAATATAGCATTTTAAAGCATATTTCACATTATTATTCTTCCCTTATCTTTCTTATTATTTTTTCTTGTATCAATGTCAAAGATGTCATTTTGATGCAATTATATCTTATTTTATATCTCTTTCTCAAAACACTAAATTTAAAACCGTGCACCAGTTTTAGAAAAACCCCAGCGTTTAATTAGATTTTTTTTTAAATCTCTTTTCCAAGAAATAGAGTAATTTAAAATCTTCTCATAGATAAACCATTTACCACATTAAAATTTAACCAATTTGTCAAACAAAGCGCGAGTTATCACGATGTGTTATTAAGTGATTTCTCTAGAATTTTTCGTACTATAAGCTATTCGCACAGTTTTACCATTGGCCAAAAAGTTTGTTTATTAAATCTCAAGACTTGTTTCGACCACCATGTGGATGATGGTTGAAAGAGTTCTTAGCATTTAATAAACAAACTTTTTGGAAAGTAGTAAAACTGTGTGAACGTGTTATTTTAGTTATATTAAACAGTTATATTAAACTTATATTAAACAAAATCGAAGAAATCTATTAAGTCCAAATTCTAAGACATTTAATCAACATCAAGTCTTGCAGGAATTAATAATTGCCATACAAGATCTAGCAAAGCCAGTCACAACTCGGAAATAATAATAAATAAAACTATAAAAAAGTTATGCATCTAGCAATTCAATAGGTATTGTATTATCATATTATAAAAAAAAACACTTATAAACGCTTTATAAATAGACAATTTCGTCCATTTTTGAGCAAATTGGGTGGTAAAAATGTAGATGGCTAAAAATGTTATTTTCCAAAGATGTCCTTTAAATGTTAATTTAACGTTTACAATAATATGTCAAAAGGGCAAAAAATAGATATAAAAGAATAGTAGCAAAACAAAAATCTTGTGTTTGAAAAATATAAATGTGAAGAATTTTCAGTTTCGTTACTTCTTTTAATGTATCTCTTTAAATAACAAAGCACACTTCTAACATAAACACAGCAGAAAATTCCTCGTATATTTATTTTCTTTGAATATCCTAGCAATAAAATTAATTCTTGTGTTTTTAATATTCATTTGTGATTTCTAAGAAAAAATATTTATATAATAAAATATTTTTGATATAAGAAAAATTCGTACACGTTTTAATAAATCGCAAAGCGTATATCTCAAACCAAACCATGTTATCTTATTTGTGGTTATAATAATGTATATAAATGTAGATACATAAAAAAATCATCGGTCTAGGATTAGTTTTTCATGCCTTTGCTATTGATTTGATCCAAGTTTGGTTAAGGAACTAAATTTAGACTGCAAAAACCCTATTTCATAATAGTTATTTGAATCACAAGGCAGGAAAACAGGCATTTTGCAAGGCGAGTGATTTTGGGCCCCCAAACTACGAGACCTTACAAAAGCGTTTTCGGAGGTGTAATTCACAAGATTTTTTTTGCTGCTGCCAATTTTTTATTTTAAAAAATAAAAAAATTTTATTAAAAAAAGTTTTTTTCATGTTGGTAACGCTAAGTAAAAAACAGGAGCTCTGGCCTGTTTATTAAAAAAATATACTTGCTTTAACATTTCTAAAGTTATTAGCGTTCTTAAAAAGTAAAAAAGCTGTTTTCTAAAAAATCGATCCTCCAGCACACATAAACGGAATCCGTGAATAGTATTACCATTGTTTATTACTATTTCATGTTTTAAAAGTGAAGAAATCATAAATGTTATGTTTTTAGAGCATATATTATAACTACTTCAATGATTGTTTATAAAAAACTAACCTCTAAAATTTATTCTAAAAAGAAATCCATGGTAAACTGTTTGAAACCATGTACTATGTTTGGTAGTTGAGTTTATACATACTAGAATGATTAACGTGAGAATGGTTTTTAAAAGCCCGTCAGCAAGCCCCGGGCCCGGGCTTTTCGTGAGGCACACCAACGAATTGTCACTCACGGCGTCTGTGGGGCGTGGGGTTTACGATTACGGACTTGTGGCTTACGGCTTAGGATCTTTCGGGGTTTATACATTAATTGTAACATTATACAATACAAACCGTTAGTTGTCGTTGATTAATGTCTGACAATTGACAATGACAGCAAATGTCATAGTAATCATTTTCTGGCCTAAGCTGGCAAGACAGCGTTGCGGGCCGCTTAGGACACGTTGAAAGTTATGTTTTGCAGGCGCAAGACACAAAAAAAATATTTAGGGTTATAAGGCGATACCCTATTTTCCAAGATCGTAGCTGACCTGACCTGCCGCTAAAAATTTATTACTATTTTATTGTTTGCTGTATTGATTGCTATATCACTGCACAAAAATTTTTAGTTTGCATCTATAAAGATGTTATAATTTTTTTCCGGAAATCGTCTTGGAAACAACATTTTCCTGCTTATTTACTCGCAGGAAAATTAAGTTTTCCGGACTAGTACTGTAAAAACTTTACAAGGCGCAAAATAAAATAGATACTCTTGTAACTATAGTTGCCAACAAAATTGACAAACTTGATTTTTGTGAAATTTGTAAAAAAATTCAAAAACTTGTAAATTTCGTCTTTTTTTACGATTTCCGAAAAAATTTAATACAAAACACGTCAGTAAAATCTCTTACTTGACTTGGAGCTTTAAAATACTCGGCACGAAGTGCCGAGTATTTCAATGGAGCTCCTCTTCAGTAATGTGAAATTTTCCTGACTTTTATGTAAATAACTATTGTTTTCTAAAAAATCTTTAAAAACATAACTTTACAAAAAGTGTTATAATAAGAGTATTGCTATTATTCACAAAATTCAAGTTTTTCGTGCATAATAAAACAAAGGTATTTGATATTGTGCTTATTTTAGGCTTTAGAGCGATTTATCAGTCAGAGTCGAAAGATTTGTTAGGAGGTCCAAACAACAAGACACACCATTTATAGAAAATTTGACTGTGACAAATGTTATATACATATGGCAAACGCGTAGATCAGTTCAAACTAGATACAAAAAGCCTTTAGCTCACCTAAAATACAGCAAATTAAGCAAGTCGAGTATAGCTGAGCACGCCGATGAATTCATTAAAATCTATAAAAATAAGGCAAACGCTCTTAACAAAGATGACGGTTCTCTTTTCAGCTCCTTAGTCGGATTATTAGGAAAAACCCAGTCAAAATTCCCTAAACCAGATAAAATTAACCAAATAATAATTAAGTTTTATTTATCTCTTGATGATGACCACATGGTGGCCAAAAGAGCTTTCGAGATCTAATAAACAAACTTTTTGGAAAATGGTAAAAAGTCTCTGTCGAAAAAATAAAGTATAGGTATGTTCTTTTTTATGCTTTGTTTGGCGCTAATTTATTTTGAACACATCAACAATGTTAAGTAATGAAAACAATCTTGTGCTAATTTCCACATTAAACTCTTAGTAGATTAAATGAATTACAAAATCATTATCAGATTGTCTTAGAATGTTTTTTACCAATGTTTGTCATGCATTAGAAAATTGTTAAACATTTTTCTGAGACGTTGTCCAATCTTGAGCTCTCTCGTGAGCTCTCAATAAATTTCCAAAATCATTTATATTAAAATAAATAAATTAAAAGCGATAATTTGTACCACTCATACTTTTAGGCGGCCGGCCCACCACTAAAAATCAAAAACTGGTAAAATAATAATAATACATTCTCATACCCTGTTTCTGCATAAAAAAGCATAAATATTTAAAAAGCACAAGTTTTAAAGTCCTTAGCCACTTTTGTTTCGCTGTAGGCAATTAAGTGTAATTATTAACGTTACTTTTCAAGCACAATTTAATTCTTGCGCAAGGTTCTAGAGTGCGCTTGCAAAGCCTCTCATTCCAGTTTCAGTCTACGACAAGGGTAAAGTGTTGTTCACCAACTAAGTGGTCATTATTAAAGCGCATTAGAAAAGACTGGAAATAAAGACACATTAACTTGAGAGTCGAAGCTTCTTTCCTAGGAAGAAAAAATACCCTTACATAACTTAAGAACTAATCTACAGAGCAACGTGCGAGCTAGTAGTATTTATCTGTCATCTTTTTAATCCAAATTTTTAAGGGTGAGTTCCTGCAACAATTCTATCAACTACGGAAACAAATAAAATAAAAAATTATATATTTTCTGACCAAGATGAGATCCTGTTAAATCTTAAACAACCATTAAAGATTGAATTTTAAACAACCATTTGAATTTAAACTAATAACAAAATAAAATCTTAAAAATTACTTTTCAGTGTTTTCATTTGATATTTACCCAGAGAGGTAAAAAAAAACTCTGAAATGTCAAATAATAAGTCAAAATCTGCTGTAAAAAAAAGTAAGATAAGATGGTGATAATAATAATAATAATAAAAATAATAAATAAAGCCATCGTGTGTGTGTGACATAAAGTTTAAACTTATTTATGACAAAAGTTAACTAAAACAAGTGGTTTTTTTTTAAATCGAAAAATTAATATCGTTAATATCTCTGTTTAATATTAGTGGTGGTTCCAATATTAACGGAAATGTAAATAATAAATAAATATGACAAAGTATTCATTGTTAAGATGGCTGTGCCTTTTTAACCTAGTGTCATTTTACTCCCGCTTTTGGAGCAGTATAATCGCTTATTTATATGAGTTTTGCAAAAAAACAGATTTTAACAATACCACGGCTCATCTGAAACAATTTTAGTATTATTTATTTCTTGGCTCTTCCAAAACCTTTGGCACAGTAGACCATACCACGAAGTTTTAGCTATCACTAAAATTAAATTTGAGTGAAAATCTTACACTTAAAGACATATCAAAATAAACCAAGCAAGAAAATGTAAAAAAATTGAGTCGATAGTAAAAAAGCAAAAAAACAAGTAATAGGTTTTTAATAGAAAAGGATTTCGAATGGTTTAGCAGAGCACGCTGCAATTTGGGAAACAGAAGTAAATAAACTTTAGCATCTGGAAAATTTTTCAATTTTTAACCACCAATACAAAAATCAATAAATTCACAAACAAAAATCTTAAATTTAAAACAAGATTTATTCCTGAAAATTTAACAAGCCAGGAACTGATCTCTAAGTCAACTAGCATTAAAAACCGTGCAACCGCGAATTATTATCAACGTGTAATATTTTTGGTGTTTAATTTAATTTTTACAAAACAACAATTAAAAAAAATCAGTATCATAAGTTCTTTTATTATATTTCAGCATAATAGCATTTTTTGAATTTCAGAATTTTTTAGACAAGTCGTAACTTTTTTGATGTCACCGCCAACTCCAATCCATTATACAAATGTAGGTATAGCAATTATTACGGCAAACCATAAAAATAATATTTGTGGGTGCTCACTCAATTAAAAAAAAAATCTAATCCTAAAAAATGAGCTGCCTCAATGTTGTTATTAGAGATCTATCACTTGTAGTGTTGACTCTTCTAAAATGAAAGTCATCCGGGAAACCGGAAACCGACTGTCTAGAGCAACAAAGTAACAATTTTTGTGTTAAAAATGTAAAAAAATTAAAATAAAAAAAGTCATTATCGAAAAATGTATTCGCATGCGCCATTTAGCAGAATTTTGTTTTCTTTCTTAAAAACAATATGATTTTTATTAGAAGAAAAATAAAAAGATTAAGCGTTACAGAAGCTTAAAAAACTCTAGCATTAAAAAAATTAAAATGAGATAAAAAATAGACTAATACTTTTCAGATAACTTCTAGCTCTCTTTCCATAACTTCAAGAAGATAATGAAAAAAGAATCAAAGCTGCAGTTTTCAGATGCTTTTATTATTATTCAAAAAATCAATTATTAATCTTAAAATATCTTATAATTATGTATAAGATATTATAATTATTATTTTAAAACCATTTTGTCATGAAGATAAATTGCATCTCAACTCCTAATAATGTAAATAAACTTGAGTGAGTTGTGTCAAGCTAATATATTGATTGATTTATAAATCAAATATTTATCTAGTAGCAATTGTATTATTCCAACATTATTATCAAAAAATAGTTAATATTAATAATAATAATTAAAATAATTAACACTATGATAAATAATACTATGATTAGTGTTTTCTTTATCTACCATTCCTAACAAATCGTATAAATTGCATTATTCTTAAATGCTGTTAAACGTCCAGTACTATTAGATTGGATTTATAAATGTACAATTTTATAAACCAAAAATTTATTCAAATACGAAATTACAGTTGAGACATATTTTACTGGTTTGGTCTTAAAAATGTCATAAAAATATCAAAAGACAGAAAATTGTCAACGCATCGACGCGACGGTAGAGTTGATTACACATTTTTTTTCATTTTTTCAGCAGTGTAAAAACGGTCAAAAAAATATACGCGGAAAAGAGAGATCTTTGATCATAATTCATCCAATTACCGTCAACGTCAACCCGATAATAAAATGTGCAACATTCGACGTGTTACAAATTAAGCTTAATAACGTGTTAACCTAAAGATAATCTGATGTAATTTACGCCACAAAATTAATGTTTCATCCTTGTAAAAACTGTCTAGGGAATTATAATTTCACTAAACGAGTTGAAAAAAATCATTAAAATCGGGGCGAAACATATCAATGTAAGTGTTTGAATAGAGTATGGTAGAAATTCTTCGCTATTAAGTACAAAAACGTATACGCAATATATATATATATATATTTTTGATCAGATTTCATCGACTGGAACGTAATGCTATAATGAATGAGGGATGTTGGTCGAATAATCAGTCTCGAACGGTGGAGTTACTCTTTATTTATAATTACTAGCTTTCGAAACATTTTGTTTCTTCATCAGGTAAATACTGAAAATAATATTACATGATAGTGACACATTCATTAAAACTTTGAAAAAAGAACTTACAATTTTGAGGTTAACGTTGTGGTGTCATAAAACATAAAAATGATATCATTGTACATACACTGGATAATAGATAACAATTTAAAAAACATTCATATAAAGAGAATTTTACTTAAGATGACTTGAATATGTATCGATGTTTGATTATAAATTACAATATTATGCTGCTTGGTCAGACATTTTGAACACTAGTTGCACTTAAATGACATGCGTTGATTTTTAATTAAATAAAAACAATTGATGTTTTTTGTAACTGACTGTTGTTTCACAGGTCTGGATTATAACGAATTTAAGTTGTTTCTGTTTTCTTTTTGTTTTAGTAGATGATTGTAAATAATGCTAAGGCCGTCTAGGTCTTTTCTTGAATTCATAGATTTGTCATTGTTAAATATATGAACCATTTCAACGTTCTTTTTTGTAAGTTGCTTTCTACGTCTAAAATTTTGACTTCTGCCCAAGTCAAATTTATATATATATATATATATATATATATATATATATATATATATATTTTGTGTTTTCGAACCAAAAGAATCTTTTTGTGTTAAGGTTTAAATGCAAAAAAATCAAAATTTTAACACCCTAACACAGTCGCGCTTTGACATGGAGAACCGACAAAAAAATCTGATTTGTATGTCAAATAAAAATAAGTTATAGACATATTATGTTTTATTTAATTTACTATAGATTTGATAAAATTTATGGTATAAAATAACATACTAATATTATAAAGAGAAAAGATTTGTATTTAGCATGTAACGAATAAACTTCGGTTTTAAAAATTTTTTTTGCCATTAGAAAGCTACATTATCACTCAGTAATATGTTTATTACTAGAAAAAAAAATTAAAATTCTCAAAAATCCCTATTCATAATCTTTAAATCAAAAAAGCCCAGCACATGCTGGGCTCCAATGCACACTAAATTTGAGAGAAAAAAAAATTACATTTCAAATAAAACCATAGATCGTTGCTTGCGGTTCACTACGTGGCGTCGTACAGAACAATCAAGAAGACTAGGTTGTTCGGCTCAAGAGAGAGAAGATGCACATTGCTTACCTTTTACAGGTTTGTTATTACTCAATTACTATACAGATTGAGGATAAATAATAATAAATTAGCTGCAGAAAAGAACAGGACCAACAAGACTGATAAAACAAAAAACAAATAGAAACATGATAATATGTCCACCCATGGATAGCAGCAAGATAAAACAAAAACAAACGTTAGTTGTTGTATTTTGTTTTCATAATTGATGCTACAAAGGTCCAAGCATTTTTATAACGTCCATAAAATTTAAATGTATATTGGATCTCTGAAATAAATATTCTACTTAATTCTGCATATTTTTGTGTAAAATTTTCCGGAACGCGTCGCACATTAAAACAGAATTTCGATCCGCTTCATTTAAACTTGAGTATTTTTGTTTTGTTTTATAAGAAAACAAACCTTGGAGGAGACTTTAGAACACTGCCTAGCATGCAATCTCCAGATAAGTAGAAAGACAATATTTGCTTCCCCTTATTTTGATGAATAGTTGAACGTGTATTGAACGAAGCAACTTTTCATTACTTCTCAAAAAAGATTATATTCTGCGTTTACTTATTGTCTATAGCAGGATAAGAAATAAATTTAAAATCAAGGTAGGCTGTAGAAAATGAATTATTATGACTTCGTAAATTAAATTTTAGTTATTATCAATTTAAATAAATGCCATCATATGTGAAATTGACATTTAGTGCATTTCGTAGCCATGACCTATCCTAACTATAAACTTAATATCCCGATCTATAAATTAGAACAGTTTGAGCTACTATTCATTATAAAGATGAAATTCTACAATATACTTAATTAAATCGTAATGCAAATTGTTCACAATTTAGTTCCTACAATCTAATAATTCTGACGCTACAAAAGTAAGTTGCTAGCTGCAATCTCTGAAAAGGAACAAAATTAGGCCTAATTGCGTTTAAATTTGTGCTTCGGCCAAATATCTAGAATTGGTTAGGCAACTAGCACAAAGATTGTTTTTACTTCTAAAAAAATTTTCATATTTTAACTTTTATTGATAATTTTTTAACTAAAGATAAACAAAATAAATTAAAAATTAATTAAGACAAACACAAATGTTTCATCAACACTGCTAGCCGGCAGCCTTACAGCATTGAGTAAAGGAATATATCAAGAGACGCAGCCTCTGTGTGTTTGAATGTAATAGAAAATGACATCGACATAGAGATGGCGTTGATGCACGGTATCAATTTAGACACCGAGATTTCTCACTGTCTACCGAGGTATCAATAGCAATCTCGTCCTTGATGTGTTCATATCGAGCAGTAGACCAGGGTAAAACCAAAAAAAATAATAGTAGGATGAAACTCATTAGGAAAGGAAGGAAATATTATAAAAATAAAAGGAAAAATAATTTACGGGCGATCTGATGTCGGGAAGGGGATGGGGGTGAGTTTTTAAGGGTAAAAAACGGTTTTTCTTGATTTCTGGCAAAATTAAAAGTCCTATCAAAAAAAATCAAATGGCAAAGTTGTAGGTAATAAAAAGATCTAAAACTTTTGTTTTCACATTTTTTTTACATAACCTTAAAATTTATGTGAAAAATTTAAAAAACCAAGTTTTTGGATTTTTATTTTTATCTTTTACAAAAAAAATTTTTTTTTAACGAGACTTAGTGAAAACTTACCTTTTTATGTCCCAAATACGCTGTAATTTATTTGATTAAAAATATTTATTTTTTCACCTTATTTTGAATTAATATCGAAAAAACACTCTAATTTTCAATCGAAAATTCACCCGTCAAAATATCAGCTTTTTTCAAAAGCTTGGTATGGTTTCTGTTCGTTGAAATCTCTACTTTCCGATGGTAAAAAAAATATATATATGTTACTACAGTAAATCTTCACAGAAAATGCAAAAATTCAAAAAAAAGTTGAATTCGAAATTTTTTTTTAATTATTGTAAATAATTTTATCTAAAAAATGTGATTGCTGCAATTTGTTTCAAGTAAAAAGTTGATTTATTTAATGCTAATTACATTTATGTCATAGAAAATCTCATTATATATAAATATAAATGTAAACCGTACTATTAAATGTAGATGCTTTATTCTGATTACGTTATTCATTACAATATTTTTAAACACATTAATCTTATCATTCATAAATACCTTATCTTCAATTCTAATCACTTATCCATTAGTTTTTGTCTTTGTGATGGCATTTCTTCATCGTTAGATTCGTCAAAAATCTCCGATTCTAGTAGATCTTCTTCATCATCTTCTTCCTCTCCAACATTATTTCCAGACTGCGTTGGTTCTTCATCAACAATTTCTTCTGAATCATTAACTTCCTCGTAGGTTTCTTCTTCAATCTTAGAGCAATTTTTAGAACCATGACAGTTTGAACCTCAATTTGTGCATTTTGAACAATAGTGTGGTTTTTTTTGGAACGAATAAAAGTCTTTAGATGTTAGTACATTAAGGAGTAGTTTCGTATAAAAAAACAATAAATTGGATTGATTTTTGTTAGATTTTGACTTTCTAGACTTGTAAAATAAAAACATAAAAACTGTAATTAAACAAAAAAACATAATTAATTCCCTTAACATTGTTTTACCCTTGAGTTTTTAATGTCCCTTAACATTCTTTTACCCTTAACGTTCTTTTACCCTTAACTTTTTAATGTGTTTTTTGATAGATTCTTGTCAAATGAAGACTTTCTGAACTTGCAACGTCTTTCCAGAAAAAGTAAAATTTACATACATTCCTTTAACATTCGACAAAAAAAGTGTAATTAAACATATATTCCTCTAACATTCAACACAAAAAACATAATTAAACATACATTCCCTTAACATTCTTTCATTGTTTTCCCTTAACATTCCTGGAAAAAACATAATTAAACATACACTACCCTAACATTAAAGAACAAAACCTAATTTATAATAATTAAAAAAAAACTTTCGAATTTAAGTTTTTTTTGAATTTTTGCATTTTCTGAGAAGAGTTACTGTAGTAACATATATATTTTTTTTTACCATCGGAAAGTAGAGATTTCAACGAACAGAAACCATACCAAGTTTTTAAAAAAAGATGATATTTTGACGGGTGAATTTTCGATTGAAAATTAGGGTGTTTTTTCGATATTAATTCAAAATAAGGTGAAAAAATAAATATTTTTAATAAAAATAAATTACAGCTTATTTGGGACATAAAAAAATACGCTTTCACCAAATGTTGCAAAAAAAAAAAAATTTTTGTTAAAGATAAAAATAAAAAACCAAAAACTTGGTTTTTTGCGTTTTTCACATAAATTTTAAGGTTATGTAAAAAAGTGTAAATACAAAAGTTTTAGATCTTTTTATTACCTACAACTTTTCCATTTGACTTTTTTTGATAGGACTTTTAGTTTTGCCGGAAATCAAGAAAAACCGTTTTTTACCCTTAAAAACTCACCCCCATCCCCTTCTCGACCTCAGATCGCCCGTAAATTATTCATCCTTTAATTGTTATAATGTTTTCTTCCTTTTCTAATGGGTTTCATTCTACTATTATTTTTTTTAACTTTTTATTATTTTTAAAGGTTTCTACCCTGGTCTACAGATAGAGTTGTATGTTTATTGTTGTTGAAAGCTAATTTGGAAGTGGATATAAAAAAATAGGTTACATATGAAATGTTCGATTTTATACAGGCTAAATAAAAATCTATATTTTAATTAAATTTTAATAAAATTTTACCTATAACTATTTATACTCTTGTAATATTTTATTTCAATATTACATTTATACTTTAAAAAGTAAAAAGTATTCTGTGCACAACTTTTAGAATATTTAAACAAAAGCTTTTTATGCATTTTATTCAGAATATCTAACTACTACATTTTACTTTTATAATTTTATAAACTTCTAAATTTTATTTCGAGATTATAGTGCAGAAGGAAACATTAAGTATTTACAAAGACCAAAGGCATCGTTAGTTACCGTAGTTAATAACATTTTAAAGATTTTTAACCACAGTTTTAATACTCACAAAACCGAGTCTAACATTTCAAAAAAAATTAAAAGTGACATTTTGAATTTCTTGGAGACGAAAACAACTTTTTTTACATCAGAATGTACAACCGCGGCACATAAAGAAAAATTTGTTGACATCATTATTAAAATGAAATTGTTTAGGAACTGCAAATGGGAAAGTGAAAAATTCAAACTGAAAGATTCTACGTCTTCTGAGGCAAAATCGACGGCGAATCCCAAAGCAAAACCCCATAGGAAAGTGAATATTTTGTCACAAACGTAATAATAATGAATATTTCTATTTAAGAAAATGCGATAAATTGTAAACTGTATAGTTTACAAGTGATATGTTAGAAAGATTTTGTTTATTTTGTAAGAGCTACAACTCGACCTTATTAAATGCGAAGTTAGCTGTTTTGCTGTCTGTCGATTTTTTTTTGATTTTTAATGTTGTTAATGTATTGCACCTTATGTACAATAATATGTACGAAGTATTAATTAGTAAAATAAACAATATTTTACTTTTTTATAATTCAACAAATAAAAGTGTTTAGAAATTGCGTGGAAATCTATTAATGAAGTGCAATTCAAAAGTTAGTTGTAATGTCAAGCTTGATTTTTCAAGCTATTTTTAAAATATTAGATACAGTATGTCTGAATCTGGATAAATAATGTTTTTTTTTTATTTTCATTAAATGTTATAAATTACCTATTTTTTCAAAATGTATTGAGTGATTTTTCAATTTTAAAAGAAAATATTGCTCGTCTACATACGCCATGTATGAAGTCATGAGTTTAGTCAAGTTTAGTATTCAAGTGTTTCAAAACAAATAAAGCGTTGTTATCGATGTCCGCATATAATTTAACGGCGCTAGCTGTTGATACGGTTAGTTTTAAGACATGAGACGGCAGGAGAGGAAAAATGAAAAGAGATGAACGTTGTTGACATGCTGTTGAAGCAAGAGGGATATACAATTACATTTTCTGCCATATAGCTGCGTCTCTTGATATATTCCTTTACTCAATGCTTACAGTTAATTATCGTTTCGTATTATTACCTTTATTCTGATTTGTTTTAAAGCATAACATTCCCATTTCAACTGATTATTGATTCAATTCAATACATTGGAATAATTTAATGTTTGATAAGTGAATGGTCAAAATAACGACAATATTATGTGGTTTATAATAATCAAAGACTAGCCGAGACGACAGCCGAGCCGAGATTTTATACAAAATTCTGATTTTGTAAGGATTGCATTAAAAAAAAATGTCAGAAGTTTTGCCACGTTTGATCGTTCGTGATAAAAGATTCTGGTGTTTTAAAATGAGCAGAAAGTGTGGAATTTATTGCCAGACAAGTCAAAAATTCAATACGGAAATAAATATCGTGTTTTTTGTGAGTGGCAAAACAAGGATCAGGTTCGAAGTGGGGGAGATATCGTTTTGCTGGCAAGCAAATCTCCAGTTCCGACAAAAAAAACAAGTTGATAAATTTTTGCGCACAGCCAGATGAACCTTTTTTGGTGATAAAAGGAGTTTTTTTATTGGAATTACTCTATCAGATATATCGGTTCTACTCAGCTTAAATTTTATATTTAATAAAGTCCGCTGACACCATCAAACAAATTGTTGGTAAACAGTGTGTCTCGTGCTTACTTTTAATTTCATTTTGTCGGTTAACTTAATGTATTGAAATATTGTCATCTTTCGGATATCTGTATCTCTCAAAATATTATTTTAAAATTTTGAGTCAAGTTTTTCAAGCTAATTTAATTTTTTTTCAAGCTTGTCTATTCTTGTTAGACTGTATTTGCTTTGTTCCAATTAATAAATTGTAAAAAGTTTTGCTAGATTTAAATTTGTTTACGCTAGGTTTCAAGAGAGACACATAATATGAAAGATGAAATGTGAAAAACATCATTTGTAATAAACTAAATAAAATTTTATCAAAAAATCATGAATCTCAAATATTACAACTTACTGGTTTTATCTGGAACAATAGTGGAAAATTTGGATATAGATTCCACTATTGCTTGTAACTGTAAATTCGCTCCTATCATCAGCATTGATGGTGAGAAGAGGTTTTCTTATTTATTTAAAGCGACAGGAGAATCAATTTGATAAACGATAATTTAGAGAACCTTTAAATTATCAATTCTTCCGCGACTAAGTATTTAATAAAATACCCCTCTTCAATATTCGTATTTAATAAAATTCTTTGTCGATGTACGTGAAAACTAAATTTTTGCAATTTCTAATATAATTTTAATTATTTTTCTCAGATGAATAATAGTTATTTATGTGTCAAAAGCTGTATAATCCCGCGGCTGTAGTGATGCCAGAGCGACCGACAGAAGCGAGGGCATCTTCAGTCAAGGGATTGACAAAATTTAATTCTCAAGATACATACAAAACTTTCTTCCCAACCGACAAAAGTGATAATTATAAAAAAAAATTATTTCTGGGTATGATCCGATTCATGTATAGCAGGTTGGCGATTGTCAATGAAATAAGTTGATTTACATGAAATTACGTCGTCATAATTAGGCATATTATTATTCCCTAAAGAATAAAGTATCTCATTATCGATAAAAAACGAGGAAATAAAGCTTTATTTCATTCCCCCGAAACAAAAATGTTTATTTTTGGAACAATAAATAAAATGTAATTTTATATACTTCTACAGTGAGTAATCCCACAAAAAAGATTTTTTTTTTAAATTAGGATACTTTTTGAGAAAATGACATGCTTTATTTTGGAAATATTAAGCTTTTTGATGAAAATCTTTTTAAGCGCTTGTTTAAACATTTTTTATGCTTTTTCATCCGGTCACTGATCATTTTTCTCAGTCAGCTACTCAAAGCGCAAATATTAATCGATGCCAAGTTTAAAGCAAGTTTAATTCTTGACATACTTCAGTAGACTATAATTCGCGCTCCTATCTTTTTTATTTACTAAAATGACAAAACGCATCCAGTAATATGCGCTAAAACAAATTAATCCTTTATACCATTAAGAACGTCAAATCCCTTTGAATATTTCACTTGGGAAAACAACAGATGTTGCTGATTATTTTAAGGAGATTGTTACGTTGTATAATTCAGAGTTACTATGTTAGGCTAGAAATCGGAGGAAATATTCCAAATGCGCCAGGACAAAACAACCAACATACATAATACTGTCTCAAGATAGTATTAGCTTCAAATACTGTTCTTGTCATCTTCATTCCTATACATACATACATACTCTACTACTATGTTAAATGAGAAAATATAGCCAGAAGGATTTATTAGAGTGTTTTAGAAAAACTGAAACTTATTTCATTTATAATAGCTTTTGATGTTGACCTGTTTCTTTTAACTTCCGACTGTTATCTCTTTATACAAATTTTGCTCTAAACAAAAGCAACCACAAGAATTCAATAAAAAAAACTAAGCTTGCGATTCGTGTCGAACGGCATAGAGAGGAGGAAACTAAAGCAAATATTTAAGAAATACAACAAATTATTAAAATTAAAAAAATAACCAATAAATAAAAAGACTTTGCAACCCAAAAAAAAGAGTTTTTATGTTAATTTAGGCTTTCTCTGAGAGAAAATAATGGAAAAAACCTCAACAAAAAGGATTGTGTAAGAAGCAAAAAGATAAAAATGATAAAAATTCATTTTGCACCGTCAGATAAGAAAATGTTGCATTATAAATTGGCAACTTGATCATAAATAAGCTAATAATAGATAAAACAAACAATTATGACACAAAAACATATAGAGATAAATATTGTTATTAAAAAAATCACTAGAAATTGTAGTTGAAGCAAAGCTAATTGAACTAAAAAAAAGACAAATTAGTAATATTATTATAGAAAGTAATTAATAAATAACAGAAAACCAACAAAAAATTAGGTAAAAATAGACTACAACAAAATTACAGACAAAAGCTTAATATTGACATAAAACCATAAAACAATCAGACCAACGCTTTCATAAAACTAAAACAAAAGAAAAGAAAAGGCAACGGTAATTTATTAAAAGTAACATTTTTCCTTTTTTTGTGTTAACCGAAGTTTAGTGAATTTATTTCTTCTATCATCATATTAGGCTAACTATAAAATAATCAACTTCTTTTTTTTAAATTATCTTAAAAATTTGGTTTTCAATAATAAAAAAAAGTAACAGTAACTATTTTTATGAAAAGTTATTCAACCAATGGCTCTTAATGATAAAATTGGTTTTTTAAGTATTAGGTACAAAATGATAAACACGATTGCATCAAAACACAATTATCATTTATTTTGCAGCGCCATGTCCGATACTCAATAATAACAATTCGGTATTTGTTTGTTCGATTTCATCGAAATTAATTTCGAAAACGTCTAAATTGTCTAACGAAATCTCGTCAAATATAAATTTTAGATTAGTTCAATTTCCTTTGAAATTAATTCCACAAATGAGTTTGTAGTTCTCGCGATGGATAGGATACGGTCGAAACTGAACGAGTGTTTGTTTATTAAAATCTATTCTACCGTAATGAATTCCTAATGGATCTGTGATGAAGGTTTGTCATTAATTCCGTAATAATTTGTAGAACAGATAATCTTCTGATGAGATTTGTTTTCCATAACAAATGATAGCGCCAAAAACAATAAAAAGCTTCGAATTATATAATAAGAATTTCACAGCCACTCATCTCATAACTAGTTCTGTCTGCATTGTTTTTTTGCCTTGTGACTATTGCTTTGCTTCCAAAGAGTAAATAATTTTCATTTATCAAACATTAATGTTTGATAAATGAAAATTATTGATAAATGTATGTTTATATAAAGTGTTCCAAAAATAATGTACCATTTTGCTTCTACCAAAGCAAAACGTCTACATCCCTCTTACAAATTAAAACCCCAGTTATCGCTAACATATATTTTTTTTTACCACAATAGCACAACGTTTCAATAATTATAGCAAATATCTTTTTTTAAATGATAAGAGCACGTAAAAGTTCTTGAACTTTCAATCTAAAAAAAACTAACATTCTGATTTCAGCTTGCAAAAACTAGTACCTAGCGCAAACCAAAAACGTTTGAAAACTTTTCTTCCTTGAAGTAATAAATTGCGACCCTTTGAATAAAACTGCTAAATTTTATTCATCTCCCGATGATGACCACATGGTGGTCGAAAGAACTCTCGAAATCTAATAAACAAACTTTTTGGCAAGTAGTAAAACTATGTGAATAGTTAAAATTTATTATTTTATTAAAGTTAAATAAAAGTTAATAAATAAAAAATATTAATCCTTAAGTAAATACGGGGCTATGTCTAATATCTAATAATATAATAATATTGTATCTAATGATAAAATATAATCGAACCTCTACTTTCTTTGTAAGACAATGCAGGTGAGCATCTATCATAATTTATTAACTAATTTTGACAGTCGTACAAAAAATACTGTATTCTATTCCTGAGTGATTAATGGCTATTAATCACACGAATAATTTTTTTGAATAATGGTTGTCATTACTTGTTCGTTGAATGATATAGTGTTAGTAAGCATCAAAGGTTTCAATTTTTTTAAAGTCATAATTCTATTATTCACATAAAACTAAGTAATTACTGTCTAGTGTTTCATCTAAACATTTTAAATCTGCCTAGAACAGATAAAACTTCCATATATCAATTAGACAGTAATATTCGATATAATCCAATGATGCACAAAATAAAATGCATATTTGCCACAATTGAACAATATTTTTAATGGTTATATGTCAGAATAAAAGTACATATCTGTGTCAGAAAATAGCTTTTATTGCAGTTTATATGCCTTATTTGTCCGGCTCCAATAACGATTGAAATGTAATTAAATTTTATTTTCTACGATTGGAGAGTATACATGTTAGGAATTAGTTATTTAATCTTCTTTATAATTGTTGGAATTTAGTAATTTAATACTTACATTGATTGAGATTTTGGTTCCACCCCTGGTTGCAAGTTTAAAAAAAAATCTGAAATAAAATTAAGCAACACAAGAGAGTCACTTGACTTATAAAATACTTTTACGTTTTTATAAAGCGTATGACGGTGGTAAGCGCTGCTACAAGGCTAGTTTCGTAAAAGCCAAAAGACTAATTTCTCAAAATAACCAGCTTTAATTCAAATTTGCGTAATGATTAAATTTTGCAAAAAGCTAGAAGGTAAAAATTTCTTTATTTATCCAACTACATATTCTGTAACACAACTTTATTTTAGAGTGACCTACCCTTTGTAATTATGAGTAAAATTGAAAACTAATAATTTTAGAATAAGCCAACCTAACCTAAATTGTTAAGATAGCTACGATGTGTTTTGTTTGTCACTAGAAATCACATGGACTTACGTACTACGATTGTAGCGATTGGTTAATGTAACCAAAATTAATCTAAATATTTTAATATTTAGACACACAAACCGATAAAACACCCTACACAGTAAAAAACATAATAAATTTATTCTATTTGGCTTTATCACACTGTAATGTATCAAAGATTAAAGTTTTCAAAAGTAAATTTTAGTATAAAAATTTATAGAATACTATATAGGTAAAAAAATTATCGAGTGGTAATTAATATTACAGACTTAAATAAATATTTTACAGATAAGTACTACAACGAGAGTCACTGATTTCAAAATAATTGCAATTTATTATTTTTCTTACAAAGCTTGTGTAATTTATTGCAACGGCGTTCGATAGATTATAAACTGAATAGACAAATGTACCGATTTATTCAGTTATTGTTTGACACTTTTGTATAATCTAAATCTTCTAAGTCATAAAAATGAGATTGTAAAAAAACAGATTTCTTTATTACTTTGAAAACAAAACATTATCAAATACAACTTTCATACGTGACATACAAGGTTGTCATTAAGAATATATAATCTGTCTTAAGTTTTTTAATTGGATTTAATCGTAACTTGAAAAAGTTACAAAAGATTAAAGACATGAATTATTTATAAAAATTTTACAGATGTTATTCAGTTTTTCGAAAAAATGCCGTTTTTGGTTATTGGCACAGGAACGCCTGTCAATGTGGTAATGACCGTTCACGGTCATTCAATATAAGGTGGCGAACCAGTTAGACACTTCTTGTAGCAAAAAATCTAAAAGCCGAATGAATTTTAAACATTTCAGGAACTCTGCTGCATTATGCTGTGTAGGATAAGAAATATAAAATATGAATTTGATTGAGATTCCTTTTTTGTTTTTATCATTTTTATAACTACCGTCCGCCACAACATATAAAAGAACGAAATAATGGGTGTTGAGTCAGAAATTGATGAAAGCGCTGGAATAAAAGTTTGCTGTGTTTTCACATAAATTGCCACATACTGTTGTCGAAAAATCTACCAACTATCTTCTGTGCCTGTGATAATGTACAGAAATGCCGTTATTCTTTGTCATCCTAAGTCAACTGGATTGCTTGCATCAAAACATATTTTTGTAGAAAATTGAACCCTCTTTAAAAAGGTATGTCATAATTTTTTCATAAATGCATATCTTAAAAAGTTATTTGAGTCGGAATGTTTTCTTTTTTGAGGCATCTACTCGTATCTAACTTAATGCAGAATTAAACCTAAATAAAGAATTTTTTTATTACGATATCAACTTTTGTAGTATTCGTTAATATTGTTCAAAAGGATTGTATAAAAATAAAGAAAAAATAATATACATACATTGAAAAAAAGCTGGATAAAAAGACTCAATATTTAAAATCTTCATATGAATGACAACTAAGAAAGGATTTTTTAAATGCATTTGCAGTTTAAATATCGGTAAAATAATTTTCACATCCATTATTTATCTTTATTAGTGCTCATCTGAGAAACTTCACTTTTTCTTGGTATATTGTATATTATGAAGTTTTCATATCAAATAAGCAACGTCAGAAACTAAATAGTCATTTAAAAAAAATATTTTTTTCCAATTCTTATAGATGAATTAACATGCATTGTTAAGTCTATTGATTTCATTATAGATAACAGCAGTTTTTGGGTAATTTGCAAACACTAGTTACAAGTAAACCTATAGTTTCCAAATTAAAAAAAATGTTAGAAATATTTGCATGTCTTTGATCGGAACATTGACACAGACAAAACAATCTGTTAAAATAACAAAAAGTTAAAATAGATTTTGATGATCAAAACTAGAATTATTTATTGAATCATATTCCTTTCGTTAACTGGCACCGCTTCAAAAATTACCGATTTAAAGTAGGTACCTATTTGAATAAAAACGTTTCTATATAATGTTTTAATTTATTTTCCCTATGTAATAAAAAATATTAATCTTATGTTTTTGGTTAAAGTGAGTTTTTATTTTTTTAAACTTATTTTGTTGAGATTCAAATGCAACATTTTTCAAAAGAAAACGCTACAAGCAAGTGCTTCGGCTAGCTTACTTTTTAGTTTATACCACGTCTTTCACAATGTCAACGTATCTATTTTTTTTTGAGCGTCTATTGTAACAAAAGAAAATTTGAAAACTACAGAAAATGTTAGATTGAGAAAACCTAAAAAACCAACCAGATATTTAAAAAAAAAATTATTATTTTAAAAAAATTGACATTCTATTTTTTTTTAAATCTAAGATTAAGAAAAATTCTGACTCTTAAGCCGGTTATTCATAAGTTTGTGCACTTAGAGAAACCAAAAACAAGCTTAATTTGTTTAAACAATAATTTACAATACTATATATTTTAACCCCAATGAGTTTTGTAATTTAATAATAACAAACCTGTAAAAGGTAGGTATTGTAAATCTTCCCTCGCTTGGGCGGAAAAACCTAGCCTACTTGTACGACCACTTCTATTACACTGTACGACGTCGTTATGTCTATGGTTTTATGATTAATCTTCAATTGTTTTACTCCAATTTAATAATGTCAATTTTTTCCATCAAGTTTAGTGTGCATCGTGCAGTCATAATTATATTAAATTAAAAACTAATATTCTGATTGTGGGTAAAAAAGTATACAAACCTTTACGAAATGTTACATTTCTGTCTCGAAATGTAATGTACTATTACATAAAATCCGTCTCGGTATGTAATGTACTATTACATTTTTTAACATTTATTGCCCACATTTACCCACAAACAAATTTTTACTAATTAATATTAGTAAAAATTTGTGGGTGCCCATCGCTCCATCATTTTTTATCACTTTTTTTGCCCATACAACATATTCTAATTTTTTTAACGCTACAATCAAAACTCAGATATTATTATTATGCAGAATCGTTAAAAAGTATATAGATAGTATATATAAAATATAGAACGGTTTAGCACCTTGAAAATTGGTAAAAAGAAAGATCGTTAAATTTTATAAAATAGAAAGTCTTCCAATTTTCTACTATCATTTACTTTGAACATACAAGACTAGCAGGCAAGATTATAGACCTGTCAGTCTAAACGCAGATATAGCTAAAATACTTAATTGTGGAGTACCCCAAGGTTCCCATAAAGGACCCTTGTTCTCCCTCTATAGTCTATATAAACGACATAAAGTACATTTTAAAACATAGTAAATTTCTTCTATTTGCCGATGACTTAAAGCTTTTCAGGTTAATATCTAATTTAAATGACTGCATTTTTCACCAATCGTATATTAAAGCATTTGAAAACTGGTGTCAAAAAAACGGTTTGAAAATTAATATCTCTAAATGTAAGGCCTTACAATTTTCGCTTAAAATAGTCCTACCAATTTATGGCATTATAGTTTAAACGAAACAAACCTAGACTATGTTGATTAGTTTCATGATCTTAGCGTTTGTTTTACAACCGCTTTGTCTTTTGCAATGCACATATTTGGACATTGTCAGAGCTTCACCAACATGAAGTCATTTATAATCTTATATTCTGCATTTCAAATTCAAGTTTGGAGTACTGTACTGTAATTTGAAATCCTTACCACTTAACATCAATTGAGAAACTAAACTAAAACCTTTTCAGAAAAAAAATTTTAAACGGATGTGCTATAAATTTAATATTTTGTATAGTTCCACAATTCAAAATAATGTTGATTCTATTGCTTTATTACAAGCGTTCTCGCTACATGTCCCTGGACGACAAGTACGAACGTAACCAGCATTTATTAGAAATTCCGTTTTACAGAACTGCATACAGTTTCTATTGACCAATAGGGAGGTTGTGCAGATTGACCTCAGAATTTAACAACACAAATTTTGTTGGTATTAATAAAAGAAACTGTTATTGTCCATTCAGTAAAACATATGCTTGTTTTGTAAAATTTTTACTACTTTTTACTGTTTTGTTTTTTTATAAATACATACACATTGTGTTTTAGTGAATATAATAATAACATGTAGAAATGATCAACAATCGTTAATAAAGTATTAAAACAATCAAATTTAATAACATCCAATGGAATATTTTTTTCTAAATTCAGTGATGTAACATATGCCCATCTTTATTTTATTAAACGATAAAAAAAAACAAAATAGAAGTTTCAGTTTCACTGTTTTTACTAAAACAAACACCTGCCTTTCGTAAAAGATTAACAAAACACAAAGATAAATTTGAACTTAGCATAAAATTTCCTCATTTAATACTTTCCATAAAACATTTGGTAAAATAAATACATGCACAATGCTTCGTCATTGATTCTGTTATGTGGTTTTGCCTTTTGCAAATCTGTTAAGAAACAACAGATTCTTTACAACTAGCTCCAACTCTGTCTTCATATCTATTTCTTCCTTGTTTTTTGCTCCTTTTAGTGATCTTAGTATTCTTTTGCTGCTTGCAAAGACTTCTGCTTCTTCTAGCTTCACGTCTTCTTCTTTCCTTTTCCTTTTTTTCTTTTCCTCTTTTTCCCTCTCGGCCTTACGCTCCTTCTCCCAGACTATGTGCCCTTGGCCTTGTTTTGTGCATCACCTCATATTCATGTTTAGTATTTTCTATCTTTTTTTAAAGATTTGCAAAGAAATCAATGCTGAGGTATAACAAATGAATGTAGCATCTGTGACATGTATGTAAATGTTAGAGACTATAAGCCAATTTCCTTAATACCAGAAAAACCTGATCAAACATGACAAACATTTTTATAATGTTTTGAGATATTTATGATATTTATTTTTTTCTTATTTTTTTTAGCAGACTAAAATCCGCTTTTTATTTCAAATAATAATTGTGAAGGGAAAAAGTGCCTAAATATTTAAGCTTTTCAATATTATTTACTTAAGCTGTTTGAATTTCAATTGTCTATAAACGGGACTTTTCCTTATAGAACCGCCCGTGTTTGAACATTTAGAGTTTCAGAACACGTTTCGATACCCAATTCTTCCCTTTCAAATAAATTAAGAGCTCGCCTTTCAAAATCGATACAAACCGCTACGGTCTATAAATATTTGGGATTTGCGTCAAGCCGGCTTTTCTTCATCGGAATCCAGAAAAACCTCATAAAAATCGTTCATAAATTTAAGTCAAATCAACATGCTGTAAAGCGCAGTTCACGTAAATTAAATTATCTAGTCAATGAGTCTTCTTTATAGATAAAAAAATTAACAAATTTTGACCAGATGTAAGCGTTAACAAAGAAAAGTGTAATGTATCAAATAAAGAGCTCCCGAATCTTAAACTTTTTAACAGTATTTAAAACATCATACTTTGTATATAAATTGGTTTATTTCAAGCTCTTTTGTAACAAGACAGTTGTGTTTAAACTTGGTATAATTTTTCCCAGCGACATCAAAGAAAAAGCATATGCTTCAAGATTGCAACAAAATTGTGAAAGATAAAACCATTTTAATTTTCACCCAAAATGTATGACATTTATTAATATTATTATGTTCCTTATGCAAGCGGATGTATGTTTGCATAAAAAGATTTTTATACAGAAAGCCTGGTGACGCTTCAAAAACCAAAAAAACTTTGCTGCTTAAATAACGTATTTAAAAAACAAAACTACATTTCTCCGTTATTACTTTTTATCTTCGAAATCAGTTGTAGCTTTATGTAGCAAAAAAGTAATATTCCAACTGTTTGAAATTTCAGAAAAGTAAACAATTGGTTCTAAAACCATAGATAACAATTAGTCTCAAAATTAATTTTTAAAATATTCCAACTAGAATCTATGAGATCGATTGTAGTAAATTGATCTGTTAATATTTTAAGATAAAACAGTAAATAAATATTCTAATAACAGTTTTTTTTTAATTCATAATAGCGTAAAATGACATGTAAATTAATAGCAAAATTAGTATCATTTTGTACATTAGACGTTTTATTATACCTTTAGACATAAATATACCTAGTTTATTTAACATTATAAGTTTACCAGAGAAAAAAACTAAATAAACTATTTGTGTTAAAGTTTAAAGATTCGGCCAAAATATGACTTAGTTTCCGGCTGGATTTCTCACAAATACACACAACAACAAAAAACTTATTTCAATCTCCCTTTAAGAGAGCAATTGCCTTCTGTGCTCAATCTTAGTCAGCTGTTTTGTATTTTTGTAGTTCATGCTCTAATCTTCTAACTATTTAGATCGGAGATCGTACACATGTTAAAAATCGTATTATTCATAGTATATTTATTAACAAAGCATTTCAAAAACGGTTAAATTACGAAAATTAAATCAAAAATAAGCGCAAATAAAATGCTTCCGTTTATTTAGGAAACTTTTTAAGCTTAATATCTATTCTTTTTAACCAATATTAAGAGACAAAATTTGATCATGGTGTAACAATCTGCTCTTTTATAGAATAAGCTACAGTTCGTATGTTATCTCGCAGTTTTATTTTCTGATCCAATATAAATTTCTAAAGCCGCCAAAAGATTGTCCGGGATTGTCCGCCTAACTACAAAAATCATACTGCAAGATCGGATCGGGTAGGTATGTATGGATCCGACCAAATTATACAATAATTCGTTTCAATATAATTGAACTGCAGTACTGCATCGTTAGTGGTCCCCTTTAGTAACTTATACCCAATTTGGTTAGAGTCAAGTTGAATACAATAACCTTGCTATGAAAACTATCAAGTATTCTAAAAAGGCGTTGAGTATGTGACTCCTAAATGCTTTTATTTGCATCCTCATCTGACCAAGCGTGCATGCGATGCACGATTCGGAGATTTCAGGGTGAATCCGGGTGATCCCGGGTGGTGTGTGCACCAAGCGGTGCGTTAAATCGACGTCTTCGCCAGAAGGCCAGATGACGCCCATCACCGACAGAAAGATCAAATTATTTAATAGACAGTGGAGTAATCCTATAACAACCATCTCTGCCGTATCCGAAAATTCTCCGTTGTTCCTTGTATATTAAAACTTTTACTGAATCTCAAAAGCATCTGCTGTGTTTAAAGTATAGATTCAGAAACTAAATTGACATTTTACTATCTTTACTCCTCCACCACCTTCTTTTCTCTTTTTTTTTTAAACGATACAAAGTTGCAACTTCGTAATACCACAGATGAGTTATACCAGATCGCTCACTTAGAAAAGAAAGCTTAAAAAAGAGAGAGATAGAATATTAACCAGTTTAAAGGTCCAGCTGACGCATGCCCAGTAGAAGTTTATTTCACTGTAAGCAAAGATACACTCGGAACGCTTCGAGCTGCTTGTATGCAGTGTCTAAATTCACGATTTGGTCCGATGTCTGTCCGATCCAGTTTTATTTACCTCGTGGTTTTATCTACCAATTATAAAACGGCCCACTCTTAATATCTTTCTTGCTGTTGAAAATATAAAAAATCGAAAAGGCACGTCAATGTACCATTTTAAAACGTGACTATTTGGAAACCTCTAGACAAAAAAACAAAGAAATCTATTTTAATGCATTTGTAATTATGTGAATAAAGTAGGATCTTTCTTAAAAACCAAACGATTACCTCCTAATTATGCTTAATTAGTAAAATTAATGTTGATTACACAAGTTTTCTTCAGAAAACCTATGATGTGTCAAGTAGCTCCAGGACGACACTTCTTGGCAACAGGGCATTTTCTGTAGTAATTCTGACAAAAAACTGCGCGCGGCAACACTGCTATTAACCAGTTTAAAGAGACGAGAGACGCCAAGGTCATAGAAACGATGCGCAAAAGATCAAACGTTTCGAGGCAAGTGAGCAATCTGGTATAACTAATCTGTGGTAATACTTCAAATTGAAATGGTATCTAACTGTTTCATTTTCCGTGCTTTCAACAACTGATCTACATAAACATAAAAATTACAAGTAAAATTACCCAGATCGTTTACATCAAATCGGAAATATGTAGTTTCGTTTCTGCTAAACCACTGTCTCCAATTACAAACAAGTTTATGGAAAGCAGTTTTATCAGTTTAGATGTAATTTATTAAAGAATCAAAATAGATTAAAAATAATAAAAATTCAAAGTAAAAAAATCACGTTACATGAAAAAAATCACGAGAGCGTACTTGAAACATAAAATAGTTTAAATTATAAATGGTAGGCTAAAACAACATTTGAAAATCGCAAACAGTTCAGTAAAACCTAAAATCAAATGTTATTTGCTTGTTCTTACAACAAATCACTTCAGAATAAATTAACTTACCAAGCAGCTACGCCAACAGTTCTCTCTGGACCTTAGGGCCTAGACACAATGGATCATCACAGGAAAGAGAAGTCAAGACAGCTATCCTCTGCGGCGACCTGCACACAGACAAGATAGCCTTACTTACGTAAGCCTCCTCGAAACTTTGTCTTGTATCTATCTGTAGGTCTTTAGTTGGTGATGTACTATGTTTGTCTGTATGCAGGTCGCGCAGATGAAGCAAATTGCATCGTCTGTCTGTTCTGTTTGTGTTTCTGTGTCCTTGCGAAATTGAAATCTTGTTAGAATAGTTTTTTAACCAACAATTACATTAATTAATATTTCCGTCAATCTTTAGCCGAATGTCAAATTAACAATAATTTTTGTCTGCCATTCAACGTAGCACAAAAACAATGATCACACTCGTGTAATAAGTGATAATCTGCGAGTGACCGTTAGATCTGACGTTTTAACTTGTTTGACTGCTGTCATATTAACAAAAATCGTTTATTACTATAGAATCATGCATTAATAGAAATTATTAATAAATTATTTTTTGTACATTAATAACGCATGTAAATACACGGCCGATAAATCTGTAAACTGGCTGACAAACGACACTAACAAATGTAAACCGCAATCTATATAATAATCGATTTGAAAAAGTCAAGTTGAATGAGTGATTTAAATTTTTGTATAATGAATCAATTTGGAAGTAAAACTGTTTTGTGTATACAAAGAATACATGCAGTAAAACAAGAAACATTGCCTAAATAGAAAAGTAAATACAATTGCTAAGATAAAAAATCAAACCATGTTTTTAGTGCATTATTGGCTGAAATAATATTAAAAGGTTCAATGTAAATTCATTCAAACTAAATCTGTAAACTTGGACATGTTCGTTCTTATCAGAACTCATCAGAAAGTCGGAGCATATTCAGATTTCAATGAATTTGGAGTTCTTTATTACTTTCGTAATATAGCAAAACTGACGACATCTATTGGAAGCTACATTTCTACATGTTTTCTACATCTATTGAGAAAACATTTCTACATGTTTTGATGCATATAGTAAGTTGAGCAAAAAAACCTTTAATTTTTTTTTCTTAGTTACCAGAAAAATATCGTCCGACCCAACAAAAAAAAGTTCTGGTAAAGTTTGACTGACGTCTTAATATTAATATTCCCAGTTAAATAACACAGGATTTTTTTTTATTTGGAATTTTAATGCTGGAAAACCAACAATCTACAAAAAAGATCTGATATAATTTTTTGCTAAATCGACTCATTTAATTTATTTAAGGTTAAAGATTAACCTCTAATTGTAAATGATTCATTTTTCAAATTTTCATATTCTATCACAAAGTAATGGCTCAAAAACATTAAATATTAAATTATTTTTAAAGCTTATCGCAAAAACTATAAACTAATAACGTAAAACTATAAAATACTCACAAAATATCGATAATACTTTAATAGTGAATTATTGTAAACAAGACATTTATTATTTTTACTAGAAATGATTAATTTTCTTAAGTCTACTCAAGTAAAGTAAAATTCCGATATTTTTAAAAAAAATTGTACAAAAAAAACCTATTTTCTTAGAGTTATCAATATTTCGTGACCATGTATCCAAACATTAGTATGTTGCTCTACCAAGCACTTGTTCTATGTACTATGTACACAACAGTCAGTATGTGCCACCGTTCTTGATAGATATTGATGTCAATGTACCAATTCTTCTTTGTAGCGACTTCAACACAAACGTGAAAAAACGTGAAAAAACTTTTATAGGAAATATTGAAAACCAAAGTACAAAGCGCATTGCCACATAGCTCAAAAAAACATATTACTTTTAACAAAAATGTATGCCGACTTTATTTTTCTTGCAACTATATATGTAATAATGCAAATAAGTACAATTTTAGGTCTACGACAACCCTTGTGCACAAATGTGGAACAAAACAATTACGTAAAACACATCGTCATGCAAATTTGTACAGAAGGCCAACCCGAGAGCGGTTTGACATCCTTTACACACCTGACGACATGCAGCCACAGGTTTCTGTAAATGTTAAGCGATGTTAATGTAAAATTAAATGTTTAAAAACTCCAAAAATATGGCACTTCGCACACCACAAAAAGTCATTTTTATAACGTTTAATGATATTTATGTACATAATTGCTTATATTGTTACTAATAATTTATTACAATTGAAAAAAAAGTATATTCTATATTTTAAAGATTTATCATATAACAAAAACCAAGAATTATTTACATAGAAAAAAACATGAACAGATTGAGTAATAATGTTTGTAATAACATTTTATTTGTTTTTCTATAACTATAAAAAATTAAAATACCTCAAACAAGCTTTATAATAAATAAATGTCCTACTAGAAAATGTCTCTACCACTTTCGTACTAGTACGAAACGGTTACTGCAACAACTATGACACTTTCAGAATCACGTCTAAAAATTTTAAATTTAGCACAATCCGTTTGTTTTTATTTTCATATTTTCAAAAAGAGTATACTGATATGCACTTTTGATTTATGATAAAGCCTTCGGCGATTGAACCATGATCTGAGCTACATGTGGTCAACATTTGTTTAAAATAACACGGATATATTAAAGCCACATTGAAGAAAATCTTCTGGTACAAAAGCAATATTTTTTATTAGTTGACCTCATTCAAGTTATTACACACAAAAAATGTGTTCTGGTCTGGTATAAAGTTATATGATGTGCAGAAAACGACGATCAATTTGTTAAAAAACTTCTCAAATTTTCCTACTGAGCAACAAATTGTGTTAGTTGACGTATGTAGTTTTAAACTGATATTAGACAGAGGCCACTACCGTTTTATTCTACAGCAAATATTGTACATAACGTTCAACAGATAACAAACAAGTAATAGTCCAAACATACGCCAGGCAATCAATCTAATCTAAAAAAGTGTTAAAGTGTAACTTATGTAGACGGTTGATTAAGCATAGAAAATTATTAATATGGTCAAGATATATCTGGTTTATAGCTTTCAAACGGGAGCTGTGCAGTAATAAAATCTTATCAAATTTCAGAACTCAGGTCGTTTCAAATTTCAAACCCAAAGCGCTTTAAGATAATAAATAAATCATAAAGCTGCAACAAAACTTAAATTTGTAATATGCAACAAATATATTTGTAAACATATTAAAAACAGATTGATAAAACCATGAAAACTAAATTATTTTGAATAAAATGTTTTATCACTTTTATATCACGTTTCACAATTGATTGCAGAATAGTTGGAAAAACGGCTTTGTCTTTTTGAACCCAAACAAACATTTTACTTTAATAAACACGCACGAATAGATGCATTAGCAGAAACAGCAAACATAGCATCTTTCGGAAAGCGAAACTGTGTAATGAAGATCTCAATATAACCAATGAGCTAAACAAGTTGAAAGAAACGCAGAGCGCACAGTGACATGAGAAGTGACAATGTATACAAGCCGTCAGTATAATGATTTTCAAATGTCACATTGGTAAAGTTTTTTATTAAAACTCGGACGAGCAAAAGCTATTACGAGCTTTATTGGGAGTTTTGAATAGGTACTGAAACCAATTTATGTTTTATGAAAAAGCATTGTGCTGAGAGAGAGGCAACAACGCTTTTGGTCGCTTGGATATAATACTCTTGGGAGAGGTTTAGTCTCTAGAAAACGATAGTATCTGAATAAAGGTCTACCGAGGCTACAGATTTATTTGTTCCCATATCAATCTTCTAACAACAAGTGACATCAAAGGCTACTGGCGAACGTCAGAGAGCGAGCAACTTACTAAAAACTCAAAAGAAATTCAACAGATCAGAACATACCAGTAACAGCTTAGTCTTAATTTATTCATTAATTACTTTAATTAGTGGTAAATTAGTGTTTTAAGTAATTGTCAAAAATCTGTTAAAATTTGTAGTTATTTTAGTTAATTTTCTTAACTTATTAAATATTGTTATTTTAATTAATTTGTTTAATTAATAGCTCAAATCTCTTTCTTGAAGGGTTGAGAGTTGTTATAATTGGTCTTTAAAACAAAATTAATTGTAAAGTATTTTAGAAACATATAGAAGCAATAATCGATAACGATCTTGATACTGAGGCCTAGTCCCAGTATACTACCTCTTCAACTACTATAGAAAGCAATATTGTAAAAATTTTTGTTAAGTCGCCCCGACAAATTTCTGCATAAAAATTAAGAAGAAGAATCGCCAAAACCTAACGCTTATATTTAAACTAATTGTACTTAGTTGCAAATTACAATTTTTAGTTGCAGGGCGCAACGTCTTGATTCAGTAAATGATCGAATGGTTCTGGTACTTCGTCGACCAATGCTCGAAAGGGGGTTGCTCTCCCTCTTTCTTCCACCACTCTGGTGATGGTGGTGGGTGGTACCGAGTCAAACAAACGGTTTAATAAAAATAATAAGATCAAACCTTAAAAATTTTAGAAAAAACAAATGCTCGTTATTCTCTATCGTTTACACATGAACTCATAAACAACCGCGCAGATAATCACTGACAAAATTATTTAATAAAAGTACTTTTCTACTAAAGTACTTGTCTACTAAAGAACTTTCGTGTTTTGTTAATTTATGAACCGCCTGTACATTTAATATCACACTTTATGAGGTCGCAAAATAAAAAATTAAAGATTGTTTTCTCTTGGGAATTCGTCCGGCAACATGCTGAATAAACTTAAAAAAACGTTCTGTTTTATATCAAGCTAGAAAAAGACAGTAAACAAAATACTCATTTTGCTAAAATTGCTTCCTAAATTTTCTTGCTTTCAAAGCAAAATTACGATAATGAACTCCAGGATCTTAAAACGTCCAATTAATCTTTTTAATTTGACATAATATTGCCTAGATGTATTTACGTTCACTAATTAGGTTCTTAATTTAATTTCACCTCAATTTTACCAAACTGTGCTAAGAAAAAACAAGTAGCATCTCCAAAGAATTACATTTTTTTTAGAATATTAAAAATCTAATGTTTAGAGGATTACAGTAGTAGAATTAATATAAAATATCAACAAAAAAGATTTGAAAATGTAATTTTGTGATTATTACAGTAGTTTAACCAGAGGAAAATGTCCACGAGGAATTTCAAAATTGCTAACATTACATTTACGTGTTTCTTGTGCTTTTAGGGGTTTATATTCGACCCCAAGCATCACTTCCTTCAAGTTAGAACCCTGCTCTGGCTAGGTCTTTATCAATTTAATTATGGCATTAAAATTTTACATAAAATAACAGTAGCAAGAAAGTTAGAGCGATGCTCGAATAAAATTCCTACAATTATTTTGTCGCTTGGTGGCATTTGGCGACATACCTTATCTTCTTCAAAAACTTATAATGCAACAGTCATGCATATTTTTGGAAATTTCCGCTTCAAATACTTAATTTTTTAGCAATTTTGTTTGGCCAAAACACTTTTGTTTTAAAACAAAACATTAGTTTTAGAAATATAATTCTCTAAATTCTCTAATTAGTTATGTTCTAAATTTCAATAACTGTCAATTTCATAGTTAACCTTGTTAAACAAACTATAGTATAAACAAAATATTCTAGTTAACAATGACATTTTTGTCAGTTTGACAGCGATAAAAAAAGTGCATCCTTCATTTTTTATCACAAATAAAAACGCCTGTTCCTCATAACTAGACTACATCAGTTTTTCTCGTAAAATTAGTAATTGGCAAAAGTGTTTAGTTACAAAGAACAATTTATCCGATAAAAAAAAGCTCTTGTGTTTTTACTGTTGATAAAAAAAACAGAGCTATATTATTTTACATACAAAAGATTTCTCATTAAATATGTTTTAAGAAAACAATTTCTCATTTACCTAAGAATAAACTTGTGATACATTGTCCTTTTTAGAAAAACAAGCCCTTTTTAGAAACTACAAAAAAAGTAGGATATAATCTCATGTGAATTTTTTTGACCGTGACAGCTTTGATGCTACATTTTCTTAGTTCAGCTTGTAGATTGCCCATAATCAATTAATATAATGAATTTAAAGCGGGGGAGGCTCAACATATTATAAACAACTATCCATCAACGGAGTTTAAACATAATACAATTTGTTCAAAAGACTTCAGACCAAATTAGAAAAATTCTAAACAAGAATTGAGCACGGTTTCCAAAACACTTTCAAAATGATTGAGATTTGGAGATGAGAATATTGTTGCCCAAATTTGTCTATAAAACTCCGTGCTCTTGTAGAATAGATGACATTGTAGAAACTAGATGTACCATAAAACGTCAAATTTCTGAACACAAAAGCTAACCTTGTTATGTAACAAGGTTAGTACATAACACAGTATATTTCATAAAAGATACTTTTTTTAGTAAATCGATGGGAGTAGATTGACCAAAGTACATATCTTGTGCTATTAACTTATAGCTCACGCTTATTAGTAAATTATTGTTTTTGTAAACACGCATTTTCAAGAACTAATCCCCAAAACTTATTTTAATATAATTTGAAAAAATACACGAGAGTTCAGAAAAAAACCTGAAAGTGAGAAAAGTCACACTTATAAGTTCAAGACTTTACTTACAAAAAACCCCAAATTTAAACAGATTAAAAAAAAGTCTCTTAATTGAAGATTCTTCTTCAGAAATCAACAAAATATTAGTGGATTCTGTGACCAATTTTAAATGCACACCAATCAAACGTTGCAGCAATGTAGAACGTTCTTTTTCAAAATGTAAATCTATGTTTACAACGTTTTACAACAGAAAAGATACCTGGTCTGTTATGCAAACAATTTAAAAATTATAAACAAAACAATATTAAACAAAAATAAAAATTTTTATTTTTTATAGTCTCTGCGGTTTCCGTAAGAATTAAATGTTTATTCTTACAAAACTTTACGTTTCTATGATGAAATAAGTTATTATGAAAAGGAACAAGCAAGGTTGTTGCGTTTTCTTGAAGAAGTAAACGATAATGAAAGAAACATTTTAACTCAAAAGACGTTATATCTCAAGAAGTTAATAAGATGTTCTCATTTTGACAGAAAGAATCGAAGACCAAGATTTTATTGTTTTTCTTGTCAGAAATTTGTACGTTTATCATAATACATAAATCTTTTTTTAAATATTGTGTATTGATTCAACTGAAAAATTAAGTTAGTAAGACATTTTGTAATTTTTGGTTGAAAATATTTTTAATAGAAATGTGATATCATTCTCTGAAGATTATGTTTGCATATGGAAACTTAACAAATGATAAAATATAAATTGTTAAAAACATATTGCATTTTTAATCGATAGTCTGTCAGACCAATTGCCTCTAGTTTTGCTCCAAATCCAAATGAACCGCTACCAGTAGAGAGTTAAATCTCACTTCTTATTTGGCTCATAATATTTCTTACTTTTCTTAAAAACTAGCCTCCTCTAAGCAATAATTAATAGTGTCTGTCACAGATCCATGAAGTTTTAAGTGCTAAATTAAACACTGAACAAGTTTACCGCTGACTCCATATTAGGTCATTAGACATCCAGATTAAAAAAAAAACAATATAATAAAATATTTGCCTTCAGTAACAAGCCCCTCAGGAATAAATGTAGTTTAACCACTGTGATTAAATGCGTAAATTTGTTGATGCAGTTTAGGTTGCCTATTTAGTATTTACCTGTTTTTATTTTAGTGAGTTATTAACTAAGCTAGTAATAAAACAGCGCTTCTGCTGTGCGCACAAATTTCAAACTTTATTTGATGGATGAAGATATTAATCAAATTAATTTGCTGATAGTTTTGCAATGAAAACCCCAAGTCATGTAAATTATCTGCAGCGTTGTATCATATTTATATATGACATGAGCAAGCCAATGTAATTACATCAGTATTATTACAGAACCAAGTGCTTCAGCAGGTATAAAAAAACCAACCACGTACAATAAAGTCATTCAAATGTTTATAGTCGCCATTTTCCGCAAATAGGCTATAAAATCCTCCAATGCAAATCATTGTTCTGACAAATAAACCAAAATGAGTTTTTTACGTTTCCCTTATTTTTAAATTTCTTGACCAGCTAAAATTAAAATAAAAAAAAAAGATTTAAAAAAATACTTTGAATTCATCAAAAAGATATTATCTTCTTGAGCAGATTATTAGAAAAAACAGTTAAATTAATTAGAAATATCATCGTTATAATGACGAAGAACTTTTATCTACAGGAATTGAGACAGCAAATGTGTTCGAAAAGTTCCACAACTTAGTAGATTACGAATTCTGTAAACTAATCTAAAATTACGGATCCTCCTGTAGCATTGGGGCGGATGAACGACATTAACTCGGCGAGGGATGGCCATCTCCAAAACGACAAACGACGAACTTGACAAGAATCAAAATTTCTTCCAGCTTATCAGATAGACAAAGATACTGCTTAATGCACCGAATCGCCGCCCTTGTCGTGTTCACAAGCAGTCGTCTTATTTTTCCTTTTAAACTTCATTCGGTCGTTTCCATTTCAAACGGAGCTAGAACAATTAATTATCTTCTTCTATACATTTGACCCTAGCTTTCTCTGATTTTTTTTAAAGATGATTACAAATGTAGAATCTTCTACATGAATGGTTATCGCACAATTGTATAAACTAAAAGAAATTGCAACCAAAACCTTAACTCCCTTTGAATGAGCAGTTTAACTCTTTAGCAAAATTTTCCAGCAACGCAATGTGTTTCTTAGAACTGACAATTGAATATTTGGTATTCAATACAGAGTGAAAAAGTATTTAATAAAGTACGTAATTAAACTTAGTAACAAGCGGTAAACCAATCCGTGAAAAATAAACATTCAACCAGTCTTCCTCAAGACTGTACAGAGCCATCTTTACCTAAAATTTACCCTGTCGAAACTAAAAATTTCATCTTTTTCAACACCCGACAAGGAAAAGAGATGTTGAAAGTTCATAGTGTATATACGTGTGTCTAAATGTCCCCTTGTAGCCACTTCATGGATATACAGATTTTGATTTGACTTTTTTTGAAAGGTGAGGAAAGTTTAAAAACTATATATTTTTTTCTGGTTGAAAAAATGGTAAAATTTTTTACTAGTTCGATCTAGTCAAAATTTGGTATCACGTTTCTTTTATAATATTAGACAAATAATGTGACACTAAACTGATGTTAAAAGATCACAAAACACTCCGCTTCCCCACTAACTTGCAGCAGAAGTATTTTGTTTGAGCTCATTGCAACGGTGTCGATCAAAACTTTTTAAAATTTTGAATAAAACTTAGCAGTTTTGTTACATAATTTTAAATTTAGAATAAAACAAGTGCTAACTTAGCATTTATTTTGATTTAATTTGTATTTGTGAGTACAACGTATATATTGCTGCTTAAATCTAGTGGCTTTTTGGATGTATAAACATGAAATAAATTGTTGTGTGAGGCATCATCTCATGGTGAATTGTCCACTCAATGTAAATGTATTTTTTTCATTTTTCTTCTCATACTATTACATTGAATGCACCAAAATAAGCAAAAATTATCATAATTCTTTCTACCTGGGTGTGCGAATTGCTTACCGCAATGCTTTTTTATTGGTAGATAAGAGTTCATAAGTTTCCATGTACCGCGATTTAATTCGAGGCTATGCTCAACTTTTCATCTTCCTATACCTAGAACCAATATTCAGTTCAAAGCACCCTTGTACGCTATGTGTAGCAAGGTCAAAACTTATAAACTAAACTCAATTAAACGTTGAACCTGGTTCAAGCAAAAATTTGAGTTGTTCAAGCTTGCTTCAAAAATAAACCATCTCAAAATTTAGTCAACCTAGAGTTAACTCAAAAATCACCCATTTTTTTGATCTACCATCAAGCGCCGATTAAGAGTAATTATTTTCATGCGTTTCAACTCCAACTTCTTATTAAAAATTTAATGCTTTATTATGGAACATATTATTATTTACATTTACAAAATTATGCTCTATTTTATTGTTTATATGAAATATCATTTGACAGCACTGAGTTTAAAGAAGCTTAATGCGAACAATAATAACCGTGTGAATTATTAAACATGCAATACAATTATCATCACAATACAAATTGTCGAATAAATTCCGAATAATTAACAGGAAGAATAAGAAAAAACTTATTTACATTAGACAAAACAAATGAGCAAATTAGCTGGCAGCAAAAGTTACGTTAGATTAATTGATTCAATGCAAATTTAAAGCACACTTTTGTAATTATTCACACCACATATTATAAATTTGCACAAAACAATTTTTCTGTTGAACATTTTTCTACAGTGTGTTTCTTGAATGAAGAATAGTTATGATAGTGACATGCTTGTAAAATATTACATTGTACTTAACGTGTTCGTTTCATGATTGTTTACATGTTCTTTTTAGTAAAGTTTTTCGTTTTTGTAGATACTTGTTTCAATACATTTATTCTACCTACATCTAGCTTCAAATTATTATCTACATTTTAACTTTGCTCATATTTTTCACATTTTACATAATGTTTACATGTAAATGTATATGAATGCTCTTTATGTAAACAAATATCACTGATCAAAAAAATATATATATATATGTAATTATGTAAAAACTCAAATTCAAACCTCAACATTTGTTTTGCAAGACACTGTAACATTTCTGTTGATGTCCGCTTTTAAAGAAATATATAAACATAACTTCTCTACAAACACCTCTTGTTGGTACGAGATGTATATATATGTATATATATATGGCTGGTGTATTCTCCAGCTTTACAACCGCACAACTCGTTTTTGTTACGTTCAATACGTTTGAACTAGCTAGTTCAATTGTTGGCTACTAATATTGACCGAGTGGATCTGCTGTTCACAATGTTCTATTGCTAGTTTGAAAAGGTAAATACCTGCGTGCTAAAATAAAAACAATCGCCTCAGGGAAAACTAAAACTCTTACCGATTAAGCCTACTATACAAAAGTATCGTTTATACAATCGCCACAGTTCGTATAGGTAAAGCTCCATCTTATTTAAGACAATGACTTAAAGAGTCATAATTTAAAATAATGTTATGTATTTCAAAAAAACATTTATAAAATAATAGTTCTTCCTGTCATCCTGTTAAATTAAAATGTGTTGATAATTTCGTTGAAAGATCATTCATGTGTTGCTTTCATAATTTTTGAGCAGAAAAGAAATGTCACGCACAGCGCCGTCTGGCATTTTCCATTAAAAAATTCTTAATGTCACATTCTTAACGATGCCACATCTAGCACAGTTAGCGTGCTGATGGCAGATTAAAATTTTAAATAGATTGTTATGGAAATTGTCACATCCGCTATTTATTTAATTACTGTTTTCATAAACAATTTAGCATTTTGTAAGGCTAATAGAAATAAAATCTGATATAAAGCAACATAGTAAGGCTTGCTTTTTGAAAGATGTTAATTATTATCTTTAAAATAAAAAAAAAAAAATATCGACTGAAGACAATTGTCTCATTTTATGTATTTCTTTTTGGTAAACCAAAATGATATTTAAGCGAAAATTATAATTTATAGATAACGTGGTCTTCAGTGACCCTATCAAAACGCATAATGTCCTTAGTTATCATGCTATCACAGTGGTGATAAAAACAAAAAAAAATAACCTTATTTACTTTCGTTGTTAGCCTCTTGATAAAATTGCCGGTTTGACAAGTGACTTATTTGTAAAAAAACAGTTTTATCGCTTAAAATGACAAGTAATCAATAGAGAGAGGCAACTTATAGTAAAATCAACAAAGTTTTCAAAAAATACCGTGGTTGATAAAGATTCTCAATGACAGCAACTCAAGAAGTTCTGCAACTCAAAACCTTTGACAATGAATAGGACTACGAATATCCAAGATTTTGCAAACATTATGAAAAACTTCGCTACTAATATGAGGAAAACAGATGAATCTGAATTCAAGCAGTCTGTAGTAAAAACACTGTAGAACAGCTCAACAAAATCTTTGCAAGAAATGTATTTTAAAAAGTTCAATGTTAAATTCAATCCTTCTTAAGACAAGGAGTTTCAATAAGCAAAAACAGCAATCAATTAGAAAAAAATCCTTCAGAAAAAAACGTATTAAAGTTCGTTGGAATTTAGGTCATGTCTTCAATGTCAACCAATGTCGGTAAAACAAATGCATATGGGCAAATAAATTATTTTAATCGCAAGACGTTGATTTGCACATACACACTTGTTCTAATAGCTTCAAATGAATTCCCCCACGTGCCAATAAGCAGATGCAAACGATATATAAGAATAATGCTGAACTCGATCCGCTGAGCACGCAAACAACCAAAAAAAAAAGAAAAAAAAAATTAAAACTGATTCAAAATGGAATAAACTGCACACATCACAAAAGCATTGAAGTAACTCCAATAAAGATTTGGTTAGATATTGACCACGTCATTTTGCTGTTGCAAGGGTTTTTAGTGTACTAGTATTTAAAAATAAAAAATAGAAATAAAACATATTATCAAAATCCAAAGAACAAAAAAAAACAAAAAACAACACATAGAACTAAAACAAAGGCTATGCAGAGCGATCGTTATAGTAGCTTTAGCTAGTGCCGTGCCAAGCACTAAAGTCAGTCAAAAAGTGAAACCAAAATTCAAAAGTAAAGAATGATCAACAATGTACAACACCTACAAGAAAGACGTTTTCATGTTAATGCTGTAAAAGCAGTCAAAAATATAAAACCATAAGTTGTTTTTTATCAGATAAAGATATATGCTCACGATAGACCACAGAACAATGCATGAAAGAGTTAAGCCAACTCACCCACAATGTCCGTTGTCAGAAGTTTACATATAGTAAAGATAGAGCTCACAAAAGTGTAATGAATGATTCTTGCAGTGGCCTGGGCTGATAAGTTTTCCAATAATGAAAAAACCTTTGTCTTTAAGAGATGCAAGATACATAAAGCTTTTATAAAATGTTTTAAAATATAGCCGCTCATGCATTATAACATTAAACAATTAGCCTGCCATGCCTCATCAATGTGACATTGTGTGATCAATGTGGCATTGATCACACTGATGACGTATCACATTCAACCACTTCAAATTAATATTTTCTAAAACACAAACTGATTTTAACACAGTGTTAGTTAAGATGATTAAAAAACTAAAGTTTAAAACCAATTTTTGAAAGACCATCACCACAATTCTAACACAGTTAAAATAAATATTAGCCGGTAGATTATTTTTAAAATAAAAGTAGTAGACTCAATCTATATGGCTGCTCCCTAAGGCAATTGTTTTTTTTTACCCCCGATCAATTACCTATCTAAACAAGCAATAGAACATTGCATACACATAAACTGCATCCACTGCATGCTGTTGCACTGATCCACTGGGTATATATCGGTAGCCAGTATCTTTTGTACAGTTGCTGCTTTACTCATTTACTTATTAAAATAAAAGTGCGTTGTTTGGTATTCTGTGATTTTGTGTGTTTTTATATATTTTAGCAGACGAGTATTGAAGTATTATTTTTGTATTCTATTAACAAATAAAATACTTATTTTAAGCCACTTTTAATCATCTATAATACATAATCATCTAAAATTTTCCTTAATTCTTAGAATAAGGAGTGGATATATACATAGTTTCAGTTTAATTTAATAAGGAACAAATAAACATTTGTATCTTGCTTCAACAATACATTAAATTATAAAGGCTTTCAATACCGATTAAGTTAGTAATGCGGTTTTGTCAGCAGCTTTTGTAACCGAGACGTTTATAAAACAGTAAAAACCCGTCAACTCGCTTTTTATCCATGTATCAAAACTTGTTTTGTTGTTTTATAAGAGCAAAGACGATCATCATACATGCATACATTACACACTATGCTTATACTTTATCTAAAGGTATAAATTATGGGGTATTTAACAATGTTTCCTTATTTATAATGAAAAAAAGTCACTGCTTAAGCGGGTATTGAATAAAGTACCGTCCTCAGCAACCAGATCCGCTTAGTTCAGCAACTCTATATAGTAAAATTTATGTATAAAGCCAAGGATTCATCTAATATAAGATTAGGCAAAAGTAATAACCGTTTCAGTTAACAGTAATCAGGGTTGGTAGAGACTAAGGAACTATTCGGGGTTAAATCCTTCAATTTCATTAGCACAGAACACAACCGAAAGATTCTAATAAAAAAATGTAAACATGTAACTTCTAATATTTATCCTAATATTGCTCGATAATATCACATAATTTACATTATTTAGTCAAAGCATACAAGATAGTAATGAATAATTCTGAATTTACAACCTTTCCCTGTCAGTGAACACACATTTCCACAGATTTAGCATTGCTTTCATTAAATTTTAATTGCCTCAACCGTTCCTACTCATTTCCTACAAAACAACAAAACAAATCCTAATACTTACATAAAAAATTAAGTAACTGCTTTTTGGTAAAAGTTTCTGAAAACAGAAATGCTACCAACAAAACCGCAAAATCATTTCCAGGGCAAAAAAAGCCCTTTTGATTTAACTTTTGACATGGTAAATTAATGGATATACAGAAAATATCTCTATTGTATATTAGAGCGACCAAAATAAGTTTTAATTTTTTTCCTCAGTTACTATAAAAATATGGTATAAGATACCAAAAAAAATTAAAAAGTTTGATATTTTAATAATAATAATATGATTGTCGATTTCCCATTTAAATAACAAAGAAAAAGTTTTTTTTATATGAAATTTTAATGCACCTGAACGAATTTTTGTCTAGTGAAAATCAAAATGCAAGAAATTTAAGAATATACAAAAAAAGGCTGAAATAATTTTTTGCTAAGTCGTCTTCTTTATATAGTTGTTTAGGGTTAAAGTGAACCTCAAACTGTAACTGATAAATTTTCGAAATTTTCATATTCTATCACGAAGTAATGGCTCAAAAACATAAACTATTATATTATTTGTAAAGCTTATCGCGTATTCTTACGCCAAACTATAAAATACTCAACAAATATCAATAATTCCTAACAATTAGTAGGGGTACCTAAACAATTTTGAGTCTCCGCCAAACAAACAATGTGTTATTATGTTCATCTTCTAAACTAGGTTTCCGTTTTCGCTGTAACGTTCCAAATTTGTGTTTAGCTGTTTGAATCAATAGCAAGCTTCTCTTTTAAATCCCCGGCCGAGCACTTTTAGGCAAATTTATGCATGCAACCCTTCGATAAATTGTCGATTTGCTTATGTTTTGATTTCGATAAATATTGACAATGTCTCTCGTAATTTTTCGCGTTTTAATCTAGGTTTTAGTTTTTTCTTTTAAGTTTTAATTTTTTAAAACTTTAATTTTTGTTATTTCATAGGTGTCATCTATCAGAGTCGGTTCACATTAAGAAATACTTTTCCAAGTTTCTCCTAATTTCATTCAAACATATATTCAAGAACAAAAAAAAATAAGAAGTCAGTTTATATTATAATGTCTGTGACCATTTGCGCACCCCCAAAATGCAACTCCATACAAAGAGCTTTGCGAAAAACACATTAAAGTTTTGCAAAGAAATTTATCAACATAGCTCAAAGTCTGAAAGTAAAATGTGAAAGTTTCTAAATATAAGTTGAATGAAACAAACTCGGTCAGAAAAGTTTTAGAAAAACTACTCAAGAAATTGAAAACAAATCCAAGTCAAGTCATAAATGCAACCATATTTTCATATTTTCATCATCAATTAAGATGAATAAAAAAAACGCTGGCTATTGATTGCAATAAACTTAAGAACCAACTTTTTGATTTATTAAACGCGATAAAAGAGCTGTAGTACGCCAGGCGATAAAACTAAAATGCAGAATATCGCTAGGAACATAATTTAATACGTTATTTTCAAAAAATAACAACTAAGTGCAAACACATGACAAGTTACATCCAAATTTTCTGTTTCCATATAGTATGAATCTACCTTATTTAATCAAAAAAAAAGTTTGATGATAATATTCAATAAATCATTTCATATTCCCACCCATAAATAACATTAAGTTTATATAATAACATAGCTGATTTGATAATAAAAATAATATACAAAATTATTGTTTTCAATTTTCTGATCAAATTCTCTTTCATGAATCACATTTTGTCTTCAACAAATTCTCCAGAATACTGTTGTACAGGGTATTTATGAAAAATTCTAAGGTCAAAGAGAGCTGCTTGTGTATTTGTTATAACATCACTTTCTGACAAGTACTTACAAAAGCTCCTGACTGTTAAGACAATCTTGTCAAAGATGTTTCTAGGTTCTGCTTCAAGGGTTCCTTCAAATTTCAGTTTTGAATAAAAGCTTGGGTTAATAAAAACTATCATCTTTTGCACTTGACAAAAGTTAAGCTTTAAGGTTAACAATAAAATGTCAAGTGACAAACAAATGACAATGATGACAACCAAGAACTGTCAAACTCTAGACAATATCTAAACGAGGCAAAATATCTCACACTCCACGCCAACTGCGTTCTTTGAATCATTTATAAAAACCTCGTTTATGAAAGATTTAAAAAAGTTGAAATAATCGATGTACGGAATACGCAGATTAAATAGCAAAATCACAAACTAAATCCACCTCAACTGTATTCAGCTGATCGTTTCCTCCTAACATTTGAAGGAAATATCCTATTTCAAGTAAAAGATGAATGATCTAAATCGGATTATAAGCGTGTATAATAATTATATATGTTATATAATAATATATGTTATACATACATTATAATTGAGTAATATCCTCCATTTTTAATCGGTAAAAAAACTCACATTCACATTGTATTTGAGAATCTTTCTCATTTCCTGTGTTTTGGACTTCATTTAGTCAATCAAGTTTAATCAAATTTCGTTTATTTAAATAAGTCATTTTTTGTTAAATCTAAATGCGTAATGTACAAATTAAAATAATACGGTAATAATAATATATTTATATATGTACCTACCTACTTAATAAGTAAGAGTGGAAAAACCTCATAAAATTAGCAGCTTCCTGCACCTATTGAATTGCAAATTTTGCACGGCACGTTCCTCGCACGCGGAAGAATATACTTAGCCACGGTCCAGCCCCAAACTGTTACAAATTAAAATAGCATTTATGATTTTTAATACGGTGAAAAAATAGCCTTTCAAAAACTTTCGAATAAGTCGGCCACTAAATTAGTTCAACTAAAAATTAGTTGATTAGATGTTCTCTCACAACTCTAAGTAGAACTTTAATTCTTCCAAAATTTCTAAACAAAAACCATTTTCTAAACAATTGTACAAACAGTTAGTCAGTTAACACTTCGTCTTAATTTGCAACTGACAAATTGTGCTCGTAATAACTGCAAACTCTTCAATTGACAAAATTTTAATAATGTTCACTATGTAAACCTAATTTTAAAAAAACTTGTATTTCCAAACACAAACGTGATAATTAAATTCTCATTATGTCGTAAGTATACTTTAATAATATCGAATAAAGATACACAAGCGCTCTTGCTTGTGCAAGAATCAATGTCGCAAAAAATAATTTCAGCAAGTAAACACTTTTGCACATATTTTCAACAATTTATTTATATATTCATTCGTTTATTTATTTACATATTTATGTGTTGATGTAGTTATGTATTTATTTACTTTATTTTAGTGGCATTAAAAAAATAGTACCCCCTTTTGCCTAACCGGTTCTTGTCAATATGTACATTAAAAAATGATAAGTTAAGGAGTATGTAAATAACCAAATCGGCTTAAACATACTTTACTCAAAAAAAAAAAATTAAAAATTTCATCTGATGTAACATTATTACATAAAAAAAAAGCATAATGTTCTTTATATTTTACAGTGAGACTTCAGTAAAAGTCTAGAGAAAAAGAAAAGTCATTCAGTCAGAGTCGACATAATGTACAACTGCGGGAAAGTTGCTAACAATCCTAAAACCGATATTGAGCTATAATGCTAGTCTCAAGGTTTTATTCTCTCACTTTTTAATAGCAGTTTTGTTCAATTTAGACTATACAGTGAGAGCCTATAGAACTGATGTAATTCAATGTAGAGACAAAAGACAGCATACCTATTTTTGTTCCTATACTGCCACTTCTCCCGAATTTTTTGACAAAGAAAAAAAATGAAGATATAATTATGTGCAGCTGACTAGCGCTAAAGAGTTCAAAACTGATATTGCGTAATAGCGTTCGTCTGAATGATTTATTCTGTCATTTTTCTAACGTTATTCCAGACAAGTATTTTTATATACATAGATATCACATCTTTTGACTTATTTACAAATATTCTAAATTGACTTATATGCAAATCGATTTATTCATTGTACAATTCAGCAGATTACCAAGCTTTTTGCAATAATATATATATATATAATTGCTTTATAAGATTAGCAATACAATAAAAAAATTCAACATTGAAAGACTTTCCGAGACCAAGAATTGCGAGTGCTTTGTCGGCTTTGGTAGATTTATTTGCTACTTTAGGTTAAGCTCTAAAATAGATATTAGCAAAACCTCGAGCGTTTCGGAAAAAATGCACAGTTAAGTCATGCATGACAAACTTCAAAATAAACAACAAAATTTACTGTTTTCGCTAGTAGTCAAATGCAACAGTCGCCCAGCCTCCGTTAACGACTAATTACAAAATGAACAATAATCAATCTATTCAACGCAAATATTTTTTAGCAACCATCAAATAATTCTATCAAGTAATAACTAATAGCTATTGACAGTTTTGTGCAAACAAACTTTAGTATATTATTTTAATTAACACTTAGATTTATAGGTCTTGTAACTACTTTTTTTGATACCACCTTTGCCAACTTGTTTTAGTGTCGTTTAATATGTACATAATTACAAATAGTTTCACTGTTTACAACATTTTATGCGTCTTTTATCAAGTTTCTATAAAACCGCTTTCAAGTTTTGATACACACCATATTATCGCTCAAAGCCATCTACATCCACATATTGCAACATATCTTGAAAATGTATCGATATTTTACATCGCTTCTATTTTCAGATTCACTTTATCGCTTTTTGCTGTAAAACTATCAAAGTTGGAAATCGTTTCTTAATGCATTTTGAGCTCAGAGTTCTTTATATGCGCGCCAATAGCAAAATTTCACAAGATTAGAAAATCCAATACTGGAGTTTCTCGACATTTGCGTCTGCAAGGTGGAAGGCTTTCAAAGCCAGTGAAAAAAACAGGAAGGTTGTATTTATAGCAATGATGATAGAATACACATTTTACATTTATGTATATTGTTAAAAATCTATCTCATTTAAAATGGTTTAGATATTTATTGAAACGCAGTGCTCTTCATTGTAATTTATTTCCAGAACGGACGAATTTCTGCCAAATGGAGCGTTTAAAGTTTCAGTGAACCTAAGCTTTCTAAATGGCAGTCTTCATTTGATAACAATGTGTGACAGAATTTAGCGGTTGGCATGCTTATTTAAACAAAATTTTGATAATAACAAAATTATTAAAACATAAAAGTTATAAAAACTATCATATCACTGTTTTCAACACCCTACAAACAAAAAAGGCGTTATAAATGTGTAGTGTGTATTTGTGTTTTCGTATGTCGCTCTGTAGCTACCAAACGGCTTAACCGATTTTGAAACTTTTCTCTTTTTTGGTAACCGAAAGTGATCAAACAACTTCGGATTAGCCGTTTAACATTATCATTTCAGTTTTGGTTAATAAGTAGATATACGCACCTTTCACTGGTCTATAATGGTCGACATTTATTACATTTTTTTATAATTTTAAAAAACATTGTGTAACTCAATGAAAATTTTGATTTGAATTTATAATAAATAAAATCGTCAACAAAATAATATTTTGGAAACTTTTGAAGTAAATAAGTAATATTTAAATATACATTAGTGTATTTAAAAAAATTCAAAACTACAAGTATATAATTTATAAAATTGTTCCATCTAATAACAAAATGGGATTGTTTAAAAAATTTCAAACAAATAAAAAACTTGAAGTCTTCCCATATAAATTGATTTTTCAATAAAATGAAAAATTGAAACACGACATATGTTCCGGCTTTCAACTTAGCAATTAAATGCAAGAGACATCGTCAGGTTTTTGAGTGGTGTGTTATCACCGAAGCTTTAACTAAAACTAGACAAAACAAAAATTATAAATGTGAGGGTGGGCAAGCCGGTTGGTAGGAATGTAACGGTTTAAACAATTTTTTGAAAATATGATGAGATAAAAAGCATGAAATTACAATTAAATAAATAAACAATGAAGTATAGGTATATATAGATATAATGAATTCAGGTCTTTATATCTAAACTTTAGGATAGAGGTTGTGGACTTGGTCAAATATATGAATCATTGTTATATCAAAAAAAAATTACGCCATTTAACTATCTTACCAACTTGTAGCAGATATATTTTGTTAAAGCTCATTAAAAATCAATTTTTTTTTAAATATTGGATAAGATTATATTTATATTAATTATTGGTGATATTAATATCCAAAAAAACCAAAAATAAAACAATTTTTCAAGATTTAAAAAAAACACAATGTGTGTATTTTGTATAGATAATTATATATGTAAGCCACTGCCAGGTGGTTTTTCATAATTATGTTGTCGGAGTTTATTTGTCTATTTCTGCTTCCTAGCGTTGTTTTTAAATAGGAATAAGTCGAATATAATTTGACAACATGTTTCGGCTTTATTTAGGTCATCTTAAAATCAAAGTCTACAGAAAATAATGTTGTAACAAATTATAATAGTAAAATTAATAAAATCAAATACTTACAGTAAAGTGTTAATGAATTTTGAAATACATTACATATATATGTGCATCTTTTAGGTTTAGATAGTAGATCAATAGCAGAGAAGTATTTCTACTTACCAAACATATTCTATTTCAGCAAAATTCTCTTTGATTAATGTAGTATGAAATGGTTATATTACTAATGGTTAGTAGATTGTTTTGCTGAGATTAAAAATGACTTTTTTTGACAAGCAAATTTTGCAATTGCAAGGCATAGTGTAACGAAGCCGAGCAAATGCAAAATTGCGAGTCAATTAAGTCATTTTTAATCCGAATGAAACATGCTATTTTTTTTGTCCCATTTTGCATTTAACTATCAATTAATTTGTGCTTTGAAATTATTCAAACCACATTGAGATAATGAAACAAAGTAGGTAAGTGGGATATATCGACGTAGTCATGGATACTTTGTGAAACATTAGTCGCCATATTGCTAATTGTGTTCATTTGTAATTGTTTGTAGTCCAATTTGTTAAAAACCCTGTAAAAATTTAATCTAATTAAGATTGTGGTGTACCGTGTACCTAAATAGATACAAGAGGGTGCGAAAATAATTGCTTTAAATATTCTCCCCCCAAAATCTCGAGAAATTTATGAATATGTGTACCAACGTTTTATGGATTGGTGCAAAGAAAAAACATTGAGTTGTTTTCAGAAGATGTACTGATGGTGTATTTTCCAAATTTAGCAAATAAAATGAAGTAGTCTACGCTTTGTTCACAATATTCAATGCTGCGATCAACGTTGGATATAAAGAACGGCATTGATATCAGTAAATATTTATAAAGATACGTGCTTTTCTCAAGAGACAAAGTGAGGGGCATTTACCAAAAAAAGAGCGAATATTTACAAAGGATCGCTTTTTGACTAGTGCACCTAAACAAACAAAATTTTAAAAAGTTTCTTCATAGGTCTTCTTAATATTGAGGGTCGCAGGCGCATGCCGTTCTGATCAAAAAATAAGTTTTGATTAATCAACACTTAAATGCCAGCTTTTGGCTCCTAGGATTAAAAGTGCAAGTTATGCTCCCAGGATTAAAAATGAATATTGTTGTTGCTAAGATACCTGTTTTTTTTTGTTCAGTAAAAAAACGGCAACTTTTGAGACTCCTGACAGTTAAAAAATGTCATACTTTTGAAGCAGTTGGAGAAAAAATACATTATTAATCCCTTGCATTTTTTTTTTGGTTAATTTTTAGTTTATGTTACGCCATAATTATTGTTTAGTTAGATGAAGAAATGTGAATACTAAAATTTAGGTAACAAATATGATGCCAATAATATTTTCTAATTCCGCAATAAAATTAACTTAAACACTTAATTAACTTCAAACGATCTATTCTACCACAAACCATCGATTAACCTGTATAATTTTCCAACTTCATGGTGGTTTTCATTTCCTATTTTCCACTGCTATAGACAGATGGAGAAGCGGAACTCGATGCGACCTCCAGAACTGCAACATGGACACTTGTCTGTGGTTCAAAACTTCAAAATAAAATCGTCCATTGCAATCAGTAGAATTGTGAATCGTTATTGTAAAAATTACTATACTATATTATAAATTCTTCGGCTATTGGCAAGACGAATCGGGCATCTTCGGAATTGAATTTAAGATACTTCCTTTCTATTGGTTAAAGCAATGTCCCGTTTACACAGCACAATTTAATGAAAAAGCAGTGTCAGCACTGTCAGCCAGACGTGTCAATTTATCCAACCTCACTTTTGTCCGTCAAACAAGAGTTCAGGGATTATGACTGACTGAAAAAAGTGACTCTTTTTTTAATTTGCTAAACTTTCGGAATTGTTATATTCCATCATTGTTATAAACTATAAAGATCATAATCCCTGAGCCAAATAATATATATAAAACAGAGGATTAGTGGGGAAGCGGTCGTTTGGGCTGGTATTAAAAGCCTACATATATGTGATCTCTTTAATTATTCAATGTCAAGCTTTCGAAAATTTTCATTTTCATCTTGAGGACAGATAATAGTGCGATTTCCTGCAAGTTGTTGAGGTTTATTCCTCAAAGAAAAGCAAATCATAGATAAAAGAAGAAGTCGTTTGAAGCATTTTCCCAAACCCTCAAAAATCCAAAAATTGTATAAAAAACGTTATTTTTTACTTTAGAACAAGATTCTTTGTAGGCTTATATGTTCGAAATTCAAAGATAGAACGAAACAAAATAATATTTAAAAAGTTGTGCTTCTCATAATTCTTACTCCTGTTTGATAATTTGTACATGTTTATAATAATCATAAGTATAAATATTAATTGTACCTCACCGAAAAAGACCAAAACTATCAAATCTTGATCATTGAGCTTGAATAAAAATAAAAGTTTTATTATTGCCTTGGTAAATAACGAAAGATTTATTATTATCCTGGGTCAATAATGAAATATTATTGAGCGTTTATTTTTCACAAGGTCTGAAAATTATCTATCTTATTCAAAAATAAAACACTGATTTTACTAGTAGTAAAAATAATAATATTAGATCTTAAATAATAACAAAGTTACCAATATTTAAACTCAGTCTATAGCAGACACCTTATCATATTATATATTATTTTTAGCAACAAATTCTTTATGTAAATAAGAACTCCTACAGCAGTTTGTTGAGACGTTTTTAAGAAATATCAATTTATTAAAATTAGCTCTAAAACTATTATTTTAAATTCTATGCAATGCCTAAAACTTTTAAATTGAAATCAGCAGTAATTAATTGATGATTAAATTAATACGCTCATGTATACCATAATTGCAGGGAAACCGTACTAAACCCTTATTCATCAATGAGACAATCTGTTAATTAAATCGCCTAGGAAGTATGGTTATAATCAAGGATCCATTAATTACATCCTTAAACATTCAAACCAATCAAGCAAAAACGCTTTAGAAAGATGCATCACATTACCCATAGAAGTTTATACAGTTAATTAGCACCTTAGCTGCTCTGCAGGTCATTATTATATTATAAACACATCTTTGCCACTGTCACATAAGAGACACCAAAATAATTACTTCACAAATTAATAAATTCATCAAAAATTAAGCGTGTAGCAAGAATAGATTAAAAAAAAAACTCTTCAAAAACACTTCTGATAATAAAAAACTCTTCTAATAAGAAGCTGTTATTCGCATTTGAATAAATTTGCAGTGACAATTAGAATCTCTATTTACCGAAGGATAATCTCTAAATTTCCAGATCTAGTTTGAATAAATATGCTTTCAAAAATACTGCATATCTTAGATATGTGTTTCAGACAAAAAGCGTTAATGTGATAATATGGTGGTTCAACCAGTACTCGTTTGCTGCAAAAATATTTCTATTAAAATTGACGTCCGTTATTGAGAGTTATATATACCATCAACATGTAGAAACCTGGTTTATCTAATAGATGTCTCTATTTTAGACAATATTTTTATTTCAAGCGCAAAAAGCAATTATCTTAATTCGGCTGTTATCCATTAGTTAATTGACAATTTTTTGTAGACAAACAATAACATTGCAAGTGCGATCATTGTTAAATTATTAATCTAAGTTATTTGATATTTTTCTTTAGTGAAGAAATTTTTCAAAAGCTTTAGAATAGTTAATTTTCGCTTTATCAAAAATTTAAAATATCTTATTCATAACAACGCATTTATTTATAGCAATGTTTTAAATAATAAAAATAATTTAATAATTAATTAATAAACCAATCTTCTGATCATGAGAAAACTGATCCATAGTAAACAGTGTTGTGCTTCATTTAAATAAAACATACTGTCAACGGAGAAATTTACGGTCGACGAAAAATTATTGTAATGAATTGGTACATTAAAATATAAATAACTAAACTCATAAATAATAATTAGAATGCAAACAGTATCAAAATTGACGTATTCGCACATCTCGATTACTAATCACTTTCTTTATTTGTGTTTTAATAGTTATTTAGCAACATTTTTGATAAAGTCGACTAATAACCAAGATATTTCAACGCAGAAAAAACGTAAACGCGTTAATTATTGAGATCAATGCCGCACAACCAAATAATTAGATTAAAAATTAGTTGAGATCTGCCATTTAATTAATTTAAATTGCACAAGTACATTGATCAAATTTGTGATAGTTATACACGAGCAGTTTGGTATCATGCTCTCTTATTGATTTTGTATAAACAAAATCCGTATATTAATAAAACAAAATTCATTAATAGGAGCCTATTGTAAAATAATAAGTATACATTAAAATTGTTCGACGTAAAAAAATATTAAATAGTTTCTGCATTACTAAGAATATAATACTTGCTACCAAATTCAAACATCTAATTTGAAAATATTTGCAAAAATGCGTAAAATAAAAATTTTAATTATTTTTTATATTTAAATTTAAATAATTGTTTTAGAAATCAATTTCATTTAGATACAAAAGAATGGCATATTATATGGTTTGACAATTGAGTATTGTCAAATTAAACTCAATTTTAATTAGAAATCAAAATTTTTCAATTACCCGTAAAACATAACAAGGCTTAAAAAATACACTTATTATTGCAGCCATAAATTTATATTTCCCCATTACGTAGATACTATAATAAATAATAAATCTTTTTGTAAATACGGTTAGCACTCGAGATAAATCCTAAATCAATAATGGTAAGTCTTAAAAATAGTTCCTAAAGCAGTGTCTTTCAAAATTTCTACGAGGTTAGAATAATTATTCTAGAGATATGAAATTTGAATTGCGATAAATGAGATCATTTTAGTGTTTTTAATGTTTGTCGTTGATTAGATTTTAATGATTATTGCTCTGCTTTCCAACAACTTAAATTAAAAACCTTTAGACCAAAATGAAGAGGTCAACAGTATAACTATAGCCGGTCTAGTCTATAAGAAGAGGTCAGGTTAGGTCAGATAAAATAGAATCAAAAAGTCAGTATAAATACGGAATGTAATTTTCACCCTTTCAAAAACAAAACTTCAATGCCTACTCCCTAAATGTTGAGATGTGGCATTAACGTATTATTTATTTAAGTCAAATAATGACAGTCTACTGAACGGTATCTACATTATATCTGAAACAGTATATTCATCAAATTATTATTTTCAAAAATATGTCCATTAAGAAACAAATTTGAATTTGTCAGTATTACGTTCCTTCTATATTCTAGTGATCGATGACATGGTATCCACACTTACATATTATTATAATCATTCTAATCCCACAATAATAATTGTTTCTCGAAACAGTTCGTGCACATTTGTACTATTTGCATAAACGCTGAAATCGTTAAATTTAAACGAGTTTGAGCTTGAATGATTTAATGCAGTTGTTTGTCGAACATGCCGTGTAAGCATTCGATTTAAATTAAATTTCATGATAGATCTACATTTTATTTATTGATTAATGGTCTTGGAAAATTAATCAAACCATACAAAATAAAATGTGTAATTTTTAAAATTGAGTTATTCCTTGAGGTGTCCTGAAAATCCAAAGGGGTGGAAGTTGAGCCAGCGGAAGCAGAGAGATAAAAAGTTTCTTACTTTAGTTTTTGGCTTAGATCATTTCATTTGCTTTTACGTGAATTAATATTATTATCTCTTCTTACAAATTACATAATGTGCATTTTGACGGTAGAATCAATACGTTACGAGCTACAGGGCATTATAACCCGGAGTTGCACAGCAAGAAACTTAAAATTGTTTTTGAGTTAATTAACGCTACTATATGCCCACAACTGCTCTGCATTGTAAAGATTCTCACAAAATCTACATTTTCTCGTACAAAATCAAATTATTTTAAAATTAAAAACGGTACATGCACAAACTCGGTCATTATGTCGGGGTCTACTGTCAGTGCCGTCACCCCTGCAGTTGATGCTGGATAAGTACTACAAACTGGGATTAAAATAACAATTGTTTCTTCAAAGACAATTTAAAAAGTCGAAGAAAAGCATAATATATGAAATATCAAGTATCATAATCAATTTAATTAAAATAAAAAAAAAAGTTAGATGTAAACCTGGTCAATTAAACCGTGACTTGTGTAAATTACCAAACACAAAAAAGAAAAAAATTGCTATTATTACCTTCAATCAGTATTGTAATTGACTAATAACAAACCTGTAAAAGGTAAGTAATGTGCATCTTTCCTCTTTAGGCAAAAAAACCCAACCAACTTAAATACACTGTACCTTTATGAAGCGCAACCCATATAATCGCAAACAACGATGTATGGTTTAATAACCTTCAATTGTTTTAATATTTCGAAATGTCAAATGTCAACATAATTATATTGAATTAAAAAGGAATATTATGAGTGATTGTGGGTAAAAAAGTATACAAACCTTGACGGAATGTTGCATTTCTGTCTCAAAATAAAGTTTACCTCGACGCTTCGCGTCTTGGTCAACTTCTTAATTTCTCGACATGCAATACTTTTCCGTCACGGTATGTAATGTGTTATTAAGACATGAATTTAGAGAAGGAATAGGTTCATAACATCGCAATAAGTCATCAAAACCGGCGTCAACTTTGAGTGAATTGCGGTGCATAAATTTTATGAAAATAGAGTGTGAAAAATAACTCGTTTCGAATGATTAAATTTCTTAATAAATATCAAGTACAAGGACAACCTAACACTAAAAAAACAAGAGCAAAAATAAAGTCAAGTGTCTCAAAAGACACTGAGAGTGCCTGAACACCACTGAGCACTACTAGTTTCGGTGACGTATTTGACTGCTTAGATATATTTTGCTTTCGGCGCACTGTGTTGATCTTGAATACTCCAACTCTAGTAAAGCCGTTTATCTATCTAAATAAAAGCACCTATTTACAATTATTAAAAATGAAATTGACTTTTAGAACTGACAAAAAATCATTTAAATTTTCAAGAAGATAATGCAAGCATTTACTATGGTAGATCCATGACTTGCGACAATTCGATAATAAACATTTTCCAAAGCGCTAGATTGATAAAAGAGCTCAGATTTTTTTCGGTATTGGAATTTTAATGACGGATCTAAGCTACACAGCGCGAAACAAATGTTGCGCTAACGCATTGTGAAAGAACGCCAATCCATTACACCGCATGTGTTTGGTTATGTTAGAAAACAAATTGAAAACGACTACTATTTTATTATTGCTGAGAAATTGACGTCTTTTGAAAAAGACCGTGTCAAGACGTTTGAAAAAATTGTAGACGTTTTGCACTCCATCGGTGGAGGCCTTCTCAAAACAATAAAATAAAGGTGAAAATAAGCACAGTAACTCGACTTAAAATAGACTATTATTTACTAAAAATTCGGACGATGTAAAAGACAAAATCAATTTGCAAAACACAAACACATTGCTGCGTTCGGAAAACTCAGGCATATTATCTATCATATTTAATGTATTTACTTTTCTCTTCGAGAAAGTGAGCGAAAAAAAATATCACATATTCGAAAATTCTATCGACTATGGTAAACTAATGCTTACACAACAAAACTGAAGTAAATACACGGAAAAACATAATATCTGACCGAGAACTATGTAATTTACCCCCTATAAAGTAACAACCTATTAAAATTTAACGACTTCTCAGTTTTGTCAACACCATTGCAATATCACGATAAAGTGTGTTTCTATTATAGAATATTTAACTTTCCAACTCACGCTAACATCTTAAAATTGTAACGTAATTTTAAGCAAACATATTTTAAAACTTGTGGATTAGATTAGAATATTTAAATTTGTTTTTTTATGCAATGCTTTAACGGAAAGAATGGCAATGGCTTAAATTATAAGAAATAAATGTAAACTTGAATTTCAAAGCTTTTAAACGCTTATTCAAGGCGGCAAGAGCATTTATCAAAAAATAAGATAACCTATGATCATTTCTATTCCAAGCCTCAAGCACCCAGAGGAGTATAGTAAAAACGTTTGAGATACACCCGGCAGTAAATGTTATTGCACATAATAAGACAGACAGAGCAACAAAGGTAACAAAGATTTACTACCCAAGTGTCGCGTGATATAGATTTATGAATAGGATGAATCAAGTAGCTAAGTACTACCCTGAATAAAAATCGGTCTTCTTTAATTCATGACTCTGGTTTCGGGTGTCAAACTTTCTGATGAATTTGTGCAATAAAATTTGCTGACGCGTATGTATATCTCAAACGTTTTTATTATACTATAACATAGTTCCACACATGACAAGAATATAAAGTGTGATTCCGAAATAGATTGACCACAGCGTGACATGATAGAATAAAAAAATATCTCCGCTTAAGTTGACACATATGACAATGTGCGTACATAACTTTCATTAACTTTTTTTTAAAACCTAAATTGCCAGCATAATTCAAGTATATGCTAATTATACAATGTCAAGACTAAACTTTGCTTGATAATTATTAGGCTTTTTAATTTAATAATTATCGTTCTCCGTCAACGCCAGCAAATGTATGACGTTCTCAATTGTGTAACATTAATTTCAAATTATGTTGGAGGTTGCTCTTGCAACCTTAATGGTTTCTCAATTTCTATTCTACCTAGTACCTGGTTTATAAATTAAACTACCGGCTTCCCTGTAACTAGACCAAACAAACACAAAACACGAAAAAGGTAAGTACACAAAACATATTGAACTTCCTTGTATTATTTCAGCAGTATTTTATCATCTTTCATGCTGTAGATTTATAGTTTTTACTGCAAAATCAAAGCCAAAAACTGCACCAAGTTTATTACTAGCATCAGTTTCGTTGAGCACATGCAAAAGAAATCATACAAAGAAACTTCCAAATTTTCAAACAAGGCAAAAAAATTAAAAAAGACCAAAAGAGTCTAAAAAAAGATATTAGCTAAGAAACTGATCGATGCAGAAACAAACATCCCAACTCATAAGACTTTTATAAAAATTACAAAAATGTTTGAACATTAGTAAAAACAAATATATTGCTTAATACGCTTTTGTTTTGCAAGATTATGTTTTACAATTTCTTTATTAACATATTAATGATTAATAAACAGCTTCCACAGAAACACAGCTACAAAAATACCGCAACCATTTCAAAAATAAAAAAAACACTAAAAAGCATTATAAACGACACAAAACTGTAAAGACAATAGAAAACATTATTACCGTCAAATCAAAAGCAATGAACCACAATTATCCAAATTTTGATAGAATAAAATACAGCCTCAATTTTAAAATCAGAACTACCTGATAGCTGCCTACTTGTGTTCATTCAAAAGTTGAATTGATAATAATTTACGGAATAATGTTGCAGTGTATAGAATAATTATGTTTTATTTTTTCACTCAAAAAAATGCATTCCCCATTTCACTTAAAAAGAAAAAATGAGCACCACCACTCATTGTTCTAGTCCCATCTAATTCAAAAACAAAAAATTAAAGCTTAATTTTTTATGTCAATTTTAGAAGGTTAGTAAATGCTCACTTTTTAGAAAAAATGACTTTATTCATTCAAGATGCAAAGTGCATAAAATTGTTAAAAAAATTAAAAATTTAGAAGAAACCGACTTCATTATGATTACTTAATTATTATTTTATTTATTTAATTGACTCAAATTGCTTATAAACTGATATTTCATTATATTAAAAGCAATTTTTTAAATTTTTAATTTCTCGCATTTTATAATCAATTAATTATAAGTGTCAAAAATATGTCAAAAAAAGCATTAATAAGAATAACTTAAAAACTACTAGTCAGATCGTGATCAAATGGAAAGCACCAGCTTCCAAATAAAAAAAAATCATCAAAAACAGTTCACCCAGAAAAAAGTTGAATTAAGAACCTTCTCCTTTTTTTTAGTTAAGTCGGTTAAAAATACTAAAAATTGTTCGCCATTCCAATCCCCGAATTTACATGATTTTTTTATAATACATAAAGTTAAAAAAAAAATTAAAAATTAAATACATTGAATGCCAAATTTTAACGCTAAAATAGAATGTTTGCCTTTGTTTAAAAGTTTTTTATTTTAGTTTTTTATAACTACTCAAAAGTCGTTCGGTAGTCAGGTGGCTGACAAAAGTGCGTTCAGAAAAAATTTGTAGAAAAAGTCTTTTTCTACAAAGAAGATGGCTTTCATCTAGCTATGGGTGTTTTTGTGTTTGTAAATATAGGAAGCAACAATAGATCAAAAAAACCTCAGTGCAATATCATCTGTTAATTGAAGAAGAAAGGCTTTCACGGCCCGAAGTCATTGAAATATTGACAGCTTTCGGAAAAAACCGTGTCGAAAAGTTTGATAAAATTATCGACATTTCAAATCTTATTCAAAGTGATTCAAACAGTGGAAAAAAATTAACCGTTTCTAAAAATTGATTTTAGACCTTTTCTTTCCACATATTAGCCATGATGCAAAATAATTCACAAAATTAATTTTCAATCAATTATCTCGCATAATTAATGCGGCAATAACAGCTTAGGTTTTACTTTAAGAAGCAGTTACTTTATTTTCAAAAATAAATAATACGTTGACAAAAATAATTAAAAGTCTATTATCAGAAGAAAAACTAAAGATATCTCTGCTAAGTCGCTCACTTTGCTACTGATGCACTAACAGGTAAACGACAAACACTGATGGAGATATATAATAACGTGAAGACAGGTTTTTCATAGCACTAATTTGTTTGATAAATAGGTAAACAACAGACTGTGTACGCATAAATTAGATAAGACATGGGATTCACTTTTTAAATAATATCTATCACAATTTTATTGATTTAAGATAATGACTCTAATCCGAGCTCTAAAATGATGGTGAGACATCGCTAGAAATTTTCAGGATATTCCACTTTTCTTACCCACTTATAGTGCGACAAACCAAATAAGAACTATTTAGTAAATTTTTCACAGGCTTAATATCCTATACAAAACTGATAACTTTTCGGTCATATTGAACACAACAGCTGTCCGGTCAAGCCATAGTGCTCATTCGTCCGTTGGACCAATTGTCGCCTTCCATGAGCAGTTTTAATGTTCGGTGAGGTACTGAACAATACAGTCATAAATCACTATCAAGTACTTCAAAAAGCTAACAGTTTAATATAGAATTTTAAACACGTAAAAATTTTACTATCTCTTATTTGGGTTCTCGCTGTGCATCTTTGAGCTCATTAAAATGATCTCAAAAAATTTTTTCCCTCAAATTGTCGAATTATTTATTATAATTAATATATTATCGCTATACTAAAAAAGTGTGTTTTAATTAAAGTATGAAAAGTCGCCTGCTGTTTTAAGTGTCATGTAAAGTAAACCAAATAATGTGTAGAAATTGCATAAAATAATAAAAGTTAAAATACTTACTCATTGACACTGTATAATCCCAGCTTTCCGAATCGTTTTTGTGAACATTCAATTTTTCTGGCTGAAACAAAAACATCCAATAAATGAATGAAACAGGTTAATGAAATATCCAATAAACTCCAGTAATAATCTCTGGTTTTGTTTGTTAAAGCGTAAACAAATATCCCCCTTTAATATGTTGTTTTTCATAAAACTTATTCGAGTTTTACAACACCTAACATACAATTATGTACATGTATATTTAGATATTTATAAGACCGTAATGATTTGTCTAAATAAATAATCTCGTTAACTCATGTGTGGCCATACTTATGCTGTCGCTTTCTCGCAATTAGTTTATGTTAGATGATAAAAACATACATTTACTTCACGATTTATCTTCTCTCATTCAAGAAATTCTTTAAATATTTATGTAGATGGACTGACGTACGCTGTTTACAGAAGGCTACCGGAGTTTACAATTTAACCGGTAGACGCATAATTGATTTTAAAATTGCAATTTCAACATTGGATTTGTATATTTTTGTAATGCAAAAAAATATTTCTTACAAATCTCAGGATGTGCCTGTTACAACAAGCATAACATAAAAGAAGACGGGAAAAAGTGGTAGCTTTTATTACGCGACAGCCAACGAAAATTTACTTATTATATTAAATTATTATAGGTGACTCTGATGCAGATTAGTAATGAACAAGTTATAGAAAACAATTTTTGTAATATTAAAATTTAAATAAAGATAGAAAGATTTTTTTAATGTAGTAATATGTCAAATTACCCTAGACAAATTCACGATGTAATAATAGTAAATGAGAGTGGAGTATTAGGTAAGTGATAAATTCATTCAAATTTTATATAAAATTTTAATAATTAAAATTTATTCGAGTTGGTCCGGATAATACAATCACATTCAAAGCTTGTTTTTTAAATGCACTTGATTTTGTGCAGGAATCTATCTAGCTATTTTTCGATATGTGACATTTGGACGTCATTGAACGTAAAACGACCTCACTTTCGATTACAGCTATACGCTAGATACATATATTTATGAGTAGTAAGTAATATTAATTAATCAGTTCACTAAAAAAACCTTTTAGAAAAAATGCAACATTAGAACGAAACTCATAACACATCCGACGATGGCTAAAACAACATCATTCATTTCACGCCAATTAAAGCTTCTGGCATTTTTCACAAGCAGGTTTTGGCAGTAAAAAGCTTATTTTGGCATAGTTCTAATTTCTAAAGCAACATCTGTAAAAGTTCTGATGAGAAATTGCATCTGCTTTTTATTACAACGTAACTGAATTAACTTTGCGTGCACGTTATGTTAAATTATAAATATATAAGCCGGTCCATTAACCAAAAATAAGTTGGCTAAATCCGTAACAATTAGCTTAATGAAATTCCAAAACGATACACACCGCATTAAGCGGGAGGTATTTATTCGCAATTATGCACCTGCCAATGGTCTTCTCTTGGTCAAATTATAGATAGCAATTATAGAAATGATCGGATGATTATAGAACGGTGAGACCGGAGTAAAACAGTATAACAAACCAAAGCATTACACAATATTTGATTTGTACCACTTCCTTGACCTGACCTACTAATTAGAATTCCCCTTCCGTGTTCACTGTTCAAGTATAACAGTTTTTTTTCGGCAAATAATTATCTCAAGATTTTAATAAAATAATATTCCTAAATATATATATTCTTAAAACTAAGATTAAGTTCTAACTCCCTCCGCTACAAAAAACCCACATGTTTTTAATTTTAGTTTTGATTTTTTTAATATCATATTACTTAGTTTGCGCCATTTTTCAACACTTTTCTAAGAACACTCACGAGTTTTAAGAAGAACGTACTTCAACTGTCGAAATCCATTCAACCGTTTAGAAAATACAAAGTAATAAAGAAATTCACAAACATACGAGCGAAAAACATAACGCTTTTCCTCCTTTTTTTATAAATCGAATTAAAAAAACCAAGCTCCTAAATATTATATTTTATTCCGTCAAATCTTTCTGAGCAAATGCAAAAACATTTATAAACACGGCATATAACAGCCCTTAAAAATTGTTAAAATTATTGTTTTAAAAAACTTTCATATTTTTTAAAGCAAATATAACTCTAAAAAATTCTGTAACTGCTCATAATTAAACTAAAATTCTTATTCATATGTATTATTAATTTGAATGTAAGACAATATGTGCTTTCTACATTATTCGTCGTCTCTCGATATCGCGTGATTAACAAAGTTACAAACTTTGTTCTATAAGTGTTTTAAAATTTTGAATAATAACATAAATATAATATTTCAATAATACACAAAAGTAAACACAACTTATTACTGTGCATAAGCAAAAATAATACTGAGAGAAAGACCCTAAACGACTTTATAGTAAGTACGGCCGCCCAACAAACAGCCTACTTAAACAAACTCGCAATTAAAAAAAAATTATTGGTTATAGTACAATAATGTCAGAACGTTGTGAGCCCAGTTCTCATTATAGTTATGACTCTAACACCCTTTCAGCTAGAAAACGGTTTTAGCTGAACATAAAGTACAAGATCCCAAAGTTGAAAATTTGAAAAAACCTCTAGTGCTTTTCGAATTAGAAATAGGAAATAGGATATTAAAAGTTCCAAAACTTTTACAAAAAAATTTTTTCGTCTTAAATAACAATATATTGGAAACGCTCCATAAAAAAAATTGGCAATTTTTCTGATATCTTAAACAAATACATAATACCATTTATTTTATAAATTACGCTTTTACGCTCCAACTTATCAATATAATAATCAAATATGTTTGTCTGCGTTCATTAATCTCAAAAGCTGGACAGATTTAAACTCGGTTTTCATTGATGTATTGTAGCAAGCATCTTGTTATATTTAGTGTTTGTTAATAAAGGTACTAATACAATAATTCATAGCTTTCATACTTAAATTGTAGTGCTAAAACTATTGTAACTATCTGCTTCATAGGCATTCGTTCAAAAACTATTTTAGCGTGACTGTATTCTATAAGTGGTGACACTAAAAACGTTGTGATTAGCAATCTAATAATTAAAACATTACACAACAAGTATTATAAACTTTCGATAATTGAAGTTCAAAAGTATTTAAAAGCTTTTTATTCTAATTACGTAAGACACTCCGACAGTTGCTGATAGTTTATTGAAATAAAAACAAATGAGCTTATGTACTAGCATTTTATTAAACAAATCTATTTCCATACAAAACTGTTTAGATAATAGATTTGATAAGTTTTCTAAACAAGATATAGATATTGACATTTTCTCCCTTTTATTTCAACTCAAAGTTTAAATATTTGTATGCTTGTTTTGAATTTTTAGTGTTTCGTCTGATATCTATTCACATCACTCTAAGATACATTTCGTATACATCTACTCCACACCCTGAACTCTTCTTATAAATTGTCTTCCGCATAATGCAAAATCACAGCCGTCATCGCAAATTCAAGACTCATGGCTTCCGTGTATTGAACAAAACGAATAAATTTAAACGTTGAATGAATTTTAAAGTGGATTTTGAGATAGGGGGTCCATTTAACTTTATAAAGTTATTGAATTGGTTTTTAGCGTTTAAAACCTTAATGCATCAGAATCATTCTTTCATTTTTGTTCGCTTGTGCCACATTCAAACTCGATAGTTTAGTATCTGCTGAAAAAGTTTAAAGCTTTTATTCAGCCGATTAGCAATTATAAGACTACATTTTAAACTAATTTTTATAATGCTGCCACCTGTGCTCCTTTTTAATAAATAACGTTGAGCATTATTCTTATATGCGATTAATATTTTTTTTAATAATCACATTTGTGAGTAATATAGAAGTAAAAGTTTTCAAATCAAATTTATAATTAAAATATAATAAACAAAATTTGTTAATTTGTAATTGCAAAGCAAACTACTACATTTATTTTAATAAATTACCTTAAAAATAATAGATTAATTATGAAACTAATACTTTCTATAAATAAAAAAAGTAATAATAATCTTCAGATTAACCAGCTCAAGTAAAAACTATCAAAAAAGATTGAGAAATTAACCCTTTTGAGTAGGATTTGGAAACTCCTGTCACATACACACATGAAGGCTTTTTTTTCGTTATTATTATTATTATTATTAGTATTATTACAATATCTTTTTAAAGCTGAATTTCTGCTATTTCCTGCTGAAAATAGAAGATCAAACACATAAGCGTCCAGACTGTTTTTAATGAATGCTAAAATCTGTAACGCCTGTTCCTTCTTTATTGTCGTCGAGCCGATGTTCTTTGAACAGCCAAACCTCTTTCTGTTTTCGCTCGTCATTTATGCTTTTAGCCAAAATAAATTTACAGTTTGAAGTTGAACAGAAAAGTTATCTTTTCTTTCCGTTCTAGCCAAATTTCGTATAAAATAGAGATTAAAATACAGGCGCTTAATAAATAACATGACAGAAGCGCAGTGCAATTTCAAACATTTTCTTTAGAAGCATATTATATAAAATTTGTCAGACATGTTCTGAATGAACTTAAGTAGTGTGGTAAATTATTCATAAAGAGGAAACTTTAACTAAAACTCGCATAACACAGTTTTATTAAGAACGTTGTCAAAAAAATTTAAATACATTGTAAAAGACATAGTAAAACTGAGAAACTCTGTTCGATTGACCAACACATTGATGAAGTGCGTTTCGTTGCTCTTCGGTAATTAATCTACTAAAAGGTAGATATAATCAGAAAACAAAAGCCATGACACATTTATTCAGCAGGTGAAATCCAATAATCCGAAAAAATTGTTTACTTAAAGTTCGGATAAATATATGGTTTGTTAGGTGTTGTCACATGCACACAATTATTGTTCCCATATAATTTTACCAATCTTTGCAATTTTTTTTAAGAATTGAAATGAAAACAAAGCTTAAGTGATTGCAAATGGACAAAAGTTATTATTGCAAATTCGGATGCGCTGTGGATACTCAGCCTGCATTTCTTGAAGACACAGATTAATCGAATATTTCCATTCTCATTTCATTTCAAAAATGACATCGATTATTAGTGCCGGTAAGCTAAGCCGGTATTCCAGGTGTTTATTCACATATTTCAGCACAGTGTTCAATTTCTGAATGTGAAATAAATTTTTAATTATTTAAAAAAAAAACGAAAAATTCTCAACAGGATAAAAATATGTATTTCTTATTTTACACCGTTCAAAAACAATAACGCAAACTAATTAAATTGATATATTCAAATTCACAAAAATCTCTACGCTATTGCGTAAGCGACTTTATCTTTACAGATTGTTACCGGCTTTAGTACCAACCGATCTAAAACCTGCTCCCAAGAAAGCACAGCCACCCTTGATTGATGTTAATATTATACACCCTGTATATATGAACTCAATGAAATAGTCTCAGTCAAAGTTACTTTAAATTTTGAATAAATTTAGTAGGCATTTATTTAGAAAATGGTAACACTTTCTAAATAAATTCACTAATTATTTTCCGTTTTCTAATGTTTTCATATTTGACAATTTTATTCTTCTGTTTTAGCGTGTTAAATGTGCCGTAAGAAGGCAAATTTTCCCCTAAAAGGTGAAAATTTTTTGAATTCGAAATTTGTCCCATTGGGAAACGCTAACTATGCAGTCGAATAGCTGCCTGTGCTAAAAATAAGATGTAATATGTACGACATTCCACCAAAGCCATCCATTTTCAATAGATTTGTGTCATAAAACAAAGAATATTTTATGGCAATATTGTTTATACTTGTTTTACCTTTTTTTATTAAATATTTTACTGCTTTTTGTTCCTATTTAGAGCTTCTTTAGACTTTTGTTTTGATTTTTTTGAGATTTAAGGGCTTACCATAAGCGCTTATTCTCCAAAAGTTTCTTGATAATAGACTATTAGAATTAATCGTGAGCGCAATCAAGTTTGTGTTAAAAATTTGGATTTCTAGTATATAATAAGTAGATATATTTGTTAGTTACCATAATCGATTTTACTAATTACGCAATCTGTTTTTATAATTACTATCATCGGTCAGGATCTTTTACACTAAGCAATTCTATGCAATTAACGCATTTGAAAGTATTTGACATAGGGTTCGTAGATTCATGATTATTCAAACATTTTTCGTACATAACAGTAGCATTCTTGCAATTTTTGCCAATATGTCCAAAATAGGAGCGGGAGACACATTTAATTTTTATTATCATTAGGTATCCAAACTTTTTGAAAACAATGTACTTATTAAGTCTCAATTGTAGTTTGCTTATTTATAAACTTTTTTTACATCATTAAGCACATGTTGCTACCATATGCAAAATCCTCTTATGATACTAGACGTTGTTTCTATTTAATTGTACTTTCAGTTCCGATTTTTATCACTCAAAGATGTTTCAAATTTTCAATTAACTGATTACCAGATCTTTTATCTCTGCCACTAACTAGTAGCCCATTTTCCATTTTTTGTCATGCAAATTGCATCAATGTTGTCGTTCAGTTAATCGAGTTGATTTCTTTTTGGATGCTGTTAATCACATTATTGTTATCAAGTCTGTTTTTTGTGTTTTCAACTACACCTAAATCCCTGGATTTTGATAATGTATATTTTTTAATGTTGTATGTTTTTAGAAACAACAGACCAGACCAGAAATATTAATAATAGCATTTGTTAGAAAAAACTGATGCAAAATGAAGTTGGTTCATTTTCAATGCTTCTTATTCTTTGTTGTAGAAAAAATTGACAAATCATTCAACTCCCGAGTCCCGCAATGTACCTACAAAGATTACATTTACTAATTTGAAGAAAATACCTAATACACATTTTTTTATTGCCCTTTTGGTGACAAATAGAATACTCTATAGAAAAAAATAATGTGTGCAATAAAAAAATAAACCATTTGTGCATCAATCCTACTCCAGACTACTTAAATAGGGCAGCGTTTTCCGAGTGGTTGGGTAGCTTAACAAAAATCCTTATTATTATGTAATTGCAACGGTAGATCTCTATTTGTACTAATTGTATCTCAAAACACAAAATCCGCTAGAAGTAAGCTGCTTATAAATTTAAATGACTAGTATGTCTGTGAAAGCTGACCATAAAACGATTTCATGTGTAACAACAAGCCAAGATTTAACATAATGGCTGTAATAACTGCTGGAGCCAATTATATAGTCTAAAATAAATTTTGATTTAAAATTAAACTGCTTTAAATCACAAGAATGAGCAATGGTTCTCGCAATGTAGACTGTACTGGAAAGATATGTAATTTTAAAATCACGCCTAATTTTTAAGGTTTTCAGAATGAACTATCATGTTATTAACAGGTCAATAAAATTATTATTTTTAGTGACATTATTTCAAATTTATCTTGTTTAGCATTTATCTGCAATAGATTCATTCTAAATCATCCAAATATGATTTACTAGCAATTCTGAATTGAAGGATAAACTTGAATATGACACGGTTCAAAATGCAGAGATCATAATCGAATACTATAGAAAATTAATTATTAAAAGTATACTTGATGTGTGATTAACATACAACGCCATCACACATTACTAATCGCCGCTCAATTATAGAACAGATTAAAATGATTGAAACCTCAACTAACTGCGACTATATAAAACTCTGAAAATAAATAAAAAAAAACAAATAAAAAAATACAACAAATAGAATTGAGAACGAACACGAAAAAAAAGCGTTCAGAATAAGTAAAAGATAGCAGATCAAAGAAAAAAAAAGATGAAGAAAGTAATACAAAAATTGGATGAACCAATTATAATATAATATTTATATAATATAATATTATATTATAATATAATATTTACAATTATAATATAATATTTATTTTAGATAAATAATAGGAAAATGAAAAATCAATTAAAATAAGTAACAAAAAACATAAGAAAATTAAAAATAAACACAAATTTCAATAAAAAGAAAATTAAAAATAAAGTGGTTAATATGAAAAAGAAAACTAACAAATAATGTGCTGATTACAAGAATAAAAATTAACAAACAAGCAAAAATTATTGACAAGTTAACAAAGAAGCAAATGGAAGAAATAAAAATAAAAAAATGCAAAAAAATATAGAAAAAAAATACTTGTGATGATCGAAAACTGGATAAGAAAAAGATGATAAAAAATAAACAAACGCTAAGAAATAAATTGTAAACAACCATATAACAAGAAAAGAAAGATACAAAAAAAATTACAGATGTAAGAAAAAAAAACATTGAATAGAGGCAAGAAAAATACGAGAATATTTACATTAAAAAAAGATAAAGATGAGATAAAAAAGTAGAATAAAAATTAATATTATTATAGCTTCGGATTATCTTTTGACATTCAAAAAACTGTTAAGTTCTTAAAAAAGAGGTATGAAATGGTTTTACGCTAAACAAAACTATAAATTTTAATTATAGATACATAGTTGTGAATTATGATATTTATTATAAATATATAATTCTAATGTACATTGTCAGAGCCATAGCAGTATGTCCTCTTTAATTTTTTTTAAACATTTAATTATCCTCTTTAAAGAACTGATGCCATTTGACGTAGTTAATTCCGACATTCATTCTTTGTACACGCACAACCGAAACATTTCTGGGATGGACCGACCAACTAAATATAACTGACATTTAACAGCGTAATAGTCAGGTCCGACCAGTACCAAGTAGACGGAATTAAATATCTGAAATTAGAATAAATTGATTTATTATTTTATTAATTTGTTTGTCCCTATATTAGACCAGAGATAACATTCTTACCACAGTACCCTTATTTATTTATTACCGATTAACGTGGTGCTGTTAGGCATCTCGTGTAGGTATGTAATTCACTTTAATAGGTAATTTACTCTCTGCTTAATGATAATAATTAATGTGTTTTAAATTATCTGTTTTAAGAATAAACATCTTCAGATTATATTTTTACCCTCTCAACATGTTAACAATACATTCGACCGCAACGGTAAAGCCGATTTTCAACATACAATATTTTCTGGTTTATATTCCGCATACCATGCTCAAAGTATATGTGCTTTCCGCATATAGATAAAACTCTTTCTTTTTAAACCTTAGAGACATGAATTAAACTATATAACTGTGAGTTAATATAGATTATTCTTAAGAATGTAAAAATATTGGTGAATAATTGTGAGAGCAGTGACAAAACCAGTGGGCCAAAAAATATTATGATAAGATGTCACTCTGTAAAATTGAAATTTCACTGGAAAAAAGAATTAAAACAACGAAGAACTTTACAACATAGAGACAAAAATTTGTGATTTTGACATATTGCCACGAAACGGGATTTGATCTTAAAATTTAAAATTATTGCTTAATTATTATTTCCTCATTTCAACATAAGTATATTTCGATATTGCATAGTGGCAATCTACTTATTACATTACTCAATTCAATAACGAAATAATTAGGTTTGCGGACTTGGCAAACCGTAATAAATAAAAGAGGAGGCACTGAAGATTGAGGGCGGTTAGAAGTTAGTTACTAAGTGGAGAAGGGAATAGAGAGGAGGTTGTAAAGAAAGGAATTGAGTAAAGTAATAGAACATTAACGGTATGTTTCCCTACATAGTGAGTAAGTAGTTTTTAGTTATTATCTTTGTTTTAATAATTATATAAGTATTAAGTCTAATTAGTTTTGGATAGACCCTTGTCATCCCCTTTTCCTCGTCCCAACAGGTAAACCCTCTTTTAGGTACCGTAGCTTACGACCTGTTCGTGACAATATCATATAATATAAAAAAATAGTATGTAATATTGCAAATCTCAAAATCGGCAGAGAGAGATACAAAAAACTGATTGACTTTAGAACACTATTTGGCAAATAACATGTATGAAACTAGGAAATAAGAGAGAGAAAAATATAAATTGCATTCCATATTACCAATACTTTAAATACCAGTGTGTGTCACAACAACGTCCTATTAGACCGCTAAAAAAACAAATAAACCGATAAACAATTAAAACAATAAAAACATCATTAAGAACACAAGAACAAGAAAAGCGATAAAACCCATGGTAAATGTTGAAAGCAAAGTTCAATGAGCCTATATTTCTTTCCGTATGTAGATAGAATGGAAGAAGATATCACCACGACAGAAAACCCCGGTTAGTTGGTAATTGAACGATAAATTATGTGTGAATCTTAATTTGTCAGTGGCTCAGTAGATCCATTCGACCCTTCAAACGCTTCTATAACCATAAACATAAAGAGTAAATTGTAGTAGATTGTTGGTAGAAATATACCTAGTGGCTCTTTACGCATGCTAGTTCCAGTAAAACACAACGTTATTGGCCCTACTTGAAATTTTGCTTTTATAATCTTCTGATAATGATCACTGAAAACCATATCGTAAAAATGCTTCGAACAGGTGGCAACAGATTATCTAGAACCGAGCGAGATTTATGATTATAAAGATTTTTTTTTCTAAAAGAGCAAAACCTTATCACATCTATCACCTTATCTTAAAAATCTTATCACCTAAATACATAATTAGTTCCTTTTTATTAATTTATTAACAATATTCACAGTTATTATATAAATGCCGAATGTTTCGTCAATCATCATACCTGCGAACAAATATTATTTTAGCCAAACCTGTGGCGTTTGTCTGAAGGGTAAAAGGTGGTTTTGGATCATCGTGAAGCTATTTAGCTTTTGCAACAAAGGAAGAGCTATAAAACGTTATCTCATTTGAACTACTATAAATAATCATAAATTGTAAACTCGACTTAATTGAACTTAATAATTTAAATCAAATTTCTCGCAAAACGATTAATAAACACATAATAGATAATAGATTGTAAAGAAAAACAAAATTTATGTTTTTTATTTAAATAAAAAACTTTAATAATAACTATTTGCAAAATATAACAAAGCATTTTGACAAACGCCATCTGGTTATATAATTCTGGTTTCTCAATCAAATTTTATTGCTGTTGGAAGACTAAACTACATAATCAAGTACGTATCTTTAAAATAAAAGAACCCGTTGTTTGATACTAAATATTTTAAGATCATGTTTTAGATTACCTGGGTTATAAAATATATTTAAAAAAAATGCACTATCAAGATAGTATGCGCCATAATTGAGTAAAAATAAAGCTAAAAAAACTAGTGTCGCCTTTCAAAAATGGCAACTAAAAAATTACATACACCACCTTAAAACCACTTTCGCTATATATTGGGATAGTACAATCATTTTCACCTTTTTTCAAAAAACATTCATTATTTATTATATAATTTACACAAAGTTCAACATCAAGCAATTATGTCCTAGCAATTCAAAATTAATAAAATTGTTAGAATGTCTAAAACACATCAATGTCAAAGTTAGCAACTGTAATATGATTTCAAAACGGCACATTGGTTTTTTTAACAAGAGGCAAAACATCTTATGATAGAAAACAGTTTGTATAGTAAAGCCGTTACAGTGTAAAAACAAAAACATCTATAAAAAGACAATCCATATAGACGATGCTAACAAAATCTGTAGCACAAAAAAATGTGCGACAAGTACCTACGTGTCACTTGAACTTTTAACCAAATAATTGGCTCAAAGTAAGCAGCAACTGCGCCATCAATAATACAAAAACAAGATTAATTAGGCAGAGTGTATTTCCTTTAATAGTATTACTTCTCATCCATATATCTAACTGAAAATCAACAAGCTAATTACGTGACTAAAATCTTGATAAAAAGAAAACTAGAATAAGCAGATCAATTATAGATAAGTTGCATGTATCCAAGAGGGTTGCCATTTGAGCATCCAGAATAGCAAACAGAAACAAATTTTAATATTTATAAATATTTGACACTATTACCGCTGTAAGCAATCATAGTATCCGAATAACCCACCCAGGTAAACATTTAAAAAATTGGTTATTGTTACTGAAGAAGAAACATCTCTCAGTTATTAATATTAAAACAATAATAAAATAATTTGAATGCAAATAAATAAAGAACTTTTCTCTAGGTAGGGCTTCAGGCTCCCACGCAAGAACTATATACAGTGGATAGCTAGCAAGAGGGAAAAAAACTTTGAATTTAATTTTTCAAAAAAATTACAAAAGATTAACATTTTTTGCTTAATTCAAAATGGATGAATCTGCTATCAAAACTTCAATATTATGAGACTGTGATCTTAAAAACAAAAAGAAACTAAAGAAAAAGTAACTAAAGATTTTTGTCTTTAACTAAATAATTACAATGGAATACAAATTGATGCTTAATTCAAAAAAATTTCTACTATTCGATTAACCCACTACTTATTTCAGCACATAGTTCAATTCTAACTCGTAACTTTTTATAACTTCTACAAATTTCCTCAATTGTTAAGGGTGCAACAGCATCTCTTATACCATTTTATAATACTTGGACATTATTGTGTTGTAAACAATTTGTTTTAAACGCTCCCATAAAAGTGGGTCAGCTCTACCAATCCAATTTTCTCCAAACTTGCGATTTAGTCAATTACGAACAATCCGAGCAAAATCCTATTGAACATTAAGTGTCGATAATCAAGAGGTAAACAAACCACTTAAACTTGAAAAAAATGTTTCAACATATCCAAGTATGGTTAACGTTCGAATAGAAGCTGGTTAACGTTAGTATCAAAAAATATAGGGGCCTATTATTCCGTGATAAGAAACAGCACACCACAAGTTTACTTTAACATGATATTGACATTAACATCTTAAATAATTTGTTATTACATAAGTATTGTGTGTATTTACACATTGTTAAAACAAGTCAAAATTGTGTTTTTGTCAATTTTATGATGTCGACGCTAATTTTAGTAATAGAACATTATTCTCTGCGATCGCACGTAACAGACATTACACCGGAAAGTCTTAGGTAAAACACTCGGTATTATTTTTTAATGCCGCCACCTTATTGCCTAAGAAACTTTATTTCAATAGCCTATATATAGCTTCTCAAGCATGTGGTCCTAATCACGTCACATGCTTTGGCTATGCGCTTTATCTGAAGCAGCCTGTATATGAGAAAAAACAAAAATGAGAGTTCTTTTTGTGTTTTCAACGTTTGAATATTTGTTAATACAAACTAGTCAATTTTGGTTTTCCAAATTTCAATTCCAATGGAATTGCTTTGAAGTGACGGAAAGTAAAATATTATAGGAGATCGGCCATTTTCAAGAAATACATATACCTAATGACCTATAAATTTATAAACAAATCGAAACCTTTCCTCTTTTTTATAGGTTTGTGTTTGATAAAAATTTATTAATTATTATATAAATTTATTATTTTTATTATAAGGTTTAAGAAAAGTGATTAATATTATGAAAAATATATTTTTGAATGAAATGTATAGCTTTTCTTTCTCACTCAAAAAGACACAGAATGTCTAGAAATGCTAGTTTGATGTCGGCAACATCACTCAGCAAAAAGGGCAGGCAATATGGTAGTAAATTCTAGCGAACCAATCCTGTATTGTCACCTTTCTGACAGGTCTTGTCAAGTCCACGTTGACTACATTTGAAAAACAGACAAATCGTATACAGCCCTAATAGATGTTGGTGTAGTAGCATTTTTGTTTTTGCACCAAACAAAAATCTCAGATGCACAATTAATTGGTTTTTTTTCATACTTAATAAAGAATTAATATTTCATTGTTACTGTTGATATAATTATATAAATTAATCCAAATTATCTTTATAATTTTAGTCTTAATTAATAATTATTCACATTTTTTAATTTAAATAACTTCTTCTTTGCTGCTTAAGCGCATTTTTTATTGCCTGCTTTCTTCAATTAATAACTAATTATCTGTGTATCAATCACAAAAACGGTACAAGATCTTTTGTTCTAAGATGGTATCTTCTGTTTAACCGTTGAGTGAAAAGTGTAATAAAACATTTTAACCCGGTTTAAGCCTTTACTTTAATACTTTGGAGACATTTTGTAAAACCATTCGCTACCAATTTGTGCAAATTAACGGCTTCAGGTTGTTATGACCAAATAAAATAGAGTTTCAAAGTAGCACACGTAAACTATTTTTAAAGATTTTTTATTAACTTTTTTGGTTTTCTATAAAATAGTTATACATATTTATTGCAGTATTATTTTAATATAAGTTTAACTAGCATCCGTACAAAATTATGTTTCGTATAAAATTTTAAATATGTTGGCTGGTACTGCTGCTTTATTGAAATAGTTTTTTTTTATTTATGTATTTTGATCGCAGCAATTGAATACGAGTTTTACGGTTTTCTGAAGTTCATTTTGCTTAATTTAGTGTAAAATATTAGAAGAGTCAATCGAAAAAGCATTTTTATATTTTAGTCACCATCGAATTGTGAATAGACCTAAATGAAAATGTTAAAATGTAACTTAATTGAAGGGAATTTTTTTTGCAGCGCCACGGACCGTAACATAAAGCTGATGACAAGGAAATTTGCCGGACTTTATATCAATTTTGATTTTTTAACATTGAAATGTCCTTCATCTTACCTAAATTGTAAAAATTATACAAATAATTATAGCATATTAAATCGTCTCAAAATTAATAAACTTTGTGGTTTTTGCCCTTTGAAAATCTGCTTTTCAAGTTTACAATTTTTTTACTTGCTTTTTGCGATTCTATCTGACTCTAGTGTTTTGAATGTTGAGAGTAAGCAGCTGTTACTCTTAAAATTCGTTAATTAATGTTACTCACAAATTAAAACCGCGTTCTGTCCATGTTTTAAAAAAAAAATAAGTAAAAAAAGTTGTCTGAAGTTGTAAAAATTTTTAAAAACTGCGCTATTCTGACTATAATATTAACGCGAGATAAATAGTTAAAATTTAAAAGACTAGCATTGTTCCTAATATACTAGCTAGATTTTCTCTCAGTAGTCACCATCTTATCTGTTGGTGCCAATAAGTTTTGGCTTGACGAAGAATCGTTTTTTCATGCAGCAAAGAGCTGATTTTATGCCAGCAACTTCTCACCTTTACTCCAAGTTAAGAGTTTTCATAACATGTTTGAAAGAACAAACATCTTTGCTCGTGTTGATCAAATCCACTTTATTCCACTTCGCCCTTGTGTATACTATTGACACTGGTTATGAAAATAGTACTCACCACACACCAGATTTAGGTTGCAAAAACGCAAACAAAATGGCGATATATGGGGAATGAGTATTAGATCAGGGGAATGAGTATTAGATCAAATACTTCCAAAATTTACTTGTATGAAAAATTCCTTCAATCTTTTTGATGTTGTTGGAAAATTTAGCTTAAAAAAAATAAAAGTTTAGAGCTTTTTTATTATACTGACATACTGTTTCGCTAACATTTTCATAAAAAGCTTAAAACTGGTTAAAAAAACAGCGCAATGGCAATAGTCTAAAGAACATTAATTAATAGTTTTCTTGTATCAGACTTTTTTTGCTTTCTAATTATGTGACTGATAAAAATAGTCTAATAATAAGTAAAAAATACATCACAATGATTCATCTCATTATTCGACAGATACATTTTAATCAACCTCCTATGTATCTAGATTAACAACATATTTCGATGATTGGTTCTTGCCTTTAGTTTCGTTTTGAAATTCAAGCAATTTGTATACTTCCCTGTTGCCATTAAACATGCAAACATGTGTTTATTTTCATAATCAAATCAAAATACAGAATTGTTGGCAAGCTGCCCGACGTTCTCCACTAATGCTTTTTCATGTTCATATTATTGTAGTTGAGACTTATTGTAGAATAGTCTCGTCAAACGATTATACTGTCACGTAAAAACGCATTTGTTTATTTAAAGCACGCTCCTCACAGCCTTTCACTTCTGTATTTGAGAAGAGTACATATTATATTCATTACACATATTTGAACAGATTTACTAAATATAATAAACATCATTAGCAGATTGGCTTAGTTATAAACAATTGAGAAATTTAACAGTAACTACTCTACATAATGAAAAGAGATCTTACTTAACGTATAAACACAACGATGCGAATTCAAAGAAACTTGAAAACTTTCAAACAGGTAAATATGAGGCAAGATTCACAAACATCTGATATTCCATTAGAGCTGATATTATTTTCTATCGACATATAGCTTACCTAACAACTGCATTGTTGCGGTAAATAAAATCAAAGATAAAAAATTTAAAAATAAGTTCTTCTTTCAACCTAAATCAGTTTCAATTAAGGAAGTCAAAGAAATAGTGTTTAACCTTAAATCAAACGCCATGACGGCCTATCATCAAAAATGATGAAATTATGTTTTTCTGTAATTATAAAATACTCAACCCATATTATTAATTGTTGTTTAGAAAAATATTTTTTCCGTCAGACTAGAAAATAGCGATAGCACGCCCCATGGCAAAAGTTAAAGACTCTAAGTCATGTTACGATGTCGGACCTATCAGTATCTTATCGACGCTATCAAAAGTTTTGGAAAAGGTCGTGAACAAACCACTGTATGAATTTTTAATGCAAAATCAATTATTGTCTGAAAAGGTTTCAAAAGAGGCCACAGTACAACCACTGCCTTACTCTAGTTTTGGATGATTGTCTAAAAGCCATGGATGTAGGAAATACCTCTAATTTTGGTATAATTAACTGGGGAGTGCCGCAAGGTTCTATTCTAGAGCCAATATTATTCCCAATTTACACCACTGAGCTACTATTACACTGAGAGCCTATGCTAATGATATCCAATTAAACTATCATTTTAATCAACGAAAAATTGTTGACAGTTGTTCTATCATTAATTCTGACTAACTATCGCTTGTATCAAAAATCTCTGAAGAAGTGAACCTGAAATTAAACTCAAATAAAAGTGCTGTAGTTTGTTTTTCTCGTTCTAACATTAAAAACCAGATAAATTTTAGTATAAACAATTTAAGTTTGTTGTGAAAAGTTGTGTAGAAAATTTAGGGCTGATATTAGATGAGGACTTAAGGTTTAAATCCCATGTCAATAATATTATTAAAAAAGCATTTGTAGCGTTCCTTCATTCTAATTAGTACATTATAAACTTTAAAATACGAAAAAAACTGTGTAAGTCATTGGTATTGCCTTATTTAAATTATTGCTTGACCTTGTACTATCCAGGTCTAGACCTATGTCTAGACTTACTTTACCTATGTCTAGGTTACTAAATAATAACTCCAAAAAATTCAAAATAGCTGCTGCAGATTTGCATTGCGGCTTATAAAATTTGATCACGTCACACCTAAAATCAAAGAACTAGGATAGCCATTTTAAAAACCTTTTTAAGTATCATTTGGCAATTTTTGTTTATCGGCTTTTCCAAACATCTTCACCATCATAGTTTAAGAATAAATTATATTTTAGGAAAAGTATGCACAGTGTTAATCTCCGATCAGTGTATTAGCTGCCAATGCAAACTTATCGTATGTCGATGTTTCAAAGAGCCTTTACTTATAACTGTGTAAAAATATACAACTCATTGGTTTGTAATAGAAGTACATTAACTCTAACCAAACTTCGCAAATATTTATGAGATCTGTTGCTATAATTTTCATTTACTGTGTTTTCTGTTATGTTTTTTACTCTTTTATGTTTTGATTTGTTATTTAAAAGATTTTGTTTATTTTTGTTAATTAAAAAATAAAATTTGAATTAATTTTTTTATTATTTTTTAAGAATTCTTTTTGTTTTTTTGTTTTGTTTTGTAGAGGTTAAGTTGAATAGCTAAAAGCTAATCTTCGCCTTGAATTCATTATTCAATAAATACCTTTTTATTTATTTACTTTATTCATCATACAAAATCTTCAATTGAACGATTTACTTTTCAGGGAAAACGAAGAAAAAGGTTTTTTGAATATATCAGTTATGTTGAATAACCAAATATCTAAGTTGCAAAATTATTTTCATAATTATAAAACGAATAATAAATTAGCAAAATTTAATGTTAACACAGATACAGGTTTAGCACCTTTCAATCTAAAAGCTGTCGTTTTATGAATTAAGAAAGGTCAACTTTTTCCCGAAACTAAAAGTTCTTGTTTTCACTATTCAGGATAGAGTAATTACCACTAAAAATTAATTATCGTAAGTTTTTAATTAAAAAACAATTCGTTAGTAACATTTGAAGAATGGGTTTCAATTTGTCGGAAACAATTGAACACATTTTATCTTCTTGTTCAGTGCTAGTTAATAGAGATTATAAAAAAAAAACTTAATGCGATTGCAAAAAACAGTTGCTTCAAATTTGACTTTAAATTTAGTTCAATTAAAAATGTTGAACCATATTATGATTAGACTTTTTAATTAATTTTTATAATATTTCTTTTTGGAAAATAATAATTATAAAAGGATAAGGAGGGTTGAACATAATAATCTTAATTTCATGTGACTCATAGAGCTTTAAATTCTGTCAAAAGACCGATCTATATAATAATAGATGTATTAATATCAAATACAACATTATTACAATATTCTTCATAACGAAAAGTTAACAAAAAAAGTTAACTTTCGAGAGAAGACAATAAACAAAACTGCAAAAATCCTTAGTCTAAAGCTAGTTCTACATAATTTTATTGGTTCTTTTGCTTTTTTCACGCGAATACATCCGTATACTTCTGCGTACCTTTTGGAGAATTGTGACGTGACCTGCGTTTTACGGTTCCGTATTTTGTCAATGGCAATGGTTGTAAATAGCCTGGTTGAGTAAATTTACGTTCTTTTTTGAGTTGTAAATTTATTTAGTTTCAAATTTATTGAAACTAAACGAAATTATTAACGGTTGTTTTTGTTGGTCTCTTTTTATTTTAGCAAACAGTGGGGGGAACTGTCCATTTGTTAGGCTAAACAGAACAGATAATTTGCACAAACATGATGTGAAGATTAGCCCTTCCAATGATATTTATTACTGTTGCCCATTGCCAATAAGATTCCTGATATATTTGCTGGAATATTAGATAGTTGCAATCACGGTTTTGGCAAAAACACGAACCTCATACTAATTATGCTATGGTAATTATAATTTAGAAAAAAAAACTGAACCCATTATCAGATTTGATAACATAAATTATCCTTCTGATAGCTCTTTTTCATTTTTTAAACAAATACAATACTCCTAATGACAAAGAATTTCATTAGTAAACAGATAACAAGATCAGATCAAACACCGTGAAATTATTTATCTTTCTCGTAAATCTAGTATTTCAGTGATGCGTTATCGTATTTGTAAAGCAGTTTTAAATTAGTTGGCAACCTCTCACAGCAATGCCGCTAGCCCACCCACCTATTATTTCAATCTAAGTATACTAAATTCATTTATTTATTTGACTAGACTAAAGTCTATTTTTACAAATTTTGAACTGATTCAAACACTTTTCTGCGATTAATTAGTCACAAATTACGCAAGATATGTGTCAGTGCGTTCCTGACAGGTATAATTGGAAAAAAAAATCGGATTTCAGCTTCTTGACTACTAGGTATACAAGTCACACAGTATCTATACTAGGTATGTATTTGATAATAACATCATGTTATTATCAAGTGTGTAGGAGACTTGGTGTGTAGGTATACATGTTATTAACATGTATATCTACACACCAAGTCTCCACCTCAGTATTCAACACATTGAACTGAGTTGCTGAAAGTTAGACTACAGCAAATTGCAAACGGAATCTCACATAAATTATTCTCTGAATTCTTGTTTTCATTCACTTATCTACAAAGTTTTTCGAATGTGGTAGCACAAAAAGCATCTTTTTAATAAAAAAAAAGTTTCTTTTCTGTGCTTCATGTCATCAAAACAAAAATCTAGCATGCTTATTATTTCTTTTGGTATCATAAAATACTTCTGCACAAATGCTCGCCAAGTTTATCTAGTTTTTTTCAAGTCATGCAGAGTTACCGCTATGTAAGTTATTTTATCTTCAACTTTTTGATGTTCCACATCTAAAATTTTTCGGCGTTATATGTCGAATCTTTGTTTAGAAATAAAGAGAGATAAGTCATTCGATCAGAGTTGTCATTATGTGCAACTGACAAAAGCTAACACGCCCGAAACCGATATTGTGTCTAGATGATGTATTTTCTCACTTTTTCATTGCAGTTTTGTGAGACTATGAACTATATAGTGAAAGCCAATAAAACTAATATACTTCCATATTCAGCAAGGTGGATATTTTCAGTTCCAGGGAGTACTTATTTTCAGATCATTTGTTTGCAGTTTACAAAAAGCATTATGCTCCTTGTTGCTACTTAGCCGGCTTTGGTGTCTAAACTAACTAGTCCACAACCGGTATTGGTCTATGAAGCTCTCTCTGAATAATTTGTCATATCATCACTCTTTTATAGCTATAAGATATGGACAAAATGTCAAAGATTAAGCGTTGAACCGTTAAGTCAAAAAAAATTATTGTTCATATTAATCTGTCACATGATTTTGGTGTATTCTGACTTCAAGAATAGAGCACAGAAATTACATAGATCAATGTTTATTTCCAAACGGATGCGTGAGTAAATAGAATTTGGATATACAACACAGGGTTATGCTGTCCCAGACCGATTTTCAAAAACTCTGTAATATTATCCTAAATTTCCAGCGTGCCTTAAAAATTGTGTTAGTTTTTTCGCAAAGCCAGCACAAGTTTTTTTGGCTCATTTGAAAAGTGCTGCTAAGGAAGCGAGTGAATTTCTATATTGAACCAAAAAGCAACCCTAGACGGCATCGCTAAGAGGGCATTATTCAATGATGGTTAGCTTAACAAATTAATCTTAAAATTTGGAAATGATATTGACTCGGCTGCTATTTCCAAGACATTTCCGAGAAAAAACTTTACCGGGTGTACTAGAGTTCATTAAATCTAGTTACAATTTTGTTTCTGAAACTATAACTAAATTGAAAACTGATTCTGTCCCTTTAACTCGCATCTGTTAAATTAGTATCCACATTTCGAGAAAAAATTAGTAAAGGGCCAGAAAAAAATAAAAATTAGTTAACAAAAAAGTCAAATATATTTTTGAAAAGAATTTAGGTTACAATACATTAGAAAAAGTAAGTTCAATCTTGAGTGGAAAATATGATTATGATATATGACACAATTATTTAATGGAGAATTTAGAAAAACATATTAAAGTAAATTTATGCTTATTTTTACAACGTGAGCAAAAACCAATAGTCAATTTTCTGTTTCCGGTATTGAAACAGTTATCAATTTCTCATTATTAGATCTATTTTTAGTTTTATGATTTATAACTCTGCAAAGTTTATGTTTGTTCTTTGTTGCGTAATAACAACCTCTTCAGCAATATTTTCATTGTGCATTATTTAATAACGAATTGATGATATTCTGCCACCGGCAGCTGCTAACAATAAATAGCCCAGACTTTAACGAGCTATTAAAGACTCGAGCATATCATGCTTTTATTATGTTTAATGTAGCATTAAGTGGAATCTCTAAATAAATAAACGTCGTAATCCATCTATTCATTGATTTCTTCCAAAACTTATTGCATACGATGCCTTTTTTTAAATTCATTCTTCACACTTAAATAGAATGATTTATGTCAGAGAGAACATCTTCAATATACAAGAGCATCCACACATCTTTTTGTCTTTTGTTTTCCTCCAGTCAACTAGAAATTGCAAAATAACGAATTCATGATGCTTTGCTCCCTTTTCAGAAAAGCACTAATACCACGCCGGATCAACTCAACATCGCGGGATTTTTGTAAAATCAGACCTTATGCAAATAGGAACTGAACATTTATTTTGTCAATGTATTAATTTAGTGTTTAACAGACAGTAAATAGAATGTTAGTAGGTCCCAATATATCAATAATATTCACGATTTTCTGTGTTTTTCGCATTACATTATATTTTTTAGACGACCTGTGATCCTCTTGTCATAAAATAAAATGTAGGTTTCAACACAACTCGTTATAATTATCAGCTTTGCATTAATTATAATATTAAATAGTACGGTGTAACTACATGTCAAGTGAAACTGAACGGTTATAAATTTATTTCAACACTAAAAACAAAATTTTTCAATTGTTACATTAAATAAAAAATATATAGGTTTTTACGTATATTTCATCAAAAATATCAAAGTTCAATAAATTGCAAAAGCAACTGCAAAATAATGCATTTAATTGGAACAAAGGTGTAGGTGACTAATCTAGAGCATTTCCGTGTATGTCAACAATAATTAGTTGGCTCTAATCTCGGCTATTTTAAAGAGAAGTATTTATCTCCGGATCAATTTGACTTTCACAACGTAACTAAAATTAAACAAACATACTCTATGAACTTTAAAACAAAGAAAAGAAAGAGTAAAAAACGTAATTTTTTGCTAGTTGTAGATTTTTCCTAAAAAGTTAATAGTGCAATCATTTTTCTAAACCCACATTCAACATCAGATACTTCTATCAAAATAAGATTAATAAATTCAATTAATCATTGCTCTCTTTTGTGTACCTGTTGGTTAAATAACTACTAATGCTTCTTTTTCTACCTTAAACTTCAGAAATGCGAATGCTAATGTAAAAATTTAAATAAATGTTCACTGAACAACTTCTGGTTGCATTGTAATTATGTAGTAAATAACATAATGATTTATCATTAACTTACTCCTAAATGCTTTCCGGTTCTCTTCTTACGTTTATTTTGTTAGGGAATGCCTTAAAACTTTTTGTTTATTAGTGACATAAACTTCCTTAGTAGAATTACACAAGAGAAGCAACATTAATTAAGGGTGTTTACCAGATTTTCTCAGAAATCAGCTGGCAAAATAAATATGCAGCGTGAAATATTATGTAAGAAAAACTCTCTGTATAATAAAATTTAAAGCCTTTTAAATTAAAAAGCTTTAATATATTTGGCAGATGATTTATCCCTTGCTTAAGAAATGTCGATTATATAATGTACTATTTTAAAAGTTATATTAAATTAATATTAAAATAGTTGTTAAACCCTCTCAAATGTTGATATAGAATATAGTTTGTATCTATCGAAAGACATAAAGACACAACTTGATATTTGCTTCGCCTGCTTTAAGCTCATCAGCCAAATAAGTATTCTTTTAAAGTAATCGCAAAATCAGACACAATTTTAAAAAACTAGTTTTTGTAACACAAAAAAATTGTAAAAAATTCAATCTAAATAAAATTAATAACTTCGTGTTATAATATATTTTTAATTTATTCGCTAAACAGGTTACTCCTGTGGTCTTTTTTGTTATGTAGTAATGACACTATAATAAAAAAAAATTAAATAAATGTAATAATTAATCTTTAACACACTCACATGCCAATTGAATATTCCAAAATGTCTAAATACTAATTTCAGCAAGCGAGAAAAAATTCTAGATAATAAAACTCACTAAAACTATCGCTAATGTAATCACTTTCATGAAAAACAAATCGGAAAGTGTTGAAGAGGTTTACGATTGGCAGACCCATTAAACAAGAAACCATGATCTATTACAATTTTAATGTGATGTTAAAAAAGATAAACATTATTATAAGATATATTTTTAACTAAATGTTTCTATAATTTATTACACAATTAATATCGATAGCGTTTTGCCATTGCAAGCTGTAATATATATAAACATTTCAAAAACTATAATAATCAGTTCATTCGAATATCTATTGTAAACGTAAGCATAGTTTAAAATTATGATTTTTTCAGTCTAGGATTCTCTTAGGTTTCTATTGTATTGATCTAAAAAAAGCTTCAATTTATGAAAAAAATAGTCTTAGTCTAATTAGCATGGCTATAACGCAGAACTTGACTTTAAAATTCTTCAATGTTAGCTTTTTTATAAAATGGGCTTTCTTCCGTTTTTAACCCCAGACAAACAAAAAAAGTATTTTCAGTGTTTATCTGTCTATCGTCCTGTAGCCACTAAACGGCTTAAATGATTTTGCTCCAAGTTTTTTATTTGAAAGCTGATGAAATCGCTCTCGATTACTTTTTAAAGCTTTGTTTGACTAATCGAGTTTAAATGAAATCATGTTTACTTCTACTGTTGCAGGACTGATCAAAATGTCATTTTTTCGAAACCGAGAGTAAATTATAATGGTTATTTCCAAAACAATACTTCATGTTATGTACTTTTACGTTAATAACAAAACGGGATGACAAAACTAAACGATAGCAAAATTATCTACAAAGTTTAAATGAAGAGCTGACGGTTTTACGAGCTAACGGAACCAAAAATGCTACGATTAAGTACTTGAACAACGTTCCTCAAATTGTAACTACTTCCCATAGCATCTCGACTCCGGAAAACTAACAAGTCCAACATTTACGCCGAAAATATACTAGTCTACTATCAGAATGTTATAGGCCTGAGTACCAAAGCCGACCAATTTTACAAACCCTTCGAGACAAATAAACTCGATTTTAACAACGTTAGATGATTTTTTTAGTGCTGCCTCAAAAAGCTAAACAGTTCGTGATGACTGAGACATTATTAAATAATTTATCTTCATTTAAAAGTTTGTCTCACTTTCTCAAACTGTTGACATAAAAATTTTTTTATTAATCTCCATGTTCCCCTAAGCAAAATGAAATAGGTAAACTCACCTTAGCGAAATCAATCTTCAAAGTACAACATCCTGAGTAAATATCCGCTCCATTTAAAGTCTCTTTTGCTCTAACGGCTGATTCAACGCTGTCAAATGTAGGAAATATTAAGGAAAGGTTTTAACTCAGTTAATTAAATTTAGAATAAAATCATAGAGTAAACATTGAAGTTAGAATGCTTAATCAACAATAAAAATCAATTCTTTTAAACATATTCATAAAAAAAGGATATTCAACCATAGCTTGAACACCATTCTTCTTGAAAATAACAATTCGCAAAACTTGTCCACTTGCTTGACATATTGTGTGTAGTACATCCTGAAAAAATAAGAATTGTTTGTAATCTTGCTAGTTTACGTGTACTTGTAAAATGAAATAGTGTAAGATGGTATAAGCTACAGTGCGCGTCAAAAGTGTGAAATAAATTCATTAAAAATTAAACACATTTTATTTTAAAGAAATCTTTTTATTTTAAATAAAATTCTAAGCAGTCATCTGTTTCAAATACTTAATATTTCGAATTGAGTTTGTTCGTTATAAAATTTATTTATACAAACTTTGTTTTTTTTTTCTTAAGACTTTCCTTATGTAATAAGATAACAAAATTTTTACACTGTCGTTTAGACAATTAAAATAGCTTTCAGAATCAAGAAAAAAAAGAGGGTATCTATTTAAAACAATTTCGATGACGTCATAACTCTAAAACAAATGACAGTTTGGATTTTTATTAGGCATAAAAATATGTGTTTTATAAATAAAAATAATAGTGTTCAAAGATTTCTTTGAAAAAAAACTTGTTTAATTTTTAGTGAATTTATTCCATACTTTTGACGCGCACTGTGTATACATACAATAATAAGTGGCTGGTAATAAATATTGAATACGAACTTTTTTGGAATACTATATTTGTTTGTTTGCTTTGAAATAAAATAAAATTTAGGCATAGTCCAACATTTAGATGTTATGGCTAATTTTTAAATTATATAAAATATTACTTATTATGAACGCAAAAGATAGGATATATATTAAGTACTCAATCGCGTTATAATATCCAAAAGTATCTAGATGATATCTCGCGCAAAGATAGATTAAAATCAGGATTAAACATCTATACTATATTCTTCGGCTATTGGCAAGGCGAATCGGACATCTTCGAAATTGCATTTAAAATACTCCCTTTCTATTGGTTAAAGCAATGTCCCGTTTACATAGCACAATTTTATGAAAAAGCGGTGTCAGCACTATCAGCCTAACGTGTCAATTTATCCTAACCTCAGTTTTGTCCGTCAAACAAAGTTTTTTCCTTAACGGCGGGCAAATCCTGCGTCGTTAAGACTTTTAGAGCGCAAAGCTCAATTTCTATGGCAACTTATGTCACATTTTTCTCCACTATTGCCAGTCTTTAGAGATTCCGGTGCTTGTGTGAGGTTATGTAAACCTAAACAATTTATTGACACTGACACTATTGACAGTTAAATTGGCAGCAGTTTCCTGAAAATACACCGAAAGTTGCTATATTGTATGTAGGGTTTCTTCCGATGCGCGCACTTCCGCCTCTGCCAAAAAAATTAGAGTATAGGCTACTTTACATCGGCTACTACATAATTATACAGTTTTCGCAAAATAGAGGTTTTTTTAAGGGATTGATTTGATTTCTTGTGGTGATAGTTTGAAGTCTAATCGACCTCTATCAGAAACTTCTTACATAAGTCAAGAAACCATGTTTCTACATGTTGATGCTCTAGGTCAAAGTGTTTCACAAGACTTAGACATTTAGTGTGGCCTATGCTCAAATAATAATAATAATTAAAAATAGTCGTCATAAGAGCGGTGTTTTTATATCTTTCTTTTCGTTTCATCAAGACATCCATGATGCACATATATCCTACTTTTTTGGTAATCTATCAAAATATGGATATAATCAGACAGTATACAAACTGACTCACGCCGTTACATTTCTGTCACCCTACAACTTAATAAACTTCAACCGTTTCATTGAATGTCTCGAGCCCCAACTTTTATAAAAATTTGATTTGATTAGAGTCTGGAACAACTGCAGACTTACAATTTATTTAAAATTCGAATCAAGCTTCAAATTGATAAAAAGGATTAACATCATCTTTAAATATACAAAATTTATGCATTCAAATTTAAAATCATTTGGAAAGATTTAGTGATTCTTTTCAACGTCCATTTTACATTTAAAATGTTAAAAAATATTATTGCTGTAAGAAAACCTATTTGGAATAAAGTTATACAAATTGTGTTGTCAAAGCTCTTATACATATAACTTGAAAATCTATTGTGGCAAAGACAAAAATGACAACAAAAATGTTTCAGGTGCCACTAACACTGTACTAACGTTGTTGGAAAATTTGGTCGACTAAGGACGAACAGTTTACACAGACAACTTTTATATCAGCATAATTCTAGCAGACGAACTTCAAAAAAGACATATTTAGTAGGCACTTTACGCTCAAACAGAAAATATACTCCTTCACAAATTGTATAATGCAAAGTTAGATATGTATCAATCTACTACATGCAAAGTGATACAGGTTGTACTGTTTTGAAATGGAAAGACAAAAAAGGCTTTTTAATGATTTCAACAAAACACGACGATTTGAAAGCTTTGGTATCAAGAAGAGGGACACAGATAGAAAAACCAACAATAATTTTGGAATACAATAAGTGTAAATCATTTGAGATCTATCTGAACAACTAAAAGCGTACTCTACAAGTATACGTAGAGGACTTAAATGGTACAGAAAACTAGCAGTAGAACTGCTAACAGGAACTGCGGCCATAAATGCATACTGTTTACATCAAAAGATGACAAAGAAAAAAGAGTAATTTAGAAAATTCAAAGAAATACTTGTAACTCAACTATTAGCAGAAAGTGATACTAACATTTCCCAGCCAAATCAAATCAAATAAAAAAAAAGACGTTTGATTTGCTATAATACATTGAAAAGTACTCATGGGTGGAAATACGCTCAAGAGAAGTCATCACAAATGCCACACGAATATAGTGTATGTGAAAAATTCGATTGCATAAAATGATTTTTTGCAAAACATAATTCACAATTAATGTAAAATGTATCAAAAATGTATATTTATTACTAATAAAAGATTGTTTGTTTAGATTATTTTTTGCTCTATTATTTGTATAATACAGTTTTTAATATTGAGAAATGTAAATAAAACACTAGGATACAGGTAGCCCAAAAGGAATAAGACCATTTGAATCAAAACCGATACAAATGGCGCTAAAAGTGTTAACGAAGCATCATACTGAAGATGTATTTGAGAAACAATTAAAACTCTTTCAACAAATTTAATCATGATCATTTGTTATCTATCAAAAAAAATGTAAAAACATGTTTAATATAAATAATTAGTTTGCTTATTAGCTGAAGAGTTAGATTAATATAATACATTAATTAATGTCATGTAATTGAAGCCTTTTATCTCATTTCAAGTAAGTGGGTACTCTGTAATAAAACTACTTCTGACTCAGACGTTACAAAATCACATAATTTGTCAGTATTGTGTCTTGATAAAAGTGAATCATTTGAACCCAAAATATGAAGTCGTCAAATTGATTATTAAATTTTGGACAAAAATAGATATTATATAACATTTAGCACACTTCTTATTTTCACAAGAAGCTTTGAATCACTTTTGCTAACATACTTTAATCAACCAATATTGACATACTTCAACATGATCAAACAAAACTGTTTGCTCCAAGTAAACCTCATCCTCTGAATGCATAATTGTGCATCACAAAACAATCGATCAGTAAATAGACCTTCCACACAAGATGTTTTCAATTATTTGTTCGTATATGATGTAGAACGCAAAAACTTTCAACATTGTTTCAGTGAATAAAGAAATAATATATGTTACATCAAGCGTTTATGTTTCAGTTGATCAGGAATAGACATATTATGTATCAGGCAAGCTATAAAATAAACTAAAGAGATCTCACATTTTTCTCACTTAATTACGCGAGAAAGCCAAATTGCTCTAATAGTGAAAATCGAGTCGTAATTTTTATCAATCTGTTCAATTCTCTAGTGACACACTCCAAGATTATTTATTAATATGCTGTTCAGTGAACTTTACGTACAGTGTATTGCTGAATCTAAGAACTTCTGATGTTTTTAGTCTAAACAGATATTTCTCGCTCTAAAATTATGGAAAAAAGAAAAAATCAACACATAATTAACAGTTCTGATCATCAATCTGTTCTGGTTGCTAGGCAACTTAAACTTCAATCTATATACGTTGAAACATTTTCCGGACATTTTTTTTCCGGATATTTGTTGGAAGAGGTTGCCAAAAATTATCAATTCTCAGGTAATTACACGTTTTTGACAAACGCAAAAACCAAATTTCCGGATTGAATCAACGTACAAGTGGTATTTGGTAAGAGAATTGCTGACCCTATAAATATTAATTTTTGATTATGAGTAAATAAATTGCAACATAAAAATCGGAAACTTTTGTGTTGTTATAGTAATCATATTAAATACTTAATTCAGATTGGTTATTCGAAATGGTTAAGCATTTTTCTTCTAAACTTTACAAAAAAAACATTCTTGTAGAACAGACTGGTGCTTGAAATGTTTTACTCTCTACAGTTTTAAAATATGCAAAACCTGTCTAGACCGAAAATATCTGTCTCCTCTTACCAGAGACACACTGTAGGCACCAACAAATATTAAAATTAATAACAAATATTAAAATATTATCATATAATGTAGATAGGTACCCACACCTATTATTTCCGGAAAAAACATTATTTAAACGATAGAGTAGATTCTATCGCAAATTACACTATTTGATGTTTCTAGTTTGAATTAAATGCAAAAACGCCGTGCGTTGTCGTACCATAAGAGTAGTTTGTACATTACAATCAATATTTGATTCTGACGGTTATAACCGTTTAAAATTTAATGCTACGCCACTGATATTTCCTCGGCAGCTTTCAGAGATTTGTACGATCAATATCTGAATTAGGTTGAATTAGATAAATGATTGTAATATTTCATAGTTCGGCTTTATTTAGATACAGCATTCTAGTTTAGACTTTTGTCATCCTTAGCGCTACATCCATTGTTGGGTTAGAATATAAATTACACATATACATTTTAAAAATATAAAATTTAAAAGATTTACAAAATTACGATTGTGCAATAGTAATGTGTAATTACAATAGTAGCAACAAGATTATTAATTATTTTTGTGATTTGTTGATAACTGATTCGCGACATTTAAGGTTCTTGGTAACTAAATTGATGCTTAATCTTTAGTCGCGTGGGGTCAAAATGGTCTCACGCTTCGTTCGAAAGACGATAATATTAAATTTAGTCAAATTTTTGGCGCTCTCTTCCACTCTACCTTCCTAGCTCGACGTCCAGTGTTCGTTATCGTGTCAGCTGTTATACTGGAAGCTGTATATCACTTTTGGTGCATTTTTGACCCCACGCGACTAATTGTGAAAGAATTTTAGTTCAAGCTGATTTTTAGTGTTTGGCAAGGTAAGCGATCAATTTGTTGGTTTATTTCTATTATGTTTGGTTCTTTTTTTTGAAAACAGTATTATTGTTTGTAATAATTTTTTTTGGTTCAAACTGATTCATTGATATAATAATAAAATCAATTCCAGAATGTCTATCATATTCGAAAAGACCTCTGACTGAAGCAGAATTACAGGCAATAGCAGATAATTGGAATGACGATGGTGATGAGACTGAAACAGAATATGTTGATGAATGCAGTAAGCACCCTATTTGACACTGACCAAGATGCTAGTGAAAATAGCTTTTAAGAGAATAGTGAAGACGAACAAGTACAATCTGTAAACTACTTTTACATCAAAGATAAAAACGTACTAGGGAATATCCTTGTATTCGAGCCGACTCATACAGGGTTTCTATTAATGATTCTAAAGACGCAGTTAGCTGTGAATTTTAAAAACCTATAATTTAACAGTTCCCGCTTATTCTATGATTCCAGCTGGTCATTAATGTGATTTGTCACCTGTCACTTAGAGTTTAATCGTTTATCGTTTTAACGTTTTTCAATTGTAAAACACGATAATTTGCGTTAATCCAAACTAAAGTTGTGCTAAGAAGCGAAGACTGTGAAAATGGTTATTCTGTTAAACAAGAGGCTTTCATTGTAATGTCTTATTATCGCAATGGGGCATTCAACAACGGAGAGTGGGTGTATTCTATAGCACCTTGTAAGCAAGAATATCTTGCTAAATACCCTGGTCTGCAAATTTAAGAAGCGTCATTGGAGTTCCACATCAGAGACGTAATAAACAGATTTGTTCAAACTAGCACTGTCAACAAAGGAAAATCTTTTGGAAGACCTCCAGTATCTAAGAAATTGTTGAGAATTTGAGGGCGCTATTGGAGCAGAACCCACAAGACAAGATTGTCTCACCAGTCAGGAGTTCCTGTAGACAAGAGTTCCCGTAAGCACCTGTCATAAAGGAATTTTATTTTTCAATATAATTTTTAAAATTATATATCGAGATTGTCGTGCTTCTGTTACGTGTCCTTGAACGATCTATGTATTAAGAGTACACAAAGTAGAAGAGACGGCACACTTCCTACGCCAACTGCGTCCTTAGAATCATTTATAAAAACCCGTTACAACCTTCAAATCTTCTCACCTCTCACTTTCGGTACCCGTAGAAATACTTTCCGAGGACAATTTTTAGTCGTATTTGGCCATCCAAGAAAAAAACAGGTCTTTGCACTTTCATTTTTTTCTAAGCGAAGCTCTTTATTTAAATTTTTGTTGTTCACTTGTAAATTGTATATGCGACTTGCGGCATGACAGATATGACAGCATTGACAGCACTACTGCAGATTGGAGAAACAAAGATGCAGTATGCAATGTTGCCAGATGGTGCGATGACGTAGAAACCACTTGACGGCACAGGCACTCGGAACAATAAGGAGACATTGTCTTTAAGAGAATTTCAACATTTTTTCACTACCTCCATATTGAAAGGTCAGCAGGGAAAAAACATATGAGATAAAAGAGAAAGTTCTGTAATATGTAAAACCAAAATTTAAAAAAAAGTATTTTACTCTATTGGAGCAGAGATCGAGTCCCATTCAAATTGCAAAGGAAAAATCTGAACAAGGCTAGAAAGCGGTGATAAGAGGTAACAAAATAAAAGTTGTGATACTTGACGTCATTGGATCTGTAATCTGAATACTTCAAAAACGGCTAAGCCTCTTAAACGAAAGAGCACACCGGCTACAAGCGGTCTCATACGGAGCTTCACAACTGGCTACAAGCGACTTTGTTGCTATAACCGACAACGGTTATAACGCTAAGGACCTTATACTATACTACGCCATATACTATTAAAAACGCTAAAGTAACTTCGGTAAGCAATCCGTCGTTATAAGCAACGTCAGTATAAGTGACTTCCACTGTACTTTGTAGAAGTTCGGAGCAAAAAATTTAAAAATGTGCAGAAAACTACAGAACGACATCTGGCATCTAGTAAATTATAAGGTCAAATAAAAAAAGATATCTAAAAAATCTGTAAACCTTTCGTTCGCGTTTGTTTACGCCTAATATTTAGTAAAATTGCATTTTAATGAAATATTGGGTTCCAATATTTTTCCGTGAACGGTACAACCGTAAATAAAATTAAAAATAAATGTCTGTCTTTTGACATGAAACAAGCTTAATTTAGTTTTGCTTGATTTGTTTGTTTGCTATTGTAATAACACTTAGAACGTTATTCCGCTACCCCCATTTAAAACACGCGACTAAAATTACAAGTTTGACCTAATTTTAACAAGTAATTTTGAAGGCCCACACCTGCAAGCAGATCTAATTGAAATTTTCTTCATCGTTTACTTTTCTAACATATATCTATTTTTAAGTTAGAAAAACTTCCATCATACGCCTGACAAAAAGAACGACAGACATCTGTTTGTTACGAATAAAATTAATCATCTTCGCGTGATATTTTCGAGCATCATTCATAAGTGTCTTGGCCACGTACCTATTATCTATGATATTTTACAGACCAGCAATACAAAATGAGCCGCTATACAGATAGCAAAAATATTCAAATGGGCTATCGCATAAAAGATGAGTTTCCATACACGATTCATCTTTGCTTTTTCTAAAAATAGTCGGTTGTCGAGAAAAAGGATAACGAATTTAAAAATAAACAATTTTTTTCATCAATCACAAATCGCCTGAATTATACAAAAAAACAAAAATAGTTCAATCAAGCGTATGAAAATTTTGGTGTAAATATTTTCGGATGCCAAATTGGAATTAATCAATATTCATTATCTCAGAATAAATATAACGATTCAAAGATCGCATGTTTCGTCTACGCTTTAAGAACAAAATTGAAGTCAATGCCTTCTTTTTCAGAAATCTACAGTGTATTATTTAAATAATAAAGAAAGAGGAAGTTTATGTTCGAGTTAAAACACTTGTGAATATTTTATACAAAATTTCAGAAAAGTTCTGCTTCGAAATAATTCAATATTTTTATATAAAAAAAATAGTTATAAAACACGTTGTTGCAACGATGCACCAACTTACACGATACACGAACCGCTCTAACTAATTGAAATAAATTAAATTATTGAGCTCGTTTTCAATATAATTAATTAGTAAGCTTATAACAAATGAGCAAATAGTTTACAGAAGGCGTTGTAAATATTTGATTGAAACACAAAATAAATTTCGAATGTTTTATTCTGAAACAATCGAAATTCAAATGTCACAAAATTCGTCAAAATCAAAAGTAAAAAAGATTCAATTTGCATTGGGTGAACCTATGCGAATGCACCTAAATGAATATTGTTGTAAAACAAAGATTGGCATGTGTTATTAGATGCAAAAATCTTTACAAGCGGCCAATTTAAATATAAAACCGTTTATTACAATATTGAAGTAAAATTATTGAATAGATAGGTGCATTGGTATTCAGCTAACTCTCGCTAATAAGCGAGTTTTGGCATTATTATTTTTCACAATAAATAATCGATTATTGTTTTTTACGATTATCAACAGATCTTGAAAAGCATAAACACTTTTTCCACAAAAATATACAACACTGCTTACAGAGAAAAACGTACGTTTTCAGAGAAAACGTGTCAAATAATCATCAGATTATAGGTCAGCACAACTGAAGCGTATCTAACGTATTAAAGTATTGTTTTTTTGCATTTTTAAAAAGCCTGCATCAGCTTGCGTCATGAACGAATCGTCGGTCTTTGATGTGTATGTTAGCTCCTCTTGCATTCACTCAAAATTCATTCTGAAAAACTGAAGTGCTCTAGTTTTTGCTTTATTTCTACGGTTCTCTACAGAGCCTAACAATGTAAATTGGCAGGTTAACAAAGCACAGAGACACATTGAACACATACACTATCAATATCTGAAGAAGAAAGGCTTTTTTTATGCGCAATCGTCCTTCAAATACCAAATTATTTAAATATAAGATTTATTAGAGATGAAAAATTACAACTCCTTGTGATTAAATCATTAACTATGATGCTAAATCAAAGAATAACGTTGACTTGAAGATTTATTCATTTTATTAGTTTTAACTACCAGTGAACAAAAATTAAAAGTGCAAAAATAGGTTTTTTCGAATCAAAAGAATGTCAAAGTTGTAAACAATCATGCGTTTTCCGACAATTAAAAGGTTAGGAATGAAAACAAAACCAAAGACTACATATTAGAAAAAATTCGAGTCTTTGAAACTGACCACATCATGAGCATGTTGATTATAATTGTACATGTATTGTGATGATTATATAAGTTTGCAACATAGACAAACAAGATGGAATCATCATAGTAAAGTGGATGGACAATAATGCTGTTACAACAGTTTCTACATGTCATGGTGTTGCTCCTTTGCAAATGGTTAAACGATACTCTCAAAAAGCTAAAAAAAATAGCGCAAGTGCAACGACCATCAATGATAGCTGAATACAATCGATTTATGAGTGGTAAAATTACCTCTTTTTTACATGAAAATCTATTAATCAGCTAATTTTTTTATACAAATACTTATGTAAGAATATAATTATATAATCTTATATAAGAATATAAAAGGAAATATACGTTTGGCATTGTAAAAAATACTTTTTCATTTTTGCACCCCTTTAGTATGAACACTTGCGCTAATAGGATCGAGTTTGGGATTTTTGTGTTTACGTTATCAAGCTGCCACTGTATTAGTATTAATAACTTAAAATTAGTCAAGCAAATAAATAACTATAGACATCTAGACGTCGCCAAATTTATTGAAATCTATAAACAAGGCGAATGCTTTAAATAAAGATAACGGTTTTCTTTTCAGCTCCTTGGTCGGATTATTAAAAGAAATTCCCAAATTCGTTAAACAAGGTAAAATCAAGCTTTAAGCCTCTCATTTCCAAACATAGAAACAATAATTTTGTTTAATCCATCTCCTGATGATGACCATGATAACCGGTGGTCGAAAAAGCTTACAAGATTTAACAAAAAAAACTTTTTAGCAAGTGGTGAACTGTTAGTTTATAGTGCCAAAGATTCCAAAGGAATTTGATTGTTATTTGTTATTATTTAATTAATTAATTAATTAAATTAATTTAATTAATTAAGTTTTGGTAAAAGAATAATAATTACAAGGTGTCGTATATACTATGTTACAAATTATGTGAAAAAAAATAGTGTTACCATCCTAGATTAAAATTAAAATAATGTTTTCCCATAATAAGTATTATGAAAAAAACATTATTAATATTTCTCCTTGGACGTTTTAAAATTATCGTTTTATGTATGTTTCAGAAATGTTAGATGACTAACCCCAAAACTTAAGATGCAATACTCATTTTTCGCTAAAATAATTTGTTACAAAGTCATGTACCTGATTCTAGCTAGTAACTGACGTATATAAAATAAACAAGTCGCATAAATAAATTAATAATTAAATAATTCACAATAACCGTAAAATGTGTTCATTACCGTCCACCTTTTATAAAACAATAATTCTATCCTTGCACATTTAGCTACGGCATGCTTGGCAGCTTCAAACGTGCTTCGATGATTTTTTTTCTCAAGAGTGGTAACTATGTTTAGAACTATGTGTCATGTCGGTTGCGTGTTACAAGCATTTATATTTCCCCATATTTTAAAACACCTGTTCATCTGTGTTTATTCTGTGCCGCTGGCAAAGGAACTATACCATAGGTCATAATTCGCAAATAACGTTTGTTATTTTTATAAAACATTTAGTTCTAATCTTGGTATTGCAGTATAAAGTAAATTCAAATCATTTGCTGCATGCTGCTGATTTACTTCTTGCAGAGAATTAAATATGTAATCCCAAAAAAACTTTGATGAGATGCTATTTATTAAATGTAATTAGATAGACCACAAAAAAAACACCAATAATTTAAGCAAAATATATACATTAAATTAAAAAAAAATAGTTAATTGAATCACAAGGCATTTTGCAAGGCGAGTGATTTTGGAGGGTCAAGACCAAAGACCGAGGCCCCCAAACTACGAGTCCTTGCAAAAGCGTTATCGTATGTGTGATTCACAAGTTTTTTTGTGCCGCTGTAAAAAAAATTAAATTAATTTTTTATTGAAAAAAAAATTTATAAAATAATTTATGTTGGCAACGCTGGTAACGCTAAAAAATTTTCAATTAAAAAATCAAGATCTCTTGTTTATTAAAAAAAAATATTTTGCTTTGACATTTCAAACTTCATTTATTCATTCATATATAATTACTTCAGTGATTGTTTATAAAAAACTAACCTCTAAAATTTATTCTAAAAAGAAATCCATGGTAAACTGTTTGAAACCATGTACTATGTTTGGTAGTTGAGTTTATACATACTAGAATGATTAACGAGAGAATGGTTCTTGAAAGCCCGTCAGGAAGCCCCGGACCCGGGCTTTTCGTAGGACACACCAACGAATTGTCACTCACGGCGTCTGTAGGGCGTACGGGTTTGTGGACCAGGTCTTGTATAAGTCACTCCAAATGACAGGTACCTATTCTGATAGAAATAGAGATATCGCTAATCAGACAACCAAGTTATCTAATGTGTATTATCTATCTACTTTCTACCAACAAATAGAAAAAGATCAAAGCAAATTCATTCAAACAAGATCCGTAGGCGTAAAAAATTAGATGTTCTATAATTCTTTTTTTCATAGCGTCTCTTTAAGAAACATAATATCTGACACATTCTATAGTAACTTCAAAATTCAAATTACTACACATATCACACCTTTATGCAGGACTGATAAAAAATGTCATAATAACGTTAACTTAAAAGCCATCTTATAAATTATCCAAAAGATGAGAGCATTGTCCTATCTGTATGAGAGAAGATCATAATTTATATAACATTTGAATAATATTTAATGTATGCTGTTCACGTTATACACATTCTCAAATGATGGGTTTGATGAACGTCATTTCAACAATTGACTGCTCGATCACAAGATTACATTATTAATACATAGCCCTCAAGCCGACACAAAACAATTTTCTTGCAGGGAGTGTCGAGAAACTTAAATGAGCTGTTCACACTAAAGTCTAAGATTAACATCAAGTTATGCTTTAATCAACGACATGAATCTTTCCTTCAACAAAACCTTATAAAAATCCATTAAAAAAATTACTAACTTTAAATGAATACGAACTCAATAAGGCTTGATGGCAAACAAGCCGGTATGCAACATGACATTAATTAATAGGTTAAATATCAATTGATGCGGTTTGATAATTGAGCATAATAGTGTCAACCATGATTTATAAAAAAAGATCTCTAAAACTTTATCGAGACTCATAAAACGTTAATAATATTAAAGTATTGTAATTCTAATAATTAATAATCAAAGATGATACACTTCAACAAGCAGTTAATGCAAGCAGTTGAAATTACTTCGCTAGATCTGAGTAAGCGGTTAATGTAATAGTTCCGCTCGCCATTTACTTTTAGTGTAATACAAAAATATGCATCAACCATAAAAAAAATTCTAATATAATAATGCCAACTCTTTATCAGAGTTGGTTAAATTCTTCTATATCGAACAGCATAATCCCAATTGATAGCTATCGTTTATATTGCAAAGAACGTACCATTAACTTTAGTGTTTAAGTAAAAAACAAAAGCATCAAGTTCCAATTCTTCTAACAACGACATAAATTAAACTATATAACAGAGTTGAATTGACGACCTTATCTTAATCATAAACGTGATTAAGATTTGTATTTTATAGGTATGTATCTTTAAGGTTTAAAACGAACTTTTCAATAATTGAATATCTAGTTTCCTGGATAATTTGTTTTATAAACTGTCATCCATCACATTTTTGCGGAAACTGGTTGAAAGTTTTATCAAAACGGTACGGTAATCTATTAAAAATTTATTTTTTCATATACCTATAATATAGCTTAAAAATTAATTTCAGTGCTTTAAAATGACCGCGATACAGAACCAGCGTACATTTTTTTTCACAACAAAGTTGGGCCGTAAGTGGAAAAAATAGTATTCATTATATGAATGACTTTGGGCAATTACAGTCCTCGCCTACGCCTCGGTTTATAAACTTTACCCGCGGCTGCAAGAAACGACCTTCTTACCTTGGTTTGAAATATACCTTGGTTCAAAGTTACAATACTTAAGGTAAACAATTATTCGTTATTTATAAGTCTAGAAATGTAATTTTTTCTTCACATTAGTCCTCTGAAGTATAGCCGCCCATTCAACAAAAAAAAAGTTGCCAAAAGCGCTTTTCAATCAGCAAAGATTTCGCTTGACATGTACACATCATACTAAACTTAAAAAAATAAAACGGTCGAATTGTTTACCGCCTTTTTGAGAGCTGTTATAAAATCACATCGCTACCCGAAAATGAGAACCAAAACATCTTCCGACAAGTAATAATACAACAATAATTATTATTTATCATCAAAAATGTTTTTTGTCCTAGTGGGATAACATCTAAACAATCACTTTTTGAACAATTTTATTCCTATTTATTGATTTTAATTTAGCCCAATTACTGAACAAAAAGCTTCAACTCGTTGTAAAGTTCTTCCACAAGCTGAATACATCCAATTACTTCAACAAACTTGCTCAAACCAAAGATCAGTAAATTAAACTGTTTCAGATAACCAATTTCCACTAATATGAACGCAAACAAAGAAGAACTAATTAACCAAACTTTGGAGTACGCCAAAAAATTAACGTTTCCTGTTGATTACCGTGTAGTATAAATGAATTAAAACTAAATTTGATTAAATAAAAATTTTATGTTTGTCTTGTATCAAGTCATTAGAATAGTGAACCGCATTAGGATTGCAATCCCAAAGTTGCTTATTCGCCCAAGTTACCGGCAACATTTTAAAATCTACATTTTCTATTTCGCCACTGTTGGTGCATCTATTGAATCAAAATTATATAGAATTTTATGTCGTCCGTCATTTTATTGTTTGACCTTGAATGTTGTTGAAATACAAGTCTGTTCCAGCAAATCTGTTTTCATTAATGTGAAAAAACTTAGAATGTAAAAACTAATATACCAACAAGCTGTAAAAACAAAGTAAACAATAAATAAACAAAACCGCCAATTAAAGACGAAGTTCTAGTTTACCACGTTCACTACCAAGGACTAAGATAATATGTAGAGTTGGATTGCTGTAAGAAAGAGCCCGGTGATTAATTGTCATTGAATGCGCAGTGGTTTGTTTACGTTCGGTTGCTAAGTAACGGCAGGATTTCATCGCATTCATTGGCGTAGGTATAAAGCTCGCGCATCTAACTATGATTCACCGGGCGCTTTCTTACGGCAATCCAACTCTAAGACAGGCCTCATTTTCATTTCCAATCCTGCAATGCATGATGGGAAATGTGTCAAGCGGTCGCGCCACCACGAGTGTGTTAGACACACTAGCCGGCACCTAAAGTATTTGCTAACTCTCGCAATAATATTAAATTTGGTTTAATAAATAATCATCGCATAAAAAAAATTATTTTTACCCTCTAAAAATAATAATAAATAATAATAATTAAATATAAATCTTTAATTAGCTATTAGAGTTAGCATGAAAATACTTTAGGTGCCGGCTAGTGTGTCTAACACACTCGTGGTGGCGCGACCGCTTGACACATTTCCCATCATGCATTGCAGGATTGGAATACCTGTCTTACATATTATCTTACCAAGGACTAGTTAACTAGTCTAAACGGTCTTGCCTGACCGTTTTAATTTGTATTTGAGTTTGAAGCTTTATTTTTAATGTGGTTTCTAAATCAATAGTATAGTTTACAAAGTAGTTTTAGTAGCTAGTAACATGCAGAATTTGAAACTTGTAAACTATTCGGTAGATTCAGGGGAAGCCCCTAATTATGCGAAAGTTGTAACATTCCAACTTCCAGTTAAATCGGGTGATCTTCTTTATTTATTTTGAATGTTACTCGCAGCAGCAACTTTACTATTGTGAAAACGGTAAATTAGTGAATACAGCGCCATAAACAATTGTTTGTAACAAAAAAATAATAAACTTTATATTTTATTCTATTGATTATTATACAACAAAGTTGTTACAATAATATAACAGGTGAAATGAATCCGTTAGATAATATTGCTGGGTAAGTTTATCGTTCAAGCTTTTAATTTAGATTTTTTACGTTTTCTTTTTTTTAAGATGTAGTAAAGATCCTGAAATCAAAAATGTTGGTAAAAAACGTAAACGCTCTGGCTATTAATTCAAACGTATTGCTTTGTCTGAAAAACAAATGCAATATTTTGCTGAGCATTTATCAGATATAAGTGACGCAGCAGAACCATAATCAAGCGACAATTCTCTAAAAGATATAGATTATGAGCTTTTAGACTATGATAGCGATGTGAGCAACGAGTTTAAAAATTATGAAAATGAGGATATAGTATTGGTAGAAAATTTCTCATCTATTGATGATGTACACGAAGAACAACCATCAACTGCTCGGCAAAACGAAATTGATACTGGCATCAATACGACCAGTGAAGACGAAGAGCCACCACCGGTAATATTTGATGGAGATCCTAAAATTAACGTTAATCTTCCAGCCGATTCTCAACCAGTAGACTTTTTTCATCTGATGTTTCCAGAAAAACTTTTTGAAATAATTGTGACCGAGACAAACCGTAGAGCTAGCGAAAGAACTGATAATAATAACAGGCAAAATATTTAATAACACGCAAAACTTATGTAACGAAAACTCTCCGTGAAAACAGGCGCGGAAATCCGAAAGAGTTAATGGTTAAGACTAAAAAAAAAACGAAGTAGCATACAAAAGGACCTGTTTTGGTAACAAGCTGGAGGGACAAAAGATATGTTAGAATAATCAGCACAGGTCACAAGCACAGTATGGTTGAAATCAAAAACAAACGAGGACAATCAAAAATAAAGCCTCAAACTGTACTTGATTATAATCAAAACATGTCGGATTGTGCTGACCAAATGATGTCTTACTAGTTTACTCCTAAAAACTATTAGGTGGTACCGAAAAATTTTTTTTCAGCACGTAGACATCTGCATGTGGAATGCAAACTATCTCTATCAAAAAGTAAAAAACAAAAAATGTACCTTGTTGTCTTTTAGAAATGAAATAGTAAACTTTTTTTGAGGATATCTCAAGAGCATTTAAAACCAACCAATATTTTGTCTACAAAACAACAGTTGATTCAACATTACTTAGAAATGTGAAGATTTTGGTGCAAATGATAAGAAATCGTCTACCTAAGGACAATATTCAAGCTGATGTTCCTGCAAAAGCACAACTACTCGCCAGACAACATCGTGTAGCTCGTGAAGCCTTTGCCAGAGAACACTTATATTAGGAATATTGAAAATTGATAGAATGTTATGTTCTCTGACGAGTCAGGATTCTGTTTATATGCAAATAACACACGCATGCCTGTGTACATAAGACCTGGGAAGCGATATCTCCTATGTAAGATTGTTCCTAATGTCCGGTTTGGTAAAGGTTCAATAATATAGAATTGGTGGCATTACGTAGAGGTGGTTTGACGGCTGTGCGTTACATTACAGAGACTTTGGACCCTCATGTTATTCAATATGACCCGTTTCTTGGACCTCATTTTGTCTATATGCACAACAATGCTCGACCGCACACCACTCGGATTGTTCAAGAGTATCTTAGAAAAACTCAAACACATGTCGTGGGGGGGTCAGCTCAAAGCCCTGACTTGAATCCGATCAAGCACATGTGGAAAACTCATCAACAGCGTGTATCAGGGCGCAGGATGAGTTTTCAAGCTCTTGAAGCATTAGAAGCAGTTCGTGTGGAAGCATAGCAAAATATTCCTCAGGGGTCCATTAACAAAATTTTTGGGGCATGCCTTGCAGAATGAAAGCCAGGGATGAATCAACACGTTATTAATTTGACATTAACATTTATTGTACGAAGTCAATTAATCGCATTTTTTTTAAAACATTAAATAAAGACTTAAATAAAATTATTTTTTGAAGCAAATTTTTTGTACACAGCTGAACATCATAGACGTGCATCGTTCAAATTAACACAATTATGAGTGGTGCGTTAAATTTTGTGGAGAGTGGTACTAGAAACAAATTTTTAGAAAAATAGCAGACGGCACCGACGGAAAAATAAGACACATACTATTGTTGTTGTTTGTATTTATCAAAATTTTTGTAGAAGCGACGCATAACTATTTTTGCGTAGATAGCTAGATTACCTAGATAAATATTACTTATTCTAGTGATTATATTGATTTTTTATTATCACAAAGTTGATAAATAAACCTCAGTTCTATAAAAGATCCAAACTATAAACACAATTATACTTATCTTTATATTTCTTTATATAACTGAATTTAATGATAACACTATCAAACCCTTGACAACTTCCAAGATTTATTAAATTAACAAATAATATAGAAATTATCACAAAACTAACAAAAAATCACTTTGCTACCAAGAAAAAAATATTTGTGTAATATATTGTCGATATTAAATTTTATTGGAATCAAACTATATGATATGTAAAAATGCTAGCAGGTTCTAGTATTTTTTTACTATTTGGTCTAAGTACATAATCAATTAACTTCGCATATTCGCAGTTCGAACATTATGTTTTGGCTTACTTGTGCTTCTTCTCGCTTGACATACTCTTTTACATTAGACTGTAATTCTATTATGTAACACAGTTTTATCACTTGCCAATTTTGTTTTTTATTTGATCTGGAAAAATCTTTCGACTACCATGTAGTCGTCATCGGGATTCTATCACTGTAATTCTATTACTGATTGCCTTACAGTAGAGCCCAATTGCAAAAAAAAATATATATGATTTCCTATATATTTTTTTCATTTCAGCTATAAAAGGAAATGTGGTGTTCACAATAATCTTCATGATTCATCACTAATTGTCATACAGTAACGGCCAATCGGAAAAACACGGCAGTGTATTTTACATACCTTAACATTTCGAAGCAATTGCTATCACACTGCTTGTTTATTTAAAATTATTATAACAAGTGTTTCTCTAATTAATATAAATGATTCGTCGCAATTTTATTTTGAGATTTTTGGATTTGCCTAAAGTATATATGTATATAGTATATTATGGTATAGATACCTATATCTTATAGTTATATAGTATAAAGTTTTTCAAGAAACTGATTTTCATTTACCGACTAAAAACAACTAAATAACCAGAATTAACGATTTGAAACTGGTGAAATAAAATAGTTTCTAACCTCAAATCACTTTGTTTTGCCTCCTTTGAGAAAGACTGATTTGATATTTACTTAAGCAAAGAATTGCAAAGGATAAAAGAATAACATGAAGATTTTTGAAATGGTAATTAAGGTGGTGTAAAATACAAATGAATAAGTGCCAAAAACAAATGTCTTGTGTAACTCGTATAACAATATACTATTATGAGCAATTTCAGTAGATAAATAGCAAAGTGAAAACCATCGTTGCTCATTTAGCATCAGCCAGTCCAAAATTTTTATAATGTGATGTAATAGGTGAAAATTGCGGTATGTTAGAAATCAATCTCGTGGAAACATTTTAAATCATCTGAAGCCGATTTTTTTGAGTTCACATAGAATCTTTTTGACGTGTGTACTAAGAAACTTTTTGTAAGGAAAAATGACTTCAAGTGTATTATATGTTTATGACAGACATAGTCAATATGTTACTCAAACTTAAGTTCTTGGTCCAGTTTAATTCGTGGATTCATTAACCACAGTAGACATTTCGTCACCTGAATATTGGTTTGTTCAATATCCACTTTTTGAAGATATTAACTTGTTTACATCAAAAATTAAATTAAAATAAGTTTGTTGAATAAATCAAAAACAAAAAAAAATAACAAACAATGAAAAAATGTTGAACAGAAAGATTTCAGTTTGTTTTTTGTACAACGTCCCGATAAAATTTTGTGTTTGTATGTTCAATATCGGAAAATCCAATGCTGAGCTGAATAAAATTATAATGTTCCAGTGCTGAATGAAAAAAACTGCCGCTTTGATTAAATTTTATTTTGTTCAATATCCATTTGAACCAATCCGTTACAGGTTTTATGTCACATGCATTTTGAAACTCATTCAGTATTTTGAGTTTCTTAAACCTCGTCAGTGTAACTGCAACCGTCTTAATATTAATTGTTTGAGCTTATTTGTTTAATTTTAAGAAACAATTATTACTACTAATGTTTAATAGCGGTGGAAATTGAAAAAAGTTAATAAAAGTGCATTTTAGTTCACCGAAATCTGACATTGAAGACGATAAGAATTTAATGCCAACATTTATGACCAAAAAATAAATAGCGTGACGAGAGCTCGTTTTGTATATCAGGTGTTGAGCAGATAAACTCCACAGAACCTGTTTTCGGCAAAACCCATTGACAAAAGCTAGACGAAGTTAGAAACCACATAAAATCATTCCCATCTATGGATTCTCACTATTGCGGTGCAAGTTCACAACAAGAATACTTATATACTGTACTTAAAGTATAAAGTAAAAAACACAAGAATCAAGACCGGCTGTACTTTTTTGTCAGCAGGTCTTAGATCGACTCGTACTTAAGCCGCGCTAACTTAAAGTCGTTTACGCAATGACCTGAAGATTTTTGTGAATTTGAATATATCAATTTAATCAGTGTGTAATCCTTTTTAAATAATTAAAAATTCATTTCACAATCAGAAAACAGCGCAAATGCATCGGCCTTGCATTTATGCGCGGCACTGTGCTCAAATGTCAATAACAGTATCAATTGACAGTTGTGAATAAACACGTACAATACCGGGTACTAATAAGTAATTAATCAATGTTATTTTCGAAATGGAATAAAGCGAGTGGAAATATTCGATTAATAATAATAATAATAATAACAATTTATTTTCCAACGGACAGTTTCCATTACAGAAAATAATTACGTAGCATAATTCCTCTTCAATTGAATATGACCGCGTTGAAATTAGTTTTAAATCTAGTGATACAGTTAGTAAAAATATCTATGCTGTTATTGAAAGTATTGTACATTCGACATATAGCAAGTAGTGGTGAGTGTTAATAGTAAAGGGTGCGTGCAAATTCATTCCGAAAGGTAGCTGTACTCCTAGAGTTTGGTCGCGGCACATACAAAGTGATGTAATGTATAAAATCACTGCAAGTGATTATACCATTTACTATTTTGTACAGAAATATAAGTGACATATACATACGTCTGTGCGTTAGAGATTGAACGGTAAACTCAGACAACAGTAGATCTTCCTTGTGTCGTGTCATACAGAATTGTATTATTGAAATTGTATTGTATATTTGACGCAGTTTGTGTCAAAATTAAACTTTTTTTATATAAATCAAAAATTATAATATTTTTTACACACAATATATATTTTTTTTCCAGTGTGATACAGTATGTCCCCGGATTAAGTTCATAAAAGAGAAAAACTTTATTTTTAATTTTACAAAAAAATGACAAAGGAATAACAACAAGCTTAACTCAAAATGGATAAATCTAAAATTAAAACTTTAATACTACTGGTCTGTACTCTTAAAATAATTTTTTTCATATTTTTATTTACTTGAGTTTTGTAAACGGATATATCTAATGGTAGGCTTTGGATTAAAAATGTCAAATATTACGTTAGTGTCAAATATAATAAATTAAAAATAATGTGAGAATTTTATAGTCAAAAATGTTAACAATGCAACAAAGAATCTACTCAATTCATTGTTATAATACGGGAGTAAAAGTTATCGGTACATGAGACAAGAATTTAATGAAAGTTTCCTGAAGTTGCTGTTTCATTTAATGGTATCAAGAAGTTGGTTAAAAATATTTTAGAAACTAGTTCCGTAACCAATTTAAAGAAAAAGAAGATAATCCATCGTAATACTATGTCTTCGATAAAACGACCTTTTCTACCAACAATTTTAGAAGTACAATATAGTGCAATAATTTTCTGGAAAAAAAAGTTTTTTTTTTGAACCAATAAGAATATTGAATTTTGCTATTTCGATATTCTAACTTTTCTAGCATTTGTTCAAATTAATTGAAATTAAAACGATTCAAAAGAAGCGGGAACGGAACAAAATCAGCTGATCTGCAAAATTAGCTGATCGACTAATGAGACAAGAACGCCCTCTTTCTAAAGAGGCACGTCAAAAAACTTGAAATTATTTTATATATATTTGGTATAACAACAAAAACGCCCTCCATCTATAGCAACAAGACAAGGAAGCTTAAAATTATTATATCACACTATTATATCATTTTTGTTTTATATTTAAACATTTTAATTTTGAGACCAAAAACGCTTTATAATTCTGCGCTAAATTAAATTTTAACAATCTTTGAAAAACAATGCACATGAAGATCGGTTTAAGCCATTCATTGAGTCTTAATTGAGACAGCTGCAACCGTTCCGTTAAAAATGTTAGTAGGAAGACTAGTAATATAGATATTGTATATCCAATTTCATTCTGTATCACGCCGATGGCGTATCGAGCTTCTTTCAATGACCACGAGGCCCCAGTTTTTAGTTTTTACACAAAATTATCATTTTACAATGTAAATAGATCAATGATTAATAAGTTTTTCCTAATCCAAATTATGCTATTTACAGCCATTTATTATATTTTCCTACGTAAATAATAATAACTGTAATAAAAGTAATAGAAACCACTTACCACTGTAATTGGATACATAGGGTTAATGATTGTAAAAAGTAAAACATGGTTTGGTTTGCTTTCATCTTGTCTTTTTCTTCTTGGTTCTTCAGTTGTGGTATAGTTGCCTGTGTGTCCCTAAAAAAAATTAATTTTTATTAAACAATAAGGGTTTTTAGCTATTGAAAGTCACCAATTAAGTTTTAAAATAGACTGTTTTAGATATTTGTATGTTGTAAGACCAAGTTAAATAAGATGCAGTGTTACTTAAAGCCTAATTTAATTATTACGTATGAAAATAAATATACGATAAAATAAGCAATATGATTTGACGCATAATAAAATATTTTCAACAAAAAGCTAAGCTATCAAAAAAAGCGAGACTGACAAGCATAAAATAAAAAACCTAGAGTTACCTACATTAAGGTAACATACACTAAGGAAAATATTTAAATATTTTTTTTAATTCTAAATGATTTTAAAATTTAAAATCAGCTCACTGACTACTAATAAAATCAAATTGTTTCAATTTTCATCGTGTCATACATGACTTCACAAGAAATTTTACACAAAACTTTATTAAGCATTAAAAAAATCTGCGCGAGAGTTTGACCTTTACTACTGATTTGACATATCTTTGACATAGCACCATCTCAACATAAGCATAAGCTCAAATTTTGTTATAAATAAAACAACACGTTAATAACGTAACTACGTTATTTTTGAATAAATAAACAATTATTTTAACAATTATGTTTTTCATAGTGTTTTGTGGATTGGAATCTTTTCATTAAAAATAAGCGCCCTAAAAAGTCCTAATTTGTCTATGTCAACAACACAAATTCCTGGTGAGAGAGCAGCAAACCGCTTCATCATTGTTTCATCTACCATAGAAATTATAAAAACATAATCAAGAGTACAATGAGTAAAAAAAGCAAGCATAAAAAAGTACGGTTCATAAAGTGGTCAGCAAGACCGAGTAGATTTATTAATGCCTTGGGCATAAAGTTGAACTGAAGGGCATTGCCACCACGACGAGTTTATTAGCAGATTTATTATGTCAACTAATCCTACTGACCGTCCAATCGCATCAAAATGTAGTAGATTGCTGATGATAATGCAGCTAACTGTTACACTATTTTTAAGCACATTTCACAACCATCGTAAAACGCAAAGTGTCTGGACAAATCAATTATTATAGAGTTAATTATTATTTAAGTTGCTTAATTTGTAGCTTCCACCAAAACGTGATACAAAAAATAAGTCTACATTACTTTCAAAAAATAATCCATTTTTGACATTAATGACAAAAAAAGTTTGTGGGTCTTATTCCAGAAATTAAACCAATGTATAGCAATAGTCGTTTCCCTTGACTATTAATTCAGAGAAAGTTATCTTATTACAAAACATTCTAGTAGTTTTATTAGTATTAGTGCAACCCATAATTTTCTCCGGATGATAAAAAGAGAAATAAGATGGTTGATTGTGGATTAACAAAGGGTGAGTTTATAGAAGCCGGCTTAAACATTTAATTAAAATGAATTCGTTAAAATGAGTTGGTTAAATTTGGCCAAATACCAAACTTTAGTTTTATCGCCACTGACATAATTTTAGTTTAATCTACTTTCTCCATAGTAGTTATCAGTACAAGTTCACTCTCAGTTAAGTTTTCAAGCGTAAAACCTATTTAATTATTATTATACCTATATAATTATTAAATTGGCCTAGTGATTATTATTTTGATGGCCTGATCTGACGCCGAACCCATAAAAACTGACACAGTGAACGTATATCGGACACTATTTTGACATCGTCGCCTCAAACCCCTACAATTCCCAATTAGCTTAAATTTAGAAGTTAACAGTGACAGCTGTTAAATAAAATATAAAGTTAGAAAAGTTTATATGTTTAACTAATAAGTATATAAAAGGTAATTTTTAAAAATTGTTATGTCAAAATAAATTTATATTTATATATTATATAGTTAAATAATATCTAAGAATAATAAATATATCATATTGTTTTGTATTATGTATTTGGTTCTATTCAAGAATTACTAAAGTTCATTGTTAAGGACAGTGTAAATATAGAAAAGGTCAAGCGAACTAACACAATATTTATTAGTGTTGATAAAAATACTGTTAAAAAAAGAAATGAGAAAATTTGCGGTTCTGGTATTAGCAAATCGAAATTAATGAATCAACAATCCAAACATTACGTCTACTGTGCTGTCTAAACATAAAACATCATGTAAATTCAGAGCTGTTAACACAAATTGATGTTGTTTTCACATTATTATTACATAATTTTTTCCGCTTGTGTTATACGCCATCATAAAAGAAATCCGATATGCTCATTACCAACAACATTAGTTCTGATTGTAATAGCTCATTCGTCAAAAGCATAAAGCTTATGAATGAAGTGATTGGTAATTGGAAAAGCTTTAAAAAATATGTCTATGTTGACGAAGAAAGATATTTAAATTCATTCAAACAGCTGCGAGTTAATAAAATGACCCAGCATAGGTATTTAAACAATATTAATGTAATATGTATATACAAGCAGTGCAATTAACAAGTGGCACAATGCTCATGCCAAGCAGAAAAAATATATTTTTCTACCATATTAAACACGTACTATTTTTGTATAACATGAACATTTATCTTTTCTCTTAAAATATCAATTTTAAACGAACTTGATCCTTTTTTTGTTTCAGTTCATAGTGATTGTATATAAATATTTTTATATACTTTTGATTTGACAAATTATTCATGACTATTGATTGTTGGATGTATATCATTCGCCGGGAAGTGACTTTGGTAGGTTTATAGAAATTTTAACAATACTATTAGAAAAAATAAACTTTAGTCTCTACGATGTTATCATAGGAGGTGATTTTAATGTACATTTTCGGTTAGACATAGACAGAAAAGTTAACATAGTTAATGATCTTTTTAGGATGTATGGTTTGTGGTCTCTAGTAACCATTCCTACACGAGGCAAAAATATTCCTGATAATGTATACACTACTATTCATAGCAAAAGAATTTTGACGACTAAATCGTTTTAATTGAACCGGTAACAAACGAAGCAAATATCCGCCCCGTTTATAATGCGGCAATCGATATTGGGCGATTATGGCTTTAGTCAGCAGTTAGCATTTACCAATTTTTGCAACACCTCATCGCAGTTTTATTGCACGCTGCAATAAATCTCTTTGCCTGCTAATCCCTTGGCACGTGTACAACAAGACCGTACTATATTTCACACTGAGAGACGCTTTGAAAAAAACTACAAGTACACGATTAACCTATACATTAGTACCTGAACAAAACTGTCATAAACTATTTGTAGCATCTAAGCAATATTTGCCAAATAGCGTAAAACAGACTAGACAAGTTTTGATTGAAAACTGGTGTACTATTGCTCAATGCTCCTTTCACAAACGACATACACAAAGTGCTACGCCCTCAAATCACCGTTTATACAAAAGATATGATCATATCTGCGCAATCAAAAAAAATCCCGTCTTTTAGCACAACAACTCTTACGATGCCGCCATAAAGTGAACTCGGAACCGAGTTCCGCGGCGTTTGTGCATCGCAGACGAAGATAGTTATTTACGTTATTAATGCGGTAATCATTTTACAGCCCGCGGTGTTATTATAATCTTGCGCTGTAAAATGATTAATGCACGAATAATGTATTCAACTTTTTAGCCGAAGACTCAATTTTGTCTGTTTTAAAAATTCGGAAATTTGAATTGATTTGAGGTTGACAGCTCAAGTGCAAGTAGTCTGTGGTTTTGAGCTCGATCGGTTAGCTGAGTACCACACCACAAGATGGCGCCGACGGCGCGTTAAAGTTTGCACCAAATATATTAAATTGTCTTTATTTTTGAAATCGATAGGTCTTATTAAGTGTGGTAAATTGTCCTGATATAAACAAACTATATTTATGACTAAACCACACTTTTTTTAAAGATCTCTAAAAACAGATAATTTTCATGGTATTTTGCAACACGCCAGTGAGTCAGTCAAAGTGACCGATAGAAGCTCTGCATGTAAAAAAGTCTAGTTACCATAGAAATTGACAAGACGTAAATATGCCGTTTACAATCGACGAGGCTAAAAAACCTTTTGAGACGTTTGAGATGTTTGAGAAGAACATTAAACAAAAAGAAGATATAACATATCTTAGTGATTTCTGATTGCAGGCTCGCATCAAGTCTTTTAGTTGTAAGTTATTAAAATATTTTTTAAATCTAAGATAATCAAAAGATTTGATATTGTACTTAAACTGTTCGGATTTAGAGCAGACTAAATTGAGCAATTTGTTGGGAGATCAAAAAGATAAAACATCAGTTCGAGAAAAGTCAGGCATTTATAGCATAGGTTGTAATAGTTGTAATTCAATTCAAATTAGATACAAAGAGCATTAAGCTCACTTAAAATATGACAGATTAATTAAAGCCGAAAATGCTTTTAATAAAAAAGATAATATTAGCTTCGCATTTAATAAAAAGTAAAAAACATCATCGAAAAAACCAATTCACTTATGTTGAAAAATCGTGTAATATTCACTTGAAAAAAATTAAATTAAATTTCGAAACTACTTTAAACAATCATAGTCATCTATCTATATATACACACCACTGATGTAATAAATAATGTGCAATTAAAAACAATTTTTAGATTAGATAAGTCTCAATATTTAGTAAAACAATTTTACTAACAAACACAATTTCTTATCTATAAACGTAAGACAACAATTACTGAAAAAAAAAGTTTGCAAACATAACACTGTTTCTGCTACTATAATCTTTAAAATCATTGCAAACGAAAATTAGCGGCTATGCAGATCTGACCTTCTCTTTGTGGTCCTTAAAAATAATAAGTATTCAAAAACTTTGCAATATACGTTTATTTTGACTTTCGAAGAAGAGCAAATCTTCCAAATCTCATTTCACTAACACGTAACAACAATCGCCAAATAAAAATTAACGTGTTATGAAAGGCCACAACACATCTATTTAAAGTTACATATTTTTATTCTTAACCGACATGTTTTTCATGTTTTGATTTATTTTCTGGGAGGAAGTTAGATTGTAATATTTACAATATTAAAGTAGCTTGACTTTCTTATTAGAGTCTCAAAACTATATTGAAAACATTAAAAGTTAACAAAAAAAAAATTAAAACCGGGGCTTTCTTCATTATTGTTCTTCTCATTGTTATTTCGATCATTGCTGTTTGTGATTAATTTACCAACTCTATTAAAATAGAGTTGGCTTTGTGAATTAAAGTGTTTCTGTCGAAGAAAAAGTAGCAGGTTCGACACTTAATCCTCACTTAACTAACTTTTCTGTTTATATGTGGCAATATAATATGTTTATATATACTTCCATAATGTGGCAAAACGAACCACTTCTTCTAGCTCTCCCGTGAACAGGTGGATTAAAAACCACATCAGCGCACGGATGAGGCCTATTGGGACCATATTTTAAAACACAATAAATAGTATCAATAATTTTATTTTTTTTTAACGAAACAAATTTTCAAATTCTAAGCAATTTAAATAAACGTTTATTAAAAGCAACAGTATATAAATATTATTAAACGTATATCCATTTTAAAAAACATATATTATTTCAATTGTCACGGCTGTTATTTTTCCATTTTTCAATGTTAATATTTATGTTAAAAGTCTCAAATTTTTAACAAACACTTAAAACACACTATTAACCCTAATCTTGTTTACGAAAAAAATTTAAAAATTGTCCACACAAAGTAAAAAGGTTAAAAGTTCATCTATTTATTTTCACTGCATTTGGCGCACCAAGCAAGAATGTGTTTTATAAAATGCCAACAGTTGATTATTTTTTAAACAAACAGCCTAAAACAACCTTCTATATCACTTTTAACTTTCTTGTAAAGAGTCATTACACAATACACTACAACAGTAGTCATTTGATAATGATTTATATATTCAATCAAGTCCACAACCTCTATGCTAAAGTTTAGATATAAATACCTGGAGTCATTCGCCGAGTTACCAACCACTTACTGTCCAAGAGGAACTACGACGTCGCCTTCATATCAATAATAAATATCTCACATTTAACAATGGTTACTGAAACTAAAAGAAACAAACTGAATTTGCTGTTTTCAACAATCCGTCACTAATCGTAAATGACTTATTACCTTTGAACAGTAACTGACTTAAAAGCTTTACAACTTCACAACTTGTGTAGAACTATATTAAGGCTCTTCAGCACTCCTATGCGCTGGGACATGAAAATGACTGATTTTTGATGCAAGTTATTTCGGTTTAGTTTAAATTTGAAGAAAATTCCGCATTTTCATCTTATCTAAAATACAATAATCTACCGCGCCTTGCTATCAAATTTTTAAAAAAATTGCTAGATGTAAGGGAAATAATTAATATGTCAAAACTTTTGACTCAACTTTTCTTCGAAAGCATTTACTGTAGCATATTTATTTTTGTTGCATCTAAGCAATGATATAAATATCTATCTCGCTGTCTTTTTATTTTTTTTTATTTTGTCTTATTTTTTGATTTAATCAAGAAAACAATATATTCATTTTGTTCGCTAGACACAAAAATTCGTCTAAACGTGAAAAGATTTACGACATCTCTCTGCTTGAAGTGCCGGTAGCTAATTTTTAATTTATGGTGGTAGGAGATTAAATGACACCCTCACTACACACCCTGTTTACCTGCACAGTCAGAAACGGTCATACAAATCCAATTATAATGCGTTATCTGGAGTTGCTTGTATTATAGGAGCTCGAACCAAACAAATTTTATATGTAGGTGTCAAAAACAAGTTTTGTCGTGTTTGTCAAAAACATGTAGTTGCCAAAAGAGACATCCCTACCCATAACTGCAGTAAAAATTGGAAAAAAACATCAACCTCTATGGAATCACAAATCATTGTGGATGGATTTTTGTGTTCTTTGAAAACGCATGGCTTAAAATATAATAAAATAATTGGAGACGGTGATAGCAGCGTTTATAAAAAAATTAGGGATTCTAAACCATATAGACCAAACTATTTTGTAGAAAAAATTGAATGTAGAAATCACATTCTTCGCAATTATTGCAATAAAATTCGTGAATTATCTAACAGCTCAAGGGTTGAAAATGTGCTAAAATTATTTATACGAACTAGTATTTTACGTTTTAGAACTGCTATAGTAAGTGCTGTTAAACATAGGCGGACAGAAACGTTTCCTACTTATGTGAAAATAAATAATTTAAAAGAGGATATTTTAAACAGTCCTAAGCACATATTAGGTTGCCATGATAACTGCAAAGATGAAAATAACCTATATAAATATTTTTGCAAAGGCTAGAAGCCTGGGGAAAAGAACCTATATAATATATTTAAAGAAAGTACGACTTTTTCAGACTTTGAAAATTACGTCAATCGAGTAGCTAGCCATGCTTCTAGTTTATTGCATGATGTCGATACAAATTTTGCCGAATGTTATAATAGCATAGTGAACAAACTAGTGGGGGGCAAACGAATAAATTTTTCACTGGGAAAATCATATGAAACATGATGTTTTGCGGCAGTTTCTAATTTTAATAATAAACGACCATTTTTTTATAAAGTTCAGGAAAAATTAAATAAAAACAAACTTTGCAGAAAATACACTGAACAATTTTGTTTCATCAAAAAAATTTCAAAAAAGACAAAAAATAAAAGGAAGCTTGAGGTAATAGAAGCAGATGATGATTACGGCAAGTCAGACGATATAATACCAGATAAAAATTCTGAGGAGTTAAATATTTTAACTTCTTTGTATTTAGAAAATCTTAATAAGGTAAATTTTCAAACTGTTGAAGAAATTACACGCGGACAAAGTTCAAATCCTGAGTGGTTTAAACAAAAATACTTTCGTCTAACCGCCAGCAATTTTGGCCGAATATGTAAAATGCGTCCGACTACATCAACCGCCAATCTTGTTAAATCATTACTATATTCTTGTGGTATTTTTATTCATCCGGACTATAAATTTTTAGGTGCTTCACCAGATGGTCTTGTTGATGAAGATGCTATATTAGAAATTAAATGTCCGTATGCTTCTAAAGATATGACAGTGCGCGAAGCAATTATATCAAAAAAAATTTCGTATTGCATAATAGACGATAACAATAAAATTAAGTTAAAGCCAAAAGATAATTATATGTTCCAAATTCAGGGACAGCTGGAAGTTACTAATAGAGAATTTTGTTATTTTTTTATATACACCCAGAAAGATTATCACTGCGAAATAATTTCTCGCGATAGAAATTTTTGGAAAAATTTTATGTTTGACAAGCTATATATTTATTTTAAACGATATTAGTTTTCATGGCAAAGACATGACAATCTATAATTTTTTTAAATATTTTGTTGTAAATTTTTAAAATCGAGGTGTAAATAAAAATACTGCAGAGCCTGGCATTTTTTTAGCTTAGTTTTTTTAAAAACCACTCTGTATAAGTAGATGTAATTTATAAAGTTCTAGTTTATATGTAGATTTCAACAGAATCTAATCAATGTTTATTGTAAATAATAATTATCATCATAGTCTTATATATTTTCAAAAAAATATAATGAGCACAATTTACAATAAATAATTTTTTTCTATTTTTACCGAATTATACTCGTCTAAATTATCTAAACGATTCTACCAAAACATCTCGGAGAAGTTATCTTAAATTTCAAACATCAGGTAGTGTTGTAAATCAACAAGTTCGACTCAACTATATTATGATTATGTAGTTATTGGTTTATTACGTGTCAGTCACTGGCTATGTCATAAAACTGTGTAAGTTGGGTTGCGGGACCAATCCAATCTGAAAATTCTTTTCACTGCACAGGAGCCTTAAAATCAAATCCTATTGACCAATTAGAATCTCATAGGCACATGAAAATCCTATAAGTAGTTATGTTAATTTATAATCTAATTAGAATGCTGTAAGTAAATTGGACTTTTATGAATTGAGTCAGAACTTTACAAACAAATTGAAATTCTATAATCCAATTGGTATTATAGAATTGGAATTTCTTAATAAATTGGAAAAATCTTAATAAACTTTACTGAATTTCTTTAAATTTTACAAACAATTCCAAATTCTACTGATAATCTTCATTTTTAGAACTCATTGCAACAAACTGCAAAACTCGTGAAATTAATCTCAGTTAATTCACTATCAAAAGTAGAACAGACTGTAAATCACTTTGTAAAAGCGCTTCAACGCTAATTAAACTATTGTGTAGTACGTGTATGCACTTCAACATTCTCATGACTATCAAATTATCAAACTATAGACTTTTATATGACTTAGAACTTCACAAACAAACTATTATCAACATAGAATTTCTTGCCAGTCTTTAAAAGATCTTGAACTTCTAAAACACACTGCATGACAAGTGATATAAATCACAAATAAAAATCAACCGCCCTGTGGGACTTGTAACAAGAGGGCTCTCAATCACTCTACAAAGCAATAATGTAATAAGCGCTACAACGCAAACTACGCCAGTGCGTTGTACGAACACGCGCTTTAACGTTAGCCTGATTATTGAACCATCAAACGCAAGGGCCTTGTTACCTTATATAACGTTATATAAATGTTACTACTCGAGTTTAGGAACCTCACCAGCTATAACTTATATTTTCATTTTGAACTGAGTAATTACATCAATGTTTGTTTGTATCCCTTCTAATCTACTGAAGAGTAATCTCATTGAATTAATTCGATTTGAATTAATTTAAACTGATGTATAAATTTTCTAACAGTAACAAAATTAAATTTTTGAAATATCGTTAAAGACGCAAACTGATCTGATTGATATATTAATTCATCTACAATGATTATCGTCTTGACAAAACTGTGAGTTCTTACTTAAAAATTGGTTTATTAACTATTATGTGCATTAAGTTTAACTTACAACAATTGAGATAATTAAGAAAACTAAAGCATTCTTTAGATTAGCCAGTACTTTAGTTCTTTGAGAACTAATAATTTAAACTGCTAAATTACGTCAATTACATAATTTATAATTTAAACTGTGATATAATGATTTTGATGACTGAATTATTAATTACTTAACAAACTACATCATCTGATGAGACGAGATGTAAATCAAAATTGGTGAATATACAAAATAACATAATAACAAAACAATCATTTACAAATTAGTTAGTAATATTTTAATTCATAATTTTATAACTTTGATGAGACTGAAATAATATATTTTATTTTAATTGCATTATTCTAATATAGTATAATGATTGAAGCTTGGATTTTTTGTCTATTGAACTATTTAAGATTTTAATTAATTTTATAAAATGGTTAATGAAGTAATTTTTGAAACTATTCAACTGATAGATAACTCATCAAAACCATTAATACGGAATAGTGTTATACAAATTCTGTGAGGTCAATTACTCACAGTTTTACTTCTGGATTCCACTTGATTCTTAATTTGCACAACTGAGTTTGGACACCTTTTCTCACTGCCACCCAAACTAACATTGACTCCCTATTTTTGATTTTTAGTGATTATTTCTTTCCCTCTCCCAAAATTATTTAGTAAGCTATTATTATTAACATTTTTATTTTATTATTTCACAAATATATGGTCTTCCATTATGCTTGCAGTTGTTAATTTCAATTTTATTTTCTTAATTATTAAACGTTTTTTTTTTGATATGATTGCTTTAATATTGTTAATATAATTGCAGAAAAGTTTATCAACATTTATAATATTTTTTTTATTATTTGATATAACTTATATCTAATTGTTTAATTGATTGGTTTGAAACCTTTGGCACTATAAACTATTCACGCAGTTGTACCACTTGTACAACAACAAAAGAATGTTTATTAGATCTCAAGAGCTCTTTCGACCACCATATGATCATCATCAGGAGAGAAATAAAACAGTTCAAACACCCAGACAACGATTCTCGTTAAATTTGATGTGTCAAATATATATAACAATTTTTAGCCTGACCTTACCTACCGATCAAGCTTAAAATTAACTTGTTTTCCTGAATAAATCTGATTTACATTTTAAGGCAAAGGCACACACAAACACGATAATATGATAGATGACATATCTAGTGACAATAATTTTATTAGCATTTGACAATAAAATTGCACCAATTATTCACTGCGTCTATATCAGACATGCCGTATAAGACCGTCATTAATAAGTTTAACTTGGAGTCACTTGATATTATAAAAACATGCAATGCTTTGGCACATGCACGAAGCCAACTAGGTATGTCGGCTTAGAAACTTTTGATTTCAGTAATTTTTGTGTTTTGATTAATTAGAAATGCCAAAAAACCGTGAAAGCTTATGATTATGAATAATATAAAGGACGGAGAGTAATCAGAGCCAACTCATATTAAGACTATCTAATTAATACGCAAACTCTCGTTGCTGTTTCATATGTTCTAGCAACAACCAACCAGTTTAGGTAACATAATTTCCACCGGGTTTGGGCAGCAAATCCAATTACAGTCTGATTAAAATTTTAAAAAAAAATCATTTTAATATATGTCAAATAAGCTAATATCTCTGATGATGTCATTACAAAACTGAACGGTGTGGTAATGAAATACAATTAAGTGAGCTATTTATATAGTCAATTTTTGTAGAACACTTACTAACTAATACAAGAGAGTACCTGAAGCTTGTCTATGAATATATACTGACGGTTCAGCCTACTAGACCAGAAGTCTAGACACCGTTTTCAGCATCAGGAGATTCATATATTGAATCGAATTTAATAAATATAAGGTGTGGTCGATATATTTTCACATTATGATAATAACACAAGCGCATACAAATATTATTTCCGATAATTTTTTCTTTTTAAAAAAAATATTAATTACCTGTTTTTGAAATTCACGAAATTCACAATCTTCGGTACATAATATATGCACAAATGGTATTCGGGTAGAAAATCGCATGACGCGTCTGAGAGTACAAAAAAAAAATAAAACATAAAATTTGAAGCTATAAACATTATCGAAATCGAGTAAATTTATGAAGTTATATATTAGTAAGCACAAATTAAACGTCAACACAAACAGAAAATTATTCTTTTCCTTAATTATAAGTAGAAAAAATTTTCACAATCCTGGTTCAAATGTAGACTAAATTGTTGCAAAAATTTTGTTTTGTAACACTGTACTATATACAGAATTTTATTTTTTCCTTTATTGTTAGAAGTATGATTGTTGTATTTTAAATGTTTTTCCAAGGTGGATTTATGTGGTTGCTTTTATATTCATCCAATTTTTTTTTACTTATTCACATGTTTCTCTTATATTATAACGAGCATTACAATTGTAGTATATGATTTCATAAACACCAAAAAGATTAATTTTATTATTTTATGCTTTGGCATGAAGTAATTTGTTCTAAATATTATTGTGTGAGCTAAAGGCACCGATAATGTTGAATTTGCGTAGAATCTTAATCTTACTGAGATTGATATCAGAATCATGTTTAAATTTTGTATAATGTTTTGCTTTGTTGATAACGGTTTTTTTGTATAATGAGCATATTTAGATAATTATTACGATATCTCTTAGCTAAAAAACAAGATTATAAAAAAATTAATTTTAAGAGTGTCGCAAACATTTTTTTTGATAAATGCACCATGAGTAAAACGCACATTAATAATATGCGCTTATAAGTAAAATTTATTTAGCTACTTTGCGTTATAAATAGACTCATTATTATATCGAACATAGTTTAGTTAAGTACCGTATTATTAAACTGATTTAGCTTTCAGCTTATGTAAGCGATCACTTTTTATAAAATTATTAATATAAATTGTTTAAGTCAAAACGGCTTTAATATAATATTGTAAGAAGGGGGGCTAGTTGAATGGAGATGGCGCATAGCGCTTAGCTGAGAGATAAAACTATTGCCGTAAGAGCAGTAGACAGTGGTCTACTGCCGAGTAGTACTGGTAGGAGTGTCAAGTGCGGTACTCGTCCATGGTCAAGTCAAGTCCAGAGAACGGGAGTGATAGTTATCTCTACACTCGAACGAATATAACTTGTTATTCTGTGCGAATGTGGTGTCTTAACATTTCTGTTTGAGTAACCTAGCCAGGTGACATATCCTACCTTCTTCTAATAATGTGGCTAGTTTGGCCATGGCAGCTAGGTTTGTGAGTACTAAGACGACTTGCCCTAGTCTTATAAAAGAGCATATGTAAAACTTTATCACATTATATTAATTATTATTATGCATGCACATACATCTATGTCATTGTTGGCGTACTTGTTTTATTAGAGAGCATACAGATTATTTTGTGACAATATTGACACGGTTGTTATTGTTTATAGTTGCTCTTTATATGAGATGTGAAATACTGAAAACCTACACGATAGAACTTGTTCTGTGCTTGAGCCGGTCTTTACTTCTACTATTTATTTATTGTTTGACTCTCGACGCCGATTAACATAGCTCCTGTTTATCGGTTGAGATCTAGCTTCTCAGAATTCTTAAAAAGATTAGAGAGATCTTTAAAGCCGGGTTTGATGCTGCCGTCAAGGCTGGTACCTTGTTGCGAAAAAGTGTGATCCCAATTGCAACAATAGAACGTTGCAGTGTTCTTATACCTTTCAATTATTCTTTTAATAATATTTTTATTCTCCTCGCCGGAAACACTGTAGCCAATGGCCATCTAGGAGGCTTAAGGCTCTTCAGCACTCCTATGCGCTGGGACATGAAAATGACTGATTTTTGATGCAACTTATTTCGGTTTAGTTTAAATTTGAAGAAAATTCCGCATTTTCATCTTATCTAAAATACAATAATCTACCGTGCCTTGCTATCAAATTTTTAAAAAAATTGCTAGATGTAAGGGAAATATTTAATATGTCAAAACTTTTGACTCAACTTTTCTTCGAAAGCATTTACTGTAGCATATTTATTTTTGTTGCATCTAAGCAATGATATAAATATCTATCTCGCTGTCTTTTTATTTTTTTTTATTTTGTCTTATTTTTTGATTTAATCAAGAAAACAAAATATTCATTTTGTTCGCTAGGCACAAAAATTCGTCTAAACGTGAAAAGATTTACGACATCTCTCTGCTTGAAGTGCCGGTAGCTAATTTTTAATTTATGGTGGTAGGAGATTAAATGACACCCTCACTACACACCCTGTTTACCTGCTAAATTACGTCAATCGAGTAGCTAGCCATGCTTCTAGTTTATTGCATGATGTCGATACAAATTTCGCCGAATGTTATAATAGCATAGTGAACAAACTAGTGGGGGGGCAAACGAATAAATTTTTCACTGGGAAAATCATATGAAACACGATGTTTTGCGGCAGTTTCTAATTTTAATAATAAACGACCATTTTTTTATAAAGTTCAGGAAAAATTAAATAAAAACAAACTTTGCAGAAAATACACTGAACAATTTTGTTTCATCAAAAAAATTTCAAAAAAGACAAAAAATAAAAGGAAGCTTGAGGTAATAGAAGCAGATGATGATTACGGCAAGTCAGACGATATAATACCAGATAAAAATTCTGAGGAGTTAAATATTTTAACTTCTTTGTATTTAGAAAATCTTAATAAGGTAAATTTTCAAACTGTTGAAGAAATTACACGCGGACAAAGTTCAAATCCTGAGTGGTTTAAACAAAAATACTTTCGTCTAACCGCCAGCAATTTTGGCCGAATATGTAAAATGCGTCCGACTACATCAACCGCCAATCTTGTTAAATCATTACTATATTCTTGCCCAAAAGTCGGTTGCAAGTCATTAGAATATGGAATATCTAATGAAATCCATGCACGAGATTTATTTGAACAGACATACCAGTTTGATGTCAATTCTTGTGGTATTTTTATTCATCCGGACTATAAATTTTTAGGTGCTTCACCAGATGGTCTTGTTGATGAAGATGCTATATTAGAAATTAAATGTCCGTATGCTTCTAAAGATATGACAGTGCGCGAAGCAATTATATCAAAAAAAAATTCGTATTGCATAATAGACGATAACAATAAAATTAAGTTAAAGCCAAAAGATAATTATATGTTCCAAATTCAGGGACAGCTGGAAGTTACTAATAGAGAATTTTGTTATTTTTTTATATACACCCAGAAAGATTATCACTGCGAAATAATTTCTCGCGATAGAAATTTTTGGAAAAATTTTATGTTTGACAAGCTGCAAAATTTTTATATGTTATCATTCTTACCTGAACTGTTAGATTCTAGATTAAAGCGCAATTTGCCTATTAGGGATATCTACGGCTGACAACATTATTTAGATGGTATTATATTATATATATATATATATATATATATATATATATTTATTTTGAACGATATTAGTTTTCATGGCAAAGACATGAGAATCTATAATTTTTTTAAATATTTTGTTGTAAATTTTTAAAATCGAGGTGTAAATAAAAATATTGCAGAGCCTGGCATTTTTTTAGCTTAGTTTTTTTAAAAACCACTCTGTATATGTAGATGTAATTTATAAAGTTCTAGTTTATATGTAGATTTCAACAGAATCTAATCAATGTTTATTGTAAATAATAATTATCATAGTCTTATATATTTTCAAAAAAATATAATGAGCACAATTTACAATAAATAATTTTTTTCTATTTTTACCGAATTATACTCGTGTAAATTATCTAAACGATTCTACCAAAACATCTCGGAGAAGTTATCTTAAATTTCAAACATCAGGTAGTGTTGTAAATCAACAAGTTCGACTCAACTATATTATGATTATGTAGTTATTGGTTTATTACGTGTCAGTCACTGGCCATGTCATAAAACTGTGTAAGTTGGGTTGCGGGACCAATCCAAATCTGAAAATTCTTTTCACTGCACAGGAGCCTTAAGAATGAGAAAGCCTCTGAAACTTAGGTACCGAAAACAGAAACTAGGTTGAAGAATGGAGAAGCAGAGGGAAGACGCCAAAGTCTATGAAGTTCGGTCCATAATATGATAGAAACAGCGAAGCCACCGAAGCAGAGGATGCCCTCCACAAGGCTGAGATGGAGGAAAATCACCTTGCGGGGACAAGCCCCCAGTGAGTTACTTGATAAGTATTATTGACAGGTACATTATGTGTGAACGTGTTTCACCTATGGTTAATCTAATCCGTTCAACTCGTTCGAGGCGGTTTCTTAACGGCGGCCACAAAGGGGGTGAGTTGTAGTAGATCGTTGATAGTTATGTGGTCTGTTAATCTTGTATTTATGCAGTATTCAACATCATTCATAATCAGTACAAGAATGTGGTGAAACAATCTGACAATTATAGTATTTTAATGAGACCAAGTAATTTAATTATATCCTTATATATTATAATTATCCCAGAACGACATCCCTGTGAGATTCAACGCTTTGTTTTTCAGAGATCATCTATTGAAAGAGTAATACTTTATATTCCCAATAGCCTCTTTAGCGGTTTTGAGGATGTCAAGCAGCGTATCGTTTAAACGTATTGTATAAACGTATCGTTTTTAGCGTCCATATTGTATGTACATTAGCACACCAATGAAAGAAATTCCATTCGTCGTGCTTTAAACACGCTCATGTGACAATGCAACGTCTTATTAAAGTCAAAGTCGTATAATAATATACTATACTAATATTTTCTTATATTCACGCCAAAGATTTAATGAAAAAAACAATTCATTTTCTGTTTTCAATCATGAAGTTGTAATCTATAATATTATTTTAAAATTAAGAATTTTAAATTTTGAATTTTTTGAAGACATGTCATCCCTAAACGCCCAGATTATCATATTAAATAACATTGAATTGTCTTAATTGGTCAATTAAGACGTATCGTTTGACGTATATGACGCACCTGCAGAAATGGGTTGATCCTACAATAATTCTATCATTTAAATTTTTTAGCAATTATTTTTTTCAATAAAAACAATGACTACAATTAAAAAAACAATAAAATTTATATTTTTAAAACGGTTTTTAGTTTATCTTTTTAGTTTTTATTTTGAAGTAAATTACCATTTTGTTTGCATCACGGTAGTTATCGTTCGGCTTGACTCACGACCTAATACCCTCGAGCTGGATTCCATCGTTCTTCGGGAGTAAATCGTCGTAGTTCTTGATGCAAAAACCGATATTATTTGAGTTGGCAAAATTAAAGTTAAAAAAACATGTCTACGTATCATAAAAAATTAAAATGCAAAAGAATTTATTAATAATTATTACTGTTTATTGACAATTATTAGCGCCTGAATTGGGTAAGTTCAAGGTGTGACTGCAAAAAAAAACTTGTATTGCAAAACTATTGACCTCCCTTATTAAGCTTTTAATAAATACGTGCTCTCAATTTTAAACTCGAAACAAATTAATTTAAAAGCTTCACTAACCACTTTCTCCGGTGACTTGTTTATTAAATTCAGACCTTGTAGAACAAAGAGAAATCCAAATAATTAAAACTTGTGTTGTTTTCTTAAGACGTTAGTAACAACTCCATAGAGAATAATTTAATAAAAAGTAGTATTAAATAAAATACTATTTAAAAAAAAAATAAGATTTTATTTTCAACTTGTGCATTTACATTATTTTATAAAATTGTGAGCGCAATCCTTAAACCACTAACAATTAGGATTGAAAATTAAATAGCAGAACAACTTTCACTGATTGCAGCATAATTCATAATATATGTACAAAAAAATTAATTAAAGTTGATATAAAATACGAATGTTAGTTACTCTGATGATAGTAATAAAACCTAGCTACTCTTCGGCGGTCTCACAGTTACAAAGTTGACTGGATCTTGAGTAATAGTCTAGGAGCTAGCTGGAAGAAGTCTACCCTCATCTGTTCAACCAAGAAAACACTATGCAAAGGATATACATATTCGGCTATAATTGAAGACAAGGTGACCTAAAAAAAAAGCGACTTATTATTAAGCTTCCTTCATTTTGTAGAAAGGTCTGTATATCAAGCAGCATTTGAAAGAGTACTGGATGAGGTATTAGGAAAATACAAGTGACCGCATCTAACTAAACCTGCCACAAGTCAAAGGTCACTTTTGAATTTTTGTCTTTTTTTACTTTATCGTGTTCAATTTTCAATTTATAAGTTATATATCAAACAGGAGCTTTTCGATTAAAAGTTATCATCTATCTTATCAAGAGAACGTAATGCAAAAGTTAGAAAGTGAAATATTATTTTATAATATAAAACTACTAATCCATTATTAACTATTTATACTATCTATACTGATACTGTCTTCAATAATTATCGCCACATATGTATAGTTTTCTTTACACAGTGTTTCATTGGTTGAAAAGATGAGTCTACACTTCTTGCAGCTAGCTCCTAAACTATAAAAGATATTTAACAACAATAATAAATAATCATGTTGCTATCATTAATTATACATTACAAAGACAAACCTTTTTAAATTTTATATACTTTGTGTATTTGTAATTTATGTTAGAAACCAATTATAACTCTAATTCTAAGGATGGCATATCAAGTCAAAACTAGTCGTCTGTAAATAAACAAAATCAAGTTTAGAAAAAGTACAATAATTATTTATCTAACTCATAAAAGTCCAAATGAATACCCTTTTTAAATCTTACGTTAAACTTTATGCTAACTTTATATTTGTATAAAACAAATAAATAATTAAATAGATTCTCAAGTTTTTTTTAAAACTATTTTAAAAATCATATTATTTACTTCACAGTATCTAGTGTGGTTAGTTTTATTGCAATTAATTCATGCAATTATGTTTTTGTACTCGTGCTTGTAAATAATGTTTCACAATCTGTGCTTTTCAGTTTAATAGTAGATTACACTACAAGGGCAGAAAGTTGAGATTCCTGCACTGAGCCGAGGGCATCATGGCGCGCAGTTCAGTGCAGTTTCATGCAGTACCAGTGCATGAAAGATACACTTTCTGCCGTGGAATCGCAGCCGGAACCACATACTTTCGACTGGAGTAGCAAGAAAATCTCTTTCCTTATTCTCAAATAAACATGTTTATAGGTTATTACTATAGAAGTCCTAAAAAAAATTGACTCTCATTATTCATATTAAAAACAATAAGCAAAAAAAAACATTCAAAACAAAAAAGTTCATAAATAAAAATCGGGTTAAGTTAATAGATACATAAAAAAAATCAAATTCGTTGCACCTGTCCTTCGTTATGTTGCTAAGCATTGATAAAATTTCATCGACAGTGCAAAGCAACTTCAAGTTAAACTATACTTCAAGTAGTTCTTCATTAAGCACGATTTCAGAAAAATATTATTAAAAAAATTAATACTCATTCAACTGATAATTATTGTGTTCTTTCGACTAAAGTTAATTTTTTATAGTAAATTGACAAACAGTGTCAATGTTGGCAACGACACTTAAATTTAGTTGTCGTAAATGTGGTTTTTACTGGAATGAAGCAAAATTTCAGCATAAGTTCAGAATTTTCGACAATAGACCAAAATCAACTTTGTAATACAATATTCACTAATAGGGACCATTATTGGTTATTTACTACTAGTATTAATAGAAGATTTTACAAAGTAGCTTATGAGTCTCAACTTTATTAATTGTTTGTTAATTAATGAAACGTCAATTACTATGTACTTATTACCTAGAATGCTCAATAAAAAACAATTTAATAAATTTCTTTATGTAATCCGTTGTGTTAGTGTATATTAAGAATTGTCTATATTAAGTATTCTATACTATTTTCTTCGGCTATTGGCAAGGCGAATCGGGCATCTTCGGAATTGCATTTAAAATACTTTTTTATTGGTTAAAGCAATGTCCCGTTTACACAGCACAATTTTATAAAAAAGCGATGTCAGCACTGTCAGCTAGACGTGTCACTTTATCCTAACCTCACTTTTGTCCGTCAAACAAGATTTTTCCTCAACGGCGTGCAAATTCTGTGTCGATTCTGTGTCGAGAGCAAAGCTTGGTTTCCATGGCTACTGATGTCACATTTTTCTCCACTATTGCCAGAATTATTTCTGTTATTAATATGAATTTTATAAATCTGTATTTTCCTCAACAAAACTTTTCATTTGAAACCTATATCATGAAGATACAACATTTTAATAGTAACACTGAAAGTATAAGTTTATATAAACCCTTTTTTGTAGTTCTTGACCTAAATAAACGTTCCTTTTGTTGCAATTGGCAATGACCGGTAACACCTTGTTCCAAAGAATGATGTACAGTGAATTGAAATATCTAACATTGTATTAATACGGTGGTGACGAGACCAATAAATGGTTTATAATTTTCCTAACCGCAATATTGGTTTCCATTATTAGAGTAACTTCAGTGCTGCCATATAATCTTATAATAGCTTCAGTGTTACTATATATTATGTGAAAGACAAGAACCGATAAACAAAGCTGCAACTTAGAGAAACTAGTCAATAAGTTCTTTGAAGAAGGCTGCAATTGTCGATTATACAACCATTCTATCAATTATTATCAAAACAACAATTTTTTTTTGACAAATAATAATCTCTGCAAATTGTAGATTTTAAAAAATGTTTTAGACCCTGAAATAAAAAGAAATATAATGTTTAAAAATAGGCTCTAAAAAACAATGTGATATAATAACTGCAAAATTAAAAAAAACAAACGATTGATACCGTTGTAATGACCACAAAACATAATATTTTTATTAAAAATTAGTGAAGAAGTTGAGTATTTCCAAATTCTAGGCGATGTTTCATCATCGATTCGGAGTTACATTGATTTTGTAATATTATAAAAGAAAGTAACCCCTAATTTCGACTAGATCAGACATGTGATAGATGCTTACATCAATTTTTTAACCAGAATATAACTTTTTTAACACCTGAATCGATTTTTTTTTAAATATAGCTAAGTGTTTAGCTATAATTCATATAGTTCGATTATAAGTATAGCTCGATTACTTCAAATTTCATATAAAAAAAATATATCAAAATCGGTAGATTCGTTTATCGGCAGACAGACACACAGATACACACTACAAACTTATAAAACCCTTTTTTTGTCAAAGGTTGAAAATTTAAAAACATCAGTAATTCTCTAAAACATAAAACAAATCAAAAGATTAAAAGAAAATTTATCAGAAAAAAAAAACACACGTAGTTTTAAAAAACCATTAATTTATAAGAAAAAAACTTTAAAAAAAAATTTACACAAAAAAAAGCTGTGCCACCTATGTTACTGTACGTCATAACAGCTGATTGCTGAACAGAATATCATTTTCAGCATAAGAAACAAATAAAAGTCAGTTATTTTAAAACATCATGATGAACGACCGTTTTGAGTGATTACGCGATAGGTTTGCAGAACAAAATTCTTAACTGACAATTTATCGAAAATCACGTTTGCAAAAATTCGTGATTTTCTTTTATTTATGCATCCTTTGCTGTTGGGTGAATAAGTTGATTTAATTTCTGTAGTGTTAGTAAGAGAAGGACTTAAACAATTTTAAACAAATCTAATAAGGTGCTGCCACCTAGTGACATAGATTAGTTTTGTATGGTCATGCGTTCTCAAAAGATGCATTGCGACCAATTGCGACCATGGATTTTAATCTCGAAGTGTTTTCCCCATGGAGCTATAATAGAATGGAGTCAGGATGTAGGCAATTTGTTTTGATGCGAAAAAAGAGAGCATTGTAAGCGCGGGGTATATACGTTGCCACATGCTCTCTGTTTACAAGATACGTGGCGACGTGCACAATTAGTGTCATACAAAGCTAAAGCGTGGTGCAGTATAAAAGTTCGTTGTTTTTGGAAAAAATCACAACGGCCGGCAGCGTCCGATTCAAGTTTTGTTTACTATTTGGTGTTGTGGGGTACTACTTATATCATTTTTATTTGCGGGAAAACTAGTGTTTTGTGAATGAACTCAACAAAATTGTCTAGCAAATAATAATAGAGGTGTTAATAAAAGCCTTGAGACAATGGTTCGATTGGGATGTGGTGTGTAGATCCAAAAAGTGTCCAGATGAAAATATGTTACCGCTCAAAGCCGATCATTGTTGTATTTACATCAACAGAGGCGTAGAACTTTATATTTTGTCACAGCTTTATGAGTTTTTTTCTGACGAACTCTATAAGGCTAATAAGTGTCTTTCATTGTTACATGTATCAATTGTATCAAAAATATTCATAGCAATATTGTTAATTTATACACAACCGCTAAATAACGTATTAGTTTATGGATCCAACTTCCAACTTAAAGCATCGTAAACAACAAAGGACTAATTCCAGAACCTGTGATATTCGTGTGAGATTGATTATCAATCTCACAAAAAAATATACAAGTAACCAAAAGCACACTAAGTACGAGAAAACGCGTTTCCGCCGCCCAATAATGCATAAAGAGCCTTAGCTGCTTTTGAAACCACTATTGTGATAAGTTCTTCTGAGACAACATTACATTATACCATATTATCAGACACAACACAAATAGAATGTGACTGCAGTATACACAGGTTTTGAGGATGCTATGAAAAACCAAAGGATTATACGTATATCAAAAACAAAAGGGTTCTAGGTATATCTGCCAATCTGAACAATGCCCCACGTACTGCTATGACTATCAAAAATGGTACGTTAATTTTGTTCGTGTGAAACACCAGCTTAATGATAAAAAATGTGATTATGTCGGTGTATGTTTATCTTATTTTGATAAAGAAAAAATATCATTAATCTCCTTAAGTAGGGAGATTAATGATATAAGTAGGAGATTAATGATATATTAATTATATTATTCGCCTTAAGTAGGAGATTATAATCATTAATCTTCTACTTAAGGATATAAATTAATGATATATTAATGATATTATTCTCCTCAAGAAGAAGATTGTTATTATCATTAATCTCCTACTTAAGGAGGAGCTTTATATCATTAATCTCCTACATTAAGTTGTTACACAAACCACCTTTTTGATTATTGTTTTCAATATGGATAATAAGAGTCAATTTTCTTTTTAGAACTTTGGTAGTAATAACAATTAACATGTTTATTTCAGAGGAAGGAAAAAACATCAAATAGCGGTTCGACAGAACAACATAGATTGATAAAAAATATTTACAGATACGAGTACAAAAAAGTTCGATATTTCTTATTAGGAGTGACCTATAGCATCTGTATGTAGAAACCTAATTTCTCGACTTTGATGAACGGTGCTTCGATGATGTCGTTATTGCTGTTTTATTTATTAAAAAACATAAATCAACACTTATCGTGCTGGTTTGAAGCAACGCGAAACATTTTAATTATGCAAATTATACATCAACGACACAAAAAATATTCAATCTGGTTCCAAATCAAAAATTATTAAACAAATATGTAGCAAAATATAGAAAAATGTCATCCTATTTCAATTTTCACGTATTATTTCTATATTATTTGCGTATGACTTTAATAATACCAAAAAGCACATAGTGTGAACACTATTTGCTGGTTAACATAGTTTGAAGAAGTTTTTTGAAAAGTTTAATTTTGACAATATATTTTAATTTGTTGCTATAGTTCTGTTTTAATTCGGGTAATAGCAAGAATGTTATAAATATTCTTGAAAAATATAAATTAAAATTTTGTCACTTCCAGGCCTTAATTTGTCACCTACTCTGTCAAAATAACAGCACATTTCCCCTGATGCGTATAAAACTCTAATAATATATATCTTCTAAACTTCATTATTACATAATTACAAATGTCAACTAGCGAAACAATGACTACTAAATTAATTAGATTAAATTTTGTTTAGAGACACAAGTGAAAAAATTCACATATTTATAATAAATTCACCCTAATAATAACTCACCTGATAATGACAAGAACCAAATTAAAGCGCTGAAATTCTACTCCCACGTCAAATCATATATTCTATACGGTTTCAATGCAATCAATGTTAAAGAAGCCTAATGCTGGTATGCATAGTCGTAGCTTGAGATCGCCCTTGGAAAATAGTGTGAGACGGACTTGGAGCACAGTCTCCGGCAATGTTCGGAAAACCGTTTGCATGCGTGTTTAGCTGATTCCATCGCAAGATTGGACTTCGTTATAAGGCTCGGGAATGAAAGCGTTGAACTCTGTTCGGCTTTTCTAAGCACAGTCTCCGGTAATGCTCGTGTGCGTTCGTGTTGCCGCAGAATACGTGTAGTGATTTTGGTGTGGTAGGTTTGCGACCATGTTGGCAGTTTGACAGACGACAGACTACAGCGACAGTGCGACGCTTTCAATTGACATTCCAAAGAGGACGCAGTTGCAGTATAATACTAACAAATAGCAGCGTGTTGTAAAAGTGTTTACACAATGGCAAGTGGTAAGTACGCATATAATTAATGATCTATGTTCATAACTATATAAAGTGGCATTGTAGGAGATAAATTCACCGAAAAGGAAAAACTGTTGTTGGCGTCCCTCGTGGAGACCCAGAAACTTGTGGAGAGTAAGAAGACAGACGCCGCAACAGTCCAACAACGGCAAGCGTTGTGGGAGCGCATTGCCAACGAATTTAATTCGCATGGGGCTTTAATTGGAAAGCAAAGAAATGCGCGCCGGACCCGGGAGGCAAAGGAGAGATTAGCGGAGTACCAACTGCGAGTCTTCGAGAGGGACAATGTGAGTGCAACAGTAATAATAAAACATTCAACATTTTAACCGTTATCTTTATTTTCAGAGAGTGTGATACGCATGAAGACGTACCGGCGAGGTCCCTCCCTCTCAACTGCATAAAAAGCGCCTCTAGAGAGGTTACCACAACAATTAAAAAGAAAAACATATCTAATAATTAATAGGTATTTTTTTTATTGCGATTTCAACTTCAACATTTATTGTTTTACAGCGTCCACTTTTTTCGCTATTTATTTCAACTATTCCTATGAGATACTTTGTTTATGGTCATAAGGGGAAATTGTGATTTCGCAACCTGCTCCAAAATGAAGGAATGACTTGAACATGGGTCTTAATGTGGAAAGTTAGCAGTTGCGATCGAAATATTACATGAAGAGTTCTATTAGCACGACATTGCTTTATTCATATGTCTTTATTCACAATAAAATAGTTGTTTACACAAAGTTACGTATTTTAATTGTTTATGTATAAGAAACAAAGAAATGCGGTGTAATTTGGCGCCTAACAGCGTAGATATTAATGTCTGTTTATCGAATGTATTAACTGTATGGTGAGATGGTAATAAGAGGGCAATTACACATTCACTACACTGTCTTTGGTAAATCTGTAGCGTCGCTTAAATTCAAAATTGGAAATAAATTCCAATGGATTTGCAGCATCCCGCACATAGCGTTTTGGCACTCTCATGTTATGTTCATTGTCTAATAAGTCGAACATCTCCACAAACTCGTCAATATTCATTGTTATTACATATGACACATAACCCTATTTCAGTATTTTCAAACGTCAAACAATGACATATAACGATTACAAATGGCGTCCCAAGACAAGTCGGCCCCTTGCTTGAGTCCGACTTGAGACGGACCCACTGCGCTTGCTCATAAATCCAAAATCACCCAAAACTCGCCCTTATTAACACCGTAATTTGATATTTACATCTCAAGATTTGTCTATGAAATGCAGCTTGCTCGAGACCGATCTCAGCCTCAAGATTTGAATACACGAGCATTGCCGAAGCGACGGAATCAGCGATAAATCGATTTCCAAACGCATACCAACGCTTTTCCGAAGATTCCCGGAGACCGTGCTTGAGTCCGTCTCAACCAAGATACGACTATGAATACGGGCATAAGTGTTTCTACAAATAACCCAAATATTAATTATGACATCAATTTTATCCCCACAATTAAATTTACAAATTGTTTAAATCGTTTATTACCAATGTATGCAGTAGCGCACCTGAGAAGGGTTAGGTGGGTCCATGATATTTTTTCATTTTGATTGGCTTCTTCAGAAATTAATATTTTGTGAAACATTTGTTAAGTGTAGAGGTTATGTTATTCCTTTTAAAATAAAAATATAATTTTTTATTAAGCTGTCTTTTCTTGATTTACAAGTTAGTATGATTTGCTCTTAAGTTTGTTCTAAAAACTTCTCTATCTTTTACCTACATCCTAAAACATTAAATAAACTTGACTTGGCACTATTCTTAAAACAAGATAATAAAAGAAGAATTTTGTATTATTCAACCATTTCCTTGTTTTAAAGAGGTCGATAGATTGGTGTTGAATCGTCTTTTTGGTCGAAGGGTTCATTGTTCATACGCCTTTTGTTCACTTTAAAAACTAACTTGACCTGTTCTACCGATACTATTTGACATTTATATAAAAGTTTATATTACAAAACTTACCCTGCTATTACATACTACTTTACATATTATCAGAATTTAAATAGTATATGCATGTAAATTGTGTCACTGCTGTTAAAAAATCCCAACAGCTATTAAAGCAGCTTTAAATCAAATATCAAATGGTAAAATACATATTTCAGCTGAACATTTATGAGATTGAATTGTCTTATTAGCCAAATTCAAAGTTTTTAATTCATCTTAGTGCTGAATATTTGTTACTAAAACGAGTATCAGAACATTTACCAAAAGAGAAATTAAATTTAAAATAGCTTGCTCAATGGTAATTGTTACCTAAAACCTAATAAAACTGATGCAAAATGTCGAAGCTTTCCTTCAGTCTGAGACATCTGTTAAAAATTAATTGCAAGAAAGCTCGCGGATCCGTGCCTACAATAGATGAAACTGTGATGATACCGAAATAAATTAATTACTAGAAACCGGCAGTAAAATTAATAAATTCAAGCTAATTTTATCAACTTACTTGAGAGGTGAAAATCTTCAGGTTTAAAGCGCAGTGATCAAACTTTCACAAAAGCTGATACTTTCACAAAAGCTGATACTTTTTCCCCCATTTTTAATGCAAATCCCGTCTTTTTTTTCTTTCACTTTTAGGTTATATAAAAACAGCCTGAACATTTTTTTAGAGAACAAATGAAAACTTAAGTCAGGTCTTTGGTACGCAACACTGCTGCAGTCAATATTCTTCATTTATAAATTCTTCATTTCAATAAAAATAAAATTTATACTCCCCAACAACGCCACCCCAGTTTTATGTAAAATAAACCGTAATCAACAAACTAATTACGACAGGCAAAAATAATTACTTTGCTCATAACTCTTTTCCTCGAGTGCGTCAAACGTCTGCTAGGTGGCGTATTCGAGCGCAAGAGTCACGGATGGTCACCGATTTTAAGACCACGAAAGATGTGCCGTTTTACAAAAATCGCAAAACATTTAAAATAAGTTTTTAAATTATAACACTGGACAGCTTATCCTCCTTTCTCCTCAAAGCAATGGAGAAAATTGTGGATAACCACATGAGGAGCGTGCTCCACAACGGAGCACAGTTACACTCCAAACAGTTTGCGTACCAACCCGGCAAATCCACGATAGACGCGATTCACTATATTGTTAGAGAAGTAGAGAAAACTATCGAGGCAAGAAAAATAGTTGCTGGCATATTTATAGATATAGAGGGTGCATTTGATAACACCTCCTTTAAATCTATGAGGCTGGCAGCAGAAAAACACTGCATTTGAACCAGCTGAAACAAGCTGGGTTGAATCAATGCTTGTAAGCCGCATTATAACGGCCTCACTGAGAGAAAAAAACACTTCGCTGACCACGGTTAAAGGTTGTCCACAAGGTGGAGTGTTATCGCCTTTGCTGTGGTTAATAGTGGTGAATGATCTACTCTGTGAGCTAGCGCAAAGTGGTCACTGCGTACTAGAGTATGCGGATGATCTCGCAATTCTAGTCAGAGACAAGCATGAAGGTGTCATTTTCAGCCTAATGCAGAACGCCCTGAACACAATCAAAAGATAAAGAGGAAGTTTGTGTTAACCCTAAAAAGACCACCATAGTAGCATTTACCAGACGCAAAAAGCTAAACCTTAAAGCTCCGCAACTGGAGGGATTATCGATTCAATTTTCCAACGAAGTGAAATATCTAGAGGTAACCCTAGATAGTAAACTTAAATGGAACACCCACGTCGACAAAACTCTTGCCAAAGCAACGGGCTGCTTTTGGTCATGTCGGAAGCTCTTTGGCAAGACATGGGGTCTAAAGCCGAAAATGATACACTGGTTGTACATTACGGTAGTAAGACCCATCGTCACATACGCATCTCTTGTATGGTGGGCGAAAACCAGAGAAACAACGACACAAAGCAAGCTGCAGAAATTGCAGCGGCTTGCGTGCCTTGGCATTACAGGAGTCATGTGCACGGCTCCTACTACAGCTCTAGAGGTGCTGCTGTACTTAACGCCCCTTCACCTACAGGTGCAAAAGGAGAGTTTGCAAGCATCTCTGAGGCTGGCCCAATCAAAAAAATTCAAATTAGGAAACCGAACAGGTCACCTCAAGATACTTGACCTTCTACAGCCAGGTTTTCTTGAACAACCAAGGGACGTCATGTCAATAATGCATGACTTCAACCCCATTTGAAACAGTCATTACTGACCGTCATGCGGCTCGAAGTCAAATCGCACAAATTGGCGTGAATTCCTCCATCTGGTACACAGGTGGATCAAAAACAACTAAAGGGGCAGGCATAAGGATCTATGATCCAAAATATAGGGCAACAATAGCCCTGGGTAGCACACCCTCAATTATGCAAGCTGAGACACTTGCTATAGATCTAACTGCCCAAGAATGTCTGCGAAGGCGTATCAAAGGCAAAAAGATCTGTATTCTGTCTGACAGTCAAGCGGCCATAAGAGCTGTCAGTGCAAATAACACTGAGTCTCGAATGGTCTGGGAATGCAGACAGTCCCTCAAAAACTTGGCAATGGGCAACAAGATTGTCCTCATTTGGGTACCAAGTCATGAAGGAATTGAAGGAAACGAAATTGCCAACGAACTAGCAAGAGCAGGTTCGAAAGCTCCCCCAATAGGCCCCGAACCGTTCTGTGGACTAACAAAATCGCATGAACGGACGGAAATCCTTAGGTGGGAATTGGCAACTCAAATGCGCCACTGGAAGAATACTCCTGAGCAAAGACAGGCGAAGAAATTCATCGAATATTCGCCAGAGAATGCAAAAAAGCTTCTTCTTTTATCGAAGAACGATATAAGAATCATTGCAGGCCGGTTTACGGGACACTGCTCAGTAAGGTATCACCTTAAAAAGCTGGGTCTGGTGGATAATGAGAACTGCAGACTATGTGAATCGGTCAGTGAAATCGCTGAGCACATACTCTGTAATTGCGATGCGTGAGCATCCCAAAGACTGCCGAAGTCAAAAACAAGCCACTTAGGAATATACTTGGCTTTACAAAAAGCCTAGAATTTCTAGGGAAACAATGAGCGTAGGGTTCAAGAACAATAGATCAAATTGGTCGCAGTTCTGTGAGGAAAGCGCCAAACGACCCCTTCTCAATCTACAATCTATAACACTGGATTAAATTATTGTAGCTTCTAGTAACCCCTTCAAAAACTACTTAGGAAAAGTTTCACTTGCTAAGCCTTTAGATCCAACAAATTTTGCCAATGAAACAAAGTCTTCAATGATACAAAATTTTTCATTATTATACAAGGATGACTTGTCAAGTGCGGGAAATATAGACCAAGAATATGAAGACTTTAAGTTTTATTTAACCAAGTTTCTTTAGAATGTTAGAATAGGTTTTTTTGAGATTTAAAGAGTTAAGAAAAATAATCAATTAAATTGCTTCCGTCTGCGACGTTTCGGTCTCAGCCTGAAAACAACACCTTGAAAATACAACTTTCTACAATATAAATCAACACTTTCAGTCAATAACAGTAAACAAATTGAAATTGTTCTATATTATTTTCATACATTTATGTATAAATCAAAAAATTAAGTTTTAAATTAAAATACATTTATTACAATATACGGAAACAACCATATCGACAGTGGGGTTTGATTAGAGCTCAAATGATAAGACGCATTCTTTCACTTCTTTTATTTATATATAAATAATTATTTGAAAATTTTGACCGAGAAATTATTATAAACTATAATTTTATTAAGGGTGCGGTCTCTTGGGCTATAATGTTAAGCCAATTTTTTAGTGAACTCTTTATTATCAAAGGTCAAACTTTCGGAAGTAGTTTGCTTCCTTCATCTGGACTAAAAATGCAAAATTTAAATATACAAATCATCTTAAAAATTAAAGAATTAAAAAGCTTTGTTATTATTAATATATATCTTAATTTATAGTCGTATTTATGCTAGTACCTCAGCTATCAGTAAAAATAAGATTTCCTTAGCCAGCGCAATCGACCAAGCCGTTGGTTGGGGCTTATGCAATAACTTCTAGTAGCCTGCACCCCTCTCTGATAGCCAATTGAAATTGAGTTAGCCTGATCACCGCGTGGCAATTAAGGTGAGTAGTTAAGAACTCGTTATGTGACAATATTTCTAATTTTAAATTAACCTAAGTTTACCTTAGACTATGAGAAAAAAGAAGTTCTGCTGCCATTTTAAATATTGAAAGAAATATTCAAAAGTATAGGTTTCGATGTGACTCTAAACGATTCTAAGCAAATTGAAAAACAGAAACCAAATTTTTAAAGACTCAATTGCAATTGTATAGACTCGAAACATCAATCATACATTATTATTGTTATTTTTATTTTTAATAAAAAAATTTATAGTATTTATTAATTTGTTTGTTTACCATACCTTTAATAATTATAATACCATTTGTGTAAATATACAATAAAATTGATAAAATGTACTCAGACGCTTTTTTGTGAATTACACACCTGTCTGTTTCTCACCAACTAGTTGCGCCACTGAATGTATGTAGCTAATAAATTCCAAAAATAAATAGGTAAGTATGTACTATAAATTAGGTCAGAATGTTGATTCGTCCTAAAGTATGTATTTGTATTAAGTCTAAGTAAAAAACATTAAAAATAAACCAATTTGACTTATTTTCATTTGATTGTTTTCCCATTTCTTTCGATAAGAAGATTAAACCTTATTAGACCTATTAAATATGTATCAAATAATAGACATATTTTCATTATTTGATAAATTTGACAAGTGAACTGAAATTAAAAAAACACTAATCAATAGCAATTGCATATTATCTGACCAATCTTTATAACAACACTTTTTATTCAATTAGGAATGGCTTCTGACGCTAAAGACTTATCAGTAGAACTTGAGTCTGCGAATTTGGGTTCTTTAGAGTTGTTCCCAGTGGCAGCAACTCGTAGAGTTGAGCGCTACTAAAACGAATAATACAATATATTCAAAATATATGACATATTAAAAAGTTAAGAAAGTGACAGAAGAATTGATGTGATATTTTTCTACAAAAAATCTAAATCATTGCAATGCTCCATACTTTGGTGGAAATATTCTATGTTGCGAGCGACTCTTTCCATAAAAGACAATGTTAATTTTAAATATTCCAAAGTCATAACTTTTTTAAAGCGTAAGAGTGATGCATTTCAACCGAAAAAAGCCAGAACTTTTAACAGAAAATTTATGTTTTAATTTTTGGCCCAGGCACCTGATAAGAAATATTTATTAATATAGGTATGAGAAAATCAATTATATTATTATGAATTTATCAGCTTTTTTGAAAAAAAAACTGAAAAAAATATGAGAAAACTATTTGAGAGGGGGGAAGAGAAGAAAAGAGCCGCTAGACGAGAAAAGTAACATTTTCAAAACGTCATTTGAGGAGATAAAATAGCTTTTTCCATATACACCGCAGAAAAATAATATCTTCTCAACTATTAAAAATGGAGAGGAAAAACATTTTCTTCAAACTAATTAATCAGTTTCTCATTAATTAATTGGTTTAGAGTCTTTGGCACAATAAACTATTCACGCAGTTTTACCACTTGTCAAAAAGATTGTTTAATCGATCTCGAGAGCTCTTTCGACCACCAAGCGGTCTTCATCAGGAGATGTGGATATTTCCTAATAATCCAACTAAGGAACCGAAAGAAGACCTTGTTAAGAGCATTTTCATTATTTTATGAATTTCAATAAGTTGAGCGGTGTCCAGATGTCTATAGTTATTCATTTGCTGGACTAATTTTAAGCTATTAATACTCATTTGATGATTGCTTAAGGCGTGCTCGGCTATACTGGACTTGTCTAATCTGCAGTATTTTAAGTGAGCTAATTGCTCTTTGTATCAAGTTTGAACTGATTTACGCGTTTGCCTAATACAGCATTTGTCACTGTTATTACATTCTATGCAATAAATTCCAGACTTTTCTAGGTTTTGTCTCTTGGATCTCGATCCTTTGTAAAACTCTCAGACATAACATTAACAGAGCTATGCGTAAAACAATCAATTTTTCAATGAAACAACAAATTTTACAAACAAAATAAAGGAATAAAATAATGCAAAAAACTGCTTTTAATTTTTTCCTAGAATAGGGATAAGGTACGTATGCTTCGTACTCGCAGTTTAAATAATTCTGAGAGCTTAACAAATTTTGTGTCAAATTTAAATAATTGTTTCCTCCAATTAAATTCACTTATGAAACAGAAATCGATAATAAATTAGTTTTTTTAGATGTAAACGTAATTAAAACAGCAACAAGCAATTTAGATTTTAATTTATTAGGAAAGAAACAAGCACTTTAAGATACATACCTAATGACTCAAATTATTGTTTTCAACATAAAATAGCAAGTTTACGTTTTTTAGTAAATAAATTTATTTTTTAGTAACATCATATTCTTTATTTTCAACAGATACAATACATGAAAAGACTATCAGTAAGTAGGCATCATGAAAGACTATCTTCATTCAGTAAGAATGAAGTATCATAATTCAAGCAACAGTAGAACTTTTCCATCCTTCTAGTCGCTTCAACTTTGTCATTAATCCACCATCTGCCGCCAATGTTGCAGAACTTTGACAGAGGCAATCACCAGTGTATAAATTTGGATTCACCAATCCCAAATAAGCAGAAATTTTGAACGGAATTTTACCAAACGTATTCTTTCCTACCGACTGAACTGTACATTTTCCGTTTCTGTACGAAAGGAAAAACCTTGAAACTCTTGTAGGACGCAATGACACGTACTGCCTGATAAAAGCCAAAGCATTCACATTCTCCTCTTCAACAATGCTGAACGATCTCCCAACAGTTGTTTTTGTGTCTGGAATCTGCACCACGATCACAGAACCTCTGTCATCAATGTCTTCAATTCGCATTTTTACCAATTCGTCTGTTCTGCAGCAACCAAACATACCCATAAGAACCACCACCTTTAAATTTGCACATTCATTTTACATATGAAACAAAAATGTCAGTGTGACATACTACCTTATTTATCAAGTTAGTGTCATCCGGGGCTTCTTTCAAAAACGTCTCCACCTGTTCCCTTGTTAACACCGCAGATTTTTTCAGTTCCAACTCATGGTAGTTTGAAATATCAACCTGGTCCTTCAACAGCAGCATACATTTAACCATCGAAAATTTGGTCCAGAGCGTATTTGCTCTAAATGATTGTGGCTGTAAGAAAACACAAATGTAAGCAACTTTTTACAACAATCAGATTAAAGCATACCAAGTCTTGAAAATATGCTAACATTACAGTTCCATTTATATCCGTAACCCCATTTTTCAGCATCCATACATGAAATCGATCATATTCTTTGATGTACAAATGTTCAGACTTCTTCGGAACCAATAACTCACTGGCTTTTTCCGCTTTTAGAACCACACTGTGAGGAATAAGGCTGCTGCTTCCAGACATTTTTTTGTTGTTGATTAAAAAACGAATTCATGCAACTGCAGCAACCATCGTACCAACGGCACAATCAAACCACCTTTGATATCCACAATTTTTTTTAATTTTGAATGTTTTTTTTTTTTTTTATGTTGAAAATAAAGAATATAATGTTGCTAAAAAATAAAATATTTAATGCACTACGGGAGATATTAATGTTTTTCACCTTCGGTAACACGTCAACCTCGGGGAAAAACATTAATATCTCCCTTAATGCATAAATATCTATATTTACCATTTTCTAAATATCAAGTCAAAAAACTTTAATAAAGAAAAAGCATTTGCCAAAAAAGTTGTTAATTTTAATGTATACAATAAAAAAATAGCAGATAAAATTATAAATAAACAAAAATTGCACAGCTTTTCAAACAAATAAACAAGAATTAAAATTCATTTCAATACCCTTTGAACCTAAGATAACAAGATAACCAACAGACTTGACATTGTGTTCAAAGATTTAGAATTTATAGGGGTTTATCAGTCAGGATCGAAATTAAAAGATTTGCTAGGCGGTCCAAAAGATAAAACACCATTTCTAGAAGAGGCTGAAATTTATCGCGTAGAATGTAATAACTGTGACAAATGTTATATAGAACAAACGCGTAGATCAGTTCAAACACTTGGCTCACTGAAAATTTGGTAGATTAGACAAGTCAAGTATTGATAACTCTTGCGCTTGAACGTCTTCTCCATTTAGCAGACGGTTGACGCACTAGGAAGGTCACCCGCCAAGTAATTTCACGTGTATGTCGTATTTAATTTGTTTATTACGGCTTATTTTGAATTAGTTTAAAGTTTATTATTATAGAAATGACGAAAAAATGTAAGACATGTTGTGGTGTCGTTAACTGCAGCACTGTGGCATACAGAAGGCCAGATTTAAGATTTTATTTGTTCCCTAAAAAAAATTTTCAAATTGTTGCTATACAACTTAAACACGAAAGAAAAGAAAAAGTTGACAGGAGATTCGTGTGGGAACATGCATTAAAAATGGAGAAAAAGGTATCAGCTTTTATGAAAGTTTGTTCAAGTAATTTGATAAAATTAGCTTAAATTTATTAATTTTACTGCCTGTTTTATCTATTCTATGCGGATCCTGGTCTATTCTGTGGAAATATTATTATTATATCTGTGGAAAGACTATTCGATTTTCTATCCATTTCACCACCGTTACAATATTTACGGTAACACCTTTGTTTACCTTCGTCAAAACATCTTGACGATGGGGTGGCATTTAGATACCTAAATATCTCCTGGAGTGTCAAAAACATCTCATAAACAGTTATAAACACTAAAAAAAACCTTAAAACCAAAAACCGACACTTAAAAACACCTAAAACCAAACACCGACACGTAAATTCAAATGACAACAGATGAATCAACTCTTTTGCTCCTCAGCTGATCGAACCGCCGGTGACGCCCTCATCGGCGAAAAGAGTTGCCAATAGTCTAGCACGCCTTTAATAGTAATCACCATATTAGTATTAATAGTTTTAATTTAAAATTTTAATATTTAAAATTAGTCAAGCAAATAAATGTCTATCAGTTTTATTCATCTCCTGATGATGACCTCTTGGTGGTCGAAAGAGCTCTCGAGATCTGTTAAACAAACGTTTAGGCAAGTGGTCAAACTGTGTGAACAGTTTCTCATTAACTGATTATGTGTGAAAATGTGACATGTCCTCTTTGATTGTTCCATATGTGGTTGAAAGCAGAAAATGACAAACCTGATTTTGAATATAAAAAAGTAAAATAATCACATCAGTCAGAAATCAGTTTGAATAATAATTATAAAGCAGAACAAAACTGTCTCAAATTTTTAACAAACACATTCGTTCTAGCCTTTCAAAGATTCGATCCATTAAAAAAATCTAAACATAGTAACCCAATCATGATTATTTATAAATCTTTCAGCTGCTTTGTTGTCCTATTTTCAATCCATCAGTGCTATTATTTCATTTTCCAACATTTTATTTGAAAATATAAAAGATCAAAGCCATTGTTATATAAAATAAGTAAAGATGAGATATTACAATCGAAAGCAAAACCAAAAAAAAAAAATTATGATATGACTTTCTCGCAACTACATGCAAACAGCAGCCAAGCAGTTTAAATTCCAAGACGGAAATGGTCCAAATAAAATTAAGCATTGTTTATTTTAAATTTGACAAAAATTTGGAGGCGCTCCAACAATTCGTTAGTCTCTGAGTCACGAATGTCACGCTGTCAAGACACCATCAAAACAGAGCTAAAAAAATATGTGGTTAGGTATCAATAATGATCGAAAGAAATCTAAATTCCTGATCCATGTCAAATTGCATAGGTAAGCAGCCTTGTGTTTCGGTCAATGGCCCAAAAACTCTTGACCATTCAATAATATGAAAATATGTATGTATAATAAAAAATTAAAAACAAATCGTACCTGCTTTGGTAATATTTTACACAAAATTTAAAAAAAATTAAATAAGCCGCGAACGCCTACAAAACGAAAACAATTAATTGAGAGAAGAACCACTGAACAAATCAATAAATTGTTATTTAGACCAAATCCAAATTCAATAAAACCTCGACTTCTTTATTGCTATTTAAAAAAAAAAACAAAAAATCGAATCACCTGGATTTTAAAACAAGTGCTAGGTTTTCGTTGTTAATTTTTTCGAAGCATTTTAAATGAATAATATTTCGCATTTCTACTAGTTTTCATTAATTAATCAATTAGCTTAAATAGAAGACCGATTTTCTCATATTAATACAAAACATTTAAAGTTCTTTTTGTATTGTTATGACAGTAGTTGTCTTCTGTAAATACAAAACAACCCTAACCTAGAAACCTTCAAATACCCTTGAAAAACCGCTCCAATCAAGATTATATAAGATAAAGTACTCACTCTATTGTTAGCGGAGTCCGTCTCTGTTCGTTGCCTTTTTGTGTGAGGCCCATCACCATTGAACGCCATTTTGTAACAAAAAATCACTCCGGAGAACCTGCCGACAGCACGGCACGCGCAGAACTGACATGACAGCTTTTATTAGTCTTTTAGCAAACGACAAAAGCGGATGCGCAAAGATTGTTGTGTTGGGTCGTTACGCTGTAGCGCCACCTAACGACGGTTTAGAATACTACAATAGAATTCTAAAATCAAAAATGTGATTTATTATACCATGTCAACTTATAAAATAGTGATTACTTTTATCTGATTGATTAAAAGATTTTTATTGTTTGATTTAGATTATTTTATCGAATAAGCTGTGTTTACACGGATCTGTAGAAGTACCTATTTTACCTATCTATCTATAGTGCGCCCAACCAAACAAAAGCCTCGGAAAATATGCGAACTAAAGTAGCAATGTCAAGAGCAACCAACCACAATCTCAAAAAAAATGAGGTGCGGTGTATATGAAAGTTATAGCGCCCCCACGGCCACGCCTTTTCAGGTCTCATGTTTGGTTGGTAGACGGTAGACCTATAGCTCCCTAATTACAAAAAACACTATTTCAGTTAAAGTAACTGAACATTGAAAGCTGATTTTTTAACAGTTTAAAAAATTGTATTGTTACTTGTCAAAGACCATAATGATTTTTGAATCTAGCAAAATTGCTATTTCTCCAGGACAGAGAAAGCCGAACATTGTTTTAATAATAATTTTTGAATCCAGCAAAATGGGTGTGCTTCCGAGACAGCGAGTGTTGAACTGTCAGACAATATATCTACAATTTAATGTCAACTAAAAAAAATACTTTTATCATAGACAAAACTATAATGAACTTAACTTTCAACAATGGTTGCTGAAACTGAAAGAAACAAAAAGTGAACTCGTTGTTTTCACAAATTTGCAAATAATTTTAAATGAATTATTATCTTTGAACATTAACAGAATTTAATAAAAGATTACCTTAACTTGATATAACAATTATTGTTATAATTGTTTATAGTAATATAATACTAATCATAGAAAACATAGATGATTTACTTTGTGATTTTATACAATACATAATAATATTGATAAGTTACTATAAATTAATCACAGATTAGAATTTTACAAATGCATTAATACTTCATAAGGGGTGTAAAATTATATAACAAAATCAAATCCAATCAAAATCTTATAAGCGCGTGAAAATCCTATAGGTAAATTTTAAAGAATGAGTTAAAGTTTCACAAACAAACTGAAATTTTATAATAACATCGATTTTTTTAAATAAAACGGCATTCACTTAATGACTGAATTTTACAAGCTATTCAAAAGTATACTGATAAACTTAGTTTTAAGAACTCACTGCACCGAATGATATGTGAAATTAGTCTCAGTTTCAAATCTCGCAGAACTAGAAAGTTAGCTATTTTTCCTAAAAAACAAAATAAATAAATATTAAGATAGCTGTTGATCACTTTGTAAAGCGATAATAATGTAAATAGCGCTGTAACGCTAATTACGTTAATGTGTAGTACGTGAACGCTCTTCTACATTTGTATGATTCTTAAATAATTAAAACAAGAAACTTGATACCTTTCTATAATTTAAAACTTTGCAACAATAACAAACTAAAACTTCTTTATGACAGTGAATTGACAGTCTATAAATGTCTTTGAAGAGTTAACTGAGAAAACTTAATTTTAATAACCTATCACTGTAAACTACATATGAATCGGCGTCTATTCTGCTGTAATAAATTACGCTCATTTTGCCAAATTTGCACTTAGCTGGTCAAACATTTTTTTTAGAATGTGCGTAATATAATGTAGGAATCGATATTTCGCACTCAAAGATTGTGCAAATGAGTATTAAAGGGTAAAAAAAAATTTTAAATATCTTCATGGAGCGGTGTAAATTTTATAATATAGCGTTCACCTTTAAGGTATTGCATATAATTGCATAAATAGCCCATAGAATGTTCTTATCTCTATAATATAAACATACCAACATTTGCATACAGTATATCAATGCCCATTTTCTCATTTACTTATTCTATTGTCGATGAGATTCCGAATAGGGCGTATTGCAGAAAAGTTCGAGTGAAGTGTTTGTTCTCCTGTTTTGTTGAGAATAATGAGGTGAGTTTGTCTCATTGAGCGTTTGCCTTAGTTATAGTGCATTAATATTATTTGGAAAGTTTTTTCATTATTGATTTCATATACTTTTCCGGGAAATTAATTGGTAATCCGGACCACACCCGATATTGGAGATATTATGCGTCTGATTTATATCTTGGTACCTATGCCTCATGCGTAGTAATTATAATTAATATATATTTTAGTGATTTTTTCAACTTTTTTAATATTTTGAAAACCAAAAACCATTCTCGTAGTTTTTCCTACTACAAACTGTCAACAATTCTTTGTAGACCATTCTAGTTGATGTTTTTTGCCCTAAAAGCTTTATAGACAAGTCAATATTTTTACTATTTTGACATGATTTACGCTTTTTATACGCATATTTTATATATATTTTACCTATTTATAATACGTCCCGTATCATAGCACTCTTTTTTAGTTAATTGCACAAACTTTTATTAGTATTATATGCTTAGTAATTAATGTTTATTAATATAATTACTAATGTCTGCAAAAAATTTTTTGAACAACTGCATAGTGCATAGTATTCTGCAAAATTACCTAAATTACTTGTAGAAAACTTGTTCTGAGTACACGTTGTTTTTGTAGACTTTAAAACTATTTTATGAAGCGTTAATTGACCTTAATAGTTTATTTATTGAGTAATACTTATTAGATTTTTAATTGGTAATTTGATTAACATAATTTATATTCTGAGTTTAAACTGGTTAAGGACAATAATGGTTGTTTGTATTAATTCTAGTCTATATTCTCATCTAATTAATTTAAACTGATTTAATAATTAATAATAAATTTTCGTCAATAATTAAAATTAAGTTTGTAAAATATTGTTCAAGACTCAAAGTGATCTGATTCATATAATAATTTATCTACGATAAGTATTGTCTTGACAATACTGTGAGTTCTTACTTATTAATTGAATTATTAATTATTATGTGCATTGAGTTAAACTTACAACAATTGAGATAATTAGAAAAAACTAGTGCATTCTTCAGATTGACCAGTACTTTAGTTCTTTCACAACTAATAATGTAGAATAATAAATTACGTTAATTACAATATCGATTGTTTTGAATTATTTACCTCAACACGAGATGTATGTCTCATTATTGGTAAATAAACAAAACAACATAATTAGAAATCCATCAAATTACTAATACTTTAATTCGTAATCTAAATGATTTTGATGAGCTTGAAAGAATATATTTTATTGCATAATTTCAATGTTGCATTTTATTACATGATGGTTAAAGATTTAATTTTTCTGCTTTTTAGATTATTTAAGATTATAATTAATTTTATTAACTGGTTAATGAAATAATTATTAGAACTATTCAATTAGTAACTCATCGCAACGGTTATTACCAGCAAGGTATCTTGATAACACTCTGTAAATTTAAAAAGTGGATACGAACAGTAACTTTTGTTATTTTTCTTTCAATCTGATTACAATTATACCAAAACAACTATTATCTAAGACCCTTAATTTTTTTTATATCAATGAATTATATTAATAACTCAAGTTCAAAACCTTTTCCCTAAAGTTTAGATATAGATACCTAAAGTCATTTGTCGAGTTATCAATCACTTACTGCCACGATATCAATATCAAATATCTCACATTTAATAATGGGTGCTGAAACTGAAAGAAACAAACAACTGGTTTTGCTGTTTTTACTAATCCGTAACTAATCGTGAATAAATTATTAAAATGATAATATAGCAAATCTGCTTTTGTATTAAAGACTATTTGCTTTAAGAGCATTACATGCTTATCTCTATGAATGACAGTTGAAAGATAGTGAAATGTAGTGGTAGGTGACCTAACCATTCTTTTTGTTATGTTTAGGTAACAAAGCAGAGACACAGTACCACAGTAGAATATACCCGGGATTAACTCAATCTCAGCACTATAGGTACCTAAATCCTAAAATCTTTTGAAAGATTTTTAAAATATAATTGTTAATAGAGATCTTTCAAGTTAGACTAAAAAGTAATCTAAAATAACATTTACATAAGTAAATTGGAATTTTAATGAATGAGTTAGAACGTTACACAAACTGGAATTCTATAATTAAATTAGAATGCTGTAAGTAAATTGGAATTTTACAACTTTATAAACAAATTGAAATTCTATGATCAAATTAGAATTTCTTAAATTAATCGGCATTTACTAAATTACTTCGAATTTCACTACTGATAAACTTAATTTTAAGAACTCATTGCAGCTGCTGCAACAAACAAAACGTGAAATTAATTCACAATTGATAGTCAAATGTCTTTTTTAAAAAGTAGAACCGATTGTAAATCACTTTGTAAAGCGATCATAATGTAAATAACGCTCCAACGCTAATTAAGCTAGTGTGTAGTACATGACGCACTTCTACGTTTTCATGACTATTAAATTATTAAACTATTACACCTTTACATAACTTAGAACTTTACAAACAAACTCAAATTCTATTGTCAAATTAAAATTTCTTTAAGTAAATTACCAGTCTATAAAAAGCTTTAAACTTTAGAAACACATCAACAGTTTACTGATTGACTTTTACTACACTTGGACACTTATCTTTTTGCTATTTTTCACCAAATGAACTCGGTTTATATGCTACAGCTACATTTATTTGGGGATTTTTTTTCTAATTTAAATTAAGAAAGTTCTGAAACTTTTCTATTAATTTTGTTTTCAGAATATTCAGCTTCTTCTAAGAATTAAGAGTATTAGGCTTTTCTCAAATACCGAGAAAAATTGTTTCGTTTTTGAATATTTTTTTTGTTTTTATATGGTTAATAGTTATACCGTGTGTCAAGTTGAAATTTTCTTGTTTGCGAAGACCGTTTTGAAGAGGCTCAGATTATACGGCTTACCGTGGAAGGCTTACCAACTGACGACCAACCACCCAGATTCTTAATTGATCATTTATGTTGTCGGTCTTTGGAGAATGGAGATAATTCTTTAAGTCAAGCAAATGTGTCTCGCGGAATTTTGACAAAAATTGCAACTCTGAAACAAAATTAAACGCATAATGAGAAAATTATGTATCAAGTGCATCGAAATTTGCAATCACGTTTGTAAAAGTTCTCAAATGCTCTTGCAAAACAGAAAGCACAAGTCAAAGCAATTGTAAATGAGTACAACTCAGGAAAATTTGATTTTGTCATACAAAATCTGTTAGTTTTTATTTTTTGCAACGCTTTAATACTTGTACTTTTTGAATTTTTCTATTTAACGTAAAAGTTTTGTAGTTATAATTCTTAAGTGGTATTCTAATTTATAAACTGACAACATGTAAATTTTATTGTTTTCGACTGTTAAAATACAAGTATTTTAACAAATGTTTTTTTTTGTGTTTGTTGTCTTACAGTAAATATTTTGTTTACTGTAATTTTTTATTGTAGTTGAACAAATATTGCATTTACATTAAAGTTTATTAAATTTGGCTTTTAATGCGCAACCGCGGCATTCGGCCGTGATATAAACCTTAATTTACAAGATCTGTATTAGTAACAACATGTGCGACTTAGCGGCCATAAATAGAACTACTTAATTTTTCCACACTCCACCGGCGGCAGTGCGGATCTTTGTTTCCAATGATTACTCAGAGGATTTTATTTCTACCTGATATAATTATTCTATGGGTGGGCCAATGTTTATTGTGTATAGGTTATGTTTACTTTTTGTTGACAAATTTGAAAACGTAAAATGGAACCTCAGAAAGTAACATTCTACAATGAAATCTCTTTAATGATGTTTGGTTTTGGTGACAGTCACAAACCTAACCCGGACACAGTTCGATTAATTGAAAGTATTGTATTGAAACAACTTCGTACCATTGTTCAAGAAGCGTTGAAATTTTCCGATGGAAAGAATCTTAAAGGCAAAGAACTGGTGTTTTTAATGCGGCGTGACAAGAAAAAGATGCGCCGTTTTGTACAATACTTAAAAAATAAACAACTAAAATCAATGTTTTCGTCTATGCAGTCTAATGTGATTGACATAGATAAGGAGCCGAAACCGAAAGGGGAACTAATGAAGTTTATCGAATACATTGATGAGACTGGAGAATTCACCGAAGGTGGAGAGGAAGATGAAGTTCGGGAGGCACGACGGCTAAGAGCGGACCGTATCTCACAAGCATTGGACGAAAAACAGTACTTGGAATTTTGCAAAGCGAGATCAGCTTCGTTTTGCAGTAAGGACATCACGACTAGAAATACGGATAAGCTACGTTTGTGGGTAGATCCTAAGAAAGAGATTAATTTTCACCCAAACGCAATAACCGTTTTGGCTTACCTAGCATATCAGACAGTTGCAGAAATCACAGATTATGCTTTGCTAGTAAGAATGGATGGCAAAACCGGAACGGATCCTCTCCATCATTTGTATGGTTCGTATTATAATGCCACTATGTTTAATGGAGAGTATAGGATAGGTGCTTCCGGCACTACGAATTTAGACTACAGTAGAATATACAGTGGTCAGCCCCCAATTAGTGTGAATGAAATAAAGGAAGTTATGCGACGAGTTAACTGCCCACAAGCTGGAAAGTTAACTTTTGGGGGGAAACTTCCTGAAACAGCTTATACGTTTGCTCTGTAAAAAATTACAACATAGCAATGTATCGTATTTTTTATAAGTAAAAAATTTACAAAGTTTATATGTAAATCTACACTACATTCGATAACCGTGTTTAAAGCTTTCCGTTTATAGACGATTACTGCCTAATATCAGGTACTCCAATAAAAAATTAATGCTGAAAACCTTGAATTAGAAGAGATTTTACTGTAAAGAATATTTTAAAGTCGCAAAGTAGACTATATAGACTTGTTGTGCAAGTTAGCTTGACAGATTTTTATTGACTTTGACAATATGATAGCCGACAAATATCAAACAAACGTCACAGCTTGCCTATAATATTGTTCGTTTCTGCGTATGAACTAAACAAAAAATGAACATACGTCTATAATTCCATGGCAAGTCTTGATCTTAATAATTTATGAACGCACTGTATATTTGTCTACTGAGCTGTGAGAGAACTGAACTTAAAAAAAAGAAAACTATCTTTATTTTTGTTATTGACACCATCAACATAATATATCATTGCTTACAAACCAAATACTGACAAACGTTTTTGTGTTGAGTAGAAATCTGTTTCCATGTATATGTAGTAATTACTACAACAAGAGAAAATATTTTTTAGCCTCACGTCTAGGATAATAATGAACGCGGGGTGATAGTAATCTTTTCCATGGTTTATATATCAGTTTTTTGATTCATAGCATTATTTCTGTGTTTTCAATAATATAAAAAACTGAAATTAAAGCTTTATCAAATTTAATTAATAAACAATATTAATTAGCATTGATTTTGCTGTTAATACGCAGCCGCGGCGTTTGGCCGTGATATAAACCTTAATTTACAAGATCTGTGTTAGTAACTACATGTGCGCTTACGCGACAATAAATAGAACTACTTAAATTGTCCACACTCCACCGGGGGCAGTGCGGATCTTTGTTTCCAACGATTACTTAGAGCATTTTATTTCTACCTGACTTAATTATTCTATGGATAACTTTATCTAACCCATAGATAACATAATATAGCTACGCTATAGAAGCATAAGTAATATTGCCCAATCAGAACATCCCAAACCAATTAAGCCAAAAGCAACAAAGTTGACAAGCGATATGTCACTTTTGACAATGACAACAAACCTACTCTATGCACGTACACAAACCACAGAAAAAAAAACAGACTGCTTAAGTGATGACGTATGAAGTCAATGTTTTTACATACAAAAGTTATGTTGCGTCATAAAAACAATAAGATTGTTAACAACAAAGTGTTTGTGACGGTGCAGGATACGTAAAACAATTAATAAAGAAAGTTAAAAAAGCTAACCTCGTCTGCAACTTTTATTTCTTTTTTGCACTCATCGCAGTGAAAGATCGGTGTTTTTCAATTGTTTCTAATGAAATAATACGATTGTTCCGCACTTTTGTTTATACTTTGTTGCCGAATATATAGTAGAAAGTTTGAAACAAATATTGTGTATATAATTAGAAAAAAAATTGCACCTAACTTTTTCGGAAAAAAACCGCTTTTATGGACACTAATGCAGAACTCTTGTCAGCCGTCTTGCAAACAAAATGCTCAAATCAAATCGGTTATTTTCTAAAGCTGTTAGGTAAATAACTTTTAGCTGCTTTTGCCATTTTTGCATGTTGATTTTAAGACTGTGACGTCAGAATCAAGCAGTGCTAATATAAATATGTCACTTGTCAATTTGCAGACTGACAATTGACATCATATATCATTATATCGGAAAAGGCGCAGCCATTTGCATTTTTTTGCACATATATTAATTTAAATTTTGGGAAAGTGTGTATTGTCGCAATTGATAACAAATGTATGATTGATAACATTATGTTTGTGATATACGCTATTTGGAGTTTTGGCAAGACCAAAATTGCAGCGATGGGAAAAAATTTTAGAGACGCTGATGTGTGACCTTCGGAGACCGATTTTTGTGATGCAAGGTGAATTTTCCTTACCAGTTAAAGGTGATGTAAACAAAATGAACAAAAATACCACATACTGCACGTTACTATTTGATGATAGAACTCCATTTGTAGTATAATCTGCACATTGAGGGGTTTATAGATCTTCGACACGAAAGATCTACCTAAAGATAGCTAACCATGTTCTGGTAATAGGTATAATGAATCGAAAAGTTTCAAAACTTATGTAGATTATATGTTTGTAGGCCTACGAGACACTTTTAAAAATTGGAACCAACTACTTGCATATTACTTGTTAAATGAAAGCCCTTACGCTAAAAACAATTACTGTTGATGTAATTATGGAACGTAAACGCAGCTTGGTTGACGGTTGTATCATCCGTATGCGATCAAGGAACAAATAAGTTAGATGCACTGGTTTGTTATACGCAGAAAAGTGTATTTTTTCATTGTACTTTTGTCAATATATATATTTTTGATAAACAATTTTTTTTTCAATATTAAAAAAGAAGCGGTAAAAGATTGAGACCGAATACGACCGAATGGTTCCGAAGCACTTTGAGCCGATTTTAAGGTGGCGCCACTAGAATGTTACCGGCCGTTACCATTACAGATTACATTCTATCGAAGATAGGGTTTCGTATGATCTAACCTTATTTATTTGTAAACCGTTTGTTAGAACGAAAACGAAAAAAAAAAAGATTTGTAAAATGGTTATGATTGCTAATTTTCATCCACCGGAGTCTCCTGTAGTACTTGAAGAGGATAATGTTACTGTTCTGTTGGATAAAAAAAGTCTTGGAATAGGAACTCTATTCATTAGTGAAAGGTAAATAAATATATTTATGTATGAGGCGTTGCATTATAGTCATTTAATAATTTTTCAGGACTCTAAATTGGCAAAAAGAAGGCTCTCAGGGCTTTTCTATAGAATATTTCAATATCACATTACACGCTGTATCTAAAGACAAAAATGTTTGTGAACGTGATTGCATTTATATTTTAACAGATAGCTATTTGGATTTTGGGCGTTAGTTTGGCTATATTCCTATAGCAAATTTAATTTTAGTAATATTTGAATTGTAGATGAGGCTCATGTGGAACGTGCTGGAGAAAATGACGACGAAACGGAGTCTGAGCCAGACTTGTCAGAACTGGTTTTAATTCCCAATAATAATGAATCTTTACTACCTATATACGATACTATTAAAGTATGCCAGGCTTTAAATCCAGATCCTATTGATGTAGACGACGACGAAGAGGATGATGACGATAATTTGTTTGCCGATGCGGAAGAAGAAATGATTTTAGAGCCGGAAAATGAGGACGCTAGAGATCCAGGTATTTCAAAAATTTGTTTTTAGAAAAATTATCGCTGACCACTCGAAACTAAGCAGTTAATTTGCTTTCACTATTACACTGCCATAAGGAACATATTTTATTTTTCTTTAATAACAGTAATGTTTATTAATAGCAGTGCATGTTTGTGTAGATATTTTTATTCAAATATATTCTTACTTACCAAATGTAAAAATTCATGTATTCAGCACAGTTGCTCTGAATCTTAACTGCCGAGTATCACTGAAGAGTGCTAGTGAAAACGAAAAATCTCTTAGTTTACAATTCTTGTGTTTTGAATAAAATGATTTTTTGATTCCAATACCAAAGCCGAGAGAATATTGCATATTTTTGACATCCGTTTCAACCAAAAGGCTGTAATGTGATCCACCAGCAATATCTCTTGTTTGACAATGTATTCTCTCAAATTGACATCTGTCATTGGTGAATTTTTGGCATTGAAATGTTTAAGCATCCCTTTTCTAGCATATAGAGTAAAAATTATTTAAAAATGTCGTAGTAGAATTGTGGTAAACCAAGTTGTTTTCAATTCTAGTGATTGACCGCTTAGCAGAGAGATTCTCCAACAACACAGTAGATCCCCTCATTCGAAATGGTAATGATGAAGATCACTTTGAAGATGCAGATTGAACCATTATAAACAAAACAACGTATTTATAAGTTTCATATATTTAATCATTTTATAATAACATCTGAATCAAAAAAGAACTTTTTTTTATTTCCAACAAACAAACTGTACCGTTTAAAACTAAAACAAATTACACAAGTTGATTCTTCCTTCCAGTCTTCAACGCCATCTGACCGATTGTAATAGATAATAATATCTAAATTCCCAAGCCGTTTGCTGAATCACATCAATTTTATTTTAACCAGGTAAGACCAAATTATTTTCTGTCTCCTAAATACCTATCTAACTCTTTTCGGTCCAAAAATTAAATCAGCATCAGGAGCACCTTTTGGATGTTGATATTTCTTCCGCTCACGATTCAAATTTTGCGTTACTGGTCTATTTTGTTGCTGAAGCATATCTTGGTAATCTTCTTCTTCAAATCTTTCAGTAATATTTAAAGTTAGCCGTTTCACACGTTCTTTTTCTTCTTTTTGAGCCACTTCTTGGTCGCGAAGGTTTTGAGCAAGTTCCGAATTAATATCTGCTTCAAAATTTTTGTATTGCTGTTTGTTGCCTTTGCGGACCATTAAAACAAATCCTATTTTATTGCAATCAGTTTCTTGGGAATCCTAAAATGATGAAAAGATGTACAACCAATCATAAAATAAATAAAAAGATAATTTGGAAGTGTTTTATATTTTAAATGTTATGCACATCCATGACTTCAGGCTACACCGAACCATCTCAACTATTATTATCAGTAGGGGCAATAGTATGAGGAGAAGAAATACCTGTAATTGTTCGTAAGTCTTCTTATTTGACTTCAAAACTACTGGGACGGATATATCTACATTTCCTGCCTTAACAGGTTCTCTCATCCGTTCCTGTATATTTTCTGAAACCATTTTGTCAAGCGCATTCAAAAAATCGTCATCTTCAGGGCAATCCACTTTTCTTGGTCCACTGGGAATCGCAAGTGATTCGGATACCTGTTCCTGTTCAGCTTCACTTGTTTCTGGTTCAATTTCGTCATCTGAGCCTTGTGTATGATCCACTGTTTCATCATCTGTTGCAGTATCATCGGTTATTGTATTTGTTATTCCTTCTGATACTTCATCTTCGCCTTGTTCCTCAGTATCTGTTTCAGTTATTGTTTCCAAACCATTTTCATCGCTTCTTTGTTCATTGAGTTCTCCAGTAATCTTGTCTGGAAAACACAACAAAATTACAAAACAAATTACGATAAGTTTTGTGTTCACAAATATAATATGTAACACTAAGAAATTACCTATGCCAAGGTTCACTCTGATATTGTTCAACTCAGTTTGCGCTTCTTCATAGCTTTGACAAAGTTTAATTTTTGGTCGTAGCGAAGTCAAAGTATCCTTAAAAATATGTTCTAACGTTGGAGGAAAAGAATCTTTCCACAAATCCTTTTTGAACCAATAATAAGCTTGTAAAAACACCAGATAATAATCCAATCTTCTTTTACTATTGCCACTACTAAAATATGTTCCTAAAATATACAAATTTTATTTTATACAGATATAAAATTGACACATTGAACAAGTACCGCATGTTTCCAATAAAATACAAGCTAATCTTATCCTGAATAAATGATATGGTGGATCTAAAGAAGAAGGTACATTAGGATCCATTGATATTCCAAATGTAATAATGGAATAAAGCACTTTGAAGATGTCAGCACTTTCTACCATTCGGTAATTATACAGTTCGCCTAGATACCTGACTTGGGCAACACGTCTCTGATTGTATTTCGGAAGGTTGACCTCCATCCCTAAGCGAATATCTTCAAGAACACTGTCTACAACTCTAGTACCCACTTCTTCCTGATACGTGACCAGTCCGGCCAGTAAGCTCGCCAAACACCTAAATTAACCGATTGTTAACAGATTCAACATGGCAGATTGTTCCAAACACTAAGCAGTATATTATGGAATTGATATTAAGAAAAAATCATACCTAATATTAGGATATTTAACATTATGGGCACTACTCAAACATTTAATTGCATATGCGGCAACATCGTCAGCTCCCCAATCCAGTTTCCTGATAAGCCTCATAATTTTATCTGTGTTATTTTTCTGCAAGTCCTGAAATAGCAGCTTCCTAATAAATTGATGCATAATTGGCCGCTCTTTTTTCGTTATAGTGACATCTGGTGGATTCACATGATAATAAGCATTTTCAATTTGAGTAACATATCGTGAGTCTAAAGCCATAACAGCTTTCTTCCTCATCATTTGTTCCAGATAAACTCTCGTCCTTTGATGTGAATCTGGACTACAATATAAAAACCGACCACATACTTCCAATAAATTGCACGCCATCTCTATGTGATGATGAGAAAAATCATACAAAAGTACTTTCAAGCAGTATAAAGCTTCTTTTTTAGAATATAACTTGAACTTCACCAATTCTCCAATAAATCTTGTAACTTTTATTTTAGATTCAATATTAATTTGATCTTTTTTTCGTACATGATACTTGAAATCTTGACGCAAAAGCTGACAGAGTTCATTGCCTACTTCTTGAAGTGCCGGACGAAGAATGGCAACAAAACGTGCATAAAAAGGCAGTAGATCCAGACGGGTGCGGTTAACGCCAAAAAGAGCACGAACTAATTTTTTTCGATTATGTTTATTATTAAGCGTTACAAGAAAATCTATCGCTGCATTATCAATCATTTCACGATTTACGCAGTTTGGAAGGTTTGTTAAAAATGCTTCTAAAACTATTTTATTGCTAGCATTTGTAGTTGCGGGATCTTCAACCTCATCCTCGACTACAGCTACCACTTCTTCTACTTGTTCCACTTGTTCTAGAAAAAATAAATTGCATTATTTCAATATTTACATCATGTAATTATACTCTTCAATACATATAATAAAAATGTAATGGAGCGTTGTCTATTCATAGAAGATATATGGTCAAAATATTATTGGGACCTTTATCAACGCAAATAGCACCCAAAAATTGTCCGTGGCTTTGTGCACACTAATCTCAAAAACGGTTTTAAATAGAATATTGCCACTATTCTTCGATCTTTTTGCTTAGAAATTGTAAAACGCCTAGCCTAAGCCTTTATCTGTATAAACACAAAAAATTATTTACTATTTCTAAGCAAAACTTTTGAAAATAAGCTTTTAAAAAACATATAATTTTGACTGTGGCGTCATCTCGTAATTTTTGTCATTTGCCCCCCTGGTCTTGAAAATACATTATTCACAAATATTATTAAAATCGATCAACACTTACTGGGTGTTCGAATTTTTATGAAAAGCAGAATATTTTGCTTTCTTTTTTATAAAACAATTCTATCTTACCATCATCCTCCAATTCTTCAGTAGGAATTTCTGAATCCAAGACTTCCTCAGTAACTGATTCGGCAGGTGGTAGCGATTGTTTATTAATAAAAGATGTAGGAAGAAATGCTTGCAATTCTGGTAATTCACAATAAAACCTTTGCGTCTCAATATCACACCAAACATTCTCAATATTAGCTAATGTCGCTTCATCTAAATCAGGACCAGCGCCTGTCACAATCATACTCTATAAAAAAACTGTAAATCTCCAGTCCACTGTGGAATAATGTAAAACTATACCTCTTCGTTTTTCGTAATAGGTTGTACTTTTAATATAGGCATATCTTCATCGAGAATTTCAGCAAAACTTTGAGTCGAACCTAATAATTTTTCATAAGCGGATTGTAACGCTTCCAATTTTTCTTTACGTTCCTGACTTAGTTCTCCTTTTGTTTGCAAAATTCGGATATTATGTTTTTCAAAATTTTGAATTTCTTGATGATCCTTCACCAAATGTTTACTCAAAGACATAAAGTACTCGCGTAGTAAAGCTCTAACATTGTGTTGCTTCTCTGGTGGTAGAAATGAACTTTTCGGTATTTGAATATTTAATCTTCTAGCAATCTCACGCATTTTTCGTGGTACTAAACCTAAAATAATTTCAAACATAAAACACGGATTATAAACAGAATTAAACTATTAAACATTATTATTGAGTGTTAAATAACGGCCAATAAAAAAAAATAAAAAATACGAAAATCCGAATAGTTAAATGCAGGACCGGTTTCAAAGTTTTATCCCTACATCAGCTGCGTACGACCAGTAACTCATCATTTTAGTAATTCCCTCTGATGGTAGTTTGCATATAACGCTACTGCAAACAGGTCTATGTAGGTCTTATCTTTTTGCCAAAACAACGTGAAAGGTGTTAAAATCAAGAACGTGGTTAAATATTGGTTTAGATATAAAAGTACATATTAGGGAGGATCAGGAGATCACACATGAAAAATGTAAGATCCCAGTATATATTTTAAACTCAACATGGTTTTCCAAAACAGACTGTATTTTAAAGAAACAATTAACCCAAAGAAGAGATTTGACAACTGCTTTGGTAATTCTTAAATGTTTATGAATCATGAAAGTGAGCCAAATCGGATAAATATTCTACAAGATATGTGAATATGTAATAAGCTCAAAGTGTAGGTAGGTTACGATTTGATTTTCTAGTAACAAATATAAAAAGTGTTAATATATATATATTAGCTTTCTAACTAATTTGCTGTAATACCTGCATAGTCCTCTCCACAATGCTTGCAAAAGGTTAAAATAATTGAGCAGTTATAATGTTCATCCTTATCCATGTTAACCAGAGTTGTAATTAAACTTCCAAGTAGAGAAAATGCATGTTTGTTATTAAATATACTGGCCTGTACCAGCTCTGCATAGAATCTTAAATCCACTCGTAATTTGCTTGGATTTTGAATTTTTTCACCGACTTTCAGCGCCAATATCTTTTGCCAATTTTCGAATAGATGTTGCGAAAAATCCGCATACTTCTGGTGCAGTGTACTGCACATCCTCACGGCTGCAGCCACATCAGTCATTTTAAGTTTAGCATCAACGATTGCAGAGGCTATTTCCGATATGTATTTGGAGAGGTTTAATCCGCTCATATCCTTGAGGTAAGTATCCAATTGTGATGAAGTAAAATTCTTTATCTTTTTCACAAAAGCTGTATTTTTCTTTAGACTTGAATCTAGTTTCGTGAAATAAGATTCAGTCGGCCGTATGTTGGGGGCATTTTGGTTGGCAGTGCGAAGACCTTGCTTGGAAACAAGCCTAGCTTCGAGCTCCTGAATGTAAGAGGTTAGAGTGCTTTTGTCATCTTCTGTAATTTCTTTAAACTCATTTTCTTCTTTTATATCTGGATTTTCTGGTGACTCTGGAATAGTCATTGTAAATATTCTGGAAATGATCAAAAATCACTAATGATAATTGTTTTTATTGCACTATAATAAATAAGACATATCTCGACAAAATGAGCATAGAATATAATGAATATAGATTATAGAGCAGAACGGCAGAACCATAAAAAAGCATAGAATAATTAAGTCAGATAGAAATGAAATCTTTTAAGTAATCATTAGAAACAAAAATCCGCCCTGTCCCCGGTGGAGTGTGGACAAATTAAGTAGTTTTATTTATGGCCGCCAAAGCGCACATGTCCACATGTAGTTAAAAATACAGATTTTGTAAATTAAGGTTGATTTTACGGCCGAATGTCGCGGCTGCGCATTAAAAACAAAATTTAATAAACTTTGATGTAAATGTAATATTTGTTCAACTACAATAAAAAATTACAGTAAACAAAATATTTACTGTTAGACAACAAACACAAAAAAAAACATTTGTATAATATTTGTATTTTAACAGTCAAAAACAATAAAATTTCAATGTTGGCAGTTTAAAAATTAGAATACCACTTAAGAATTATTACTACAAAACTTTTACGCTAAATAGAAAAATTCAAAAAGTACAAGTATTAAAACGTTACAAAAAATAAATTCTGAGTTGTACTCATTTACAATTGCTTTGACTTGTGCTTTCTGTTTTGCAAGAGCATTTGAGAACTTTTACAAATGTGATTGCAAATTTCGATGCACTTGATACATAATTTTCTCATTATGCGTTTAATTTTGTTTCGAAGTTGCAATTTTCGTCAAAATTCCGCGTGACACATTTGCTTGACCAAAGAACTATCTCCATTATCCAAAGACCGACAATATAAATGATCAATTAAGAATTTAGGTGGTTGGTCGTCAGTTGGTAAGCCTTCCCCGGTAAAACGTATAATCTGAGCCTCTTCAAAATGATCTTTGCAAACAAGAAAATTTCTCACGCAAGCTTCAACCGGGATGGTACAGCATCTTTTCTATGCATCCGACAAACTTTTGAAAAAGTAAAAAATTTCAACTCTTCAGAAAGATGACTAAAGTATTTATTGTTAAAGTAAATATTTAATGGTTGATTCATTTACCATTGCCATTCTTTACCTAAAACGTCTAAAAAGAAACAAACACCGAATTAAGTATCTCGTTTTACCTGATAAATTATGTTTCAAAGGCAGCCCCCACAAATTTCCTTGAACGACAAACGAAACGTGTACGCGACGCAAAACTTGTAACATAAACATTACTTACATTAGTAAAAAACGTGCTTAAATCGCAGTAAATTTAGTTGACAAGAATGACACATGACAGCAAAATGAAAGTGCAATGACAGTACAATAGCAACAAAATGTCAAAAAGTATGACGATGCTATAACGTGTTTTGTTACTTGCACGCTCACCATATAGCTATCTCGCTTTGGGTCATATAGTTTCCATTGCGTTCTTCGCAAGGGGGAATGTTGTGCGGTGGGAATTCTATGTTTTGTATGTAGGCTTTACCTCTGTGGTGTCAACCTCAACCGTCATCGTCAAGTTGTCAACCATAGAATTATAAAGATCAAACAAAAAGTAGTCTAACCATAGATAGACTAACTCACGAATAACCTACAAATGTTGACATTGTTTTTAAGTTTTTAGGTTTTAGCGTTCTTCAGGAGAAATTTTCTCTAATGAGATTTGTCTAAGTTTTATCTTTAAAACAGTTTTAAAAATGTTATTTTTCAAACCATCTTGGGTTGCTCATGAAGGTAATTGTGTTAGCAATTTATTACTACACTTTAGACTACAATTAGCGTTTTAGGGAACAAACCTATTTTTTCCGTTGATATTCATCCCAAAGGGGGTAGGTTTGCTACAGGAGGGCAGGGTGGATCTGGAGGAAGAATAGTAATTTGGAATATCGGTCCGGTTTTGTCAGAAAATGAGGAGAATAATCCTAAAATACCAAAGATGCTTTGTCAAATGGACAATCACTTAGGTGGGCAGCGTTTAAATTAATGACTGGTAATTAGAAAGATTTTTTTAGCGTCCGTAAATGTGGTACGATGGAGTAATGAGGGGCATTTATTAGCCTCTGGAGGTGATGATAAACTTGTGATGATTTGGAGATTGACTAGTGAGGGTAGTTCTACTATTTTTGGAAGTGGCATTGTTAATTTGGAGGTTTGGAAATGTGTGCACACTTTAAACTCTCACAACGGAGATGTTTTGGATTTGGCTTGGGCCCCACATGATGGCTGGCTGGCTTCCGGAAGTGTTGACAACACTGTTATTATTTGGAATGCTCATAAATTTTCGGAAAAAATTGCCGTTTTAAAAGGGCATTCAGGAATGGTGAAGGTACATATTTTACTTAAATTTGCCATCAATTGGCGGGTGCTTGCTTAATTTTTGTGTCAAAGTCTTAATTGCATATACATTAGTATACTGGCATAGACTAAGTATGCCTAGACTAGCCACGCATATGAAGGAAGTGTAACTGCAGCGCTGGGTCACCTATAGTTTTGAAGACATGTATGCGTTCGGATGAAAATACATGTTCCAAGTATCTATATTTGTTAGTAGATTCTTTATACCTAGATTAAACTTTAAATGCTGTTTCATATATTTACGACACATTTATTTCATCAAGGGTGTCACATGGGATCCAGTTGGAAAATATATTGCCAGCCAATCAGACGACAAATCTCTACGAATATGGCGAACTTGTGACTGGGTACAGCAAGAAGTCGTTAAGGATCCTTTCGTTGATTGTTCAGCAACTACTCACGTTTTACGATTGTCGTGGTCGCCCGATGGACAATACCTTGTATCTGCTCATGCTATGAATGGTGGCGGCCCAACCGCCCAAATTATCGAAAGAGAAGGCTGGCGACAGGACAAAGATTTTGTGGGGCACCGCAAAGCTGTGACATGTGTGGTATTTTTTTACTGAAATTGTTATTTGCGGCTACAAGCAAGGTACATTTAAGTTGGGCTACTTTTTTATTAAAGGCAATGTAATGAAGTTTGTATAATCAACTTAAATTGAGGAAAATTACTTTGAACGGAGTAAGCGCGAAATTGAAATAATTATTTATACCTTTGAATTTTTTATTCAAGAAATTGGAGTAGTTTATATTTTGTGTAAAGTGAGTACATATCTGATTTCCACGGCACTATTTAAAGATATTTTGTAGTGTTATTTGCATTATCCACAATTAAAGTTTATCTACAAAACTTAGAACAAATAATAATTATTGTATATATATAATAGTGCTTTTTCAAAATATTTACTATTTTGTTATTAGGATTTAGTTTTTCTAATATTAATAAAAACATTTATTTCAGTCAACCAGTTTTGCTGATTTATTCCACTAGCTTCAAGACTATAAATAAATAGGACTTTTTTGATAAAATTTCTTTGTGATTGGTTAAACCTCTTATCAATATTTTTTGCTACGATATTTAGTAGTGCATTCTGTGGTAACATTTTTTGAAATTTATTAAATAAGCCAATCTCATATTTCATGTTTTTTATATGGTTTAGTTTAGCGTTGTTTGAAATACTTGAGGTAATTTTTTTCAAGTCACACTTTGAAATTTGTTACATTTGAGGAGTGAATAGACTTCAATCAAAAAGTTTTTAGCTGTTGATAAAAACTAGTAGTTTAGTATAGAGTTCGAATACTTTTAAAAAGAAGACAGCTGAATCATCGCTTAGATGCGCTAACTCATGTTGATAATTCTGCGTTAATGAATGCAAGCAAATTGTGTCGTCGCTAAGCAATACAGACGCTTTTAATTCCCGCCGTATGAACAACTGCTCATTTAAGCAAGCATAACATAGAGTAAGATCCGAGAGCGATCAGACATAACTTATTACTCACTAGCGCCTAGTGTACTTTGAATACCTGCGTGCTTGTGGAGCTTGTTTTGTGACACCTCAGTAGGTACCAGGTGAGAAAGGTAACTAAAAATAAGTATTATGATACTAGTTTAGAATAATATTCTAAAAAATATATATAAAGATCAGCCATACAAATTTAAGTTTTATTTTTAGTTACCTTTCTCACCTGGTACCTGCTTAAGTGTCACAGAGCCAACTCTACAAGCAAGCAAGTATTCACTAGACGCTATTGAGTATTTAATGTTTTATCCATGTGAAAATAAGTTATGTGTGATCGATCTAGGACCTTGGGCTAACAAACTTGTTCTCATCTTAGAGAATTCAAACTATATCAATAGTTACATGGCGAAAATCACAAAAGTAGAAAAAATTATTTTAAAATCATTACTTATCTTTAGAGTTTGAAAAGACCAACTAAAAATGTAAGTACTTGTTATGCAACTGCAATTTTAGTGACAAAAATATTTCAATTTTGTGTGTGTTCTAGCGTTTCAACTCAAACATTTTGAAAAAATCATCTCCTGGAAGTCCAAAAAGTCAGCAGTATTGTTGTGCTGCTATAGGTTCTAGAGATCGATCAATAAGCGTTTGGTTAACATCATTAAAGCGACCCTTGGTCGTTATAAAAGATCTATTTGATGATAGTGTTTTAGATATTTCTTGGAGTAGTAATGGACTATATTTATTTGCATGCTCTTGGGATGGAAGTGTTGCTTGCGTCGTTTTCGATCACAAAGAAATTGGAATTCCTTTATCTATGCGAGAGAAGGTTGTTTTTTTTATGTAATGTGGAAAATTTAACTCACACTTTTTTTATTTAAGAATGATCTGTACGAACGAATTTACCACAAATCGATTCAAAAAAGTTGGAATTTGAGTTTTAGTGGAACTCAAATTGTCGAAAATCCAGAATTATTAAGTGCTATTGAGAAAATAGAAGAAAACTCTGAAAATACAGTAGTTTCTGAATCTCCAAAACCTGTTGTTCAAGACCCTCCAATAGAATCTCCTAAACTGAATACTAGTATTCTTGTTCCTTCAAATAAACAACTCGAAACACGATTACCGTCGGGAAAAAGACGGATAACACCAATGCTACTGACGTCAGCACCTCCTGGAACCACAGATACAGCAAATTTAATTCACACAAATTTAGAAGTTTCTACTAAAGACACTAATGCTTTCAGTAGCTCGTCACCTTCCAAAAGTAAAATTATTGTGGAGACTGTATCCGATCAAGCAAAATTATCTACTTTTGAAAAACAAACTGTTACAAAAACACTGTAAGTTGATTTATTTTAAGGCTACTCTCTAATAAGTAGAGAAGATAGATGGTTTTGTGGTATTGCAGAAATATATATTTTGTCTGCATAGGTTTGTTGTGAGGGTACTGTACACATGACAAATACATATAGGTTTTTATTTGGTAAATCCTATTCGTTATTGTATTTTTGATAGTTTAAAATCCAATCAAGTTTTTCTTGATTAATAATATTGTACTTGGATATGACTGACATAAAGCACAAATTTTCAGTTCTGTGGCAAATGATTCCAAATTAATATCGAAACCACCTGGAACACAAATTAACCAATTAACTTGCTGTGAAGTCCCAGGTGATCAACCAATTGTACAATTTATTAATATCTTAGATCCGGTGAAACTACCGCCAGGAACCACTGTGACTAAACATAGTGGTAATATTAAAATACAGGTAATGTTGACTGCATTTGCAAGTGACCCTTTTCTAAAAATATAGTTCTTAGGTTACCAACAATTCACATAAAACTTCGAAAGGTTCCTTGGGGTGTATAGAAGTGTTTAAAATTAATGATAATAAAGAGCCTAGCTGGGATACATATCTAGGTAATATTTGAGTTTTATGTATGTTTTAAAAGATATTGCAGATTTTTATTTTGTCAAACTATTATTTCTTTTATATTAAATAATTTTATTTACAGGTTCAACAATTCGTTGCATTGCGGCGAATAGAAAATTAATTGTTGCATGTTGTGAAGACTTGTCTATAAATTCTTATGATATCAAATCTGGTGCAAGAGTCTTACCACCAATTCTTATAGAAGACGTAGTTTCAGCTTTAACCCTATCCCAGGCTAGTTATTGTTTAGTGCTAACCAAAACTGGTCTTTTGTATATGTGGGATCTACAAATAAGAAAAAATATATTGAGTCGATTGTCAATTAGGGCACTTCTCATTGGAAAAAGTAAGTTTGATTTGTTTAAGATTTAAATGTTTTGAAATTGTTTTATTAATTATCTACTGGGTGACCTTAATGATTGTTACTGTTTTTACAAGGTTGGCAATGCTTTTTAAGTGGAAACAAGAATGCCAACCTACTCTAAATACTTCAATCAATAAAAGTCACCCGGTATATATTATTTCGTTCAACTTTGAAGATTGGACTACTTTTACTTCGTGCTACGACAAATTATTGAATAAAAAGCTTTTGATAATCGGCAGTAAGATATTACCAGAAATATAAAATCAGCTAAATTATAGGCTCAGTATATATTTAAAATATAAAATTTATCATATTTTGTAAGATCACTCGCTAAACGGATAGGATACGTTTATTTTAAATTCTAAGCAAACGCAGCTGATTTATAAAGAAGATATATTTTCATATAATAAAAGTATTTCCTGTGGAAAGTCTTATGCACAAAGTAATAGGCCAAACTTTGACAATTTTGAGCATTTGAGATGTGTTTTGTGCGGCACAACTGAAAGATGTAAGTGCACTAACATCGCTACTCGACATGCGATATTCCTATATTACTTGGAATAATTTATGTGCGCCCAGAGATAGTGGTTCTAATTTTTGGCTTGATAACAAATGAGGAATGCTTCTTGTTTAATCTCGATTTATTTAGAGTAGTTTCTGTTGTAATAAATAAACGATTAAATTCGTTTTTCTTAATTGAAGTTTTATATGAAATGATAAGTATCTATTATATTTAAGGTGCCGTGAGCAGTTGCAGCTTAAGTTCATCCAACCAACCAGTAATTACATTGACCGATGGTCGAGCCTATTGCTATGTTGAAGATCTCCAAACTTGGTGAGGCCACTGATCTTATATTCTATTTCTAATTAAATCGTCTATTATTAGGGCACAGTTATCTAATCCTTTAGATCCTCTAAGTAAAGTTTCTGGACACTTAACAAGGCAAGTGCTTTCGCATTTACCGCTGGCATCATTACAGCGAACTGCTCCGTTATATGGAGCACACGATACTTTACCGTCTGGCGTAACATTAAGTTTCTTAGAGAATCAAGTTACTGCCAGTTGTGTTATCAATTCTAAAGATGAGTATCGACATTGGTTATTGGCCACCGTAAACCACTTACTTGCCAAAGGTATGTTGTTAATATACCTACAAGGTGCCCCAAAGGTATGAAGCAGCCATAACCGTACATTTCATTACAAAAGTTGTTTGTCAAAGTAATTCGCACATTGGGCATGTCAAAAAAAAATTTTGGTTTTCAATTTTGAGTTATGACGTCATCGACAGTTTTTGTACGGTCGCGGTTGCAGAACCATTATTCAATACCTTTGGGGCACTTTGTATATATAAAAAAAAACAATTTCATTTTATTTTATTTTAGGACCAGAGTGTAGATTGAGATTAATTCTTGATGATCTACTTGGAAACACATATTCTTCTAGTCCAAAGAAAGTCAAGACTGATTTCTGCATTTTGGTATGTGTTTATTAAAGACAATTTATTTATTAATTTTTTTTATAATTTGGAAACGGTTATCCCAGTTTTTCTTGCTTTTTATGTACATCAACATCGTTTGTTTTGTTTTGAAATCTAATGCTCCCGATTATCTTCAATAATTACATAATCTTGCCAAAACCCCAAATATTTCGAGTCATTCAAAACCAATGGTAGAAACAAAAACATTTTTTGCAATGATTCGAACAATTATGTATATTGAAAATGAATGAAGTATATTTATATATTAATATTTTTTGACAGTGTAGTAGGTAAATTACTACTTATTGTTATTAATTATTTTCTTAGGGAAAACCCAAACATGAATTTCTCGAAGAAGTATTAGAACGGATCAAAACAAAACTGCCATGGCAAAGATTGTACAAAGAATATAAAGAACAATTGGACAGTCTACTGGAAAATAAAAATCATCTAGTAATTAAGGACTAAAAACTATATTTATTTCAATTTCAACTTTGAAATATAAATTGTTAATAAATCAGGGTGGATTAATTCTGACCTTTCTCTCCTTTAACTCCTCTTCAATATATTTATCAAAGTCACTCATTGGTTTGTAATAAAGGTACACACAGTGAGAGCCCGCAAACATTGTCACAGTCGCAACTGTAAGAAAAGTTAGATATCTAGGCCATGAAAGGCCTGCCGGCATGTTGTTGCAGTGAAATGTCGATTATTCCGATTCCAATAAATTTTTAGCTTGTCTACGTTTATAAACTTCATCTACAAGAAGTTCTATTGAAGATTTGATTATTCTATTAGTTAAAGCAATACTTACAAAAATTCGTTTGTCCTACTCTCCAATTGATCATGGAAAATTCCAGAGCTGCACCCAAAAAGAAAAATATTGGCAAAAATCTATAAATTCCAAAATACTTTTTTCCGGGCCACTTATCCAGAATATTTTTAAAGCCTTTTATAGGTTTCATAATCGAAAATTAGCTACAACATACACCATCCTAACCTTAATTGTGTCATGTGTGACCTGACAGATAACCATAGATGACTAACATATATAGAATATAAGCATACAATCCATAGAGCTTTAATAAGACGGAGCCACGATTCCCCACAATTTGCGTTTGTTGTGATGCAAAATTACGGAGAGCGGCGTGCTTCAGCGGTTTGTGGGGGTCGACAATTAGAATGTGACTGGTCCGATAAAATGAACAAAAGCAGTAGCGGCGCAGATGTTCAGAGAAAAGCCAAATATGTTTGAAACGACATGTATACAATGAATCTGTAATTTGTATGAAATGGATGACTGTCACAAGTTCTGGAATTAGGCCTTTGTTGATTACGATGCTTTAAGTTGGATGCTATCCATAAACTAATACGTTTTTTAGCGGTTGTGTATATAAATTAACAATATTGCTATGAATATTTATTGATAAGACACTTATAGACTTTGTCAGAAAAAAAAATAAAGCTGTGACAAAATATGAACTTCTACGCCCCTGTTGATGTAAATACAGCAACGATCGGCCTTGAGCATTAAAATACTTTCATCTGAGCACTTTTTGGATCCACACATCACATCCCAATCAAACCATTGTCTTAAGGCTTTTATTAACACCTCTATTATTATTTGCTAGAAAAATTTGTTGTGTTCATTCACAAAACACTAGTTTGTCCGCAATTAAAAATGATATATTAAGCAGCACCCCACAATACCATATGGTAAACAAAACGTGGATCCGACGTTGCAAACTTCAAAAACAACGAACTTTTATACTGCACCACGCACCTTGTAAACAGAGAGCGTGCGGCAACGTATATATTACGCGCTTAGAATGCTCTCTTTTTTTGCATCAAAACAAATTACCTACATCCTGACTCCATTCTATTATAGCTTCTATAGAGTTTTGTACTTCTATGAAGATAAGCAATATCAATATAAGTGAAGGCAGGCATTGAGCCTTTCACATTGCCAACCGATTCTTTAATTTCGTTATTTAGAAAATTAATTAAAGAAAAAACGAATTTATCTGTAATTTTATTAAACTGTACAAAATATAAATATTCAATCAATATTTAAAACACTTTTTTTAGACTTAACCACTTGTTCGGTTTTAAAATGAGATGCTGTTCTTTTTCTTATCTCGTCAACACCTTCTTCTGCTGATGCCCACTCCAAAACCAACCTCCTTCCGTACAGATGCGTACTTTGAGATAGAGCTTCAAACGCTTTCTAAAATTATAAGATAATATATAATAACTTTATTGTTACATTTTTTGTTAAGTTTGAAGCCAAAAATTGTTCTCTTCCCAAGGGACCATCAGAGCAGCGGCAGTAGGAAGCAGTGAGCAATGAAATGAGTGAGGATACTAAACCAGAAGTTTTGAGAAAACTCACATACGTCGAAAATAGACAAGCATTTGATTGAGGGCAATTTGAATAACGACAATTATTTAGCCTTATAGTGGAGTAAAATCTGCCAGAAATTTTGACGTTTTTTCAACCAGTGGTATAACTAAATGAAACCGTCACCATCGTGTGAAGCACAATTTTGGCTATCTAAAATGATGTATTACAACTTTTTTTAGTAGGGCCGAATATTGCAAAATGGTTTTTTTCCTGATGGAGTATTAATTTAAAAAAATGTGTTTTTCTTAACATATATTGCGTTATTAGATTAACAGTTTAAGTTATGACTATGAATCTTTAGATACTTATTTAGAAAACTAAAGCGCTTTTAAAAGATTCATAATGAAGAAGATTTTTGAAAAAATGAGCCCTAAGTTGCCGTGCACTGAAAACTTTACTATACGAGGAACTATATATATTTATTATTAAATAAATACTGGTGTATTTTTTTAATAATAGTTGCTTTTTAAAACAAAACTTGGAAGACACTTACCTTAGCATCCGAAGCAGTTGTAAAGTCAACAAAACCAAATCCTCTATGTGAATTTGATCCAGGCGTCATTTTCCTAGGCAACCTCAACGCTTTTATTTCACCAAAAACACTAAAAGAAATAAATAAAGTAAAAAATTGAAAAGCAATAAACAATACCTGAATAATTCATTAATTTCTTTAGTAACAGCCTGGAATGGTATATTCCGCACTAAAATTTTTGTTCCTGTTTGCTTGGTTAACTTTGAAGGTTTTTTAATTGTTGTCACATCGTTACTAAAAACAATAGAATAAATGAATAATATATAATAATATCAAACTAGACCACTAACTTCAAAGTCCGCTCAGATCGCTTAAGTTCTAATGATTTTCCATCAAGCGAGGTTTGCTGAAGCGTTTTTAATGCTTTATCGGCATCTCGCTTGTAAATAAATCTAACAAAGCCATAACCCATCGATAAGCGTCTTGTGGGATCCGAATTATCTTTTTTCGTTGCTACAGTTGCGTAAGCCAGCTTGCCACAACGGCTTTCAAAATGCTAAAAAAACATTTTACATTTTCATATTTTATAAAAAAGCTTTATCTTTTGTATACATGTGAAGTGTCACGCCAAAGTAAATAAATAATTATTATTTCTTAAATATAATACTGAATTTGCTAATTTAGTTCGCATATTTTCCGGGGTTCATATTTAATGTATAATGTACGTCATATTTCACTAGAATTGTTTAGATTAGAACATAAGCGATATAAAAACATAGACAAACAACAAAAAAAGGAAGCTATTAGAGAAAGCCGGTATAATGGGAGATACCATAGTTTGATAGCAGAAGAGCTGCCTGGATTCTTAACAAAAAAAAATGACAGAAAGATGATAGCAAGATTTAGGTGTTGAAATAAAGAAAAAGAAAATAGATTTAAGATGAAGAAAAATGAAAGAAAATGCAGGATGTTTGAAGGTAAAAAAAAAGATAGAGAAAAAAAACACAATAAAAGAAAAAAAAATGAATGGATAAAAATGATAAGAAGAGAGAAAGATTAAACTAGACAGCCGATGAAGTAGAGAGAGAGAATAAGGAAAAAAGACAGAAAACGAAAAAAACAGACTAAAAAAAAATCAGTCAATTGTATAGTAAAATAGCTCAAGTATCTATTTGTAGCACTGTATAGTGAACAAATACACATTAATAGTTATAGAAAGATTTGAAAACTAAGACATCTAATTAATTAATCTTTCTAACAAGATTATTTTCTTGTTAATAACATATATTTTCTTGAAAAGCAGAAGTTGTTAAGCCCCTGTTGAAAAAAGAAAATCGTATTGTTCTGACTACAAGTCTATAAGTCTTCTTTCTAATCTATCCAAAATAAAACAAAATATTACTATGAGAAAGTAACTAAGCTCAAAGATTGTATGTGCCAAAAATAAAAAAAAATATTAAAAAACAAAATCAAAACATATTTAAAAAAGAAAATTCAAGTCTACCTTTTTCAGTTCATTATCTGTTGTTTGAAAATTTAAGTTCTTAACAAATATTGTTGTATCAGGCTCAGGTTCTTCAACATTTTCGTCTTCAAAGACTTCATTTTTATCCATAACGGTTTCGCTACAAATACTATCCATCTTTATCTCATTTTTGTCATCCACATTCATATTTTCTGTTTTTAAAATTTTACTTTTTTCTGTTACAGAATTGTCTGGCGCCCATTCTAAATAAAGAGGTACATTCTTGAATTTTGTGTAGGCTAAGCTGGTAAATGCTTTTCGAGCTTCTGAAGGTTCCAGATATACCACCAAAGCTAAAAAACAAGAAAATATAACTATAAACGTTATGACGGATGTTTCTTTTTAATTTGACGTCAAAGCTTGTCATGAATGTTTAACTTTGAACTGTGAACATAGCTTTACCATCGAATCGAAGTGATAGTTATTAATTTGACATCTAAACCTAACCTTATTTTTAATCTAATGAATCGATAGCTTAACACGATAATGAGATTGAATTAAAAGCACTTGTAGTGTTATAACAAACGAAAAAATAAACTTGCTGAAAGTACCCCTTCACAATTTCATCGTAATAAAGCTGTGCAAAAAATAGCTGTAAAATTTAAAAATAATAAATCAGAAAAATTTTCGGTTCTGGTGAGAAAACCATGCAAAAATAAAGTTGAGAGATTTAGTTATTATTTTGACATTTGAAGTTATTGTTTTAAAAATTATGGTGCGTTCACACAAACCTATAGGCATGGCCAACTATGACGTCAAATACATGATCACAAATACGTTCCATTATCTCTGTCGACATACAAAATGCAACCACAAATAAACTTACCTGTTATGCCGCTAGGTGGTAAAATTATTCTTCCTATCATTCCAAATTTTTCAAATAGTGTTCTTATTTCTTTTGCTTCTGTTTTAGATGGTAGATTTTTAACAATAATAATTGTCTTTGATCTTTTAGACTTTGCCTGAAATATAAATCAAAATTAATTTGTGATAAACTTATGAAATAGGTCCAAATCCTTACGACATTTTCGTTTGTCATCGGATTTAAAGCCTTCAATATAAAAAATCAAAAAAAAATTACAAAAGATCATACATCATTAAATGTGTCAAGAATTACTCCCTCTTCCTCTAGATATTTTCTCGTTTGAGCAACAATTTGTGTTTCTCCTAAAGCTAATCTCACAGCAGCGCTACCACCACTATGCGGTCCCAAAACATTTTCTTTTGAAGTCTGAAAGGCATCTGCTGTCACTTCAGCAACAGCATCGTGCCCCAAAAACAAGGAATTCCAATTGTGACCAGAATTAGCTTGCAGTTTTTGTTTTGCTGCTTTTTTCTTCTTAAAGTTTGAACTATCTGAAAGTTAACAAAATAGGTATTTTACATCATAGTTGACTCGTCTATCAACATTGACATTCTATCATTTAGGGCACAACCTATATGCATCAAAACATAGCTTCTAATAGATGTCGCTAGTTATTAATTCTCATAAATCTATGATTCTCATAACAATCAATTCATTTTAAAATAGTAATTTTAAAAATTCCAAAAAACCGATATTTTCAAAAGTAATTTTTTAATTGTAACCAATTGTTATTGCACTGTCATAAACGCAAAGTAATGGATTTGTAAGACTACACAAGTTTATGAAAACATTTTTTTCAGTTAAAAAAAGTAAAAAAAAAACAACTGTAAAATTAGTAGTTCAAATAAAAAGAGCCATTCATTTATTACTGTTTTTATATAAATGTAATTTTACATCAATTCTCTCCCTTTAGGACCATAATAATAGTCTTCATAACCCTGGTATGTGTATGTGGTATATTATATACTTTAACAGCAGTTCATAATTAATTTACCTTTAACTAAATAAACTATATTTTACTCAAAACAGTAAAAAATATGCGACTTCTCTTAGTCTTGAAAATAATAATTATCATATAAAAAATCCTACCTTCCAAGTTTTCCTGCTTAGAAGTCTCCTTGTCTTTTCCCGGTAACAAATGTAACATACGGCCATGAAGAACGCTGCCATCAAGTTCAGCATAGGCTTTTACAGCATGTTCTGGCATCATAAATGTGATCGTTGCAAAGCCTTTGATGTTTTTACTGACGGAATCCACGGGTAGATTTATTTCCACTATCGGACCTATTGTAATGAGCAATAGAAAAATATAAAGATAATAAAAAAACAAATTGCATAAAAATTTTAATAATCTTACCATAAACTGCAAATATCTTCTCAATGTCGTCTTCTTTTGTAGTGTAAGCCAAATTTCTTACAAATATTCGCCCTGATTCGGCAATATTTTCCTCATTTTTTAAAGCCTCTTCTTGTGTTACCCATTTACTATGTTTTAGGTCGGTGTTGTTATTATTGCTTGATTGATGTGCATCATTTTTAATATATTTGCACACAGATACTTGTTTTCCAGCTAAAATATAATCTAATAAATAAAAAAAAATCCATACATATATAATTTTACAAATACTTACACATAAAGCTTCTATCTTTAAGCAAAGCTTTTTTATAGTCTTTTTCGGTTTTGAATCCAATATAAGCAATTCCTTGAATTTTTTGTGGTTTCCGTATAGTAAATGGAGTGACAGGTTTCAGAAAATGTCGAATGTCTTTCTTTTTACACGTATATGGAAGACCTTTCATCTAAAAATTTATAAAAAAAAAACTTTAATTTCCTTAGATTGCGGTCAGTGGGCTGAATGGAACGTACCTTTAATGTGTAAAGCTCAAAGTTTCTGGGTTTTTTCTCCTTGGTTAGTTTTTTCTTTGTAAGTTTTTGCATATACTCCAAATCACTAATTTTCTCATCGGCTGCTTTATCTGTCGTTGGGTTTTCCGCAGCATCAGATTCGTCTGAATCATTTTCCTTCCTAATATCCTCCCTACTTTCTTCATCACCATCATCTTCTTTGCAAACTTTATTAAGTTTTTTACTCTCATCAGGAGCATGTAGTTCTAAGAATTCTTTAAACATTGGGTCATCTTTATACTAAAAATATTCATAAATAATAAGTGGCGAAAAAATAATAATTTAAATAATACTTTTGAAAGAAGCACCTCACTTTCATCTATTTTCTTATTTTTATTCTCTTTTGTCAAAAAGTCTGGTAGAATGTCAGAGATATCTGGATGTGTGGCTTTGTAAGCACTGCTATCAGTCGAATATTTGCTCCAAGCTTTCGGTTTTTTTACGTTCCCTAAAGAATATATTTCAGTACATAAAGAAATAAGTAATAACATAACAATATGCAAAATACCTAATAATGCGCAAGACTCCACTGTAATTTTACTAGTTTTTATAAAGATATTATTAAAATGTTTGATAGCATCCTGCGCTTCTTCCTCGGTTTGATAACCAACAAAAGCAAATTGTCTAAATGCTCCATCATCCGTATATTTCAATTGTACGTCGGTTAGAGTGCCCCTTTCTTGAAAAATACTTCGAATTTTCTCTTCACTGATCTAGAATAGAAACAAAATTTTATAAATTAAATCATAACAAACCAATCACAATTTATAACCTTTTTAGGTAAGTTTTTAACAATTAAACGAGACATTGTTCTACAATCTGCAAAAAGTTTTAAAGTGTTTCTTTTAAGAATTCCTTCAACTCCTAACCTCAAACCAACACATGACAATAACACCACGACCACGACGCCATGACACTATAACCATAAATAATTGATCTTTGAATTTTTTAATCTTTGATGCTTTTAATAGAATGTAATCTGTATTATTAGTAACCGAAAAAATCCACTAGCGCGATCTACGTTTTGGAAATAATACTACTAACTTTAACTTTGCAATACAGCCGCTTCGTGGCCATTCGATCGTAGCCGGTCTTGGACGTAAGCCGCTTGTTTTTGTTGAATATTAACAAATACATTAAAAACAACAATATAGCGCATAAAGTGCAATAAAAAGATAGTGAATTAAAAGCTAGATCTATGGAACAATAAGAAAAAACAATAAGAATACAATACTAAAATTAAGTGTGTTTGTTTTTGTAAACAATTGATCGTAGAAGCAATTGACATTGTTTGGTTTGAACTTTGTTTTATTACCTTAAAAACTTAATACCTAAGTAAATAAACCTATTAAAACACAGAAGCTAACGGACACAGATGTAAATGTTAATACTATTTAATAAGAAATGTTCTAAATTCTATAAAAAATAGAATAGTATTTTTTGATACAAAGTTTTCATCTGTGCGGCTTATCATGTTTATGTTGCATCATTAGACTGCAGTCTAATGATTGTAACAAGTTCAAACAGCTGAAAACTAAAACAGCAAACATGTAGCGAACACCAGTTTTTGTCATCGTTGCCCTACACGTTTAATTTTTTTTAATTTGACAGTTACAGTTGATAAAATATATTATAGCAGAATTAAACGTTCGAGAACTTCTATTTTTAATAATCTTAATACTTAATTCCAGAACGTTTAATACCGGACGCAATATATAAGCAGCCAGCAAACGGTAGGAACAAATTTAGAGCTCAGATGTAATAGAGCAAGTGACGAGTGTCTTAAATCGATATAAATATAAATGTACAAAGTGTTTTTTGAAAGTGTAATAATAATTCATATAAAATAGTGTAATATTAGTAAACAAATAAATTAGTGGAAAAAAGTAACGTTAATTAAGTGTGTAAATAAAAAATACAAAATATGTTCAGTTTTTACGTTACAAAAACTGTATATTTTAATTTAGTTTTTTTAATGAAAATATTTTGCAATTTTTTTTTATTACCCTAAAAAACACGCTACTGACAACTGAGCGTTTGCAACAATAAAGCTGTTGCAAATAGATTAAAACAAAATCAACTGATAGTTTAAAACATATTTGGCTTTTCTCTGAACATCTGCGCCGCTACTGTTTTTGTTTTTTTATTGAACCAGTCACATTCTAATTGTCGGCTCCCATAAACTGCTAAAGCGGCTCCCTGTAATTTTGCCTCACAACAAACGCAAATTCTGCTGTGAAATCCTGACACCATTCTATTATAGCTCCATGATTAATATGCTCTTAATTTTTTCTATGATTTTTTATTTAAATTTTCCACTGAAATAGTATTTGATTAGAAGCGCCTTGGGATAGCATTGTTTGCATCCAACATAACCTCCACGTCTGTTTACAGCAGATACAGTCTGTGATTGGTGGATAGCCGGCGGAGTGTTGTTGTTAGATAATCAGCTGATAATTTGTGTTCTCGCTTTCATAAATTTGGTCGAAAATTACCCATTTAGGCCGCCAACTTGGTGATTTAGCTACAATGGTGCATTCGTGTTTCGTCTGTGGTGCTTTTCATGTAAAAGGATCCCAAATTTCTTTTCATAGGTAAGTGTTTGTACGGACGTAAACAAAGCATAGGCGTCTCATGCATTACAGCGTAGGTAATTCTCGAAAAATAGATGCAGTTATTCTTATATGATTAAATACATGTGTTTATTATAAAGTGTTGTGTTATTTAAGGTTACCGGCTAATGAAAAACTTCGCCAAGAGTGGATCCATGCACTCAACTTGCTGGCTGTTGAGTTACCAAAAGTCACATTCATTTGTTGTACACATTTTAGTGACACTTGGTTCATAACTTCTCCATCAACAGGAAAGAGGGGTTTAAAGAAAGGTGCCGTACCCCGTTTGCATCCATTGCCTTATAAATTGAATATTGCTTGTTCGAAGTAAGTTATAATCTGATTTTTGAAGAAATACAGTTACCAAGACATCTATAATGTTTTTAGGGGCGGTAATGGCTCCTCTACATCTCATGGTGACCCACACCCACAGTCTTCTCAAAATCTGCCAATACCAGGACCATTATTCTCACAAATTATCACAAGATCACATTAAACTTTTTTTTTGTGCTCTCAGGAGTAGATTGGGCTTAAATAATAATCCCACAGCAAGAGAGTTTGAGAGGTGTTATAAGCGATTAATAGTACACACTGAAATAAGACCGTCGGTGTCTGGCAATGCAATAGCACTAGATTCTACGTCTATTTTACACTGTAGTAGTGCCAACACAATTACACGTAACAATCATGCTAGTGATACACAAGAAGAAGAAGATAATATTAAGAGCATAACGGAGTATATAGCAGATCATGATTATATAACTCCAAAATCGTGGGCTCTTACAGATTACACAAAAGATGTGATATCATATATAGCTGGATTTGTTGTCAAATCAGTTAAAAGAATATTAACCTGCGATGAGTGCTTACACATTTTAATTGGAGATAAAGTATTGTCACAGTTGCAACAGAGGAAAACATATGGGAAGTTATTTATACCTTCAGAGTATACTGTAAAACTCTGCCAAGAAAGTGAGAAAATAGTTAGATTTCTGAAAGCACAAGATCAACTGTTTCTTCAGAATGATCAAACAATTGACAAAATAATAAACAGCACTATTGCCGATCTTCCACAAGATCTATTTAAGCCATTCGGGAACCATGTTTTTGATGGAGAATTATGGGACAACCACTCAGGTGAATTGACACGGTTGGTTATGAAGAAATATATTCATGTGAGATTCTATCACGAATCAAAACAGGAGTCCTACAGAAGAACCCTTCGTAAAAAACTGAACAAGATTATTTTGTTTCGCAACGAATGATGTATTTTCCTATTTTGTAATTTAATAATTGAAGTTTTTTATTCTTTTAACATCTTTTATTCGATTAACTTTTGAAATTGGCGCCACATTGTTTCAATCCACATATTATAAGATAGGCTTTAGGCTGACGTCGTGACGTCACTCTTATTTGATGACGCACATCGCTTGACAGAGTATCTTTACATCAAAACACGTTCTGGTTTCGCACTGAAACTGTGGAATAAAAATAATCGGTGTTAATAAAGTAAAAACTGATATACCTTTGGCTATTGCTGCAAGAACTCAAGATGTGGCTTTCACTTTGCTTTCGGCAAAGTGAAAAAATGTGTATAAAACGGCTTACCAACAATATGTGACGGGGTGTGAAAAACAAGGAAAAAACTTTACTCTCTGCGAAAATAAATCATCTCATTATTGATCGAAAACGGGAGAGAAAAGCATTAGTTTTTTATTGTTTGAATTATTTGCATTATAGAACCCATAGATACGATACGCCACTGGCGCTGTAGGCAACGTAAACAAATCTAAGAGGTTATGTTGGCACGGTATATTAAGTATTGATACCCCCTCTAATCTTTCTACCTCAGTGAAATTTTCGGTTTACAAAATGTAGCTGACCCACGTTGTTGTCAAAAAGTCCATTATCGTTAGAAGTTATTTTATGTCAATAATGTAATGTTGCTCAATTATTTAAATTATAAAATGTTAGTTCCGTGTTCCGTCAAAGCTAGGGGTTTTGTTGGCTGCTTTGGTTACATTGGCAATTTTGGAAAACGGGCAGGAGAAGTAAGAGGTAGCGAGTTACAATTTCAGGTTATATTCTAATGTGCGGGGTTTATAAGGTTATGTTATTAGTCCGTTTCTATTTTTTAACGTTAACTAGTTAACTTCTTGGTCATTTTAATCTTACATATTTACTGAAGGGTTTAATAGTAATATAAATTATGGCTGAATTGGTTCAAAAACATTTGGAATCAATGGTAGAAGAAATAGAGGAATTGAAAAGGTCAAAACTGTACACTCCAGAGCAAGCAAAGTAACTATTAAATAATATCTATTAAAGTTTCCTTGATTAAAATAATTTGATTTTTAGACAAATCTTAAATATGCGGAAAGAATTTGAATATAAGATTAATGGGGTCTCCAAAAACAAACAAGATTTTCAGGATTATATTACTTACGAGAAGATGGTACTGAAACAAATTCACACCACTTTCAATAAAAATGTGAATGCAGAAAGACGAAATGCTATTGAGTATAAGATTATCAGGCGGATTAAGAATTTATACGAAATTGGACTTCAAAGGTTTTCTAATGATGTCTCATTCTACCTTTCCTATTTCAAATTCTGCAAACAGTCGAATTTTATTAATGCTGCAAATGTGGCTGTTCAAAATATGATCAAGGTAAGATAATGGATGAATATGTGACATAGTAACATGTGAACAGAGTTTAGAACACTTCTGTCATTACGGTATGTAGGGGTGATTTCGCCTGTTTACTGCTCTTGCCGGATTTCAAAAAGTTGTATATTGAAAACTCTATGTTATGTAAAATGTTGATCTAATCTTCTAAAAATTTCATTGTTAAATTATTTAAATTGGTTATGTTTTTGTTTTAAGAATTATGCTCAAGACCCGAAAATTTGGCAGATTGCAGCATGTTGGTACGCAAATGACCGAAATGACTTAAACAATGCACTGAAAATTTTGAACAAAGGCCTGACACTTCATAAAAATAATCAAGAATTATATACAGAAGCTATTAAACTAGAATTATCAATGTTAAGGTGTAATAGTATTGCAGAAGAAGATCAAAATTTGCAATTGAAAGTGTGCAAGAAAATTGAAACTTATGTTACGTTTATTTGTGACTGCATAAATGACACGAGCTATTTAATTCAAATTCTAAATATGCTGGAGCAGTACGCCTTTACAATTGGCGTACAAAATTTAATTATTGATCGACTGTTACAAAGTCACTCGACTAAAGAATTTGTATGGCATACGCTAGCACAAAGGGAAAAACGAGGTAAGGTTTTTTAGTTTTATTTTTAATTGCTGGTGTAATGTTTTGTGTGTATTAAGTAACAAATTCAAAGTGAAAATCGTTTTTTGTGTCGGTCAGTGTATAAAGCTAGAATATTTGACGTTATATATTGTTTTTTAGTATCTCAGTTTTTGCTTGCGGTGTTTTCAGGTTTGCATCATGGTGTAAGTTCCGAAGAACTAGAAACGTCAGACGACACAAACTTAACATTATGTTTTGCCAAATATGAGGAAGGTTTACAAAAAGTAGATCAAACCGAAAAAGCCGTTTTATTCTCAAAATATTTGGATTGTCTATTAAGAGCTCAACATGAAGATAAGAGAAACGAAGTAGCTACAATTTCAAAGACAAAGCAAGCTTTGGAAAAGGCATCAGAAGAAAATTTCTTGACAGAAAATTATTATATAAAATGGCTTGAATTGGTCTCATCTGATCAGGAAGCACTGAATATTCTCAAAAAAGGTAATAAAAAGATGTTCTCCGACTTACAAGTCTTAAATGTCTAAATATTTTTTACATTTTTCAGGCACAAACCATTCTCCTGAATCACTTGATTTATGGAAGTTACAACTTCGGTACGCTATAATGTCTGAAAGAAATGTGGAGGTTGACAAAGTTTTTAAAGAAGGTGTTGCAAAACTGGATAAGCGTTCTTTGCCATTATGGTACATGTATTTACGATATTACAGTTTAATGTCGCGAGACGACGTTATATCAGATACCTACCAGAAAGCCATTAAACACTCTCCTGAAATTTCAGATAATTTGAAACCCCGATATATTGAGTGGATTGCTTTATCAAAAGGCATGAAAGAGGCGAGGGAAAAATATAATACTTTGGCCCAAAAACAACCGTATTGTAAAGAATTGCATTTCACAATGTCAAAGCTTGAATCGGCGGAAATCGATCATAATTATGAAACATGGGGAAGAGTACATGAATTAGCTTGTAAGCAGTTTGGAGAAGATGATGTAGATGTATGGATAAATCATATATTGTTTTACTTACATTTTAGAAAAAGCGATGTTAATGAGAAGGTGCAAGCTATCTATAGAGAGGCAGAAGCCAAATTAGCGCCTCTTTTAAAGAGTGAATTTAAAGAGAAATATAATAAAGCATTATCTGAACAGTGAAACTGAAGTTTTTGTACAGTTGTGATGTAAATGATTATTTAATATGATTTAATGAATGAATCAAATATTGTAATTAAGTAATAAATAAATTTTTTCTTTCCCTCTAAAATTTAATGTTGTTTATTGGTAGACAGACATTACATTTAACTTTTTATTTAATTGGTACAATTTTATCACAAAACTGTATTAACCCATAGTCCCCAATTTCCATCCACTTCGAGTTAATTGCCTCCGTTTTCTCTGCCACTCCTTTTGATAATCCACAAACAATATCAGCTTTAATAGTTCTCAAAGTGCATAATTTGGTAGGATTGAAATTTTGCAATGCCTCATCAACTGAAGTGATTGGGTCCCAATTTTTCTCCCCAAATAATTTTCTATAATTCAAATCGCCCTTAAATATTACAAGTTTAGCTTCAGCTAATTGCTTGTAGAGGGTAGAATTGATTGATGCCATATATGAAAAATCCATTGGTAAAGTCCAAAAATCATTTTGAAAAACGATCCACGTTTTATTTTTTATGTAATCTGACCAATTTCGACCCAATTTCTTTAGGTGTTCATCGGAACTGGAGCTAAGCTGTTGCAGCATCCAATTAAAATCACGAACCATGACGTCAGAAACAAACCAGGGAATGGTTTTAACGTGAAATCGAATTGAATAAGCTAGGTTTTTTGTTATCAAATAATCGGCCACACATAAATCAGTAAAAAGCTCGTATCCAGAATTGTCACATACAATATCTGCAGAAAAAGTTAATCTTAATATCGTGCCATAGTTTTTTTGTCTGAAGACTACAGTGTAGAAAAGCTAAATAGAATAAAATCATTATGTCTCTTACTGATAAAAACCTGAAGTGTTACCGGTTTCTAATTTATTGCATGAATAAAGCAACAACAAAAAAATAAAAACGACTATCACCAACACGGCTTTTTTATTGCACGTAACTAAAATCCATACTATTTCGCAGGAAAAAAGCAACTGCCGCCGTAAAAAAGCTATGTATGACTAATAACAACCTACCTACTATTCCTCCAAGATCGCTTGAAATGGCATCCCAAATAGAATCTGAGTGGTCGGATAAAATGTTTGCATTTAAACTTTCAACATTAAACATCTGTTCCACATCATTAAGATTTACAGTACCGTTTGATAATGATAGATCACATTTATTTCCCCACAAATTAATCTACAAAAGAGAAAATATTAATTCTTTATCAATTGTGATACAAATTTACTTTTAACAATTTAGTGAAATCACTTTTTTCTGCACTTGACTGTTGGCTTAGAAGATGAGTTAAAAATTGAGCTAGATTACTCATGATTGGTAGCGCATGCGTATATGCTTCTCTTTTTTGTTCGGCAAAAGGGTCGTAATCTTTTAGGTGATTCCTACAAAACTGTCACATTAGAAGAAGTATCATAGATGCTTATTGTAGATGGAAAAACTGACAAGGTTAATATCTGATAAATATCTTAAAGTGAAAAACCTTTGTAAAGCTGCAGCTTTTAGCAGTAGCAGTCTAGCCTGAGGAGTGACTCGACATGTTTCATGTATTTATGTATAACTTATCATTTAGAGTATAAACTATTTGCATTAAAACGTGTGCCAATTTTTGAGGAAAGGTAGCTTCTAATAGATACCGCTCGTTTTGGTATGGTATATTGGTTTAAACAGTAAACCAGTTCAATAAATAAACCACAGATAGCAAGCAACTAAATTACATATCAAATGTGTTTAGAAGTTAACAAGAGTCGTCTAATGATGAGATAGTTACTTGAAATTACTTTAAGATACGCTTATAAAAAATTACATACGTTAATTCAAACGCCTCTCGTATTCTTCTGTACATATAACATTCTGCCAAAAGCCAAATTGATGAGAAAAAAGTGGCATTTCCATCTCTGTTTTTTTGATCTGTAATGTAAGAGTTATACAGTGAGGCATCTGCAGCTTGCGAGTTTAATTTTCTCAGAGGTTTGTCTGTTTGAATTTCATATTTTAACTTAGATAATTCTCCAATTACAAGTTTCAAATCTTCTTGAGCTTCCTAGAAAACAATTTAGTGATGTAGATCGTACTAAGTTGAGAACTCAATCTAATAATAAAACATAGTGTTCAGCATACTTAATAAATTATTTTTAATTTATTTGTACAAATTCGAGCATAAACATATTACATTTTTTGAGAGATAAGCAGGCAATCAGTAAAACGACCCTGCACAGCAAGCAAGTTCATTCGTATGACTCAAACTGAGACAAACTTTTCGATAAAACAAAAAATAAGTTAGCACTCTGAATTTGTTTTCTTTTTGATAACTCTGTATAAACCTATAGATTTAAACTGTTTAAATAGTGTTAATGTAAGCTGGCGAACATGGCAACTCCCCGTTATAAAAAGTAGTACCTTTAAAACTAAAAAAAAATATTACTATATAGTATAAAACAAAGTCGCTTTCTGTCCCTATATCCCTATGTATGCTTAAATCTTTAAAACTACGCACGGATTTTGATATTTATTGATATTTTGATACTTTCATTTGTTGTCACAACACCGCCGTTAAAAGTAATAAACACGGTCCAATACCTAGAACTTATGACTTACAGTTCCATATTCCTTTGCAATTTTATCTTTTCTTCGAGCCAAACTATCAATAGTTTGAGTCAAAATGATTGGCATTCGGTTCTTTACAGTGTGATAAGCAAAGCTCCTGAAATAACACTGCAATTAAACTTTTTCTTAACTTACAAATAAAGATGATACCTTTTATAAAAAGCTGTCAAATGTAAATTTAAAGGTGTTTTCAAATCTAATCCATGGTACACGCATTCACACATTTTTATTAGCAAAAGGAAGCTACAAAAAAGAATTATGAGTTTAATAAAGACCATTTATTAGGCAGATATTATTTGAAAAAATTTAGTAATTAAAGATAAAGATTAAATAAAGGTCATGGAAAAAAAATAAAAATGACCTGGGAAGTGATACTTTTAAATGTGGATGTAATGCCTAATAATGTAACATTTTACCTCAATATCCTATCTTAGCTTAAAAAAAATACATAATTTTAAAAGTTTTATTATAGAACACTTATTTATTAATAATATTAAATAATAATCTTTCAATTTTTAGGTTATGTCAGAGATCATAGAAAACGTATAACGTTGATTGGTTATTCTATGACGTTGATGGGTGTTTATGTTATAGAGTAAAGGACATTCCAATGGGCTATTTTTGGAAACCACAAATTAAGGATGTAAAATTAATATAAGAATTCTTGTTTCTCTTACACATTTTGTTTATAATACATAAACAATGCTAATATATTTGTCCCACCTCTACCGGTAATACAGTTAACTTCAATTCTGACGTCACATAGTCTATGGTATTTGTTATTTTTGGCGTTTCAAAGTGGCAATAACAGTGCGTTTTTGTGCAATTTCTAGCTTTGTTTGGGTGTTTTAATTATTTTGACAGGTAAGTCAATTATTTACTAATGTAAAAAAAATATTTTTTTTTAAATTTTTTTGGGAATAAATGAAATGGAAGGTTGGGATTTTTCTTCTTTATAATTAAATAACTTGATAAAAATTTGTAAAGTTCCTACAGTTTATTATTGCACATATACATTAGCTTGCAATATTTATAAATTTCTTTATATTAATAATAGATAATTTTATGTTTCTTTAGCAATTTAATACTTAATATGTATTTCAATATAGGTAAAGCATGTAATAATAAAACACTATAATTATTACTAAGTCTGTACAATTTTTGCATTACCTAATTTATACAAATCATTATACAAGTTTTAATATAGTAATTGCTTTTTTTATATAGAAGGTTCAAAATTTTATAATAATCATTTTTTTTTTTATTTTCCATTTATCAAAAATTATAAGAAACAGATAGGTATTTATCAACATAAAAATTATAAGTCACATTTTTGAGCTCTAACGTCATCATATTTATTTTTAAACAGCAATATTTAACTGTTAGTCAAAAACCGATTCTCTTCTTTATCAATACTTTACACACTGGAGCTTTTTTCTGACCAACCGTTGTGAAAATACAGGATGTTTTGTTATAAAACAAAAATAATAGGAAATGAACAAGCATAAACAATTTTCTTATCAATGAAAGTAACTTTGAGATGAAAAAGGTATCAAAGCAAAAAGTTACAAGCAAACTAAAAAAGTGCATTAGTTTTCTTTTTACTTTAAAAATTTTAACAAAAAAATGTATCGTACTCAATATGATTATCCTAACATTTTAGTGTTGTCAAAAGATTTAAGGTGAGAAATACACTGGAATAAGTACCATTGGCGAACCATTTTGGTAATACCATCGTAATGAATTCAATCTATTGACTACTTTAAGGTAAAACTAATTTATTCCTGATAATAATAAACTGTCAATTTTTCTGGGTTTTACCAAAACATGCTCCACCTAATTAGCGGTTAGCAATAAACCCTTTGTGTCTAATATTGTTGTGCCTATTCAGAAAGAAGAAAATCTATTTTGAAACAAAAATTTTGAGTTGTTATTTAAAAAAATATATGACGACGTCAAAGCTCAAACATGATATCTAATAAAAAAATATTTTTTATGCTTATAAATACTTTTTCTATTCATAAAATTATTTGTTTTAAAACTTTGAAAAAAAAATGATAGATAAGACAGCAGCGAATATTATGCGGAACTTTGGCGCACGCTGTATTTTGCATTATGGTTACAAGATCGTCAGACGAGTTGTAAATAACAACTTTCAGAACTCAATTTGTTACGATATGCAACAAATTTAAATAAAAAGTTAAAAAAAGTTAAACAATGCTGCAAAAAAAAATGATTTGTTTTTAATCGCTTAGTAAAAAGTGTGACAATATACAAGTAGAAAAAAACCAAAAAAAGATAAATGTAAAGTTTTGCCAAAAATGCTGCATTTTTGCAAAAAAAAAGTATTTAAAAAATAGCTCAAACAGCTTAAAAATAAGAAAAAAAAGAGAGCATGAGAGAATAATTCAAATGCCAGGCTTAAGAAGTAGAAGAAAACAGATATTAGCGAAGAACATCCCCAAAAAACGCCGAAGAATACAGATTAATAAGAGTAGAAATATCAAAATAAAATGACTAAAAATAGAATAAATAGGAATTAAGAAAACAGTTCAAAAAATAATTTTTGAACGACTAAAATATTGCATTTGACTTCACTTTGACAAATTCTAACAACTGTTTCTGTTTAAATTTTGACAAAAAACTTTTCTACTAAGTTTATTCAAGTTCTTACAAAAATTTAGTTAAACTTTTTTAAAACATTTCGAGCCTGCTGAAGCAAAAAAAATGTTTTTCTATTATCTACCAAGTCTTTTGTCCTACAGCAGAACTTTTTTTCAAGCCAAATCTTAAAAACAAAACAATTATTATTTTGCTTCTTTGTTTGGTTTTAAATCTTGACTGACTTCAACCAAATTTGGTACATTTGCAGTATTAGTAACATTTTCAAGTTCTTTGCCGGTTTGGCTCAAAGGTTGAACAAATTGTTCTGTATCAATAGGCTGATGCTGTTGGGAACCAACAGCATAATTTGGATCAATAGCGTAACTTGGATCTGCATACTGTTGTTCTGATGCATATTGTTGTTCTGCCATATATTGATTTGGATCTTCAAGATACTGCTGGTTAGGATCTGCAGCATACTGCTGATATGATTCATCAGTAATATATTGTTGATTGGGATCATCTAGATACTGTTGAGTTTCCGGATATTGCTCATATTGACTTTCAGCAAGATATTCTGAGCCAGGGTAGTTTTGTGATACATAATGTTGATTGTGGTCAACCTCATAGGTTGGGTCTGGTTGTTGATGAAATTCTCTATTACTTTCAAGAATTGGTGCTACAATATCTTCGCTAGGTTTTCGGGATAATGCTCCTATGGGTTGAATAGAAGCTCTGCTACTGCTACGACTTAAATTTGCTGAAGGCTTGACGCTAGACGTTGCTGGTTCTGAGGGTTGTGCAGATTGCTGATTGCTAATTGTATGATAAACCTCATCTAGAGCATAAAAGCCATATTTTATAAACTGTAAACCTTCATATTAATACAGCAATTTATAGAAAAATAAATGTACTATAAATCGTCAAAACTAGATGCTATAGTAAATAGTTTATAATATCTAGGTGACTACGTGATAGTTGTTATACTTTCACAATCTGCGGGTGATCATATGTGCAACAATTGAAATAAAAATGTGATTCTGGTGTCACATTGAACATTTCATTTTTACTAGCATAATATAATACAATTTAACATAAAAAAAATATTAAAATTTTGAAGTTTATTCTATCTTTTACGAAATTTGTTTCTAGTCCGTCCGTATAAAAAAAAGTGCAAATAGAGTAAAAACCAATATCACGACGGTACAAAAAACTAGCAATCCTAAAAAAGTTTTTTCAAGTAGGACATGTTGTTCAACGTATTTGATATAAAACATTGTTGTTTCTGTTCTGACTTGAAGTCCATCTGTACCGTCGCTAAGCTAAACAGTACCACTGTGAATAAGCTGTCCCTATCTAAGAAAATCGTACTTTAGTAAAACATCATATCGATTATTAAAATGTGAATAAAGACTTAAAAATTCTTCATTTCAATTGTTCACCTAAAAGTATAGATGTATATTTTTTTGGGTAATAAGGTACCTATTCTAAATTGTATTAAAGCTGTATATAAAAAATTGTTAAACTACATTGTGTTGCCTAAAGGTTTAAAAAGTTTAAAAAAAAAAACGTTCTTCTATAAGAGTACATCTACAGTGTCTTACTGAAATTACTTTTCAAATACCTTTAGGTCTGGAAGGGGTGATTTGTGATTGAGTAAATATAGAATTTAAACGATTTAAGTTAGTTTGTAGTCCCCGTATTTCCTCCCTATAAACAACAATAAAAAAATTAGACAAGTTGAATATAATTACCTCTTGTTTATCTAGCTGTTTCTGTTCTTCGTCAAATTGCTTCAAGCAATCCCATACATTTTCTAATCTAGTTAAAAGCTCTAAATTTTTTGTCCGCAAATTTGACTTCTTAACTCTAATGGAACAAAAACAAGAAGAAGAATCAATTTTTATTATTTTTAATAATTGATTTTGGTTAAAAAACTAACCTTTCGAGGTTTGGGTACCACTTTAACACTGATATCAAGTTTAATAGGTTCCTTGCGTTTGGTTGGTCGGACTGACGGCGAATCGGACTCGTTTTTGGTTTTTGCCGGATCCGTCCCTACCAAACACAAGCCATCAATTAGTTGATCAACTCTAAAGTTTACTAAACATTTTGATCTGTATTTTTTTTCTATCTATTGTATTAAGTTGTTTCTTTAAATTCTTACTTATGCTTTGTGCTGGCGTCTTCTAGTTTCTGCGTTAATGTGTGACATTCTAGAGACAGTTTATCCATGAGTTGATTTTGGGAATGGATCATGCCCTCAAGCTCGGCTACAGTAGCCACTGCAACAATATTACGAGTTAATGCATTCAATCAACTAAAAAGCTAGAATTTCCCAAATCAACTCATGGCATACACGTCTAAAAAGGAATTTAAGCACCCAACAAGCACCTTAAAGCAATTATTGAGAGTTTCAAAAACTCAAAATCCTCTCAATAATAATTTTGAGCAAAATCTAAATTGTAGCAAAGCATACGTACCATGTTTATTTTCCATGTCTTGAATCAAAGTTGATAAATGTTTGTCGTCTTTTGGCGGCGGTAGTGCTAAAACCTCAGCACTAAAATTTGATTTACTTTTCTCGTCACTTAACGCAGAATTAATCTTAATCTGAAAAGAAGTTACATATAAATAAAACGCGATAGCGGCGTCTCTTTCTTGCAAAAGTGCGGCGTAAAAAAGATTTATTAATTATGACAAATTGTTAAATGTTGTAAGAAATTTGATAAAAAACGGCATCAATAGAGTTTCGGTGTGATGTTTTGAGATAAGAATTGGATTTTTTTGTGCTAGGATAAAGGGACAGGAGGGATTTCTGATAAAAAAAATTTTTCAAAAAAATGTCCGATAAAAAGAGTAAACGGATAGGACATTTATAGGACGTTGGCCAAAAAACCACAATAGATAGATACTCAAATTCAGAAAACAGTCGGTATTTTTAGGGAATTTTTTCAATTTTGTTGGCTTTCCTGAAATAACTAATGCGAGTCGACGAAACGAGCTGCTCGAAAATAATCGATTCAGATAAGATTTCGGTAAGAAAATTCCTTTTAAATTACATTATTTGCTATATTATAATTATTAGAATAATTTTCAATGGATTTTATAGGCCCAAAATAGAAATATCGCTAAATTTTCCATTAAAAAGTTTAAATGTCAAATAGAATGACATTTGACGCGAGTTTATTGGAACAATTTTTCAAACGAATGACCGATAAAATATTCTACAAAAAAGCAATTTACCGCTGCAATTATATCGAATTAGAAGGTCCTAAGTTGTTTGACGAAATGTGATACAAGTGTGTTCTCTATAAAAATGCAGTCTTCTTCTTCTTATAAGTCATTGGATTGGTTGGTCAATATCAGATAATAGATTATTCTAATAATAATAATATTATATAAGAGGTAGGTTATTGCTTGATTTTTGATTAATATTGTAAAATATATTTTATAATTTATAGATAGCTACAGATTTACATAAAAAAAGAAACAAAAAGTGAGGTTATGTCAAAAAGTTATTTGATAAAGAATTGGCTCATTTTACAAATGAATTGGTTTTGAATGTAAGTTAATTAGTTGGAATGTATTTAAAGTTATCAAAAATAATGTAACTTTCGACCGATTCAAGATTCAAATAAATATAATTAATATAGGTCAATGACCTCATAATTTGTTTATTAATAGAAGAAGAATTTTGCATACATGAATTAGAAGAAGATGTGTTTATAAAAAGATCTATTAAAATACAAGTAATAAAGGTCTCTGAAAATCTTTTTTTCCAAGATAGCAAAGGATCGATTGTAGTGCATGAAATGATATCCGAAATACTGTATAAAAAAATAAAAACAAAAGCCTTTCAATATATTGTAGAAACCCAGTTCAAATTTAAATTGAAATAAATTTCGCGCGTTAAACAAAACATTAAATTGTAGATGGCGCCACCTAATTTCAGCATTTCCCTATAGATAAATAACAGATTTTTTTTATTTAAATCTTTGGTTTACAAAATGTAGCTGACCCACGTTGTTGTCAATGAGTCGATTATTGTTAGAAGTTTCATTTATATTAATGTTGCTCAAGTAGTTAAATTATAAAATGTTAGTTCCGAAAAAGCTAGGGATTTTGTTGACTGTTTTGGTTAGATTGGCAATTCCGGAAAAAACGGTTAGGAGAAGGGGAAGCACGCGGGAAGAGTTTTGGGCTTAAGTGTTGAAACGTGGCAAGAGATAGACGTGTCTACCGAGAAATGATATCCGGAGTTGTCGGCCATTATTAATTGTAAGTACGCTAATTGTACCGTTTATTTGTTTAGAGAAATTGTTATTTATGTATTCTGTGTAAGTCGCGTGGGGTCATAATATATTCAATGTCGGCTGCGTTCGCGAAATAAACCGAACTGTGTTGTGGTTATAACGGCATGATAGCTGCAAATATCTTACTCATCTAGGGCTTTAAGTATATGGGGGCGCGGGAAACGGGCTTTAATAATGGTTGCAAAATCGGGACGTAAATATTACGAATTCAAATAGGGTCGTTGTCAAATTAGAGAAAGGGCCTGTGTTGAGTACCTGGAGTTTGTTTGGGTAATATGTAAATCATCCCACCTGTTAAAATCCTTGTCTATGTAATAATGGTCGCTTCTGACAATGTCTGTTGTTCTATAAATGTAATCTTGAAATCAAAATAACTATAAGTGTCTTTGTGCATAATCTAGAGCAAGTCCAAAATTACGCTCGTACCCAGTGCTTTACTCATCTCCTTGTTTATATCAATTAAAGACACTTAATTCTATCTATCTAGTGCGTACCGATTGCATAACAATCGCAGTACTTTCTGTTCATGTAGTATTCTGATGCTACCAAAATGTCTACCATTCATTGTTCATAATATATCTTCCTATTATGTCCGGTTTGTGGAGAGGTGGATGGAGGTAGGCTTTCCAATTCCTTCCTATTCCTTCCCCATGGTTGTTTTGGTTAATAGGGACAAATCCATCTTTAAACAAGGGACGCCGATAGTTCAATCTCAGGACGCCATCTTAGAAAGTACTTCAAGGCCAACCCAGACACTCCTGAAGGACAACATGACACCAAATAAGATTTTCTTCCAGTGAGAATCGTAGCTGCTGTTCCTGTCTTGGAGAGAGCCCTGGAAGTGACGCTGGAGGAACTAGCCCTGCTGTTCTAGGATATGATGCCCCTTGTAATATTATCTATTATTTTAACGCATGGCATTGTTATCTAAATTCCCTACGTCAGTTGAACATTTAAGTAAATGGCGCTTACTTAGCAACACTCATTCAATCGAGGGGAATACTTTTAAGCCGCAGGCTATAACAGATACTAACCGGTCTGAGAATTCTAGCTGTTGCTAGGGAGGAAATGCAAACTCAATTGTAGCTAATTTCAATAGATTGTCGCTTAATCTCGCTTCAGAAAATCATATGAGCTGCACTTAGGCACAAATGGGTACCGCTCATTAGTTTCGGGAACCCGGGTAGGGAAAATTGACTAGTATTGTCGTAGGCGCGAATAGGGATTCAGACCGTTCTTCGGTTTGGATGTACTTCTTCAGTTGGTCGTACCCAGGATTAACTGAAGAATTCTCGTGTCCGTTCTAGGGATTTAGGCTAGCTAGGGAGCGAGATCAGTTTGACACTATCTCGGTGATCAAGCGGCCGTTCACTGGGGAGTGGACAGTTGTTTGGGCGTTAATTAATCGAATGGTTAATCCAAGAGTAGGGCTTAATAAAATTCATCGTGCATTTCTGAGTAGACGGTGGACATAACTTGAACTTTTAGGGACACCCTCCTTCATATCATTATTATAAACCTAGCTTCGCATCACGTGATGCCCCCTGTGTTTTCTCGACTTCGTAAGAGTGTGAAAGCCTCTTGCGAGAGGGACACAGGTTTGTTATTTAACATGTATTTAGCTGGTCATGTATAGTAGAGTTCACAGACTTATTGTGTTTAGCCAGAGCGACTTAAAAGTAATAATAATAAGGAGAATCTCCGCCTCTCAGTGCTCGCGACATTGTTTCAGCTAGTAAGTTGTTATTTGCAAACAATTGCCCGTCATTTCGTTGCAGTAAAATCTGACAACCACAATGCCATTCAGTTCTTATTTGTGTATCATTGTTTTATTTTGATGTTTGTGTCATGCTGTTGTTTATGTGTTTGTCTCATTTGATTGCCTATGTTTATTATCTTGGTTTATGTATTTATGTGCCTGCTGATGTATTTCATTCATTTATTTTGTTCTGTACAATTGCATTAATACCATTGCGAGTGACCTTGGTCTCTTCAATATGAATCTCATGTGTGTAAATTTCATTGAATTTTGTTGGTTCTGTATTCATTATTTCTGTGTCTGATTGTATAATCTGTTGTATTTTATTGAAACTTGTAGAATATAATTGTAGATGAAATATCTGTTTTATTGGTTCCAATAGTACTGCAAGCGAGCTCACATTCCATTTAGAATCAAGGTTATTTCAAAACCACGACGACAAAAACAAAACACAACGTAGGGATCCGTCAATATAAATTTCATCTGTCACTTTTAAAATTTCAACTGGCAAACTAGACGTCACTTGCCAAACTAAATGTCACTTGTCAATTAAAAGGCGCGAAAATTTCAAATATAGGTATAAGAACCATTACAGAATGGTGCCTGGTGCCCAGGATAATGTTTATGTGAGCTCATGTCAGGAATAAAAGGAACAATAAAGCTTGTGTGTCTGGAGAACAATTTCTGCTGTTGATTATGTTTTAGGCATGAACTAGAGAGGGCTTATTATCGTTAACTAATATGACTAGAAAGAAGCTTATGTAATGCCCAGTGCCTAAATGATGTCCAGGGCCACTTAAAGGAAAATTGGAAACATAGCATATCTACTGAGCCTCAAAGGCGTAGTAGGCTTACTTGTGACATCATCCCAACAATATTTCTGAAAAGAATCCGTCCTGGATCTGACCAAAGACCAAACAATCGTTGAGTCTCAATCTTTGTAAGACTGCTTGCCAAATCCATAAGAAGGAAGTAATCAAGGACCCTGTAGGAGTCAACAAAGCCAACCAAAAGGTTCAAACATACCCTGCTAGGGGAAGATGTACCCAAAAAAAGAAGCTAATTTCTGAAGTTCCAAACCAGTAGTAAGGTACACTACACCCACTTTGATGAAAGTTGTGAAGGAGATAGTAAGATAGCAAATGTTGACGATACACCCGTAAACAAAGCATTGTTTGTTTAATATTGTGTCATTGCTAATAGTTCTGTTCATAATTATTATCATTTTCGTAAAGGCCATTTGACTCACTCGGATAATTGTTCAAATCGGTTCATATTAGGACAAATAAGACGTGGGGGCGTGCGTAGACCAATACTCGTTAATAACTATGCAAATATTAAACCTTAAAATAACATCTTCATCTCAGGAACTTTGCAAAATAATTCGCTAGGTGGCGTTTTTGTAAGTATAGATGCTTTTACTAACTACATACTCGTCTAAAGGGGACACACAAGTTATAACTAACATATCAGTAACCTAAAACCTATTAAGTAGTTTTCCCAAACTTTACATTTTGGTAAAACCACTTGGGGGCGTCTGTAGAAACCCAGTTCAAATTTAAATTGAAATAAATTTCGCGCGTTAAACAAAACATTAAATTGTAGATGGCGCCACCTAATTTCAGCATTTCCCTATAGATAAATAACAGATTTTTTTTATTTAAATCTTTGGTTTACAAAATGTAGCTGACCCACGTTGTTGTCAATGAGTCGATTATTGTTAGAAGTTTCATTTATATTAATGTTGCTCAAGTAGTTAAATTATAAAATGTTAGTTCCGAAAAAGCTAGGGATTTTGTTGACTGTTTTGGTTAGATTGGCAATTCCGGAAAAAACGGTTAGGAGAAGGGGAAGCACGCGGGAAGAGTTTTGGGCTTAAGTGTTGAAACGTGGCAAGAGATAGACGTGTCTACCGAGAAATGATATCCGGAGTTGTCGGCCATTATTAATTGTAAGTACGCTAATTGTACCGTTTATTTGTTTAGAGAAATTGTTATTTATGTATTCTGTGTAAGTCGCGTGGGGTCATAATATATTCAATGTCGGCTGCGTTCGCGAAATAAACCGAACTGTGTTGTGGTTATAACGGCATGATAGCTGCAAATATCTTACTCATCTAGGGCTTTAAGTATATGGGGGCGCGGGAAACGGGCTTTAATAATGGTTGCAAAATCGGGACGTAAATATTACGAATTCAAATAGGGTCGTTGTCAAATTAGAGAAAGGGCCTGTGTTGAGTACCTGGAGTTTGTTTGGGTAATATGTAAATCATCCCACCTGTTAAAATCCTTGTCTATGTAATAATGGTCGCTTCTGACAATGTCTGTTGTTCTATAAATGTAATCTTGAAATCAAAATAACTATAAGTGTCTTTGTGCATAATCTAGAGCAAGTCCAAAATTACGCTCGTACCCAGTGCTTTACTCATCTCCTTGTTTATATCAATTAAAGACACTTAATTCTATCTATCTAGTGCGTACCGATTGCATAACAATCGCAGTACTTTCTGTTCATGTAGTATTCTGATGCTACCAAAATGTCTACCATTCATTGTTCATAATATATCTTCCTATTATGTCCGGTTTGTGGAGAGGTGGATGGAGGTAGGCTTTCCAATTCCTTCCTATTCCTTCCCCATGGTTGTTTTGGTTAATAGGGACAAATCCATCTTTAAACAAGGGACGCCGATAGTTCAATCTCAGGACGCCATCTTAGAAAGTACTTCAAGGCCAACCCAGACACTCCTGAAGGACAACATGACACCAAATAAGATTTTCTTCCAGTGAGAATCGTAGCTGCTGTTCCTGTCTTGGAGAGAGCCCTGGAAGTGACGCTGGAGGAACTAGCCCTGCTGTTCTAGGATATGATGCCCCTTGTAATATTATCTATTATTTTAACGCATGGCATTGTTATCTAAATTCCCTACGTCAGTTGAACATTTAAGTAAATGGCGCTTACTTAGCAACACTCATTCAATCGAGGGGAATACTTTTAAGCCGCAGGCTATAACAGATACTAACCGGTCTGAGAATTCTAGCTGTTGCTAGGGAGGAAATGCAAACTCAATTGTAGCTAATTTCAATAGATTGTCGCTTAATCTCGCTTCAGAAAATCATATGAGCTGCACTTAGGCACAAATGGGTACCGCTCATTAGTTTCGGGAACCCGGGTAGGGAAAATTGACTAGTATTGTCGTAGGCGCGAATAGGGATTCAGACCGTTCTTCGGTTTGGATGTACTTCTTCAGTTGGTCGTACCCAGGATTAACTGAAGAATTCTCGTGTCCGTTCTAGGGATTTAGGCTAGCTAGGGAGCGAGATCAGTTTGACACTATCTCGGTGATCAAGCGGCCGTTCACTGGGGAGTGGACAGTTGTTTGGGCGTTAATTAATCGAATGGTTAATCCAAGAGTAGGGCTTAATAAAATTCATCGTGCATTTCTGAGTAGACGGTGGACATAACTTGAACTTTTAGGGACACCCTCCTTCATATCATTATTATAAACCTAGCTTCGCATCACGTGATGCCCCCTGTGTTTTCTCGACTTCGTAAGAGTGTGAAAGCCTCTTGCGAGAGGGACACAGGTTTGTTATTTAACATGTATTTAGCTGGTCATGTATAGTAGAGTTCACAGACTTATTGTGTTTAGCCAGAGCGACTTAAAAGTAATAATAATAAGGAGAATCTCCGCCTCTCAGTGCTCGCGACATTGTTTCAGCTAGTAAGTTGTTATTTGCAAACAATTGCCCGTCATTTCGTTGCAGTAAAATCTGACAACCACAATGCCATTCAGTTCTTATTTGTGTATCATTGTTTTATTTTGATGTTTGTGTCATGCTGTTGTTTATGTGTTTGTCTCATTTGATTGCCTATGTTTATTATCTTGGTTTATGTATTTATGTGCCTGCTGATGTATTTCATTCATTTATTTTGTTCTGTACAATTGCATTAATACCATTGCGAGTGACCTTGGTCTCTTCAATATGAATCTCATGTGTGTAAATTTCATTGAATTTTGTTGGTTCTGTATTCATTATTTCTGTGTCTGATTGTATAATCTGTTGTATTTTATTGAAACTTGTAGAATATAATTGTAGATGAAATATCTGTTTTATTGGTTCCAATAGTACTGCAAGCGAGCTCACATTCCATTTAGAATCAAGGTTATTTCAAAACCACGACGACAAAAACAAAACACAACGTAGGGATCCGTCAATATAAATTTCATCTGTCACTTTTAAAATTTCAACTGGCAAACTAGACGTCACTTGCCAAACTAAATGTCACTTGTCAATTAAAAGGCGCGAAAATTTCAAATATAGGTATAAGAACCATTACAATATTCAAAATAAAGACAAAAGATATGTAGGTATATACCTTATTATTATAATTATATTATTTTTTACTTTAAATATAAATGATTTGTAAAACTAAACGCTTAAGTTTAAATGGCTTGAATGTGATTAGTGTAATTTAGACAATATTTTATCAAAATAACAATGAGATATAATATAATTTGTTGATGAAAGCACAAGGCCGCGATGAAAATAGACACCCTCTCAAATTGAAAAATTTTACAACATGATATTGTCTTTATTATCAATATTTTATTGATTAATTTAATATGACTTGTATGTTGCTATATTAATATGAAGACAAGAGCATTTACTTTTAATAATTCTTCCAGTAAATACTTATCTAAAATGTTTATGTACAAAGTACAATGTAATTTTTTTATTGTTTAATTACACAATGTAAACATTTTGAGAGAAGGCTGCAAATCTGTATGTTAAAAGTAATAAAATAAATCAATAAGATCTGTTTGAGTTGGCAATCCTAAATTTTATTTTAAAATTGTAACACGGCAACAACTTCATATTGTTGTTGTTGATGAGTGAGACATCTTTGACATTGACAGATGTCATTGTGCCTGCTATGATATAACCTACTTTTTTTTTATAAAAGATACGTCAAATATTTGTCAAACAAGCGTTCAAGGTTACAGTGTTGATACTAGGTTAATAAAAAAATCTCTAAGAAGTGTTGCCAACTAAAAAAATATTGATAAAAAATTTTGGTTTTATTTATGCTGTACAAGCTAATGTTTATAATTAATAATTATAAAAGAAAAGTTTTGAATTTGTCTTTATCTGAATTGTTAACAAGAGAAAATAGGAACGGCGTTTTCGGTTACAATGTTGCAGCTAAGCGTAAATAGAAAAGTTTTTTAAAGTGTTGCTAAATTAAAAAGTCATTATTAATTACAAGCTTTAGAAAGTTTGAGTTGGCAATCTTTTATTTTATATTAAAATTGTACCACAGCAATAATTTTCTATTGATTATGGGTGACACATCTTTGACACTGACGACATCATTGACAGATGTCATTGTTCTTGCTATGACATGACCTACATTTTTTTTTTTATAAAAGTTACGTCAAATATTTGTCAAATATACGTTTCCGGTTACAGTGTTGATACTAGGTCAATAAAAAAATTTATAAAAAGTGTTGCCAACTGAAAAAAATTATTGATAAAAAATTTTGATTCTTTTTATGCTGTACAAGCAAATTTTTATAATTAATAGTTATAAAAGAAAAGTTTTGAATTTGTGTTTATCTAAATTTGTAACAAGAGGAAATAGAAACGACGTTTATAGTTTTAAAGAGTGTTGCAGCTACGCGCAAATAAAAAAGTCTCTTAAAGTGTTGCCAAATGAAAAAATCATTAAAAATTAAGAGTGTTTGAGTTGGAAAACTTAAATATTTTATATTAAAATTGTATCAAGGTAATAACTTTCTATTTATAATGAGTGACACATCTATGACACCGACAACGTCATTGACAAATGTCATTATGTTTGCTATGACATAACCTACTTTTTTTTTTATAAAAGTTACGTCAAATATTTGTGATACAAGTGTTTCCGGTTATACTGTTAACACTAGAAAAATAAAAAAAAAATAAAAAGTGATGCTAACTAAAAAAGCAATTAATAAATTTTTTTTTTTTGAATTATGCTGTACAAACAAATGTTTATAATAATTAAATATTAAAGAAAAGTTTCAAATTTGTGTTTATCTAAATTGTTGACAAGAGGCAATAGGAATGACGTTTCCGGTTACAGTGTTGCAGCTAGGCGCAAATAAAAAAATTTTTAAAAAATGTTATCAAATAAAAAAGTCATTATTAATCACGCTTAGGAGGGTTTTAATTTAATGGTAATTTTAAATTTAATATTAAAATTGTACCACAACAACAACTTCATATTGTTGATGGGTGACACATCTTTGACACCGACAACATCATTGACAGATGTTATTGTGCTTGAGCTATGACATAACATACATTTTTGTATGAAAGTTACGTAAAATATTTGAAAAAAAAAAGTGTTTTCGGTTACAGTGTTCCCACTAGGCAATTAAAAAATTTTTTTTTAAAAGTGTTGCCAAATTAAATATTTATTAAAAAAAATTTTTTTTGATTGTATTAATTATAAACAAATGTTTCTAATTAATAATTATACATGCAAAATTTTTTTATAAAAAAAAAATGTTGTGTTATTGTTGCCGAAGGCAACCTTTTACATATAAGAGAGTATGGTAAGAACAAGAAGGAATAAAAAAAAACTATTTATATATATATATATATATATATAATGATTGAAAAAAATAATATAAAATAATGATAGATAGTAATACTATTTTTAAATATTAAAGTAATATTAATATGAAAACGTTTGTCAAAATCTGATCTCAAATGTTATAACGAGAATTTTTATAACAGAAAATGACTGTCCGCCACCTAAATAATGAGAAAAAAATTAAAAATTTTTTTTATAATAATAATGAATAGTAAAAGTATTTACAAAAATAAATGATAATAGATTTATATATGTTGCCGCAGGCAACATTCAATACGAGTGAGTAGAACAAGTACAAAAAAAAATAAGTAAAAAAAATTTTAGTAAATGGTAATATGCTTGCTTTATTATAAAAAAAAAGATGAGAAAGATAAAAGAAAAAGAAATAAGTATAATTAATAAAATCTAATTAAAATTTTTTAAATAAATAGTTATAAATTTCAACATAAATAATAATGGGCTAGGTTTATATAAATGTTGTCGAAGCCAAACGTTGATATGAGAAAGTAGAAAAAAAAATAAAAAAAAATATATTACAATAAAAAAATAAATAAACAATAATCTAATAAAAAAAAAAAAGTGCGTTTATTTTACGGTTGCCGAAGGCAACCCCTATAGGTTCATACACGTTGCCGTAGGCAACCCTCTACTCAAGAGAGTAGGGTAAGCACCCGGAGGGTGCGAAACCATACTCTCGTAATAAATAGACTGTGAAAAGAATATTTTTTAAATAATTTACATTTCAGTTTTAAGAGAAGAAAATCAATACATCTTAAAACAACTTAAAACAAGTGATAGTGATAGAGAGCAGTTGATGTTTTATGTAAACAAGATCATCATCATGATTCACATTGAGGTTCAGATTGACCGCAAAAAATCTGTTAAAGGCATATTTAATTCAGATGCTCCATTTCTCAATTTTTCACAAGCAAATTTCGATGTGATTAATAATAAAAATATGTATGAAGCTAACGTATTCATAATAGTTTATTTTATTCCAAAAAAGAAATAATAAGTAATACGTTTGTGAGCACTATAAAGAAATTTAGATTGATTTTATTTTATAGAATATAATTGTTTACAAAATAATATTTATACAAATATAATAATAATAATAATTATTAGAATACTACGAATACAATGTGAGAGTATGAGGCAAAACATAATTAAAATAAAAATTATAAAGTTTTGGCTGGATTTTGTTGTAGAAAAAAAATAATTTTCATAAACTTTTTCAAATAGAAAATATAAATACAAATTTTTCAAGTAGAACAAAACAGAAATAACAAATATCGTTTGGTTTTGTGCAAGTGCTCTTGCACCTTGTTTGTGTATGTTGATGATAAATGATAAGATGAATTGTTGTTTTGCACTTTTCTTTAATTTACCAATAAATAATGATAATAAACATGAATAATTGAAATGAGAAGAAGAATGGTGGTCTTAGGTCTTATCTTGTATGTGCTCAATGATTGAAATGAAGAATGAAAAAAAGAGAAAAAAATTTAATAACAATAAAATGAAGAAAAAATGTGATCAATAACTTCAGAAATCGACTTAATCAAGGTAAGCATAATAATTATCATTAAGTTCTCTTTGGAAAAATTAAATAATAATACAAAATAAACCATTAAGAGCGCCGGTCGAATAAAATTTGGCAATATATAATCTAGAGTTTACACCAAAACTGACTTCATATTTGCCCTATCTAAAAAGTAAATTTCTTGCAAAACAAAAATACGATTTTTCAATTTTTGCAAAGATTTTGCATTTAGGCAACATTATAATATTGAATATGTATTTCTAAAAAAATACTTTATTTATTTTTTCAACGATCATAGTAAACTAGAAAATAGCAATACTGGAAATTTTCAACTGCCAGCTGGCTCTGAGCTTGATAATAACTATGATTAGACTTTATTTTGAGACAAAAACAATGTCCCTACAAAAAGTTGTGCGGTAAACTCTCATAAATATTAGTGAAAGTTAAATAGTCCGTTGTGAAGTATTAACGACGGCAATGTCATAATAATTGCACTAATGAGAGCAGCAAATTTTAGAAGTATAGTAAAAACAAAAATTTCATATTTTGACAACTTTAGGTTGGTATTCATGTTTTTTCCCGCACAAAAAAACTAAAACAATGGTTTTCCGATCAGAATATTTTATAAACAGAAAAGTCGAATTTTTAAATCACTTCTACAACACCGAGTTGTCTCATAGACGCAATTATTTTTTTGTACTTATAATAATGTATATACTAGCAAACTAAATTCGAAAAAATTGCCGATTTCTTATTTAGAATAAAATGTATAGAATACTTTATCCGATAAAAATTTAATTTTGTAGAGCATCAAATTGCTGATAAGAAAATGTTGTGCGTATTAATTAAATTATTAATTATGAATTATTTGTGTAATCATTAAACTACAAAATCTCATATTAAAAATTTTACATATTATATTTATTTGTAAAAAAGTCAGAGCACATGAATAATAAACTATAAATAATATTTGAACATAGATTCAACATCGACTGGATAAAAAATGGATACGTCTACAACTTTGGCTTGCCTCAACCAATTTTGACAAAATTAGTCTCACTAGAAAAATAGTTTTTTGATTTATTGATGTTAATTGACATTGCTGAGTAGCACTGTTTTAAAATTTTTTAAACTTTTAGAATTTTCTTTAAAAATTTAAATAGAACGGTTTATAAGTCTCGACATAATTTTAAAGAAAATTAAATAAGTTCAAATTTGAAAACCGCACGTCGATATATTTTTTGCAACCAAAGTTAAAGGTGGAAAAGTGGTAATATATTGAATATAATCTTATTATGTTTGCAATAACTTTAAAAGTAACACACGTAGTGAAGGGTTTTAGAAGTTTTCAATTACTTAATTCAAACAAATTGGTTAAGAAAGACTTTCTCATTTTTCGAATGTCAGTAAAAACAAGTGAATTTTGTATTTATCTTTCTGGCTTGTTTTCGACAAATTTACCGCAACAAACTGCTATTCTGTCATAAATTTTGTGACGCGTGCCGCCCTTAGACTTTTAGATCAGTACAACAGTATAAGCAAAACTCTAGATTTATTATTCTTCTAGATCTATAATTTCTTCTCACTGAGAACGTAATTCATCCAGATCTTTATTTAATTTTCAATTTGAGTAGAAATCATTCAAGTCATTTTCTGTCTTCTTTTAATTTTAAAAAAACTAATTTTTCAGCTTAACACGATTTTTTATTAAAAACTAATATTTCACACATATTTCAAACTCTAAAAAAATACTATTGTAGTTACCACTACAATGATTTTAAAAAATATTGTTTTTAAAGCAAGCTGCATATATCTAAAACCAAAACTGCTGTTTATCTAAATTCATTGAAAACTATTGTTCCATTTCACTTTTTTTAGGTTTTTCTGAAGCGCATTATTTATAATCAACTTTTTCTGTCTCTAAAAAAGTTTTTCTCTATATCAACACGGCGTTACAAAAAAACAACTCACGTTTGCCAACCTGGTTTCTTTTAGCAATTTTGCATATGAAACTATAAACAACTGAGAGCAACTTGATTGACTTTCAAAAAACTTTTGATCAAAATAAATCACTTGTTACTATTAAACAGACTTCAAGCTATTGAAAACGTTAGTTACTCTTTTGAAATCATATTTTCGACAACGTAATCAAAATTTTCTTTTAGAATAATCATGAATCGGTCTTTTATTTGTTTCCATTTCTGGAGTGGTTCAAGGTTCTGATTTAGCTCCTCTATTATTTATAATATTTATCAATAACCTCTCTGATATAATTAACATAATTAACTTAAACATATTCATGTTTGTCGATACCGTTAAAATTTATAAGAAAATCTGTACAACCAAAGACTTTTTCCATTTGTAGCATTGTAATGTATTAAAGATTTTACTAACTAAAACCCCTTGTTCCTATTCTATATATGTACTTCTATTAAACACTAATATAATTATTATGAATAAGTAAACAAACTTACAACTCATATTAAGAATGTAACAGGCTTAGGTACATGTAAATGATTCAATAAGGCTTGAAGAAGAAGAAGAGATTTGTTCATCATAGATTACCTTACCTTTATATATCTAAGTATGCACAGGCGTATTCCTTTTAATCATAGACTATTTACAATTTCGAAAGAGATATACTACAAGCATGACTTTGCTTCGTTTTTTGTATGATGTCAGAATAACAATCTTTTTTTAAATCGCGCCAAATGCCCGTGTTATTATGTGTTGTGTGTCACCCTGTACAATTAAAGTGTGTTTATCAACTTACTTCTTTCTCTAAAGAGGCAATGTGTTCTGTTAAACGAATATTTTCTCTCCGACTATGAATCAAATCGGCATCAGCTCTATCTAATCTTTGTCTCAAAGACTGCATTTCTGTTTGCAGACGTAAAACATCTTGCTTCGATTGTCTTTCATTTCTTTCGTTAAGCATTTGAAGAGAGGCAATTTGCTGCTCAAGAGCACTTTTTTCAGCACTATTTAGGCCGATATCCGATTGCAAAGTCACTAAGAAACAAAAAAAATATATATTTATCTATGAAATAAAACGCAAAAACTTACTAATTTTATTTTGCAAATCTTTTCTCAGTTCGTCCAAAAGTGCTTGTTTTTGTGCCAATTCTCGTCTTAAATCTGTATTTTCTCTGCGTTGTTTATCAAAATCGAGTTGAAGCTTATTGCTGGTTTCCCACTGTACTCCCAATTCAGTTGTTAATTGTTCAATTTGTTGAGTGTATCTTCTCTCAACAGCGCTTCGTTCGTCAGCTATTCTCCGACCCTAAAAAATATTTTAATGATATTATAGCAGACATTTTTAACCAATAATAAGAGTAATAATTGAAAAAATATTTAATAATTTCTTAACAAAAAAATTAGCTAATAATTAACACTGAAAATTATCGTAAGTACATAATTAAAAAAAATTAAGTGTTTTTTAAAAATATTTCATAACATTTTGCTAAATTTTAAACAATCAAGATTTTTAAATATTTTATTTTGTTTTTAAAAATATTAGAAATTTTTTAAAAATGTTTTAAAAAAAATTAAATTTGTTTTGAGAAATTTGAAAAATGTATTTGAAGAAATTAAATAAAATTTATAAAATATAAATGTTTTTTCTAAAAAGCTGAAAAAAACAGATTTTTAAAAACTATAATAAATTTTGAAATTATATTTTTTGCTTTTCAAAGAATTAAAAATTTTTCGGAAATTTAGCATCTTCATAAAAATTTTCAAAATTTAAAAAATATTTACGCATTTTTACGTGATTTAAAAAATATTTGAAATAAAACTCGATTTTTAAAAAACGATGATAAATTTTAAATTTAATTAAATACTTTTTACTACTAAAAAAAGAACGTAGATCACAGTTAGCAGCTCAAGATAGGCGACAAGAATAACAAGACTGTGAGATATCTTAATTAATAGAACACCACTGGTTCTAAAAGATTTGCCGGTTCAACTGAAGTAGCTCTATTTTTCTAATTTGTTTTTCTCAAGAGCAGTTGTAAGTGGCGTACTCAAGAGTAACTAACGAGCGCTTTTGGTTTTCACTGAAAACGGAAAAAACAAAATATATTCTTCATCACTAAACGTATAACATAATTTCTGTACGAACCATTTTCATTATAATAGCAGAAAAATACAAAAAGATAACAAACATTGTTTACCTGATCAGTAACTGAATCACGCAGCTTTGCATGCTGCCGCTCAAGCTCATCTTTTAGACGTCGAATTTCAATATCGGCAGCATTTTTCTCGTACTGTGCCTGTTCCGCAACGTCTAAACTTCTTTTTACTTGATCGCATGTATCGTTTTCTTTATTTTTTATTGTTGACAACGCAAATTGTAATTTTGAAACAGTTTCTTGTAGAACTTCTTTTTCTCGTTGTAAAGCCTCAATCTGGTGCTTTAAATTTTCAAAACTTACACCATCAAAAACATAGCCTTCTGATGATTTTCTTTTGTAATCGTCATTCTCTTCTAAAGCTTTTTTTAGATCAATTTTTGTTTGTGTTAGCTGCGCTTCTAGTTCTGATATTCTAGATTCAAAAACAATTGCGGGGCCTTCTAATATTTTGCTTCTACGTTTTTTTGGCGATAGTGGTTTGTGAGTGAGGTCGCCATCAGTTTCGGTTTCTGTTTCCGTCTCTAGGTGATTGAAAACCGATTTCATAATATTTGACTTTTGTTTTTGGTGAAGATTTTCGTTTTCGCTGATAACGTCTTTTACTTTATTTAAAAGAGTGGAAAGTTCGTCCTAAAACCGATAATCAAAATTATTAATAGTTTTTACATTTACAAAAAAAGATATTTGAAACTTTTTCTATTTATACGAGTTCGGAAAGTGAAATTCCTCACATGAGCACTTTGAGCACTGCATTATCGCGAAAAGGTCAGGTACAATTTTTTTTGCAACGAATAACTCTATTTTTTTAATAAAAAATGATTTAATTTTTTATTAATTTATTGGTTGGTAGCGTTGCTCCCGATGATTATCTGATTTTTTAAATTTAAACATTGTTTTGATCATTTACCTCTAGTTTCGCCAGCAAAGTTAAAAACACCGCGGTGCGGGAAAAACGTTTTTTGATGCATTGGGAACAACCGGAAACTGCCGATCTTTGTGCGATGAGTGCAAAAAAACATTGTACTTACTCGACAAAATCTGGATTCTTTTTCTAACTGCTCAATGTAATCTTCTTGTTTTTCTATAAAAGTCATAAGCTCTGGAGGCAGTAAAGCATTATTACTTTCAAATTTATGCTGATTCCTACAAATATTTACTGAATAAAAAAACGATTATTTAAGCAGACATTATTTACAAAAATGGTGTTTCCTTATCCGTTGGCAAAATGGTGCTGATATGTTTTGGAGTAGGTAAATAATATCGTTTTGGTAAACTTCCTAAAGTACTGTAATATGGTCTTGGAAATTTTGAAGTTCGACTCGTGACACTGATCAACGATTGATTATCAGTTTCTTCTCCAGCACTATCTAAATCTCTCACACTTCTTTTGATCGGTGTGTAGCTTTCAGCGAGAAGAATCCTTAGGCGTCCTACAGCTTCTCTGTAAGCGTTATCCGCGTAGTCAGGTCTTCGTTTATAATCCATTTTAGAGATAATAGTTTTTCTAAAATTAATAAAACTGATTACAACATTGCACACTGACACTCAATATTTCTTCTTTGAAATGATTTGTTTGTATTATTGCGTCGCAGATCAATATTGTGTGACGAAACATTTTCAGGGTTTTAAATATTCATATAGGGGTAATATACAAACAAGTGCATGCAAATATCGACTTACTTAGTTTTTTTCTTTTTATCGTGGCTGAGAGGATACATCGGTTTTGCTGAAAATATGTTTTTGGCTGAACTTAATCTTGGTCGTACCAAGTAGCTAGTTGTAGGTCGTTGCTTTTTATTTGTTGCACTACTGAACATTCTGCACGAAATAGGAACTGAACATTAAATAATCTTAAATGACTCCTTTATATAAACTTCTGTAATCAATTGTTGTTTAATCGAAGCTTCACACACAAACACCTTGGCAACCGACAAATATATTTTTATGTATAGTCGATATTATTATGGTAAAGATCAAAAAACTTTTAAATCGTAAGATGGAGAAAACATTTACCAACTGTAAGAAGTTAATAATCGGTTAAAAAACTTTTCCACATTCTAATGTAGCACGGTAATCAAGAAATGTCTCTTAACTATTTTTAAATCATAAAAAAAATATTAAATGAATCAAACTTTAAATTATATATTTGCAATTTTGAACAGAGGATTTATAAACAGTAAATTTAACAATATCTGCCCATAAATATTTATGTTTTATTTAAACTTAATATTATTATTTAGAGTTTCAACCCAACAATTTTCAGTTTTATTTAAGCATTTACACTATGTTCTAAAACCTAAAACCCCTGTTCTTTAATGACTTTGTTTCAATTTGTTGCTACAGCCGCGTACAAAATAATGATTTTTTTACTGGTTCTGACCGTAACTTTAATTAGATTATATACTTAAAATTAAAAACTATAACTATTTTTATACTGATCAAAGGTGATAATTCATTTATGATTATTTACGCATTGGTGAAAGCAGCAAACCCAGTTTGTTTCTTTTAGTTTCAGTAACTATTGTTAAATGTGAGATATTTATTATTGATATGAAGGCGACATTGTAGTTCCTCTTGTGACAGTAAGTGGTTGGTAACTCGACGAATGACTCCAGAGGTATTTATATCTGAACTTTAGCATAGAGACTTGATTGAATATATAAATCAGTATTAAATAAAATAAAAAAAATAAAATTACGTCACATATTTATTGGTTTCGTTACATGTGTATAAACCATCTAAGCTGTTGTTTTTGGATGATTTCTAATATAGGCTCTACCTCTAGTTTTGCTCTTAAAAAGTCCTTTCTCATTCCGTCCGTTCTTGTGATGTTTTTAATTCTTCTCAAAAACTTTATTTAGACTGTATGTGTTTTATTGTTGTCACGTACTTGGGAATATCCAGTTTTCACAACCATACGTGAAAATTGGCTGAAAAATTGATTTGTACACTTTTAGCTTAGTTTTCTTTAAAATTTCTTTTCTTCCTACAGTTTCTGCTTAGTGTGTAATATAATTTGACTGCTGCGGTGATCTTTTCATTTATTTCTGCTTTTTGTTTCCCATTACTCCTAGGTGTTTATAATTTTTCACTTGTTCGATTTGCGCTTTGCCTATTTCGATATTTACAGTCTCCTCCTCTTGTTCGACAACCATTATTTTTGTTATTTCTATATTTGCTTTTAGATTCTTGCTTTTAACGCTTCTTTCCATACCACTAGATTGTATTTAAGCTTATTTTTATTTCTTGCAAATAGTAGTAAATCATTGGCAAAAGCGCATTCAGAAAAACCAACTACTTCCATGTTTCTCCACCACTTGAATTTGTTTGATTTTGGTTTTTCCTTTTTTTATTACATTATTCATTATTATTATAAATAACGCCAAACTCAAAACTCTTTCCTGTCTTATACCGTCTTTCGCCACAAAGTTCTCTGATTGTTGTTACCTTTTCTCACTAGATTTCTCGTTGTTTTATAAATGCGTTCTATATTTTTTTGCAGCTTAATTTTCACTCCTGTTTCTCGCAACCTTTTTTATATTAAATTTGTGTAGACACTGTCAAAAGTTTTTTGTGTACCTATAAAACCGGAATATACTTTTTGATTTCTAACAAGTTATTTCCCTATTATCTGTTTCAATGTGAAGACGTGATCTTATGTGCTTTTTTCCTTTCTAAAGCCACTTTGTGATCATTCCAACTGATCTTCTATTACTTTCCATAGTCTTTTCTCTAAAATTCTTTCATACATTTTCAAAACTACGCTTAGTATTGCTATGCCCTTATAATTACTGCATTCTGCTCTCTCACCTTTTTTGAATAGTGGTATAATTATTCCTACTTTCTAGTCTCTGGGTATTTTTTCTTCTTTCCATACTTTCCTCTACAATTTGATTAGCATGTTTATTCTTTTTTCTCCCAAATTTTGTAGCAGTTCAGCTGCAATGGTACCTACTGCTTCCTCAACATCTTCCGTATTTATTTATTTTTTGTAAATTTTTTTCTTCTTGGTTTCCGTTTTTTTTCGTTGTTTCGTGTATTTTTTCTTTATTTCAATTTTGTTCATTACGTTAAGTAATTCTACAAAGTATTCTTTCTGTTTCGCTATGATTTCTTTTTCTTGTCGCAATATGTTCCTTTCCTTGTTCTTTAATTGTTTTGTGTTGTTTGTGGTTGTGTCGTGTCGTCTTTGCTGTGATTCTCTATTTCTTTCCAAATTCTTTCTATGATTTCTTTTTGTTGCATTTTCCTTCTTTTTTTCTGGTTATATCTCACATAGTTTTCATTATTTTTATTTAACAGGTACTCTTTCTTTCGTTGTTTCTACGTCTTGACTTTTGTTTGTATATCTGTGTCCCACCATCTGGTACGCTTTTTACTTTTTCCTGTTCTTGCAAACTCCACATACACATGTCGCTATACTTTTAAGTAAGCATACATTTGAATGTGCTCCATAATTTGTGTTATTTGTGCTAGGTCTTTGCAGACCTCTATTTTTCTTCCTTTTTCTTTTTCAATACCTCCTTGTCTCTTAATGTATTTGATTTCATTGGATACCTTATTTTTTGTTATTGTATTTTGTTTAGATTGTTTCTTTTCCCTTTTAATGCTACCTTTTTTATTTTTGCTCTCGATAAAAAATAAAGTGCTGAAATGCTCTCTTCTAAGTTTTTGTTTATGATGACGTAGTCAATAATAGACCTTTCTTTTCTGTACTGAGTTCTCTCAAAACGATGATAATAGTTATATATTTTTTTTAAATTGCTGTAGTCAAAATTCAAGGTTATTTATGTACTTAAAATTAATGATAAATTAATTTTAAATTAGTTTTAAAGGCAATTTAATCAAATAAACAAAATGTAAATGAATGTCTCACGAATTATTTTATCAACAAAATTATCAAATTCTAATCAAAAGAGTAAAATTTTTATCGGGAAAAGGTTCTCACTGTTTGTACCGTAAAAATGAATTTTATGACAGATGAAAATAAGACCAGAATTTGTGAATTGTTCAATTTTGAAGAAAACCAATTTGTTAATGATGTAATTTTTTAAAAAAATGGTTATTAGAACAGCCGCATCTACCAAAAATAGAACTAAGTAAAGTTTCAAATTATGTTAATATTGTTTTGGTTTAATTTCTTTTTAGATGAGAATTTTATTGGAAATATTTTGATACGTCATAAATTCAGCATGGAACGAGCTAAAAAAGCGTTAGACGTGTTTTTTTCTATTGGAAAACATTTTCCAGCAGTTTACAGAAGTAAAAACCCAAAAATTATATCAAAAATAGAGTTTTATCACGATAAGTATGTTGTTTTTACAAAAATGCAAAATATTACAAGACAGCCTACAACGTAGGCTGTCTTATTTTACAATAAACTACAAAACGTATTTAATATATTCACCAAAAACCTATTTTTCTAATTTTTAGTATAGTATGCATCTTTCCAAAGTATACAGAAAATCTACAACATGTCTCATTTATTTCTCTTGCAAAACCGAAAGCTTTCAATGGAATTTTAATTATTCAAAAAATTATTAATTTGATGGAATATGAAGCACAAAACAGCTTTTGTGGTGAAGAAATCATTGTTGTTGATGCTAAGAATTTTTCATTTGAACATGTGCTTAATTCTTCTATAAATCTTATAATAAAATTAGCATTATATGGCCAGGTAAAATGCAATTAATCAGCAAAAGAGCACTATATTAATTATTATTTGTTTTAGAAAATTTTTAAAATACGTTTTAAAGCCGCATATATTATAAATAATAAACCATTTGTAGATCCACTGGTAAAACTATCGAAAACTTTTATTAAAGATAAACTTTACCAAAGGGTAAGTTTAAAATGCATAATACAATCAACGTAACTTTACATCTGTTTTCATCATATTTCTATTTAACACAATGTGGCGTTCTCCGATTGTTACCCTAAAGCCGATTATAAGATCAAAAAACAAACTTAAATCATAGTCTGTAGTATAGTAAAATGATAAAATTATATTAGCGATGATGCAAAATCATATTTTTTTTTAATATCACAATGAATTATATATTTAATCAAGTCTACAACCTCTATTCATAAATTTAGATATAAATACCCTAGGTCGTTTCACCGCCTTCATATCACACTTTTAATGATGGTTGCTAAAACTGAAAGAAACAAACATCTAAATTTGCTGTTTTTACCAATCTGCAAATGAATTATTACCTTTAAATATTACCTAACTAAATGTAATAGAAAATTGGCTTTGCTTGATAAAATGTTTGTTTTGTTGCAAGTCAAATGCTCATAGTACTATAATACTGGTAAAACTAGCTAAAACTTTGATAAAAGATAAACTTTTCTAAAAGGATAGTTTAAACTGGCTCAAACAATAATAACCTTACATAATCTGTTTTTATTATATTTCTATTTAAAACAATGTGACCTTTTCTGATTGTTTCCTAAATCCGATTAAGATGAAAACACAGACTTAAGGACTCTATAAGGACACCAATTTTCAATTCGACCATAAAATTAATTACATTTAATGTTCGTAATGTGTCATTATATCAGCACGGAGCCGTGCTAACGTACTTTTTCTTTTGACAACAATTACTAAAAATAGGTCGCATCAAGAGGGAATGAATGTTAGAATAGAATAAGCAACAAAACAAGTTTTGATTCAATGTACTTTACTGAAAAATGTTTAATCTTATAAACAGGTAGTTTAATTATAACCGTCAACTCTTGAAAAAAAACTATAAAATTGCATTGAAAGTTAAAACATTTAAATAATTGTTGGTAACTTCTAGAATTTATTTCGGACATATCTATTTTTTGTAAATTCTCTACTTAACCATTTTGTGTTATTGAAGAAACGAGCAAAGACTACTTTTCAACATTTTTTAAAAATTAGATGTTATTTTCTATAGATCACTTTTAATACTTTATAGTTAATTTTTTTACACCAGTTTAAAGCCTAACTACTAATTGCCTAACTAAAACAAAAAATATAATAAAAATTATCATTAACTTTTCAAAGTTTTATACATTAAAAACAAAGTTTTGCTGAAGTAAAACGCGTTTCTCTATTGATTTATAACCGCAACATTTCATCAGTTTTTTTAAAAACGATTGTTTAAATTTATTTTATATAGCCTGAATGAGTTGACATTGACACTATTATTTTTGAAGTAAAATCATAAATGTAAATATATGTTATTATGAAGTTTAAATGTACTGCATAATTTATCAACCTTATATATTATTAAATTTTATACTAAAGTATGTTCTTCAACAAAAATGTACCTTAATTCATATTAAAACTTATTGGATCGTCTTAACACACCATCAGCAGTGCAATGATAAGAAGGAGATTTAAATGGTAAATTAAAGATATGTGAGTATTTTCAATTCTAAAATATGAAGCGATGAAATAAATGTATTCATTATTGTTTTTGAATCACAATATTTAGGTAATTAAATTTTAGCGAATTTATTTGTACATTGTAAACGTACCAGTCCGTTTGTTCTCACATGAATCTAAAATCAAATTCATGTCTTTTCATGTCATTTTCATTTAATCTTCAATTAATGAGAAAAAATTTTTATTTATGTATTATTACAATAAAAAATTAAAAATTTTAATTAAGTAAGTATTTTAAAACAATTTGGAAAAATACAATGATATATTTTAACAAAAGATTTATGTATGACGTTTGCGCCAAAATTGCAAAAAAAAATATCTAATTAATTAACCGTAAGTCAAGGGTGAATTTTTCTCTTGCTAATGCGTTTGTGTCTTCCAGAAATGGCCCAGCCGTCGGTCGTGAGTAGGGGATAGAATATACAATAAACATGAATAAACTCAACACTCAATAGAATGTTGACCACAACGGCGAGCTTAACGCCATCTTGTCTTTTAATTATTTCTTTTCTTTCGCCCACTTTTCACCACTTAGATGAAGGAAAATCACGCTGATTTGCAATATCTCATGACAGAAAATTGCTGTATGTGACTACAATTTAATAATGTACATATTTCCACTTGGGCAATAATACATGTATATTATATACTATATTATAGTTGTATATGTATATTCTTGAGAGACTGTCTGCATTCTCAGATCATTCGAGATTCAGTGCTATTTGTACTGACACCTCTTATGGCCGCTTGACTGTCAGATAAAATATAGATCTTCTTGCCTTTAATACGCTTTGGCAGACATTGTTGGCAGTTAGATGTACAGCAAGAATCTCAGCTTGCATAATAGAAGGTGTGCTACCTAGGGATATTGCTGCTCGATGTTTTAGACCATAGATCCCCATGCCTGTCCCTTTTTTTTGTTTTTGATCCATCGGTGTACTAGATGGAAGAGTTCACTGCCAGCCTGTGCAATTTGACATCGAACCGCATGACGGTCTGTAATAGATAATTTATAATCTATTTTAAAACAGACAGTCGGATTGTTTTACTATTCCTTGTCAAATTTACAATGCGTTAAGCAATCGACTGCTATATCTTTTGACTAATCTTCAAAAAAAAAAATTATCGTTTTTCTACCTTTTAAAATTTCAGCCAAAAGTTCAAATGTTCTCCCTCTATATAGTTGGGTCTATATATTGCCTCTTTAAACTGTAAAAGATTTTAATTTAATTGTTCGTTATCTCGCCGTTTATTGTATTGAGACAGAGAAGCAAATCGCCAAAAGCCTAAAACCGCTATAATCTTATATCGCTAAACTTGTACTGAAAAAATATTTATAGAAAAGAAACATGTTAGGTATACTTTGTTAAAAACAGAAAAAACTGTATTGACAATCTCTCTTGTTGTCACATTATTTCTATAATACTTTGTTTGACAATAATAAATATTTTTGATTTTATGTGATTTATTTTTAGATACATTTTGATGTCGGTTATAACTGTTTGCACCAAGTTTTATCAAAAGATATGATACCTAAAGATTATGGAGGTGATGGACCTTCTTTAGAAGAGCTGTCAAGTAAAATTTTACAAAATTATTTGTTTTATTGTATAAATGTTTTTTTCTAGAAAGTTGCGATTTGAAAGTGGAAAATTCTCAATTTTTCGATACAATATCAAATCTAGAGGTGAACGAAGAACTGCGTCCAGCCGAATTAATCTCAGACGTTGATGATATTTTTGGATTGCATGGCAACTTTAAGCAGCTCAATATAGATTAATCTAAAAACGAAAAATGCAATATAATTATAACAATATTTTTCGAATTTGACGCTAATTTGCGAATAATAATCCAATTAATGTTTTCAATTTGAAATCTTTTATAAATATATATATATATATTTTATAATAATATAAATACCAACCATACTTTCCATTGTTTTCTTACTAGTTATTATTATATTAATATAATTTTTTTTTCTTGATACAACAATATCAATCCATAATTTAAGTTTAAAATAGTGTTGATTGTTAATGAAATATTTGTATTTTTAGTATTTTATCAGATTATAGAAAATTTAATAAATATTATATTCAAAATGGTAATGAGTGTTGAAATTAAAATTTCGATCCTCTCCAAGTCACTTCCTGAGAATTAAGTTCCTTCATATCCAAATCGGGTGAAAACTAGAATAGTTCCTATGAACATCTTTCAATCCCGTTTTCAGCCAAAGTTCACTAGCATGAGATTTTAGTGGGTTATGATATGACTTATGGCGGTTTGCATCACTACTTCAACACAAAATAAGCAGGATAAACAGACCATCTAAAAATCTGTCATAAAAAACATTAAACGCCCAGACTTTATTAAAGAAATCTTTTAAAACCGTATCTTTTTAAATCTATTGTTAAATTGTTACATTTAATTTTTTTGTATTATTTAACAAAACTTTATAAAAAACTTTTTTAGTACCTAGGCAGTTTAGAATAAATAAAAAAAAATTATTAATTAAAGATTGATACGTATGAAATAAAACTACAATATTTGAGCTAAAAGAAACAATAACGACCGTGTCAATCTTGACACAAAATAATCTGCATGTATTGTTCTCTAATAAAAGCAAGTATGCCAATGAAGACATAGACGTATCTGCGTGCATAGGAAATTTAATAACTAGCTCAAAATTGTATCTAATGGTTAAAATACAATTTTCGAATTTGAGTTTTTTTCGTTTTTTGCATTTTCTAAGAAAATTTACTTCAGTAGTGTATATTTTTTTACACCATCAGAAAGAAAAGATTTCAACGAACAAAAAACTCACTAACTTTTTTAAGAAAGTCGATAGAAAGCCATAAGCTATTTTAACAAAATTTCAAACTAAATTCAACATTGAAATTAATATTTTGATGAAACAATTGTATGAGGTTTTTTATGAAAATTTTTTATAAACTAAAATTTGTATGGTCTCAAATACATAGAGGTAAGGCTTAAAAAATCTAACTTTCTACCGATAGATGGTACAACGCCGTGCCTAGCGTGCTAAAATAATATGTTTAGAATCACGAAGCTATAGTGACACAGAACAGAAGACATATTTCAAAACTTTCATTTTATTTATTATCCATGAAATGTTGGTGATAAAGTGCAGTCACGGCATGTTTACTTGATTTTATTGGAAAAGCAATTATTATTGTTAGAAAAGAAGATCCCAACTGTTAATGCTAAAACTGTGCTAACTGTAACACTTTATAATTGAATATCAAGTTTTTTATGTGTTTTTTTTGTAGTTCAAACTTATTTAATAATTGAAGAAGAACGACTTTCACGGCCCGAAATCATTGAAATCTTTCGGAAAAGACCGTGTCGAAATGTTTGATAAAATTGTCGACGTTTCGCACTCCATCGGTGGAGGCGTCATCGGGACAGGAAAATGAAGGTGGGAATAAGCACGGTAACTCGACGTGTGGACCACGCTAGAGACGAAACTTATTCAGAATTGGTTGATTTTCAATAACATTTACAGTGTTTTAAAACTCTTGTCATAATTCTTGTTGGGTATTAATCTCTCCAGAAATCAAAAAATTGAAGAGATTAAAATCGGGACTTCGAGTAGACAAAGGAAATTCACTTCCTCGCTCTATCTATTTATGAAAAAACTCTGTTTTTAAATAATTTCGCATCAGTAAGGCAAAGTGTGATGAAGTGTAATTTTGCGTATAGCACATAAATCTCTTCTATGGGTTAATGGCAACTGTTCCAACTCATCAAAAAGCGTGTTTAAAACAAAATTTTGTAAAGATTTGTAAAGATGTATCATCATTTAAGCTTGCAGGTCCTTTAAAGGGACCTATTAAACTATCTTTTAAAAGTCGACATCAAAGATTTATCTTAAATTCGTGCTGGAAGTGTGTCTTTCTAAAACTCTCTGTATCTCGGTAAGGAGGCATATTTTCAAAAAGTGTATCAAGTTAAATCGTCATGTTTTGAGTCAAGCATTTTACAGTTACTATATTAACAATTATTACTGAAACATCCTGTATATATTAATAACTTAAAAAATACAAAGGAATATAAATACGCAAAACAAAAACCAAAAAAAATTACCAAATGTTTTTTTATTCTTGTGTAATACACAACAATAAAAATCTACGCTATATCTCTACGTTATATTTGAAAACACACATTTGACAGACAGTGGCATAAATTTGTTTTGGTTTTTTTTTTGATAGTTTAAATTATCAATCGATTTAAATAAACTAAAATGTTTTCCACTGAAAATAAAATACACATAATGCATTTTACAATCATATATACTATGTCAAACAGGTAAGTTCACAGACTCAGTTTTACTAACGTTTTCACAGTCAAAGCCGTTAGTAACATAATTTCCAAATTTTAATAGAAACAATAATTATTATATTAGTAACCTAACTACAAAACATAATAGCCACAGATGCATTTCATTATTTCAATATGTATCTTTTAAATATTGTTATATGTTTATTTGTTGTATATTAATTAAGTTGATACCTACTAACACTAAAATTTAAAAGTTTTAATAAAAATTGGAATTTTTTCATTGTTTTTATTTCCTAGTAGATATTTTTAATTTCCTTAATTGCCTGTTGTTCATTTTATAATTTTACTAAAAATAGTATAATTTTAAATTGTATGTGTTATTTTAGACTCATTCTGTATAATGATGATGCTAGAATTCGTAGTAGAAGGGTAGCCTAAATAGCTTGAGGCCCTTAATCTTGGAAATACGGCCCTGACGCTATAGGTTATCTATGATACCTTTTAATGTTTATTACGCAACCGGCTTCGCTGAGACCTTCTTACATCTGCACGTGGCGCAAAATTTCACCTACTGAAACCAAAAATTTCCTTTTGAATCTCTTGCACAACACCGGTCTCTCACTCTTAACATGCATATTGCATATTAAGTATTAAAAACCCACTATTTTAATAAAAGTTTAATTTCAAGGTGAATTGGTAGTCAACTTTTTTGTTTTAAATAAAGCCCGTATGTTTTATTTATAATAATTTAGTAAAAATAAAAATTTTACGCAGTACATCGCCAATTTTGTTTTAAATAATTTTTTATTTAAACAAATGTTTTTATTGCAGTTTGTGCGATAGTCCTTAGTCCCGCAAGTTTTACCTACTTTCCGGCAGATTAAAACTTCGAAACTTATTTTTTGCATACAAAGCACCACAAATCGGTTTTGATTTAATAAAATCGAACCATAGGCCACAGTGGGTCAAAGCTCGGGGCCCTTGCTATCATACACCCTGTATGTAAATAGCCCTTTCTAATGATACGCAGGTCTGCTATTAAATAAACCTAAACGTTGAATAAAATGTCATTTATTTAAGAGTTACATTCAAGTTCTTACATCTGTTGACAGTATAAAAAAGCAGTCTCATTTGAAAGGCACTGAAGTGTTGCTATTAAGAATTAATTGAATAAAAGTGATTTTTTTTTACTCAAAATTTGTACTTGTATTTTTCTGTTATCACATTTTGTTGTAATACAAAAAACACCAGAACAGCAATAGAAAAATATTGTTTCTCATAACACGTTTCTTGTAAATTAGCACATTTTTAGCACTTCATAGCAGTTCAGAATTATTACATAAATCATTCTCTAATACTGAAACTTCGAGTAAAATTACAAATTTTAGGCAACTGGCCAGACAAATTATACTAATCATAATCATTCATAATACAATTTAAAATATTCAAGTAGTATTGACTTAAATTAAAATTAATTTCATCTCAATTCGACTAAACATTTTCATTGTATAGTGATTTTTCTAGAATATAAAACATATTATTTACAGTACTTAATCTAAATAAGATCTTCAGCTGCCACCAAACTCTTGATATCCTTCAGCCCCTGTGAATATGACATCTACCCAAATTCGCATTGCTTCTGGTGATGGGGCCAACAAATAATAAAACCTTTCGTGTGTTTTTATTATAAATGTTAGTTGTGGATTTGGAGACTTGACACTGTTTAAATGGTCTAGGTATACTTCCTCAATCGCCTGAAACCAAATGTTTATTTAATGTACTCTATTTACAAACTGAAAATTTTAGTGAAAATGTAAACCAATTGTGGTAAATATATAATGAGGTCCATATGTATGAAAAAATCTTTTAGAGTTATGTATTTATTATTAAAAAAAAAAACCTGAAATAAGTCAAAATTTCTATTTTCAATTTATCAAATTATGGTATGGAAATATTACTACCCTTAGCACTCAAAATTTGTCAGTTATAAAGTCAAGTCAATTAGTCAAGACCTTTTGTTAGCTATAAAGTAATTCAATTCCCATGTTGTTTTATAGATATTTATGCATTAAGGGAGATATGAATGTTTTTTCTCCGAGGTTGACGTGTTACAGACCAAGGGCCGGAGGCCCGCGGTCTGTAAGTCTACCGAGGGTGAAAAACAGAATATCTCCCGTAGTGCATTAAATATTTTATTTTTTAGCATTTCATTACTGCTTTCTTAATAAAATTATATGAAAAATAACAACATCCGAGAATGCATGAATGTATAATTGCTGCAAATGCATGGTAACCATGTGTTTGAGGGTGAAAAACTTTACAAAGTCCCAAGGGAGATATGAGATACGTTTCATATATCGTATCCATAACGAAAATCAACAATATCATGTCACTAAAAAATAAAAACATTTATAGTTGATTTTTCTTTATAATCAATTGTCAATGTTAAAAATTCTGAGATTATGTTGAAACCCTGTATTATTACCGTGAAAATCACGCTCTTGACAACTATTTTTAATTGACATTGCTAAAATTGGAACTGTTTAACGATTTTTAAAAAAAATCAACTGTAGATTGTCTGTGGATAATTAGGTACCTGAAAATATGCGCCTCCTCGTGGTTTTTTCTCACTTTTATCATTGTAATATGTTAAGGTGTGCTTATTTCTGTCGAAGACAAACCATCTTTTAGACCAACCATTTAATTTAGAACCTTTTTTATGCAAGAATCCTCGACAAGTGCTAGAGTTGATTATGACGTGAGGGCAAAGCACTACTTGGTGGCCTGCAAAAAATATTAGACATAACTACCTATAAAGATTTAAATATTAATAAAATCTAGATTCAAAAATTTAAAAACAAATCATTCTTGTGCAGAGAACTCTCTCTTGAAAAAGTGAACAATGATGTTATGAGAATTTTATAAAACAACCGTTGAATTAAACAACCAAAATAAATGCACATTCATTCAATATTATACATTCTTTCCTTCTCTTCATTCTATCTTCAAACTTAGTGGCCCTTTTCCCCGCTTTCACTCTCAGCTTGTTTCTCTTACATTCTTCCCTTACTATATACCCAGGGGTTTCTCTATCCACCCCAAGCACCCATCTCAGATACTTTTCTTGCACCCTCTCTATTTCTCCCTGTTCTTTCCACCCCCAGATTTTTGCTCCATACATCAATACGCTCTCTACCAAGTTCTCAAACATCATCATTCTCCTTTTAAAATCCCCTCTCCAGTTTCTCTCTCCTATTCTTCATACACACCTCACTATCTTGTTTGCCTTCCTTGTCATCTCTCTAACGTGCGCTTTGACCGTTGCTCTTTCATTAAAATGTATACCCTACATAATACTTGAACTCTCTTACTCTCTCTATTTTCTCTCCTTCCCATTCCAACATAAACTGCATTATAATCACTACAATTTAAAAAAAGTCTATGTTTTAAATTCTAGTGATTGTAACGCAGTATATGTTGGCCAAACAGGTAGCAAAATCAAAATTAGAATTAAAGGACACTTCAAACCGATTAACTGGTATAAACACGGACATTGTTAACACGAACTCAGCCTTTGGCAATTCGAAATATAAGTAGACATTAAACATGTTATTTTGATTTTATTAAAATAACTTAAAAACGTGGGTTGGACTTTAATTACCAGAAATTATTATTATTTTAATATTTAATAATATTAAAAAAAAACATATTATGTTTTTTTATGTCAATTAACATTTCAATGTTTTTTAATACGATAAAACATGAAATCTTGAAACGTTTAAATAAAAAATTTAGTTATAACTACGGAAAAATTGAATGTACCTGCTGTTTCAATATGTTGTCTTAAATCTAAATCAGATCCTCGAATTGGCAAATATCTTGTCAAAGGTCTTTGTTTATCATTTGGACTTTTCAATCTTTTCCTTCCCCCAATATTGCCGACTTCCATACTCATCTCGCTAATTTCAGACATGGGTCTCGGTGAATCTGCACTTTCCGATCCTGAACGTGTCTGTAAAAATTAAATCAATAAAAATAAATTTGTTTGCCAATAAATTCAACTAATAGTTCGCAAAACTTACTATTGCTGTTTATATTTAACTTGACTGTGATAAATTGTAAAATTTAATGTTCGACGGTTCTTAGACCCGCAAAAATAATTTATTTGATAAAAACCTGTTTATAACAGTATAATACAATATGATAGATAGATTTAATTTTTACAACAAATAGTAATTTTTTGTTGCTTCTAAAATCCTTGATTATATTATAAATATTTTTTTCCAAGGGAATGTTTTTTCGTTATCTACAATTTCACCGTTAATTTATTTATTTCAAGTATCATTACATTCAAAAGTAAAGTGAATGCTGATATAGAAAGAAATTTTTTATTTAATGTTGTGTGAAAACTTTTGCACCTGAAAAAATAAGTCAGCGAATTCTAAAAAAAGTCAAATTTTGGCGTTAGAGAGGCTATCAAAAGTTTTGGTTTTGGCTGTAATTTTCTCTTCTCTTAAACTCATTTTCCTTAACATCTGGTAGAGCTTTGAAACTCGGTGAAGGTCGTTCTATAGTGGGACCCATCATTTGAAGTATATGTTTCATACAATTCTGATATGATTTTAATTTTTTCTTGAGTAATTGTAAATCCATAAATGCATAATTTTTAACAAAGATTGAGATTTTCAATTTTAAAACCACTTAAACGCTAAAAAGAAGATTTTATAAGATAAATTGACATTTAATGCTTTAATTGAAGATCGTTCAAATCTATGAAAATGGTAATATAAAGCAAACAAAACTTTTGAAATATAGAACATGTGCGTTGCCTTATCATTGAGCTATAAAATATCAGAAAAAAAAATGTCATCAAGCTCAAAGTTTGACAAAATGTTGTTTTGTCGGAAAGAATAGTGTAAGTGTTCTCGGAATAAATAGCAAATATGGTGCTAATATCGTTAAGTGTTGATTAGATACACAAGGGCAAAGTGGAGTAAAGCCCTTAAGAACACGATCGAAACAATTTCCACTTTCAAACAAGGTATGAACATTATTTTACATACGACCGCAGTATTACTTGCAAATTTTTAAAATGCTAATAACTCTACATGTCTTTGTTTCGTACATACATATATCTTTTAAAAACCTTCATACGCACGTTTTGATGAAATGCTGAAAGTCTTTGCTTACGCTACGATGCAAAAGTAAACTATTATATCACGCGGATATTATTGAACACTTTCGAGTATAGATTGTCAATGCAATGTGTATCACTTTCGTAGACGGTTGTATTGTGCGTTCAAAAATTATTTAGATCAAGTCTTGCTGTGGAATTTTGGAACATATGTTTATTTTTTGATTAGTTCATACGCAGATGAACGATATTATAGACGATATTATAGACGAGATTTGACATTTGTCGGCAACCATACTATCAAAAACAATCAAAATCTGACAATCTAAATTATACAATAAGACTAAAAGAAGGCTCAAATTAATATCCAAAATTTGATTATGTTATGAGGTATAATTAAACCTAATATAAAACGTGTAAAAACAATGAATTTGGGAGTATCACCCAAAGTTCTTTCCAGTATCAGAAAAATTCGATAAGAAACGTTTGAATAAAAATATTCGTTTAGGTTTCGTTATTCTAAAACGTTTCTAATATTTGTTCAGCTTTTGCTTCATATGTTTATGTTTTGTCGATCTTGAAATGACTAATTCTGTATATTATCATAACTTTTATATTTTCTGTTCAAAAATACTACAAATATTTTTTTCTATTTAACGTTCACAATGACGATTTTGTGACACTGTTTCTAAAAAAAGTAGTTAGCACAAAATTGAATTTTGTGCAATCGCTTTTAGGGAGTTTTGCCGTGGGTTGCTATAGTTAGTAGTTTGATGCCAATGACATTGACATTACTGTCATTGTTATAATTAATAGTGATAGTTATATCAGTCACAACAACAAAAAATAAATCATGACGTTCTTTACGTCCAGACGTGAACGTAAGCTGTGTTTTCATATTCATTCGTAGGGCATTACCAATACGCTTTTTTTTCTAAAACTAGAAAACTGCAATACCGAAGAATAATTAGGGTAGGTAACAGTTCTTTCAATTGCTTAAAACTCAGCAAAGCAGAGCTGCATACAAGAACAACTTTATTCTTATAAAACTCAGTCCTATTCGTTGTTTGAAGAAATATCAAAGCGTGACGCCGATCACAAGTAATTATTTTTTAGTTGAATTTTTTTTTAAAGAAATTTTTAGTTTCAATTGTGACATTGACAAGTTTCGATCTCAACCTACGCATTTCAGAGTATTACATTTTACAGTTTATTCAGTACGATATAAAATTTTCAATTAAAACAAAAATAAAAAAAAAATCCACTTACTATTTTTTTTGAAACAATAGGTTTTGTCTTTTTTCGATGATAAAAGCATTTGTTTTCACAATATGAAAATGTTATCCACAAAGACATATTCTCGGTTCATCAAAAAAACAACAATTTTATAAAAGACTTTTTAGGTGCGTCTGCGAGCAAAAATGTTGAAACACTGAACAAATTACAAGTGTGTCGACGAAGTTTATCGTTTAAGCGGATGAAGTTTTCAAAATAGTTTCAAATTTATTTGAGCGCAAACCATTAATCTCACCATCAAGAGTCAAACCATTCACATCTGAGATTATAAATAATTGCCCAAATACTTACAGAGTCATTCTGTGGCGACGATGCTTTTGGAAACTTCTCGCCCCCATTGTTTTCGGGACTGAAAAACAACATCAAAAATTAGTTAGATGCGTGGGAAATTTTCAATCAACAAATCTAACATTTGTGTAAACCACCAAATAAACTTGCTAATTTAGGTCGTATTTACAATTAATCTTCCCCGTAATCTATGTTTCCTGTTTTTATTATTAGTGGGCCCTCCCATAGATATCTGGCCCAAATAAAATAGGCACAGTAGTACAGTTAACAAGTTTTATGATTTTATTTAAAGTAAGATGTTTTAGAAAAAACTAAATTTAAATTGCACCTGTTGCAACAAAAATTGCACTTAAAAATAGAACAGGTGTCAATTTTTTAATATTACATTTGAGGGATTAAATAGTGACGTAAAGTATATTTTTGTTCGCATTCCAAAAGTTTGTAAGTTATTTGTCGCAAAATTTTTATAAATATACGACAAAATAACATTTTAAAATGTCAATGAGTCACAGAAGCAGTTTCGAAATTTCAGAATAAAATGGAGTGTTGAAATCTTTTTGAAAATAGAAACAGATTCCACACAGGCGGGCAAGTGCGCACCGAGAGATTTAACAGACCAGTCGTTTTAAAAGAGTTAATATGTATATAGGTGTGTAAAAAAATTTTACCTACAGTAAATGTGGCAAACAAATAAATAGTGTGTTTATAATTGATAATTATGCATCCATACATATAGTTTAAGTTCAAGTTCGGTCAACACACCAAGAGTGTGTGAGTGTGTAATCGTCATCAAAATTGAAAATAAATCAACTCTTGACTAAATATTGTTACAATACTTCAACAAAAAAAAACATTGTTTCAATTTATTACTCAAAATAAAATTTATTTTATACGCAAGCAATATAATTAGTTGTGCTTGAAATTATAGAAAGTCCTGTGAAATGTGTATGTATAGTAAAGTTGTTTATCCCACTTACTGAATACTTTCTGTCTTGAAGGTACATATATAAAAAATACAATCAGAATCAATCAACTCGGTACAATAATGTTCATCAGACAAAGAACAACTTGATAAAAGAAAGAAATCATTCAGACGAACGAGATAGTACAATACCGATTTCGGGCTTATTACCTCTCGTCAGTTGCACATAATGACAACTCAGACCGAATGACCCATTTTCCTGTCTCTGCCGCCAAGGCCGGCGAAGACAACCGTTCAGCAATTTGATTAACTATACTTCTCAATAGGCTTTTTTTGAATTATAGCTAGAACATTCTCAACCACTTCAACTTTAAAATAAAAAAAATCTTTTCTTCGGAGCTACGATGCCAAGGGCAAATACACACTATAAACTTATAATACCCCTCTTTTTTGTACGAAGATAAAAACATTGTTTTAAAAAGATAAAATTGCATAACTTATTTAGAACTCAAATTTAGAACATCTTAACGTAAACCGATAGATTCATTTCAAACAGTAAACCTAATTTACCATTGTAAACTTGTAAATTTCAGCTGCCGCTTTCAAGCTTTGAAAGTCTGTCAAGTTTGGCTATTTTTATACTATTTATTTGAAATCGAGTACACAGAACAATATGATATGTAAATGTGTTTCGCCTGCGTCAACCAGCATTGTGCAAAAGATCTACGAAAACTGTGCCCAGAATATTGTTCTAGATTTGTTAATTTGAGAAAAACAGCGATATCCTTTTCATTTTTTAAATCTGTTTATGCCAATTCTCTGACTTTTCTGGTAATTAAAAAACAAGTGTCACAAATCATTTAATGTTCAGCAACAAAGAAAAATGTTCGAACAATAGTTCTGTCTATCAGAACAATTTCCACTGCTATGCGTTGGAAAAGCCTCACTGGATAAGAAAAATCCGCTTTCAAGAGGTCGTTTATAAATGTGTGGTGCGGAATAGTAGGCAACTACATTGTTAGGCCGTATTTTTTTACGAAACATTCACTGATAATCGTTATCTTAAATTTTTTCAAAACACGCTACTCTGAATACTTGAAGATGTTCCTATTCAAGGGAGATATGCAGTTTTAACAAGACGGTGCCCCTCTACATTATGCAAAAATTGTAAGAAATTGTATAATATCCAGCAAAGTGGATTGCAAGAAGCAACATTAACAGCTAGCTATCTCGTAGTACAGATTTAACACCCCTGGATTCCTTTTTGTGAAAAACTGCTAAAGATAAAGCTTATGCAACTCCCTTTCAGGATATAGAAAACTTAAAAAACAGAATTCAGGTCTTTTATTAATAAATGTTGAAATAATTCCCAACATTTTAGTATAGGTTCGGCAGTTTTTTACGATGCGAACTCAAGCATGTTTAAGATAATTTTTATTTTTATTTATAATTTCTTCAATTCAGTTTCATTAATAAAATGTTGCGTGTGTGTGTGTAATTGTGTGCTTTTCTAAATACATGAACCTCAAAATTCCACATTTTGGTAGAATTCCATCATGAGATGCACGTTTTTTTTATTTAAAAGTGACAAAAATCACAAAAAACATTTATAAACAAACCAACGTTAAACCGCTTTTTCTTGACACAAAAATAACAACCGTACATTTTTTATATTCATTATCAATAAAAATAATAAGAAAGTTGTAAAAGCCATTACAATTTGATGGCATTAAAGAGGGTTAATATTGAAAGCGCGTTATTGTTATTACATTTTAATAATAAATTTTCTTCTGATGATAAATAAGATATAGTATATTACACTACAAGGGCAGAAAGTTGAGATTCCTGCACTGCGCGCCATATTCAGGGCTTTCAAATTTCTGCCCGTGTAGTGTATACTATTTTTCTTGCTACTCCAGTCAAACGTACGTGGTTTCGGCTGCGATTCCACGGCAGAAAATGCAGCTCTACCAGTGCATGAAAGATACACTTTCTGCCGTGGAATCGCAGCGGAAACCACGTACTTTCGACTGGAGTAGCAAAAAAACAATATTACAATTTTGTAAATGTTAACAATAAACATAGCAGAACTGTAAAAGCCATTACAATTTGAGAAAGCATTAAATTAATTCGTTTAAATTGTAATGACTTGCACCACAATTTTTATGGTTAATATATTGAAATTGTGTATTCTAGACCTTAGAAAAGAAAATGATAACAATGATACGCTCTTAATAATGACTTAATCTAATACCTTCAATGTGTAATGGCTTGCAAAGCTTTCTTACTTAATTTTTATGTCTGTAACAACAGACATAAAACTGTAAGATTGTAACCGAATAAATGTTAAATAGCATCATAGTTTAATTTCCGTCATCCCGTAAGAGTCCAATTTATAACAAATAACGAAAAACTAAATTAGAAGTAGATGAGTGCACGTGATATGTTTAAGAATGTGTTAAATTTTATAAGTACTTACCAACTCGGCCACATGGTATAAATATAATACATATTTAAGTTCTTCAGCAATGTAACGCACTACGCAAATGCATACTTTACTATTTAATGCAAATAATATGTTTTGAATGTTTAAATTGTCAAATGTGAAATTATTTCCATACATAACATATTAGATAATAACCAAACGCTATCAAAATTTTTGTTTGTATGGTTAAGAAATTTATAAAAAAAAAACCATAATTACAAATTGAAAAACTACTCACCGTCTAAAGCTAAATTTTCGTATAATATTCATATTTACAACAAACGCCACAAACTAGGTAAATTAAAATTAGGTACCTTTGTTATCAGTACATTAGCGATTAGATAAAATGTGAAAGGTGATATTTATAAACGATTAATATAATAACAATATTTGTAGAAAACTCTAGTGTAATATTATTAACTAACCTCGCTTCCGGTGCTATAAGATCTTCCAACAAAATGGGATGTGGTTTATTCTGGGCCCATTTACTTCTGACTTCATTTTGAACACGCTCCTTCAAAGCTTGCACTCTCTGACGCTCCTGTTCGATAACTTGAGAACCTAAAATATTTGTCTATCAAGTTATTGTGCAAGATTATGTTCTCAAAAGACATTTATAAAAATTGTTTAATTCGTATAGAAAGTGATATTTTTCGAGATTGTATGTAAAAGCTTTGGCGTAATAAAGCTAATTAATGCAAAAAAAAGTTTTAATCATTAATAAAATATGCTTTTAATAAATCAAAGCAAAAATAAGCAGAATATAACTGACAAGAAATAAGAATTGAAGCACAACATCTATATGGCCAAACTAAATTTGTTTATTTTAATTTTGTAAAAAAATAAATACAATTTTTAAGTGTTTGCTATAATCTTCAGCTTTTCAAATAACGATAAACTAGTAAAAGGTGTGACTTTTAGATAGTTTTCACCTTTTATTTATAAATTAAATAAAATAAGTTTATAATAAAGCTAGCTGACTCGGCGAACTTTGTACCGTCTAACAGTCAATGAATGTTGTGTTACTGATTAGCTGAACTTAATTTATAATTTTATTAAAGTAAAAAAATCGAATTATTAAATAAACTCCTGCTGTTACTCAAATTGATGTTATAAATTAACTAAATTTTTCATTAAAAGTAGGCGTTAATTAATATATCTAGGTTTAAAAGACCAGAACTGACTTTCAGTTATTTAATGATTAAACTTTACTAATTAACCATTTAAATGAAAAAAATAGGATACTAGTTATAATAACATTTAATTTGCAATAAAAAAAATTGCATACAATTTAAATATTAAGTTCACCACTTTAAAAATAATAACACAAAAATAAAAATCGTGTGTCAAGGATCGCACTCGGTCTAATTTTCTTCACCTTGTGATATTGTGATACGACATTTTTTGTTTTTCGCTCTTATCGTGCAATCTGTCGTTTTTCGTCAGTTACTCAGTTCCCCATGTTCCATAGCCTAATTGCATTACGACTCAGTTGAGGAAGATTAGATCTTCTTGATCTTAATAATATCTTGGTCGCGACATTATTAATAATAATACTCACACATTGAAACAAACCGCAAAAATCCTGCCTTGCCTGTCGTGAATAAATTACACTTTCGCGACGAAAATATTCAACTAATATACTGACTCTCACTGGATTGACAGAATAATTTGGAATTATTCAGTGAGACCAATCAATTTGACGTTTTCGTTTTTTAATTAAGTCATTTGTTGTATACTTAGGTAGCTTGATATAAAATCGTTAGATTTACACAAAATAAATTTCTCAACGCACGCATAAATATTGGACCACCAATATTTATGACTGTCAGTCATTATTCATTACTAACATTATTCTACATTTTTAAAAACTAAAATACGCCATTATCCGAATATTGAGTATAAAATATCTTGTCGATTCGAAACCTTTACTTAAATACGTTTTTTAATTTGAAGAGAGAATTTACTATATCAACGGGATGAACATTAAATGTTTGACAGTAACAAAACCCGTGTGGGAAAAAATCTTTTCTTTTATTTTATATTTCGTTAATTTTCTAATAATTTTAATAGGTATTCTGCTAATCGAAACGAAGACAAATACAACAAATTAGAAACCATTAAAATCAGTCCAGCCGTTCTTGAGTTATAAGTGTTCGAACAAAGTCGACTTTGTTTTATATATTTTTATATATGTTAGCAATATTAATGAAACAGGGGTTTCCACCCTGTTTCGACAGATATAGCGCAAAAAATTATAAAAAACACTTTGTTCAAAATTGAGCAATAATAAAGGCAGGTTTTAAATGGGACTAGTATCTCTTATTTCTACCTTTGGCTTGCATTACAGCTTCCATTCTCTTCGGTATGCTGCGTACAAGGTCTGTCATATAGTCTTGTAAAAGAATTTCCTTACAAAACCTCCAACTTCATCTAGGGTACTTTAGAGCTTGTCCTAAATGGTTGCAGACATGGCTGCGTTTAGGCCATCGTGGTATTGGTAATTGAAGTTCCTGTAAATATTGCTTTACAATTTCTTCCCCAAAAAATGCTTCCCCATACCATTACAAAGATTCCACCAAAAGAAACACGTAAACGAACGTAAACGGCAGTGTAACGTTGGTCAGGTCGTCTGTATACCGGTACAGGTCTGTCGGAAGCCCATAAAGTAAATCTCGACTCATCAGAATTGGTCCAGTGGCGTATGTCTAGCGTGCGAACTGTAATCGGGCTACCGGGTGATCTCTGGTAAGAAGTAGGCAGAAACATAAGATGTTATCTTATTTTCTCAAAGACGTTCACAGACAGTTTGTTCAAAGAGCAGTACATTTTAAGCCCCTAAAAATTCATACTTGAAAAATTTAGGAGTAAAATGACAAGTACGCTGAGTAGCTAAGCGCAGAAAACACTACTCCCAAAGAATGGAAGCGCTTATACGACCTTGCCCAAGCCTTCTTATATAATACAGTTATATAAGAAGGTCTACTCCCCAGTTTCCCTAATTTGTGCTACTGGTCTACTTACAGTTGATGAATGTATTTTTTAAGAGTCTAGCTACATTATCGCATGCTACTGATATTTTGCACCAAAGTGATAGATCGCACCGCTTTTTTATATATAAGATGTAAATATTTACGTTGCCGAACATTCATAACTGCAGTTTAAACAAAAAATTAAACCGGTCAGATTAAGAAACAACGATTTTTTATTACAGCACGTTTTCTGTAGTTATCAAAAAACAAGCACTAATTTTTTTTTTGCATTTTGTTTAGATGGCAGTTTGACATCAAAAATGCTTATATTATCAATTTGTTCATAATGTTGATTGTTATCAACAGTACATTTAAATTGTCCGACTTAAAAAACTCAGGTTTTGCAAGAATTTTTTAAGGAGTGTGTTAAAAAGTTTGAGAAAATTAAAAATGTTATTCATTGTTTAATCTTAAAATTAAAAGCTCAAATTTTGACAAAGACAACATTTCGTCATCGTAAGCAACATTTTCAATGCAATGTTAAAGAAAAAAATAATCAACAAGCTTTTTTGAATAATAAGCCTGGTCAATGATAATAAGAATAAATATGGATAATAAAAAATGTTATGCTCAAAAGAAAATATAATGTTCAATATTTAGGCAGGCTTATCATTCCTCGTGAATCACCTTATATATTATGCTAATTACACTTTACCTTGCTGACACAAATGAAGATGCCTTTTCCGCTCTATATCTTTTAAAGACTCTATAGTTTTTCGTCCAAGCGAACCCCGTTCACTTTCTATATTGATTGGAGCACTCAAAGTGACTTTACTAATGCGATCAATATCGTCTTGACTAGGAAATTTTGTACCAGACTCAAGAATGGATTTCTCTTGTAATAATTTTTCATTAAAAGACTGTGACATATTATACACATGATCAATTGGAGTTTTACTATTGCTCACAATGACCGAAAAACTCATGTCGTGAATTATGTTGTTGAGGGATACATTTGACAATTGTTTGCTTAAGCTTTTTGATTTATCACTGTCACTATCAGTAGATTCATCGGGGTCGGATTCTTGGTTGGAAAAAAAAGACAATTCCCTCTCTATCGATCTCAAAGCAATGGTAATTTTTTCGAGTCGAACAACACAGTCCATTCGGCGTCGTTTTAAGTTTTTAAACTCAGCATTATTATTTTTACATGTGTTGTATTTTTGTTGCTCAAGTTCTTGTATTTGTTCTTTTATATTGTCTATTTGACGTGATAATTCAAGAATTTCCCTTTGTATTTCTTCTCGACTGGCCAACCAATCCGCTTCCTCTTCTAAATGATGAAATTCTAAGTCCTCAAATACTTTACGTTCATTATCTAGTAATTCTTGAGCCTTTAAATAATCTTCAAATACTTCTTCATACTTTGCATCTCCTTTAAAAGTATTAGCTAAAGTTTCTTCTATTCGACGCATATTTTCTTGAGCAAATTGTAGTTTAGCCTTGCATTGTTGCTGGTCTTCCCCTTGTTTACCTTGTCGATGTATCATATTTTCTTCTATTTGTCTAGCAAATTTTAATAATTTATCTTTTCTATCTTGTATTTTCTCTATTTCTAAGGTTTTTGATTTATGTTCGCCTGTTATTAAAGCATATTCTAATTCTATATCCCGATGTAACTCCTCTTCATGTATTTCTATTTCAGCAATTTGCCTTTTGATTGAAGAACTTTTGACGAGCAGCTCTTTACGCTGATTTTTCATTTTATCTATTTTTAAATCTCGATTTTTCTCATCTTCTGCATTGACAAGATTTGAAGAAATAAATGACAATGAATCGTCTAATGGAAAGATAAACTTGGATACTTCTTGTTCAATTTGTTTAGTGTTTTCTTCAACTTTTTCATTGTTTTCTGTTAGATTTTGTAAAAGATATTGCTCAGCTTCCAATATGGCAAATTTATTTTGAATAATTTCAGATGGGTCTTTGACTGTGCTAAAAAAAAGAAAAAATTATTATAATATTTATTATCGTATTAAAAAATGTATTAAAAAATTACTTTTCTCGGTTTGATGTTAATATAGTTTTAATTCTAGTTCTAGGGGACTGATGCAAAGATCCATTTGAATTTTGCTGAAGTACAACATTTTCGTAAGGACTCCCACTGCATTTTCGGTACTCTTCGTCCTTAGCATTAATTTCAACGTTCTCGTAGTTAGGATTGAGACGTTCCTTAGATAAACTGTGTTTGGCAGCAAGATTTTCTTCTGGAGAATTATTCTGCTTCAAATCGTATTGAAAAACGTCGACTTCTCGGGGTGAAGAAGGCGGAGTTGAATAATGAGGAGACAAGGGACTGTATTGTCGTTTGTCTCTAGGAAGCGATCCATTGGTTTTAATTCTAAGATACAAAAGTTATTCTAAATTTTAAAAAATTGTTTATTGATTAAAATCTCACCTATTTGGTATTTTATTCTTTTCATTTTGAGCTTGTTTTTCGTATTCGACGCACATATTGAGAATTTCTTCAAGCCTAGCTTGTTCGTTCTTTCCAATTTGCTGCTCCATAATTCGTTCTTGTTGTGCCTACAATAAAACTAGCGCTGTAATAAAATGTTACACTCTTTAACCATAAATTATAGTTCACGTTGAATAACTTGTGATTTGAGACTGTAGTGTAGAAATATAAAAAAGAAAACCAAGGAAAGACTAAAATATATAGGAATACACACAAGAAATAAAGTTTTCTTCTTAAGTGACATCTTCAAGACAATAAAACCAACTCCATCATGACAATAAATTTCATCTAATAGCAAGAAATAAAATAAATACATTACCTGACTGCGTTTCAGTTCTGCTTCACTATTTCGCTGCGATATGCTAAATTCTCTGAGCTCACTAGCTGATCCACTTGTATGAAAATCTCCGGAACATGGTGATAAGCTTTTAAAAGAGTGTGAAGGTGAAGTGTTGCTTAGATTAGGTGAAGGCGTTAAAGCTCTATTCATATTAATATTCTTATTAACACTAGTCATTTTATTGTTTAAATCATTATGGTCTAAGCTGAGATTTTTCCCAATACTACCATTTTCAAAAAGTATCACTCTATTATTAATATTTTTCGCATCGCTCAAGGCCACATTTACATATTGAGGTGACTTTTTCCCGAAAAGGAGTCGATCAGGATTCTTATTTTGTTTTTTATCGTTGTGATTGAGCTCTGAATAATTTAGAACATTTTGAGGAAGATTTTTACTATAATTTTGCAAATCTGGCGGACTTTTCCCTAACACATCTTTTGCAGGAGTATTCACGGTGACTAAATTTGATGAAAAGACTTTCGGCGATATCGTTTTTTTAAAATTTTGTTGGGCTAAATATTCAAATTTGGAAACTTTGGTCATGATACTCGACGGAACTGGTTCTTCGACCCCATCGGCAATTATTTCCTTTGAGTTCTTTTTTGGTACCACCGGAGGTTTCTTCGTGAATTTACATTGAAAAATATTGTTGGGTTCAAAGGTTATAGGTGCCATAGAAATTCTCGGATTTGGCAGTACCGATTTCATAATTTTTGCTTCGGCTGGGTGGTTGAAACGCATGTAATTAGAACGTCCAATTGTTAGCATTACTCCTAAAAAGAAAAACATTAAAAGTGTTTCTGTTTAAAATAAGTAATCTATACGCAACCGTATTAATATCACTTATTTTAAGTGTTATGTATAGGCAACGGTAGGTATAGTAAATAACAGAATTGAACAGTTTTTTTGACAACATACTTGAGAAAATTTCAAAATCCTTAATTCTTAGACAATTAAATATTCTTAGAAAATAAAATTAAATGAAAAATTCCAGAAACTTTTCTTTGGGCGTAAGAAAACAAATAACAAATAAATAAAGTTTCAACATATAAACCGAGTTCATTAATTTGCTGTAAGTCAGTGAAAAATACATGACAGAGTACATGTTTTAAAACTGACAACAAAAAGCAATCAAGGAAATAAACCAGTGAGTTATTGATCTCCCAGAATTCAATTTTATGCTTTTATACCTAGCGCATAGTAATAGTTTTGATGAGTTACTAACTATTGTATAGTTCTAATAATTATTCCATTAGCCAGTATTTACAATTAATTAAAATTTTAAACTAATAATTATTTCATTAGTCACTTAATAAAATTAAATAAAATTTTAAATAACCCAAAAGGCAAGAAAACTAAATCTTTAATCATCATGCTATGCTATATTCAAATTCTGCAGTTTAATATTATGCAATTAAAATAAAATATATTGTTTCAATCTCATCAAAGTTATTTAAATTACGAATTAAATTATAACTAATTAATTTGCATATGATATTTGCTTATTATTGTGTTCCGTCTATTTACTAATAATGATTTACATTGCATATCGTCGGTTAGAGTAGTTTACTAAGTAAATAATAATTCAAAAGTCAAAATAATTATATCACAGTTAAATTTTGTAATTATGGTAATTTATCATTCTACATTATTAGTTCTTTCAGAACTAACGCACTGGTCATTTTTTAGTCGTTTCGACTAGTTACCAAATTTCGGGTCGAACCCATAAATTCTGTTCTTCTTGTAATATTAATTTTCTGTTAATAATAAAACAAATTATGTCAATCAAAAGCTTTTCAATTGAAATTTATATCAAATGACTTGCTGAATTTGAAAAAAGTCTAAAGAACACGTTTTATAAAAAGTTTAGGCGCATGTGTGGAATTTGTGCGCCAAATCAACCCTTATAAAACTAGTTCTTTTTAATATACTAATTTGCGTTCAAAAGAGATGCATTCACTTTTTTGTGAGTTTTATATTTTAATTGCTTATCATTATCAATGTAGAGAAGATAACAAATCAGAATATACTTTTTATAAATTCATACTTATTTTGAGCTAGAACATCATATTCAGTTCAGAACTTTTGACGTTCATGAATTGTATTCTGAGTTTATTTTCAGGTATTTATTTAATTGTTTATATTCCGTGCGGTAAACTGTTAGTACTACCCGTGGAAAAAAACTTAGAAGAGGAGTTTGTTTTGTAGTGAAAAATTACACACACATGCTTTGAATTGAAAAACGAATGTAGGCGGAACGAAGCGCAGATGGTTCACGGATTGAGCGATGCCATGACAATATACAATAGGTAAAACATGAAATAAATTGTAAAAAAGATAAATATTTGCATATTTTTGAACCGAAAATAGAAAAGTTATGATAATATACAGAATTAATCATTTCAAGATCGAGAAAACATAAACACATGAGCAAAAGCTAAACCAATATTAGAAAAGTTTTATTTAAACAAATAACTTTAATCAAGCTTGTTTTAAACAATTTTTATGATATGAGAAAAAACTTTGAGCAATACTCCTAAATTCACATGAAACATAAAATTTGAGAATTGATGATGATTGATTAGATTTGAAAAAAAAGCTTATTAATTTATAACAAAACTTAATTTATTCACAAAAATGAATACTAAAACAAAAAGATAATTGTAAAAAAAATCCATTCCAGTATTAAAAATCCAGTATTAAGAAAACAATTTATTTTTAAAATTTAGAAAAAGTTTCAAAATAAATTGAATAGAACCACAAAACATTGTTCAACCAAATCAAAGAGAAAAAAATAGAAGGTACTAAATTTGTTCAACGCCCATTTTTGTATTTTTCTATAAAGCTAAAACTAATGCTAACATTCGATGTCCTACATATCTAAGTTAAAAAATACAAAAACAAATGGAAGGCTGTAGCGACTTTTAATCTAAATCAACCTATCCAACCACTGTTAAATCTAGGTATTTAAAAAAGAACACAAAACCAAGATACACTATTTTGAGATAAGCTAGAATTCACAATTATTTTTCTTTACACCACTCTATTTTATTGTATTTTATTTTAAACTGTTTCAATTCTGAAAGCAAAATTAATATAAAACATTATAGAGTTTATTTATAAATGAAATAACAACAATAACAATTCATGAAATTAATTATAAAATTGTTCATAACTAATTAGACATCTATTACTGCAATATTACTGTATACAAATTGTCTGACGTCGAAGTAACATTTCCGTCCGTTCTGTCTGTTTTTTGTTGAAACTATTAAACTATTTAAAACGGCTAGACTAATTTTGACAACTCTTTCATTGGCAGATAGCTGATATCATAACATGCCAATGAAAGAGTTGTCCAGATAGAGTAATTATTATATCAGTATTATTATATACTAATTAGCAGAAAAAAGTAAAATAATTAAGTATATTGTCTTTTTACTTATACTTTAAACTGCAACTCACGCAAAAAAAAGCCGTAGGTGCAGTTAAAACATGTATTACAATTTTTTCTTAAATGTCGATTTGGATGTAAATAATAGAACGTATGTAATATAAGTTTTGAAAAGATTTTAAAATCAAAAACAAAAAGATTGAAAAAATTAAACTATTGAAAGTTATGGCCCTTTAGCCCCTGATGTTACATACGTTGTGTGCTGTTCTGTTAATAATTAAGCATGCAACTCATAACATATTTAGTTACGCCTTTTAATTTTTTTTTATCTAAGGGGGTACGAGGGTAATATTAACGCGGATATTGCAACCTTTTTCATCTGTGCTCCCTAACACTCATAGCCAGACGAAAACATCTTCTTTTAAGAAAAAGTACCCTCGCCTGGGTAGAATTCGAACATACGTCACTCACTCGGCCAGGTCCTAAAAGCATTATCTTCAGCCACCTAGCCACCCATCGACCCTCTGTGACCAGGTGGACATTTGTAACAAATTACAATGGCGGTGATACTGTTTTCTTAAATTCATAAATATCATTTTGAGTATTATACTAACCTTGAGAAAGCCTAGTGGGTCTATCAATAGCAACTCCATCTATTGAAAGATTTTCGGACAAAGGATAAATGGTAACAACTCCCTCACTGTTTTCGATGTGACAATGTAATGGAAGAACTCCTGTTCCTTGAACAGGAATATCAACTCCTGGACCGCAACCCAAAGTAACTCGACCTGCTCAAAGAAAAATCAATATTTCAATTCATAAAAACAATTAAACATAAAAATTATGCGCTGTTTACGTCAGAAAATGTATTTGAAACCATGGAGCTATAATAGAATGGAGTCAAGATGTAGGTAATTTGTTGTGATGCAAAAAAAAAGAGCATTCTAAGCGCGGAGTATATACGTTGCCATTGCCACACGCTCTTTGTTTACAAGGTACGTGGCTACAAGTGTAAAAGTTCCTTGTTTTTGAAAAAAATCGCAACGGCCGGCAACGTCTGTATATCATTTTTAATTGCGGGAAAACTAGTGTTTTGTGAATGAACTCAATTTTTCTAGCAAATAATAATAGAAGTGTTAATCAAAGCCTTAAAAGAATGGCTCGATTAAGATGTAGTGTGTGGATCCAAAAAGTGTCCATATAAAAATATGTTACTGTTCAAGGCCGATCATTGTTGTATTTACATCAACAGGGGCGTAGAAGTTTATATTTTGTCACAGCTTTATGATTTTTTTTTCTGACGAAGTCTATAAGGCTAATAAGTGTCTTTTCTTATTACATGTATCAATTGCATCAATAAATATTTATAGCAATATTGTTAATTTATACACAACCGCTAAAAAACGTATTAGTTCATGGATACCATCCAACTTAAAGCATCGTAAACAACAAAGGACAAATTCCAGAACTTGTGACAGCCATCCATTTCATACAAATTACAGATTCATTATATACATGTAGTTTCAAAAATATTTGGTTTTTCTCTGAACATCTGCGCCGCTATTGCTTTTCCATTCGGCCCCCACAAACCGCTGAAGCACCCCCCTCCCTGTAATTTTGCATCACAACAAACGCAGATTGTTGTGAGGAGTCCTGACTCCATTCTGTTATAGCTCCATGTTTGAAACCCATTGAATGCTAATTCATTAGTTACACAACTTTGCAAGGATATTCTTAATTTATTATTGATTGGTTTAAAACAATGTTAAAATTACATCAAGTGTAATTTCCTTCCTATTTTATTCATTTTTGGACGTAATTATAAAAAAAAGATTTGTTAAGCGGATGGAGACAGTTTTTATTTGAAAACATCTGCATATGTGCGGAACACCCTACGGAAATAGAAACATATCCCACATCAGGAATCGCAGTAAAAACCGTGGTAATTGTAAACAAATGGGTGCTGGTGTAGGTAACAAGATAAAATCATTAATGCTACAATGTTTGGAAGAATTCAGCTATTTAGAGTTCAAAAGAAATTAGGAAAAGCTAGATAAAGTGACCCCACTTTAATCTGCGTTAATAAAAAGCAAGCCAATCCGGATTAACAAACAACAGAACTATAAAGTATGTGATAGAAAAAGATTCAATTAAAATTTTATAAAACAATAATTATTTTTCGAAGCAAAGGTTTTTTACTTACTACAAACTAAGTGCATCGTTATAATAATATTATTGTTGCCCATTTATTTTAAAGTGGCGGATTATTATATGTATTTAGTTTTATACCATTTCTCCATAAAAGGTGTCAAATGAACGTCTCTTTTATGTGTATTAATATTTGGAGTATTTGGAAAGCCAACTATATTTCTTTTTGTTTTCATCCCTTGAATTTGACAGAGTTTCATCTTCATTGCAAGACTATAATTATAATTATTTCTTTCCCATTCGATGCAGCATTTTCAATTCATTCTGTGACAGCTGTCTTATCGAATCACTGAGTTTATGCTGAGGTTTTCATTCTCTTTTCTATTTGACTATAGATTATTTGGTTCATAAAAATGCATCAAAATGAAATAGTAGAAAACATTTATTGTTTTCAATAGATTTTGCTGTATTATCATTACTTGAATGATTTTCAAATCCAACAAAATTGTTGTGCCACGGAAACGGGAAGGGTTAAACTTAGTAATAATAAATTATAATTAATAATTATTTATTTTTCTTATTAACTAAAATAATTAATAAAAATAAATAATATTTTAAAACAACATACTTATTTTTTCTGATTAGCTTGAAACAATATTTGTGGTTTTTACTTTTAATTTAATTCCTAAATTAGTTCTTAATTTGATTGAAAATTGAAAGCCTAATTTTCATCAATTTTTATATTATTGAAAGAATAATATTGCCATTATTATTACTTGTCAGAAACCGTAAAAACTTTTGTATCGAGCAAAATTGCTGTTTCTCCGAGACAGGAAATGTGGAACCTAATAATATGTAATAATAATAAATATAACATCAAATTATTTAATAAAATGAGTTAAAAAATCTTGCACCTTTAAAGTACGTGATTTATTGAGTTTAACGAGAGTATGGTTACGCACCCTCCGGGCGCCAATTCTTCAACGTTACCGATGCACTAATTCATCAATAAATTAAACAAACCAACATCCCATTATATTCCATCAACATATCATAAAAGCTTTATTTCTTATTTTCCACAATAATTTAATTTTGTGTATAACCTAAAAATGTACAACTGTCATCGTTGGGTGGCAGTTGACATTAGGTTGACGCTACGTCAGATGGCTGTCAAAAGTAAGTATTAAATTTTTATGCTTTGCACCATGTTTTTTACACATTTCCATCTCACTTTTAAATCTTGCTGTCGGTACAACATACAGCCAAGGGAGCTTACTAATGAAAAAAAAACTTTAGCAATCGAAAACAAAACATAATAATTGTCATATTAAATAAAATTTATTTCATTTAACACATACTTTACGAAAAAATTCAATAAATTTAAAATTTGTCAGACAGAGCAACTAAATCAGGTTTTACTTTTATTGAGTTTAAGTTCAATATAAATAGACATTAAGATGGCAAAAAAATTAACAGTAACAGAGAAAGAAACAAATACAAAAAAGAGGATAATAAAATATATATTCTTGAATGTGGATTGTGATGAAAATAAGAGCTTTATACTTAACTTAACTAATGGTTAATTTACTTGGGTTTAAAACGTATAAGACTTAAAAATTAACTTGATTTCCATTCCAACTTTCTGGTAAATAATGAACAAAATAAAAATCTGATTTTCACCCATTTTCATTTGGCACTGACACACTGTGGTTGTCGTTCTATCACAATGGGCATATTTATAATGATTTAAAGTCTGTCAAACGCTATTTGGCTAACAGGTAAAGTGTTTTATTGCAAACTGCGGTTAGGTGCTGTAGAAATTATTTAACACTAATTGCTGACTGAAAAGCCATAAAATAATAATAAATAATTAATAATAATGAAGGCCGTAATAATTTTTGAGTCCAGCAAAATTGCTGTGCCTCCGGGACAGGGAAGGTTAAACATAATAATAATCATATTCGCCAAATGCCGATAGCTAGAGTGTAGTAAGCAAGAGCAAGTTTTTTCAAAACAAATAATGGAGAGAATTCACAATAGACCATATTTACTAAAATAAGAATCTCAAGTCAATACATCAAATAGCAATGTCGTAGTTTTATACAGAAAATCGTTTGAAAATGAGACAGGTAAAACCGCCTTAACCGATAAATTAAATAAAAAATTATGCACTTTTCACTACTCAATTTAGGCTAGCGCGGCTCATTCAATTAGCAATCTCTACTGATCACTATTATTAATATATTGTTTATCACTATCGATTAATAGATAAGCATTTATCAGTTTTATTTACCTTGTGGGATTGGATGAAGGGTAACTGAGGTACTGAGCCTATCTCCTCCAATATTTACAAGATGCGGAGTATCTGTCTGCAGCTTGAGGGATCTTCCACCACTATCACCTAGATCTGCAGAGCAGTCATTACCTGATAGTCCCGACATTTCTGCAAACAATAAATCAATCAACTTAACTAACAATAATGATAATTATAATAATTTCATAATACATTACACAAAACTGTATTTTAATATTGAACTGAATAAATATGAATACGGGTGCTTCTGCTTCATAGTTAACGCCAGTCAAGGACTCTAACTAGGCTCATATGTTTAATTTTTCCATATAACTCCCAACCAAGTCCCAACTGATGGTTTTAACAAGAGATAATTTCTATTAAATTAATGCTTCAGTATCTGGATAGTTGCGTCATCGGCCTAAGAGCCATCTGTTCTCACTTTATGTCAACAGGGGCATTGCAGTATATCATTAGTAATTAAATATAACTAATTTTTTTTCAAAAACACAAATTTCATGCAAAAAAACTAAACAATAAAATAACAAAATAATTATGTATTGTTAAATCATAAACAAAACTGTGAGTCTAATTTTATATTTGTGAGAATTTGAAGCAATTTGTTAGTATACCTTGTATAATGTTATATACATACATAATTATTTGTTTAATGTACAAATCTAAACACTTTATTTTTATCTTTACTCGCGCTCCGAATGATGGATAAGATGCAGCGCATGGCATAGATAAATGGTTTTGAAACTTAGAAGAATTCTTCGAGATATGTATTTAAATTGTTTACTTAAGTTTTAAATGAGCATTATCAAAAACAAACAAAAAATCTAGTTTAAAGTCAAGTTGTTTGGAAACCATACCAAAATTAGCAAGTGAAATTAATTACCTATTGTAAATTTTACCGCCATTGAAAAATGTTTATTTGTGATTCCCATTTTTTATTACATAACAGATTTTGTAATATTGATAGCGGACATTATATCAAAAATTCAAAAACATACACTGAGTTACAAAAAAAGTGGCCCACTCTCGGTTTTGCTTATTACAGTTTTGCAATATTACAAAATATGCGAATGTGGAGTTCCAGAAAAACCTAATTTATTGAAGACCCACTGTGCTCCGAAAAAGTATGAGTATGAGCCGCAATTTCAAGGTACAGAGATATTAAGCCAATTTTTTTAATAAAACATTGACTACTGCAAGATACCAACAGGAGATTTTACAGCCATTCTTTGCCCAGCTTCATGACGATGAAATTGTGGACGAATACTTGCAGCAAGACGGTGCCACTCCACGTACCACTTACGAGACTTTGAATACGATATCAAAATTTTATGATCGTCGAGTTATCAGCCGAAATACAGCCATAACTTACCCTTCAAGATCCTGCAACCTCACTTTATGTGTCTTCTTTTTGTGGCTCTTTTTAAAGAACTCAATTTTCCAGCAAAGCATAAATAAATTGCTTCTGTCATTTGAACGGCATTTTTATTATAAACCTTATTTCCTCATTAAAGTTTATTTTTTGTTTGTTATAACACTACAAGTGCTTTTACTTTAATCTCAACGTGTTGAACGATCGATTCATTAATTTAAAAGGGAAGTTAGATCAAGTTTAAATGTCAAATTAATAACTGTCATCCGCAAATGCCAATGACTTCAAGGCATTTGCGGACTCTGTGAACAATAATTGCGTTACTGACATTCGCCAACATTTGAGGATTTTTATTAATTTCATCAATATTGGCAACTATTATCTGACGAAACTCAGCGAGTTTATTTATTCGTTGCTGGAATATTGAGTTCATAAACATTCACAGCAATATATGAAACACATAAGATATAAAAATAAAAACAAGTCGTAAATTAAAAAAATTAAAAAGGCCACTTCAACATAATTAAATATTAATTTATCTAATTAATGAAATTAAACCATAATAAGATCAACGCAAATTCATTTAAACTATTTGTAAACTTGGACGTGTTTCGTTCTTTTTGAAACTCCTTAGCAAGTCGCAACAAATTCAGATTTAAATAAATTTGCAGCGACATTGCATACGTTTGGAACAAAAGGCACTAACGTGATAACTAGGTTGTCCAATCAGCAATACACGTTTTATCTCAAATTGTATCTATTAAAAGTGACAATCTATAATTTAAAGTATAACTTATATGCATCAAAACATGTAGGAATTTTGTTTCTCAAAAAAAAGTTTTGATGCAAGGTAGTTTCTAATACTGTGGTGACCGTTACCACCACCATTTATTTAAATACCATCAAAAACAAAAATATTTATAGCAAGAATTCCTGAACCGATTACGCCTCACCAAGCGTTAAATCCAAATTTAACTTGATGCTTCCTTTGTTCTACATAATGTGGTTTATCTTGCATCCACAAATGTTCACTATTATGTTTATTGAGCCTGCCGAAGTTTGTATATGTTACGTTTATTTTAAAAACATTAAATTCAGACTTTAGATAATTTTCACACTTATGCATACAGCATGTAAAGAGTTCAGCACGCTTATTGTAATCTTAATTGTGCAACTTTTAACTTATAGAGTGAAAACTTGTGCCATTTTCGTACTCTACGTAACTTATCGGAATACAAGAGGAGTGTCCGTTTAAGAAACACAACAATAAAAATCGTGGATATGAAAACTGAACATGTATATAAATGTTTCTAAAATGAGCAAAATCTTTAAACTTAAAAAAAAGGTTTGTTGCTCTCAGATAATTATATATACGTATTCAAAGTACATACATACATTATGTTCTATGTATGTATGTATATAATTAATTATGTATCTATAATATAAAATGTTTGTAGTAGGTACAAAACATAGTTTGTGTTATAGTATCCGCAAATTAATTTGAATTTTTGACTTATCGCTTTCTAATGAGGTTCAATCTTTTTAAAAACAGAATGTTTTCCATTAGAATGTTATTTTTTTCTGCACATTAGATGCATACTAGCATTCATTACTAAAATCGTATCTATAGTCAATGATACTAAGGTTCAAATAAAACTGTTAAAATTATAATTTTAAGAGTTATGCCGAGAGAGACAAAAATTTACATTCGGTTTATATTCGTCATCACTTTCAGTAACTATCAGGTAGATAAAATTTAATGTAAAATGAATTTATAATGCTGGATCGTATAGTATAATTAATATACGATATTGCATATCCATGGATATATCGACAGACTTTAGGCTCTTCCTTGTTTCAGAATATTTATGTTTTAACAATAGCCAAAATGTTTCTAAACAGTGTGACGTCGCTGTTGTAAATTGTTAATTTTTTTGTTTATTTAAAAAATTATGGTAAGAATAAAACGCAATTTGTTAAGAAAAAGGCCATAATTTTAGCAATATTTAAATTTCAATTAAAATAATTTATGGTGGAATAATAACTTTAAAACATTCTCTAATAACTGAAGGACATTTAAAAAAATTGTAAACAAGGGCAAATTCCTATCAAAAAGACAGACCTACCCATATTTTTAGTAATGAAGTTTTGATGAAATTACGTACATATTAAGAAAATTTCCCAGAAATTTATTTTACAAATAATTTATGACACGGAAGCAGATCATAAACTGTAAATATAATAGTAAATTGCTCTTAAAATTTATGGTACATGACTAAGTCCAATTAACCACAATAGCACATTGAACTGCATATAGATGCATACTATTATTATGTTTATGTGGTCATATCTTGTTAAACAAAAATTAGGTTTACGATAACACTTTATGACCTCTAAAATAATGTGGAAAGAAAACTTTACGAACACCGCGAAAAAGTGTTAAGTTTAGATTAAATTTATTTTTAGCCGAAAATAGTAGCGTAAAGGCAGTAAAATGAGAAAAATATATAATTCAATTAGGTACAAAGCCAATTGTTTCTTTAAGATTATTGTTTTGAGTTAGCCAATGCTGACGAAAGTGTATCAAAACCAAATTTTAAATGTGACATTTTGCACCTCAAAGTTTTGTATCTACCTATCTACGTCTATTAAACCGACGCTTTTAACTTCATATTCACGTTAAAAACATAAACTCATCATTCGTAACTTTATAAAATTCTCAAAAAACGCTTTTGTGAGGTCATGATTCTACAAATGTCAAATTTAAAAAAACAAAGCAATTTACAAATGCAAAAAGCAAAATTTCTAACATTTTTAATTTTGCTTATATTAGGTATTTAGGAAATATAATTTTAAATATTGCGAAAAAGTCAAATTATAAAGTATAAAGAATTAAAGAAGTATTTAAATGTTCAACTTCATAAATATGTAAAATAAAAATAAGGATTAATATTTCAAATAATGTTGTTGATCTCGATAGAACGTCGTTGCTTAAAATTAAACTTAATTTTCTTGTTAACCATAATTTTTATTTAAAAAGTTACTTCACAGAAACATAGCATAGAGTTTTAACTTTTCTATGCCTTTTTTAGTTTTACAATCATTGGTGATAACTGATAATGTGTTTTTATTTAAACTGAACGCCTGCAATCTTATATTATCCTTCTCTCTTCCGTAATTTTTCCATATTGATATCTCTCTTCCATAAAAGTTCCCACGCCTTGGGAGATGGTCTTAATGTCTCAACTTGGAAAGTATAAATACAAGGAAAAAGAACAAGTTTTGCGAGTAACAGTAATTTTAAATTGAGTTTGACTGCATTAAATTTTCTATCAAAACTTTGAAAAACAGTGATAAAAAATTACAATATTTTTATCATTTATGACAATTTTATATTAAATATAATGAAACAACGGTTTTATTAATGACATTTCACTAATTTACAATAACCCAGAGATAGCCTTTGTTACTAGAGATAGCCGTATTAAATTATTGTGTAGACGCGTCTCTCGCAAATGCTACTTGGAATTACTTATATTACTTTGCTTATTTCTAATAATTTCTCTGGAAGCGTAAGCAGAAAATGATGTACACGTTTTATTTACAAAATAGCAAAGACCCTGAACCATTCTTGCTACGTTACGTCAATGTCGATAAAACACATTAATAGTGTTTTAAAGCTGTTTCAAAGAGTGACCTCGTAAAAATTCATTGCTTTTTTTATGTAACATTTTTGTTTAATTATTTTATTATTTTGCAATTTGGCTTTTGTGACTATTGGCATTCGTCACTTGTTCTAACTTCTAACCACACTTGAACTTTGGCACAGTTATCATTGTTGTTTAGCTACAAAAGTGAATTGTTTTCGTTTCTTTAATGAATTTAATAAAGAAAAAAACAGAAGCTAATAATGATCATACCGGTTTGGTAAAAACTGATTATTGCTGAGTTTAATTTTTTTTTTAAAATGTTAAAAAAAAATTCGCATTATATTTATGAATAATATGTCCAAGAATTGAGTAAAAAAAGATTTGAGTCAATCCGTTTTAGGCCAAATAACAAGCACTAAATTATCGTCCGACCGTGACAAGACAATAATTGAGAAATGCAGAAAAACGAGAAATTGGATTAATTTTTTAATTTTCCTTTGTGCAACATTAAATCATACAATGACATAAAAAAAAAGATGAAAATATAAAACTCAATGTCAAATGTCACTTAATGTCACTTAATTTTTCAAAAATTCTAATGATTGACAATGACATAAAAAAAAAGATGAAAATATAAAACTCAATGTCAAATGTCACTTAATTTTTCAAAAATTCTAATGATTGGCTGAACTCGCAAACAGTAAGTCGGCAGGACATCATGCTGTCGGATCCGCTAATATAAATGAAATAAAATTCATAAAAAACTGAGAAACAACGTTGAAATTATAAAAAATTTAAAAACTGTTGCTGATTTTAAGCAGCTCCGAGTTTAGTTCTAACTAGGAATGTGGTCAAAATTTTTTCGTAATAAATTTCAAATTTTCAATGTCTGGTCAACGAGTTAACTTTTAGTTCCCCCAAAATATTATTTATAGGTTCCATAGTTTGTCATCACCAAAAATATATAATAGGGTCCCAAACTAATTATATCAATAATATTCCCTGATATATGTATGTATATAATTTATGAAAAAAATACAGACCACCCTCATAAAAACAAACTTATGTATAGCTCTTGGACGGCTATACATAATAATTATATATTTATTAATAAATTAAAGTAACAAAAAAAAAAATAAAAAAATAGCGACATCACTACGGCCATTGATAACTACTATCATTTTTTTTTAAATTAGGTACTGTTACGATTTATTGAGATCTGTCATACCGCTTGAGCCCAATGATAACCGTTTCTTTTTTTGTTGTGTGCAGATTCCATTGTGAAATTTATGAACGTTCGTCTTGACTCACTTCGTGTAGTCAAATCAGCAAAACGCCCCTTTGAAATATCACTTTTCTTCTATACAGCATACAACCTTAAGTAAAAATACATTAACATTATCATCACCAATGGTTGTAAAACTAAAAACGGCATAGAAAAATTAAAACTCTATGCTATGTTTCTGTGAAATCACTTTTTTAATAAAAATTATGGTTGACAAGAAAATTAAGATTAATTTTGTTGTTTTATTTACCAACTTTACCATTTATTTTCTAATAACATAACTACCATCAAAATTCTACTTCCACACAAAATTCCATTATGCATTTCAGATAACAAAAATTGCAAATTGAAATACCTTGATTTAATGGGTGTTTTTTTGTTTCTTTGAAGCCGTGTTTTACGGTAAAATTTTGTGGTGAATCCCTTTTAAAACAGAATCACCACTTTTCTATTTTTTTAGCTTTTTAAATGCTTATTAAAGCTAATTCAATTATTACTGTATTATCTCTTTATGTAAGTAACCAGACTCTTATAAAATACGAAATGCAATAAAAATGTCCCACCCCATCAAAGCAATGAGTAACTAACTAAACTAACCAGCAGGAGTCGTCTGCCGACTCTAGCCCAGACATTACATTATGTTCTTTTCTTATATTTTTAGACAGTAAACCCCCAAACTCCTTGTTATTGCCCCCCCAGGCTTTTACATGGATTAAAGAAGAAAAGATTGCTTCCTTCGAACAACAAAGATCAAAAAACAATTTAAAGAAAAGGTAGACGTCATGGTTGCAATTTGCTAGTGGTGTTTATAGTATTTATTTTTCAGAATAGATTATAAAATATGATTCTACATTATATGCTTAGTCGAAAGATTTTCTTGAAATATGTATTTGTGGACAAAGTCATAAAGATAAGCCAATTGCATGCACTAAAGTCTACAATAGAAAAGGTCGAGTGGGTTGTCAAATAGACACTGATAGTGCTGCCAAATTTATTTGCCAGTCTAGAAAACAAACTCAAATATAAATAATTATGTACAATTTGAGAAAATTGTACATACTCCCTATGTACAATAAAAATTGTCATTGTTTGTCCTTTACAATAATTTTTTTAGGTTTATCTTATAATCTGCAGCTAACTACTTCTTTTTTCATTAAAAAACTAACAATAAACCCACATTTTTGGCATAAATTGATTTTGTAAACATAGGTCATCCGCTCTGGAACCATAATAAATGTTTAACAAAAAGCCGAATTTAGGTCGTGAGATAAGACAAAAATCATTATTCATACAAGGTTGAGATTAGGTGGGCAACCACGTTCGTTCTTCTAAAACAGTTAGAAAGAATGCTGAAATTTTAAAAAAACTTACAACTCAATAATAGTATCTTATTATACGGCTGTAATAAGACGTTGTATTGTCACTTGAGTGCAACGAAAAGTTTGAAAATAGAACGAGTGTGGAAATACGTCTTATTAACAAATGTAATATACTATTTTATCTGCTTTGCTTTACTAAAATTGTCAAAAACCTATCATTTCCATAAAAAAATTGTGTAATTTGTTCAATATAGACGCTAAAATCTATAAATTTACATCTACGTCGCCTGATATACGCAAAGCCACTCAAAAGGCTATTGGAATTTATGTGCCTACAATGTCAAAACCGTCATATAATAAACAGTTTGGTTTTTAATAGATGATGTCGAAAAAACAAAGCCTTGAATGTCACAGACAAGGCCTTTCTTGCAAGTAGTATGACATGAATGATGTCAACTGTCACCAAATAAACAAAGCTAAATGTTACTAAAATATTGACAGATAATGGTCAACCGACGGTGTATCAGCAGAAAAACTAATAAAATAAATCATTAAAAAAACAATTGTAATTTTAATGATAATTGGATATGGACATAAAAAAACGAAGTCACTAAAAATCTGTTCTTTTCTGTTTGGTTTTGAAAACTTTTAACATTTTAACAAATTTGGTAAACTTTTTTACTCCCGTAGGAGTAATATTTATAAAATATTTACAAAGTTTCAGGTTCTCATATTATGAAAATTGTATTGTCATGATCGGATAATTGAAGATGAGCAAATACAAAACCATAATGACAATTTACTTTGCAAAACTTTTACACAAAATTAAAATCGAAAGTACTGCTGTAATTCTGTTCGTTTGAAAAAAGTTTTTATACATCACAACAGATCTACTCTGGTAAGTGGTATCTGAAAAAATATTGTATGCAACACGGTAGCAAAGTGTCTTTATCAAACTCGCCTGGTTGCTCCCCGCGGCTCGCAATTTCCAGACTCGTTCGATACAATGTTACTTTGCTGCCTTGTTACATAAATAGCTATTTCTGAAATGTTTTCAAAAAAATTACCAAATTTCATATCATAAATTCCAAAAAATAACCTATCCAACGTTGCCCTGCTCAATACACGTTTTATATTTTATTAAGTGGTTTGAATTAAGTCCTAATAAGCCTCTTAAAATGTCACGATTATAGCTCAAACCGCTTTAGCACAGCGCTTGGTAACACACATAATGGCAACCCTGTATATTAGTTAACAACGTGTTCTCTATGATGAACAAGTTCTGCTTTTATTGTTAAAAAAAAACAACTTCTAATTTGAGTCATTAAAGAATCGAAAAATCACGACAAAATTAGCAACAATGAGTAGTGTAACCATATATTGAATGATTAACTCATCTCCGTAGGTGCCACTATGTCTTCTGATAACTGTTAACACAAAAATGCTGCAGTGGTCATGACAACAAAATTTAATAAAAAGAACAAAATTATTGAACATCAACAGTAATTAAGGAAGTAATAAAGTCATAGTAAAAAATATTATTGATTATTACGTCGATTAGATTAAACATTAAAATTAATCATACAGTTGTTATGAAAGCCAAGCTATCGATTGCAAGTTTCCTTGAATTTTCATTATTAATCAGAAAGAGATATTCAATAATAAAAATATTAAATTTAATCCATCTTTCATTGATTCTGGGTAAAATTATTAAAAAAACATTTAGAAATAATAAATGTTTCTAAAACATTTTTAGAAACATTTATTGCCAGATAATATCCAATTATTTAATTTTTCCGGAACTAAAATAAATGGAGAAGCATGGTCTATATAATGGAGGCCCAAAATTTGTTTTTTCATTATTCATACAACTGGTGCGGTGTATTTTGGTTGGAGTTTAGTCTGTTAAATAATGCTGAGTTGAAATTAAACAATTAAATACTGAATTTCTTATGCTAAAACTTTCCGAGTTTTAACTAGATATAATAATATACACATACAAAATGTCGAACAAAATAATTAGCTTCTTTAAAGTATATTTAAAATTGACTATAAATTATTGCCACAAAGGTTAAAATTTTCAAGATTTATTTAATATTCAATATTAAAGTCAGAAATGCACTTAAAAGATGCATTAAAGACTCTATAAAAGAGAGTTCACCAGTTATTTATAATTATATTATCAGGCTAACATGCGCATAAATTTTGTTGATTTGTTTATTAAAATACATGTAAGGTCAAAGATATTTATAAATAACCCTTATTTTACAAAAATAAACAATGTTCACTATAAATGTTCCACGAGATAATTAAAAGATCAATTGACTTACCTTAAGGAAAATTAATGGGAATTATATGCGTGTTTTTGAAATCTTTTCTATAGTTTTCAAGTTTGAAATGTACTCAAAAAGCAATTTAAGAGATTTAGATTTAAAATAAAACGGTTTGAGCCGTTAGGTTTTGGAGCTAAAAAGAAGGAAGATAAAAATAATTCTTTTGTTGAAAAAGTTTTTTAAATTGCTCGAATTTGTAATAAGTTGTTTACATTTTGTGTTATGGCCGCGCAAGTGCGTGTAGAGAAGAACAATACTGATTTAGAAGTTTGAGCAATTGGTTTGGATCCAAAGATAACCTATATTGGTTGATTCAGCATTTTCTTCTCTCTCTCTCACTCAAGGCGCTCTTCTCCAAAAGTTTCGAGAAGAGAGAAAAGTAGAAATACAAAGTGAGACAAACCTCTCAAAAAAAAAAAAAAAAAAAAAAAAAAAAATCTATGCCTATATCCGGACAGCCAAGATAAAAGAGTGGTAAAAATCGGCAGTAAGCGTCCAGTGTATGGTAATGTATGGTAATACCTGATTTATAGATGAGCCTAGTGGTGGTAGGTGTTCTCCCCTCCTCTTTTTTGTTGAGTTTTTGAGAAGGGGTAGTCTAAAAACGTTTGTGTATTTGAGGCTTCTTCTTTTTTTTTTTTTTTGGAGAGAAAAATTAAGTTTTTTGTTTTCTGTAGAAAGTTTGACCGTATCAAAAAAATTATCTATCTTAAACTGTGTAAGGACATCCTTGAGTGTCTCATCTAAAAAAGGTGTAATGAGAAAACGACGGTGTAGAGAATAACATCTGCTACAAAGCATTAAGGGGTCTCCCCGGTATTCTAAATATTTAATATTTTTTTCTGAATGGAGATCTAGGGTTGAGGTACTCCTTGTAAAAGACGATGCTTATCAAGCAAGACAGTGTGGTCATCTTTTGGTACACCATTAAGAAGTAATGTCGAATAAAATTCGACCACATGAGTGTACACTGCAGATCCTAATTAAGTATCTATGGGAAATGTTCCCAGTAGAGTTAAAAGAGCATTACTTGAGTTTTTTCTCAGGTAAAGGTTTGAGATTTGCCAGTGAACAATTCATCTCAGGATCAGTATCCGTACGAACAGACTGATCAGAAAGAACTTCTTCATCTTCACCCAGCGAGTCATTTAAATAAAAAATAAAAGTAGAGGTCAATACGTTCTTTCAGAGAAATCCAACTAGATATTAAAAATGATTGGTAAAGAATTTAATCTGGTTAATAAACATATGATGAAATTTGAGGCAAGGTTGGATGACGCGACTGGACGGAGATAAGACACACATTAGCTTCTTCACTTCATTACTCCAAAAATGCAGCATAGAAGTAATACCTCATTTGCTTTGTAGTGCAGAAAAAGTATATAAAATACCGCTGCTTTTTCAGGGGATACGAATAATAGAGTTGTATGTACCTGAGACGGTGGAATTTTTCATATTTTTTTGGAAATACAAACAATAGAGTTGTATGTGCCTGAGAAAGGTTAATTCTTCAGAATCACTAAGCTAAGAGCGAGCGATGCCGTAACTGTTCTCACTTTTATTTCCCTGACCTGATGACGCCTCCACCGATGGAGTGCGAAACGTCGACAATTTTATTAAACTTTTCGACACGGTCTTTTCCGAAAGATGTCAATATTTCAATGACTTCGGGCCGTGAAAGCCTTTCTTCTTTTTTTAGATTTTATTTATTCCCTGCAAATCCTTTGCATCTTTAAAATTCTTGTCATTTTCTATATCTCTCTGCCTTTTTTCTACCTTATTTCCCGTCATTCGTTTTTTGGTGTTTACAAATCTTTTGATGTATTCTAATCCCAGACCATTATTATAACTTCTTTTGTTAACTAACTATTTCATTGCCTTGCCCTCTTTGATGATAATGTTATTAATGTTCCATTGTATCTCTCACCCTTCCACACATCCTACACATTCTTTTTATCCAACCAAACCTTTCCATATCGTTTGCAAATTATCAAAATGCCAATAATTATACATGTTTTTGTTCGCACCTACATGAATTAGTAAAAATAATAATACGCGGGCTTTGATGCATTGCTGTAGATCGTTTCTACGCTTCGCCAACACGATATAAATGTAAACAATTACGATATGAATATATCGCACGAGTATTGATATTGAACATTTTCGTAAGCGGTCGTATAAAAATTAATTAAAAGTTTGTATTCTTAAAAATATTGTTAAAATTTTAACACTATATTATTAATTTAAAAGATATCAAGGTTGCAGAAATATAGCCAAACTACATAGTATAAAATTTAAATAAATTGTTGAATTATTTATGAAAATAATTATTGTGAAACTGTACAAAGAAATGTTTCAATGAACATTCAAGTAAAATGTGATGAGTAGACGTTTAAACAACGATGTTATCGGTGAGGCTATTAACCCATTTTACTACTAAATATTAAAACTTACATTTATCAGCACAAAACGACATTTTTTATCATTTAAATTAATTCGTTTGTTACAAGCGACAAAAAATACAAAAACCCTGTTTTTTTGGGATTCTTATTAAAGTCGTAGATTTGACTCGAACTTAAATCACAATTGATCTTAATACATAGCCTACCTCCTACTTCAAGTATATTTCTTAATATAAAGCGTTCAGTGATATATCGGGAGGTAATTTCTTCCCCTTTTGCTTGAAAACTTTTTTGAAGTAAATTGAGCCATTAAAGATATTCAATTTCATAATTATCTATAAAGCAGCTGAAGAGGTTTGAAATTGATAAACTGACAGTATAACTAATGTGAAAAGTTGAGTGGGCACTAAAATTAAAGAAGAAAGAAAATTTTGAATACCAGCCCTCCCACTAAAAATTAATTTGTAATTGGATGCGAAACTAAATTGATCCACAAACAGGTGGGTCAATTCAGTGGTTTGGAATTTCAATCAGGTTGTTGAGTCACTTGAGAATTAAACTGTATTGCAGAAATAAATATTTTAATAAAAAAAGCGTAATTAATATTTTAATTTACAAATTGTAATTATTCACACGAAAGATAAAAAATGGAGAAAGTTAGCTTCAAACAAAAATTAAGAGGCACTGATTAAAAATATATAAAAATCACTTTACCACCAATTACACATTTTTGGGTAATTATTATTTTTTTATTTCACACAAAAAGTTAAATTCTAAAAATCAGAAAATGAAAGTAAGGAAAGAAGAAATATTAGTCAAAAAATTTAATATTGTCATGATTAGAATAAAGGCAAAAGTAAAGCCAAATTAAAAAAAAAAAACTCCTGGAAAGCTAAATTTTTGCCTAAACGATTCTAAGCAACATTCCAACAGTTCACACCAAAAGAGATGTTATGTGGGGGTTAAAGATCACAGTAAATCTTTTTGCGCAAGAATCTCGTTAACGGTCATTTATATCAAATAATTGAAAATTATCAAACTGTTAGCTTAAGTAATTCCCTATAATAAACATGCAACTATTTTTTTCTGTAATAACATCCGTTTTCAAGAAAATTGATTCAAAGAAATCGGACGTCAGTGTTTCATTCATGATTCGACCAACAAATATTCGACTCATACATACCAGAAGTGTACTACAAAATAAGAGAATTATTCAATGAACTCAAACAAGTGAAATAAGTCTAAATATATGTACATAATAATTATAAAATGATAACTCTCAACAACAAAAAGATTTGACTGAAGTACTAACAACGTATTCAATCATTTTTTTACTGAAAACGGTTAGTTGGGAATTTCCTAAGCTACAAATATTATAATCACCACCTCTTTGGAAAAAAAACCACTGTTATTTTTGCGTGGTGATTCTTCATCTCACGTAATATCTTAGAGCCACATAAGTCGGTAGAGATTTTTGGGATGTAAAAGAAATGCAAAAATACAGCAAATCTGACTTTTCTTTGTAAAATGTCTCTATTCTTAATACTATAACGATATAACACCCATATTTTTGACCGACTTCAAAAAAAAAAAGAGGAGGTTGTCAATTCGACTGTATTTTTTTTTAAGTTTGTAACCCCAGAACTTTCGACTAGAGATGAACCAATTTCGATTATCCCATGTGGTCCCGTATTAATTTAATCAAGATCTAAACAGTTAAGTTTTTTAAGTTATTGTTATTAATGCTTTTTTGGACATTTATTTTCGACAACTACAATTGATTATAAAAATTTGTTTCACTATAATATTTGAAAGTGTCGGTGATGAGCTTAGAACCGCTTTAAAATTTTCTTACCGTGTTATTTTTTTCTCCCAACGATCCTTCAAGGTATCCCTTTCATCTATTCAAAGTGCCAGCCAAACCAAGTACCTACTAGGCTACAAGTATATATCTAACTATTCACTACATACATAGTATTTATCTACAATCTATTAGGCTTGGCTGGCACCGACTTCAAATAGATGAATGGATAGCGCTTATAAGAATTAGGTTAGGTATAGGTATATTCATTTATTTCTCGCTTTTGAATTCTTATTGTGGTTTTGTAGTCGGTTTCTTTTTTTTTAAATAATTTATTCTTTTATTATTCGGCAAGTTTTTGCGTGTCAAATTTTTAGAACCACACAGAATTTTTGGTTTCAATGTAAACATAAAATGTTAACCATTTACTGAATTCATATAATTTTTCCTTGCCCTGAAATGTCTCTATTTATGTTGGTCTCATTTCGGTTTCAGTATGTTTTTGTGTGCTCTAACCCAGTTTTTACGGTGTTTTACAACGTTTAATGTGGATTTATTAATTACAAAAATTTTCCATTGTTAAAAAATTAAAAACCTTAAAAAATAATTATCGTTTTAAATTCTAAGATTATATTGTTTTAAAAATAGTTTTTCTACAATTTAGGGAAATTATTTTCAATGCAATACTCTGGTCTGATTTGAAAATTATCCCGAATTGAGCAAAATTTAGACCAGAAAACTTCTTATCACAATTTCTGCATTAGCTTAATAAATTTGCATAGGTAATGGTATAGGTATTGTTGCAACAGCAGCTGTCACATCCTGATTCTTTCCGAAAGATAAGAATTATTGCAATCTTTCAATAAATACATAATAAACTTGAATTATGAATTACAAATATTCTGAAAAACTAATAATTCATCATGAATGCCGGTGGTGAAATATCAAAGAAAAAAAAAATAAACCAACCAACTTAGATCATTTACTTGCTAAAAGTGTTTTTTTTAATAATGCTTCATATTTGCTGTTATATTGTTTCTATTTAAAATAATTTTAGTAAAAAAGTAGGTACTTAATAGGTATAATTATGACGAAACGGTTTTATTTGTGAAGAGAGTGACATTTAAACAATTTAGCAAATTGTAAAATAATAAATAAAACCACTTAACGCTAACAGCTATGAATGCATAAGTTTTATAACGTAAACATTTACGAATAATCAATGAAGTAATAATATATTCTCGGAAAAAGCAACTCACCCAAAATTATCACTTCCTGGAACTTTTTCAAAGTTCAATATTTCTAGTTTTTTGTAAAAGATTCCGCATTAAGAACTTGTTATCACTCTTTTAAACATTTTTCTTTAATTAAATGTCGAACAAAAGTCAATTTGTATCACGTTTTGCAACGCAAGGGTACCGAACATGCACCGAATTAAAACTGTTGAATTGTTGCCGAGACGAGAATGTAAACAGAAAAATCAAAAGAATAATTTAGATTGTGCTGCCGCTTAGGGATGATAACCTCTATTTATAATTGTGTTAAGAAAGACCACTTCACGTTGAGAAATTAGTTTTGCTATCTGTACGGCAGAAAGCGCTGACTCAGAGAGACAGTAACTTGCAAAACTACAGAGGTGAAGCTTACATGGAAGCCTACATACAAGACTATACTTCGTGATACAAGACATGGAAACAATTATAATTTCCATTCCCACCGCACACCAGCCCCCCTTGCGAAGAGCGCAATGGAAAATATATGACTCAAAGCGAGATAGCTGTATAGTGAGCGTGCAGATACGAAAACACGGTATAGCATCTTTTTGACATTTTGTTGTTATTGTACTGTCATTGCGCTGTGACATAGATGACCTATAGGTCGCGTGCACGGGTTTCAACGCTGGAGGTAAAACAAAGTGATTTGAGATTAGAAACTATTGTATTTCAGCAGTTTCAAATCGTTAATTCTGTTTATTTAGTAGTTTTTTTTTTGTATAAACACGTCTACCTCTTCTCTTCCCACGTTGAACATCATATACCAAACCCCATCTTTGATAGAATGTAATCTGTAATGTTAACGGCCGGTATTATTTTAGTGGCGCCACCTGCATCTAGGTTCCGCGTGCTTCGGAATCATTCGGTCGTACTCGGTCTCAATCGTTTACCGCTTGTTTTTTAATATTGAAAGAAAAAACTATTTTTCAAAAAATATGTATATTGACAAAAGTACAATAAAAAATAGTGCGTTAGCTAGATGTTAATACACTATTAACAATAATGCAATACACAAAACTATATAATACTACAATAGAGTTCGTTTGTGTAAACAATAGCCCATGACAGCAATGACTTACTACGTCCTCGACATTTATTTGTAAATGTTGGGGTGTTAAATCTAAAGTAGAGAAGTGTTTGCAAAAACGAACAAAATATAATATAGCCATACAGATAAAGTTAAAGAAATGCTAAGTAAAAAAGCCATAAAAATAAAATAGTTATCAGGCAAAAATGTAAATGCTAAAAGTATATAATCAAAATGTTAAGTAAAACCGTATAAAGATATAAATGGTGAAAGTAAATAACAAAAACATAAGTAAAAAACTATAAAAATACAATTTATTCATAGTATTAACGGCACAGATGCTATAATTTTATAAAAAAACAAAAAAAATAGTGTTATAAAAAAAATTATAAATAAAAGTAACATAGCGTCACAATTCTTGTTGTTACATTTTTTGTAATGTTATTCTTGCATCACAAAAATTGGTCTCCGAAGGTCACACCCATTGTTTCCAAATAACATCTGCGTCTCCGAGAGTTTTTCCCATCGCTGCAATTTGGTTTTGCCAAAACCCCACAGCGTATATCACAAACACAATCAAATTTGTTATCAATTACGACAATACACACTTTCGCAAAATTTTTATTAATATATTTGCAAAAAATACAAATGGCTGCGTATTTTTCGATATGTCAACACCATGTCAGTTGTCAATTGTCAGTCTACAAATTGAAAAGTGACACATTTATATTAGGATTACTTCATTCTGACTTCACAGTCTTAAAATCAACATGAAAAAATAGCTAAAGCAGCTAAAAGTTATGTATCTAACGACTTCGGAACATAACCGTTTTGACTTGAGCATTTTGTTTGCAAGACGGCTGAAAAGAGTTCTGCATTAGTGCGAATAGAAGCAGTTTCTTTCCGAAAAAGTTGGGTACAATTTTTTTTCTAATTATATACAAAATATTTGTTTCAAACATTCTACCATAGATTCGGCAACAAAGTAAAAAAAAAGTGCGGAACAATCGTTTTATTTCATTGGAAACAAACGGAAAACATTGCAATGAGTGCAAAAAAAAAATGAAAGTTGTATACGGAGTTAGTTTTTTTAACGTTCTTTACTAATTCTTTTACGTATCCTGCGCTATCACAAACACTTTGTTGTTAACAATCTTATTGTTTTTATAACGCAACATAACCTTTGTATGTGACAACATTGAACTTATACGTCATCACTTAAGTAGCCTATTGTTTTTTTTCTGTGGTTTGTGTACGTGTGTTGTCAATTGTGAGAAGTGACATATCGCTTGTCAATTTTGTTGTTTTTGGAGACATTGTTGTGATTGGGTAATATTACTTATGCTTCTATAGCGTAGCTATATGTTATCTATGATGGAAGCCTACATACAAAACGTGGAAACAATTATAATTCTCATTCCCACCGCACACCAGCCCCCCTTGCGAGCAGCGCAATGGTAAATATATGACCCAAAGCGAGATAGCTATATGGTGAGCGTGCAGATACAAAAACACGTTATAGCATCGTCATACTTTTTGACATTTTGTTGTTATTGAACTGTCATTGCGCTGTGACATAGATAACCTATAGGTCGCGTGCACGGGTTTCGACGCTGGAGGTAAAATAAAGTGATTTGATGTTAGAAACTATTGTATTTCACCAGTTTCAAATCGTTAATTCTGTTTATTTAAGTCGCTTTTTGTTGTTGCACTTTTTTGCCAATGCTTCAAACTGATATTTTTGTGTTCAACCTATGACGTCATTAATGCTTTGTGTTCAAACATGCTGCAGCATATGATTCAAACCTACTCCGCGCATGTATTTGTAGTGTGATTCAATATGGCACAAAATACAAACTTCTGTGATACAAACTGTCAATCATTCTGTCAAATTCAAATTATAAAATTGTGAGATTAGAGAAAAGTGTGTATATGGGTGTGAAATGGAAATGTACGATGTTCAATTAGGCGATATAATCGTCACCGTGGAGATGAAAAAACATATAATGCATTAAAAGGTAAAAACTGTAATAAACTGAAGGAATACCTATACTCAGTACCTATACTCAGAATGATTTTTTAGATCCAGTATACGCGGAACGGTATTTAAAAGCGGCGAAGGCGCAGTTATGTGTGAATAATTTAACAAGTACTACAGCAACGTCAGCAAGTACTGATCTACCAAGTACATCATGTTCTACGTCAGCAAGCGAAAACGTCAAAACATCCAAGAAACAGACAGCAGTACAAAATATTTCATAGTGCCTTTGTTGTCTAGCTACCGATGCAGAATGAAATTCAGCACAAAATGTATAGCTTCTTATGATTCAATTTACACTCTTGATATGAACATCTATCGATGTTGACGTAGAAAAAAGGTTTAATAGAGCATTAAATTTCCTACAAGAAACATTTTTGTAATTTTTTACATATTGATTTGTTTGTTAGTAAAATAATTTCAAAGTAAAATTCACAAAACATATCTGTTTTTAAAGCTGGATTACTCAGAAACGGTTCGTTTGACAAAAATATTCAACCAGACTTTTTTTGAAGAAAACTTGATTTACTACAAAAATATTTATTGATAAATTGTTTTGCCTTAATGGTTCAACACTTTTGACGCTAAAATTAAATAGGATTAAAAAATAAAAAACACTATTGATAGACCTCTTTTTGCAACAATTGTTGTTTTAATACGTAAGTTTGAATGGTAACTACAAATAATAAGTCAAGCGTTTGTTTTTAGATATAACTCTAATGAGGCTGTATTATTATTAAGAGCTCAAACTTTCAGAGTATTTTTTTTTGTCATCTTAAAAAATATTTTTAATGTAATTTCCAAAAAAAAAAATACTATTTTTTTTTGGCTCAGTCTAATGTACACTCACGTAAGTAAATTTTAAACTTACAATTGAAATTTTGCCACTGTTGCCATAATACCACACAAGAACATATATTAAATTAGTAGTATTTTCTCAAGAAAATCGGAATTTATATCATTTTCGCCATTTGAATGTATAAAAATTATTGTTTTTTGACGTCTGAACAGAAACCAGTATGTATATATTATTCAGAGCAAAAATGTTCTTATATTGCTTAACTGGACAGCTTAGCTGAACTCGGCAGCTTACTCTTGCTCCTAATAACAAATATACCATTTGAGGTTCTTAGTAACCAACCAATAATATCTCAATTAAGCAAATACAAATATATAATGTAATTTATAAACCTAATTAAAAACAAAACATATGCTAGCTTATAAAGCACAGTCGACATGCAAAACGTCCTGGAAAAAATAATAATTTGTTTATTTTGACCCAAAAAACCTCAACAATCATACATAATCTTAAACACGTACAACATTCTTTGTGTTTTGCTTTATAACACTATCAACTGTCATCACAGTTAAAATTAAACCTAAACGAATTATCTGATGCCGTAAAACTAACGTTCTTTGTTGCAAACTCACTAGCGTTGTGTGCCGCGTCATTGCCAATCGTTTCCCTCGGATCCGATTCGTCCAATTTGAATGTATTGCCGGAGGTCAAAAGAACAGAAGACTTTTTAACAAAAAGCGATTTCTTGTTGGACGATATTGCTTCGATTTTGATACTTTTTGCTAAAACAAAACAAAAATGCTTAATAATAATTTAGATCTCTTATGTATTCTAACTCTTTGTTAGATATTTGGGAAAGTATTAAGATTGAATGTCGACACAAATATTTAATACAATGTCTGACAGTTCCAGTCTTTAGGAGGTTGAAATCTAAGTTTTGGGAGGACCTTTGTTGTCCCAAGTATTTGAAGTACTGAGTATCTACGAAGGAAAATGAAAACCCAACACGCTTGAACACTATTTAGTAGTGTTCAAGTGTATATATCTTATCGCAGAGATAAGAAGCACACACTCTGTGTTACAAATATGTCTCATAGAGCATAATTATGAGAGTGTGCTCCTTATCTCTACCTTCCATATTTAGTTGCTTTACTTCTTAGAGCATTTATATTAGTTCAATGCTTTACTTTGTGACATAACCTAAATAAAGACGATTGACAACTGACAAATTGCACTTCCAACTTACTCAGTCTTGCCACTGTAATTTTTGCTTCATTCATTTATAGTCACTCCGTTCAAGAAATATTTGACATTAGTAACCAATTAACTACAATATTTTTGAAAACAGTTAAAGACGTTCTGCTGTATTAGCTTCTCCTGAATTCGATAGTACAATGAGTCAGATAATTAAAGCATATAGAATTTAGCATATTTATATTAGTTCAATGGTCAGATAAGATCAAGTCAGACAAAACCTGCGTTTCTTGAAAACAACAATATGATTTCGCCAAAAATTGGTAAAAAATAGTAAAATTATATATTTTTTTTACCTTTACTATCACATTTTTCGCCCTCTTTGACCATTTTAGCTCTGTAATCTCCAAAATAAGTCCTCATTAACTGCCTCTTTTTCACAAAAGGAGTTGCATTGTTCATCAGACTATTCAAAACTTTTGTATTATCTTGACCTGCAATGACCAATTGCCGCATTACTATAAAATATCGGTTAATTTATCATAAAAACACTCACTTTGTCTTTCATTTAATTTGCTTGAATTTAAAGTTCTTTGCAACTGCTGAATGCACCAGCATAGTTCACTTTCAAATTGCTCTTGAGCTTCAGGACTTAAAATACCAGAAATTGAGTTGGATGTTGATATTGATAAATGGGAATTTTTGGGTTGGCCTCCAGTTTTCTTGTAGCGTTGGTTCATATTATTAGCCATATTCAACGTAAATAATTACAAACACAGCATTTTTTCTTGATTTCACTATAATAAAATAATAAAAAATGTTGGATAGCAAATGTAAGGTTAAATCTAAATCATAGATAATTTATACTTTCGCTCGAAAGAATGTAAAATGTAATCTCTGAGCTGACGTTAACGACGGCATTTTGCAGCCGCCATCTATTCTTAGGAGCAGCTACCACTTTTGTCCTTGTGTAGCCAGTTTCAGTCGTATGCCGCTTGTTTTATTTGGTGATATTATGGAATCAACAGTTTACTAAAAACACGTACTAAAGCGTAAACAAATGCTAAACGTTAACTTCGTATCTGTCATCGCTTTCACCCGATTTTAAGTCTGCGTTGTTAATTTGAAACATTGAAAAATTTGAAAGCTGTGACAAAATATAAACTTCTACGCCCCTGTTGATATAAATACAACAATGATCGGCCTTGAGCAGTCACATATTTTCATCTGGACACTTTTTCGATTCACACACCACATCCCAATCAAATCATTGTCTTAAGGCTTTTATTAACACCTCTATTATTAATTATTGCTAAAAAATTTTGTTGAGTTCATTCACAAAACACTACTTTTTCCACAATTAAATAATATTATTTCCCACGATTTTTTTCAAAAACAACAAACTTTTATACTGCACCACGCTTTAGACGAATTGTCTACGCAGCCACGTACCTTGTAAACAGAGAGTGCGTGGCAACGTATATACTACGTTCTTATAATGCTCTGTTTTTTTTTTGCATCAAAACAAACTTCCTACATTTTCACTGCATTCTATTATAGCTCCATGAATAACGCTATATATTTTTAATTAAAATATTTTTTTAATTATCATTAAATATTAAAAAAAAAATGTTTTTGTCGATCATTTAACGAGTTTTTTCACACTTTTATCAAATCTGAAGATTTCAAATATGTATGTCATTTTTGTTGCCAACGTAACGAACATATTTTGAACCGGTTACAGGAAAGGGAAGTCTTTTATTGTCAATTGTCAGTGCTGCTGTAATTTATATCCGGTATACTTATTTAATATTATTTTCTTGCTACTCGAGTCGAAAGTACGTGGTTTCGGCTGCGATAAGCGGCTGCTGTAAAGATACACTTTCTGCCGTGGAATCGCAGCCGAAACCACGTACTTTCGACTCGAGTAGCAAGAAAATAATTTCGTGGTTTCGGCTGCGATTCCACGGCAGAAAGTGTATCTTTACAGCAGCCGCTTATCGCAGCCGAAACCACGTACGTTCGACTGGAGTAGCAAGAAAACTAGTATACACTACACGGGCAGAAATTTGAGAGCCCTGAACTGCGCGCCATGATGGCACGCAGTGCAGGAATCTCAACTTTCTGCCCTTGTAGTGTAATATACTATTCCACTAACCTAACACAAAAAATCAATTTAAGTAGATTTTTTTGCATCAACTAATTGACTGCAATTGTGCAAGAGATTGGCAAGGTTAGAAAATATTTAATAAATTTATGCTACTGCATACATTTTGCAATAAACAGTTTTATGATGGATTGGTGGCTTATTTATGTACAGATACACAATTAATCTATGTCTGCATTTTTTTATAGAGGACTTTAATTGTACTGTTAATGACAATAAACATTTTAATTTTAAAATAAACTTTGCATACATTATGGTACTTTTTTTATTTTTTTCTTACAAGCCAAGTTGTTTTCAGAATAAAAATCCCTATCGGAAAAGTATATGTTAATATGTTGTAATTTATAAAAATATACGTGATTTTATCAAGCCATTTTGTGACCTATTTATAACCATTTAATTTGAAGTATAAATAATTAAAATTGGCAAATAGATAAGACAGCTATGTAATCGACTTTTTTTTAGAAACAGTGTGTATATGTAATCTTCAAATTAAATTTTTTATTTAAATACGCATTTTATTTGTTTGAATAAATTTGCTTTAACTATATTTTTTTATTTTTTGATAGAAACTAAAGTAGATAAATAATATTGCATATCAAAGATTTCCGTTTCAAACGAGAGACGCTAATGATAGCTTAGGCATGGGCATGTAGAAACCTGGTTTCACAATTTTGATAGATGTTATTTTTTAGAGAAATTGCGAAAAAATTATTGAAAGTGATGTACGAGTAATTTTAAGTTATAAGATTTTAACCTAATAAATTATTTAATTTGACGCAAGATAGTGTTTGATCCATTTGGCTTTAATTGAATTTTTATTTTACAATTTGTATAAATAGACTAATCGATTTTACAAAATAATGATAGATATAGATAGCATTTGATGGTTTTAGGTTAAATTCGTTTTTTCCATTTAATTACTTCTTTAATTACAAACTTTGTATATTTTTTATTGGTCCACGTAAAGGAAAATAAAAAACTTTTTTGTATAAATACAATATTGAGTAGCTGCAAAATCAATTGCTTAACCGAAAAAAAAGCTGTATTAAAAAGAAAAGTTTTTTACATCTGAAAGTAAACTTTCTCATTTTTTTTGTTGAAACAAAACACTTTTGTTTTTAGATAATCCTATTTGTTAAGTGATTAAAATCTTGTACGATGCTTTCAAAAACAAATGGTCTCAAAGCTTATTTTTTGACTTATTATTTCACACATGTACGATTACAACTACGGTTTGTTATTTTATAAAAAACTTAATACTTGAGATGGCTTTGAAACATACATCAAAATTGATGACAATATATTCGGTTAGTACTTTTATTGCAATTATTCAAAGAGACAAAGTATTTGAGCAATTATAAAGCAGAGCTTATTTCCACTAATAATAAGACACAATAGACAATAACTGTAAAAATAAAATTATTTTTTATGTACTTTTATATTTAAAAATAATTTAAACGTCTAGAAACAAGTTTTACACTAACATTTCTTTATCTTCTATGTTACCAATTTTGATTTCACACCACATTATTTACGGCTAAATAAAATTATAGTGACAATTTTTTAATCAATGTTAAAAATTTTAAAATTTTGTTTAATTAAAGTATAAGAAAATTAAAAAACAATATTTAATAATTTAAAAAACTACATGATGTACTATTCATAAAAACAAAGTTTTGACAGCGCAAAATACTTTAAAATAAAAAATCTAAATTATAAACGGTGTCTTCAACCTTTCTTTCTCTATGCACAACAAATTATAATTTCATAAATAATAACAAAAATACTATAACGTTTTATGTAAACATTATGTTTATAAAAAAAATTAAAAACACAATTATAACTTTTAATTTGTAGTCAATATGCTCAACTGTGCAATTACAGTTGTATAACAGTTATTACGACTTAAAGTTAAATAAAAATTATGTTATTTAAAAAAAAAACTAAAGTGGCTCTGCTTTTCTTGTATGACGTTTAATATTTTTAGAAAAAAGAGTTTTTGTTGCGTAAATAAATTTCGTTAGCGGTCGAAAACAAAGGCATAAGAGATCAATTTCACTTTAATAAATCTCTCTATATTTTCAATTACTTGAAAAACGTGATATTATTTTTTTGTTAATCAATGATCTTATAATTTTGTAATAAATAAATAAATTTAAAATCTTCTAAATTTTTTCTTTAAAGAGAATTAAAAAAAAATCTTTAACAAACAAAAACTTTAAGAAATTAACAAATGCACTAGAAAGTATAAAACAATTGCGTAGACTTGTATGCTTAAAAAACAATCAAATTATTTAGATACTGTTAATAATAATGTACAATTATTATTATTTTTTTGGGAGTCGGTGTCAGTTTTATAGTTTGCGCTAGATAAGTGAAATTTATCAAACATTTCTCTTGATATTGTAATGCATTATCCAACACATTAAACAACATAATTAATAATATTCAAATTTTTTTTTTATTTTTTTACAAATTTTTATAATCAATTGTAAGTGTAAAAAATATATGTCAACAAAGGCATTAATGAAAATAACTTAAAAATTACTGATCAGATCTTGATCAAATTTAATCTCCCAGGAAAAAGTTATAAGGTAACACACATAAAAAAAATACAGTCAAATTGAGCACCTTTTCCTTTTTTTTTTGAAGTCGGTTAAAAAATAGATTAATTTGAATGAATTAAAGTTGTCAAAATGCTAATTAAACAAAAATAGTAAATAACATCAAATAACAATAAAAAGCAAATAACATCAACAAAAAAACACTAAAAAGTCAAGAAAAAAATCAGAGACAGTGAGAGCAGTTATCTAATTTTACCTAAGATAGTGTTTTAATAATTTTGCTATAATTATTAAATTTTTATTTTAGTTCTTTTATAAGTAAACTAATTGATTGAATTTAATAGTTCTATGTTTAATTCGCTGTCCAATTAATTAAACGTCTGTCATTACAAACTTTGTATATTTTTCATTGGTCCACGTAAAAGTAAATAAGAAACTTTTTAATATAAATACAATATTGCGAAGCTACAATCAATAGATTTTCATGATAAAGAGAAATGCTCTATCAAGAAGAAAAGTTCTTCACGCCGCAAAGTAAGTATTCCTTTTGTTCTTTTTTTTTCAAAAAAAAAAGTTGCTTTTAGAGGATCCTCTTGGTTTTATTGTTAAAATCTCGTACGATGCTTTTAAAAATAAATGGTATCAAGGATTAGTTATTTCAGCTTTTATGTATCACACATGTACATCTACAATCACAGTTTGTTATTTTATAGTAAATCCCAGAGCTGACGTGATTTTGAGGTATATAGCATCATTGATGGCAGTATATTCGGTTAGTATATGTATTAGAATTAATTATAAACATAAATTAGACAGCATTTTTAAAATTTTATATAGTTTAATTTAATTTAATTATTATAGTATAGTCCAACAAAATTTCCGCTTTTGAATAGCAAGATTCACAATTCATTATTACTTCAGAGGTGTAAAAAACCAAATTAAACGGGTTTTCATAACCATCTTATCATTTTAAAGAAACTAGATTTCTTGCTCATTAACATCATCATATGGTAATTCACCAGATTAAGCGTTTACGTATAAACATCATGAAAATCATATGATCATCCATAAATAGAAGTCACGTCACCATATAGCAAACAGCGCATTAAGATTATCATTTAGAAATTATATATAAACCAGTTTAATCTTTTGCGCATAAATATTATAATTGTAATCATTGATATAGAAATGAGATTAAGCTTTTGCGCATAAACATTATAATCATCATATAGAAACCAGAGACATTGCGCATTAACATTATCATCATATAGGTATTTACCAGATTTAGTCTTTGCGCATGAACATCATAACAGAAATCATATAAAAATCACATTAAACTTTTGTCATAAGCACCAGTATTATTATATGAAACGAAATTGAGCTTATACTCTTAAACATTATAATCAGATAGAAATAAGCTTAAGCTTTTACATAATTATCTTATAGAAATCTTTTATAAAACAAAATCTTTGCGCGGAAAAAATTTGATCATCATATAAAAATCATTTAAAAACCAGAATAGCTCTTGCAAATTAAGTCTATCATAGAAGCCAGAGTCTTTCCACATAAACATTATAATGTTCATATAGAAATGTAGAAATCATATGAAAATCAGATTGAGCATAAACATGTTCTGTGATAAACATCATCGTCATATAGAACTAAAATTATATAAATTTTCTGACAAGAAAATTTTACGTGGTATAGAGAGCAGTGTTAAAAGTTTAATCTTTTTAGCTACTGTTTTTTGCAAGTTGTCGTCTATTGGGTGAGTCAGCAATCAAATCATTACTTGACCGTTTGGCCTCTAACGCTTGGTCAATGGATAAAACCAGTCGACAATGTGAAGAGAAAATTCAAAAAGAATCTTTTTATTTGACAATATTTGTGTGTTTCAATAATCTATGTGCAATAGGAACAGCACTAATGATGTGGACAACTGACGAAGAAGATGATTATCACCTTTACACTTATTACATTAAAACAAACTTTCCTCGGTGGTTGACGTTTAGCAAAATTTTTTACGTTGGAAGTTATGTTTTTCTAGGTCTAGCTGTGTCATCCGTTGTACATCTAGCTGCATATGTTGCATATCACCTGAAATTTCAATTTTATTTAATGGAAGAGTATATAGTTCACGTTACTGATGATTATCAAAATGAAAACTCGCTTTTTGAAAATGCAAATTATCAAAATGAGGTTCAAATTGTTTTGTCTAAACTTATAAAACGTTATATATTGATGAGACAGTATAATATAACTCTAAATTATTAAACAAATTTTGTAATATGAATTTATTTCAGTTTTTTTGAGCTGATTGATTCAATTGCTGGTAAATTAATTCCATTTGCCGTTTTGGCAGGTCTTGCTATGGGTTTGAGCATTATGTGTCATTTATATATGGTAGGTAATACTTTTTTCACTTTACCATTTTATTAAAATCATTTTTGTTTGTGTCTAACATGTTTTTGAATCATTATGATGTTATAGGCGGATGATAAATCGTTGTACATTACACTTCCTATTTTTTATTACCGACTTTACTTTCTAAAAAATATTCTAGACTCATGCTTTCGAAAAAAAAACTAAAGCAAAAAAAATGTTTCTAGTACTAATGTCTAGTACTAACTTTTTAGAATTTTCTATTTGGAAAATGGCTTTACGTGCAAATGGCTTTTTGGGGTCTTAGTGGTGTTGTAGACATGATCATTTTTACGCACTGTGGGCAAATCGGCGAAGATACGGTTTGTTGTAATTGATAAAAAAGTTGCCATTTTAGTCTAAAATCGCTTGTTGTCCGATTTTTTAATGACTAGTGAGTAATGGTGATCTGATATTGTTTTAACGTGATATGCAATTTCAAACTAAAATGACGAATCAAATGTCAATTTCAGTTACAATTAGAATAACATATTTATATACTTTTAGTTTAGTGAATTTCCTAATCATCTCTACAATATGCAATGGCTCCCGTTTAATCAGAGCAATAGAAAGACATTTTTAAATATATTGACAGCTAGTCAAGATGCAATGCAATTTAAGTTTGTAAATATTACTGTAAATTACAATCTTGGAGTTTGGGTAATTGTTCATAATTAGATTTGCTAGTAGTTGTTTACTTAAGAGGTACATATAGAGCATCAATCAGCGCAAAGGAAAATTTTAAGCGACCTCGGCAGTTTTTGTCACAAATATTTTTTTTTCTTCCTGACTTTGCGCAGCTTGCTGCCACATTTGTGTATTTCTCAGGTGAACCGACTCTACCTACAATTTTATTATGTTTTAGATCGTAAAAATGGTTTACTCATTTGCAGCTACAATCTTGAGATTTAGAACGTACCAAGCAAATCAGATTTAAACTACCAGTTGTGTTTACCAATAATATATATCTTAAGTTGTTTACAAGTCTTATATATAAAATTCAAACTTGCCCGATTAGTGTGAAATCAAGTCAAAAAAATGGCGAGTTAATAACATAAAGCAGATTACTATTGTTCGTGTCATAGTAATGTCAAACTATTGCGTCTCTAAGCAGATTGTGATATGCGAATTAATAATCGATTATTAATAATTAATTAATAATTGCTTTTTGTGATATGCGAATTTGAACGAAAATAATATATGTATTTTATCTACTCTAATTGACATATTCTGAAATTATTATAAATAAAATATTAAAATTAACAACTTTTAAAATAAGAGTACTATTTTATAAATTTGGCACTTAGCTAAAGTTATTTTAAGTACAGTGTAGGGGAAATATTTACTATTTAATAAAGTATTAAATGTAACTATTTACGTTTTATTTTTTAATCTTTTTTATTTAAGTTACTTTTAGTGCCTGTTGTTGTAATCTGTTCTTTTATGCATATTACTTGTATAAAATAATTTTAATAATTTACAACTACCATGCGTTCCGTGACAACTCACTTTTTTTTTATTTTGTAGTTTTTTCAAGACCAATTACAATATTTTAATTACTTTTAAAATTATTTAAAACATCTTGTTACACAAAAATTGTTTGTTTTTGTCTTAAGTTTAAGACAAAAAAGTATTTAATGACAATTTAATTTCAAATAATATTTCTTGTACAATACAAAATTTTTAATAACTGAAAGCTCTTAACAGCTTAACACACTACTAAAATTACTAGATTTGGTTAATCGCGTTGTAAACTATTTTTTTTAAATGTATTTTTGGCAGCGCTGTTTTATTTGCTTTGTGGCAGACTACAATTTCTTTAATCAGTTTTAGTCTATGGATTTTAAAGTTTAATGTCAAAAGTTTTAAATAATCTAACACTGTCATTCTGTCAAAAATAACTAACCTTTAAGTGACAGAGCTTTAATGCCAAAATTTCATAATGTTAGGTTATTATAATAATATCAATAATAATTAATGTGCTATATTTTGACATTAGCTAACAAACTCTTGAATATTTGAATAATTTCTATACTGTAATGATGGCTGTGACTTTATTAAATCTTAGCCGAAGTCACATGAGCCCCCTTGTTAGCCTGCTGAAACCAACCCTATTGCCTACCATTTTAAGGTAAACATACTCTAGTTTATGAAATTTCTTAACTCATGATTTAGCAGATGCTCATCTCAAGCCTCCAAAGTTCCTCATAAGAAGTCAATCTACAAGACCGAAGCCAAGAAAATTCGTTTCTATGTTGTACACCGCTATCTCGAATATTTGAAAAACTATGACAAAGTATTGGAAAGAAGTTTTCCTGGAGCAATGCGAGTATATCGCATTTTCACAGTTGGTTTAAAGGACTTTGTGCGAGATTTAAAGGACTACTTTCGAATTATACGTCTCTTGAATTCTCCTGAGAAAAATAGATTCCAGAGCTTAACACGGCGGGAGATTGAACTTTACCATCAAATGCCTAAAGACATGTTTAAAGTAGCCCCCGTTTTACTTCTCTCTCCACTACCGTTTGCTTATTATATCGTTTTTCCATTAGCTTATTTCTTTCCGAGGATACTATTATCGTCACATTTTTGGACACTGCAGCAAAAGGCTGAGTTTAATTTGTTTTATTTAAATCGAAGGCTTCAGCATAATAGGCCCCTATTTAGGTGTATTCAGGAACAACTAGATCAAGTGAAGGACAATAAATTATATGATGACTGGGAGGCGATTTTGGGTATGATAGGAAGTGGAGTACAACCATCTGTTGAACAAATTCTCAAATGTAAAGATCTCTTCAGTTGTAAACCTTATCATTTATTTTATTTGAAAAGGAAACACGTGGTAAGTTTTTTGTTCCTGACACGAGTGCAAGGTATAATTCTCACATTTCAACCATACTTTTAAACTGTCATTGCCACATTCCAATATGTACACAGCAGAACATTAAAATGGCTCGTCAGACAATTGAACGAGTTGGTCAGTAAACAAATTGTCTGTTTCGTAATAAAAAAATGTTGTGTAAATATAGTGCGTAATGAGCGATTTACTAATAAAGGAGTAGAAAATCATTGTGAAAAGACAGCTAGACAGCAAGACTTGATTAAGTCTAACACGGTTTATTATTTATTTCCAATGTTTCTAAAATTGATAATTTATGTTTATTATTTACAGCACTATTATATGACGGCATTTTTATTTCCAGAAACATTTGTTGAAAATCCACAACCTCCACACAGGATGGTTCCGACGGTTACGCCTTGCTGACAGAGCTGTGATACTTACAGAAATGGATAAGGCTATAATACGAGAAGGCGGGGCTCATAATATGCCAATAGAAGCTTTAAAAAATGCTTGTTATATCAGAGGATTAAACCCCCTACATATGCGCACTGATGATATGGTTGAGTGGTTAAACAAATGGATTGCTATAAGCAGTGCAACTGATAGAGAAAACTGCTCTCTTCTTCTACACAGTCCGATTTTGTTAGCTTACAATGAAACCTCAAACTGGTCATTGATTTATAAGAACAAATAATTAGTACACGATAGTTTTTAATTTATTTGGGTATTTTTTCTCTTGTGATAATTGAAAAATCGTTACCAAAAACAGTCTAATTTTATGAATTGTTAAATAGATATTTTTTAAACAAAATAAATAAAATTTAAAAAAGCTTCAACCTATTCATTCCACTACACGAAACTGCGATTTTACAAAGTTATTAAGTAGAGCGGTTTCGAAATAGCAAAATACAAATAAAACAATTAAGAACCAGCGGAATAATAGTATATTAAAAAACAAGTTTCATAAGACATGTCTTGACGCACGCATTCAAGTTCAAAAAACAAGTGGCAAAGCCACGAGTTTTTTCAAAAAATAAGTGCTTTAAGGTCGTATGAAACGTGTTTTTTATACTATTTTTTGTAATTTGCCCTTTTTATGCTCTTTTGAGCATTTTTTTTAAATATTGATCGATTTAGGAATTTTTGTAGTGGGTTGGCAATATCTTGATTTTAAAAGTGAAAGTTTTATCTATTTGTCTTTTTTTTTGTTCAGCTCCAAGATATGAAAATGAAAGAAAACTTTACAAGTAGGCTTCCCAAAATCCGTGAAATAGCAAAAATTATGTTGGTTTTCATTATTATTGTAAGATACCTACTTTTTTAGATTAAGTGACATAAACTGTGACTTTTGCTTTATTGAAATCGGTTGTTTTCCTAGACCAGAGCACTTATTATTTACACCATTATATGCCATATTTCACATAAATATACTTTACATTAATTGTTCACTTCACTTTGTTGTTAAAAATTGCAATTTTAAATCACAATATTATTGACAGTCAGGTGGAAAGTCAAATTAAGTATTACCAAACTAAAAATTAAAAAAAAAAGTTTGGTGCTCTAATGGCTTATAACCGCACCAAAACCTATGACGTAGCGTTTTCTAATAAGTATTACAGTATCAAATGGAAGCAAATTGCTAATAAAACACTCGTTAAGAACCCCAAAAACTCGCATTTACCAAGGCAGGGAGGCTAGACGCCTGACATTTATCTAAAACTGAAGATATTTAAAGTACTTTTAATAAGTAACCAGACATTTTTAAGTACTCTTAACTCTGACAGTTAATGACGTTTAGGAAAAAGCTTAAATGTTTTCCAATAAAAAATTAGATTATGTCATGGAAATATTAACATTGTTGACCGTGAAATTTTTGTGATTGCGTACTCCAATTCACTAAAAACTCCAATGTATAAACAAATGTTAAACGCTAACCTTGTGTGTAACTGTTTTCACTGGTTTTCATTTTCACCTGCTTTCACCATACCGTTGTCGTGTTCTTGTTTTCTGAGTTGTTGTGACGTCACGCTTAGGTTATGTGCTAGTCTATGGTGTTAGTCCAAATTGTGTTTTTCAGTGTATGGTACAATGATTAGTTGTCATTGTCAAAATTATGTCACGTAACTGTCACTCAGTGACATATTGTAATGCAAATTAAACAATTACAAACAATTTGCTTGTCATCAGATCAGATTTTATTATTTATAAAATTATCAGTAGTGAAAGTGTAACTGACAATGACAGATTATTTTCAAGAAATGGGGTGGCAACCTCTTGGAGAAGGCCAAGCACCTGATAATTTTCTTCATTTTGCGCGTCTGTTTCGTGATTACAATATTTTTGATAGTTCCCTTGCAGATCGTTTGCCACCTCCTGCCGCAAAGGCAGTTGTAGACAATTTACCCACCGAAACCATCGATAAACCAGGTAAATAAAGAAATACATAAAAAACAATAGTTTTGCAAATTATTCAACGATTTACGTTATTGAAAAAATGTCGACGTTTTGCACTCCATCGGTGGGAAAAATGAAAGTGAGAACAAGCACGGTAACTCAACGTACGAAACTTATTCTATTATAAGTTTCGCCTCTAGCGTGGCGCACACGTAATTAATTAATTCACTACGATTTTAAAATGACCCGCAAATCAAAATGTTTCAAATTACAACATTTTAACGGAAAGAAAGCGAGTTTAACAACATAGCATCAATATTATTTTGAAATGATGTCTCAATTTTTTGTCTTAAAATTGCAGCTTCTTACAAAATCTGGCAACGCTGTTTAGTGCTTTTTTTTTAAAGAAAAAAAGGAATTTGAGGATAGGTTTAAACTTGTCAAGTCTGCTTTTGCCAAAATTTGAGAGTTGTCGTTAATATTAGTCAAAATTCACTTATATCTGAGGGATAATGTTATAAAAAAAGCTGTGTTTATAGAACACATCAGTAATGATGAGGTAATAAACTCAAAACATTTGTTGAACTTTTTGGAACCGGGCGCTAATTTTTAATTTATGACAAACGCAGACGGAGCTATTAAAGTACCTATGTGCGAGTTTAATTATATTATTGGTTTTGCAGGTTTGAAATGCCCAGTATGTTTAAAAGAACATGAATTGGGAGAAACAGTGAAGAAACTACCTTGCAAGCATAGCTTTCACAGTGAGTGCATTTTGCCTTGGCTTTCTAAAACGAACTCTTGTCCATTGTGCCGTTTTGAATTTGCTACAGATGATGAAGATTATGAAGCTTTTAGAAAAGAAAAAGTCAGAGCGAAAGTACGAGAAGCAGAGATAGAGATATTGCATAATTCTATGTTTTCATAATCTGTTATGGTGTTTGTTGTAATTTTATTATTAATCATGTTTATTGTTATAATAATTAGTAGTATTTTGTTAAGAGTCAGTTTCAAGTTGTTTAAAAATTACTTTTTTCAAAAAATAGGACCTCAATTTTAATAACTCTTTGCTTTCAAAGTGATGTTTACAACCATTTTTGAACCTGTTTATTAGTAAAAACCATTTAACTATTTCTTTGACTAAATAGAAACAGTCACACATTTTTTTCTCAGATCAAGCAAAAATTATTCTAATTATTTTAGTTAAATTTACTATTTTTTACCGGTGTACACTCCTAAAGAGTTTAATTGTGGTCAATGTCACACTAATAACGCATGGAAAGCGCGATATGCGTGAAGGATTATATCTAAACAATCCCATAAAAGCGTAATGTATTTTACAAGATTAATGATTGAAAAACTTTCACTGCATAGGCGTTCAAGTAATAAGCACAAAAAAAATACAAATTTAACTAAAAAAATTTATTTAAGTAGTTTTTTTTTAACATTTTTTTAAATAATATATATATATAAATTTGCCAAGAAATATTCAAGTAGCTTCAGAAAAACGGTATAAACTCAGGTAAGCTCCCCAATTGCGGCCTATCTTTCGACAGAGTATTTGAACCACACGTTTCTCCGTCTATTTTAGCACCATCTGATTCCTGATAATATCTACTATTTTCAGTAATATTGTCGTTCTGAGAAATTTTAATCTCTTTCTTAATGCTTTCTTGTCTCACTGAAGATTTCTTGGCAAGCGTTTTTAAAACCCTATTATTTCTTACCGTATTGCCGTGTGGATACGGACATCGTTTTTTAGAGCAGCTCTTGTTCTTTTCAAACTCGGGACACAACAATTGGTGACGTTTATCACACTGAAAATAGATATTTATGCATTAAGGGAGATATGAATGTTTTTTCTCCGAGGTTGACGTGTTACAGACCAAGGGCCGGAGGCCCGCGGTCTGTAAGTCTACCGAGGGTGAAAAACAGAATATCTCCCGTAGTGCATTAAATATTTTATTTTTTAGTATTTCATTACTGCTTTCTTAATAAAATTATATGAAAAATAACAACATCCGAGAATGCGTGAATGTGTAATTGCTGCAAATGCATGGTAACCATGTGTTTGAGGGTGAAAAACTTTACAAAGTCCCAAGGGAGATATGAGATACGTTTCATATATCGTATCCATGACGAAAATCAACAATATCATGTCACTAAAAAATAAAAATATTTGTTTTGTGGATATCACAAGTGGTTTGATTTTTTATATTTTAATCAGGTGACTTAACATGCAGTACTCCAAACATAAGAAATAGGATTTTATGTAGTTTTCAGTTAAAACGTTGACCAATCTGACACCAAGCATTAAAACTGCCATGTTTAGTGTAAATGTTCTCTCAAAAGATAGTATCGGTAATATATGCATCCATTACATATGTCTATACCGGCATACATTTTCATCAAATGAGTCTAAAGATAAAAACAAATCTATTTTAAAAGGTATTACCTCAGCGCCTTTCTTGCAAAATCCTTCCACAAAATCCCTGCAAATACCAGCTTTTGGATTTATTTTCACATGAAGATAAGGACATCCGTCTTTTGAACACAACCCTTCAAGATAAAACTTACAGGTGGGCATCTTCTCATGAGAAACCTTGTGAGATAATAAGCAATGTTTATTATGACATGCGCCTTGTAAAAACCTGGAAAAAACAAAAAATCTAAGTATTATAATAATCACAATTTTTTTTTGGAATATCCTCTGACCTCATACACAAGACGATTTGATCTGGGTTATGCACTTTGAAGCAAGTTCCATTATCTTTTTTAGAACACTTTCCAAATTTTCTGAAGATCGGACACGGGATGTTGCATTTTCTCAATTTACCCAGACTAGTTTTAGTTTCAGGCTTTCTATTCTTGCTTCTACAAAGAGATAATAATATATTGTTAAACGAGTTCTACAAAACATTCGTTAGTCGCCCGCATGGGTTTGGTAAACTTGTTGTCACACCAGCAGTGCGACAATCTTTGACGGATTTGTTGTCGCATCAAAAGCAAAGTGACGAAGGTCTCAACGGAATAAACAACCCAATGCAACCCAAGAATAAATAAATTTTCTTACCTAACTATTTTGTAACGCTTAACTAGTGAACGGCGATTAGTTTTTGGAGATTGACGACAATCCTTCTTACCCGGTGTAGATTCTATTGCCTTCTTTAACGAATTCGGAGACTTCTTATACATAATGCCATTAATATTCACAAATCCACGCTTATTCAAGCTGGTATTTTTAAACAGTACTGTTTTGGCCACCACATCCATACTCAGAAAACGGTTAACATAAACATATTTCTTACGAATCGATCTGGGGGTTTTCTGTAAAGCATTGTTTGTCCTCTTGTCTATTGTAAACCTGTTTGGTGTTTTGTCAAATTTGAATTTGTTAACCATTTTCACTGGACTAGCTTTTGTCGGATTTGTTCGTATGATTTTGTACTTTGTGTGTAATGAATTACGTCTTCTTCGAGTGAGATTCTTGTTAGGAGAGTTAAACGGAACACGAACTAACTTATTTCTAGTTGATATCACAGTCGTCGAATTTGTATTCTCAACAGCTTTCGGCAAAGGTGGAGGCATTGGCACATTAAAGTTCTTCAAAACGTTTGGATTTACATGAATTTTAGGCGGCTTAAAGTCAGATTTAGCCGGATTTATATGAATAGTTTTTGGTCTTTGAGGATTGAAGGCTGGATTAACGTACACTTTTTTCTTAAAATGGGGATTTACAAGAACTTTCGGTTTTGATGGTGGAATAGGTACGGGAGGATTGAAACAATTATTTACATAAATAAATCGATTTGAAGCAGTATTTTGGAAAGACTGTGGGATGCTTGGCATGGAGCTTGAAGAGGAGGGCACTCCGTATTCATAATTCATCGCTAAAATAGAACATTATAACTTACACTTTAATCAATTCTACTTACATTGGTAAAAACTCATTGTTGTATCGTGTAAAAGGTGAATATAAATTTAAAAAGTTATTTTACAGCAAATTGCACATTTTCACTTGGAATGACATATATAAAAAATATTAGCTGTCAGAAATGCCCTCCATTTAAACTAGTCAACTGTCAAATTAAAACTATCATCTGTCATTCTAAAAACTATCGGTTCTTTTTCTTTTTTTCACAGAAATAAACAACAGGAAGAAAAAAGCTTGTCGCCAGAATAAAGCTATTGAAAAAATTTTTATATAAAACTTTAAGCAAAAAATTTTATCTTTTATAAAAAATCAAAATTGCAAGCAAATAAAAAATCTTTTAGTTCAAAGCAATAATTAGCTTTCAGTCTTTAAATTTAAGAAAAAAATAGAAAACATTAAGCACTGCAAAAAACTTAATTGTAACAATTATTAGTGTTTAAAATCTGTCAGTTATTTTAAGTATTTCTTTTTATTTGCATTTTATTTCAAAACACTGTTTTTTAAACATATAAGTGTTTTAAATGCTATTAACAACAATGTAGACAAATTTTAGACAAAAATAAACACGCCTAAAGTTAAGCCTAATTGCAAATTAATTTGTTTTTTTTAAATAAATTGAAAAAAAATATTTGCTGTGCTGTAGCATACCGGTTGCATGGTCGATTTGCCTGCTTTCTTTTCTATTCTATATTTAAATCTACTCTATAGTTTTTTTTCTTTGACATGACGTATTTAAAATAATTCAAGCCAGAATCTGACATTTATTTTATTAACTTGCTTATAAAAATATAATATTTTGTATTAATAGTTAAAGTATTGTTATTTTTTTAATAAAAATAATACATATAATTTTTTACCTAAATTTAATTTTAAATTTAATTATAAAATATTTTTTTTAGACGGTGATTTGACTAGTGAGTCTAGCTGTCAATTCTTATTTCCGGCGTTAAAGCGACCATATTTCTTTTCAGTTTTAAGAGAAACATGGTGAGGACGTTGTTAATTCGTCTGTGAGAACTCTGCTAAAATATTTATTAATGTTTTTTGAAAATAGTATAAATTTGTGTTAAGATCATGTTTACACTTAAAATTATGTTCAATGGTTTATTGGTTTTATTCAGTTCAAAAAGCATTGTTCTCACATGGCACGTCAGTGATTATTGCTAAAAATCGAATGTTTGCAGCCTTTCCAGAGGTTTGTGGAGACCGGGCGTGTGGCCCTTGTAGCAGATGGCCCCAATAAAGGAAAATTAGTCAGCATTGTAAATATAATCGACCAAACTAGGGTGAGTAAAGTTTGAGGTTATGTTTACTTGTCTTCAGTTTCAATGATGATCCATTTATATGATAGGAATTGCCGGCTGATTTATAATGAAGCTAAATTTATACTGAGTTTTTAACTTTACATAATTACCGCTGTGTAAAAAAGCAAGTTGTACAGGTATAAATTGTTTTCTAGGTTCTTGTTGATGGTCCAGAAACTGGGGTACCAAGAGGTCAACTTCGGTTAAATCAATTGCATTTGACTAAATTCAGATTAAGGTTCCCTTTTACTGGGTCAACCCGTGTTGTTCGTAAAGCATGGAAAGATGGAAAAATCAACGAACAATGGAACGAATCGGCATGGGCTAAAAAAGTTGCTTCGAAAGACAAGGTATAACATAACAAGTAATCAAAATCATCTGTTTGAAAATGTCTACTGTCATCGGGAATTTTTTAAAATCAAATAACTGTAATTATGTATGTTTTGGGAGCCAAACATGCGTAATTAATGACAAAGGAATTATAATCAGGGTGTTTTAGAGCGACTTGCTTTCGTAGAAGCTTGTATTAAAATTTTTAGTTAAGTTTAGTTAAGTGTTTGGATTTTGCAAACAAATCTAGAACATCCTGGTGATGGCTTCTTCCAATTAATTACTATGTTTTTGAATGCAGTTACAGTGTTTTGGCCTGTTTTGTGTCTTTGGAATGAGTAGACACTTGATAATTGCACATGCTAACGTGATGATCCTTTACATGATAGGAATTGCCGACTGATTCTTAATGAAGCTAATTTTTATTCTGATATTTTTACTTTTTATCAATTAATTTTGATTATAAATAAGATCACATAAATCAATCACTTTTTCCTTTCGTTTTAGCGAGCCCAATTAACGGATTTCGATCGGTTTAAGTTGCGTAGAGCGCGCTCACGTAGAAATCACATCAGAACCATTGCGTTCAAAAATTTAAAGAAAACGGCGTCAAGAAATGGTACATTATATGGTAAGAAGAAGATGGCCAAAGGTGGAGATAAACCAAAGCCTAAGAAAGCCAGCAAAAAGGGAAAGACCGCTTAAGATGTTTATGTAAATGAAAGAAAATACATTTTTCAAAAAACATTTAATTTTTTTTCTTGAAACCACATACTTTAAGCGTATTAGTTGAAAGGCAAACAATTTATAAGAATGTTTTATCCTTCGTTACTTTTGTTTTAATATTGTATATTATATTTTCGATAAAAACTGACGTACGTATATCCAACGATCCATTGCTTTTTTTGGATAGGTAATTAAGCGGAAAAAACAATCCCCTCGGGGTGGGCAAGAGTTTATTATACATATAATTCTCAAATTAACATCATTGCAGTGAATCTTGTCGTTTTAACAGTGCTTATGTTTAAAAATAAATAAACGCTCTGTATAAATAAATAAAATTAGCAAATTTTATCGGATTGGCTTTTTTAAAATTTTGTTATCACCACCGCAACAAAACAAACATTTTTTTTTCTAAATTTTTGAAAATTAAATTGAATAAGTAAAATTGCGAGTAATGTTCATATAAAAATCGCTCGAAATTAGTAAGAAAATGGCAATTCGTTTTATTGGGAATTGTTTGAAGCCTAAGTGGTTTCCTCACGTTAGCCGTCTCTATTCTGGGCTTGCCCCTGGATGCCCAGAAATTAAAGAAGATGAAGCATGTAAAATGCTTTTAAATAGAGGTTTAGTTTTGGGACTCTATACGAATCCTGATGATCAATTTGATCCTGGCACACTTACACCGACTGGGGAACGGTACAATCGGATGGTGTGCAATCGATTAGTAGATCTGCTTCGCTATTCTGGGCCCCCTCCAGAAAGAGGACAAGTTAGAATATTTTATAATTTAGAAAGTGATATAAGCTCAGTGGCAGTTGTGGGTCTAGGGCGACAATGTCAAGGATATGATGTTTTTGAGCAAATAGATGAAGGAAAGGAATCTATAAGAGTAGCAGCTGCTGCCGGATGCAAAGCTTTGCAAGAGCTGCGCTCAGCAAAAATTTTTGTAGAAAGTTTTGGACATGCGGAATCAGCAGCAGAAGGTTCTGCTCTGGGAGTCTGGTTATTTCAAGAAAAAAAGAACAAGGAACATCAACTTTTAATTCCACAATTAGAATTATGGGATGATTGTGATTGGACTGGCTGGCAAATTGGGCTACAAAAAGCAGCAGCTCAAAATTTAGCACGTCAATTAATGGATACATCAGCGAACTACATGACTCCAACATCTTTTGCACAAAACGCTGTTGAAGTACTTTGTAAATCGGGAGTTAATGTTGAAGTTAAAGTGAGAGGTTGGGCTGAAACTCAGAAAATGTTTGCGTTTTTAGCTGTATCGCAAGGCTCTTGTGAACCACCAATCTTTTTAGAACTAAGCTATTACGGAGCTTGTCGTGATGAACGTCCTGTGGTATTAATTGGAAAAGGTATTACATACAACAGTGGTGGATTATGTCTTAAACCAGGGGAAAAACAAGAAAAAATGCGTGGAGATATGGGAGGCGCTGCATGTGTAGTCGCAGCATGCAGGGCTGTCGCCGGACTTCAATTACCGATTAACATCCGAGCTTTGATACCCCTTTGTGAAAATATGCCAGGCTGTGCCGCAATGCGACCTGGAGACGTTGTCAAAGCCATGAATGGCAAAAGCATAAAAATTGAATCTACTGACGCAGCAGGCCGATTGTGTTTAGCTGACTCTTTGGTTTATGCACAAAACTTTTGGCCTAGATTGATTGTTGACGTGGGCACAATGACTTACGATATGAAAAAAAGTTTAGGAAAAGCCGCGAGTGGTGTTTGGAGTAATTCGGAAGCCTTGTGGGAGTATATGTTAGCAGCAAGTATGCACACTGGAGACAGGGTCTGGAGGTTTCCTCTGTGGGATCACTTTAGTCAATTATTGGCACGACACAATAGTGCTGTTGATGTAAAAACCTATGGACGTGGATTTCCTCATAGAGACGGAGAAGCTTGCAGGGTAGCAGCGTTTTTGAATGAATTTGTTCCATGCGGTGACTGGTTACATATGGATACCTATGGAGTTATGTATAGCAATGGAAAGGACTATCCATATCTACGAGAGGGAATGTCTGGACGTCCGACTCGTACTCTTGTCGAATTTTTATCGCAACTTGTTTGCAATCGGGAATAATTTTTATAATGTGGAATAAAAGTATATCTGAGAACTGTATTTATTTGTTTTGTAAATAATATTAGTATTCTTTATTAGTAATATACGTTTTGTGATCCAATGAGTAGATTACTTTTCCTACATTAATGTGTTTTATATTGTTGGAGATATGAATTTTGAAAGTTTGAAAAATTGATAAAACCGGTCGAATTCTTAAACCTTTTTTACCATAGACGAATTTTAAATTAAATTAATGATTTATAATATTCTCAAAAATAATATTAAATTTTCAGATTTAAAAGTAATTGCACTATAATATGTATATTAAACAATAAATTAAGCAAAAAACAGTTTATTTGAATCAATCAAATAAGTAATGTAATAATGAATTATATTGAAGTCGGTTTTTTTCATATTTTTATTTGTTTTAAAGTATTACTGTCAAATAAATAACGTCAATTTTATTAACAAATAAATTCTTAATTTTTTGTAAAAATTATAAGTTAATTATCAAATAAATTCAAATTTTTTTGTAATGTCTCAATTATCAGATGACAATGAAGATTGTGTTCAATGTAGTTTTGCCAAATAACTAAACACATTGCTTTTTTCAACCTTGTTTGTTTTAGTGGATTTTAGTTATATTGAACCAAGGAATGCCAAAAAAAGTGCCTTTCAAAACGATATAGAAAGCTGTTCGTATTCAGAATGGAGACAAATGCGCCCTCCCAGACATTTTACTCATGATTACCATTCCCTTGTAAGTGCAAGACAAATAGATTTGGTCAGAGCTTTACTTCTTGGAAAAACTGCTTTAAAATTGGACCTCAAAGAACATTCTACTTCTGGATATATTAGTGAGCGGCCGATACGGCGTTTTACTTCAGATCAAGAAATTCAGATAACTCCATCAATAGTTAAATCTTGTATAAAATATACTCAAAATCACATGTAAAATATTTAAAAACATATATATATATATATATATATATATATATATAATACAATTAATATATTATAATATAATATATTTTAATAAAATATACTCGAAAACAAATAGGTATAAACATTTTTTATTGTGCACATTTCAAAATAAAGGTGGTGATTATTTGTAAGCGAAACAATTTTGACAGGTTTAAGAAATTTTCTTAATGACTTTTACAATATTTTATAATTATATCACAAAACATCATCAATATTAAAAAACTAAGTTCAAAGTAAATTCATTCAAACTACTTAAATCCGAAGACTAATTTTACTATATAAGGAAAGTCATAAAGACTTTTCACAAAAGTTTTTGTTCTAGAATCAGTAGAGTTGTCAGAGAGTTAATATTATCTAAAGATGGTTTGGCACCAATCTAAAAAGATCTGACAGAAACATAATTATCTTCAACGTGTTTTTTTTTTTGACAATTTCTATAAGCAAGTTTCAAGCATATATCTTGTTTGTCTCTTGTCATTGGCAATATTTTTGTGAAATCTTTTGAAACTAAAGTTTTTGAAACAATTATTTTAAACTCTTAACTCTTGACTTTGCTATGTTGATGATACTTTTATCATATGACGTCACGCGTTTTTAAACCGTTCAAATATTTTATTTACAATAAAAAAACTGATTTCAAGATATGAATTGAAGAAAAAGCTTTAAACTCTAAAGAATTTCTGCTGACAGAAAGAATGGTCTAGACGTGTAGTAATTGAAGATCTGTTTGTAATATAGGAACTTGTTCTTGATAAAAAACTCATATTTTTTCAACTTTTTTAGCATAAGCAAGCTGATCAACGATAATTTCTGATACATATTGAGAAAAGCAAGTTAAATTAATTACAGTAGGTTTTTTCACTACAAATACATGTAGCTCTAGAGAAATAACTTTTTTCACTGCCAGATATATTCTTTTAAATAAAATTGTTTTAAACATCTTTGAAAAAGTTTTTATCAGCAATAATGCTGCAATACTGGTACCTAATTTTAAATTGTAACACACTTAGCTCTCTCACCGACTGTCAGCAGAAGTATTTTGTTTCGGCTAATTAGAATGATTTTAGTGTAGGCTTTTTTGTAATTTCGATTATTTGTAAAGAAAACATTTATTTTTTATTATCACAAGCAGAGTTTTCTTAACTCTGTCAATGTCTTAGTACACCTATGTCAAAAAAGATGTAAAAACATAAAGTCTAAAAAAATTAGAGGTAAAAACTTTGATAAAAACCAAATTTATCGCATTGAAAAGTTGGTATATTTATTCATTTTTATTTTACATGTTATTAAAAATTTTAAAACAATGTTTTCATCAGTAAGTTATTTGTTTTTTTACAACAATAAATAAAGTCTAAAATTTTAGAATAATTTAAAATTAATTCCAAATGATAGATTTATTCCTTTGCGTCTTGATAGCAGATACAATATTGTCTCGTCCTCATCACCGTCTTCATCGCCTTTATATGATGATAGAGAAACTACAAATTCATATTGTGAATTTATTAACTATGCAAAAAAGCGTTATTTACAGGAAAACTACAAACATGCTCTTCGACAAATTATGTTTCCATACGAAAGTAAAGTTTTAAATTTTTTTCCTCCTAAAAAAATGTCTAGTGGAAGTACATTATCTGAAAATATTAATATTTGGCCAGTTTTTCCTCGAAAAAGTCCTGTGATAGAGGCACCTGAGACAATTTTGGATATGCCCCATTTTGATTCGTCTATCGGTAAAGTCTATAAATAATTCGATTTATTTCTAATTTCACGTTCGAATTTCAGAACATAACATTGTTGACTGGAGTAGCAAAAATTTTTTGATAACGATATATGAACATGAAGTTCATTTATGGCATCCAAAACAAAATCATTCACGCGGCAAATCAGACACTGGTGGAAATGTTCAAAAATGCGTAAAATGGAACCCCAAAGGTAATCAGTTTGTAGTAGGTCTAAACAATTACTGGTTTGGATTATGGGATACCACAGATAAAAAAGTAATAGGTTCTAAAACATTGATTATTTTATTTGAAATTTATAATTACTATTAGATGATTTACAAATGGAGTAGTTGTTGTTGTTTTTGCACGGTAACAAGTTTTGAATGGCTGAATGATGAAAAGTTTTGTGCAGGATGTGATCGAGGAGTATTATCAATATGCACGCCTTCTTCTGAAAGCAATTTTAGAGTGTCTTTTAAAAGCCATACAGCATCAATCATCAATATTAAACGATCTTGCGATAGTAAGTTTGTTGCTAGCAGCAGTTTAGATAAAACTGTTGTTGTATGGAAATGTTTAAATGCTTGGTCCGCAATGGAACCCTGCCTCCTAATCCATTGTCGTACTATTTCTAAAGTACGTAGTTTCTGTAGTTTTCCATTGTTTATAAAATTAATAAATGTTTCTAGGCAATAGCTTGGCACCCATGGAAAAGTGCTTTTCTTGCTATCGGTTTAGGTTACAATGAAGGACGAGTTGTTCTTTATAATGTAAACACACATAAGCTTGTAGCTGCAGAAGATAGGGTTTATCCAGATTCATCTGTAGATGCATTAACTTTTAATCCAATAACGGGTGAACTTGTAGTAAGCTACTACGTTCAACGTCCTGGAAACAGAGCTAAAGGCTGTGGTATTATCACTGTTATGTCAAATTTTAATAACATTGTCGAAGAATTACATATTCACAGTGGACCAATTTCTTATTTACTATGGAGTAGTGATGGAAAAAGTTTAGGTATTTATTCCTACTTATTTTTAGAGTGTGCTTATTTTAATCCGTCGACCCAAACAACACTACGCGGTGGACACATTTACTCTTAGCATAAGTAAGAATAGTACTATCCCAAACTATATCCTATCTACACTAATATTATAAAGAGGAAAGATTTGTATGTTTGTAATGAATAGACTCAAAAAGTACTGGGCCGATTTAAAAAATTTTTTCACTAATAGAATGCTACATTCTTCCTATTTGACATAGGCTACATTTCATTTTGAAAAAAATTAGGGATCCTTGGTAAAATTTGAACAATGTAACCGAAGGTGTAGAAAAATGAGACTTAAAATGTCTTTCGTCGAATGCGCTGCCGAAACTATTAGCGATAGAACAAAATAATGTACAACAATATTGAAGAACATCATAATGTCTACAAAAAACTCCGCGGTAGCATATGTTCAACTATTGTAGTTATATGTCACTACAACAACTTTTTTCATTTTAAACATTAATGAAAATGCTAACCAAATTCAAACCATGCTATTTATGTGTTTATATTAATCCTTATCCAAATAAATTATTTTATGGTCAAGACCATTTAACTACCTATAAAATAGTTTTTAAATTATTTAAATTGGACTTTCCATTCAAAAGATATTACGAATTAAAAAATTCAAACAGTAACCAAAACCGCCATAGCGCCGTGGCCGTTGTTTGCGATGCAGTCTGAAAAGCGCGCCGGGCGGGGTGGAAAGGGCACTGGGGGGGCAATATTTAATAAAATTAGTAAAGTCCTTCTCGGGTATGACGAGACCAGGGAAATAGGTGTTTATTTTTATATGGAGGATATTATAGATTCCAGTTCAAATTGAATAGGTACGCATACATAAGATAGGTCAGCTATACAAAATAAAGTAGTGCATCAAATTTACGCTAAGGCGGTACGAAGTTTGCCGGGTCAGCTAGTAAGTTATAAATTAAAAATTTTAAAAACCGATTTTAATATAACTAATTGTAAATTTATTTATTTGATTAAATCAAACAATTTAGATAAATAAAGTAATATTTTATTTGTACATCATATATACTAATAAAAATACTCTAACAAAACAACAATTATTCCAATCAGTCTATAATTAAAAGCAGTTTTGGTTACAACTTTAGAGGTGCAATTGCGCTTTTCACTTTAAAGATCTTTGTCTGATTATCAACAAATTTTTATAGAGTCACTTTAAAAACATGCTTTTTCAAACATAAAATTATTGATGTAAACTAGTGCATTATCAAAAAAAAATTATATGCGGAAACGTCCATCAAAAATAAACAAAGTGTCTGAAAAAGAGAACAAAAATAACATAGAGAAATAAGAGAACAAACAAAAAATTGTAGAAATGTGAGATAAATATGATTTTGTGTTGTTTGTTTTAATTTATTGATTAAATAAAATAGATACACTTTAAATAAAACCGAATTTATTATTTCAGCAAGTGCCAGCTCTGATGAAAACTTATGCATTTGGAATTTTTTTGGACCAAATAATTCTAATAAAAAAAATAACAAAAAACTTAAAAAATTTTCGAAGATTTGCGATGTTACAATACGTTAAGCATTGTTTTATTTTGTAAATTGTGCAAGCGTTTTTTTATTAATGTTTGTGTACTTTGTGTAGTTACATAACTATTGGTTTGTTTTTATAGACATTTTAAATACGTTATAAGTATACAAAACTTTCTCTCATCAGCTAATTGAATGTAATAATGTTTCAGAAGAAAAATGCAAAAACTGCTCCAAAAAATCTGCTGCTATTGTTTTTAAGTAATTAATCTGTAATTGATCAGGATGGAAAGATAATTTAATTCAATCAAAAGATAAGAGACAGTTTTTCTAATGCCAAATTCCAGTCTATGTTCAAGATTTACCAATTTTATTGACATGTTTTAATGAATTATTATTGTTTTTGTAATACATTTTAATATTATTTTTTATAATTAAACTGTAAGGGTTGTTAAATTTCAACTACAAAGTAGCCACTTTTTAAATTTATAGTGTTTGTTATTACCAGTTGTAAATTAATTGTTTTAAAAATGTGAAAATAAATAAATATAGAAGTTGATAAATACTTGCAATTATAAATCTATCCCAATAAAAACTGTATTTAAAAAAAATAAACTAAAAGAAACGCTTTTATTACGGGAACACTTTTATTACTAGCTACTGGACAGTCATTACATAAGCCCTTTTTTTTCTGTAGCTTTAATTTTTTTCTATCTTTTAAGTAAATTCCTGTTTTCTCTATTTTCTTATCTAGTAAATCTCCTATTTTTTTCTTTTTTAATGCGTTATTTTTTTTCGTAGCGTTTCTCAATCTTACTCTCATTTAATGCTTTGATTTTTCTGTGTTTTTATAACATTTTTCTTTAAAGATATTGTATTTTTAATTTTTTTCATTCCATCTCTCACTTTTATTTGGCTAATTATTTCTCGGCACCCTACTTTTACTTCCGTCTCTTTCTTCCTTTTTCCTTCTCAGTTTGCAAGACTTTCCTTGTCCTTGTATGTTTACATCAATAAAAGTTCTTCTTGTTTTCTCTTAACTTAAATTTTCTGCTTCAAAAGATCTCTTATTTCTTCCTTCTTTCTCATAACTATCAGTACTTTCCCATTTTTAAGCTTATTGTGACAATGGCTTTAATGTTCTTATTTAAAAAATGAAAGAAGAATTTTGAGTATCCCTTAATTAATAGTCTGTTTAAAGTTGATTTTAAACTTCAAAATATACATAATTTAGAACAACTTTTGCTATGAAATTTTGAACATAAGTCCAATTTTTGATTAGTTTCAACGCAGATATATATACAGACGTCTTGTGTATTGTTGGATGAGGTTGGATTATACTATCAATGTCAATAAAAATGTATAAAACTAAATTGCGCAACAGGAGTTGATTTGAATAATGAACGCTTGGTATAATACCTACATATTTTATTGAGCAAGCTGCACCTAACTGCGGTGTCTTTTAAATAATGTAATATATCATCTAAAAATAGCTTTGCATTCGAAATTATTATGAACGATTAATTGAAAAATACCTGAATACTCTTTTCAACGTATTTTATTCCATTACACATTTCAATTTGACATTAAAATCAAAGCTTTTAAAAAAGATGTAGCTTTGATCTTTCCATTCCATCAATGAAGCTCTGATGCTTGCGCACTCCTTCTCTCAGATCGGTCCACCAGAACAGTAGTCCAGTCGGTGTCAGGCTGCACCCGAAAAAACGACGTCGAACGTCCCGACGTCATCATCACACGCTTCGAAATGTTCTGTAAGTGTCCACCTACATTCCACTTTATAAGTTTTGTCAAAAAAATGTGAGAATCTAGACGCTGTTGTGTTGATTTCGGTTTTAGTTAAAAAACGCATGGCACAACGCCCTAGCTGGCTATAGCTTAATATTTATTCAATCGATCTCCGCTGAATGTTTGCTTGCCACAATTTTGGGTAGTTATAATTAGATTAGTAATCAGAACAGTCTAGAGGTGTAAATTTACTGTAAAAGTATCGATCGTAGAGATGCTGCAACCTTGAGTCTTAAATAATTATATAAAAAAAATTACGAGATTTTAAAATAACCGTTCTACTTTTCGCATTTGTGAATATTACAAATCATATGTCATACTAATAAAAACTTAACGAGTCAAAAAAAATATGGCAAGAGATCCCACTCATAAAAGCTGCAGCTGCACAGGACTGTATCAATAAGAAGTTTAAAATTTTACTTTAGTAGTCTTAAAAAGTTAATTATTTAAAACAAGATAATTAATCAATTTCAATTATCTTGACAAAATAATACACCAAAAATTAAGTTATCATAAACTGTTAAAGCTATGAGAAGTCTAACTAGCATTTCTTCTAGAATAATCAAGATTAAATTGATGGGATTTTTTTATTCTAGGACGAGAAGAAAATCATTAGATATAATGGCCGTAGAAATTTTAGACGAAAGCCATTTTGCTATTAGTGCTATTGTAACGGTTACCATGCAAATTATATTTTTCACAATTGCGGCCACATTTCAAATGGATAAAGTTGCAGACTTTGCTGGAGGCATCAATTTTATGATTTTAGCGCTTTTAACATTCTTCTGCGGACAACAAAATGGACGGGTAAAATAGTTATTTTTTATTGTTAGTCATAAAGATTTAAACTTTTTTTTATTTCGCAGAAAACCTACGATAGTCGACAACTTATGGTTACAATTTTTGTATGTTTATGGGGCATGAGACTTTCAGGGTATCTTTTATATAGAATTATTAAAATTGGAAGAGATAAACAGTTTGAAGACAAAAAGAGTAATAATATTCGATTTGCTATTTTCTGGACTTTTCAAGTATTATATCATTACATATTTATATTTTATTGTCTACATATATAAATTTAGGCCGTCTGGGTCTACGTAGTAAGTCTCCCGGTCATTATAATTAATTCACCACGTCATTCCATTCCGCTTGCTCCAAAAACTATGACAACTTTAGATTCTACTGGAACTTGTTTCTTTGTAGTGGGATTGTTGGCCGAGACATATGCAGATTTACAAAAATTTTCATTTAGGCAAGATCCAGAAAACCAAGGAAAGTGGTGCAATGATGGTAAAAAAACACATTTTCAATTTCTTAAAAATCTACTTTTTTTTCAAGGTTTATGGAGATTGTCCAGACATCCTAATTATTTTGGAGAAATAGTATTATGGTGGGGTATTTTTGTCATCTCTCTAAATGTCCTAGAAGGAGCAGAATGGATAGCTATTCTGTCCCCCATTTTTACAACATTTATTATACTGTTTCTATCAGGAATTCCACTTCTGGAAAGGTCTTCTGATGATAAATATAGAGAGTAAGTAATTCCACCATTTACCAAGAAAAACTTATCTGCGGATCAACCTTGTATTTATATCACTGTGATTGATTATCTCTCTCTCTCTGGTTAAGCAGGTCCTACATAAAATATGTAACACTTGTCTATGCTTGTAGATACAAAGGTAAATTATTCATTTAGATGCGCAGTGGTACAGCTGGAGATAAAAGTGTGTGTGTTGCTTAGAGACAACACTGTTTATTGGCTTTACCCATTGGCTCAAAATTATCATTATCAAAAATTAGCGCATCTAAGGATGACTCAGGTGTACCTTTCTGAAAGAACAATTTTTTTACAAAGGTGATTCAAAACACCTTTAAATATTTAAATGTCGTAATAACATTTTCAAAAAACAAAAAAAAATATTTGATTTTCATTAAAACACTATTATGTTTAAATGGAAATAGTCACAATATGTATAGCTGAACTTATCTCTGAAATCTTTCACGTGAATTTTAAAACATTATTATTTTTTATAGTATCTCTGAATATCGTTACTACAAGTCTTCGACAAGCCCTCTAATTCCTATTCCACCAGCGATCTACGTTGAGGTCCCCCAATTTTTGAAGTTCCTTCTTTGCTGTGAATATCCAATGTACGACTGGTTAGAAGAAAAACAAAGTAAAGCCGGCAGTATTGTCAAAGAATCGACAAGTGCTTCTTTAGCGCCATCGCAAACATAACTATAGCTACACGCTGGTCAGCATCAGATCAGCAGCAGTTCGACGGAAAATAAAATTCAAATTACAGCGCTATAATTATTCAAAATAACGATTATTGTTTCTGCAGCAAGACCAAAAGAACGAATTTCAAAAAAGCGGGTAATAGATGTGAATTTTATGTGGCGGTTAATGTTTCCTCTTTGAATCGCGGAACGAAATTCTAGGAGGTGGTGGATTTATAGCCGACAATGGCAGTCAAAATTTGTAGTCTAAATTTAAAGAAAAAGACTAATACGACCTTTTTAAAATCATTAAAAGAATATTTTTAGATTCAGAGTATATAAGTTTAAGAAAGATAATAATCTATCTAAATCATCGTAGTACTTGAAACCAAAATCTAATCACTTCATATCGGTATTCAGCTCTTTGTGATGAGTTTCGATTGCTTCACTAACAGAGATGAGTATTTCTCAATTTAAAAAAATATAGGAATTGAATTCGATAATTAGTTAGAAAAATTCAAAGTTCAGTGGTCATGTATGTAAAAATTTCTTGTTAAATTGGCCAAAATATTAAGTATTATAAGTAGCAATATCATACACATATCTTATTCGATTTTTTCGACTAAAAAATTCAAAATATTTTATTAGCCTCTACAAAGGTTTACGGAACAAGCGCAGAAATGAGGATAATAATGTTGTTATAGCTACATTTAAAAATGTTGTGCATGTTTTTAAGTTTATTAAATGAAAATAAAGTTGTTTCTTGAAAAGTTACAATTTATTTATGATTGGGTGGTCCTCCGCAATAAAGTTATAGACCTATGAGACTCTTATCATTCAACACCCCAATAAATTGCGCACTGCAATAACACTTCCTCGAGCTAGTAACGCTACTTCCGCAAACAAATTTAAAAAAATAAAGCCAAAACACCATTGAGTAGAGCTCTATAATCTGTCACTTTTTTATAAGTCGCTGAAACTTTTGATTATAACTGATAAAAACACCAATTTTGCGGAGTTCAAATTTAAAATTTCGTAGAAATGCCAAGCCACATAACAATCTAGATCTGTTATTCAGACAAACACTGATATTTAAATAAGTTATATATCAGAATAAGTTTAAAATCCTATAGAAAAAAAATCAAAACTAAGAATAATGTGTCAAAAACATTTTATTATCACTTAAATTAAATATTTATGTACAAATTATCGCTTTTTTGCACTAACTGCTGACGCTGGAGTTTGTTTGGTAGGATCATACTTATAGGTTTTAGAAATAGGACCCCTTCCCGCCCTTTGGAACTGCAATTCATCTAATCGTTGCCTTTCGTTTAACTCATTGGTGATCTTAATATTGGTCCAAGCTATAAAAAATGTTTTAATATATACGAATTATCCAAAGCGTTGCACGTCATCAATGACGTTATGAAAAATGGACATGCATCGAGTCCTTGGTGCTTAGCGCTGTAAAATTTAAATTTGGTGCGTTGATTGAACGTTGGTATATTGTTTGTCTTGCCAGATCTATCCTGTAAATTGTCAGTCTTGGCGTTACTTTGGTTTTTGATCAAAAAAATAAAAAATAGCAGAGTTCAATCCACCTAGTTTCTTGTGGCAATAAAACCGTCAGTGCAAGTGAAGACGTGCAAACTTTTTATTTTAGATCACCTATCACTAATATACATACATTCTTTGACTCCATCGACAAAACCTTTCTTCTTTACAGGTAAATTTGTATGTTTGGTCAAAGCTTCAATTTTGAAATAATCTCTAACAGCAGGAATTCTCAAAAAACCGACTTGCAACAGTGAAACAAAATTCGAAGACATCCAATAGCACAATATTGCTCCCGGAAAATTCACCGTGAATGGTATAATTACTATAGGAATAGCTCGCAGCACGTATTTCATTGTTTGTAAATTTTGTGCAGACAGCCGAGCTGTATCTGTTCCCAACTATAAATTATAAACATAAAAAAACACAACAAAAATTATCGCCATTTTACCTCAATGGTTAGAAGCAGAGTGGCACTCGTAATAATAGGTAGCAAGAAATACTGATCTGGCACTGTAAGGTCTGTAAACCACCAGAGACCACCAGTTCGAAGACTTTCTATTGGAACATTAGCCATTCCTCTTAAACCCATAAAAAATGAAATAAAAACTGGCATCTGAAAAATATTAAATAAAAGTCCACATTAAACTCTTCATGCAATAATGAGTTTAGAAAGATACGAGGTTCAATGACTGAATTTCATGCACATAGCAAAAAAAATGCAAGAATAGATTATTTCAACCTCGAATATTCTCCAACTCACCTGGGCTAAAGGAACAATCATATTCTTTAGAGGATTCAATTGTTTGTCTTTCATAAATTGCATCAGATCCTGCGAGTATCTCATAGCGTCTAATTGATTGCCGCTTTGTCTCGCTTCAGTCATTTTCAGTTGCAAAACTTGCATTTGTGGTAAATGGTTATTCATTCGCGCTGCATTTCTTTGAGCTATAACCACCAATGGAAACATACAAAATCGAATCACAAGCGTTCCAATCATAATAGTTTCCCACCATGGAATTCCTAATGATACATGTACGTATTCCAAGCATGATTGTACGAAACCAACAGGAGATTTACCACCCAAACCCAATGAAGCAAATGTTGGTTCTCCAAGAGCATTAACCTGATTTATTATCACATCAGTGATGGTTTCACTGGATCCTGAAGCTGGAGGCACAGGAGGAGGTTCTGGAATAGGCTCTATAATTATATTAGAGACAGCAGCTGTTCCACTGCTAGCCCATAATATACGCTTATTTGAATCATGCCTCTAAAAGGTATGGTTATGTCAATATTTCACTAAACTTACTCCTTTTCTAAATATATTTACCCTCCAAGAAAACCTGCTCTGTAATGAAGATAAAGCTTTGGTACATTGATTTAAAAAAGTTGAGGCCTCACTCGTATACTAAAACAATGATATATAGCATAGAAATCAAATGTTGACAAAACATTATACTTCTAAGTGACTATCAGCCCAGTTTTTAGAAAAATTCTTCTGTAATGAATTATCTACAACTTTACCAATTTTATTTCCAGACAAAATCTAAAATTTAAGAAAAAAAAATAAATGTGACTTAACCTAAAAATTTCTCGAATTAAGCATTAAATTGAAATGCATTTTCTCAAAATATTAAATTAATTTTTACCTGTGAATTTTTAATTATTTTGGCATATAATTTATATTTTAAAGCCAAAACACCTCTACTTAACATTTTTAAAAGATTTTATTTAAATATATTATTTTATTAACAAATGATCGAAAATGTCAAGCTTAATGTCATGTCAAAATTTTTTTAATGTCAACGTCAAACAAATAACAATAGATGTAGAAAATAGAAATCTATTCCTAAAATTCAACGATGTATAGTCAAGTGTTTATATAGCGTGGTCAATAATGACTGTTTGAATTGGCAATCTTACATTTTATTTTAAAATAGTACAACCGCAACTACTTTCTGTCGTTGACAAGTAACATTTTTGATACTGACAACATTATTCAAATGCCAATAAAAAATTAGTCGCTGTGACTTTACCTACAATTTTTTTATTAGGTTTATGTCAAAAATTTGTCAACCAAGTGTATCCGGTCACAGTCTTGCAAATAAACAAATAACAAAAGTTTCTAAAAAGTTATTTTATAAATAAAGTTAACATTGTCAACATTAAATTAATGTCAACAGTTATTTCTGCTATCAAATTTAAACTAATTAGAGAGTAGAACAAACACTAAGCTAATATTTATAGAAAATATATAGTATGTTTATGCTTGAATTTTAATTTAATGCAAATTGTTTACAGGTAACTTTTTATTTTGTTTGTTATTTAATAATTTTTTTGTTTGTTTTTTAGTTTGCTAAATTTTATTTAATTGTTAAAAAAAATCAATAATTTAAATAAACAAATATCTAAAATATAGCAAAAACAGACTTCATTATGATTATTTAACTATTGTTTTATTTATTTAATTGACTTAAATTGCTTATAAACTATATTTTCAATATAATTATATTGAAAAACCAAGATTCTAAACTTTTAATTTCACACTTGTATTTTACAATCAATTGATTATTAATGTCAAACATATATGTCAAAAAAAGCATTACTAAAAATAGCTTCAAAACTACTGACCAAATCTTGATCAAATTTAAATGAGACCAAATAGAAAGCATCAGTTTCTAAATAAAACAAATTATCAAAATGAGATGACACACATAAAAAAATACAGTCAAATTGAGAAACTTTTTTTTGAAGTCTGTTAAAAAAATAAAAAAATAATTTTATAAAAATTTTTTAAATCAAGTTAGTTTTTTATGTTAAATCTAAAACTACATCTTTTGATTCTATTATTATTATTATTGTCACATTTATCTGCGTTATTTTCAAATATAAATAGTTTTCTTTTTCTAAGCTAGTTTGTTGCTTTACATTCTCGTTCTTTGTCGTTACTTTCAAATACATAGTTGTTTGTTTTATTTATTTGATAAGTAGGTAAAAAAGTGTTATATGACGTAGTCCGTATTAAAAATATTTGAAAATACTAAACAAATTTTCTGAAATAATTTCTAAAAGTAATTTTGACGTATGTCAGCTGCCGCTGTAACTTTAATGTTATTATTAATTATAAATATATTAGTGGCTTTTGATTCTTTAAGGACACCGTACGCTAGCGTCCTCTGGTTAAAATAGCTAAAGGTTGACGACGTAGCCAGCCGTACAGAGACAAAGTTTCAAGTTTGTATCATTATATTATAGTTCTATGTTAACCAACTAGAGTACAGCACTAAATATAATTTTTTTTTAGTTTATCCCAAGGTCGTCATTTGTCCTTGTCAAATATGTCAAATTAATTTAACACATGTCAGCTGTCAAATTAGTTGGGTTATCATCATATCAATGTGGATTAAAGTATTTTGATAAACAAATTGATCTTTGTTATCAGAAGATTGCAGTTTGATAATGTCATGTATCAAAACATAAGTGAAAGTGCCATTTCCTGTTTATGGAAATTGAAGATCTACCGGATATGTCACTATTGAGAACATAAGCCTTACTTCCTGTGATCAAAAGGTACCAAATAAAATCCTTTTATAACTTTTAGAGCCTAAAGTTGTCTTGATCATTGCTATGGTAAAACTGTAGTTGTTATCAATTCGCGCGCGAGATGATAAGCAAATAATATAATATATGAATTATTTTATTTTATCTTATCTATAGACCAATTTTTTATTTTTTAATTTTCGCTCTTTAGTTATTTATAACCACTCTGTTTGAAAATGAAGTTTACTCAATTGTATTCCGGGAATTCTGCCTTGTTTATATACTCGGTGTGTGCCAAGAATGATTCTTTTTAAAAGCTGAAGCTCGTCGTGTGTCCAACTTGAAGCTCTAAAACATTTTATTAAATTGCCCAAAATATGGTTTTGAGAAAGAGCACTGCGTCAGATAAGCCTTTTGTTAGTTTAGATCAAGAACGCATCAGTAAGATGTTTGGAATGTTCAATGGATCTTTCCCGCCTGCTTCAGGAGCTGGTTATATTCCAGAAATGGAGCAGATTATCAGTCAGCTGGAAAGGGGTACATTGATCAATAAATTCTCTTTGAGGAAGAAGGCAGAGCACAAGACATTGTCAATTCGAAGAGAAACAAGACAAATTGTGTGGACTAGGCCTACCAACACTTCGAAAGCGATCCATGATGGAGCTATTGATCTTCGAAAGATTAAAGAAATACGTCTTGGAAAAAACTCTAAGGATTTTGATAAGTGGCCGGATGATGCTAAGAAAATTGAAAATTTAAAGTGTTTTGTAGTGTATTATGGATCTGAATTCAAGCTGAGGGTCTTAAGTGTTGCTGGTAAGTTCAGTTGATAGTTCAATGAATGAATGAATGTATTGGATTCTCGCTATTTTATAATCGTTATAAAATATGCTGTAACTTTAATGTTTGTGGGAAGGATTTTTAATCTTTTTATTACTACTATTTATTTTCTGATAAATGTTTTATAAAACGCTATTCATTCACCAATTTTGATTTATCATTCATAATTTTGATTTTTCAATAATTTTTGAATTTTGATTCATCCATAGTTCATTAATTAAGATTTTCTCAAAGTCGGTTTTTTTGACAAAGCTGCTTGCATTAGGTAAACCGTTCGATCTTAAATTCAAATGTCAAGAACATAATTTGTTGTTTTGAAACCAATTTGTAAAGCGTAATGCACGCTGTGGGATTAGAATAACTACTTTATACACATATTTATGCAATTTCTGATTATTTTAACGAAGGTTAAATCTAGGTGTTGTCATAAATAGCAGAACAAATGGTCCCCTAACTCTCGGATGTTTCCGTATGAATGATCAAGCTAAAAGTGGCCAACTTTTTACTAAAGATATGGCTGTCATGATGATGGGTTTTATGGATTAATCCTCTGAATCTCATTCAAACTATTCATTTAATCGTTTAAATTTGCAAGAAAATCTTTAGGTTTTGTTGTCGGGTTTTAAAAACGGTAGTAGTCGATGTCTGCGTTCACAATATTTTTCTAGAACACAATGTTTTTATGTATCCTTTTAATTTAATCGACTAAATGAATAGTCTTTATGATATTATATTTCATTAATATAAAAATTTTGTTTTAAGACAGTTTAATAAATAAAACTTATCAATTTGTAAATGCGAAATTAAGTACTAGTTCGGGTGTATTTAATCTATTATTAAATATTTTTGAAATTTAATTATGAGGTTAGATCAAAATTTTTTAAGTTACAAATTGTTTTAACTTTCACTTTAATATTGTCTCTAATAAAAAAATGAGAATGCGACTTTTTCAATCATTCTATTGTTTCACCGTTAAACTATTAAATAATAGTAATTAAATAGTGAGTAATACAGGTAAGTACGTATTTGTGAACAAATTTTGACAGTCGCAGAGAATAATCCTGTATTCTACTCAATGGCTATTAATGGTTCTAGTGTATAATAGGTATCATTTTTTTGTCGTTGATGACTCAATAATATTGTGTGTAAATATTTCTTACTTTTTTGTGAAACCAGTCGTTTGATATTTTTACATTTTTTATGCTCATTATTGTACTGTTATAATATTTAAAACGCATTTAACCATTACCATTTATGAAAGATATGAGCAGTAAAGCATAAAATTCATAACTGTAAATATGATTCATGTTGGAAACAATTACAGCATAATTTAATAATTCAACAAATTTTTTTGAATCTTTTTATATTTACTCAAACTAGTGTATATAGATAAAAAGTTAACGACTGTAGCTTATTTTATTTGGTTAAATTGTATTATAACATTAAAAGATGAACCAGCAGCACTTGTTCAATACCCACGGTTGTGCAAATATTAGATTCGGAGATTATTTTCTTTAATCTTTATGTTTTTCATGAAGCTTAATATTATAATGAAACCTTTTTAACGCATATAAAGATCAGACAAAATTTTATTACAAACGTTTTTCAAATTGTTTGTTTGACTTTATATTAATGTTGCAATTTTATCGTGCAGTTTTATTTATTTTAAAAAGTTTGTTTATGCTGCTATTTATGAGCTGTTGAAAGCTAATCTTTTAAAATGTTTTTGATTTAATATTATAATTATTACAAGCAATTTTTTATGTATAGGAACATTTTAAAGATTAGACTCTTTCCAGATCTTTACTTAAACTGTTGAGTGTCACGACACTAATAAAACAAAATTAGGTACTTGCTTTAAACATTTTTTTTATGAAGACTACGAATTAGATCTATTTATTCATCGTTTCTATTGTGTGGTGTAAACTTTGTTTAGACAAAAGAACTAAACGATAATGCCAAGAACTTTGGATACTAGAGAAACCGCTTAACATATGAGTCTGAAAAAGAAAGAAAAGCACAAATAGGTTTAATCAGTGTGAATGATATTGAGCGAAACATATTGTTTTTTTTTAGTTCGAGCATATGAAATATTGTTAAAAATGACTTCACCCTACTTTCAATTTTGAAGCGCGGTTTGTATTATTTTAAGCTATTTATTAGAATTATTATAACTATAATTTATTTATTATTTATAGACATGACAGTTAAAATTATCACGGTTGTATTTTCTTTTTTTAATTTGTTGCAGCTCTTTCCGAAAAAGAATGTGAATTATGGATAAAAGGTCTACGATATTTAGTAAAAGATACAATCACTGCTCCATATCCTCTACAAGTGCAAGTATGGCTTCGAAGAGAGTTCTATGCAATGGAAAACGCAACCGAAACTATCACAATAAAAGACTTGAAAGCATTTCTACCTCGTATCAACTACAAAATTCCAACAAACAAATTAAGAGAATTATTCAATGAAGTTGACACCAGGAAACGGGCTGAAATTGGTTTTGATGATTTTGCGGTTCTCTATCAAAAAATAATTTTTGACGAAAGTGTAAAGTATCTTTTCCGCTCAACAATAAAACTTATTTTCAATTGGTAATTGTTACAGAAAGTGGAGGAAATTTTCGATCAAATTTCTCAATACTCGTCAACCGTAAAAACTGTTAGTCTACAGGAAATGAAAAGTTTTCTTAGAACGGAACAAAATGATGAACTTGCAAACGATGAAAGGGCTGTTTCCCGCTTTATCTGTGATTTCTTAAGGGTACGAAGCATGCTTTTATTATCTTACTGATATATTTACTTTTAAATTTTGTTGTTTGCAATTTATAATTTTGTATTTTTCTATTTACAGGATCCTCAAAGAGAAGTTCAGGAACCACATTTTACCGTGGGCGAGTTTTTGGATTTTTTATTTTCGAAACAAAATGATTTATGGGATGTTACAAAAGACATGGTGTATCAAGACATGTCGAGACCATTGGCACATTATTGGATAGCTTCTTCACATAACACGTAAGAATTTTACCGTATTATGTGTGTGTGTGTGTGTGCGTGTGTGTGTGTGTGTATATGAAGTTGAAGTGCTTACATTTGCTTATGCGCTGTAATCTTATAAAACGTACGACTAAGAATTTCATGAAGATAAACTAAACTTTTGCATTAATTATATAATCTTTTAACAGGAATAAGATACGATTACAATTGAACACATTTTAAAATCAGATTTACAAAAGAAATTATTATACGTTAATTTTCTCAAATAATTTGTGAGTTTAGACTAAACTGTCTTCAGTTTTACTTAAGTATACGAATCATAGGTTTATCTGCTTAAAGCATACAAAAAGTTTGGTCTAAATAAAAAAAAATCAAATTAATTATATAAGATTATTTTAAAGTTATTACATTTTAATATTGACTGTTCTGAAGAAATGACATGAACTATAGTTTAATTATAACATATTATTATAATTTTGGGACTGGGGGAGAATGTGGACCATTCACTTTTTAAATCAGATACCTTAACATCACTGAGTTACATTCCGGTGTTTATATTAGAATCGGAGCACGGTGTCGCATTTGAGGTGTCCCCTATGGCATTTATTCTATTTATAGTGGTTATACTATAACATATCAGGTTTTATAGGTTTTTGAAACAAAATCTTTCTTAATAATAAAATTTTAATAAAAAATAAACTGAAAAATTAAAGTTTTAAATCTTTATTTCAATTAAATTTTATATATTCTAAAGTAATAGTTTTAGCTGCTATATTTTTATTAGCACTATCAGTCTCAAGAACTTTCCACATATCGTTGAACTGTTGTGAGGCTATGATAAGATTTAAATATCTTCCAATTTTTTGAGAAATAAACGAGGAAAATAAAACCCCTATACCTTTAGGTCTTGGTTCAACATCTAGAATTGTGTTCTTTACTGAATATTTAATATTGATGCCATTATATAATTTTTGCCCAATTTCAACCGAAAGTTTACATATTTCTTTTGCAATACCTTTTCCTCTGTATTCGGGTAAAACTCCTAATACAACAATTTTCATCAAACAGTCGACCTGAAGAGCATTGAATAGATTTATTTGATAGAAGTTAGTGTGTGCAACTTCAAATGTCTGACGTGCCTTCAAACTCTTGGAAGTATTGATGAAATTTTCGTAAAACGGTTGGTCTTTTACCTAAAAGTGGACGTTAATAATATTGATACACAGTTTGCATTGAATGGTTGGCACGCCAGCTTGCAGTGTAAAAAAGCTTTTGTTTGAAATATTGGAAATTTGAAACTTTATGGAAATTTATTTTAAATTGTCGACAGATCTATACTTAGCTATTATAATGTTCAAATCTTGGTAGATTAATTACGTACAAGAATTTTGTTAAGAACCATTCCGACGACTTTATCGGTTTTTTTATCTACAGCAATCACAGAAATTCCATCATAAATTAGTGTTAGAGCAAATTTTTCCATCTCTAGCATTGCCTGTGGGTCATTGGGACAACCCAAACTTTTGCAGAAGACACCTTCAGTAAAAATTGTAATATTTGCTACTGACAAAGTATTCTCTACGTATTTTTCTGTTACTAATTGATAACGAAATAATTCTAAAAGTATTAAAATATGCAGATTATGTAAAAATGATTTATAAAAGGATTTACCATCTTCACACAGTATGTACTTTTCTGGCATGATGCGGTTGTGGTTGGTTTTGAGCTTATTTTGATTCGACTATTAACATGACATCAATTCTACTTATTATAATCGTGAGACTAAAGTCTAATCCTAATCAGTTAATGTAAAAACAAGAGAGTGGATTGATATTATTTAGCACACATGTATTTTTTGTTTGAATAAAAAGACCTATATTTATATCAATCATTATAAAAACTTGATCATCTATCAGTTTATTGGCATTTATTTATTTAAATTTGTTTGTTTATAAATATGGCTTAAGTAATTTCATGACGGTTAACAATACGTATGCTTTATATTGTCAGCTAAAAATCATTAGGGTGGTCAAAAAAATAATTGTTTTTAGTTATTTCTAACGATTGCTTATTGAAAAAAAAATTTTTTTATTTGATTGCAGAGATGTCACTCAATACACATTTTTTTTTATATATAAGGTGTTTTAGAACTCGCGGCCTACAGAAAAAAGTACAAATCTTTACCAAAAAAGTGAAAAGTATACAAATCACAAAGCGGAAAAGAGACAATTTATTTTGATCAAATAATTTTTGATTTCTTTTATATAGCAAAAGAGTTTTGGCTCCAGCCGCATTACGAAGCAGAAATTTTGTAGAACGTGGTTAATCAACTTTAATCGAATACCTGATGTTATTGTTTAGCGAGGGTTGGCTTGCAGCTTTATTTTTTTTAGGAAATATTTGGAAGTTATTAATACTAAAATCAAATTTTTGTCGTAATTTATGATGTATCGGATCGTTAATTAATTACACAAAATAATTTTAATTGGGAAATGAGTTTGTTCTCTAATTGTATTTACTCCAGGTGTTTCTTATTGACTATACGATTTAATTAGTGAAATTCAGATTTATTAAGAGTTTTTATTTTCTGAATTTTTCTAATGTAAAATCAACACATGTATTATCTTAAAACACACACACAAAGCAATTAACTTATTTCTGTCTGTACATTGACCTAAAGCAATTTTCATATTTATTCATTTTTTTAAATAGCTATTTGACTGGCGATCAACTATCGAGCGAATCTTCTGTGGAGGCCTATGCTCGCTGTTTGAGGATGGGTTGTCGGTGCATTGAACTAGATTGTTGGGATGGTCCGGATGGCATGCCATTTATTTATCATGGACACACTTTTACTACCAAAATAAAATTTATGGACGTTATCAGAACGATTAAAGAGCACGCTTTTTCAACGTCCGAATATCCCGTCATTTTGTCCATTGAAGATAATTGCTCATTGCCTCAACAGCGAAAAATGGCAAGTGCCATGCAGGTAATGAAATATAATAAATTCTTTTTTCTTTGGATCTACCCGAACAAGAACATGCTATATGTAAAGAGAAAAAAGAGATAATAAATAACACGCCATATTTCTTATTTGTCCTAAATATATATTAACAATTTTTCATTATTTTTATAAAGACAATACTAATGAAAACGATGATCAATCTCAAGGATGTAAATTAGGTTGTAGAATAAACTTGGACCATTTTCGGACAGATTTTAAATTGAAAGTGCGTAAAAATGACCATCAGTCTATTTTTGTTTTGCCTAACTTAATTTAACAGGTGCTGATTATAATACGTTTCTATTATGTTTTCTTTTTTTTTTGTTTTTCAACAGAAATTAGCATGCATAAAACAACTTATTTGATGCTTTAAATACCAATGTTTTTTATAGAACAAAAAAAATAATCATGTCAGTTTATTAGCTGCGTAGAAAGACGGATAAAACACGATGAATTGTATGAATGTTTGATTGATGGATATTTAGCAAACTGGTGTTGTTTATTTTTTTTGTGTTTAATTTTCGATAGCAATTGTTGAAATGATGTAAATATTTATGAAATTTTCGATCAATATCTTTGTAGATTTTTAAAAGTTTTTCTTCTAATAACATCCGTAAAATATTATAGACATTATTCAAAAGTAGGTTGATATTCGGTTAAAAAAATACCTGCGAATGTTTGTTTGCGATTTTCATAGACGAGACGAGATGATTCAAATTATATGTTCTGATAGGCTAGATTTTTAGATTTTTGTTATTATTTCATTGTTAATCTGATATGAATAATTCACAGGTTATTATGTCAATAACATTGGATTGTTTTCCATGAATTTCTAATTATCTAATCAAACGCGAAAACTTTTTTTTTTATAAAAACATAAAAGCGCTGTTGCCACATATTTAATACTGTGTTGAATCTTTGGATTTAAAAAGAGGATAGTCAATAAAATTGATGATTTATGGAATTTCTAACTTGTGTGTTTTTTTAATTTTTTAGTTTTTTTTAAATTTACACACTTACGTTTTAATCAACTCATAAATCGGGGAAGGAACTACAGGTTATCATCTGTCTACATATTTATGTGTTTCTTATAACGAGCCTAATGGGAATTTATCATTTTTCAATTTAATAAATTTCTTAATTTTTATAAGTATGTAACAATTTGCGGAATAAAATTATTGTGACATTTTTCTAAAATTGTCACTGCTAATATGTTCAACATAAATTACTAGCAAGGGTTTTTGGTTATAAAATCATAAACCAATAGGCCGTGAACATTGAAAAAATAAATCTAATTTTAGGGGTTTATTAGTTGTTGCTTTTAAGCCGTATTTTCTTTTGCTTGCGTGCTGTTAGTAGTGTGATAAGCTCTAATATATTAATTTGGCTGGAGTAGATTACCTGATTTTGTCAATCTTTATGGACTGCTTTAGGCTGATATTGGTATACTTTTCAAACAGATTTTTTTTTACTTTTTGAAAGTAGGTTGGTACACAGCTTTCCCTTTGATAGATAAAGTAGTATCTTTGAAAAATGGCGGGAGTTTTTAATTGAGAATAAATAAATTGAAATTGCAATTGGTCAGTTGGGATTCTTAATAAATTAAAGTAAACAATAAGTAGACACAGAACATTTTAATCTTTTATGTACACTTGCCACGATGGAAAACTATATTTAAAAATGTTGATCACGCAAAATAATTGTACATGGCTTCTTACGCTTGTACATAAGTTCACACACAATTTTTTGGTGTTTCAGGAGGTGTTCGGCGAAATGCTTGTTGTTCACCCAGTCGAGAAAAACGAAAAGCAGCTTCCCTCACCTGCTCAGTTGCGCCGAAAAATTATTCTCAAGCATAAAAAGCTTCCGGAAGGTCAAGATGAATCTTCATTTGTCGTTCGAACTGAGGGCAGCGAAATGGATTTTCGTAATGCGGTTCGCAATGGTATCATGTATCTTGAAGATCCTGTTGATAAAGAATGGAATCCTCACTATTTTGTTTTAACAAAAAATAAACTATTTTACACTGACAGCTACAAGCCTGATCATGAATCGGAGCGTTCTGAAGATGAAGAGGACAGTGCTGCTTTTCAACGCGCAAAGTCTGATGTTCCAAATGAAGAACTTCATTTTAGTGAAAAATGGTTTCATGGTAAATTCGCCAATGGTAGAGAAGAAGCTGAGGATTTACTTAAGACTTATTCACATTTAGGCGACGGCACTTTTTTAGTTCGAGCAAGTGTGACGTTTGTTGGCGAATATTGCTTGTCGTTTTGGCGAAACGGTCAAGTGAATCATTGTAGAATTAGATCGAAACTCGATAAACAGCATACGAAATATTATTTAACTGATGCTAAATATTTTGATAGTTTGTATAGTTTGATTACGCATTATAGAACATATCCACTAGTCACTGCGGAATTTTCAATTACGCTTCAAGAACCTGTACCGCAGCCTAAGAAACATGAAACAGAAGAATGGTATCACAAGCACACGGGAAAATTACAAGCTGATGAAATATTGAAGAGGGTGAAGACTGAAGGATCGTTTTTGGTACGACCTAGTGAAAATGATGCTAATTGTTATACCATTAGTTTTAGGTGAGTTCACTTGTGCATAAATAGTTAGGTTTGGGTGAGGTAGTTATAATTTACGATGACATTCGTTGCCTAGAACGCTGCAGAAATATGCATTTTTTTTTATTTATTTAGTTTAACACGTTTTACTTAACAATTAATTCACTTCTCACAAAAAATTCAATATTATCTTTCTCTAATAAGTGAATGAAATTTTAAAATGTTTTGCATAGACGTTGTGACAGATTTTTTCACGCACGTCTATGAAATATGTCACAATACATTTGAGAAAATATTATCTTCAAATAGTTTTTTTTTGATGTGCAAAAATCCGTTGATACAAGTATAATTTATGAACACACAGTAAAGAGAGACAAAAAATGTACAAAGTTGTTTATAAAGATGAAAATACTAGAGTTAATTACATTTTTGAGAAATAGATGTTATCGAAAGAATTGGGAGTCAGTCGGAATGGAATATTAAAACTTATTTATTGTGGTTACAGAGCCGATAGAAAAATTAAACATTGTAGGATCAAACTAGAAGGTCGTTTATACACAATTGGAAGTGTAGAATTTGAAAGCCTGGTAGAATTAATCAATTACTATGAAAACCATCCACTCTATCACCGAGTGAAGTTAAGTTACCCCATCAGTGAAGACACCGTTAAAAGAATGACAATGGTAAGTGTTTGAACCTTTATTAAAATTTTTTGTGTTGGACACATTTCAATTTTTTGTACAGTAAATTGCACAGGCCGACCCCATAGCTTTCGTAAAATAATGAATAATAATAATAAAGATAATTTCTTACATTTTAGTATTAGTATACAATCGTAATCAATTTCGGTGAAATCGATGAGTTTTGAAATCTAAATCTACTTATTCTTAATCAGTCTTTTTTAAAGTCAAATAAAGTTTTCAATAATTATGATAATTATTATTGCTAAAATATTTTCATTTATAGCTAATTTTCAATTTATTTATTGAAAATACTTGTTTTTATCTTATTTATTTTATTCGGTTTTGAAATGATTAGGAACCGCTACGGCTTTAATTATGTGAAACGTTGGGACATAAGGTACTTGCATATTTATCGTTTCTGGCTGTAGTTGCTTGGGATAATATGCAAATTGGTCAAAGTCATATGGCTTTTTGACTCCTGGATCATCAGGTGGTGCATAAGGCACTGGAACTACAAACTTTAACTGATGCTGATAGTACATCTCATCCGGTTTTTCAATTTCTGTCGTGGTTGTCGTTTTCTCTGTTGTAGTCGTACTAGTTGATTCAACGCTTCCAACTGGGTAAAATGATGGAAAAAAGTTTCGAAAATTATAACTTGCTGGCGGTTGCTGTTGGGGTGAAGGACGTGGAGGGGGTGTTGGTGATGTTATTGGTTGCGGGGTTATAGATGGTGGTGCAATGTGGCTTGGAAGACTTTTGTGCCAATAATATATAGTTCTTCCATCGCTTAGAATTGTTTTTTGCAAAATTACTGGTTCTAGTTTGATGTATTTAATATTTTGTGGTGGTTTTGGTGTAGTAGTAGTAGTAGTAGTAGTACTAGTTGTTGGTGTTGTTGTTTTTGTTGGTGTCGTTTCTGCTGTTATGTAAAAACCAGTTTTATTTTCTACTCTAGGTGGCGCATTGAGACGTGCTAATTGTTGACATCTACTTTTGAGATCTTCAAACGTTTCTGATTCTTGCTTGAGCTTGCTGTTGGGGTATTTTGTGACAACTGGATATTGAGCTTGATGATGTGACACAATTCTTTTGACTGTGTCGGTTTGATGTTGAATTAAATCGGTTAGAGTTTCATTTTTGGACGATATATGAGATTCTTTTTTTAAAGGCAACGGTGTTTGATCGGAATTGGCAATGGTTAGGCTTAAAACCAATGTCACCTATTCGAAATAATTATTATTAAAATTGATCTAAAGTAATAATAAATTATGCTATTCATAAATAAGGTTAAAATTACGCATATTATAACAATTTATCCTCAATTGAATATTTTCATTTTACGTTGTAGTAATTTTAAGTGGAATTGGAACATAGCATTTTTGATCAAGATTGAGAGCCACATGGAAATAGAGCAAGATGGCTGAGTGTACGTACAGTCGGTTCTGTACAAATCCGTCGAAAGAATACCTTATTCAGCCAAACAAGGCTTAATAATATCATACTTTTCTGTAAAAAGTTATGCGTTTAGAAAGAATTCTCAGCGGAAAATTTTATGTAGGATTTTTTTTTGTCAAATTTATATGGTAATAACTTCAAAGCATACCTTATTTAATAAAAAAAATATTAAAACCGAATTCTTATGTAACAAGATGTGCGTGGGCATAAAAAAAATATACGGATGGAATTGAGAACCTCCTGTTTTTCGTCGATTAAAAAATATAATAATTTTTGAAAACAAAAAGTTGAAAAGAATTCAAATTCAAAATATTTTTGTGTGTGAATCGTTCAAACCTCGATGGAATGAAATAAAATGAATTTTTGTTCACTGTTTGCACTCCGTTGTAAATAACTTGCTATTTCCAAGTCTAGTGAAAGCACTACCGAACTATTGATTTTTTTTTTATAAATAAATTGAAACAATTTAAGAAATAAATCGCACTTGTTTACCAGCATTTTTGATTCTGGAGGCTGGTGGAGTACAGTGTTTTGTGCATGATATTTTAATTTAACAATTAATTAATCAATAATTTTTTAATTGAAATTTTAAGTTGTACATTCACATATTTAGGTTTCATAGCTTAAAGAAAGATTAAGGCGCACAAAGTGTTACAAGTCAAAGAAATTATAACAATTGTTTATATAATAATAAGTTGATTTTTCACTTTTGATTTCAATATTATAATAATTTAGTTCTAGTATTGCAATTTTTTAGCCCATTTATTTCCTGCTCTTTATTTTTTTAATTAATTAATTTATTTTTTTAAATATATTAAAAAAAATGTATCCATCAAACGTATTATTATACTTTTATATATATAATTTAATTACAGTTCTTTTATTATTACTAAAAAAACTAAACAAAATTATTTAACTTAGTGCTATAAATATTTTTATGATAAATAGCTATCAATTTTTTAAATTAATATAAAATATAATTAAATGTAATATTGAATTATTTAGTAGATTTATTAAAATTTAAAATAATAAAAAAATTATTAATGAATAAAATTTATTGATAACGTACCATCATCAATGACAAACACTTCCGCATTGTGACAGGTCTTTGGCAGCACTGGACCTGTTGCTTCTTTTTACACCTTGCACTTGACAATGAAATTTGAAAATCAGTGTCTGTGACTCCCCCTTTGAAGTTTTTTAACCCTTGCTTGGAATGCAAGCTACCTATATTCTCCCCACCTATATTTCTATCTCTTCTTCTCTTTTTGAAAGGGGTGTTAGTTGAACCGGTTGATTCTTCTAAAATCTTTTTTGAATTTGAACCGGTTTTTTTTTTCTATTTTGATATTCTTTTCAACTTGACGTGTTTCATCGCCCTTTAATTATCGGATTATTTTAAGAGTTTTAAAGTCGAATAACATGTAAAATATGGCTTAGATTATGTTTTTAATGGGCTCAGGAAAATGGAAAATTCTTTTGTGGTGACTGTAGATAGGAGGTTCATATGGTAATTTAGTTGAAGGGGATGAGATGTGGGTTTATATTTTATTATTTTTTTATAATATAGTAATAATTTATTTTGCTTGAATCCGTATTTTGTGTATGCGTTTCTGTTAAGGTGTTTGAAACGGTGGTGAATATTTTAATTCTAATAAGGGAAGCGAGTGAATGTTTTCCGTTAAATTGATAAAGATCTTTAAAATTACAAGAATGGTTTGGAAGTAGTAATTAATTAAGTTAATCATACCTAGTTCTTTTGCGGAACATTAATTTATTATTAGGTTTGTTTTTGTTCTAATTATGTAAATAATATGCATAAATAGAAGTTACATTTTTATTAATGGGTTTATACACGGTATATCATTTGATTTCTCTAAATATTTAGATTGACTTGAATTTTTTTATAATATTTTTTAATTAGTTTGATTTAGATTTATAGTAAATAAAAGCCTATTTCATATAATGTTTTTAATAATTATTTTGACGATCTTTTTGTTGAATTATTGTTAATTAATTATTGTGGAATAAGTACAATTTTAGGAGCAATATTTTGTAATAATCAAGTTTTGTCTGAAATCAATGAGTTTTTAATTTTCTGGTGCATTTACCCCTGACGGCTCACATTTTTATATTTTTATACCGACAATACCAAACAAACAAATTTGTCACATTTTGGCAATAAACACATTGTCTTTGGGTAGAAATTACAGTAACAGGATTATCAATTCTGTAAATCTTATTTATTTGGCTTTGGGTCAAAATGGTATTCAGCAGCTGCTGTTAAAAGTTATAAAGTAACTTTGAATTAAACTAATTCTAAAATTTTGCAAAATACTTAATTCTATCATCAACTTCCAGCAGAAGTATCTTGTTTGAACTTTTGGAAATTGTTGTTGCAATTCAATTTTGAATAAATTTTTGAGCCATTTTATTATCTTATTGTGTAATTGTTTATTATTTCTCTTGTAATCAATGCAGTTTTGCTTTGTATAATATGCATTTTTAGAGACCAAGAATCTTATCTATTATTACTAATACAATATTTAAATTAAAGCGAAAAAATTTAGTAAAACTTTTTTTGTTAAATATTAATCACAGCCTTCTACGAGTATATAAACATATACATATTTTCAAATTATTCACTACAGAATTACACTTTTTTTAAGTTGCGTTAAAATTAGGTTTTAATTTTTTTTTTCAGCATCGACTGGAATTATGGTGTTAACTAACATTTTCTACCGTGTGATTTCAAGCGCGTTTTTAGAAAAAAAAATATGTACAGTGCTTTCAAGCAAAAATGACCTCTAGAAATGATGTGAATTAATTAGCAAATTCAGGAGTAAATTCGAATTAACTAATCAGAAGCTCAAAAAAGATGAGGTGCGGTTTATACATGAAAGCTGAAGCGCTCTCAGGCCGCGCCCCTCCAAGGTTCATGTTTGCTTGGAAGCACTCTATATTATTTTAAGTTTGGGGGTGAAACATGCAACCTATATTGAACACTTAACTAGAATTTTGAAGGATGAAAGAATATAAATACTTCAAAATATGCGTTCTAAAGCTCAATTTGTTTCAAAACTAAGTAAGTCACTTCTATTATTTTTTATAAGACAAGTACTTTTTAAGTAAAAAATAACATAATTTTATGCACTGCGGCATCATCCTCATCTAAAAAGTTAAACAAAGTTTAGTAAGCGGCTATCAAGTGGTTTGTTTTGACATAGTTAAACGCTAAACTTTTTTGATTTTTTTGGCATAATTTACAAACATTTTTTTCATATCATAAAATTCTGGTAAACTATTTAATAGGGGTTGCATCTTTCACTCTTTTACAAAAACTCAATACATTCAAAACATACTTGTGATAACTCTACTTATTAGTAGAAACATGTGTATTGATTGATTTAGTTCGGGAGATAGCAGATGTCAAACAAAAAACTTTGAAAAAAAAACAAAATTTTTCTTGTAAATGCAGTTTATATAATAATCATTTATTTGAATTAAATACAAAAACTAAAATTAAAAAAAGCTTCAATTACGACAACGCAATTGTTTTAATCAGTGACTTATTAATATGTAGTTATATTATATAAAGTTTTTTCAAGCGAAGCTGGACTAAGTGAACCAAGGAATATGTCGCCACGTTATGCAGCGGGCTTACCCGCGGCTATAGATGTTTCAGATCAATGAACCCTAATTTTTAGGGTTTTTACAAAAGTATAACTTTGTAGTGGATAATTTAGGGATAATTACATAGAACCCTCTTATTAATTTTTAACATGTATCTTTTTTTTTCCTATTTTTTTTTATTGTACTTGTTTGAAACATTCTGAATATTTACATGTTATGAATTGTCTACATTTATTTTTCAAGCGTGTTACATTTAAGCCTCATTGCATTGAGCAACGGTTTCTTTGTGATTTAACATTTTTCGGCGTTTTAATAATTTTTTAACTTATTCAAATAAATGAAAAAACTAGGAAAACAAAGCAATTCATGACTAGAAAAATGTCAAATATAAACGTGTCATAACAATTTGAATTGTAGCTTGCAAAAAATAGGTGCAGTCATCAGCACGGACTAAGTTAGGTTATCTATAGTTTGTTTTTTATTATAAACAATTGTCAGTGTCAAAAATGATGTTTGAATTCTGCTTTATAACCGTGGAAATAACGCCCTTGACATTTATTTTTAAATGGCGTTACTAACATTAAAACGGTTTGACAATTGTTTATAAAAAAAGAATAGACTTTGCTTGGCATGTTGAACATTATCAAGCAGCTAAAAACTGCAATAACTTCTAAATTTATTCAACGTCGTCTTTCTAATATTATAAAAAACAAACATAATAATACCAGGTTTTGACCAGATCAGACATGTGAAAGATGAGATCAATTTTTCTGAATTATGGTTAAGAACACTCTCAATTACTTGAGCTTTCAAATAGATCAAAATCGGTAAAGCTGTTTAATGACTGCAGGGCGGCAGACACACACATAGATGTGCACTGCAAACTCATATCATCTTTTTTTTTGTTAGAGGGCTAATAAAACACTTTCATTGTGTATTGTTTTCAACGTGAAACAATTTTTTTTTAATTTTTTTTCAAATATTCAATTTTATAAAAAAACAACACTTTTATTGCAATGCAAAAAAAAATCTGTAACAGCTATGTATATTGAAAATGTATGAGCTATATGTCTTAAAATATATATAATTTGTTTCTAATAATTATGGCTTTATAGAATGTTTTAGAATTATTTGAAATAATTAAATGTCTATTTATATTTTAAGGAGCAAGATGATGCAGTGGGATGTAATAACAGCACTCCTTCTTACATGGACCCAAGTGCTTTTACACCTCCAAAAATCACCGTAAAAGCTCTCTACGATTATCGTGCTCAACAAATTGATGAGCTCTCTTTCTGTAAACACGCAATCATAACCAATGTCACGAAACCTGAAAATAGCGCCGGGTGGTGGCGAGGTGATTATGGAGGCATGAAACAACATTATTTTCCTGCCAATTATGTTATGGAGATTGATAGGATAGAAACACAAGAGGGTAGTGACGAAGGGGTAAGCTGGAATATTCTTAATGTTATGCAACTCAACATAATTCTCAAATGTACTTTACATAGTCTGGGGAATCAATATTACAAGGTCAATTAGATATGAATGGTGCTGTTGTTGAGCTGATCCATAATACAGAACGTCCCGCCTTGGAATGGGTCTTGAAGATTGTTACATCTACGGCTTGCACGCCTCTTGAAATTGCTGTTCAATCAAGAGACTTGGTAAGATTTATTTTAAATAACTATCTTTCTTTTTATGTCTCTTAGATAATAATTGAACTATGTAGACTTTTAAAATATCTATGTCTTGTTGTTATTTTTAGGCTCTCGAATGGCTTGTGGCAATCAAAGACGTAGCACAGCGAGCTTGTGCTTTAGAAAGTCAACATAGAGAAATGGAACGAGCTTTTCGAATAGCCAAAGAAATGTCTAATTTAATAATATATTGCCGCTCTATTAATTTTAATTTAGAAAAAGCTAAACAAAGTATTATTTTTTATGAAATGTCATCCTTTGCCGAAACAAAAGCTGAAAAATTGATGTGCCAACAAGAGAAAAAATTATTTGTCAAATATCATCAACATCAATTTTCTAGAGTATATCCTAAAGGACAAAGAGTTGACTCTTCAAATTATAATCCTATAAATATGTGGAATATTGGTTCTCAAATGGTAGCTTTAAATTATCAAACTGCAGACAAACCTATGCAATTAAATCAAGCTAAATTTAGGGATAATGGAAATTGTGGATATCTTCTAAAGCCAGATTTTATGTGTAGAGATGATTTTGATCCAAATGATAAAAATACTTTAGTTGGAGTTGAACCTTTAATTATTACACTACGAATAATAGCAGCAAGACATTTATGTAGGCTAAAGAGCAAATCTGCAAATCCGTTTGTAGAAGTTGAACTAATTGGTGCATCTTTTGACAGTGGGGTTAAACTAACTACAAAACCAATAGCAGACAATGGATTTAATCCGAAATGGGCTGAAGAACTGATAGAGTTTACGGTTTATAATCCAGACTTTGCATTGCTGCGGTTCTTGGTGCAAGATGAAGATGTTTTTGGAGAACCAAACTTTATTGGACAAGCTACATATCCGGTAAGTATTTTATTATAATTAATAGGTCTTTACAAAGCGGAATTCATAAAAGTTTTTCAAAAATGGGAGGAAATCATGATGAATGTATATTTTGATTTTTTTTGTACATTTGTTGCACGTGGAAGCCATTTACATTTATTCGTATTAGATTGTTTTGCTTTTTTTGTAGTTCCTAATAATACTGTAACAAAAAAAAAAACGACCTTTTTAATCGAGTTTCATATACAGGGTGAGTCATTAGTGTGGGATTGGTTTCTTTTATGTTCTTGCTACTGATTTAATGTAAATTTTGTTAAATTTATACTGCAAAAAGTTTATTTTCTAAAAATAAATGTTATATTCGTGTCACTCGAGCAGGGTAGCCATCAGAAATGAACACAAATATTTGGTATATAATTTCTCAAATAATCAACATCGCAAGAACAAAATTCATTGGCAGATAGAGATCCACTTTCTCGTGATTTAAACGGTAAATTATTTGCAGCTTTTATTTATAAATACAAACCCTTCAACGGCGAAATTTTTTTTTTCTAAAAAAAAGATTTTTCCACAATAAACTGAACATAAAAGCATTTAAGAACTATATATTTAAGTAGCAATTGTTTTTCCGATATCAAATTTTGGAATAAAACGATGTCACCATATGGTAACGCTAGCCTTTTTAAGAGTACAAAGTTTTTAAACATGTTTTTTTTTCAAGTAATTAACTTTATTTATTTTGTATGAAAAATTAAATTGCACGCTATACACAAGCCTACAACATCACATTTGGAGCACATTGTTCGCACACTTGATATGCATCCTTCACCGGCACATCTTCTTCGCTTTTTGTTTTCTGTGTTTACTAACAGATGATCTTGTCTATCATAGCGTAAGTTGTCTGGTACTCGATTCAACGTTATGCTTGCTCTAGAAGTTGAAGGTCGACCTACACCTTTTGGCAAAACTTTGTAATGGTTCAAATACGTTTGAACAATTATTCTTCTAAATTCTAGCTGACTATATGACTTTTGGGTCTTGCAATTTCTACTCAAACACCAAGTAAATATGGGCCACCACCATTTTTTTTGTCTTACACTGATTCTGTGGCGTGATAAGTTTTCATCCATTAGGTCCGTACCACCCATAAATCGATTGTATTCAGCTATAATTGATGGTCGTTGCACTTGCACTATTTTTTTATCTTTTTGAGAATATCGCTTAACCATTTGCAAAGGAGCAACACCATGACATGTAGAAACTGTTGTAACAGCATTATTATCCATCCACTTTACTATGATAATTCCATCTTGCTTGTCTATCGATGCAGAAAAATCTCCTCTTGCTCTTGACTTTACAAAATCTTTTTTTTGTGGCAACGGGCAATTTTTGGGAACACGATTATCACGAATCGTTCTAGTGCCATCATACCCCTTATTTTTGAGATAATACAAAATGTTAAAACCGGTGAATAGATTATCAAAGTAAAATTTAAAAGGAAAATGTTTGATCTTTTCTGGCAACTCATCAATAAACTTTATGAGTGGAGCAGCACATTTACCAAATTCCCGTTCATAGTTTTTGTTACCTCTGGGATTTTGCCCTTGATACATATCAAAGTTTACTAGATATCCTGAGTTTGTATTGAGACACCACATTTTATAACCAAATCTTATTGGCTTGCCCCTAATAAATTGTTTGCACGAATGTCTCCCAAAGTACTTGATCATCGATTCATCGTAATCCAAATGTTCTTCTGGGACCAGTTGTCAATAGATTTACTTTTCAATTTATCCATCAAAGGGCGTAATTTCCACATTTTGTCGTTGGAATCAGGCTTTGTATTGTCTGCACAATGTAAATATCTTATGATTAGACGAAAGCGATCTCTTCGCATAGCATCTGTAATCATAATATTCTTTACATCATTTTGAGATTCCCAATAAAAATCTCTTCCTGGTAGAATATTGTACCGTCACAAGTAAAATGGCAATTGCAGACTTCATTTCTTCTGATGAAATTTTGGGATTTGATTCATTCAAAAATAATGCGTAGTTAGTAGACTGCTCCACTAACAATTGAATTATTTCGTTGTCAAAAAATTTTTCAAAAAGGTCAATAGGAGACATGTGCTGGTATTTAGAATAATCCGGTTTTGGAAATTTTTTGGCAGTGGGAACAATATCACCATTGATCCATGTTATTCCATTAGCTCCTGGGCGTTCAAACTGCCATGTACCAACATTTTCTTCATCTCTAAAGTGTCACGGTCAACACTAGGCAGAAGCTGATTATTTGTTCCTGTGACTCGTACTACCGTTTGAGCGCAAAGTTGATTTCTTGAGAGATTATCTGCCAAGCCTTCCTCATCTTCACCTCCTGAATCTTCATCTGTCAATGTATTTGAGTCTGGCGGCTCTATAAAAACTTGATCTACATCTAGATCATCCTCAAAAGCAATTTGCAACGCTTCTTCTAAAGTGAGTCCGTCTCTGTGACAATAAAACCAATTTTAAAATTTTTATGTTAGGCGGACGGCTGGCGTTACCATATGGTAACTTGAGGGAAAACTTGCGCCCCCATAACCAACACTGGATAATCCATCTGATAGATAGATCAATGATTTTTGACTATGAATTTTTTAATTTTTTCACATACATACATAAAATTTATGAAACAGTAATACTTACACAAAACGAATGTCCATTATTTTTTATGTGTTTCTGTAGTGTGAAACAAAAACCTCGTAAATAAAGCTAAACTAATGTTTATATGAAAACCTTATAACACATCCACTCTATCAAGAATCTAACCACGTAGTGAGAAACAATTGATTATTCTAAATATAGAAATTATTGTTTACATTAGGCCACCCGAGAACAATGATTTCGTTACCATTTCGTAACCCTAACCCTTCAAGGGTTAGAAGCTCATGTGTTAGATCACTACATACCTCTGCTACATACGCTAGTGTAGTCGATTTTCTGCAATAGACTTTGAATTTTAGGCAAATATTATCATTAATGTATATTTTTGCTCTAGCTGACATGTTTGAGAACAGGCTACAGAAGTGTATGGCTGAAAAACATGTACAGTGAAGATATGGAGTTAGCGTCTCTATTAGTTCACATTAGTATACAGAAAACCTCGTTCAATTCTCCATAACCAAGGCCTTCACTCAAGAAAGAAAAGTCGTTTAGTGATGGATTTTTCTCAAAGTTCTTTTCGCATCGTTGAAGGAAACTGGGACATGACAATATCGAATGCATATATGAATACCTGTTTTACAAAGACTTTATTTTTAGATTCTTTTGAAGAATATATTTTACATATCAGAACAGATAGATGATAATATCTTCCAAATCATATCATTTTAGAGGCAGACGGAGACATAAAGTTTGTTGTATATTTTATATGAAGCCGCAGCCAACTTCTGTTGTATCAACAGTAGATTTCTATTAAATAATTTAAAATGCAAATCGGTGTGGTTGCTATTTTTTTATATATTAAGCCAAATAATTCTATTATGATGTTAATTTTATAGTAGATGCATTTATCTGAGCAAATTTGGATTCTCAATGATACTGTAGAACTTAAAAGCAAGCAGGCCTAGAACTAACACTGTTAACTTTTTACAGTAACTTTATTGCAATATATGTATATATACAATTTCAATTCAAAACTACGTGGAAAATATCAAATTGTTGAAAAGAATTATTTAAATTAAAGCTTTCAATGTTTTTTTTGTTTATTCCTCTAAATCCGGATCTTCCTGTTCCCCCAGCATTACAAATAAGTCTGCAGGTCTTCTAAAGTAAGAATCTATCAAAAAGACAATTCGTTTATCTGTGATGGTTCTTTCAATCAAAAATCGTGAATCTGCCCAAGGAAAGATTTCAGCTGCTGGCAGCTGTGATATTTGCCCTTGTTCAAAGTCATACTTTTTAAGATTAAAACAGGCTCCATAGCTCACAGTAACATACTTTTTAGTTTGAGGCACCCTATATATTCGCAGAGGTGCTCTTGCTACCACGACTTGTACAATAACGAGAAACGCAGTAAGAAACGCCACGTATAATAACTCCTCGTTTTGACTTGACACTGCTTCTTTACTCCAGGGTAACACCTCGTTTCTATGTTTATATCGATCTCTTGATATAAAGCCTAACAATATTGTCCCGCCTGCAAGATATGAAACAAGCTGCCCAGTGAACATATATCTATACATTTTATTCCTATAAATCAATACCAAATTGTCTGCTACATTGTCCTTTTCCTTTAATTGTTGTACGGATACTTTTTTGAAATATTGGAAAAAGCTACGAAAACCTTTCATTGGAGTGGTGGTTCGAGCATTTCTTAATGCATGATAAAGTTTTCTAGGTATAAAATAAGATGTTATATAACTCCTAAAAATACTATTCGTTTTTAAGTGCGTAAATAAAGTCATTATGTCTAAACTTCCACTCCAGACAATTATTCTAGGTTAAAATAAGAAGAATGAAATAGGTTATGGTCGTCTAATTCATTGCTCTTGCCAACTTATAAAATGACAATTGACAGATGACGTGACAAAAGACAGTGATGTAAACATAAAAACAAAGTCAATAAAATATTTAACAATAAATGACTTTAATATGTATTGATAATTTTTTCCAAAAAACTGTTTTATCGTATAGCACTTGTCAAAAAATTTTGAAAAAAAATACACAGTTTTTTTATATAAATCACTGCCTTATATAAAAAATTATTTATTATTTGTTCTTGTGTAACGTAGAGCTATAATAGAATGGAGTTAGATTGTAGGCAATTTGTTTTGATGCAAAAAAAGAGCATTCTAAGCGCGGAGTAGATACGTTGCCACACGCTCTTTGTTTACAAGGTATGTGGCTACAAAGCTAAACCATGGTGCAGTATAAAAGTTCATTGTTTTTGAAAAAAATTGCAACGGCCGGCAACGTTGGATCTAAGTTTTGTTTACTATTTGCTTTGTGGGAGTCTGCTTATATCATTTTTAATTGCGAGAAAACTAGTGTTTTGTGAATGAACGCAACAAAATTTTCTAACAAATAATAATAGAGGTGTTAATAAAAGCCTTAAGACAATGGTTCGATTGGGATGTGGTGTGTGAAATAAAAAAGTATATGGTTAATAAGTTTCTTTTATTATTACATGTACCAATTGCATCAATAAATATTTATAGCAATATTGTTAATTTATACACAACAGCTAAATAACGTATTAGTTTATAGATAGCATCCAACTTAAAGCATCGTAAACAACAAAGGACTAATTCCAGAACTTGTGACAGTCATCCATTTTAAACAAATTACAGATTTATTATATACATGTAGCTTTAAACATATTTGGCTTTCCTCTAAATATCTACGCCGCTACTGCTTTTCAATTCTAAGTGTCGGCCACCACAGACTGCTAAACCACCCCGCTTCCCGTAATGTTGCATCACAACAAAAGCAAATTGTAGTGGAGAATTTTGACTCTATTCTATTATAGCTCCATGTTGTGTAAAAATAAGTTTTTTAACGTTTCAAAACGGTTAACTAATAATATGCACAAAAGTTAAAAAATGTATGTTAAACTAACAATACAAAATCAAGCTAAAGGTTTTATTTTAACTTTTACAGCATTATAGCTTTATTTTATCTAATAAATTGTAGATCTATTTGTTTTTATTTTTATTGTAGATAATTTTAAATTAGCATCAATAGTGACAAAAGTTTGTATCTTAAAATGTATTAAATTTTATCTAACCTAATCAAACTTTTATGTTATCGTGTTTTTTTTACTGCTTTTAAGTCAAAATTAACTTTTTTTAAATTTTAAAAAGTAAGATTATTTGCATTCATATATATTTACTAAAAATGAGTTACATAAATGACAATACAAATAACATGCGCTTATAAATTATTAAAATCTAGTTTTGCTGTCTAATTTTGCTTGATAGATTTTAATTGTCTTTGATACAGTTCAATTTAAACCCTTGCAAGTCATATATGCCCGGTCACTATACAACGTTTACTACTAAAAATTAGCGCAAACTTGAGGTTTTTAAGGTTGGTATGCTCGTTTAAAAACCGTTGGTGAAAAAAAATGACGTTTAAAAATTCTGCAAATTAAAATCCAGTCCAGTCAAACGAATGGTGTGAATTTATTGTGGGAACGTTAGAATTTATTAATTAAACATGTCCCAGAAGAGACCAGTAAATATGAATAAAGAAAACAAAATTCCAAGAGCACCTCTACCATCTGCAAAACCGCAAAAGTCTCATCTTAAACGGCCCACTTCTCATCAAAATAATAAACCCGCCCTGACTGGATCTAAAGAGGTTAACGCGGCAAATAGTAATATTATTAAAAATGACAAGACAATTATTGTTAAAAACAAGAAGCCGGCGCCTATTGCAAGCGCATCAACGATGAATAATGAGGATGGAGTGGTAAAAAAATCATCAAATCCCGTGGAAACTGATTCTCGCAATAAGAAAAATGGGGGCCCCTCTGCAGCATCAGAAGGTCGTCCATGGGCATTGATTGACTTTGATATTGGAAAGCCCTTAGGGAAAGGCAAGTTTGGTAATGTGTATTTGGCAAGAGAGAAACAATCGAAGTTTGTAGTGGCTTTAAAAGTACTATTTAAAGATGCCATTAAGAATTTTAATAACGAGCATCAAGTTAAAAGGGAAATTGAAATACAATCACACTTAAGGCATAAAAACATTCTGAAGATGTACGGCTATTTTCATGATGACCAACGTGTTTATATTATTTTAGAATATGCCCCAAATGGTGAGTGCCCTTTTCCAATTTATTTGATATTTTTACGGTCTCTCTCTATTTATGTAATTGTTGTTAATTGTTACAAACTTGTTTGCTTATAAAAACCGTTGACGTTTGGTTAAGATTTAAATTGCGACTTGACAAGTTCACCAACAGAGAGCGCTCCCAAATGTCAAGTTTTAAGGTCACTAAACATACTACGTGTTCAGGTAGCATCATTAGAAAATGAGACAAGAGAATTTCGCATTTTATGCAAAGTTAGAATAAATATATATGACAATGTCTATAACTAAATAATACATGACAACGTATCGCTATGTTGTCGTAAAACAAAAAATTACATAAAAAACTACAAAACAGTTGCTATTTACGACAACAGAACTGATAACAAACACAAAAAAAAATTGTTTCTATCGAAAAATGTAAAATTAATCATAAAATAATTTCTATGAAAAATCCAAAACTGAAAAAGACTGATTTGATTTTAATACCATTTCTGCCACAGATGCTTTTCTTATGTATTTGGTATTAAATGTTTTATAATATTCTCATCAATGGCATTCTACGCTTTTTGAATTTACTGATCAGGGTTATCAAATTATTTGGTGAGAATACAGTTGTTTCACTTCCAACACAATTTGCCTAAGATTACATCAATCAGCAAAAATAATTAATTACAATAAAGTATTAATTAAACAATAATAGAAAAACAGGAGTTTTGCGGGACACGACAGGAGTAGAGAGCACCATTTGCTCAAACAATATATGACATTTAAATGTAAATCTGCATTGTAGATGCTATAAAATAAATATAATTTCAATACAGCTTACAGCTATCGTAATCTTTATTAAACGTACTATAGGTAATTTTTAAAAATATGACACATTTATAATTACAGTTCGCAGCTATGATTAAAAGAAATAAAAGTACGTTGGCTACTCTGACTGATCGCTTCAAATCAAGTAAATAATATAACACATTCAATTGTTAAAATTCTTTTTCAAATAAGTAGGCTATTAGGTAAGTCAATGACCTATGTACTTCAACTAAAGTACAAACATGACACTATTTCTTGCAACTAATTTAATTTTTATTTAAAAAAAAACGCTTAAAGGCAACTTCAAACAAGTTGTCTAATGAAAGAAAATGTAAATTTAGGCACTTTTCTAGTTTAAACTGGAAAACTCTCAAAAAGTTAATTCTTTTGATTTATTAAGCAATAATTTTATCAGTTAAAATATAATAATTTATACCCATCACCCTAATTTGATTGCACTAACCTGGCCTGATGGACAAAAACTGGGGGCTGGGGGCTCCTCCTTTGGGACCTACCTGGAAGGAAACGTAAAGCGTTATCTTTCAGATCCTTACATAATATAAAAAAACGCACTACACAAATGACTTTTACCCCGGAAATGTGATTTGAATAATCTTTTTAGTTTTAAAACTGATTAAACCACCGCTTTGAAAAGTGCTCCGTGAGTATTATAATTATTTGTAAATATCAATTGAGTAGTAGCCTAATGTCATAATTCATGGCATGCTTGATTCAAAAATATTTTCCACTGGAGTTTCTATAATTCAAAATAAGAAATAATTATTTTTCTTTTTTATATTAAAACTACGCCTTAAGGCAACTTTAAAAATGTTTTCTAATGAAAGAAATTGTAATTCTTAGCACTTTTTTGGTTCAAAATTGATGGAAATTACGCAAAAAATCGAACAAACAATCAGGATTTAGGCAATAATTTTTTCTATCAATCAAAAAATGTGATTGTACTTTACCTTTTTGATTCCTTCCTGATGTAAGTTCCTTTGGTATAACTGGGGCTCATTTGCAAGGACACGCCTAGCGCTTTCACTACACGAACGATATGTATATACTATAGTTGATTATCACTTGATGTTGACAATTGACGTATTATCTGTCACCAATAAATTGATAGATTTTACCTTTCTCTTCTTAATTTTTTTCTAAGTTTCTTATATTCTTTATACTACAATCATTTTCTTTCTCTTTTCTAAAAGTTGTTTTAAACGGTTGCTCTTTTTATCATCGTTACAAATTCTTTTGCTATCATTTTAAGTTCTTTTTTACAATTTGTTTTCTAGTTTTTTTTTATATGTCTAGAAGAATAAAGTTTGTTAATAAATATGTTACATTAATGTGAAATATATTATTTTTAGGCACCTGTTATAAAGCATTGCAAGCAAGCCCTGATAAGCGTTTTCCAGAAGAAGTCTGCGCTCGTTACATCGCCCAAATCGCTGATGCTTTACAGTATTGCCATGTAAAGGGTGTAATCCATAGGGATATAAAGCCAGAGAATTTGCTTCTCTGCTCTGAAGGACAAATTAAAATCGCTGATTTTGGATGGTCAGTGCATGCGCCAGGTTCTCGCCGTACAACTTTATGTGGCACCTTGGATTACTTACCACCTGAAATGGTATCCGGCAAACCACACAACGATAAGGTTGATTTATGGAGTCTCGGAGTGCTCTGCTTTGAGTTTCTAACAGGAAAACCTCCATTTGAAGCTAAAGATTATGATCAGACGTATTATAATATAAGTAAAGCAATTTATAGATTTCCTCCACATGTTCCTGAAGGAGCGAGAGATCTTATTAGCAAATTGCTCGTTGTCAATATGAATGATAGACTTAAATTGAATGAAGTTTTGAAGCATCCTTGGATACTCTCACATACAGCTGGTGGTAAATTGATGAAACCTATGTGATTTTTTTTTCATTTGTTACCCAAATTTGAGTTTTTTTCAGTCATATGTAACGAAGCATTTGATAATGCAGACTGATATTCATACTGCCGGCTGTTTTTACTCTACCGTATTATTTATGACATTTTTTTATTAGCTTCTTGAAAAGGGTTGGAAAAAACTGTGGAAACAATGGGTTTTTACAGTTTATACTAATGTAAATATATATTTAAGGCTGATTGTTTTTAGGAGCCATGTTTCATTATATTGTTTTATGGATATTCAATAAATTCTTTTGATTTTTATTTGTTTTTTTAGCTTTTTACGCTTAGAACCTAATGCTCAGTTTATAAACAAACAAAAAAGCTATGTGGTACGTTGAACACTGCTTACTTTTAGTACTGTACAAATAATTCTTAATTGCGGAAAGCTCTCCACAAGGTGGTAATAATAATAAATTTTATTGCGTAAGTATAGAGGCTAATTAGGTAGATCTTCCTACAATGTACGATATTTTATGTTATAACCTTAAAGATATTTCAATACAATTAAATTCTAAAAGAAAAATTAACATTTTTCTTGAAAATACTTGAAATGGGCTTCAATTTTCCATGGTCGGGTACAACTATTTTCTTCAAAAATCTTTTTATGTAAATTGTATTAATTTTTTTTGATAATAGTAATAAAAAAAATTAAAATAGAAATTCTCAATTTTATTATTTTTTTATTAAACATTACCTAATCCTACAGAGTTAAAGTTATTGAAACATTGACGGAAAAATTTGATTCTGCAATTAGATGTGGCTTATTTTAAACCGCGCTATGTAAAGGAGTAAAGGTTGCCTATGTCCTTGTCGGAGTAAAGGCTGCTTATGTCCTTGTCACTTTGTCTTTTTCCGCTTTTTTGAAGAGTTGTTTTAATTTTATATTTATTATTAATAATTATGTAATATTATAAAAGCTATATAATAAAAGATTTATAATTGAAAAAAGAAATAAATTCTAAAAGTAATAAATGCGAAAGCGCTTAAAAATATTACAAACTAATTTTAGTAAGATTTATACTAATTTTGTCCTGGAAGATAAATGCTAGCTTTGTTATTAGTTTTTATATACGATATTTTAAGATGAATGTCATATTTAGTAGGCGGCCTATTAAGGTAGTCTTAATAAACGTTAAACGTATTAAATTTGCCGTAGTTTTACAAATGAGATACTTTGTTTTTAGAAAACTTACAATTGCGGTGGAATAAATGAGAGTGTACTTGGTTAATAAATTAAAATTTATGACCGTTTTAAATGTTACGACCACGTAATTTAATGGGGACGAATTATAATGTTGAACTACGCCTTGCTCATCATTCTAGACGCAATAAATTACACATCGCTGAAGGCAAATTTTATTAACATCTCCTAGGACCGTTTTCTTTAACGTCATTTTTGCTATGATTACAGAGTTAATATCTCATTTTGCAGTGTAGCACTTCAAACGAAGCAGAAATTTATTACAAATTCTTTGCTCTATTTAAATTACTTGATTAATCATCAGCGCTCTATAGAAGAATTTCAATTGGAGAAAACTAGGAATCTACGTTGCGTTCATACGACAATTTAATTATGTCGGGAACTTTTATTTATATATTTTTCAAAACAATTTTTATATTTTTACTAAAAATTTTTCAATAAAAAATAAAATTGTGTCATTAAAACCGCTCAACTAACAATTTTAATTTTTTTTTTAATTTTTCATGTTTTTGATAAAAAATTTCAAGTTTAGGCAGATGTGTTTTCCTTACATTTAAAAATATAACGATATTTTATTATCGAAATGATAAATTGACATTAATTTTGAATTTGTGTTTGAGATTAATTTTTTTAGGTTTGGTATTTAAATTTGTATTGAGAAAAGCCTATTGTCGATGATAAAAACTTGCATATTACTGGAGGTAAGAGTTTGTCGTTAATTTTAAGAATTTCTTTGATGTGATAAAATTTTACCTCTGATATCTAAAATTTTAATGAAAAGGTTATAAGACCAATGCTAAATGCTGTGCTTTTGTCTAATTTGCTAAAGAAAAAGTCCTTAAACTTAATCAATGCAATAAAAAAAGCTGAAAGCGAGCGGTTGCTAAAATAAGTACCTAAAGTATGTTCAAATTGTATTTTATATTATAAATTGTACATTAAATAAACGTGCAGAAATATTATTTTTACGTTATTATGAAAATAATAGGGAGATGGATAAATAAAAGCCTACATTTGTCACTGCAAATTTATTCAAATCAAAATTTGTTGCGACTTGCTACAATAAGAACGAAACACGTTCAAGTCTACGGATCTAGTTTGGATGAATTAGCTTTTACCTAAATTATATATTTCAAAGTAAATAGATGATATTGCGTATTATAGATATCCGTTTGAGACAAAAGGCGCTAATCTATGTAGATGTAAGGCTAGCTTCTAAAAAATGTCGTTATTTTTTCATTCGTATTAAACTATATCTTGCTCACAGAGGGGCTGTAGTACATTTCTATATGCAGTAGAAGTGGTTGTGTAGCAATAAGTGCTTATCAATAAGCATTAATCTAAATAATTAAAAATCATAAAAGTTTAGCTCAGAATGAAGCAAATAAAGTGACGTTTTTCTGACAATTGCACACAAAAATATATAGAAAACTCCTCCTTCTTTGAAGTCGGGTAAAAAATGAGAACATTGTATAACGGTGTTTAAACATTGTGACATCACACCAGTGCTCAAGTTTGTTTGGCGTGTCCTCAGTGCTACATTCATACCTCTATTCCTAATTAAACACAATTATCTTTCTAATTATATCGCAAAAAAACAAAATATAATTTTAATATAAAACTAATACAGTATGAGGTTTCTATTATTACAAAGATATGTATAGCTGAAACACATCCCTCTAAAAATTCTGCAAAAAAACTGTGATTTTACAAATTTTGAATCCAAGCATGATATTAAATTTGGAAACAATTTAAATAACTTAAGATTTTCAAAATTGATCATATTGGTCAAAAAGTTATATAAAATAGCCAATCTATGGTTGAACAGGGTTAAATGGGCCATACAAACTTTATTTTAGAAAAGCTTGTGTACAAACAAATAGTAAAGATTGAAAAATTACAAAACCTCATAGTTTGTGGAAAAACATGAAAAGAGCTTTTGTTTTTATTGCAGTAAAATTGCTTGAAACAAAATTCAGTCTTTCACTTTACGTAGGAAGCTTCTCGTCCATTATTTTAACACAAAGAAAACCTTCTCTGTGTAAGTACATGTGTGAAGAAAAAGCTTTGCATGCATGAAGTAGATTAAAGGAAGGAAAAACAAGAAAAATCTGTTTCCTTTATAAACATCGTTGACAACTTCAGTATATTGCGTGCGAATCGCAGATTCTTTCTTATCCGAAATCTTAAAACTGGGAAAGTTTCTCGTCTCTTCCTTTTCCCGTTCGTTTCCTTGCCGAAAAAGTAGACTTAATAAAAACGGATGATGGTATAGGTTTACTCCAAAAATATATTAGAATACGCACTGACTCGTATTAAATAAAGCGTCAGCGTCTAACTTAAATATATCTCTAGAATTTACGCGCTGTGCATTATTTAGACGCTTTATTATTTTTATTCTGTTTTCAAGTAATAAGCTACGTTTTATGTTGGTTTTACAAGAATGGGCTGCAGTTTTGTCACCTAATTATTATTTAGAGATCATAAAAAACAGATGTTTATTGTTATGAAAGCAATAATTTGTATTTTATTGCGGCAAGATAAGGGCTGGCTAAGAGTTTTTTTATAAGAGGGTGGTGTGAAATAGCTTTAACTATGAAAACCGAATGAAAAGTTCTGTTGCTAAATTTACTAAAATATTTATTAGCTCTAAAGAGCTTAGCACAGAAGCTTTTGTCTCTTGTTGGGTTCACAATGCTCTAAGGTATTTTTTGTTGATGTTGATAGATCAATTATTAATCTTGATGTCTAACAAATTTTATGCTCCGCTTAACGGCAATTTTCAAAGCTAAATAAAAGTTTTAATGGCGATTAGGCTTATTTGCTGTCAATTTATAGTATTAATGTGATCCAATAATAAGAAATACATATTAATTAGCTGTAATCCTGCCTGAAAGCAAGAGCTAGTTCAATATTATTTTTGACAATTTCCCACATGAAGAACCTACAAATCTTATTAAAATAATTGGTTTTTGATTAACTTTGAACTCGAACAGCATATTAGACTCAAACCATAGTTTTAGTTTTATATAATATATACATGGTGGATCATTAGTAAAGGATAATTTTTTGAATGGTTTAGACATCGATTTATTGTAAATTCGGTTAACGCAGTGATTTTACACTGCAAAAGCAAAATATAATAAAACACTTTTATTTTTTATTGTTTTATTTTGGTATAATTAATAATTAAGTTTCAAAACATTCAAGAATTTATGATGCACCGATTATGTACATAATCGGTTAGATATGATACAAAAACTCGGCTAAAATAGTGTCCCAAAAAACGGTTTTATAATTTTCATGTGAGAAATTGGGATTTGATTCGGTACAGCTATTAATTGTTTTCTTTCATTTAAACAACAATCTATAATCACTAATTAAAATTAAATAACTTTACCTACCTTTTCTAAATGTTGACTAGAAGATCTACAAAGCGCCGTTTCTCGGTGACCTCTCGGTGAGCTTTCAGTAATTAGAACTCAAGTTCCTATTCTGCTTTGCTCGCTTGTTTTTGTTTAACTGATGTTATGCTTCTTAAAGATACTAGCAGTGGCCTACGGTGTTTTTTAGGTCTATTATAACCGCAAGGTTTTTCTCAATTGTTTTTATTAAGTATCTTTTTGTTAAGTCGCTTAATTAGTGTTTTCTTGAAAACCACGCTTTGCAAAAGCTTTACGGTTACGTTATATGTTAGGGCACTCTTGTAATCTCAGAAAATAACATCAACTGGGGCCTTTTGACACACAGGTCAGTAGACTACTATTTTCCATTTGTTTTAGCTGCAAACCTGATCCTGTCAGATCAGATTTCAGTCTCCTCTTTAGCGAATTCAACTATTATTTACAACCTTATCGCTTTTAAACTTAAAGAACTCTTACCAAAGTTAATCTTTTTTATATAAAAAAAACTATTAAGACAGTTATTTAGATTTTGCAAAATAACTATCACACTATCTAACGAAGAACTCAATGAGTTGCATAAGATGATTGCTCTTGAAAAGATGCATTGTTATTATATAAATTTCTACATTTTATTATATTCTAGTCTGAAATTTTTTTTGGAATTAATCAAAAAGCTTAATAATATTGATCAAATAATTTTTTATATCAAATAAATATAAAAGATTACTTCAACAAATTCGATCAGATTGAAGTAAAACATTGCTAGAAAAAACTAAATTTTTAATTTCTTCTGTCCAGTGCCTCTGTCTTCATGTTCTCAATTTTTTTTTTAGAAATTTTTCTTAATACTGCTACTTGTCTGTATACTGCGTGCCAAAGCTGATAAAATAATTTTTATTATTTCTGTAGCTAACATTTTCTAGGCGGTTATTCTTTTTTGCAAATCAATTAACATAAGTGTTGCGTTTTGACCCAAGGTTTGTAAAGCTTGCTTTCTGCATCTTCGTGCTGCTAAAAAGAACATATCAGTACTATCTATCGTCAGTTTTAAGAAGATTTTTGGGTAGCTTTGTATATTTGCAAAACAACAAAGATCAAGCTAAGCAAGATTAAAGTTTTGAAGCAACTATAGCCTAATCGTACTTAAATCACAATTAAATAATTAATACTTGTTGGTGCATTTTCCATTTACAAATTATTAAGCTTCAATTTAGATGTCATCAGTTTGTCAGGTTTGTCATTTTTTTATTTCCCAAAAATGACAAACAGCAGGGAAGTTCTAGAATTAAGATCTGCAAACACACATGTCTCAACATTTTTCAACACAGAAGACCGAGAGCCTATTATTTTACAAGCAAATGGAATTGTTACACTTTTTGGTCTTAATAGCCACTTTAGTACTCAACTACCAAGTCAACTTCTGGGGCAGTTAGCAGCTGAAGAGTTTAACAACACCGTTTATCTTATTAATAAAACTGCAAGAAAAAATATTGCTATCAACATGTTTTGGCTTGTTTGTGGATGTATTCCGCTTTGCTGCACATTAGGATGCTCAATAGTTCCGGCGATATATTTTAATAAAAGAACAATCAGACTAATACGTGAATTATTAGAGTCGGAAAATGATCGTCTTTACAAATTGTTGGGATTACGCTGGTCTTTGTCTAAGAAACAGTCTGGAATCTATAATTTGGTAGAATATGTAATTGTTATCAATTTTTGCCAAAAGGCAAATATATATAATCCTGATTAGTACTAGTTCAAATAATAAAAACGTGAATAATTGATAAAATTTAAAAAATATAACGGTTTTAGACTGTTTATTGAATTTTTTTATTACGACTGTTTTATTTCAAGTTGCTCGAAACAATCACATTGCGTCATCAACAGTGAATACCTACTGTAAAAAAATAGCCTTTAATTGTAAAAACCAATATAATTAAAGTTATCTCGTTGGTATCATTCACAGCCTGGAGGAAAAAGTGGTATTATTGATATCTTTAACCCTCCCTGTCTCGAAGGCACAACAATTTTGCTGTATTCAAAAATCATTACGGTCTTTGACAAGTAATGATAATGACAATTTGATAATTTGTATCAAATAATATACCATTTGTTAAAAAACAAGCTTTTAATTTTTAATTAAGTTTATGAATAGAAACAATCAGGTAGCTGAGAACTACTCTGAATAGATAACAATCCACAACCAATCTTTGAAGATTGTGGCCACCCAATTTATTACTGTGGTTTCGGAAGTCAAGCTTTCTGATGAATTAGTGCAATACAATTTGCTGCCGGGTATATTCCAAACGTTTTTACTATACACCTGCTAACTTTTCGGAAACAACACCAAGTGTTTTTGTAAGGTTTTCCTTGTTACTTAGACAACTGTCATATTTTTATGTAAACAGAAAGAGAAAAAAAACATAAACTTTTTAACTAAGTTGCCGAAAAATATATGTAAGCCGTGACTAAGATATATGGCTTACGTAAGAAAATAAGAGAATTATTTAAATGTAACACCTTATAATATTATGATTTATTTTATCAGGATAAATTTTTTAATTTTGTTACCCAAACTGTACTTTGTTTAAGTTTTGACTTATCGAGTATTCAAAACGGTGACGTGGATTAGAGTAGATCCAACTTTCAGAGCTGGCTCAAATTTAACTTTTACAGATTATTTCGCTTATACGGCTACCTGAGTAATTAATTTAGTTCAAATTAACTTCCTAATGCGGATCAACGTCGATCCGAAGCTTGGTATATTATGCAGTTGAAAATTATAGTCGTATTGGTAATGCGAAAAGAAATGTGAAACGAAACCCAAGGGTTTACTAATCCAATATTGCAATAACTATCAATAATTTAGCTCTAATAAAAACCAATCTAATCTATCGTTAATAATTCCAGTGCAGATTAATTAAAAATCCAATTAATTTTAAAATCTATGTTTTACACCTACAAATGTACCTACATTGCATAAAAAATTTTTGTCTTAAGCTTAGCAGTCACATACAGTATCTTTTCAATTAATTGGACACCACATTATTTAATTTTCTATATCAAGTGGTTGTAAAAAACCTGACAAAACTTGAAAAAAATAAAATATTAAATCAAAATCAAACATAATTTAGTAAACAAGGAATTTTTATTTGACATAATTATCTTTAACAACTACAAAATAAAACTTAAAAAATATATTTTTTTTTATTAGATCACTTAAGTACGGTGTTATGTAGTTCTATGGTTCACAATGTCGTTAAAGTATTTTTATAAATGTTTTTTGTTCTATCTAAAAGAATTCTTTGGTTTCAATCAAAGTTAAAGTTAGTAGATAGAGGTGCATTAGATCTGTAGTATTAATACTATTATTTTGATGAAAAAGACAACAAGAATCATAAAAAAAATACAGAAGAATGTATACTTATGGAAGGAAATTTTAACGGGAGAATAGGTAAAAGAAGAGCTACAAATTGAGAAGAAGAAAGAGGAAATGAGAAAAGAAAAACCAAAAGTAAGAAAAAAAATAAGAAACGGAAAAAGTTGATGGAAGGGATGGACAAAAAGAGATGGGTGATATTGAATGCTAATAAGCAAGAGGATGAAGAGGAAGAGTTGACGTATGTAGACAGTAGAGAGGAATCAGTGATGGAATAACGAATAAGGAAGCGTGGAGGAAAGTAGAAGACTTTAGAATAGGGGACAGAATAAAGTCAGACCATCTTCCAATACAGATAAACATAGAAGACAGAAAACACCAAAAAGAAGAAAAAAGAAAACAAAAACAAATCAGAGGAAGGTAATAATTAAAGTATGGGACCGTGGAAGAATACAGAAGAAAGCTAACGACGAGCAAGAGGTAGAGAAGATGGAAATAAAACTGAAAGAAATTTTAGAAAAGCAACAAAAAAGATAGAAGTAACCAAAAATAAAAAATAATAAAAAAAAACGAATGGTGGGACAAAGAATGCTACCAGCTATAAAAAGAAGCCACAAATGCGCTAAGAGAATTGAAAAGAACGCAAGTTAATAAAAGCGTTGTTCTGAAAACAAAAAAAATATATATAAAAAATGTATCGAGAAAAAAAGACAGAAAAAAAAAGAAAAAGAAATAAAAACTATTAAAACAGAGACAGAGGTGTGGAAATACATAAACAGGGAGAGGACGAGAAAAGAAGCGGTGAGCAAAGAGATAACGATAAAGGTTTTCTGAGAGATAAGTCTAAAAGTCGGTTTCATGCATAAATACTAATATCAAGCTCAACCCTCTCTGTCCCGGAGGCACAGCAATTCTGCTAGAGTCAAAAATTATTACAGTTTTCAACATCTTAATATTAAATTTAATATTATTAAAATTTTTATTTTTTACTTGAAAAAGTTTTAATAATAAAAAAATATATTTTTTTTTAACTAGGTTTTTAAACATCATCGTGACACAGGTTCAAGTCGCTTTGAAGTAAAAAAGTAAAAAGTTACAGAATATTTAAAAAACTAAGCATAAGTTTTCTCAAATTTTGTTTAAGTTAATCATAATTTTATTGAGATTTTGGAATTTTTGTCCGGCTGTCAAATAAACACTACCTTCGGCTTGTCAGAGATTTATTTGTGTTTTATATACTTTACAGCAAGTTGTAAAGGGAAAGTAAAAAAAATATGATAGTAACAAGTTTCCTGGAACAAGAGCGATTTGCTTCAACCAAATTTTGCATAATACGCTGTTTTAATAAATTTTGTGTATAAACTCTGTATAAACGTTAATTTACAAAGTTGTTAAATGGTCGGTTTATATTCGATTATATTACATCTATCACATCGGTGCCTCTTGAATGTATATTATACACTTTTAACACTTCAACTTTCAGGTATGTCACTTCGTAATTACAGGAAATGGAAGTTTAGAAGACAAGCCGCAACTCCTTCGAGATTTGCTTCCGGAACTTGAGTATGCATTATGCATACATTATTGCATATTTTAAGCCTTCAAAAAGGAAATAAAGGCTAAACGCCTTCAAAGATCAATTAAAATAATAAGACTAATAGTCTCTTTAAAACAAATTCTCAAGTTGCAGAGAAGCTTCATAAATTGGAAAATGTTTTAAACTTAGCTATTAAAAATTACATGAGTGTTAGTTTATAAACTTTAAGATAGAGGTATAGAAATATTCATATCAGAAAGTCGTCAAGTGATATAAACTTTTTATATTATTAGTAACAAATTTATGTAATTTTGTCTAAGGTATTTTGACAGATAGAACAATAAACTATAATCGATCTGAGCTGCTTTTCTCTATTCCAAACAATAACACAGTCGAATTGCAATTCACCAAAAACATTAAAAAAAACAATGTATCAAATTATAATTATATATATTTTTAATTTAAACAAAATATGTATTTATTAGTTTGCATAATTTTTAATTTTTTTTTATTGTTTTAAACAAATTTGTTAAATAATAAAAATTGAAGTTCTATTTGACAAAAAAAGTTTCAGGGATAGCTATAAGCTGCTTATTGTCTTTGCAAGCTTGCATAACAGTTGTAATTTTTTTTAAATAGTTATTAACAAATCGCTCTTGTTTTTTAAATTTTTTTACAATCTAAATTTACAGATATTGTTTTGTGTTAATTTGAAAACTTTTTTACTTTTTTATCCGAAATTGACATAAAATGTCTAGTACACTGCGTGAGTTTTACTACTTGCAGAAACATTGTAAGCAGAATATGAGTCAGTTAAACATTAGACATCATCAATACACTAATGTGTAAATTGAAAGGCACTGGTTAGTCTGTTGACGCATTCTTATTCTTGTGATAGTGTGTTTGTAGTTGTGTAATAATCTGTTACCCAACTTTAGCCAAAATAATAATCATTATGATAAAGCAATTTATCGAGAATTTCTATTGAAAGTGTTACAGTATTAATACATTAAGTTTATATATATTGTCTGGACTTGTAAAAAAATAATTGTCTGTGTAAGAGACATGTAAAACCTTTTATTTTATAAAATATTCAGATTGTGCGATTATGAGCCGTTTTGCAAATCTGTCTGTCTGGAATTTCAATAAAAGCTTATCATTATTCCATTTAAAACAACATTTTCTAGAGGAAAATATTATTCGAGTGAAAAAAAATACAAAGTAGCAAAACATTTAGATTTTGGTAGCTTCTATTTGATATTATAAACAGAAGTAAAGCTTTCGGCCTGTAGGGTATTTGCAAATGCAAAGAGCTAGACGGAAAGCGCTAAGAGTCTTCTAAGATTTTATTTTAAAAACTTAAAACTATAATCTCAGCTGTGTAACAGTAAAAAAAGAGAAAATAAGCAATTTTCGCGTACTTCATAATTCAGTAATGTTTATAAATTTTATTATTTAAGCATGGTCTTATAAATTATAAAATTAGCAAAGTTTATTATTATTTTAATATTTATTAAAATATGATTTGATTAAAGTGAAATGTTTAATAGAGGCAAAAAAGTTCATAACGGCTCAAATACCTGGAATAATAAAGGATGCGTTGGTATTTACTCATTACTACCCGTACATACACCTATCGTGAAGTGGTTGTTCCGCATGATATTAAATCCTAACATTCCTTCACCCTCTTAAAACTCAATTCTCATCTACGACGTGGAGATGTTGACTAAAAATAATTAATAACATATAGAGAATTCCAGACCATCTTCTCTTCATACTCTTCTCCTTAGAGAAATATTTAGACGCTCTATTAACTTTCGTGGTACGTCTCTGCAATTACTAAGATAAATATTGAGTTTAGCAGTAGTTTCAACTATTTGTTAGTGCATAATGTTAGTGTTAGCGTAAAGTGTTATGAATGCCTAATTTCAAGATTACGCTATTGTTCTCAGAACAATAACTTTAATAGATGTAGTTATGTCAAATTTATTCAAATTATAATAAACGATTTTACCATAAACTTTTAAGAAGTTTCTTAGTGAAGTCAAAAATCTATATAAACTGACATGGTATTAAAGAAGCCACTGTAAAACTAATAACTCTAATGACTCAAAAAAAAATTATAAACATAATGACATCGCAAAATCAATTAAAATTCAAAAAATTATTGTAGACGCAAATAAATTTTTGAGCAAGGAAAGGTTCAAATGAAACTCATATAACAATAAAAATTTACAAATAATAGTTTATTTTGAGAAGGATAAACAAATTTACATATTTGCATTCCTTAGCTAGCAAGTAGGTGAAATAAAATGTAATGTAATAATTTTATTGCACTAATCTATCAGAAAGTAGAACACCCAAAACCCCAGTCATAAATTGAAAAAGACGGTTTGCTATGGTTCCATATAAACCCAAGACTTTTAGATTTTAAACTTTTTTTATCTTTGTTGTCTGTCCTTTTCATTATGAGTAAGAAAATTTACTGCTGGGTATATCTCAAGTATTCGTACTATACATATAATATAAATCTTACTGATATTTGAAGCAAAATGCAATATAATGTACAAGGCTGATATGAACTTCTTTCTCGAACGCTTACGTAACAACTCTAGAGGATTTTTTACAAAAAGGTACACACTAAAAATGCAATATGTAGTAATTTAGATTTATTTATCTTTTGATGCTGACTACAGACTACTAAATAATTAAAAAAATTTAAAAATAAACAAAATTGCTTTTGGCCAAGAGTATAATTGTGTTAATAAGTGTTATTGATTAGATGACTACAAATGTGTAAAAAGATTATGACGTAATTTGAAAATGAGCTATCAGGATAATTTATAATAATACTAGCTGACCCGGCGAACTTCGTCCCGCCTAACAGTCAATGAATGTCGTGTTACTTTTTAGCTGAATTATTTAGGCTTTGATGAACGTAAAACAATGATACAAAATAATATATTTATATAGATAGAAACAAAAAAGTATTTTATTATGATGAATGATGATGAAAACATACATACAGAATAAGAGTAAAAATAAAAAAAAATAAAAAATAATAATTAAGTACTTCAAACTCATGTCAGAAAAAAATGATTGAAAACTATGTTGTGCAGATTGGAGAAAAAAAATAAAACTCGGATTAATTCATTAATAGGATTTTCATTCAAGCACTTTGTGGTAAACGACATTCTTTGTTTTTTGGTCAGGCGCAAGAACAAATAAAGCGGATGGTTTGCCGACACGTGAGCATGCCACGTACAATTGACCATGAGAAAAACATGCATTTTCTAGATTGAGGCCACAAATAGTCAAGGATTGACCCTGTGATTTGTTGATCGTCATGGCGAAGGCAAGACGAATCGGGATTTGAATTCGTTTAAACTCAAAGGGCATATCCGTTGGGATCATCGGAATCCTTGAAATAAGAACTTCCTCATCTTTAAAGTATCGACGCGTGCAATTTCTCACAGATAATTGGCTCGCGATATTCCGTTGCCTAATTGCATCACGGCTTTGCTGGGAAAGATTAGACCTTTTAGGACGCGGCATTGTTATTAAAATGTGCACTCGCATAAAACCACCAAATATAATAACAGTGCCTGAACTTTCGAGACATAGACAATAGCTCAAAGAGTATATAACCACTACGTATGAATAGCTTATCAAGAAAAATTATAGACAACCTATAAAAAGACATTTACACTTTTGTTAACCTGTAGATTTTTTTTCCTTAATCTTATAACCTTTACCAACAGATTTTTTATTCCCTAAATTCCGTTCCTTTCCGATGATTTTATGTTTTTACTGTAGAATAAATCTTAGGTATTATTTTCGGGAATTAAAAACAAATATAAAGGTACCTGAACTTTGTAGACATTTTACAAAAAATAAATTTCTGAACGCACACATGATGTCTTCAGAAAAAAACAAAGTTGTTGCTTAAAGGTCTCAGCATCTATTGAAATGATTAAGTATTCATTACACATATCGAGTTTTCATTGTTTTTAAGATGTATTTTGCTATTCGGGACGGAAACCAATCCAACAAATCAAAAACCATGGCAATCGGTCCAGCCGTTCTCGAGTTATAAGTGTTGTAACAAACACGACTTTTTTTTATATATATAGATTCAAAAGGGTCCGAAATCATTAATTACGTACGGTAAATTATTTATTGCTTCAAGCGTCATGCCATTTAATTTAATTATAATATTATCAAAAGATGTCTAAGGGTCTTTTTGATCTAATTTTTTTGCAAAAATCTGCAAGTAAGCACAAATTAATATAAGTTAGGGTGTATAAAAGAAAAATTTCCATATGAAAGGATAGTGGCATGTATTTCGTTCAGGGTTGGTAGAGAGCTCTCTTATATAAACATAAAATGTAATAAAGGGCTGGCGAAGAAAGCGAAAGAGGGAAACTGACAAAAGCCTCATGGACAGCATCATAGCCCAGTGAAAATACAATACAATTGAACTGGATCATAAAGTCTGATATATTTGATCGAATAAAATCAAAGCTTTGAAAAACAAATATTGTCAATGTCAGATTTTGTTTGAATTACTTAATGGTATTTATAACTATTTATAAACTACTTAAAGAGTTAAAACTGTTAACTTTTCAAGTAGTTTATGGCGGTCATGTTTGGTACACCATTTAACTTTACAGCTGTCTGAGCAAGCCACGGTCCTCATTCGTCTGTGCAGCCTTGCTTAGACAACTTCAATAATCAGTAAGGTACCAGACAATACAGTCATAAACCATTATTAACTACGTTAAAAAGTTAAAAGTTTTATATTATAGGATAATAGGCACGTAAAAATTTTACTACCTTTTATTTAGTTTGTCGCACTATATCACTAAAGAAAAGAAAATTATTATATGACATATTATTATTATCTGCACAAACATGCTTGGTTTACTTTAGCTAAATCATGACAAAGTGATTTTTGTCTAAAAACTTATTCACAAAAGTATGTTTTCAGTTAAAGTAATTTATTCAAAGTTCTTGTGAATTTTGTTTGTTTGGTCCAGTGCAGCAAAACATCTTTAATGTATTACGGTGAGTGTCGAATATCGAGTGAGACGAGACCCGACAACCCTCTAGCCCCAAGCCTTGGTCGCTGGTGTCTAAGCCGATTATACTAAATATTAGATACAATTTGTCCGGGATTAGGAAAGAGCAGGACTAACTCCAGCACCAATATAGCCGCTGGAGCTGGTCGCCTTCAATTTGTCTCTGATCCCACTAATAATCACTCGACCGTAGGGTGGCTTGACCCCCATATACGACACTAATTTTGTCATCTAAATAAATCGGTTTAAATCCGTATTAGTTCTAAACCGAATTTCCTATTCGTCCTTAATGTTGAACAAGAAAATGTAATAATTTATAATCTAGAGCTCTATTAATCTTATTTTAGAAAAACAATTCATTTTAAAGCACATCTTCTTGGGATATTTTTGTTAATGTTTACAATTTTAATTTTTTTAAGCTTTGGTAAAATGGTGAAGCTGTAGTTTATAAACCGAACTATGATTATTATCTTATGAATGAATAAGATAATAATCTTGCTGAGTAAAGTTGTGCGATTGTAGAAAAATTTTTGTTTATCTTACTTGCAAAAAGCTGTTTTTGATCTTTTAAATATATTTTTTAACTTGCCACTTCTAGGTCAAAGTTGCTTTTACGCACTTAATATGTTTCTTATTAAAATGCTTAATGTTTGAAAAATTTGAAAGTTCCTCAGAGAATCTATGAAAATTCCATAGACCATAAGAGCTATTTCAATGTAAAGTTGAAAGCTGGCGCGCCTGTTTTGATTTAATATCGGTGCTGTGTGGGGTTCAAAGGGCCTCACCAGCCCCGGCATTCCATTGAATCGACGTGGCTCACTTGACTGCACTTCATCCAAGTCCCATCGGGGTGAGTAAGGTGGGCGAGTCTCTATTCTGTACCCCCTTCTTCCTTTAATCGAACGAGAACGCAATACTGACCCCAACCTATCTCAACCCCCTTTGGACCTTATCGTTGCTCAGAGATTATTTAAAGCGGGCAAGCCGTTGTGTTTACGCCAGAATGAACTCAAGTTTTTTTTGTTGATCCCAGATTGCTTTACAATGTAATTTCGAAGATGATCCACAGCTGACCTCAAACTCCGGAAATTTCCTTAATAATCAAAATGAAAAGACTCTTAGAACACTAAGCTTGGCAATCAATGTTTCCATCATAGACGTTGATAATATTCTGAAAGAGGTATTTTTTATATCTACCATTAGAAAAATGGTGTAGACGTCGGATTTATTGTTGGAATAATATAATTAACATATTAAATTGAGGAAAAACTTAATAATTTTCAAAGTATTTTGCAATTTCTAATAAAAAATCATCATAAATAACCTATTGATACAATATTATCAATAAATACATTATAATAAAAACATCACTACAACTCATTTCTTTTCTGGTCATTATTGCAAAATTGATTTTGTCGAGCTTTATATATACATTCATTTATAATGTACAACCAAATAAAATACTTTAAATTATGGTTATTTTACAACCAATAAAGTTTTGTTTTTGGTTTTACTATTTTGTCATTATTTTTTATTATTTATTGTTTTACATTCGGTTTTTTGATTATTGGTTTTGCTTTTTATATTTAGCTGATTTATGCTAAATGGCATGTTAAAGCTACAGATAAAATCTGATTGACAGATTATAACGTATAAATAGCGACATCTATTAGAATCAAAAGTTCCTTACATAAGTCAGGCTTCTACATGGTAACTCCAAATTACAGACATCATTTTTGGTAGAACAACTTTAAGACAAAAAAGCTATTGCTGATTGAACAACTAAGCTATCACATTAGCCGAAAGCGGTTATATTTTAGCGGTTTTGGATACCATAGGCATGCGTCTGAAACGCATACCTATGGTATGTAATATTGTCTATCTACTTTGGTCTCTACCAGCAAATAGAATCCCAAGGTATAAACAAATTCATTTAAACTAAACTTGTAGACTCTATTTTTAAAAATTATAATATAGTAATTAGACCACCACAGGTCAATTATTACTTTTAGATGACGCTACTGAGAAAAAGCTTGTCACTGAGCTGGCAAATTTAAATTTTTAAGTGTAAAATTTAGACTGTCTTTCGCATAATGCTGCGATCAAAAAGAATTTTATGTTATTTAAATAACTATTTATCAGGCATTAATTTGGCTTGCAAAATGGCGGTTAGTGAGCATTTGCCTACTTGTATTTGCTTGCTGCACAGTTTTCCGACGGCTTCTACAAAATGATGTTGTTAAATCTTGACATCTAATAGTATATTAAAAAACTAGTTTCATAAGAGATGTCTTAAAGCACGCATTCAAGTTCAAAAAACGAGTGGCAGAACCACAAGTTTTTTAAAGAATAAGTGCTTTAAGGTCTTATGAAACGAGTTTCTTATACTATTTTCTGTAATTTGTCTTTTTTATGCTGTTCCTAGACATTTTTTTGAATTTGTTAGATTTAAGGGTTTTTGGAGTGAGTTGGCAATATCTTTATTTTAAAAGTGAAAATTTTATCTAGTTGTCATTTTTTTTTGTTTTATTCAAAAATCCTAATTCTGTCAATCCTGTCACAAACACAAAATACAAAAATGGTAGAAAACTTTACATGTACGCCCCTCGCAACTCGTGAAATAGCAAATATTATTTTAGAGCATTGACATCTTAAAACTTTGAAACGTGTTATTTTTTTTTGTATAGTTGTACAAGTTAAAAGATAGTCTATAATGTAATTTAAGACAATACATGTGTTAAATTTGTAAATTTAATGTATTTATGGCAGCAGATAATTTATCTATTAATTTTCTAGTCATTGTCCTGTAATAAAGCATTGTGTTACTATTTATAGACATGCCACTAAATAACAATAAATTGATTTTCTACGTAATATTATATGACATGTTTGTGAAGATAATTTGTGTAGACATTGTTGCATTGAAGGAGACATTTCAAAATTATCTATACATCCTTTGAATTAATTAATATTGAACATACACCTATTAAGGGATTTACTACGCCAGATACCCTATAACCATAAATGTAAATTTGCTGGAATATTATTATATACGTTGTCTGTATTGTAAACTATATGCAATTTAACAATTATTTTAACCAGTTTTTACAGATGAATAAATTAATTACTATAATTTTTAAGCATTTACTTTTTAATTAAAAACGACAAAAATGCAAATAAAGAATACAGAAAAAAAAAGATAAAAAAAAATTTCTGATTTGTGATATCAGCCGAAAATAATAAAAGTCAGTAATTATTACAACAGTTTAAAAAATGAGGTAATGTACAGAGAAAGAGACCTCAAACTAAAATCTGAACCCTTTTATATACCTATACAAGAAAGGTAAGAAGAATCAAGAGAGTTTCAATGAAAAGTTGACTGTTCAAGTCTACAGATTGAATGAACATGCTTTGACCTTATTTTTATAAAATAACTAGACAATTAAAGTTTCAAAAACAAACTATCAATTTATTATCTGTATAATTCTTGAAAATTAAAATGACCATTATTTTCAGCGTCTTGTAGATAGCTGACAGATAAATTTTTGTATTTATTTTGACATAACAGACAATTACTTCAATTTTATTTATTGATACTCTGATGGCAGCTTTTAAATGTTTAAACTAGTATTTGTTAAATTGTTAATGATGAAGGTTAAAACGCTTCAAATACGTAACTTTGTGTGAATGATTTTAGTTTGCTTTGATATAATTTCATCGACACTACCGTTTTGATTATTATTACAAACATTTTATAAGCTAAAATTGATTGCTTATTGCTGAATTAATTTTACCGATAAAAGTTGAAAATTAACTCATGAATTTGCTTAAATTTTGTATGAATGAATTAAACTTTTATTTAAATTTATCAATATTGAGATTAAAAAAATAGGAATAGAAAACACGGTTAAATAGCAGTCTGCATGTTAGATGTTTCAAAAATTTAATAACCCTTACACAAACAGTCTTTAAAAAGCGGTCACAACATCCCTCATCTACAATACCAAATATAGAAACGCAAGATCTCATCTCCGAGTGTCTTGGAACATTTAAATACATAATGCAGGCTAGGTATCTTCAGAATTCATGAATAAAACTCATATCTAGATAGTCAACTGCGTGGACATGAGAAAAGCTCTCCGAAAAAGCTTTGTCTCTCTTTTCACTCTCTGCTATTTGAAAGCTAAGGGTGCTTTTTTTTGACGTGAACGACGCCTGCCTTTGTCGTTTTACATCATGAAATGTCTTTATTACGGCATGCTCGTTCGTCCTCTTCCGGCTTTTTTGCATATACCTTAATTTTTTTCGTTTCTAGCTTTCAGACTGGGTCAAAAACAATGGATTCAAGCAGAAATTGTTTTCTGCTTAAATATTCAAAATTAAACTACCCACTAAACGCTATAATAAAAACTTAAACTTGCTTAAGTTGCTTTTAATCAAACACTTTATGATTTTATTTGCTTGAAAATATTAAAGGCTCATTACATTTTAGAGTCTTTTTACTATTAGTTTAAAACTTTATTAAAATAAAAAAATTGAAGACATCTTATTTTAATTGTTTTACTTTTAATTTTTTGCATTTGTAATTATTTGATTGGTTTTCAAAAAAACGATTAACTTGCTATATTGTGAAATATCTGTATTTTCGTAAAGCTTTAATGTCAATCTTAACATGCAGTATTTCGCTCACATTAAAGAGAGCGCGAATCTTTTTTTGGCGTTGATAAAGAAGTAACCCAACGTCTTGGCTTACTCCACTAACATTGTTTTCTTGTTTCTAGTTATTAAACGCACTCAATTCTGTGTAATAAACGTATATTGGGTAACAAACTCGATGTGATTTCTTCAACATCTTTCGCAATTTTTCCAAAAAGAGAACGATTTTTTTTTATTTTCAACAATGCTACAAGTCTTAAAACAGTTTGTTGGCAAAATTTTTGTCAAATAATAAATTTGTTGGCAACATCAACATGGCAACCAAGTCAGAGAGTATGAATAGAGAGAGAATCTTTATAAATATAAAATTTTTGGTTTTGATGATTTTTTAAGAACTCTTACAAAAAGAGGTGCTGGGTAAAACTATATATTGTACTCGGGTCTTAACCAGCAAATAAGTCACTCAAGAAAAATTAGGCCACTCAAGCAAGCTTTCGTGGCTAAACATTTCTTTTGTGACTTATTTGCCTTATAAGACACTTGTATAATATATAGCTATTAATCATTGAGCCATTTTAATAAAGCCACATTTTTCTTTATTTTTTACAAAAAAAAGCATTTTAATTAGAAAAATAAAGAACACTTTTGAATGTTTTGCATTTATTGAAAACTGAATGATTTTGATATCTATTTCGTTAAGTTCTTGTAAATCAAAAATAAAACATGCAAAAAAAATACTGATTTTTAACAATGCTATAAATTTTTCCCAATAAATAAAATTGGCTGAAAAACATTTTTTTTGAAAGAAAATCAATAATTTATTTTATCAATGCTAATATCAATTTAGTTGAATACATAATAATTTACAGCGAATTTGCACCAACTTGAATGTAGAAATCTTATTAAATTGGGTATCTGATTCATTCCTCAAGACGTCTATTCAAGAATCGACCTAAATTATACAGTCTGTAAAATTTATTCTCTTGTAATTTCATTTTCACTTCTGTCTGTAGTCAAAATCCAATCTTTTTGAATTAACGTCAGAATATTTGTAGAAGAGAACGTTTAGCTTAGCAACATAAAATTTTTAATAAGGTAAAATATGAGCATTTCACTACATTTATTAAACTCACGTCTCACTAATTTCTTTCAGTTATGCGAGTTGTTAATGAAAAATTTTCACAAATTGTATTTAGAACGGATAAATTAAAAATGTTTTCAAAACAATTTTTTGCATAAAATTAAATAAAATGAGTGTGTAACAAAAATTTATATCACTTGATTGCGATAAAATTATTAAATCTTTAATATTTTTAAAGCATTCGAATTAGATTAACTAAACGTTATTTTATTATAGTTGGTTTGTATTATATAATACAAACAATGTTTGTATTATAATTTTTGTATTATAATTATAATATTATTATTGTATTATAACAATGCAATAATGTTTCAATATAATATTGAAACAACAAGAATTTGCGGGTGTTTATTTTATAAAGTAACATAATCAAGTTTCAATACTAAAAAAAAATCAAATATTGTTGTTTATCAGTTTTTTAGTATAAGATATTAAAATATAAAATGTACAGCATAGGTACCATTCAAGCTTACATAGTCACAATTAAATTATCTTAAATAAAAAAAAAACTAAAAAATATGTTAAATCAAAATCAGGTTCAGATGAGTCGCTATCATTTAGATTTATAATAATTTTATTTGGTTGTGTATTTTAAAATAAAGACGATCGTCTCTGGACTTGTGTCTTCTTTCTGTAGGGGGGGTGTTGAAAAGATCGTGTCTATGCTTAAAAATCGCGCAAATTACATTGAAAGACGCTATTAAAGAAAGGGTGCGTACGATTAACCGTAAGGTGCTAAGCAGAGTTATGAATAATTTCTGACGTCGATTTTATCCGCTACCAAATCCTCCTGCCTCCTGAGTGACATTATACACAAATAGTAAATGTCGTAAGAAAAAAATATGTTTTTGTTGACAAACTGAGTTGTTAATAAAATATCCCATTATTGTTAAGCAACTTCATTCTGTTTAGTCTTCAACTTCATTAAGTATTTGGTTATTTTGATAAACATATGATTCTGATATTATATTTGAATATCTGGATATTGTAATTGTTATTAATAAAATTGATATGAATTAGAGACAAAGGATTTCTAAACAAGAAACATTATCTATTGATTTTGAAGAAAATGACCACATTTGACACACAAAGTGTAGAAATTTTGGTTCCGTTTTTTTTGGGTAAAACTAATAAATGATACATACCTAGGTACTGTTCTGTAGGCTTGGAACAGCAAATCCTGTGCAGCTTTCAAATATGAAGCTTTTATGGAAGGAAGATGTAGCACAATAGACGTTTTCTTATATTTCGACAACGCTCGCCACTTTGTCCGGTCGTAAAGTTCTCTTTTGGAATACTACCGCTTTACACAGAAGAGGTTTACGGATAATTCCTTTTTACGAGGGGTTTTCAGTGAAATTGACTGTTTGCTTTTATTTAAATATTGGTAAAGTAGTCGAGAGAAACGACTAAACGTTTCGATATTCTTTTGCACTTGAGATAGATTTCTTATTTTCTTTTGATATAGTTTTTAGCAAGTCTTTTACACAAGTTTTATATAAAAGTTTTTGTATATCAAGACATCGTCAAATTGAGTTTTTTTTTTTAAATAAACCGATTTTTCTTGAGCAGTGTGATTTATAAATGTCAGTGAGCTTTTAAAAAGTACTGTGAAGCAGATTTGTTGTACAATTTCGAATTATTCTTTCAAACCAGCAAATCAGGTAAAAGCTCAAAATATTTCACTCAATTTGTCTTCTACACCTATAGCTTCAATTATGTATAGTAAAGCATCAATTATACAAAATACTAAAGTTAATTTAAGCGCCACCTGACTTTTTTTATATATAAATAAAAAGCCTTTTACATGCTTACTTTTTAGATTTTTTATTTAATTTTGATAAGCTTTGATTATAACGCTGTAAAGCTGATTGAATTATCTCTGAATTTGGAAAAAGTTAATAATGTACCATTTGGCTTTGTGCTTTATAGATCTTGAACCGAAGCTACACGCATGCAGGTTATGTGTATAATTTAGAATAAAAAGTTGTACAAAAGTTTAAAATTACATTTTGTTTTAATTCTAAAAATTGAAAAGTAAAGTGCTTGAAAATGCGTTTTAAATTAACTCATTTTAAATTAGGTATTTATTCTATATCAGCATGTACTGAAATATTTTGTTAAAATGTATTAGCGATTGGTTGTACTTTTTTCTAATAATTGCTGCAAAAAAATTAAAAACATTAATGTTAGCTTTTATCGCATTGCTTTAAAAAACAAAACAAAAAGTTAGATAATTCAGAAAAAGTTTTGAGGTAAAATATTAATAAAATAAGTTGGTTTGACAAATGTTTGTAAAATACAGAAAAAAAGCTTGTATATTTTAAAAATTCAATATTTTGTTAATTTTTTTAAAAATCAAAATGAAAAATTATACGTTTCTAACATTGCAAGAATATTTTTACAAAACTATAATTTTATGGAACTAAAAGCAAGAACTATCAATTTTATCATCATTGCTGCTCTATTTTTTTAGTGGCTACTCGAAAGCCAAATTCTACTATGTGTGCCGATAAAACCTAATATTTTTGCCGTTTTAAATAATACGCAGCATTCAAATTTAAATATTTATATTAGAATATTATAATTTCCTTTCTGTCAAAATATAGTTTTAAACATTTAACATGTAGATTATTCTTGCACAAAAATACATTTTTTTTTTATAATTTTATTTATTGAAGTATATGTAAACTACACAAAATTTTGTATTGAGAGAAACGCAAGCTCATTACCAAAATAATTTCTAACAAATGACATTTAAAAATTGATAAAATTTTTTTACTTTTTACATCTGCAACATTCAATAATTGGTTTCTATGATTTTCAATTCAGGAAATAGCATTCTTAATCAGACATCATAATTATGTTCACAGGGAACATAATATGTTAATTACAAACGATGATAAAATTTTACAAATCAACAACTTAGACAACAATAAGAACAATATTTACCTGGTTATCAAAATGATATTAATTTTTAAACACTTTTAGCTTTAAGTATAATCTTACTTATTTTTAAACAAATTGAAAGCACATTAACTCTCTTGCTACTATTAATTAGGTTAATCAGAATCTTACATGTTACACGGCTGTTTTTTTTTCTGAAATCGAAAAGTAAACTATGTATACTATAAATAATAGTTATTTACCTTATTAGTGGGATAAGCGCATTATTAACATATGAATGCGATGAGTTGCAAGACGAGGGCGTTAGCCCGAGTCGGTAAGAGCATGAATATGTTAATATGCCTTATCACACGCATTAAGGTACAAAATTTTATCTACGACTACCCTAAAATTGAAAAAAGTCGGAATTTTTTGACGAGTCTAATACGAATGTTTCATTTAATATCAAAGTTGTCTAAGCTTTCGAAGTCATGATAATATGTCAACAACACTGAAAATTTTTTTTTGTTTTGCAATTTTTCTTTGTTTTGTGGTGAGAATTTGTGAAAATATTGTTGAAAGCAAGCAAATATAATCATGAGCGAGTCTGAAAGTCTTCCCTCGGACATTGAAGAATCTGCAACAAATGTAATTTTGTCACTGATACCTGAAAAATTAAGGATAAAATATCAACAAGCTTACGAACGTTTATGCAAATGGTGCGATGAAAAGAAAATTACAAATGAAGCAAATGAAAAGGTGTTATTAGCTTATTTTGAAACTTTATCCAAGTGTTATAAACCATCAAGCCTTTGGGCACATTATTCAATGATACGAGCTATGATATCTATGAGGAAAAATGTGGATATCAGTAAAAACATTCAACTGATTGCATTTCTTAAAAGAAAATCGGAAGGATATAAACCAAAGAAATCGAACATTTTAACTAAACAGGATGTTACCAAGTTTTTACAAGAAGCTGAAGATGAAAAGTGGTTATTGACAAAGGTATGTATGCCAAACCGTGAATTCAGTTAAAAATACCTATAGTTTATACGTACTTAGGTGGTCCTGATTATGGAGATTTGTGGAGGATGCAGGAAAGAGGAACTGACTTACATGGAAATGGAAAACGTGAAGGATCAGGGAGAGATTTTCTTCGTCAAAATACCAATGACAAAGACCATGATTTCTTGTAAATTTGTTGTAACTTCTGGAGACATCGTTGGAATCAACCCAGTAGAAATAGTTCAAAAGTACATGCGTCCAAATAATACAGATCACAGAAGGTTTTTTCTTGGCTATAGAAGTGGCAAATGTATAAAACTGCCTGTTGGTATCAACACCATTGGTAGCACGCCCAAAAATATTGCTACTTTTTTAAAATTACTAAATGCCAAAGACTACATTGGGCACTGCTTTCGAAGGTTGTCAACTTTGTTGCTTGCAAACTCAGGGGCAGACTTGTTAACAGTGAAAAAGCATGGAGGCTAGAAGAGTAACACAGTTGCTGAGAGGTACATCGAGTCGTCAGTAGAAAATAAAAAACAAATTTTTGGAAAAAATGTGGGAGAAAGGAACATGCAGATGGGAGCTTCAAACAGCAGCCACAGAGGAAAATTTGAAATTAATGCTTCTTCGTCAGAATTGTCGTCCACTGGAATGAATCTGTTGAAATGCCAAGATTTTGTTGTTCATATTCATAATTATTATAATTAATCATTTTTCTCAATGTTCATTAGTTAATAAATAATTTTGCTATAAATCGTTATAACAATGAGTTTGATCTTGATTTCATTACGTAACTAGTGAGGTAATGAGCTTCATTACCTAACTCAAATAAATTTAATAACAGGTTCTTATCCAAGTAGTCGTAGATAAATATATAAACCGCGAGAATATACTCGTTTTTATGGTCTTTCAAAATTGCATTTTCTTCATTCTATATTCATTTATAATTAATAGTCAATATTAATACTACGTAGTATTAAAATAAGCTTCAAAAAGCAATTTTTTATTGAATGTTTTATAAGATATTTTGCATCGATCATTTCTAAAAATTGCATTTTTAATATTTCATTTTTAAATAGAAGAGATAATGTATTAATTACCTTTTAATAAATATTTACATAATATTTTTGCGAATTGAATAATTTGATTAACTGATCTTTGAACAAGTGTTCAAACCAATCTTAATTTCTCCTACCGTTTTAATTTAACAATCTGGCATTAAAATATTAACAGGGTGGTTATTTTAAGCCCACAATAGTTGTTTATGTATGTGCAGATTTATATTTTATAAAATTCTGCTATGCTATCAATTACAAAGCGACATAGATAGATGAAGTGGAATAACACAAATGTTTTTGGTTTAGTCAGGTTTTCTATTTAACCAGACACTTTATTATTAAAACACACATTTTATTTAATCAGACACATTACAACTACTAGAAATGACAGTTAAAATTATATTATGTTTAACTATAAAATAATATACTCTAATTAACATTTTTACTGCTTTTTTTCTATAATTAATAATTTGTCTTTTGATTGAATTCTAAAAGCTCATTTAAAAACATAATAATATAATTATTGAATAGATTTGATGACTTCAAGACCTTTTGTTTGGTGATCAGTTATACAAACTCGTGTATCGCTTCAGAAATTTCTAAATCACAAAGCTTTTACTAGGTGTCCGACCGCCCAGCCATGCATTGCTCGCTAAATGTGCATCATGAAAATAAACTCTTTCAACCGCAGCAATCAACTACTCTTCTTTGAAAAAGCTGTTTCTAGCACTAGCTGTTGGAAATTCTAATAGTTGGTTTGTCGGACAAGATGAAAAAAAAAACGACCATGCTTTTGTAACTTAACGACTAATAGTTTTGTATTGGTATTTTTTTTATTAGTATTTAACATCGGTATTATTAATTATATAATTTATAAAAAATCTAGCAACTAGATAAATTATCTAGTTAGACAATTCTCTTTTATTATACTACAATTTTCTTATACTACACTCATGTTATGAGTAAACTTTTATGCCGATTTGATTGTCTAGCTATCTTTGCCGATACACGGTGGACTAACTTTAACTTAAATTTTTTGTCACATGCTTTTGCTGTTTAAAACTAATAAAATTTGCTAATTTGACTCCACATCCTCACTCAGTAAAATTGACTTAACATTGATAAAAAGCTACAAGCTTTAAGTTCTAATGACAAAAATAAATTTATAAAAAAAACCGTTCAGTTTTTAGAACGCGCCAATTTGCTAACGCATCACTTGTTTAACATATTTGTCAACCTATTGAGAATAATTTAATAAGATAATGTAGTTTTTTTTGGTAAATTATAAATGCATTTTTAATTTTTTTGTTATTCTTTCTTTTATTGTATTTTTTTTATTTGTTTAGATTTTTAAGTATTTGGAATGAGGCAACAATTATTGCAAACAATGTTGTTTTCTAATAGCTAACAGAATAAGCTCTTATCTAAAAAACTCTTTAAGAAAAAATACTACAAAAAGAAACAAAACAGAGCTGAAAATCAAAAAATTAACTCAGCCTCACCATCAAACTCTGATCAAGCAACAAAATGTCATGAGATATAATTTCCTGTACATTTTTTGATTTTTATTCTATATAGTGTTAGAATTGCAAACTATAATAGCTGTCAAAAAAAATTTGTTAAAATTTTTCTCTCTCTTTAAAAATTATGCCGTCGTACATAAAAAATATGCTTTTAAAAGTGATCTAACAGCAAACTCATATCAAAAACTACATTCATAAATACAAATATTTACATTTATTGGTTATTATGCAGCTTATTTTATCAGTTATTATCGAAAGAAAAAGTTTATAAAACGGCGCAAAATTATATTGATTTTTGATCTATGTATCTTTGCTTTAAATACACAAGCATTAACATTTCTAATCTGCGGCAGCATTTATGAATTTTTATATAAAGGATAAACATTATGCATTATGCATGAATAAATCTTTTGATATAATTTCGTTAAGCTACATTGGGTAGATTATTTATCTTTTCCTGTGTACAAAGAATTTTCATCTCTCCCATTACCGAATTTTAAACAGTAAAAGAAACGTTCAATAAAAATCAACCATTCCAAAACAAATTTGTTGGAAGAGCATTTTTGGATCATGTTTCTCTTCGGATCATTGCATTCCGGAAACGGATATTTGAACAAACTTTAAGAGGTGGAGATCATTACGAATACTATTGCTTTCCGTATAATGTCAGACAAGAGATGAATTCTGAAATGAGATTATGAGACGTCAGCACACTGTTCCCAAAGCTCGTTTCTCTATAAATTCAAATTAATGATTTTCTATAATGAAGTACATTGTTACCGGTTCTGTCAATATCTAATTTAAATTTCCGCCCCAAATTACGGCTCTTTTTTCGTTTGATCATAATTATTATTGCGTTAATAATTATCGTTGCTTCACTTACTGCAAATAATTATTATAAACCATGTATGCTGAATATACATGATATAATCAGCAGTATAATCAGTATAAGGTTACAATAAACTCAAAAACTTTTAGAACAGAGCATGCGTTGATCACAATAGATGTAGAATCTATAGAGACAAGCGTTTAATTTTCTCTTTTCTATTTTTTATTGCTCACAAAATCTCACTGCAGGTTATTAAGTATGACATAATTAGTCATCTGATTTGTGTCAAGTTAAATGTATTTTTTTAAAAACCTATCAAGGCAGCCAGCTGCTGGTGAGTTATTTACAACTTTCCTAGGCAGAGTTAAACAAAAAATTAATTATAAGCGAAATTAAAATTGACTAATAAAAGCTTACTATTAATGCGAACATTTAGCAACTCACACATTTTTACTAGTCACCATTTTAATTACTCTAACAACCACGTAAACAATATCAAAATAAAATAATCACGTAGTTTTACTTTATTTTATCTACGACTACTTGGATAAGAACCTGCTATTAAATTTATTTGAGTTAGGTAATGAAGCTCATTACCTCACTAGTTACGTAATAAAATCAAGATCAAACTCATTGTTATAACGATGTATAGCAAAATTATTTATTAACTAATGAACATTGAGAAAAATGATTATTTATAATAACTATGAATATGAACAAAAAAATCTTGGCATTTCAACAGATTTGACAATTTTGACGAAGAAGCATTAATTTTTAATTTTCCTCTGTGGCTGCTGTTTGAAGCTCCCATCTGCATGTTCCTTTCTCCCACAATTTTTCCAAAAATTTGTTTTTTATTTTCCACTGACGACTCGATGTACCCCTCAGCAACTGTGTTACTTTTTTAACCTCCATGCCTTTTCACTGTTAACAAGTCTGCCCCTGAGTTTGCAAGCAACAAAGTTGACGACCTTCGAAAACAGTGCCCGGTGTAGTCTTTGGCATTTGGTAATTTTAAAAAAGTAGCAATATTTTTGGGCATGCTACCAATGGTGTTGATACAACCGGCAGTTCTATACATTTGCCACTTCTATTGCCAAGAAAAAACCTACTGTGATCTGTATTATTTAGACTCAGTGCTATGTACTTTCGAACTATTTCTACTAGGTTGATTCCAACGATGTCTCCAGAAGTTACAACAAATTCTCGAGAAATCTTGGTTTTTGTCATTGGTATTTTGACGAAGAAAATATCTCCTTGATCCTTCACGTTTTCCATTTCCATGTAAGTCAGTTCCTCTTTCCTGCATCCTCCACAAATCCCTATAATCAGGACCACCTAAGTACGTATAAACTATAGGTATTTTTAACGGCATACATACCTTTGCCAATAACCACTTTTCATCTTTAGCTTCTTTTAAAAACTTGTTAACATCCTGTTTAGTTAAAATGTTCGATTTCTTTGGGTTATATCCTTCCGATTTTCTTTTAAGAAATGCAATGTTTTTCTGATATCTACATTTTTCCTCATAGATATCATAGCTCGTATCATTGAATAATGTGCCCAAGGGCTTGATGGTTTATAACACTTGGATAAAGTTTAAAAATAAGCTAATAACACCTTTTCATTTGCTTCATTTTTAATTTTCTTTTCAAGGCACCATTTGCATAAACGTTCGTAAGCTTGTTGATATTTTATCTTTGATTTTTCAGGTATCAGTGACGAAATTACATTTGTTGCAGATTCTTCAATGTCCGAGGAAAGACTTTCAGACTCGCTCCTGATTATATTTGCTTGCTGTCAACAATATTTTCACAAATTCTCACCACAAAACAAAGAGAAATTGCAAAACAAAAAAAAATTTTCAGTGTTGTTGACATATTATCATGACTTCGAAAGCTTAGACAACTTTGATATTAAATGAAACATTCGTATTAGACTCGTCAAAAAATTCCGACTTATTAAATTTTTTTCAATTTTAGGGTAGTCGTAGATAAAATTTTGTACCTTAATTCGTGTGATAAGGCATATTAACATATTCATGCTCTTACCAACTCGGGCTAACGCCCTCGTCTTGCAACTCACCGCATTCAAATGTTAATAATGCGCTTATCCCACTAATAAGGTAAATAACTATTACACAACGTCATCGCTATGATCGCCTGATTATTATTGTAATTCGAAACTGTCAAAAATTATTGTCAATTAGATGCCGGCGCTCCCACCATCACCCCAAAGAGTAACAATTTTTTACCTTAGTAGTAAGTATTGAAATTTTTTTGTATGTGTTTCGAGTGTCAAGAGCTATTTTGGTACGCGGTTGCTTCTTCGCAACTCGCTGGGTTAAGCCAAAAAAGCTTAAGCCTTTGCGAAACAAGTTTGGAGATTGCGAGATGAGCGAGTGCAGCAAAGTTGTGTTTTGGCAGAGGCGTACACAATATTTTTCCAACAACGTTACAATTTTAAAGTGTTAGCGCTTAACATAACATAATCCTGAACATAAATAATGATAATGATGTAACATTTTTATGAAGAAAGATAAAAGATTAAAAATCTAGTTTTTGTGCAAATGGTAAAACTGTGATTTCTTATTATGTTGTATTATTATATGTTTGAAAAGAAATGCCGACGATTTAGTATTATGTATTCAGCGTTTTAAGAAGTCAAAAACGTTATGCAGTGGTCTGTTTATGTTGCTGAAAGCCGAAAGCAAAAGCTATGACAGACATAAATTTTTTATAGCCACCACTAAAATTTTACTTAGGTTTTTGAATTGTATCATCCGTGTCTGGATCGTAAAATTTACCACAGTTTGTTTGTAACGATGTCGTCGGTCCTACTCTGTTGTGTCAGTATATCAGCAATTACGTTTTTAAAATGTTTCTCTTTAAATGTTTAGTGTGCCAAGCTATGCGACTTTTATGAAATTAGGGCTGGAGAAGCGGGTCCGAGATGACGAGTATTAATCCGAGTATGCTAATACAGAGTGACAATTTCTCAAAAAAGCCTACGGGGATAATGTTCTAATACAAAGGGCGTTAAAAGTTAGCCGATGTCTCATTATTTTTTGTTGCGCCTTCGAGAGAAATGATAATGTTTGTTTTTTATTCTGGTCGAACAGCAACGACGTGAATATTTGCATTTTTATGCGAGTTGTTCCTTTTGCGGCCGTAACTACACTGTTACTTTAAATTAAGATAGATTTCATTCAGTAACTTTTTTATTTCTTATTTTGGCTTTGTGAGTTTACGACAAACAAGCAAACTTCTTCTATCTTTTAGCTATTATAATATATTCAAGGAGGATACCAACATTTTATGATTCGACAAATTCGTCCAATGTTTACTGTGTGTTTACTTATAAGGGTTTTTATACAATATAAAAAAATTGTAACAAAACAACATTTGTTTTGACCGCAAGGTGTTTTGGATTTTATTTTTTTGTTGCTTGTATTGCACTGAATATACATGCAAAATAAAGACCAATGTTTATTCTAAATATGCAAACAGCAAGATTTGCAATTCGTCTCGCTTGACAATTATGTCGACTTTTCAATATTCATAAAAAAGTTTGTTCAATATTTATCTTTAATACAAAAATAGCAAATTAAACATATTTTAAAATTAAAATTGGTTTTCAGCAAAACAGAAAAACATGTTTATTTATTGTATCAAAATTGTCAATAATAAAAAAGTTGGACATAGTCGTATGCGGTGAAGGCGCTCATAACCTGGTATTGGATATTTAAAGCTTCTTAAATTCTATTTAATATTTTATGCTCTGATTTTTACTTGAAAAAAATACTGTTAATAATTAATATTTAATTTTTTTTTGTGAGAGTAACAACTTATTGGTGGCGCTTATAAAATTTTTCGAGTCCACAAAATTATTATTTGCAATCAGATCAAATTTGTTTGTTTGTTGTTAAAAATAAAAAAAAATAAAATAAATGTGTAAAAAACGTATTTTGGCCAAATTTAAAATACACTGTAAGCGTCAAAACATTAATAATGATTAATGTTAGCTTCTAAATTTTAAATAAAATAAAGTGAACAGTTAAAAGGTGGCAACATAAAATTTTTTTTTGCATAATAATAAGTTTTTATGACTATATTTTCAGCTTTAACATCTTTCAAATTTAAATAACTTTTACTATTTAAAGCAAACGAGAAAAGTTCTACAATAAAAATTAATAGCTTTTTTCAGCCATTTAATTGCGGTTTTATCCTATAATGAACTTTTAAAGTTTGAATTTTAAGTGTAAATCTGGGAAATTTAATAAAGATTTATTTAATTCTAGACGTAGATGACGTGTTTTCAATTTGGGGTCTTTGACAATAACATCGGTCGCTATTGAATTTAATGTTTGCTATGCTTCCGATTGCCATATATTTTTATGAGGGTTATACGAACAGACTAAATGACATAATATAGAAAAAGATTCATTGATGATGATTTAGGTTTCCTAGCCGGATGATCATTTATTTTATTTAAGTATCGTAATACATTTTTCATGAATTTGTTATAAAACAATTGAGATTTTTTCCTTTTGAAAAAATATAAGGATGATGTGTTAACAAAATGACAGATGGAATTCAGGAGATGTACTGGGTTAAGCGAGTAGATGAAAAATAGATAAATTGCTTTTGGTGACGGAAGTCAGAGACGTCTGTCGGAAGCACACGACCTACCAACAAACAGATAAATCAAACCTTCATTCTATCCTGAAATGTTTGGCGTATTAATTTCACAAGATATTTTAAAATAGATAAAAAATAAGTTTTAAAAACCATGACAGTAAAAACCAAGTATTCCTAAGGTTTAATCTAAACAATAATCTAAATTAATTCGAATTTTTGTTTTTGGGTCTGGAAAAAAATCATGGAAAAGCTGACGACGCTCAAGCAATTTTTTTTCTTGACGTTTTACAAATTTACAAACTCAGACAATATTACAATTTTTTTTAAAGACAATACGATTTTAATTTGGTTTCATTAGATATTGTGTGGCTTGGTTATAATTATTTTCTAAAAATTTTGAAAACTTTGAATGCTTCTTTGAATTATTTATAATTTTTGTTTGTTCTGTTAGCGATAAGAGATATGAATTACATAGTTAAAAAAGTATAATATGTAAAAAAAAAATTATTTTTACATTTTTAAGAATTATTAAAACTGTGTAGTCATAATAATTACTTAAATTAACAATCTTTCAAAAATTGAAATAATTCTTTGTAACAGATCTTTTCTTTTCGATTTCATCTAACGATCAGGCTTAAATTGATGCTTGTGCTGACTGTTCAGAAAGCAAAATACTGCTTTAACTGTCATTGTCTTGAAGATGCATTACTGAAAGTTTTTAAAAGTTAACGGAGTGATTTGTTCCGATAAGTCACTCTTTCTAAAAGCAGTTTATCTTACATTCCCTTATACACAATTTAGATGTTTCTTGTAACGTTTGTACAAATATCAGCAAATCGGTCAATATTTACTTTGCAGAATGCTGTTGAAGTAAAAAACATCTAAGAATATTTTATAACAAAACTTGGTTTCAAAAATTTAAATTAAATTTGTAGTCAATTTTCTACTGGCTTTATTTAATACATAAAATATTGATAACGAAAAAATATTTTTCAATAAAAAAACCAAAAAAAATAACAAACATACTGACATACTGACTTGAGACGTTTGTACAAAGATCAGCAAATCTGTCAATATTTACTCTGAAGAATGTTGCAACAAAACTGTTGGTTTTTAAAATTTAAATTACATTTTTAGTCAATTCTTTACTAGCTTTATTTAATACACGTTGATAGTTTAAAAAATTTAATAAAAATATAAAAAAAAACAACGGTTTGCCTTCAACATCAAATACTTTTTATTCGGTGTTTTTGCTAGAAACTGTTAAATATGCTCTCTTTCCAATACTTTTAGTTTGTTGCACTTGTAATTTTTTGATTCGTTTTTCCAAAAAGCGATTAACTTGCCATATTGGAAAATATCTGTATTTTCGTAAAGCTTAAATGTCGATCTTAACATGTAGTATTTCGCCCACATTGAAAAGACCGCAAATCTTTTTTTGGCGTTGAAGAAGTAACCTAATGTCTTGGCTTAACTCACTAACATCGTTTCCAGTTATTGAACTCACTCAATTCTTTGTAATAAACGTCTCTGGATTTCTTGGGTGGCAAACTCGATGTGACTTCTTCAACATCTTTTGCCAGGAAGAGAACTATTTCTTTTCATTTTCAACAATGTTACAAGCGCCGATAATCAAAAATTTATGTGTCAAAATTTATAAAAGATATAAGATAAAAATAAACCTAATTTTTATATTACAACAAGCCACAAGAAGAACGGCAACTGTCAGAAAATTTAAAAAAAGTTTAAATTATGTGTTAAAATTTTTAATATAAATAAATAACAGAGAGCTACCATAGACGGGTTGCGTTCAGTCAAACTAGTATTATTACGTGAAACACAAGACAAATCATATCCAGCAAAAAATTAATATTTAGTTGATTATTTCATATAGTGTAATACACGCTTGATAAATAATTCAAAACATTAAATTAAAAGATTGAATAATGTTTTGCTTAATAAATGGCTAAAACTTATCTCAAGAATAATTTTCGTTTTTATCAGATAATTAACAGTTTTACCTTTCAACATATCGTCGTAATTTCCGCACAAAAGCGTTTTATTCTCTGTTATCAAACGGGCAAGCGTTCTCAAAAAAGAACACTTGTGTTTTATTTTTATCATACCAAACTTTGTTAAAGCGCGTATTTGCTCAAATTTATTTCATATTCTGCAGTGAACATGTTTTACCCACAAGTGTCTTTTTTCATATCTACGAATTCAATTTTTCGTTTTAAAGTGTCCGCCTTTTCGGTTTTATTTTCTGAATTCCGCATGTACATAAACGTTTGTGAGTTTACATAGAACATTGCATTCAGATAAAATATCTGAACCGTAGAAATGAAGATCAAGATGTATAAGGTCTGAGATGATAAATGATCCAGTGGCTGGCTGTCTGCCCGACTGGCACCTAAAGTACAATTCAAATGCCATAGTCAAAGCGAATTACTCTCAGGTTCTAGTGATGAAATATTTATAACGAGGTAGTCAATAGTATTTCATGTTCGTATCATGAAATGATAGAAAATATAAAATTGAGTTTGATGGACAGAAATCAAATTACAAATTACCACAGTTGATTTGCGTCAGAATGCATTTTGATAACGATAAACAAACAAATATATACATGCTGAAGTGAGTTTTACAAAATTGCATTAAAATGATTTAAATTTGTATTTAGATTACATAATCTGTATGAAACAAAGATAATAAGGCAGTTTAAATAAAAAATATTTTATACGAATTAGAGTGTGAGAGAAACTGACACACACAGAGAGAAAAAGACAAAAATTAATCAAAAACGAATTGTATTAGGGATACCGACAGTAAATAAATTAAAATTAAAAAAGCAGCCCGAACTGATGCAGAGTCAACATCGCTAACTAAAGGTAGATAATATTCTTATTTTAAAAAATTTCTGAATTTTTTTAGCATTATTCACATAGTTACTGCAATAAGATATAAGATTGATAGATAAATGTACAATTTATCTTAATTCTAAAACTGAAAATGTTTCTAAATTTGATATTTACATGAAATTCTTCCCTTCTAAATTAAAAAAATAAATAATAAATAATAAACGCTAGTAATTTGAAATTGTGCATACAAAATCTGGCTTAAATTTTAGTTATCAACTTATAAAATTGTGAATTTTAGCTAAATAAACCTATTAGTAGATATTTATAAGTCTGTGTGTAGCAAACATTTTTTACCCCGTAACTATGTATGTAACGTTTTCAAACTTTTAGTTCTGACTTTTTTTTTAAGCCGAGAGTTAAAATAGCTGGCAAAGACAATTTAATTTGTGACATTATAATATAATAACTAAAAAAGCGCATTTACAAAACAACGAAACTGACACTAATGACAGCATAATGGCAGAATTGACAGCACATCAGCAACAGCTGACTATTGTTTTTCTTGGCATTTTGACGTGTCAAGTCTATTAGTAAATGCAGGTGGTGATAATATCATTGAGAAGACATGGAAAGTAAAGAAATCCTAGATTTTTAAAGACAATGCATTGCTGTATTAAAATTTTAAACAAAATTCAATATGATATTAGTGCAAATAAGTAAGCAATTTTATATCAGATTGTTTTGAGTTTGCTGTTGAGTAAATAGTAATATTAACAAGTGATTTAACGACTAAAACACACTAGTGTGTTATTGACTTAAGAATACAATATAATTCAATTATTTTATAAAGTTGAATCGATTCTAAGCAGAAAGTATTGATGTTACATTAAACAGATGAATCCAAAAGTTTAGATTTCCTAATCGCAGGATACGGCAACAATTACGATACACACCTCACATATAAATAATATAGTTTTGGTAAAATATCTTTGAATCATCGCTTTGAAATCTTGGTACGTTTGAGCATTTGAACAAAAGCTTTACTTTCCTGATAAACAAAAGACAGCTTAAAATGCCTCAACAGCATTAAAAGAACTACATTAACGATAACGACACGTTTCGGAATTACGTTAACATTTTAGTTTGCTGATGGCTTTTATCTTTTTAGTTTTACTAGACATAAAACTCAATTATAATTGGATCGGAAAGGTAGTCTTACATATTGCGTTAGTTTTATTCGAACGAGCTACGATTATTTTAGGAAATTTAACACAAATTTTATCAAAGACAAGTACTACAATGCAAATACAACTGAAAAAATGAAATCCATGTTTACCCAAGTTTAATAAAAATATATATAATTTCAAGCATCTCTCAATTTAATATATTTTTTCAATTTTTCCTCACTGACCGTGTTTTCATTTTAAATAAAGCTTGAACAAATATTCGTTAGCATACTAAGCTAAAAATTAAATTACAGAGTTTCATAATGGAACTGAGATGTGAACTCGTGTAAATTCTGCTTTTATTTGCAAAGTTACATATTATAAAGTTGAGCTGATAAATTGTATATCTTATCTGCGTTATAAATTGATTTAGTATTATATAAAAAAAAACTGTTGAATAATGAATTTTATTATAAACTGATTTTAGTAACAAATAGCTCTATTATATTGATGGCAGCTGACAGTAGACAAATTACACTTGCAAGAACGACCGTAAACGTTTCGCTTTTTTAACATCATTGGTTATTAAATTATGCCAATTTTGACTTTTTAGCAAACAAATTAATTCTCAACATTTTGAGCGGCTTTGCGCATGTCAGGCAGCGAAAACGTAAATTGAACATTAGCACCCAAACGATAGATTTTATTAAATTTGTTGTTTTACAGCTACTGAATTATTATAAAATTTAATTGCAAAAGGCTAACGCTATTACCAACCCACTCACGCAAAAACCCCTATTCTAATAAGAAAATTGGAGCAGTCAGAATTTCAAGAATTAGTAAAGCAAAGTGGATAAAATAGAATATTATACTTGTTAATTGTTAAAATACTTGTCTTTGCACAAGACGTGTTTAAGACATATTGTCTTATTAAACTCGTATAATAATATACTTGTTACTATTCCATTATTAAAAAAAGCTGAAATACTATTGTGTATTAACGTAATTGGAAAAAAATTCTTAACTTATTAGTAATATGAAAAGATTTTATAAATAACAGTGTTTTTTTAAATTTATCTTATAGATCATAAACTGAAAATCGACCATTTGAAGATTACATTTATTGGCAACAAATATGTTATAAATAAACTTAATATAATTTAGCAGAAACTTGCCGTAAATTTATGCTCATGTAGGAATAAATCAAAAGTTAGTTAAAAAATTAATATCAGAAAATTTGTTAGGCGACATTTTGTTAATTTTAAGTTGCAAAACAAATTAATTCTGAAAGTCAAATGCATGTGTTGTGGGTGGCAACCACTGTCGTTCCAAATAACATTAAAGTCTTTTCAGTAGTATTAAATGCAGCAGTAAATTATTCGATTTAAAACACAAACTTTTTCCTTGAAAGAATTACAGAGAAGTAAAGCTTTTTTCTTGTTTTAGATAAACAAATTCAATAGATATTTTAACGGCAATTTTAATTTTAAATTATCACTTTTACTAGGGGTGGGTTTATAGTAGCTGAATTAAATATTTAATTAAAATTGTTGACAGAAAAGTAGAGAATGCTTTTATTTGTGACTTGACATTTCTTGTCTGTCAAGAACATCATAATGTCTACAAAAAACTCCGCGGTAGCATATGTCCAACTATTGTAGTTATGTCACTACAACAACTTTTTTCATTTTAAACATTAATGAAAATGCTAACCAAATTCAAACCATGCTATTTTTGTGTTTATATTAATCCTTATTCAAATAAATTATTTTATGGTCAAGACCATTTAACTACCTATAAAATAGTTTTTAAATTATTTAAATTGGACTTTCCATTCAAAAGATATTACGAATTAAAAAATTCAAACAGTAAACAAAACCGCCATAGCGCCGTGGTCGTTGTTTGCGATGCAGTCTGAAAAGCGCGCCGGGCATCGCGGCGGGCGGGGTGGAGGGGGCACTAGGGAGGCAATATTTAATAAAATTAGTAAAGTCCTTCTCAGGTATGACGAGACCAGGGAAATAGATATTCATTTTTATATGGAGGATATTATAGATTCCAGTTCAAATTGAATAGGTACGCAAACATAAGATAGGTCAGCTATACAAAATAAAGTAGTGCATCAAATTTGTCACGTATAGAGACTTTAAAAATTTCTCAGAATCAGACTTCTTAGCGGATCTCATAATTACACCCTGGGACAATATTTACTACCTTCCAAGCATTGAATTAAAAATAGAATATATAAATGATAGTATACTTGCTCTCTTCGACAAGCACGCTCCTTCAGTGACTAGAAAGATAACTAAGAAGTATGCACCTTGGATAACAAGCAATGTAAAGATTATGATGAAACTGAGAGACAATGCTTTGACCAAATTTAAAAAAACTAGACTCAGCACTGACTGGGAGGAATATCGAGAATTAAGAAATTTTACAGTGAACGCCATTAGAAGAGAAAAGAAAGCGTATTTAGATCAATTCTTTACTAGCAATAATGATAAGTCACTTTGGCAGGCCTTAAACCGTTTGAATATTAAACAAAACCAACACTCGTATATACCATCCCAATTTAGCAATGTTGAAAAGATAAATGAGCACTTTCTGTCTGTCTTTAGTAAATCATCTACTAGTTGTGAGACTATAGTCCAGACCTATTTGCGCAACAAAATAAATAATTATAGTTCTTTTTCATTCCGACTTGCAACTTTAAACGAGATTGAAACCGAAATTTTTAGGTTAAAGGCAAATGCAGCCGGCGTTGATGGAATTAGTGCAAAATTTCTTAAGCTTTGCTGCCCTTATATTGTCAAGCCTATCACTCACATTATCAACTTATGTCTTGAAAACGGGTACTTTCCGCCACAATGGAAAACGTCACTAGTTATCCCTTTGCCAAAAGTCTCTAAAGTTAATAGTTTCAATGACCTCCGACCAATCAGCTTGATACCTGTCATATCAAAAATATTGGAGAAACTTGTTTACGCGCAAATTAGTCATTATGTAAATGTTAACAATTTTCTGCCATCACAGCAATCAGGTTTTAGAAAAGGGCATAGCACCACTTCTTCATTAAGTGAGTTACTTGATTGCATTATTTCTGCTACAGATAAAAAACTTAATACAGTGTTGGTCATGCTAGACTTCTCAAAAGCTTTTGACACAATTAGTCATAAATTACTCTGTGCCAAGTTGCACTATCTTGGGTTCGATAATGTTTCTCTTCGTTGGTTTAAGTCTTATCTTGGCTCCCGCTCCCAAAGAGTAGCTTACGATGGACATCTGTCTGAGCCGGGTTCTGTCTCCTCAGGTGTGCCTCAGGGCTCAGTACTCGGCCCACTATTATATCTGATCTACACCTTTGATCTGCCCACTTGCGTCAAACACACTTCTTTTCGGGCTTTTGCAGATGACTCGCAGCTGACCTTCTCATTCGACAGTAGCCATATTACACAAGCACAACACAAAGTAAATCACGATCTAAACAAAATTGCTGTCTATTCAACAAACCATAATCTTAAGCTAAATGCTGACAAGTGTTGTGTTATGTATTTTTGTCCAGAAAAGATGCTTGCTCATATATCACATAACTTCAACGTATTAGTAAATTCCGTCCAACTAAAAGTTGTAGAAAATGCTAAGATTTTAGGGGTCACTTTTGACAAGAATTTACGTTTTACAACACATACTTCGAACGTAGTAAGAAGATGTTACATGAGATTAAGAACTATGTACCAAAATTATCATATTATTAACTTTAAATTAAGAAAAAAACTATGTGAAGCCTTAATCTTGCCGATAATTAACTACTGCTTCACAGTTTATTATCCTTGTTTGAACTCAACTCAAAAGCGTCGTCTGCAAAAAATTCAAAATATGTGTTGTAGATTTATTTTTAAATTAAAAAAATATGACCATGTCTCATCAAAGATAATAGAACTAAGGTGGTTCAAAATGGATATTCAATTTCAGTACTCTATGGCTATCTTCGTTCATACTATATTACTGTTTTCTGCTCCTTCCTACTTGTGTGGACGACTTACGCAAAGATGTAAACACCATCCGCTGGATCTTCGCCATGCGTCTATGTTGACCTTGCCTCGATTCCGTACTACTTTATTCACCCGCTGCTTTACTTATAATGCCGTTAACGTTTATAACTCGCTTTCAGCTTCACTTAAAGCATCAAAATCAGTTAAATCCTTTCGTAGGGCTTTTAAATCTGAATTTTTGCAAAAATGTGATTAGAATTTAGAATTTAGAATTTAGATTAATTATTGTTATTATTATTATTATGTTGCTAATCATTTTCTTTTAAGCATATAGTTACGTAACCATATTAATTTTGTTTGTTATATTATTATATTACCATATTAATTTATTTTTGTTTTGTGTTAGTTTTGTTTTGTTTTTGTGGTTGATTCAATGGTTAAGTAGGAGTAGCTTAAGCTAGACTTCGCCTCTGAATCGATAGCCACGTTGTTCTTTTCTTTTTTTAAATAAAGGCTTCTTATTATTATTATTATTATTATTTACGTTAAGGCGGTACGAAGTTCGCCGGGTCAGCTAGTATATTATAATCTAACAAAACATCTCTTTTTTTTCGAAAAATTTGGATCATATTATGATTAAAAGTTTGTTGCTTGGCAACAATCACGAGACCTTAAAGTCTGGTCCAAATCTCTTGTTTTCTATAGAATTGCGTACACCTTTCAGAGACATTTCTAATTTGACTTTAATTAAATATCTACTTTTAAAGTTTTTACGCTCTTGATGTATGCAGTAAGCGTGATTTTTATGATTTGTTTGGTTTGACTATACATTACTCCAAAATGTTTAAAAATTATCTAGAAATGTCAAGTTAGAGGCGTTTTGTAAATCAGTTTTTGTTTCTAAGAATCTATTATTATTATCTTATTAAGAGCAAAATTTATAGACTGCTTGATTTCCACTTCAATTTCAATTGTATTCGTCGTTTTATTTTTTTTTTATTTATTTAAATTTTATTTTTATTTGTAATATTTTTTTCATAATGTTTGAATTTTAGAAATGTTAAAACCCAGAAGCAGCAATATTAATATAGAAATTAGGTTTATAGGTTTTTACACTAATTTATTTATATTGCTGACTGTAGTTAAATTTGTGTATTGGTAAAAAAATTAATTTCGCGTTTTTTGTGTATTTTAGCGAGTTTGGTGTGTCTCTTCTTGTTACAGATGTTGACAATTTAAAAATATTATTAGAAAACTGCTTTTCTAATATATTTTCTAAAGGTGGATAAATCTTGAAGCGCTTCGTCTTTACACATAACAAACTCATAAGATAAGCTCTCCAATTCAAGCGTCAAAAATATAAAAAATAACAAACTTTGAATGCCAAGAAAGCATTTGAGTTTATGATGTCGCACAACTTATGACATTAAAATAATAATGGTAATTGAGTCAGTCGACAGCGGTTTTCATCGATTTCGTATTATTCTCTATATTCGTGATTATGACCGTGCAATTATCGTTCCTCTTGTTTGTTTATTTTCTTCTGTCAACATCAGGATGAATCTATACAACGGTCGAGTATCTTTTGTTTCTAAAAGTGGTTTTTGTGCAAATATAAAGAACATCCTGTTCGGTTTGTTTTACACGAATTTGACATTTAATCGTTACATACCTTTATTTGCATTAGCTTCTTCAGATGAAACATATACACGATATAAAATGTAGGTTTACTTAGATTACTTGAATTACCTCTTGAGTTTTCAATTTTGTGAAAACATAACAAATATATTTCAATATTTAATTTCGTTTGGGAGAGTTAACAAAGCCCAATCGCATGGTAAAAACTTTTAATAAATTTTAATTTGAAATACCGTCTTTGCTTTTTCCATCAGAAAGCACCGCAAGATTTTAGCAAGTTATTTATTGGCTGCAGGTTGTCATTTAATCTGTCAAATTTCTATCCTATCTATTATCTAAAATTCCATTCAATCAAATGATACACACAGGTACAATTTAAATGTTGACTACTATTAATTGAAAATTTATAAAACAAACACTATATTATTATAAAAATTTAATAAAACATTATACCACGAGTGAGCTTGAAACAAAGCAAGTGCAAAGAAAAATGGTTATCAGTGTAATAAAGTGTTTTCTTAAATAAGTATAATAGACTATTTTATTTACTTTGCTTCACTAATTCTTGAAATTTTGACTGCTCGAATTTTCTTATTAGACTAGCGATGGTATTCTTGAGCATACAAAATGGTTTAAAATGATGAAATTATTCCGTATAGATGCAGTGAAATTCTGATATTTTATTTCAAATGACATTTAGTACACAAATAAAAAAAGTAAATTTGCAAACATTCCTAATCTTTTGGTTTTCTTAGAGAAATCTCATTTACTCACCAATGATTGAAATACTTTTGTCTCATAATATTCAGTTATGGTGTAATTATTTTGAATATCTATACAAGAATGACATTAAGAAAAACTGTGAAATAATTAGATTATTTTTGAAAGCATGGAAATATATAAATGTTTAGAATAATATGCTGTTATTGCTATTATGAAGTGATTTCATGAGCGTTTCTCCGATAAGTTTTTGTATTATTGACACACAGTTTCCAATGCCTGATCAATTTTTCATGAACGTATAACATAACAAAATAACAGTTATTTTAAAAAAAGTAAAAGTCTCTAAATCTTGTGAGCTAGAAACAATTTTGTTTACATTGTATTTAATAAATAAGAAAATTTTTAAAATAAGGGTTTTAACGTTTTATTATATTATACACCCATTATAATTAATTTGCTGTTTTTTTTAATCTGTTTTACTTTGCTATGTTTTGGTACAAATTACAACAAACTTTATTAAAAAAAAACATAAACATTTGTAACAAGCTATACTTTTTTGGTGTATATTTACAAATTATTTTTAAAGATAATATTTTAATTGTCAATACATTTTTAAAAATGACTTTTAGTACATTATAAAATGCTTTATTGTTATGTTCAACCTTTATGCTTCCGCAGTTTCTCAATAATATAATAGTATATCAAAAAACAAGTTTCAAAAGACATGTCTTAAAGCACGCATTCAAGTTTAAAAAACGAGTGACAAAGTCACGAGTTTCTTTAAAGAATAAGTGCTTTAAGGTCTTATGAAACGCGTTTTTTTTACTATATTTTGTAATTTGCTCTTTTTATGCTGTTTTTAATTCTTTTTTTTTTAATTTAATTGAGTTAAGGATTTTTAGAGTGGGTTTGCAATATTTTGATTATAAAAGTGAAAATTTTATTTATTTGTCTTTTCTTTTGTTTTATTTAAAAATTCTAATCCCGTCAGCCCCAAAATACAGAAATAAAGAAAACTTTACATGTAGGCCACCCGAAATCCGTGAAATAGCAAAAATTATTTTGGTTTTTATTATTATTATTATTGTGAGATACCTACTTTTTTAGGTTAAGTGACATATAAACTGTGACTTTTGCTTTATTGGAATCGGTTGTTCTTCCCATATCAGTGCACTTATTATTTACATCTTTATATGCCATATTTCACATAAACATACTTTCCATTAATTGTTCACTCCACTTTGTTGTTCGAAAGTTGCAATTTCAAATTTTAATTCACAATATTATTAACAGACAGGTGAAAAGTCAAATGAAGTTTTACCAACCTAAAAATTTTTTTAAAAAACAGTTTGGTGTTTTAATGGCTTGAAACCGTACCGAAACCTATGACGTAGCGTTCTCTAATGAGTCTATTAGAGTATCAAAATGAAGACAAATTGCAAAAAAACTGTTAAACATGTATTTTTTAAATCTAATTTAAAAATCAAATCAAAACATTACAAATTGTGATTTATTTTTTTTTTAATTATTAAATGTATAGAAACACAAAAGAATATCACTTAATTCACTTATATTTTAATAAGTAAATAACTAAAGCTGTAAGTGTACATGGTATATCTGCCCCCGATATCGACCTATAATATTATAGTCGACCAGTGCAACAGCATGCAGTTGAGCATTCTTGACGTATATGCAATGTTCTATGCTTGTTTAGATAGGTAATTGATCGGTGCTAAAAAAATAAAAAAACAATCACCACAAAGAAGAACCACTCCGATTCAGCCTACTATACCTAGCGGACTAAAAAAATGTTTTCTTGCACGTTTTCAACTGTTTTGTTTCTTGTTATTTTTTTGTCATAGGTTTGTTATTTAATAGACACACAATTTAATGTTAGTTAAAAAAGAGCATGTATAGTATAGAATATGTTTGTAAAAGGCAAAATATCATCAGAACATATAACCTCCACTAATTAAATTTATATAATACATAGCTTTTAATGTTTATTTATTGAAAAATTAGTTCAGTTTCAGAATTAGAATTCTATTAAGAACAGTAAATTTACACAAGAGAACATAAGAGCTTTCAGTGTCTCTATCTGCAGCTCAGGTAGCTGCACCATTCTGTACCTAATTACCGCTGCAAAATTAATAAGTCCAACATTGCTTTGTTGAATATAAAGCATTTACGTTAAAAGTATGTGTTCTGTTCTCTATCTTGTTAAAACAAATTCAGAAAGCTAGCGCTTCCAAGCTAAAAGAAGAGTAAATTACTCGTAAATATCAAATTTTCGTGTTCTGATCAAATTAATGCAATGTGTGAAAATGCGCAAAAGCAAAACGAAGGCTTTCAGTGTCCAAATGAGACAGGCTTGTCTCCCGGATTATATCGCAAGATATTTGCATATTTCTAACTTAGGGACCTTACTTTACCGAAGGAGACTCGTCTTACCAAACTTAATGACGAATTGTTCTCTTATTAGGTCTTATTACGTTATCTTACGGCGAAATGTGATTATTCGAAAACCAATTCATGCACTGTGAGGAATATCAAATTAGTGCATCTACAATACCTGCGTATTTAATATTCAACAATTGAGACATTAATGTCTTCTGAGAAATTGATTTCAATTCGGTCTCATATGGATTTAATCTATTTACATATAAATATATACAGTGCTATCCCAATCATTGGTAACTTTGTTACTATTAAAGATACAGAAATTAGCAAGCATTTAGTTTTTATAAGACTTTTTAAAATGGAATATTAATTACAAACATCTCGTTTAAAAATTTTTTCAAAAAAATATAGATTTTTAAATAACTGAGACGATTACATTGTGTATTATCTCTGAGAGCACCTTGTTGCGTTTAGACAAAATATTTTTTTTAAAACCAAACTTTTTAAAGTTCTTCAAAAATTAAGAGCCGGTTGCAAAAATTGCAAATGTATTTAAAATTAAAAAAATTGTTTTAACTTTTGAAATTGTAGGACCAATATTTATAATTTTCTCCGAAAGTTGAAAATACGCCTAATAGCAGGTACTCCTGTGCGCAGGCCACGCTGACTTTAAACCTTTAATTGATTTCCTTATCTTTAATCAATTTTAAGAAATTTCTACCTCTTTTGAAATTTGTTTTTTTAGTTATGAAAATCTGAAATAGTTTTTGAGATGTTTGCGTATTGCTTTTGAGTTTTTTCACAAAACCTCTACAAGCTATTCTGAGTCAAATGACACCTCATTTATAATTTTAGAAGAACGGACAAAAAGTTTTGACCTGAAAGGAACTTTTTGAGTAAGAAATTTCCAGGCTGGATGAGATACCAATTCTCAGAGTTTAATTTTTAAGGTTTCAAATTGTTTATTTTTGCAACTAGTATATTTAACAATAAGATTAACCGTTGCCATTTTTATCTAATATTTTGCCTAAAATTATGATTTTCATAATATGATTTATATTGAATTATGATTACATTAGTGACATAGGGTGTGGTTGGAATAAACCAGCTTTGTTAACCATCACTTAGATTAGTGTAAGGTCGTTCTGAAGAGTAGTATTTTTTAATTATTGTAAGTGCTGAGAGAGAGTTACAGCTTCTGTGTTTGCATTAAAGAAAAATGCATTATTTGTTGAAAGCAACAAATTTTGGTAATGGAGGACGTGAAGCGACGCACTTTTTATCCTTAGATTCCCGCACCTGTGACTAAGGAAATCCCACTTTCGCTTTTCAATCTTCTGCTTGGACATTTTTTATTTCAAAAAAATGACATATTTATAATGTTTTTAAGATTTTTAAAATAATGTTGTAATTATTATACCTGGCTTTATACAAATTTGAAATCATTCAAAAAATGTTTGGATTGTTTACTTACGAATTTCTGAGATATAATTTTAGCGCTATAAATTAATTAAAAAGTAAATAACCAGTTATACAATTTTTTATGTTGTGTTTTGTAACAATTTTAATTTTAAGTGTAGTGTGAGCTTTCTTTAACAACTGCGGCTGAAAATTAATCAAGCCATTTATCTATAGACACCTGAATGCCGCCCGATTTATCAAAATCTATGCTAGTGCTCCAAACAAATATTTACGGCTCTCAGTTATAAAAATTTTAAATCGGGTAAAATCAAGCTTGAAATTTTTTTCTATATAATTAAACATAGCAATAATAATGTAGTTTGATTTTCTCTTGGTGATGACTACATGGTAGTTAAACGAGCTCTCAAGATTAAATAAAAGCTTTTGGAAAGTGGTGAAGCTGTGTTAATAGTAACTTGTAAGTGTCAGTATCAGTTTTTCATTCACTATTTAATTCACTACTGCAACAAAACAAAGTTTTAAATTATATTTTTTTTACGTTGCTTTTCTGTTAGTCATTATATCGTTTTGAAATGAAACATTTTGTAAAATATTTTTTTAATACTCCAGTAGTGTTTCATATTGTTATTATTTTTTCTACAAGTTTTTCTACATACATTATGAATAGCTTTTAATACTGATTGCAGCGTAATGCTTTCCTTATTCAAGTTGACCATTTCTTTCATTATTTGTTCAACACAAAGATTTTCTAACCATTATAGAGTATCTCCAAAGATAGAATCGTCCAAAAAGACAAAAGAAAAAGCGATAAATGACAGGAAGCACGAAGGAGCGGAAGGAACTCTGTGACTGCTTGTCTGATCTTCGGAGCCACTTAAAGGCAATAGCCTCCGCTGTATGTGCCGCGATAAATATGGCCTGCTTTTCTATTTACAAGCAGTTAATACTCTACAAAGAAAAACTATAAATCTTTGAACAAAACGCTTTAGTTCTAGTTGATAGGTAGATCCTTAACTATGCAAGTGTATGTCAAACAAAAGTTCAAAAAAAAAAAGATTAATATTACCTATATTAATATTATGGTCTAATAGAACCATGCACCGATTTTTTAGTTTTGTGTATAAGAACTACAAGACATATTATTTTGGATGGTGTTTTAGCCTTGTACCCCGTAAATGTGTACTTAGAAGGCAAGAAATCTGATGAAAAGCAATGTTTGCAGCATATAGACAAATATCTATTATTAGGTTTTGGTTTTTTTAAACAATTTGTCACTTTTTTATGTTTTTGTTAGAGGAAAACAGGTGTTGCTAACACTTTTACTCCTGACAACCAAAGCAGCACTACAAAGTTAAATAGCATTTTTTTAAAACTTATACTATATTAAAGCCGTTTTGACTTAGATAACTAAATTTAACAATTTTATTAAAAGTGAATTGCTACACATATTTTAAAAATTTAGGATTGTCATTCAAGGTAACAAAAACAAATGCTTTTTTTTACACATACAACTGACGATAATAGTAACATCATTACCAATAATAAATAACAAAGAACATAATACTATAGCATCTGATATAATATGTAAATAAGTACTATAAGTATTTTAATATTTAACCTTGTCGTAGAAAAATTAGCATTTGCAATTTAATAATTGTGTTGTTAGTTAAGTTTTTTAACACTCGTTGCCATGGGCTTTGTGTAGTAATACTCAACTCACGACAACAGTATGACGTTTACTTTTTATTATTAATTATAAAATTTATTCCATTATGTGTAAACATTCTTACTAGAACAGTAAAAATAATCTATTATATTATTCTTTTGTATTTTGTATTCTGCTAAAAGACATCATCCACAAATGTGTTGACAACATTTATATTGATTTTGTAAAATTGGTGAAAAGCTTGTTATCCTTTGATTTGATTTTTTATCCTCTTTTCATTTAACATTTTTCTGGCTTTTGCAGGATTTTTTAAAAAGTGCTTGAAAGTACAATAAAGTTTAAACTGTTTGGTCAACTGTTTAACCAGAAATATCCAACAAATTATCATTTCGAATTGAATAGTGCAGGCCACAGTCTACTAATAATTATTTAATTAACTTTATCAAAATAAGCTTCAAACTAGTGTTTGTATTTATCTAACCAATAAAATGCTTTGAAAATATTTGTTGCAATGTAATAATTATGAAAACAAATTAAATTTCAACAACGGCATTTTACTTTTGAATTCACATTTAATTAAATATTTTCGTGATATCAATTCAGCTAGGCATATCTCTTGTTTTAACGCCAGCTGTTTTATTTATACATACCCCAAAAATTCTTGCATTTTATTCACTTGCTTTATATTTTCCTAGTCTTCAAGTGTCAAATTAAATGTGAGATGTTTTAAATAAATCATTTAACTTTTTGTGTTAAGAAGAGGAGAAAGCAACAAAAATGCTATTAGAAATTTATTTAATTTCAAATTTTGGTGTAGGCGGTAAATGTTTTACATTAAATATGAATGCAAAATCTGTTTGGTATTTTTTAAATGTAAGAATTAACGATAAAAATGTAAATTAAGCGAGTTTAGAAAATTTAGAGCTTAAAATATGTCAAAAATCTGGTGAATTATTTTAGTTTATTGGTGCATTTTCAAAGTATCGATTATCTGAAATTACTGTGCAGGCTAGTTAGTGCATAATTTAGATGTGATCGAAATTTGATTAAATAATAGGCTGTGAATGTCTGCTTCAAGCCAAGCAGAGATCTTTTATTGCTACAAAATAAAAAAGCGGAAAAAAGTCTCATATTCAGTTTCTATGCTATAAATGCTGATATGTCATTCTTTTTGTTAACGTTAGAATTATTATTATCACTATATACTCACTAAATATATGTTTTATATATATTTTTTTAAATTAGAACAAATTGTACTGTTGTCGATCATTATTTATAAATGTTTATTGAAATATAGTAAAACCCTGCCTGATTTTTCAATAATCTTAACAATTATTAAAAACTTTGAAACTTTTAATATCTGTGTGTGTATACGTAGTGTACTTTATTCTAAACATTATACTGATATGAATTGTAAATAGTTTTGTTGGTGACTCATTAATACGTTAAATCCGCTCAATTTTAAACAATTTAGTAATACGTATTGAAAGCTTGTAATATTGGCCCATATTAGAAACTTTTAATATTAGACAATATTAAAGCTCTGACTAAAACGCCAATTTCAATTTCTACTTTTTAATGTCAGACAATCTGAAAAACTGCTATGAACACTCTAGACATTTCATTAGCGCTTTTTGTCTCAAACAAATATTTTCTTACTTAAACTTATTTAAAACAAAAATATATTAACATAGACTCAATATGAGCACAAAACATGTGTTAGTCTACAAATCTTAGTTTTAAAGATATTTATCTTGGGTTTATTACTCAAGATAATTAAAAAAATTGATAAAAGTACCCAAAAGTCTTTCAATAATTATTTTTTTATTTTTATATTTTTATCAAAAAAAAAACATCTTTTGAAAGCTTTTCACATCATGGTCTAAAACTAGTGTCTCTACATATTAATGCTAGAGGTCACTCCTAGTTGCAGACATTGATTTTGATAGAAAATTGTTTTCGAGACAGTTACAGGAGGAATTTACAAATCTTACTTGAACAAATTTGCTTTAACTTAAAAGAAAAAAAAATGTAAAAGCTACACATCTTGAGGAGGTTTTGTAAGAATAATTATTGACTTTATAACAATAATTTATTACGATTTATTGGTCTTGATGAGGTTTTTCTATGATGTGAAATATTATAATTTTAAGGGTTTTTTCTATTGAATTATTCGTTTTTATTAAAGCTGCGTTATCATTCCGATAATTTGCTATGGATTACTGCTGATAATACTCACACAGTCAAGCAAGAGCGCATTATGCAAATTTTGAATGTGCAAGACTGTAACGGAAAAATATGTCAAAAAAGTTAAGATTGCCGATTGCGGACAAACTAAAGAAAGAGATGTATTTTTTTATTGACTCCAATAATTCCAACTAATCGAGGAATACAGGTTGATGAAAATTACTCTTGCTTTTGGAACATAGTCATGTTTTTCCTACGATTGGTCAAACGTTTCCGATTTCTCAAAAATTTTTATATTATTAATTTTATTCGGCATTGTACTTTAAAACGGTAATACAAAATTAAAAACAAATACTCATAAGCTTATTCGTTTCAACACAATTTGTTATTTACGAACCCACTATTGTCCTTCTTTCATTCATCTCGTTCTAACTAATGGGAAGCAATAGGAGAGAAAGAATACACAAACTCACACCGTGCAGAATTTTTTTGTATGCACTTTATATAAAACTTATCACATTTGTTTGTAGTACTTTAAAGCACTTATGGCTTAACAAATGGTTTACATTAACCTGTTTAAAATAAGGTTTTATTTTTTAATTTATAAAAGCATTAACAACTTAAATAATTAAATTCATAATGTGGGCAGCAAATGTATTATTTTTTGTGACTACATGGACTGTGATTAAATGTGATTTGACGATAGATTATTATGAAAAATTAATTCAAGACGAAATTCAAAAATCTTCAAGTTTTCAAAATCCAACAAAAAATGACGAGTTTGAAAAAGGTTTCAATTCAAATCAAACAACGTTAGGTATATGTTAATTTTTATAATTGATTTATTATTAAGTTTAATATAACAAAATTTTGATAGATTTTGGAGTATTTGACTTTATAGTTGTGGGAGCGGGAGCAGCCGGATGTGTATTGGCTACAAGATTGTCAGAAATTTCTGCTTGGCGCATTCTTCTTTTAGAAGCAGGAAGTGAAGAAAATGATTTTAGCAAAATTGTTGGAATGTCTAATTATATTCGAAAAAGTCAATTTAATTGGGGATATTTATCAACCCCCCAAGCTAATAGTTGTTGTGGTAAGAAATTTTTGCTAAATCGGTTATTAGTAAAATCAATAAAATTTTTCATAAAAATAATTATAAATATAAAAAAAAGTTGTCTTGCTAACTTACTACAGTCTGAAGCAAAAAACATCAATGCAAGAATAAAACTATATTAAATTCGGTTAAGCCGTTTTGCAGCTAGAACACAGCAAACAGACACTAGTAAAATACACATTAGAAACTAGGTGCTAAAAATAGACATATTGTACGTTACAACTTGTACAAGTTACGACCTGTACATCAGTTAAGAGTGCTATTTTGAAAACATTTTTAATAAAAATTATATTCAACAAGCAACAATTATTCATTTCTACACATTAAAATAGTTTTGAGTCATAAAGAGCTTATATCACAATAAACCATATATTGCGCCTTCTAACCATTAGCAGTAGCTACAACAGAATTTCAATGTCAATTTTAAAAATGTAAAATAAAAAAAATGTTATGTAGAATAAAAAAACACTGCAGAAATATATTCTTATTCTAGGTTTTAAAAATCAAAGATGTCTGCTTGATAGAGGAAAAGGTGTTGGGGGAACTACCACAATAAATAGCATGATTTATTCTCGAGGTAGTAGAGTCGATTATGATAATTGGGAACGGCTGGGAAACCGTGGTTGGTCATACAAAGACGTTTTACCATATTAAATTGAAGGCAATAAACTCTTTCATGGAAAAGGTGGTTTTTGGAATGTAGAATATCTTCCATCATTTACAGAACTAAGAAAAATTGTTTTTAACGCTTGCAAAGAATTGAATATTCCACAGGTAGACTATAATGGATATTCAGTATTGGGAATTTCAATTCCTCAACAAAATGTTTTGCATGGTGCAAGAGCAAGTACTGGAGCCACATTTTTAGATAAAGCTCGCAAAAGAAAAAATGTAACAGTACTAACAAGAGCCTTAGTTACAAAACTGCTTCATGATTCTAATAACAAAAAAATGATTCGAGGTGTAGAATTTATAAGAAATGATAGAAAACACACTGCTGTTGCATTGAAAGAAGTTATATTATCAGGGGGAAGTTACAATTCACCGCAACTGCTATTACTCTCAGGAATAGGACCCAAAAATGAATTAGAAAAATTAAACATTTCTGTGGTTCACGATTTACCTGCGGTAGGACGCAATCTCATTGATCATGTAGTTTTTACCGGTTTGTCATTTTATGCTAATTATACAGGATTTAAATTTAATCTATCAGAAGCAATTACAATGTATTTGCAAGGTGGAGGACCATTTGCTTTTCCAGCTAGCGGCGAAGCACTCTACTTTACAACTGGAACCAACCGTTCTAAAACCGTACCATTTGTCGAAGCGTTGATAATGACCGATAAATCAAATTTACAATTTAATAATATAAACAGTAAAACTGTCACTGAGTCAAAAACTATAAAAACTTATTTAGCATTACTACATCCAAAATCTAGAGGAAGTGTAACTTTGACGTCTAACAATCCAATAAATCACCCAAATATTAATGTAAATTATCTATCAAACAAAGAAGACGTTGAATCAATGATTGATGGTATTAAGCAATATTTAAAAATTTTTCACACTAATTCAATTAAAAAAATTAATCCAGTTTTTATAAAAAATAAAAATTGCAGAAATTTTGAAGAATATTCCACAGATTACTGGAAATGTGCTCTTCGATATGAAACTCAATCGGGCCATCATGTATGTTGTACTACAGCCATGGGCTCTAATAAGAAAACAAGCGTTGTTGATGCTAATTTAAAAATTCACGGTTTAGACAAAATAAGAATTGTTGATGCTGGTGTTTTTCCATCTATAATTTCAGGTCACACTGCAGCGCCTACAATCATGATAGCCGAAAAGATTTCGGATTCTGTCAAAAATGAGTATGGAATGTTATGACAGTTTTGATTTTGTTCTTGGTTTTCTGTGTATTTTGGTAATGTTTTGCATCTAAACATAAAAAAACTAAACCTACTTAGGGAAATTCTATTTTAACTTTATTATTGCACAAAATTGGTAAACAGATATAGCAAGAAATACAACAATGCAATTTTTTTGTGTGATTTTATGAGCAATTACACAGTTAAATACTTTTGAAAAAATGTTTTGAGTAATTTTTTTTATCACGTACTCAAGATATAAGGGAATCTAAACTGGTATTTTGGTTAAAACTAAAATGTGTTTTTTAAAATAAATAAAATTTTTTTCAGTTTTTTGGAAATTGTGTATTACGCTAACATTTCAATCAAACAGATACAATAAGATTTATTTTTTCCGCTTTCTTAAATTACAGTTTTAATTTTTGTGTAAACTGCGACGTTGCCATGTCTTTTAATAATTCATTTTTTAACCAATTTTGAGGGGTTTATATTGTGAATTTTACTAAAAGTATGTTTAAAAACAATTTTTTTAATCCTAAATTTAAAATGAGTCATATGGCTTTTGTTATATTTTATTATAACAGTTATTTTTTTGCAATAATTAGTGGAACAAGCAGCTAACAATGTTTGCAGCTTAAAACACGTTGATTTAATGACTACACAAATTACAAAATTATTAGTTGTTTTTTAAATAAATTAATGATAAAACTTTAATTTGAAACAAAGTTTGTTTTATAAAATAGTTATTTACATAAAAGTCAGGAAAATTTCACATAACTGAAGAGGAGCTATATAAGTATATACGAGGCACTTTGTGCCGAGTATTTTAAAGCTCCGAGTCAAGTAAGAGATTTTACTGACATGTTTTGTATTAAATTTTTCCGGAAATCGTAATAAAAGACAAAATTTACAAATTTTAGAATTTTTTTTGACAAAATCCACAAAAGTCAAGCTTGTCAATTTCGTTGGCAACTATAGTTAATAGAGTATCTTTTTTATTTTGCGTTATGTAAAGTTTTTGCAGTACTAGTCCGGAAAACTAAATTTTCCTGCGCGTAAATAAGCAGGAAAAGGTTGTTTCCAAGACGATTTCCGGAAAAAATTATTAAATTAAAAGTTTTTTTTATCAAATATGTAGCAATTATTTAGTACAAAAATTATTTCTTTATTTTTTGTACTCGATAAGTTTCTTCAACGTAGATTTGGAGATCAGCATAATTGGATAACCACATGGTCTTACAACTAAAGTAGTAAATCTTTATAATAATAACTTTTTATTATACAATAAATATAGAAATTGAATAAGAATAAATACAAGTTACATCAATAACTTAGTATTATGCTTAGCTAAACTTTTTAAAATTAAGCCATAAACCTCAAATGTAGCAAAGCTGAGAAAATCTTCTTCCAATCACTTTTAACGTTTATTTAGTAGACAGTTAGTGGCGCAAACTTACCTTACAAATGCATTACACGTACAAATTGGGGTTACTTTAAGAATACGATGATGTGTTTGCTTTTCGGCTTTAAGCAATACCAAAGATTTGTGAGAATTTGTTGCATAGAAATTTAAGTTGTACCGTTGAACCTTAAAACTATACTTCAATTATGAATGTCTTAACAATTTTTTTTAATTTTAAAGCTTTATGAAAATATTTTGTAAGTTTTATATTAACATTGGCTAATTAAACATAATTAATTAATAAATTTACTATTATTTAATGCAACATACTTAATGCTTAAATTAAATTAAACCTGTTAATTATTCTTATAATATAGTTTAAGATTATAAGATTAATTAATCTATAATAAAAACAGTAAAAAAAATTGGTTTGGTCACGCCACATCGCACTAATTTTATGAAAAATTGGTTTTTAAACGATTTTTATAAACAGAAGATATAAGTATCTCAAATAAATGAAGGTCAAGCGTGGGTCGCAGTCAAGCTAAGACCACGCGATTTGAAGATGCCGAATCAGATTTTTCAAAACGTCAAAAAATCTAAGCAATACTTCTACACAAATGGAGAACCAAAAATTTTTTAAATAAAAGTAGTGCATTTTATTGCACAAAGTAATATTGTCAGAAAAGTTTTTTTTTGCGTTATCAAAAACCTAAATAACAACTTCTGAATCAAATGTGTTTTCAATATTTTCCATCTACTTTTGTATTAAAATGGGAGATGTAAAAAGTTGCTGATAGACGTTTTCTATTATAACAAAAGTATAATCCCTTTTTATTCTAACAAAACATTATTAAGAAATCAACAAATAAAATGCTTGCCAAATTCTTAAAGAAAACAAACGTTTCTTAAACGCTTTTAAGCGCTGCTAAAGTTAATGCAAATTTTCCTTGTTTATAGCATCTGGTGCAATAAATCTTGGTCTGTTTGTTAGATTGCACTTTTGGTATTTTGATCTAGCCAATTTTTACTTACAAAGCCTAAGCGATTAAACAATTTTTTTCAGTAGAATAAAAAGCTGAAAGTTTAACAAGAAGAATTAACACTCAGCAAACTTAACAGATGTTAGGTTAATTGGTGTTTGTGATAAAATAACCAAAATAATTTAAAATAGGCTAGTTAACAATGCTAGATTAATAATTCAAACACAGTTGACAGTCTTGCTTGTAATTTTTCTACAGTTTTGACAGTTTGTAGTGAAAAAACTGCATAAAACAAACAACAGGGAGATGCAAGAAATCAATTTTTATAATGTATGGAAAATAACTAGAAAACCCATAAAATCAAAAGCTATAAATATAAAAATAACTATCAATTTTACCTTCTTTCGTTCAAAAGTAAGTCTACACGTTTTAGAAAAGTTGTAAAACAATAGAAAACTCTACTTAGAATTTTAAACCAAAAAAATATGCGAATTCGAAGACCTACATACTAACCTACGTAAAATACGAATTTACAAAATCCACAACACTAATAAAAATGTATCTTAGATAAAAAACAACAATTAACATAAAACTGCTAAACATTTAGCCAGTCTTAATTATCAAAAAGTTCAGGAAAAAAACTATATTTCTTATGCAATTTCTTTGCGTTTAATAATTTTTAAAAAAGTGGTTATCTCAAAAAACTGATATTGAAGTAAATTTGCTAAATGTACACAGAACATCATTTCCGTTACCAACTAAAATACCCTAAAATAAATGCGCAAAATTCACAACAATAATAAGCAACATAAATAAGCAACAATATGTGCTTTTCAAGAAACAATTATAACAGACTTTTTATTAGTTTATTAAACAGTAATTTCAACACTTGCCAAAAATTTGTTTAATACATTTTGAGAACTTTTGCTACCACCTTGTGGTCATTATCAGGAAGTGTGATCCCAAACGTTCTTGAGATTTAATACACAAACTTTCTGACAAGTAGTACAACTGTGTTCATAGTTTTTAGTGCCAAAGATTTCAAAGCAATCAATTAAGTAAGTGTCATTGTAACATATTGCATATAGAAGAAATATTTTACTTTTCGACAATTATTCACTCACTTCTATAAATCGTTAAAATAAATTTGAAACATCTCTGTACATCTTTAAAATAAAATAGTTTTTTCTAATCAAATTCTTTTTTAACATTAAAGGAAGTGTATACAGCATTAACAAGATTAATATTGTAGCTCAATCAAGAGCAGATCGTGTTCGCTTCTCTTGATAACGTCGAAGATTGGCAAAGGGTGTCTCGGGGGTGGTCAAGGGTAACTCGATGAATATTAATTGACATTTACCAGTCCCAATTAGAAAGGTATTGAAAGGTCATTTCCATACAAAAACCATTACTTCTTATGGCATCTGGTTCGATTAAAACAGATAAAACACGACTGTCGCTCTTTTAGAAGTCAATTTTAGTCGCGCAAAACTGCGGAATTTAAATTAAGCTAAAAATTTTAAAGAGAATATTCCATTTTATAATTAAAAAAAATCGATTTTTAATTGAAAATTGAGAGTTTTGTTGTTATAGTATAAGTTATTATATTTTTATAATTACAAAGCAAGAAATTCAATAGCTTTAGTGACAAACCTATATAAGATAACTCAAGAATTAAATTAACATTAAAATTTTTTTTTTAAATCTGGACTACTATAAATTAAAAATGTGTTACTGTTTTTATCCGCTGAGACCTACAGCTCGCATCATACTATAGACATTCTAAAAATGCTAGTTATTGTATACTTTTAGAGAAATTAATTTGTAGCGTAATATTTCTGCACATAGAACTGATCTATTTACATTATGTGCTTTTATTGCTAAAAAAAGTTTGTGTTGCTTTTATGTGTAGTTTTATTTGGCTCAATAATTCTAATGTAAATTACTGTTTGAAGCTTTTATCATAACAATAGCCTTGTTATACATTATTCGTTCGACTAAAACGCTCAATAAATTGAGCACTCAGAAAAGATATGCAAGTGTTTGTAAAGAAAAAGTATCGATACGAATCTGTAAAAACAGGAATCAAACTACACAATAATTTTCTTATGAAAAGCGATAAAAGCATTTTCCAAGCCCTTTCTAAAGAGGAATCCTCCCATTCCTTTCTCACCATCGATTGCACGTTACCTGATTCCTTGACAATTCAAAGAAACACTATTCTTGATTGCTCAAAAATTAATAGAAACTCAACTCAAACGCAATTAAATTACGTGAAATGCTTTAATGCACTTTTATATAGAAAAACATAGCATTCAAAAATTCAAAGCTGATCGCCAGAGTTTTAAAAAATTATCTCAATTCCTTCATTTCATCGTATCTCGTGCATCAGCGCAATTATTAACCATTCAGATTCGAGTAAATTTAGAAGTGAATTGAGAAACTTGTACGTCTGATCCTGTTGTTGATCATATTTAAAAAATACATGAATGAATTATAAATTTAAATCAATTTATTTAATACTGAGTGAGCGGAATTATCAAGAAGATAGTTACAGTTTTTATCAGAAAGCTATATGTAATGATAAATTTAATTAACTATTTTATGCATTTTTTTGTTAGCTTTTGAAATGAGTTGTATTTATTTCATACTGGTCTATACAAAATCCTTTATTTGACTCCAGATTATAAGTTTTGAAATTTTATCTGACAAGTATAATGTAATAATACTTGTCATATAATAACAAATAATAGATAAATAAGCACTAATTAAATAAATAAAAATTAAATTACAATAGAAAATTTCACACCAAATTAAACAATTTAAAAACTTTTTTTTTATTTTGTGATATTTAGTAGTACCTTGCAATAGTAAATTATAAAATATTTTTTAATTACGCGATACATTTTTTTTTTGGTTTTTCTGGTTTATAAATTTTCAAGTGATAAATTTAAAGCTTGGTTGCACCAAACATTAATTGTTAAAGCTATTTAACAATCGTCAAATCATAAATTGCGTATTAATAATAATATAGATTTTTTTAAAAATATGTTTTAATAAAAATTCAAACATTACGCAATTCATAAACGGTTATTGCTTATTAATACATTCGTAATTAAAAAAAAATTAAGCTTTTGTTAAAACAATTTCTTGATAGTTCAACTTTTCAACTCATAACAGTTTAAATCTTTTCATTTTTATAAGCCCACAACTAAAGCTATAGAAACTTTAGTTGTAATAACTGATTAACAACTACAACTAACAGAAAAACCGTGCGTTTTTAAATTATTCAGATCAACGCCTGCTGCGAATTTAGCTTGATACATTTTTATTATCGTTGATACTATGATCGCGCTGTAAAACGTCAAAGCTTATTCAATATACAACACGCCTGTAGCTGCGTATGAACTAATTTAAAAATATCTTAGTTTGATCACAATTAACCAAATTAAAGTTTTGGGAGAATTTTTGCGGACATTTGGTCAAAATTTCATAGCAAGAGTTGATCTAAATAATTTATGAACGCACCGCACCGTATATAAGTTTGCTGCTTATAAAATTTGTATAGGTTTTCAATCGAAATCTTAAATACTTGTTTTGTGTAAAAAAAGACTAAAGTTTTATATGTGGGATAATTTATATAGCTGATAGGAAACTCAATGATGTTATTTTGCTGGCACCATTCGCAAAGTGTTTTTGCTAGTTCTGTCACATTTTTTTGTTCAATATATTTTTCTAAAGTTTCAGTGATAGGTTTATAGTAAACTCTAAATCTACAATTTAACATTAAGTTCGTTGCAACTCAACGCAACAATAATAGTTATAAAACTAGTATTGAGAGTGTAACTCAAATCTGTTTCTGTGGACCCGGGGGACTGGAGTGGCTCGAAGTCTCCAAACAAGAAAGGCGGGTAACAGGCGGGTATAAAGCAATACGACATTTTCAAGATTTGCCCAAGAGCTCTTAAGTACACAAAATCCATATAAACGTCTTGTTATATCCGAAATAGTCTGTGGGCTAAGGTGATTCACCTTCGTTGAGCCTTTAAGACTTCTCTACTAAAATATATGCACATCTTACACAAAGTTTTTTTGAGGTATATTCCTCTAATCAATTATTACAAAATTTGGTGTAATTAATTAACTCATTGATTGGTCAAATATTAAATAAATGTGGCTTGGACTGCACAAAAAGCATTGTTTATTTTAAAAGAAAAGCGCCACAACATAGAGCATTCAAACAAAATGTGGGTTATTATTGATCAAATAACAGTTTAATTTAGAGTTTATTGTAACAATAAGTTAAACGTAAAAACGCTGTTTTACTATATCGGCGGCTGATTATTAGAAATTAAAAAAGCTATAAGGAATTGAATATTGTTCATTGAAATGATCGAGATTTATTATTGTTAGAAAACTAAAACGTGTAATGGTTTTGACACCAATTTTTACAAATCAGCATAGCAACTGAAGAAAAATTGTCGAAGACACAATTACGAGAAATTTAAAAATAAACTTTTTTTATCTTATCAGAGGCTGTTTGGCATAAAAATTTACCAAATGCAGGTGATTAGTTATTTAATTCATAGACAATACGCAACTATAATAAGATACAAATTAATTTGTATCTGGCTCCTTCACCATTTTTTGACACATTTACAAACCATAATTTTTTATAAACGTTTCAAATTATACTAATTATCTACATTTTTATAGTAACTTGAGAATTTTTTAAATTAAGTACAATACACTGATTCAAAAATTTACAAAAAAAAATTGTAGACATGGTTTTCATCATTTTTCAATATTTGTATTAAAAACCATAATTTCGCATAAATGATTTTTATACTGATTTTTAAAACATTGTTTTATAATAACTTGAAAAACTTGTAAATTCAATATAATATAAACATACTTGATTGAGCACTTTTTAAAAAAATTGTATCTGGCGCTTTTACCATTTTTAATTTTTTTTTTATTAAAAACCGTTTTCATAATAGTTTGAGTAAAATTAGTAAATTTTGTAACTTTAATACAATAATACAGACACACTTGATAGAGAAATTTAAAAAAAAAATCATCTGGCGTCTTTACCATTTATAAACATTTTCAATAAAAACCATAATTTTATATAACTGTTTTTATTATTCTTCTAGACAATTCTCAAATTAAGTTAAGTAACTTGTGAGTTTAATATAACAGATACACACTTGTGTGAGAGTTTTTGATTTTATAATAATTTATAGTTATTTTTTCAAGTAAAAATAAGCCAATAAGGCGCTAAATCGCTTGTATAATTAAATGATCTCGATGAGGGCCATACGGCATCTTAAGTAAAAGAGGGAGAACATGGGCTTAGCATCCCTGGAAAGGTGGAGGCCAGTCAGTCAGTAAACTGAGCGGGGCGAGAGTGAGAACGTTGAGTCAGAGCGGTCAGACGGGCAGTATTATGAACTGTTAATATTTAAACTGTTAATTGTTTATTGAAAGAGAAAGATAGTTAACGTGTTGATCTTGTTGATCATATGTTGTTTTGTGGTATAATTGTGAATTCAGTGCTGTAATTCAATTTAATTGTTAAAATTTGGCAAAACGTAAGATTAGAATAAAAAAGTCTTACACTTGGTTGAAAAAGTCACAAATAAATTTGTATTTGGCGTTTCCACCATTTTTCAACAATCATATTAAAAACTGTATGTTTTTATAAATGTTTAGTGGGTTTTCTAGACTTTTTAAGTAACTTAAGGATCTTTTAACATCAAAACAATAGAATTTGGAACTGGTGTCTCTACCATATTCCAATATTTTTATTTATTTAATAAATAATCATTAGGTTTTAGATTGACAAAAAATTTTAATTTTTTTAATATTGTTTATATTTTATAACAAATAATAAAAAGTAATTGTTTACGATTAATCAATTTTTTATTACTTTTGAAACCATTTTTTTTACCGCATCTATTATGTTCATATTTAATTAAAAACTGTTTACTCTTGCTGTGTGGAAAATGCATACAAGTTGATTATATATATAAAAAGTAAATTGTATTTTAAAATAATTTTGGAGCAATTGATTATGTACTTTTAAAATTGATTAAATATTTTACCGTAAAACCGCCTCAAAATGTAAACAAACTGTTTTAATTAGGTTTAAATTTCAAAATGCATTAAATTTATCGTTTTTAGAGTAGAAATTGTTGTCTCGGATGTTTATTTTTGTTTTATTCTCTTAAGATTTATGATGATAGCAAGTGCAGCAAATTGCACTTTTCTAAAATCAATAATTGCAAATTTGCTGAGACAGAAAGTAATTTATTTTGATGAGGGCATCAACAGTTTGCCGACAAATTACTATCTCAAGTATAAGCGTAATTTGTTAAACATTAGCGCTGTATGGGATACGGGTCATTAGATGGATTATTTAGTGGTTCATTATACGGTGAGATAATGACCAGTATCACCCACTTAGTACAAGATTATCTATGAAATATATTTTGCTAAGCCATTTATTATTTAAAATTGCCTAAATTACATCCTACCAATTGCTCTTGATACACAACATTGTGAGCTCCAAAGTAATATCTAAAAAAGATGGGTTTTATTAGGAATTGGCCAAGCAATTTTATTTCATAAATAGATCGATTAATTTTGCTACTACCACTGAACTGGTATCAATCTGATTAGCTTTAATAATAAAAGCATAAAGATTAAACTTTTATAATTAGACAGATTTTTATATAAACAAATATCGCGATTGATTTAATAGAGCTATTTTTGTTTATTATAAGATTATTAGCTTTTAGTCAATATGTGATAGTTTACTCCTTTTTCAAAACGATCCGCATATTTTATGGGCAAAATAATTATATTAAAATTTATGAACGACATTTGTGTGTTTACCCTCATGACTAGAATTGAAATTTTATGACTGTATCAGCTGTTGCAAACATGCAACAGGATATAAATTTTCGTGACTGGATATCAGATATTTTATTTTTTTTAGATCAACAGCACCAGGAAAAGTTGCAATACTGTTGCAAAAGCATGTAGAAAATTTGAATAACGTTATTTAAACAGCTTTATAACACGAACGTGTATCATATTATGCTCTTGTCAATCAATTAAGTTAGTGTAAATTCAACGTAATAGTTATTTCTATGTTTCAAACATGCTTATATTTGGCGGCAATTGTTACAAATCTAAGTACATTTTAATCCAAAGTTTTGTTTTTTAGCTTATCATGCCTGCGGTTATATATCATAAAACGGTTAATTTTCCACATGATTTATACAAACTTATTGATAATAATCTCAAAAACAGCTCATACGAATAAAACAAGGTTGCTATGTACTTTGTTTTATACCTATGAATTTGTTTGTTTGTTTGTTTTAAACAAACGCAAAACGTGTGAATGCATAGAAAGAACGGGGAAATTCCTGAAAAGCAATCGAATGAGCTTTCAAAACGGATAGAAATCTTCTTCCAAAAAAAAATCGAGGGGTTGAAACTCAAAGACTAGGCTTCAACATTTATTTTTATATTTTTTGAGAAAAGAACTTTTTTCTTTCTTGAATATTTTCAAAACCCTTTTTTTTTAATATAATTGTTGTGTTTAAAAAATAATCATTAAAAACCTAATAGAAAACTACCACTAAAAATTGTATCTTAATACTCCTTATAGTTTTTAATATGACTGATTTTATTCTAAATGATTATACTTTTATATTAAATTTCAAACTTTCTATTGGTTTTTTTGAAAAACGTTTTTTGAATTTTGGATTAAATCAGTCATTATTTTGTGATATAACATGTTTTTTATAAAAATAATTTCTATTTATTGCAATCATTTTACCAGATTTTAAAGCGCTGTAACTTTTTCACATAGACTATCAAAAGTAAAGTTATATTTTATTTACTTATAAAAAATATTTTATTTTAGCATATAAACTATTTTGATTTTTGTTCAAAGCTAAAAAACTAAGAGAAAACAAACAGAGAAAACTTTATCTTAAGTTTTAAAAATTTGATTTTATTATAAAAAAACTATAGTTTATATATTAATCTTCAAACTCTATATCGGTTTAAAGGAAATCGCTATTATTCTTATTCTCAAGTTATTATAAACAAAGGTCAGTAAATCAGTAAGAAAATAAACATTATAGTCTTTAAGAAAAATGTTGAGAAATGGTAGATGCGTCAAATTTTTGTAAATTAATCTATGACAGTTGCTGCCTACCAATCTTTAATATTTATATAAAAAAAATGTTTTTCTTAAATTTTAGTTCAATCAAGTTACTATTTTGTAATTTAACGCTTTTTGTTGAAATTACATCAATTTTATCAGTTTTTAATGTGCTGTAACTCTTTATTTCTTTCAGAAAGATCACATAAAGTAAAGTTAATCTCGATTTACTTATTAAAATGTATTTTATTTCAGCATAGAAACCATTTTAAATTTTGATTATATTTGCTTTTTGAGCGTCTGTTTAGCTATATTTATATCTTCTATAGCGTTTTATAATAAAAGATTTTGAATTTTTTGTTATAGTACATCATTGAAGATCGTTAATATCAGTTTTTTCTAGGTTTTTCTGATGTTGAATCGGAAAATGAATTTAATTGCAGTGTTTGGTATACTTATATCCATTTGCTTTCAAACCACTTTTTTTCATCTCCAACAAGAATTGTTTTATATAAGATTAAAAAAATAAAATTTAATTTGTTGATCATTCAATATAATTTTATCAACAAGATGTTCTGTTTTTAATATTTAAATGCATCGCAGTAAGAGTTTGCAATATGCAATATTAAAAATTTGCAAAGCAACTTTCTTTGAGCGCTAATATTCTGCTTGTGGTCCGTAAAAATAAAAATCCTGCAAGCTTCCTCATTACATCAATTTGAAAGGTAATGTAAAATATTTACGTATCCCAAGCGAGATCGCGATTCCCTCTGAAAGGGTAGCAGTTCAGTTTTACGATTCTCAACAAGCGCATAGGTTTTATATACTCATAAAGAGAAACGACAGCCGACATTGCTACTCCTCAAAACTGAAAACAAGTGTCACATTCGCGCATAAATTCTTTTACGGGCAAATGCTTAATGTTATTGCCAGACTAAATCGGATGTCCTTCGAACTGACTTAATCCGTCTATCATTAAATTAAAAACAGCAATTCTTACCGAACACAGCTATAAAAAAGCTGCAAAAGAAAGAAGGTTGTCATTTAATTACTTTGTAACGAATTTGTGTTAGTTGCTCAAAGTGATTCACAAACTAATCAAAAATTTACTGATTTAAAGCAATCTACTACGTGTTTACAACCAACGTATAGGTACCTAGCAACTGCTAAACTCAGATATTTGTTTGCAAATTTGTTTAAAAACCAATTTTACATCTCAAGTTGAAGAAAACGATTAAAAAATTAAAGAAGAAAAGCTTTCACGGCCCGAAGTTATTGAAATATTGACATAAGATAAGTTTACACGTCGAGTTACCGTGCTTGTACTTACTTTTATCTCTCTGTCATAATGACGCCTCCACCAATAGAGTGCAAAACGTCGACAATTTTATTAAACCTTTCGACACGGTCTTTTCTAAAAGAAGTCAATATTTCGATTAAAAAATTAACAGAATATTATAACATTTTTACAATAGATACAATTTGGCAAATTTGACTGCGTAAACCTCTTTTCTCTTTGCAAAAAGTAATATTTACGAGCAACATTTTATTCGATAAAATAGGAAACATTTAGAAATAAAGCATTTGAAGGTATCGACGACCCATAGTATAAACAAAAAAACTAAAATCATAAATATTTATAGCAAACATTGCATTTTATGCAAATAAAAAGTTTTTAAACAAAAAGATTCTCGCTAAAAAAACACTAAAATTAAAATATATAGAGCATGACTATTTAAAAAAAATCCACAACAACTGCAAATATAAATAAACATATACTAAACTCAATAATAGAAGCAAAGAAAAGATCAAAAAGTAAATACAGACCAAAAACAAATCTAAAACTGAAAAAAATTACAACAAATGTTATAAATTTTACAACACATGGAATTAAATATTTGAGACATGTGTAAAGACAGAAATTAAAGTCACTAAATTATCCAACTATAAAATGACAGCAGAGCAGCAAAAAGAAACGAAAAGCTATTAAAACCACATAGATGCTAAAAAAGACAAAAATTTAATCAAACACAGCAGTTCAAAATAAAACAAGAAAAAGAAGACTACCACAAAATAAATAAAGAGTAAAATGTCAAATGATTTAAAAAAATTTGAAGACTAATCCATCACATATAATTTTTTTTTTGGAGCACCGTTACTTCTAAATGGGCTATACTAGCTATCTGAACTGTACTTAGAATACATTTGTCTATGGTAGTTTTCTGTATTGCTTAAAAATTTTTGTTAAAGATTGCAACATTAGTTATTTTTGCATATTCATCAAAAATAAGCAAAAAATATATTTATTAAATTTTTTGTTGATCTTCAAAGCTGTGCAAAGTTTTTAAAAAACAAATAAAAGTTTGCAATAAAATGCAAACTAACAGTGAAAAGAGAAGTTCCGTTCGTATCATGAACTTTTCTCAATATGAAGGTGGAATAGAGATTTCGAACATTCATTAATTTAATTGGGTTAAGTGAAAGGTCTGAAAGGTGGCTTGAGTGGTATAGAAAAGGGTGTCTCGTGGCGGAGAGAGGGTTATTGGTGAAGATCAGAGCTTTTATGCAACGGCGGTTGTTGTTAGTGAAATGTTGTTCGGATTAATTGAATTTATACTTTGTTAAAAGAGATTCTGGCTGGTCAGCGGTTTCACATTGGAGCTTTCTATATTTAAAGTAAAATCGAATGAACCCGACCACAAAATGTTGTGCCTCTGATGAGAAAAGTAATCAGTTGCGGATTTATCAACGGAAACGGAGATAAGTTGAGGCTTTGAAGAAAACATTATGGGAGAATTGCAAGCTGCTGAGTAATTAATTTACATACGACGACATATTATATGATCCAAGATAATATCTGTCCGTTTTTAAAACATATTCACTCAAACACATTTTATTACTAAATACCCAAATTTCTTTTTAATATAAATGCCAGGTTATAAAAGCTTAACAATTTGTTATCACCAAATGAAGGTGATAACAAATTGTTTTTAAAAATTAGAGCTTTTAATATTAAACTCTATTTAAATTAAATATTAAATTATTAGTGTTAATAATAAACTGCTCTAAGTTATTTAGAAGTTTTATAAAATCAATCGTGACTTTCTACATATCGACTTTTGCTATAAGCCAAGTTACAAGTAGATGTTTTAATAAATATTTATCTATTTAAAATATTTTTTGCTTTATTTCGAATAGTTAACGACTAGACTAAATGTAAATTGCAGAAAACACATTCTCTTTTGTATTTCGATAAGAATAAACGTAGCGACTGAGCTATAAAGTCACAAATTTATTAAGTTTATCAGATTCTACGGTTTTAATTAAAATGTTTATCCCAAGTATTCGCCTCTAAAAAAACTAGAAAAAAAGCACTATCTGATTTGGAAGCAATAAAGTCTGGGATAAAAACTTGGTTGAGAATATAAATGCGCTCAGAGAGTGTATTCCACAGCGATTCTGGAGTTGCCTAGTCGGTATTTACAACGAGCAATGTTCGTTATATTGGACGAGTTCGATCGTTCTATCAACGATAGTAGAGAGAATTGCAAAAGCACTTTTCAAAAATATAAAATACATAAAAAATTTCAATTTGATATGCTAAAATATTGGTTTTGATAGTAAGATAAAAATTAAGTGCTCCATAAAGAATAAAACAGCTTTAAATAAAATACAAAACTATTTTGTAGGTAATTTCGAATCAACCAAGTTGCGTGGCTAAAAAATAAAAATTAACTAACTTTTGTCAGGTCTAGATCCAAAAATTCATATAGGAAAATAGCTTTATTGTTATTTGAATTTATAAATTAGTCTTTATTATTTTTTATATTCTTAAGCTTTATATTTTTGTTAAATCTTATTTATAATAACAGACAAAAATAAATTTAATTTTGCGTATACAAAAGTGCAGAAAAAGTTGTCTATTAGAAAAAACATAAATTTATTATTACTTACAATCAACTGTACAAATACGTACATTAGCTACTGAAAGATAAAATCTTATCGCGTAGCAAAAATAAGTGCATAAGATGTGGAAAAGAAAAGCATTTGACAAGAGAGTTCAAGAAGAAGCAAAGTGCTATGTGTGAAGAGTAGAAGAACGCAAAGCAAACATTAGTTCTGGTAGGTCTACTCCAACCTATAAAAAAAATAAAGAAAGAAAAAATTTCAACAACAAAAAATATAAAAAAAATTAAAACAGAGAGAATAGTAAAAGTGCTTTAAGTTAACGAATGCAACATTGATAGATGCGGAAATTACTTTGCTACTGAAAAACGTCAGAGATACATTAATATAAAATAATAAAAAATTGATTGAGAGAGAACTCGAATACATACAAAAAAACCGTGTTAAGAATCATCAATAGTAAATAAAAAAGAACAAATAGTAAAAAATAAGACAGTGAAAAAGTCTGACAGATAAAAACATGTAGAATAAGTCTACAATTCTAAAAGGAAGACAAGAGTTTCACAACAGGAATACGTACTGGATGCCAGATGTAAGTTGCTGAAGAATAATAAATGAGAAAAATTTTGATTTAATATCTTAATAATTTAATATCTCCATAAAACAACGCAAAAAAATTATTTTGATTTAATTACAAAATGTTTTATAATTAAAAAAGTCTTGATATAAATAATAATTATGATTACCGTTCAAAGATTTTTCTAATAGAACATCACTAATATCAAAACAATGCAGATCATAAAAAAGAAAATAGGAATCTTTAACCAGAATCAAGTTAAAATAACATTTTCTTGCACTACATACTGCGTTATAAATCTGACGCAGAGGGTTTGTTTCGAAAATGTTGGACGTTTGCAGCTCAATTCTGTGTTCAATTTCCCTTAGGAGTCAAACAATGTGTCTTGTCTACCTGGACCTAAACCAGACAATACGATATATACAGACGCAAGAGCATCCGACAAAATTTTCTTTTATAAATTGGTGTTGAGGTGTGTATAATACAATTTTCAAAGTTTTTAATTTGTTAAGAAATGAAAAAGTTCTTTTTTTGAAGATACTTGGTTTTTAGAGATTCTAGAGAAAGTCAGAAGAGTAAAAAAACATTATTTGCTTGCACAATCTCTTCCAATAATTTTATTGAAAATATTTACAATTGTTTTATGAAGTTTTGTACATTTAAAAAGTATATACGCAGATAAAAGCATGTCGTGTATAATTAGATGAGTTTTGACGTTTGTAAAATGTATTAAGTTAAATTGCACAGCAGAAGTTGATTTAAATAATTTCTAAACGCACGGCATTTTTAGCATAGTACTGGAAACGGTTTATACCAAAATGTCTTTATTATTTTTCAATGTTAAATTTTGTGTAATTTGATTGCTTACATACCGAATCGATAGGTTGAAAAATCTGATATACTTCAATAAACCTCAAGCATTCCAGTAACAAAGTGCTTTTCCGGCATTTTTACATTTCGAATATGAAAAGCCTTCAAAATCTCTAAGTCATCAAGTACGATAAATTCAGTACATTGGATAAAATTGCCGATAAATTGGATATAGAGAGAAAGATTCCGAAACTACATTTGCAACAAATCATCCGTTGTTCTAACAATGAGTATTGAACGTCTAAGACATCTTCTTTGTTGTAACACATGATAAAAGTCTTTTTACTTTATCAAATTAAATTAAATTTAATTTCTATAATAGCAAACGAAACAATTAAAGTCACCTAAAAGCTAATTGAAAGACATCATTATTAGAAAATAATTTAATCTAATTAAATTTTATTGGAAGGAATTAATTGTTGACTTCGATAAAGCGCTGATTTAAGAGTAAAAGAGATTTTGGAGGTAATGAATCATATTACAGGACTGAGGCCAGCTACAAGTGTTTCCGTCCCGGATTCGTTTCACTGTAAGCACTCTGTTCGACCGGAATTTAATTCCGGTGTCTTGCAATAAAACATTTGATGTGATTAACTTTTCCAGATTGCAGTGGCAAAAAACAAATAGAAAACGAAAATTACTACAAAAAGACATTAAAACTCTGATAACTACATTTTTACAATGAAAAAATATCCAATTATGAGCAAAAAAAATATTTTATAGTCAGTTAACGATATATTATTGCATAAAACAACTTTTTTTTGTTTTATACTAGCCGGTAGATTCGGTTCTCCGGCGCTATTTTGAGTCCGATAAGTCTGTTATTATAGCATCTGAGCCCAGAAATGTAACCAAGAAGTAAACAAAGACAGTTGTATAGGGAAATTGCATACAAAATGCATACAATAATGTTACGTGTCACATTAAAAAAGTGTAACATTTCCAACTAAAAAACAATAGTTATTTGAATCACAAGACCGGAAACAGGCATTTTGCAAGGCGATGGCCTTGGCCCCCAAACTACGAGCCTTTGCAGAAGCGTTTTCGGAGGTGTAATTCACAAGATTTTTTGTGACGTTGTCGATTTTTTATTTTAAAAAATAAAAAAAATTTCTTATTAACAAATGTTTTTTCCATGTTATGACAACGCTAAGTAAAAATTCCAAATGTCTTGTTTATTAAAAAAAAATATTTGTTTTGACATTTCAAAAGTTACCTATTTTTGTTCTAAAAAAGCGAAATTGCTGTTTTCTGAAAAAATCGATACTCCAGCACACTTTACGGCTTAGGAACTTTGGGGGGCTATACATTAATTGTAACATTATACAATACAAACCGTTAGTTGTCGTTGATAAATGTCTGACAAGACAATTGACAATGACAGCAAATGTCATAGTAATCGTTTTCTCGCCTAGGCTGGCAAGACGACGTCTCAGGCCGCTTAGGACACGTTGAAACTTATGTTTTGCAGACGCAAGGCACAAAAAGCTGTTTACAGTATGAAATAAAATGTTTTAGCATTTTTAAATTTTTATATGTTACACTACTTTTAAAAAAAAGTATAAACAAAAGTTTCTAATAAACAAAAAATTCTTAGAGCATTATATTTTTTCAATTTTTGTTTAAGTTGCTCTAAAGTGCTGAAGCGTTGTTGCTTTTCTATTTAATGTATTTTATTTGTGTATGTAGTGCTAATTACTTCTGCAATTTACAAACACCTGCTTTTCCAGCATCTTTTATGTTCTTGTTTTGAATTTCTTCATGGTGCATCCTAAGGGTAACGGATTCAAACAAAAACATTATCATTACACGCGAGGTGAGAGTATATCACGGCTAGATCATTAGCCAAGCACAAACGCATAACTCAACACAGCATAAATTTACACAAATCTGCACGAACGTATTATTGTTCTTTGTTAAGTTTGTTTCTAAATGAACAATAGCTTAGTTGTGACCGTTTTTTATTCAACTATATACAACTATGCAAATAGTAACAGTAGCTCAAAACGCGTTTGAAATAAACAATAGGGGTGGTAATGAGTTTTGTATCACGCATTAGTCAATATTGTTTGCTTGTAAAACAGTCAGCAATTTTGCGAATCTTTTTTATACCTTTTGCTTTTTTATTTCTCAGAATAGCAGCAAAGTTAATTAAGTGAGAGACATCCTATTACAAAAATGTAAAGTTTTTTTTGTAATCTTTGAAGCGATTTAATGCTGCTTGCGTGCTAGCGCTTTTGATTTCCCTTGATATTTGAGTAAAAGAGTTTTATGGCTAAATAATTTTTAAATATAAAGACGATTATTAGAATTCAATATAGTGCTTTTTTTCTTTTCTAAAAATAAAAGTCTACATTGTTTTGTTTCTTTGAATTTAACTTTGCAAAGAAAAACATTGTAAATTATATAATACACAAAGCAATTTAAATTAATAGCAAAATTTGTTTACTCTTTGTTTTAGATCCAACTATAAATTATTCCTATGAATGAATGAACATTTTCTAAACAGTTCTAAACAAACATAAAATCCATACCGGCTTAAAATTACTTTAATAAGTATAAATCTTAGTTGAAAAATATTTTTTTATCCTACACCAACTCAAAATGAAATTTTCTTGTCTCTCGACAGCCGAGAAAGTACATTATTTTTAGACTAACCGAGAAATAATGTACTTTCTCGGCTAGGCAAGAAAAAACAATCTGGTTTTCTCCGCCAGGCGTCGCTGTTATAAGAAAAATGAAAACTATAAAGACGGTTGAACAGTCGTCACGCACCAAGGACACTCTAAACGTTCTATTATTCATACGCGGTGTTAAAATTTTAAATCACATTTACTGTTTATGAACGTCAATCTTATTTTAATGAGTTTTGAGATTATGTGAAATTATTAGTCAAAGCGTTGCATATCGAGTTTCTGCTGTGTATTTAGAGAACACAATAGCCCCAAATTTAAAACTTTTATTAATTTTGTTTAAAGATTCTAGTAATAAGCTGTTCTATCAATTTGGGAGTGGCAAGTACTTACTAATCATTGCGTTATGATCAAATGTTTAATTTTGTATAAGCTATGTTGTTAAGATTTTTTTTATTTAGTAAACAAGCTATTGTGTTAAATAAATTATAAATAAATTTTGTTTATTACGGTAGCTTAAAGGGTTTTATAGACGGAAGGTGGAAAGAGTTTCACATCTTTAAGCAATATTCCAAACAAAGTTTTCTAATTTAGAAGTTGAAAAGCTCGGAGTACAACAATAAGTTTGAAGGAATAGCCGAACATCAAAAACTCTCATATTTCCAATAAATAAAAAGACATCATCGCCTCTGTAAATAGCAAAGAGGCGGTGAATCGACTCCTAAAAGTTTGAGAATACAGCCGATCTTGCATGAGGCGTCCCAATAAAGCACAGGTTGACGGGTTGAGGTACTCCCAATGAAGTTAAATATAATAAATCTGGTGTTCCTCAGGGTACCAGCTTAACAACATGTAGTTACTTGCCATGTTGCTACCCGGACGATAGAGTTTGACGTCGCAACGGGATACAGGAGAATCTCATAGGACTTAATAACGTTATATTATGTTCTACATAGCACAATAAAATTTTCTATTTAAATTTATCAAAGATTATTAACAATTATTGAGTAAAACTGTATTTGTAATCAATACTTTTTAATAATTAATTAAATAGCTTGCTATTGCTGCTTTGTTTGATATTCCAAACAGGATTACAGGCGCAATTAATTTCTTGTTCAAGCATCAGCGCTAATTAAACGTATTTAAACGTTAAAAAAAAATAACACTTAGATCAATATTACCATTAACGTTTGAAAAATTGATAAATCAGTTCTTTAACCTAAAAACAAATATATTTTTAGGTAAAATTTTTAATCTTCTTCAATTTTTACCTTACTCTTTGTTTAATTAAGCACGTAGTCTGTACGTTAAAGGGAATTACACTGAGAACAGCACGCATTTATATTGATTGAACTCTTGCGTTTAATTTCATTTGGCAAAGTTGTCTAAAATGTGAGTTTTAATTGTTTACGAGTGTTTTGTGTTTTTACGTCAAATTAAAATCCTCCGGTTTATTTGAGTTGTGCTGTGGCTTATTGTTAGACTGAAATTGTAAACTTTATGTGTGAGGAACAGCTTTAAACATTTACTACTTGTGGTATTTACTTTTCCAGAAAAATACAATTTACATCATATAGCAAATAAATTATAGGGTCACTTTCCAGTGTTATTAACATTTAAATCATTAAATGACAGTTTCTCTTTTTTTACCTTCACATACTCATTTATTATGTGCTCTAATGTTTGTTTTTCTCTCATTTAAATATCTAAAATTATCAAAATCTATTATCTCATTCTTTATTTCATTAAAAAGTTTCAAACTTATATCTCAAAGAGCAGTAGTTATTGTTGCCGGAGTAAATAACTGTTTAGCCAACTTTTTTTACTTAATGTAGAGTATTACAATTTTTAGTCCAATAAAGCAGAAACGTCGTTGACACGACAAAACTTTTTGAAACTGCAAGATTTTGACCCTCCTCCGTCTGGCTCACTTTCACCGTTTATCTCCCCATTTGTAAGAGAAAAAATCGAAATTGGTAAAGGCATTCAACGTTGACGTATGGAAATGCTTTCTATATATTTACGAGAATTGCTCTGACTCTCTCTGGGATACAAACGAGGAGAACACGGTTGTCGGCTTTTGACTATTAACTAATGCTGGTCACGCGCAACCACGTCACGTGGCTAGCACACATGACTAATGTCTTTCAGTATCAACGATGTAAATCATAGCAACCCTGCTGATCGGTTCCGCTTCCGTTACAACACCAGATCGTCGGTTTGTGTTAGAATGCTGTATTTATGGCTAAAGCAGGCTGATACCCATCGTACCTATTGCAATTAAGGATAAGGAAATGAATGGCTCCAACACCTCCATTTGCGGCTCAAATTAATAACACGTAAAGGTTAATGACGGTTCTTGAATTACATATCTAATGGATCAAATCTGAGCAGGAACATGTATTAATCACACATCAGGTGTGTTCAAATGACAATCAGAACCATAATTTTATTTAAAAAAATCAAGGCTAGAAAACAAAGAAAACACTAAGAATGGCGGAGGCGCCGGGCGAAAATGTAAAGTGCCAGTCATTATCTTGTACAAGATAGCAAATGAAAATACTGTAAACTTAATTATTTTTTTCTTAAATACTTCTGCTGCAAGTTATTAAAGAAATTAAGTAGTAAGTGCAAAAGATGCAAAGTTTTTAACAATTGAAACAATTTTCTTAAATTATGGCTAAGAACACTTTCAGATTTCAAATGAAAAAAATAGATCAGAGTCCATTAAGCCGTTTAGTGTTCACACAACAGCAATCAGACACGTTTATACTCACTACAAACCTGTAACTCTTCTTTTTATTGTTGAAAGTTAAGAAAATACAATGTAATATGTATTTATCTAGCAGCTCAAAAAGCATTTAATTATTTATTTATTTTGTAAACATCAGAAATACAGACATCTAATTTTATTAAAAACAAATTTGCTGGCATTTTATAAATAAATCTTTGTAGAAACAGCATTATGTACAATTTCACATTATGCAAAATTACGGTCTAAAAAATTTAGAAAAGACAAAGAATGTAAATGCTCAGAAACAAAAGGTTTTTTTCATGTTCAAGTAAAAATTATTTGCGTTTTCTGAGGTTTTAATAATTCAAAACAAAACATTAAAAACAATACGGAAAGAATGAAATATTAAAAGTCTTTTCTTATGTAAATAAAGTCACAGTCTATCGTCGATCTCAGCATAGAGATACCTTATTAAAAAATCTGTTTGCTCGTTAAGAGCGCAAAAAATTTCTTTACGCGGCATTCCTTTAGACTAATGAAACTGTAAAAATTGTTCGTAAACGTTGGCATTCTTCTCATTATTCCTGTGAATGTTTTTTCTCGTGTCACCATTTTTATTACAATCTTGGATGATTTATCCCGTAGAATTACTAGAAATTTTGACAAAAGCTTGCTTACGGCTAATGAAAGAATGGGGATGTTTTAAATTTTTTGCAAACATATTGTTTAATTTTTAAATAATAAAGCCCGCATTTGTTATGTTTTATTTTTTTATCCTTAAACCGTCATGTTAAAAAAATAGCCTAAAAATTGTAGCAAAAAAAAGTATTGACTTTCAAATTCTTGTAGCTTGCGGTTTTTTTAAAGTAAACATATTTTATATATACACTTTGTTTTGACAAATAATTAACATTCTACAGTCTACAAAATGTGTTAACCTGTTAATATTTGTAGTTTAAGTAATTTAAAAAAAGCAAGATTTATAAACATCATGCCGTTGTAACACAATTCCATGACTTGCTTAAAATATGTTTTTTTAAGAATGCACGTAACAGTCTTTTAGTGTAAGTTTTTTGATCATCTATTAAGTGACTTTTGTTTTTGTGAAAGTTACTTTTAAGTGAAAAAGTTGTTTTATAATATAAATTATAAGCTTCTGGTTGAAGCAAAAAACATTATTAAATGCATACTTAAAATGGGATTTTGAGTTGTTTTTTAACCAACAGGTGAACATTGATGAAGATAAAAATAATAATGTTTCTTTAAACAGCTTAGGCCCTAATGTTTAAAGCATAGTTATCTGTGTTTTATTTTTATTCAAAAAAAAGTATATTTTTTGACATTTGACAAGTCATGCAAATAAGCAGGTGAAGATGGTGAGTTCAAATAGCAATTGCAATTGTGCAAATCAGACCATTTTCAGAACCAAATGGTAATTTTCCTGCAATTCAAAACGATTATACTAAGTATTAATAAAGTTCGTCTTTAAAGTTTAATTGAAATCAAAATTCAAAATGGAATAATTACGAAATGGAAATGCAAAATGGAGAGAGAGGGAGAGCTGAGAGTCGGAGAGAAATGACCGCCAGGTTTATGAGAAACCATCCAGATAAGTGACGTAACTCTGAAGAAATTAAAATACGGTAAAATATGCTTGGCTAGTTTCAATTGCTGCCGCCAGGAGGTTCAAGAAATGGAAGCATAATTTTATCCGACAAATGTAAACAAGTTTCTCATCTGATTGAAATTAAGCGACGGCAATTATTATTATTATTATTATTACCGCAAGCATTTAACTACTTTTTTAATTCTCTACATTTTTAAAAAACCTTAAGCGTCGGTTTTTACCAACATCTGTTAAATCTAATATCAAATTTAAAACGTTTGCTGCGCTAATTTTAACAAACGTACTCAAGTAGCTAGGTAATCGTTCAATAAGCTTAACAAAAGCTCCTAAAAGCAGCTCTTAGTATTTCATTAATCAACTTAAAATTTGAGTCAGTTTAATTAATTAATGATTATATGTTGAATATTGTTAGTGCTTGTTAAATAAAATTTGATCTTTTTTAGACAAATCAATTTCAATATTTTCAGCTTCTAACAAAATCAAAAAATGGTATAAGGAATGTGTACCTGTGTATATCTGGTCTGTCTTGTCGTTCTCTAGCTACAAAACGGCTTAACCAATTTTTAGGTAAAAGCCGAGGCAATTATGATTTTTAGCTACAAGTCATATAAGTTAGATCAAGCAATAAAAAATGTATTTTTTAGTCAAAATTTAAGACTATCGTTATTGTGTCATGTTAGAAAATTATGTAATGCTAATACACATTAACCGAATTTTGCAAAACACTTAACTTGCAGCAAAAACTTGTGTACAGTATCAATCGAAACGAAAGCTTTTTGATTTTGGAAAAAATTAAGCATTCATATTAATACACGCTGCAATCTAATCTCAATTCAATTTTTTGTTTGCAACCATTAATTTCAAAAATTTAGTTCTTCTTTTAAAATTACTGATTGATTCAAATTATGTTTAGTATTGTTCCAACCGTTTGCTACAAACATTTGAATGTATTCAAGTAAAAGCTTGAGAATTAATTAGTTGTTGCTTTATGAATGTAAAATGTTTTTGACAAATTAACTTTGAAAATGTTAAAATTAAAGGCTTGCAGATTGTAAGCTTACCTTTGAAACCAATCTCAAAGAACAAAATATTTATCAAATATTCATAGCTTCATTGTTAGCAAAACTCATTTGTATTTCAAACATAGCACAGGAAGAAGTAATAAACAGATAAACGCTTTATTTAGAGAAAAAAACGTGTTTTTCTTTGACATGCATAATCTCTGTGAATAATGTAGTTTGACTAATTTGCATGATCTACGAGAAGAAAATTTGAAATAATTTTATTAACGGGCTTGTTAAAAAGTTCCAAGAAAAATTGTAACGTAATTGAAAGCAAAGAATTCATATATTTTAAAGATTAAACTAGAATTAATGTAGTTTTTTTATTACCTTTTAACTCAGCTGCAAATAAGTTTTTGCTATACATTTTATCTTTTTTGTAAAGACTTACACAACCTAAATTAGGTTCTTACATGAGAGTCTTCTCCCCCATCCGTGTAGATTGCAGAAAAACTCCATTTCGAATATTTTCCGGCCGGTCTAAAAATATCAAATAAGCATTCGGCGAAAAATTGATTTTATATGTCTTCGTTCAGCCTAAACTAAACGTTAAATTTTCTTTTATCGGCAACGTTGATCGTCATGTCGCGGATGGAGCAGACGTTCTCGCTAACTACTTGCCAGAGGCACCCATCGAAATTGAATTCCCAATATGTACAGACTTCTATTCTTGCCGGTTCCTTCTTTTTGCTTCACCTATATTTAATTCCCACAACTCATGTCCTTAAGCTACATTCCGTAAAGACGTGCTAACAAATAAAAGATTATATTATTTCAATTTGTGGCAAAAAGAAAAAACGCTTTTCGGCACGTTTCTTTTTTGATAAACATAACAACATAAACAGCAGGTCTAAAGACATCTAACAGCCAAAGTAAAAGTGATTGTTTATTATTGAATTAATTTATGTTATATTATAAGATTTATATAAAAAAATTGCACTTTAGCAACGTGCTTAACCATTTCTGAATATGCTCGATTTTTTCAAAGCTGTACCTAATAATTTATTTTCAACATTATTTCATACATTAAATGATAAACAGCTATTGTAACCGGTTTTGACATATAGTTTAAGTAACAGCATAATGATAAAATACTAAAATGATGCATAAAATTAAAAACCGCATAATTATTTACCAAAACCATTTTATATCAAAGAAAACATTATTGAAGTGTAAACAAAAAATGCTTGAGACGAAAATAATTATTGTACTCTCCTTTGATAGGAATCTTTTAACAAAGAGAATAGAAAAACAACAATGCCAAAAAAAAAATTGAAATTGGTACATCTCAGAGTTTAGTACTCAGTTTAGTTCTATTTGCAACAGGCAAAGTATAGAACTTTCTAGAAATAAGTTTATAAGTTAGTAGACTAACATTATTTTATACTGAAACAAACGCTTTGGCAGGTGTTGAAACTGTATTAATGATTTTTAGCTTTATAAATTCTTAAGCAAACCGCAGGTTTACTGAAGAAACTGCTAAAAAATATTTTTATCAAATGGTAAATAACTAAAATAAGGCAATCAAATTTTTGTTTCGCTTGCAATCAATTTAGACTGAATCGTGTCAAACTTAGCTAAATTGAAGTAATATTCCTTGTAAACTTTTTAAGAGTAGCAAAGCTTCCAGCACCTCGTACGCTTTCTAAGTGTCGACTACATAGTTGGGGTATGACAAAGTATCGAAACTATTAACATGGTGACAAGGGTTTCCACTTCGTAAAGTAGCGCTGGACTGTTCCCACGCCTCACTCTTAACAGGTTTTTCTTAAAAAGTGCACTTTGAGATAAAGCACACCAATTTACCTCGAAAATTTCATGCAATAATTAATGAAAATTACCGTTGAAAATTGAAACTAATAAAGAGCTGCTTAATAAACATTGTGTATTGACGCCATCACCACATGCACAACTATTAATTTATGAAAACAATTTTACATTTTATGGCGGATTTATCAGGGTTATGGCACATTAATTATGCATTTAGAATTGGTGTTTCCTGTGCCATAATATAGTAGTTCACTCGTTGAGTACATTGTTGCATGTTGCTAAGCCAATTAAAAGGTCCTCCATTAATATAATAATTGATTGATGGTAAATGTATTGCTAATACTAATTTAATTATAAAATTAGTTATTTTTGATAAATTATCAATTCAGTTATGATCAATATATAAATTATTTTATTTGGCAAACGCAAAATATAGTTAAGCTGGTGAAAACAATTATTATACAGCAGATTTGTATTAACTCGGTTTTGACAACTAACTTGAGCTAATATATCGGGTGTCCCAGAAGTCGCGCACCCTATTGTAGGGATCGAAAGAGAAAAATATTGCGCTCCTGATTGGTCACTTTCATTAATTAACAATTAATTACCTATGCGTCTGATTAAAAAATGGCTCAGGACTTTTCGTCTTAGAATATTTTTCTCTTTCGATCCCTACAATGGGGTGCGCGACTTCTGGGACACCCGGTATAAAACTAGTAAAAGTAGAATTAACAAAATTTAAAATGTTTGCAAGAAATAAAATTAATGCGATTTTGGAAGATTCTACTTCTAGCGTTAGTCTATAGGTATACGATTAGCTCAACATTTTACTAGTTGTACTCTAGAAAAATTATTGCCATAACAGATCATGTACCGTTTATTATTATTTATTTTTTTCATTATTCCAAAAAAAGTTGTAACATTATTAATTACCTAAATAAATTATTAAAAAAATGTCAGCTGTGTTTTGTGAAATTAAATTCATAATTACATATAATTATGCATCTGAAAAAAATTATTTACAAATCAGTAAGGAATGTTTTACCTGTTCTTTATGTATCGTTTAAAGAATTATAATTTATTTTTAAACAGCTTATATACAAACTTTATAAACAAACCTTCCAAATCCTAACTAAACACTTGATAAAATATTGAAATTTACCCAAACCTCATGCGTCTACCCTCTTTAGCATACCACAGAATGATTATTTCAAGGACCACTACCAAGGCTCTGAATTTAACACGTCCAATTTCCTCGGGTAATAAAAGCATAATAAATACATTATTTGACACCCTTGCTAACAAAACAAGTCTAATTTCTAAATAAACCCCTTTTAATCGTTTTGAAGCTCGAGGGATTGGAAATCTCACAGTTCGCTCCCCACGGTCTAAGCAATAATAATATTGAATCATAACGTCGCTTCAAGACAGCTGCGTCTTTTGTCATTTGATAAGGGGAAGTGAGATGGTATTCTATAGTTAAAATCGCATTTGGGCATAGTCTGCTGAAAACAGATAACGTTTGCTGCGACACGGAAACGCGACGTCTCTTAATATTATAACAAAGGGTATTCAATAATTATCAGGAAAAATATTTTCTGTTTGTCTAAGTTAATCTGCAACCAATAGTATTGTGTCACATTTTAGTTCTAAGTAGTTTTGTCTTTTCTTAACTCTTTAAATTTTTCTTTCTTTTTTGAGCTTTTTTTGATAGTTTTTCATAATTTGTTTTTATATCAAAAACCATCATTTTTATTGTAAGGTTTATTTATTTTAAGATTTATTTATTTAAAAAAAACCTTTGATAAATTTGAAGATTTAATTTGAGTTAATTAAGAGTTAACTCTTTCTCTATAAGATAATTGTCAGAATATTTATGTTTTACAATTATTGGAATTGAATGTTTGCTTAAAGACAGTGTAAAGAATAGCTACATTATCCTCAACAATATACTTTAACTGATTAGGCAACACATAAACCATATTTACACATAGTGTACTTGTCAATAATACTTGTAAAGTAACTTACCGAAAGCTTTCTCTTCTTCTGAAATTCTCTTCTTTTCAAACGACTTGTAGGAGACATTGACAGGTTTATTAAGCTTCAACGAACACATTATAATTTTATGTACTATAATTTTCACACTTTTTTTTAGCCTGGTGTTTTTAGCCAAACCGTACAATCAATTGAAAATAATTGAATAAATGTGTATTATTGCAGGTTGAAATAGCATTTAATTTGTAGTGCTCTGTAGGTTAATTGACCGGTTAGAATGAGAACGCAAAGTGCACACAAAAAGCAATTGAACGATGAGATGAGAGCATTTGAAAAGAGTCAATCAATTTTAAGTCGGTGGTTTATCAAACTACACTTTCTTCGAGTCACCAAAAAGCTTTACATACGTATTTGTGTTTAATATATTAGGAAAACGAATTGGGTAGCAAAATGAAAACGGCGTTGCACTCATTGGCTTATTAAATTACAATATACGTATCATTTTTTGCGTCTTCTACTGGTTGAATTAAGCAGATAACCCAGTACAAAGAAAGCTCTATATTGATATTGATTTAACGAGTTTTCATCATACGTAAAATAGTTTCTGATCTTTACTTAATTTTTAAGAAACAAATAAATTTTTATCTAAGGTAATTAGACGTCTTTGTTATTTCCACATTCTTACATCTTGCTTTGTGCTTTGCTTTTGTTTGTTTTAATAGTTATCTAGAAATTTTGTCTTCATATTTCTTCAGATGTTTTTAATTGGATGCTTTTATTGCTTTTAATAAGAATATATAGTTCAAAGTTTAAAAAAACAAAATTAATTTTAATTATAAATATTATTGACAGCTTATTCGTGAAAAGTGTTATTTAAATTTATGAATTTTGTTTTTTTATAACAGAGGCAAAGTGAACTGGCGACAAATAGGGCTTAATTCAAATATTTAGATTTTTGCTTTCAGATCAATAAATCGATCTTGATCTTATACATATTAAAAAAAATAAATTCTTTTACATTATGTAAGTTTATGTTTTGGCTACTTCTACAAAATCTTATATTACAGCAAAGTTATTGATGGGAGAACAAAAAAAGCGGTTATAAAGTTAAGACTGCATATTCATCACGTACCTTATTCCGGCAAAAAGTTATTTCAGATTTGAATCTGTCCGCAGGTAACTAATTTTTTGATATTATGCAAGGACCAAGACCCTTAAGCTGATTGAAAACAAAGAAGCGTGGAAATTTTATCACAGTAACAGGGACGAGTTGTGCAAATGTAAATCTTAAAGTGTTTATTCTAGACCGGTTGCGCTGAGGATTAGGGAGTCCATTATCTCAAGCTGCGTCTTGCACCGCACCATTTACATACGGCTGAGATACCTTCTCTAAGTAAACTACAAAACGAGATTTTGGAAAATCTATTTCACTTTCAAACTATTGTCATTAAATTTTGTGCAAGATTATTGCAAAGAATTCATTTTATTGATAGATACTTTTAGCTGATTAATGTCAAGAAATCATTCATTTTTGTCACAAATACAAAATAGACTGCATGATAGATAAGTCGCTGTCCTTGCGAGAATCCTAGATTAACATAACTTCAGAGAGGAGTTATGGGATAAAAACGACAACGAGGAATAAGCTTAAGTAGATTAGAGACAAAGCGCACTACAATGTATTTGCTAAGTTTGAAAGTTTGCAAAATATAAACATTACTAATTTCTAGCTAGAACGGAAGTTTAAAACGACAACTTTTCAAATATCATTATTTAATTTTATAGTCATAGTGAGTATTTCAAACAATAATCAAAATATTATTATTATTACAAATCAAAAAATTAATAATCTAAGTGTAATATGCAGGTGGAAATCTAGGTGTAGTCTAATCTCTTTTATTCTCTTCTAGTCAAGCACTAAAAACGACTTTAGCAGGCTTTCTTTGCGTTAGAGATTTTATTTTTATTTGTTCTTTATAGTAGGAGAAACAATGCATTTTGGCTCTTGTGAATTAAATTTTGATAAATATATGCAGTTTATATCTTGCGTGGTGACGTATGGCAGCGATGTTGAAACGGAAGTGGAAAGGGTGCTAATAGTTGTCTCCGCAGGCTTGACCACCGCACATTTTAGAATTTCCGGAATAATGGTATGCCAACCGGAGGCTATAGGTCTTGTTTATCAGATTAGAAAAAAATAGGTACAGCCAAAAACTCTTATAAATTAAAGTTCATGAACCGTACATATATAAAACCAGATACTAACGACTGTGCAATTAAAAAGATTAGTAACAATTTACAAATGTTAGTTTAAGGTCAAACAAGTTAAATAAAAAGCAAATAAATATATTTGCAATTTTAGATTACTGATCATTGTGTTACATTCGGTAACAGTTAAATTAAGGCTCAAAGAATAACAAATTGAAACACTTTGAAAAACATCATTTTTAGTTACTTGTTTATAATTATTTTTTAACTACTAATAAACAACCAATCATTTTAATGTTGCAAACTTAATTAATCTATTAGGTATCTAAAAATTTGTCAATTGTGGCAATTTAAGTAAAATAAGTTAATAGATAAATTATCTCCTCTTCAATAGCTTATTTGATTCATCTGCCAAGTTGGGGTTTGCTACTTGTATTAAATTGACATAGAAACAATGTAAGACTTGCAACTGTTGGTGATAATATCATCAACAATATATGAAAAAAAAAATTTTTTTATGGAGGATTTAGGGTATAAAATGTAGATGTTTTTTACAGTTCTTTATTGCATCTGAGAGCTACGTTTCGGTACAAAATTTTACCTTCTTCAGGCTGTTGATGTCCTTGAACCGGTATTTTTTTAAAGAAAAACACGTTAAAATAGAAAGACAAAAATAAAACTAAAATTATTTCGGATTGTTGAAACAATTGTCATTTGGACTTTTTGGAAATAGACTTTGTTGGTACTGAAGCTGCCAGGCAGCCTTGGTAAAATCCGAAAATTTTGTACCGAAACGTAGCTCTCAGATGCAATAAAGAACTATAAAAAATATCTACATTTCATACCCTAAATCCTCCATAAAAAATTTCTTCGCATATATTATTAAAAAAAAAGGGTGATAGCTTTTCTAAATCATCAACAATCTACTACAACTTGTTCTTTTAGTTTTTTTTATATAAAAGCGAGTGTACAGTAAGACAGATCAATTAGGTCTTACTCACACATAATGCATAAAATAAACTTTTTGAAAAAAAAAACGGTTTAAAAAAAATATAAGGTAACGCAGCGGAACTAACATTGCTAGAAGCTACTCTTTCGCATCTTCATCGTTGTCGCAACTAACCCAGAATTTTTATATACATAAATATTAAAATTTGTTATTGTTATTAATAATTGTTAATTTAATAAGATTGCAGGTGGCATGATTTTTCTCCTCACAATTAATTTTAGTATAGATAAGATCTTTAATTTACATATTTGAAATCCAAAAGATAGACATTCAACCAAATTAAGCAGTTTCAACCTCTTCAATCAAATTATGTGATTCCAGCTCCAAATATATGCAGCGTTAGAAAGGATGTGCCAAAAATGAGAACCCAAGTGACCGCTCATACATTTGCATAAGTAACTAGCCCGAAATAGGTCGCGTATTCCGGAAAATGGAAAACATCCCTTAGCCGGCGCTTCAAGCACACCCGACTTGCTCATTTAAACAAATAACTTATTTAGCAACAAGAAACATTGAGGGTGAAAGTTTTGACGGTCAGGATGAGTTAATAATGTAATAATAGGACATTGTGTCAAGAGGTGTGAGGACACTTTTTATTTAGTTCTAGATGTTGTACTCAAAATTTTATATAACAAAAAAACAATAGAGGTTGCTTTTAAAATAACAAAAGCGTTTCAATATAATATTTAAATAAAAAATATTTCTTCAAAATAACATAGGTAACAGTGAATAGGAATAATAATTTTCTTGTTTTTATTTAATTTTTATTTTACAACAAAAAATCTAAACTACATAATAGTGAAAAACATACAATAGTAGTTGTACATTTTAGAGTTTAATTTTTAAAATAAAATGTTTTTTAGGTAACATGTTTCAGCGCAAATTCTGATTTAACCTGTTTTGTAAACATTACATTATATTCCTTTAAGCTTTTCACCGCAACAAACTGGATAACTTTCATTTGTTCGGAAAGCCGAAGCGACACACAAAACCGCTAACAATATTCAACGATTGTGTTGCTTTCTCTTTATCCACTTTACCGTTCGCCGTAATCTACTCTTTATCTATCCTCTAAACTACCAGCCGGCATAAAACAAAACAAAGCGATATCGAGATTATTGATGAAGAACTCTTAAAGTCTGGTCCAGACACATCTTCACCAAAAAGAGTGACGTTGCTTTTGTCTTGTCTAATTTGGCGCCTGAGGTCTCATCCTTCAAACTAGATTTTCATCCTTCGTAGAGTATCAAGTGCAACACGTCTTTGTTTGTCTAGAATTGAAAGAAAACTTTGAGAAGGAATACATTCCTTTTGCAAAACCAACTAACTATCCGTTATTTGAACACACGAATGTGGTGAACATCTAGAAACTGAATTTAGGTATAGGCAAGTGAAAATTACATCAGATCATTGAATAGAAATGATTCATCGCATTACAGCTCCATTTGAGTAGATTTTTAATAATAAATTGGAATATACGCAAAATTGAATTTTCCAGCTGGTGAAAGTCTTATTAAGGAAAGCTTCCAGATCAACATCAAATAGAATTCAAACTCATACACACATATATTGCTCCGAATAAGGGTAATCAATTACCTAATCATTTCTATAATAAAGTGAGTTCAAAGCCTATTCTCCAGTGCAAAGCTAATCCGAAAAGAAAATGAAATCAACTGTTAGTTTGACGCTATTTTAGGTGACAAAATAAGTTTTTTGAAAATCACAAGACTATATTTAATTTTAAAGCACAAGCTAAAAAATTCAGCCCACGGTTCTAAAAAGTAGTTGCAAAATTAATTTTTTTTGTGCCTGCGCCTGCAAAACATAATTTTCAACGTGTCCTAAGCGGCCTGAAACGCCGTCTTGCCAGCCTAGGCTAGAAAATGATTACTATGACATTTGCTGTCATTGTCAGACATTTTTATCAACGACAACTTACGGTTTGTATTCCATAATGTTACAATTAATGTATACCCCCCCAAAGTTCCTAAGCCGTAATGTGTGCTGAAGTATCGATTTTTTCAGAAAACAGCAATTTCACTTTTTAAGAACGCAAATAGGTAAGTTTTGAAATGTCAAAACAGGTTTTTTTTTAATAAACAGAAGATTTGGTCTCTTTACTTAGCGTTGCCAACATATAAAAAACATTTTTTTATATGTTGACATATAAAAAACATTTTAAATAAAAAATCGGCAGCGGCACAAAAAATCTTGTGAGTCACACCTCCAAAAACGTTTTTGCAAGGGCTCGTAGTTTGGGGGGCCTCCGCCTTCGGCCTTGACCTCCAAAACACTCGCCTTGCAAAATGCCTGTTTCTGGCCTTGTGATTCAAATAACTATTATGAAACAATCGAATTGAACATTTATGCAATAGATAAACATTTTTTATCTATTGCATAAATAATTTTATTGTTTATCCAACAAAAACATCATAAAATGGTTGTATTACAGAGTGGTCTCAAGATCACCTGTATCTATAACATTTTTTAAAACTAATCAACACTGTTTTAAATTTATACAAATACTATTTTTTTCTTTTTATTTATAATTCAATTTGATTTTGTTGAAATTTTTTACTGTTTTTTTAAAGTTTGTGTTTACACATATGTGTTATACTGTAACACAAAAAAATCTAGACTGTTTAAGAAACCTTGTATGTGTGCATTTGACAAAAAAAGTAAAGTAACACGTACCGACATACATAGTTAAATAAAAATTTAAAATCTTGATTCAAACTGGTTGATAACAGCATTTTCCACTATAAAATTTCAGAAAAAATCGTCGGCTCTTCGCATTGAATGGTCTCAGACCCACATATTTTCTAAATAATTTCAAGCATCAAAGACTTTTGTTGTCTACAACAAAATAACTTCTTGGTTGATAATTTTTTCAATCAGGGACTTTAACCTTTAACCAACAAGTTTTTATTATTTGTGATGTCGTTTAAAGTCATAACTCATCTTTGCGACAAGCTTCAGTTATACCCACAACGGCCACGACTATTTGTATAAGACTATATTTTATTAGCGACGCTCCAATTAAGAATTTTAAAGTTTTTTTTGCTTTTGGAAGAATGAAAATAATCTTTGTTTCATTTCATCAAAATAAAGACCACGTCTTGATTCGATTTTTTTGGGTTATTAATATTATTTTGAGTTATTTTTTATATTATTATACTTTCTTTGCCCGACTTAGATAATCTTCTGTAAAATCACTAAAAACTGCCCAATTAGTGTTTAGAATACGTGAGTAGATTTTTGAGGTAGGAATGTCGGCAAGTCTAATATAAGCTAAGCTTTTCAGGCTTATTAATAGGCTTCGTATATGTACCAATATCAATTACACGTGAAAAGCGATTGTGGCCCAACTGCGGTATCTAAATCACCAAAATGAATTCTAAATAAGCACTGCGTAGGTAGATTGCACCAAATATATCAACATGATATATTAATTTGGAGTGTTTACGCTACGATATCGTTCATACACATCTCCAGTCAAACTGTTCGTGTTTGCAAAATGAGAAGCTCGAATGTCATAAATTCTAAATTACATTCGAGAATTAAACGGTTAGCTTCCTGGGCACTGTCAAATGTTACTAAAACCACTTCCGTTTTAAAATATTACTCATAAATTATCTATATTTAAATTTATTGGTTCAATAAATAAGGTTTAGATGGCCTATGTATCAAGTTATTCGATGGAAAAAGGTAAAGTTCGGTAGGCATAGATGCAGCCACTTAAAATATTGGATACAAGAGGATATGCAGTTTATTTTCAATGAAGGGTGGAAAGGAAATAGATTTAATGTATCGTTACCATTTTTCAAATACGAGAAACAACAAGCTGCGAACATAAGATGGAATAGCGATGATCGAGCTAGCAGACGGGCTATTTGTAAGTTTCAAAAGCCTTGAAGACATTTTTGAGAATATATCAATGTTCAATAAACTAGAACATTTTGCTTGACATAATAATATTGTTTTTTAACATAGAAAATTTGTAACTCGTTTTATACAGAACTTTTTAAGTCCAGACTAGTTTTTCTAAACAATAAATCTATATTTGCTGCATTAATTCACAGTAAAGTCAAGCGATAAAAACAATAAATAACTTCTCATAGGTGCCAAAAACAGACATCTATGTAGAAATTATAGCAAAGCAAATGGTAATGGTAGAAGTTATAGAGAATCATATAAAAATAATTGATGTTTATAAAGCCCGGTCCAGCAGAGAATGTTTTCCACAAAGCTGAGACAGAGGAAGATTGTTTTGTGGGGAGAAGCCTCCGGTGAGTTATTTGATAAGTATTATTGACAGATACATCATGTGTGAATGTGTTTCATGTATAGCTGATCTAATCTGTTCAATTTGTTTGAGGCGGCTTCTTCACGACGGTCACAAAGAGGGTGAGTTGTAGTAGATAGGTGATAATGATGTAGGGTGTTAATTTTGAATTTATGCAGTATTTAAGTTGAATTCGGATTAGAAAGAGAATATGATAAAACAATATAACAATTATTGTATTTTTAATAAAACTAGGTAGTTTAATTATATTATTATAATTATCCCGGCGCCGTCACCATTATGCAAATTGCGCCAAAATTATTTGTCAGACTTGGAAAACTTAAATTGTTCTTACAACTTAATTTATCTGTTGTCTATTACAATTAATTACAATATTACAAATTACAAATACAACTTAATTTATTGAAAAATATTTTGCTTTATTTTCAGCAGATTATTTTATTGCATTCCGTTCTTATTCATGAAAGCAAAAAAAAAACAAAATGTATATGAAAAACAGAAGTGAAACATAAAAAGAGTTATTTGTGACAAAAAACAAAAAGTGTAAGATTTTAAAACAAGCAAAAAAAACCAAAATTCTTACTATGCTTACAAACGAGTTTTTTATACAAAAGAAACATTTTTTGCACTAACAATGTTTAGTAAGAGATATTATTAAATAAAAACATAAAAAATTAATTATCTTTTAAATATATTATTATCAAATATGGTATTGAGCTCAACAACGTTGAAAGTCAAATAATTTTAGTTCTATGATTAAATATTCGTAAATACTCTTGGTACAAAATTCTTATGCCTTATTTATGCCGATATAAAAATGCTTTTTTTCACTAACTTTGTGTACGACCGTTTACGCCACTTTGTTGCATTTGATATGGTAGAATTTCTGATAAAATTATAACAAAATTGATAAAATCTGTGAATAACCTGCTTGTAAATTAAAGCTGCAATATTTTGTCAGCGTTTGTAACAAAATATGACTACTTTTTGCATTTTTTAGCCACGATCTACTTATTTTTTGATAAGAAATACTCAGGTAACTGTTTTCTGATTTAAGAAAAAAAGTATTATTGTTGCACTGTGCTAACGCTAAATGATTCTAGGAAATAAAATCCAAACTTGTTATAAAATATTCGAATGTTGTCTTTTACTATTTTCAACATAGAAAATTTCTATTTTGGCATAAATGTTTTTAAAACAAAGTGCTTGGTCAGCTTTCATGATATAGTCATACGTCACATGTTGCCGGAGTTTGTTTGTTAGCTTTCAAATCACAAAACTTTTAGAGTCGGTTTAGTTAAAATGTTCGGAGCAAATTGATCTCACCCTAAAAACACTATCAATTTACACAGACTTTTGAAATATAGAATGCGTGATAACAAATTATAATTAATACAATGTTGATAAACTGAAACGCCAAAAACATATCAGTTGTAATAATTTTTGAAGACGTATATTTTTTATTTTACAAAAGAATTAATTTTTTACGATAAGACAGTATTGTGGAACAGTATCAGTCTATTTAATAGCCTGAGATGTGTAGCACTATATTACTTTATGAATAACGTTTGCAATTACAACAACCAATGCCAAATATATTCGTTAAAATTTAATCAGCTTTTGACTAATATTCAGTGCAGCTAATTAAATTTTCATGGCCTACTATCCTGCCGGGCGCTTTCCGTCTTGAGAAATTGTCAGACATTTGTTTTAAGTTCGCGGAGTGCTTTACTTTGCTCACTGAAATTTGTATAACGCGCTTAATTAATGCTTAAAAACTGTAATTTGTAATTAAATAATTGGATTAGAGCAAATTTGTTCGTGCATTTATTTAGGAGGAGGGTTCTTTGTTTAGTTTTGTTGATCATTACAGATCGGCTTAAGTTAGTCAAAAATTAGAAGAAATTGCAGGTATATTCGAAATAACACAATATTTTTTTTGTTTTTTTTTGGCTTGTTTACATAAAAAAAGTTCAAACGTTTGAAAAATTTTGTCTAAAAATTATTATCATTGGTCAGTCATATACGTTTTGTAATATGAACTTGGTTTATTATTAAAGTTATTAAAATAAGCACAACTCTTTATCCAAAAATTTCCTAATACGCATCTACAACTTTTGATAAAATTTAAATATTTGACTGTTAAATTATAATGTTTTTATGTGCGTTACCATAAACACAACATTTTGTTCATATTACACAAGTGGAATATGAATTCATAATCTACGATTTATCATTTTTCCAATTTTCTGTAATTTTTTTAAAAGCCTATTTATTAGTCTTCAAAAAATAATGATAAGCTGTCTTTGTAGTGCTTTTAATATCTGAGAAAGTACACTACATCTGTATTTATCTTCCAGTTTTCTGTATTTTGTCTAAAATTTGCTGGCTTTGTAACATTTTAACTGGCTTTCAAATTAATTTTTGATATATTAATTTGTTTATTTTTAAATAAAACATTTATAAACACCACGCAAAACAAATAAAATTCATAAAGAAAAATTTAAATTTAAATAATGCTAAGTATAGTATAGTATATTCAATTCAAGTTATATTAGGCCACATTACACTAAATTAATTACATCATGCGCACACTTGGTTCGCTTGTTTTCTTAACAAATCTCGCAAAATCTTCCCTACATTATACACTCATTAAATTATAATTAAAACGAGAAACAGTCTAGTTGTTATTTAATTGAACTTTAATTTTTGATTTTATAGAAAATAATAAGCGATGGTTGAAATCACTATTTATAATTCATGGAAAAAACTGTTATATAATTTTGTACTTGTACACAATTCTATGAAATTTAATTTAAACTCTGTTTTAATATTTGTGACATTATATTTCATACTTTTAATGTTTTGTGGTTAAAGTCGATTTTAACTCTAACAAACCGCGTAAAAGCAATTATGATGCTTTGACGCATTTGTCAGCCAACTAAAAAATTTGTTTGAAACCAACCCAGTATTGTTATTAGAAACCCAAACTGGATTTCATTAGTTTTAATAATTAAATTTGATGATCATTGGAACGTTCTAGTTTAATATAAACAAATTGTTGTTGTTTATATTAGTTATAAAAAAAGTTTTATTTGTTTAATTATTATCATTTTATGAAAACAAGTTTAGCTTTACAATATTGCATTCAATTGGTTATTTTATAAAATTATTTTACATTTTGTGTAAGCCAATACGCAAATTTACATTTTTACTGTTTTATAATTTTAAGAATAAAGGGTAGAATAATCTACGTCTAGCTATAAGCTATTATAGTGAGTACGTATTTTACTAGATTTATGAATAGAGCTATATTTGCTTCAAATCATTTAATTTTCTTTTCGTACTTACAATTTTCCCAAGCTTAGAAAGCTTTGCTTCTCTGACAAAGAGACGAAGCACTTTTTATCTCAACACACAGAACACCGTTCTCAACAGATCTACTGCAAAACTGTGTTTATTAAAAACCGTTTTATCACAGTCTGCAGCAGTAGTCTTCTTGCAGAAAGAAAAAAGGGTTTTTCTAGCAGTGTCGTTCGTCTTTGCTCAAAAGCATTGAGCCAGCTAGACGTGATTATGCGGATGTCTGAATGGAGGTAGGGAGGCGAATGATTGCTCTGGCTCGAGGTGATAACAAGCGTGGTAATAGAAATAAATATTTTAAACGTATTATTACTTTTACAGTAAGCACACTTAATTTTATAATTATATTTGTAACGACTTTACTGCAATACTTCATTTTTTAATACTTACCAAAGCAAAAACAATGAAATATAATTATCCTTTATTGGTTGTGTGTTATAACAAGCGCCCCAAGTGACTATTTTTGTAACTATTTTTGAAGATGCGTGTTCAATTTATGTATTTTTAAGGCTTAAACGCGTCTAGTGGAAATTCTTGAAGATTATTTTTCTCGGCTTTAATGCTCATTATGAGGTAAAATCATCCAACTTTATCGTTTCAATTGTTTCTACAGAACGAAGAAAACTTGTAGATTTGCAAAAAACCTCTACCTGGAGGTTGAAAATAGGGAAGTAAGTCTATAGGTTTGTGAAGGTCTTGCAACAACTCTCATTAAACAAGCCGTCCGGCCAATCTACAATGAGAATATTATCCACAACTTTTCTAGGAAGGAATTGGAGGTGTTAATTAAACAAATTAATTAAAATAATATTATTTAATAAATTAGTAAAACTAAATAAATTGAAGAATTCTGACAAAATGGCACAAGTACAAATCAAGTTCAAAAATTTGGGAAAGTATTTTATTATTATACATGTCACTGCTATTGAAATATTTAAATTTTTTGATTAAAACACCATTTTATATTATTAAATAAAAACATCCTATAAGGTTATAAAGCAAGCTATAATGTCAATTTTTTTATGATCACGTATAGCCCTAAAAATTTCACTAATTTCAAGAAAATAATATCACAATGCTGAAGTATACTAGCGAACAAATAATAGTTATTTACATAAAAGTCAGGAAAATTTCACATTACTGAAGAGGAGCTAAATTGAAATACGAATTTAAAGCTCTGAGTCAAGTAAGAGATTTTACTAACGTGTTTTGTATTAAATTTTTCCGGAAATCGTAAAAAAAGACAAAATTTACAAGTTTTTGAATTTTTTTTACAATTTCCACAAAAATCAAGTTTGTCAATTTTGTTGGCAATTATAGTTACTACAGTATCTTTTTTATTTTGCGTCTTGTTAAGTTTTTGCAGTACTAGTCCGGAAAACTTAATTTTCTTGCGCGTAAATAAGCAGGAAAATGTTGTTTCCAAGACGATTTCCAAAAAAATATTTTGTTATTTTTTAACAACAATAGCATTTACACAATAGCATACTGTCGCAAATAACAAAATTATACAGTTCATCATTAAAATGTTTATTTATAGTCGAGTATTTGCGTTATATTCAAAATACCTGGTAAATATTAAGGCATTTTGTCCACCTCCATAATTACCACTCTGATAAGCAATTTTGACAAAAATAATTTAAATATAATTTGGTTTTTAACATTGACGCCATCATCGAAGTGATATCAAAACTTCCCACTACTGACATGAAATTTCTGTTATGGCATAGTAGTTAGATCCTATATAAGCAAGTATTTTATGAAAAATGTATGATCATGGTTTCAGCAAAGTTAATATTTTTTTCATCATGGGACTGCTTCTATTTGAGCAATGCAATAGTTACCCAGCAAAAAGTTTCAGTTCCTGCTTACTTTTACCCACCAGATGCGGGAAGTGAGTATTGGAATCGTATTACAACATCTGCTGAAGTTGGTATTGCTGTGCTAAACCCTTCAAAAAGACCTGGTGCTACTCAGGACGCAGCTTATGCTAAAGTAATTACAGAAAGTGCTAATAACGGTCGAAAATTTATTGGTTATGTAGATACCGGCTATTTTGGAGTTGCTGGATGTAGAACTGGTTGTGAAACTAGAGAAGGTTCAACTGACCCCAACGATTGGACTGCTCAAGTATGTATAGCAAAAGATGGCACCTAATTATTACGTAAACCGCAAATTATTGATTTGATAGCAAATAAAAAACCTTAATGCAACAGTTTCTTCAACGTTTAACTTAAGTTAAGTAGAATTTATTTATTTCATGTTACGGTCTTAGTGCACTTGTGTCAAATGCACACAAAAAAGTTAATACTAATTGATTTGTCTTTTAACAATTTAGTTTTCAAGACGTTTTGCTTTAATTTAAGCGCAATTGCTTTAAAATTTTGCGTGAAACAGTGCAACAGAACAACAACAGAACGGCAACAACAAACAGTTACATCTCGATTCTTAATGCGTTTTGTTTAAGAGGCGCTTAAACGGTTAGACAAATTAATTGCAGTTACATATAAGACAATTCACATATAATGTACTTGTTAATGATAACTGTAAAACATTTCACCAAAGATTCTGTTTTTTTTATAGTGCTTTCTTCTATTTCAGCTACCGTTAACGTCAGACTTTCTTTATAATCTTGTCTAATACTCTATGACAGAAAAATTAGAAAAGCAATCAAAATTATAAAACACCCAAACAACTTTAATAGAGATGCAGGTTATTATCTCTCAAACGTTTGGAAGTCCTTGTTTGTAAACACTGTTTCGCCTTCAACACAAAGCGTTTCCGCTTTCTTCGCAGCTCTTTCTTCCGAAACATCCGCCAGTTTCTTTTTAGCCCTTCTCACCGCTTTCTCTTTCTAGCTTACCATATAAGCCCAAGCAGCATCAAGGTTTAGCCAGAATAAGTTTTGCCTCTAGCGTAGCTCACACGTCAAATTAACGTGCTTGTTCTTATCTTTATTTCCCTGTCTTGATGACGCCTCCATCGATGGAGTGCGAAACGTCAACAATTTCATTTAACTTTTCGACACGGTTCTTTCCGAAAGATGTCAATATTTCAATGACTTCGGGTCGTGAAAGCCTTTCTTCTTCTACTCTATGACACCTTTGGTGTTTTCATTTCTTCACAAAGTGAGTATTGTATTTTCTTCTAACTATGAAACATGTTCATGTTTCATAGTTAGAAGAAAATTATTTGATTGCAGATAGAAGGTGGCGTTGACAAATTTTATAAACTTTATGGTTCATCTAGATTGTCTGGAATATTCCTAGATGATGGTTTAAACAACTGTGGTTCAAATAACCAGTTCGTCAATTACTACAAAAACATTTATGATTATATTAGAACTAATTACTCTGGTGCTTTTGTGGTACTCAATCCAGGATTTGGCGTATAACAATGTTACGCTGCTGTTGTGATCTAACGTAACGGCTCATGACACATGGCAACAACCAAGTTGGTCACAAAATCAACCAATTGCTAATCAATTTTGGCATCTCATTTACAACGTCAAAACTCAACAAAACATGGAAAGAGTAGTAGGTTTGTCTAAAGAAAATAATGCTGGGTATATTTACGTTACAGATGACGATTTGCCTAATCCATGGGATACCTTACTACCTAAGGCATGCTGGGATACTGAATTGACAATTGCGAGCGGTTAAGTAACAAATCTTGAGCAACAGCTTGTTAATAAATGTTCATAAGATCATAATTTATAAATTGTTGTTTCACTTAAAATCTGTATTTTAAAAAATATATTACCTAATTTTTAGTTTATTATATAAAAACATCTCAATTTGAGTTCATAAATGTTAGCAGTTTTTATACTATGGAAAGCTTAACCGATCTTGTAATGAAACTGTTACCAAAGCTCTAAAAACTTAATTTTTTTTTTATTGGTCAAGTTGAAATAAAACCGGAAGATCGTCAACCAAATTTACAATGTAATGCTAGTTAGGCTTTTATTTTCTTTTGCGTGGTCTCAATCTAGTTTCTGTATTGATTGTAGAAAACACTGTAACTAAATTAATGCAAAATATTTTAAAAAATGTTTGCATATTAAACTGCTTATTTTAAAAAGAAATTATTTGTTTTTGGGTAAAATATTCCAACAAGTTAAAAAAAAATTTTACATTATTATTAATTTTTCTCTTTACATTATTGCTGTTCAATTTTACCAAATTTGACGCGCTAGCAAATTTAAACGCAACAGATGCATAAAAATCTAAGCGTCAAAGTCGTTTTGTGAAAAAATTAAAATATTCATACTGGTAATGCCATTGAACATTGTTAGAAATGTTGAAAGATTATTTCAATGATTTTAAAATAATGTTTGCAAACACTAAGTATCAAAAAACAAAACTATAAAATCATTAAAATTATTTTTTGACGTTTGATGACACAATTTAATCACAAAGTTAAATCTATAGAGACCTGACAGAATTTTCTACTGACAGTGATGACTCACATTTGTATATAATTTTTTTTTTGGAAGACAACTGACAAATTGTAAAATTTTTCATAATCCATAATTTACGTCAAGACCGAGTTGAGTTAAATGTTTATTATTGTTGTTTATCCAAAAAGACCTTATATGTCAAAAACCGATCTTCTAAGCGTCGTCTTTTGTCTATAACTTTAAGAAATATCATACTTCAGTTTCAAAATATTATTGACAATAGTCTTGTTATATTACCCCCGTTATTAGGTAACCAATGTTTAAAAAATAATGCGCTGTTATAGAATTTAAAGTACAAATAAAAACTAAAAAAGACATTTGTGTTTTTATTAACTTTTTTTCATTTGGGTAGTTTAACTGCTTATAAAAGTTGATAATTATTTTATCTACCTTTTTGCTTTTTCTTCTTCATTCGCTTGCCAAATTGTTGCAAATCTTAAAAATTAATGTAAATTTTTAATTGAAATTTGTTAAATTAGTACAAGAGGCAAGATGCGATTAATAAAGTTAAAATATCTCTATAAGCCCCTCACTTTTATACGAATCGCAGAGACTAATGCTAATGAATAAAAGCGCTTTGAAATAAATTGAAATAAGTAAACTTTTCTTATTTGAAAAGTTTTTATTTGGATTATTATAATTCTCTCATGTTGTGTAACTGCTGTGTTTGCACATCAAAAAAGTAAAATACACTACAACTTTTTTAATTCTCCTACATTCTAGATCAAACACTACAGCAACTTTGTAGCTGTGGAAAGCACAAGTAAAATTTAATGTTACACCAAAACAGATTAAGAGTTTTTAGAAACTTTTACTAATTCTGTTAATTGAGACATCTATTTTTATTGTTTTTCTAAGTTTATTGAACAATTTATAGAAATTAGTATTTTGAGTTTTTTGACTTGACATCATATGAAAGTAAACTAATAAATTATCTTGTCTTAAAATTAATTTTTCTAAAATTAGGTCTAAGAGCGGATTATCAATAAATTTAGAAACTTATTATTGATATTATAAATACTATTATATTGAGCCAAGCTAAGAAAATTTGAGATATTATTTATTTTTGTCTTGATTATATGGTTGATTTATTTTATTGGCGTGCTACGTTAATTTGAAGTCTATAAATAATAAATTAGCTTTTTATTTTAAATTGATGTAAATTGTATATTAGACTAGTTTTTATTCATATTTATCGATTAACGTAGCAGAAAAAAAAATAATAATAAGAAAATTAAAACGTCTTAATTTAACTTTAACTTTTAATATATTGACCGAAGAAACGGCTGCCAAGGCCTTAGTAAGAACTACCATAGTAACAAAGAACTTATTCTCTAATGCTATTAGTAGACTCTTTCTGCAAAAAAAGTTTAGCTGTTCTTAAAAAGATAATGCAGCTTTAATTAAAATTGAGAGTAATAAAAATTATTGTCAAGCTATTTTTCTGTGAAAGCAAAGAGATTGAAACTATAAGACGCAGTAATACTATGTTTAAGTATAAAGTCATCTCATATTTTGATTATACTTTAGAGTATTAGCAAAAATTTAAATTGATCATCAATTTTATAGCTATGATTATGACTGAATTGAATAATATATATTTAATAATAAAATGCTTGTAATGTGCGTCAACTAATTGAACACTACATTTATGATTTTCAGTTTTTTTCATCAATAAATCAAGTGGATGCATGATCGTTTTTTATTTCTGTTACTGTGTGCACTTGTCATTGTTTGATAAAATAATTAAATTATGTTCTAGTAAACAATTTAGTGTATTGTAGATTATAAAAATCAATGATTTGAGCATTTTGCCTGCTTAAAGTTTAAAGCATTTAAATATTAAATTGAGCAAGAAGTTTACTAAAAGTTATAATTCAAATTAATTATTCATAGCTATTTTTTGATAACAGCGTGTTTCGAAACGCTACGTAATCATTTTTGCTTATAAATCATAATCTTTCTATATAAGTATAAACCGCAAATATAAATATTAAAAAATAGATTCACAATCACATATTTCGCCGAACCTTGGTTTTGATTAATCAAATCACAATAATAATAAGCATAAGAAAAAATTAACTTTTGTTTCTTGATTAAAATGTTCACAAAAAGATTTAAATTTATTAAACTGTTGCATTTTTTTAATCATTTATTATTAGGGGATATTTTCCATTAGTGTGCAGTTTTTATTTACTTGAAAATAATAAATCATTATTCATAAAACCGCTTTTCAACGAAGTAAACGGTTTGCTCTTGCTACAAAATCTAAACCAGACTATTTTTCTTATTGCTCTATTAGTATTTGAGTGCATTGCTTTGCATCGTAGATTACAATTTCGGTCCTATCTAGTACATTATCGTAACAGCATACATAACGGCAATGGTTAAATCGCTGTTTCTGAGATATCCTCAGGGATTCAAGAAATATGAATACAGAGCGTCAGAACTACAGTACAAAAACATTAACCTACTTACAAGTGGAAAACGTGACATGTATCTAACGATTGCAATTATTGTACGATACATTTCAAGAGTCTTACGTAAAAAAACACCTTTGCCTAATAAGAAAGTCATTTAGGCATTTTTAAGCGGATTTTGAGAAATATTGATTTAAGTTTTCAACTTGATCACAAGAAGTCGTTCTAATATAGCAAATAATGTTATTCTACTAAACGTGACGCAATGTCAGCAACTTCTATTATTGTTCCTGAATATTAAATTTCAAATGTCAGTGTACTTAATCATTATCTATATCCCTCCTAAATGTTCTCTTGAAGATTTTACACTTTTTTTGACTCTTTGATGTCTCTAGATTGCTTGTATGATTCTAAATTAATAATTCTTGGTGATTTTAATATTCCTGAATTTTTTCACAGCTTTATCAATGTAAGTTTGGTAAGCAGCAAAATAAAAACTTTACAAAATTTATTTGATTTCTATGAGCTCTTTCAATATAATAAAGTTGTTAATAAAGATGGTAGACTTTTAGATCTTATTTTATCAAATCATAATATTAATGTCAATCAAGCCACTGACTCTGTATCAGAAATCGACCACTATCACCCCGTTCTTGAATTTAATCTATGTTATTCAAAAGATCGGTCTAGCCATGTGATTTCTATTGCAGATCGAGTTTATAATTTCAAAAAAGCTAATTTTGCTCTTCTATACAGTGAACTTGCTTGCACTGACTTTAGTTCTTTAGAAAAATCTAGTGATGTAAACTCAGCAGTGACGGAATTTTATTCAATATTAAATATAATATTTGAAAAACATGTACCTTTGCAACAAAAGTCATATGGTAAATACCCTGTATGGCACAACAAAGAAATCATTAATTTAATAAAACAAAAAAACAAATATCGAAAGAAGTTTAGAAGCAGAAGATTTTTTGATGATAACCATAATACTTTTAAAGAATTAAGATCTGTCATAAAAAGATAGGTGAAAGAAGCTTATGCTACGTATATAACTAAAGTTAGTAATAACATCAAAACTGATCCTAGTAAATTTTGGAACTTTTTCAAAGCAAAGAACAACATTGCTTCTATACCATCGGTTATGTTATATAACAATAATACGTATGATAATCTACAAGACATAACTAATTCTTTTGCGGACTTTTTTACAAAAGCTTTTACCCCTCCAGTAGATGTTAGTAACTCCAACTTGCCATTGTACAACACTGTTACAATTGATTTATTGGAATTTGATGAAGATTCTGTTGCTAAAGCACTTAAAAGACTTAAACCAACAATGACCGCGGGTCCTGATCTTATTCCAGTTTATGTTATAAGTGATTGTGCGACAATTTTTTTGAAACCGCTTGTATTAATTTTTAATCTCATGCTGCAAACATCAGTATTTCCTGATATATGGAAGATTTCGCGTGTTTCACATATTTTTAAGTCTGGTAGCCGTAATGATGTAACCAATTATCGTCCCATTTCAATCATTAACAACTTTGCAAAAGTTTTCAAATTGGTTTTTCACTCGTTGATCTACTGTGACATCTCAAGAACCATTAGTAGCAGCCAACATGGCTTTATAAAAGGAAGGTCGACGGTAACTAACCTGTCACTAATGTCACAGTATGTGTCAGAGACGTTAGACAAAGGTGGTCAAGTTGACTGCTTCTATACGCATTTTTCTAAAACGTTTGATCGCATGGAATTTTAATTCTAAAGTTAAGGAAATTTAGATTTTCTATTTCATTAATATCGTTAATTAAATCTTACTTACTACAAAGAAGCCAGTTTATTTACTGTAATGGTTGTTACTCTAAACATTACCAGCAGATATCTGGAGTTTCTTAAGGTACGGTCTTGGGACCTCTGTTTTTCAATATTTTTATTGACAACATTACTTTTAACCTTAGTGTCAAAAACTTGTTGTTTGCAGATGACATAAAAATCTTTGCGCGTGTCGACTTTGTAAATGATTGTATCATGCTTCAAACCAACCTACTTATTATTAACAGCTGATGCTCAAAAAATTGTCTACCGTTTAATACTGACAAGTGTAACGTAATTTCATTTTCTAGAAGATTTAAGATTGTGAACTACAATTATTCACTGAATGAGTGTATTTTGAGTCGACCTGAATTGGTTAAAGATCTAGGTGTTGCTTTTGACAAAAAGTTCAGTTTCAATCACCATATTAACAAGATGAGCTCAACTGCTTTCAAGTTCTTGGGTTTTGTTATTCGTCATTCGAAAGACATAAACGATATTCATGCTTTGAAAGTCTTGTACTTTTCATTTGTGAGATCTCGGTTAGAATATGCTTCTGGAATTTGGAATCCTCTTTATCAAACATATATTGACAGCATTGAAAAGGTTCAGAAACGCTTTCTAACATATGCAAGTTACCGTACGGAGGGTACGTATCCACCTAGGGGTTTTCCGCACGATATTCTACTGAACAAGTTTATGTTTCAACCTCTTGAGTCATAAAGATCTTTTAATTTTGTTGTTATGTTGTTTCAACTAATTCATTCACATATTGACTGCGCTGTGTTTCCTCTTCGAGATCTTTGAGAAAAAGCAGTGTTTTTTATACTTCGACTCCTAGAACTAATTTATTAAGATCAGCGCCATTATATCAAGCTGTGGTGAACTATCGGTTGATTGAGGACAAAGTCGACATTTTTAGTTGTAGCCCATTAATCTTGAAACAACTTTTTTTCAATACTGCTTCTCATTCTTAAACATCTGTGCAGTAAGTTTGTGAAATTTTGTCTCTCTGCTCTATTTTTTATGTATGTATTTATAGTAACTCTGCAATTGGGTTCGGCCTGTTGAGTTGTTTTCGTAATAATAATAATAATAAAAATATGAACAAATAATTTAAAAAAGCCGTTAAAAAAATTAAAATAGTTGTTTTACAATCTGGTTCACATCTATTTATATATTATTAATTGTCTGAAAACAGTATTATGATTTTCAATACTTTTTAAAAATCTGTAGTTTATCTAAATAAAACGTAGATTTTATGAATTTATACAAAAATCAACCTAAAGAAAATAATAAAAAATTTACCGTTAAATTAGTGAATAATCAAGAAAATAATTGAAATGTTAAATTTGTCCAAAATAAATGCAATTGGTAGTGACAATAGTACTTTTTGTATTTTAAACTTCACTCGAATTATATATAATTCCTTACTTAAGATAATAATTCTAAACTTTTATTTACTTGTCAATACATGTCTTTCATTTAGTGTGAAAAACTTTTTTTGTATCACCAAAACCAAAAACAAGGAGAAGTTAACACCTAACACACAAAATTTTCATAATAAAAAAAAATTGTTTACTACCAATTTTGTTTACTAAGCTAAACAGTATGATTAGAAACACTCTAAAAATTACATAATTGTTAGAAGACACTTCAGGTTTAAAATGTCTATTGTTTACATTTTAATAAGCTTTAGAATAAAGCATTTTAAAAGCTTGCAGAATCCGCAAAGCCTGTTTTTTGCATCTATTGCTTGATAGTAACTAGAACTTTGTAAAAAAAGACGTGAAATGACATTATTCTAAGATAATTCCGCTATTTTAAGTGGTTTTGTAAGAGAACTAAAGTACACAATAATTTTCCGCAACACTGGCTCTATATGAAGAGACGCAGTAGAGTGACAATAGCTCTGGGGAAATGTAAAAAGCATAAGAATTGGGTACAATTTAAATAATATGTGAGGCGAGTAGAGAGACACATATATAATTATTGTTGCTAACAAAATATATTTTATTATTATTGTTATAAATTTATTACTTAGAGTTATTAGGATAAAAGCAAACGTATTTAGCAACTTAAATCGTCTACACCGCAATCAGTTTTCGATATTTAACTAACCGTGTATTATATTTTATATTATATTAAATTATATGGAAGACTTTTTTATTCCAATCTTGCGTTTTGCCATATTTTAACAACTAAATTGAATTAAATAACAGTTAACTCTTTCTCCATAATAAATTTGTCAGGATATCTATGTTTCACGATTATTAGCCTTTATGATTCACTCTAAAACAGTGTACAGAATAGCAACAGCCAGCTACATTATCATCCACAATCTACTTCAACTCACCCCTCCATATTCATAGTTAGAGAAACGCTTGAGCAGTCAGACGGATCGATTGGGCGACACATGAAACATATTTACACATAATGTACCTGTCAATAATACCTGTAAAGTAACTCACCGGGGGCTTTTCTCCCCCTCGCAGGATTCTTTTCCTCTCGAACTGATAGTGAAAGACATCACCAGGCTCATTGGACTTTGACAACCACTCTATGGACTCGATTGACTCAATCTTCACCCCTTTTCTTTAGCATCGTGTTCTCAATGATGTCTTCATTGTTTCGGTACCTGGTTCGGGAGCAACGTGGACGGTGTCGCTTGGCCTCAATCACATTACGCGAAATAGACTGGCCAGGAATAATACGTAATAGGAAAAGATATAAAATAAAGATTAATAAGTAAAAAACCTAAGGACATTACGCTTTACTCTGTCATACCAGCAAAAGAAAAATCCATAACTTTTTTATACACTGATAGGAACATAACCATAGCAGATAACAGGGTCCAGCCCACCTCTCTACCCCTTCGCCTCTGTTCGAGGAAGTAGAGAACCAGGATAGCAATCTGTAAATGTCTACAGACGTCATGGGAGTACCACCTCAGTCTGAAATGTATTACCACATAGACCGTACCCCAGGTATTAAACTATAGTTTCTGCCGTGAATATTTCATATTAACATATTGATGTTTATCAATAAAACTTTACTCATTATTTCTCCGAATTCAGAGAGTCAGCAATGAATTCACAATTATACCACAAAACAACACATGATCAACAAGATCAACACGTTAACTATCTTTCTCTATCAATAAACCATTAACAGTTTAAATATTCATAATACTGCCCGTCTGACCGCTCTGACTTTTCGATCAACGTTCCCACACTTGCCCCGCTCAGTTTTCTGACTGGAGTCCACCCTTTCAGGGATGCTAAGCCCATGTTCTCCCTCTTTAACTTAAGATGCCATATGGTTCTTATCGAGATCATTTAATTATACAAGCAATTTAGCGCCTTATTGGCTTATTTTTACTTTAAAAAATAACTATAAATTATTATAAAATCAAAAACTCTCACATATATTCTAAAAACAAAACACAACAAAGTGATTTTTCCAAGCCTCTAAAAAGTAGTTGACTACTTCAAAAATTATTTTTCTTGTAAATTATTTTGTATACATTGAAATGAAAATTTTTTCTGTTATTTACTACACAGAAACATTAATTTGCTTTGTGATTTTAGACAAACATTTGTTTGAAAATTACGCACTGAAATTATCGAAATATTTGAAAGCATAAATTAATTGAAGCACGATTGTAAATAACGCAAAAAAGTTTTTCGGTGCAAAAAGACCTAATTAAATTCAGTTTATTTAAAATTAGGTGGTTTGAAATTTGTGATTCACTGAGTTTGTTTTTCATGGTAAATCAGCTAGATACATAGATATAAAATAAATGCTGCAATAATAAACATTCACTGCCCATTCACTCGTTTAATTAAAATAATGTTTATAATTTAAAATGAAAGAATGTAAGCAATTTGTTGAATTTTGCTCTGTTTATTTATTATAAATTGTTTTTACCAGGCTAGAAACTATTAAAACTTATAAAAAACTATAATAAAACTTTCACTTGAACCCAATTTTAAAATAATTTTTCAAGCTCCTTGTTTATTAGCTCGCATCAGTAAAATTTAGCAAGCTCATTTTGAATTAATTCTAGACGGAAATAATTAAACCGCAATCATCTTTACAATTGTAACCAATTATTTAAAAAAGTGTTTAATAATAAAAGTTAAATTTAAGTAAAATAAATTTTTAATTATTTAAATAGAGAGTGAAAAATTATCAAACCGACTAAAAATATGTATTTCTTATCTTACAGCGCTCAAAAACAAACAATAACGCAAATTAATTAAATGAATATATATTCAAACTCACAAAAATCTCTACGTTATTGCGTAACCGACTTTATGTTTACAGATTGCTACCGGCTTTAGTACGAACTGATCTAAAATCTGCTGCCAAAAAAGCATTGCCTTTCTTGATTAATGTTGATAGTATACACCCTGTATATAATGATTTAGGTAACAAAGTTTGTAATTTTTTAACTTAATGTATTTTAACCTAATGATAAGCTGTATTTTGTGTTGGAAACTTTTATTCCAGTGCTCATCAGGTCCAAAACAAAACTAATAGAATTTGACCACCCAAAGTAATTAAAATATATTTTATACAATTTGGGTTATATCCGATTACAGTCATCAGAAATTCTGGATAATAAAACTGGCATTGCCGGTTTATAACTTTCGAATATACAACGCGGTCTCTGAAAATTTCAATTTAACGAATTTCTCTCATATTCGTTTAGAATGTGATGTTTGAAGTGGATGGGATCTATATGCGGGTTACGGTCTTAACGTTGTGGGATGCAGAATCTCTTAGCTATTAAGAAACAAAAATAGTGTTTGCGTTATCTCCATCGAGTGCTTTATATGCGAGACCCAGGGGTTCAGCAGCCTTGCGAAGTGTGACTTATGGAGGTAAAATCGATAGCAAATCTGTTTCGAATAGGCCGAATACGCCACCACCGCTGAAATAAAGGGACCTAATTTGCATATTTTAGCTCTAGAAGCACATTCTCACTGAAAACCTTGGAACTTTGTCTATCAGGACCCCAAGTGATAATCTTTTGTTAATTTGCTATTATAAAAGCTTAGTTTCAACTTTGAAAAATTTGGTAAATTATTGCATGCTCACTAAACTGAAAAATATCTAATAATACTATAATTTTGACAATTCTAACTTGAACAACTACAACAAACTAATGGCTGTTAAAACTGTGCATTCTTATTAAATTAAACCGCTTTAAAAGCTTTAAAAAAGTCAGGTCAAGCAGGTTGTAAAAAACCAACCTATTGAAAATTATCTTTGCAATTTTGTTTGAAGTTTTGATGCACTTATTGCAGCTTTTGGTGGTTTTAATTTTTTTTGGAACTAAAGGATTTTGAACTAATGTCGGGCAAGACTTATTAACTAGTCAGCCTTCACGACCTGCAGTCAGTAGAAGCAAAACACCAAAACAGTCAAAACACAAATAAAACATAACTTCGTTTTCCACAAGCCGTTAAATGCCGAACTAAAATTGCACAAGTGCGCATGCGTAACAATGGTTAAAAAATAACAAGCGTGCATTTTTCTATTGATAGCCAACCTTGTTGTAAAATTTGATCTAGAATACCAAATATGCTATCAAAATTGTTACCGTTACGCGAACAATTATGGTTGTTAAACGACAATCTTTATAGCAATATCAAATCAGAATTCCACTGAATATTTTATTTTGTTTTATAAAAACCAAATCTATAGTAATATATCCTATCCTCTAAGAGCTAAAACATTTTCAATTAAACAGCTAATATTAAAGCTTGTATAGGTACTTTGAACAGCCCAAACAAAAGTGCATTATTTGTCGAATTTGTACTAGATGTTGCCAGTTTCTAATTTAATACAGCTTTTTCTCTTTACTACAAAAGCAACAATTTTATTGAAACGTAATTCTATTGAAGCCGTCTCTGATAAGTCATTAAAACAAAGTTGTTTTGATCAAGTACAAAACCTCTGTCGTGAACTTGCATTTGTGTTATTGGAAGTGGCTTTATGCTTTTAACACGTCGCCTCTTGCAGTAATGATCTCAAGGCTTCAAACTTGCCTGCCGTTGGGTTTATGCAACTAAACGAGAGAATGGAAACTTAAAAAGTTTTTGAGGACGTTTATAAAGTTTCTAGCTTGGCCATTGTAATAATAGTCACTAGACAGAAGTTTATAATTGAAAATACATTTTCACTCCTCAGCCGAAGTTTTAAAAAGCAATTTTAAGTATATTGAAAATTACTTTTTTCGTGTATAAATTTTTGCTTTATAAAATCACACAACTATTAATTATATTATTATAATCTAATATTAGGAAATGTTATTGAATAAATTGCTGTTTTACAGATCAAGTGGTGATTATTTTTCAATTATTTATCCTAGTAAGTGCTAACGCTAGCGAGTTGATTTCTAAAAGAGGAACTTCTAGAGTTGTAGTTTGTGGCGACAAGTGGTAAAAGTGTAGTACTTTTAGAAGTCAGCGGTTTATCCGTCGTCGTTGCAATACAATTCTGGGATAAATTTTATAATAGAAATAATAATAATAAAACCAATGTGTGACACACTAAATAATAATTAATAACAATAGCTTAGCCAGCTTGAATATTTAATAGCTAAAAACTGTCTTAATAGTGCTAACTAACTTTTTTTGATTGTGTAAAAGTTGTGTAAAGTTTACAATATCATTGACCTGGAAGGGTTGTGAAAACAACGCTTCTCAAAACACCTGATATGAATAATAAAATAAATCAAACTTAATTATTGATTTCTACAACATAGTAACAATATTAATGAGAGTGTGTGACGAAGTTATCCTTTTTCCTTATTGCTATGCAACAGAATAAAGTTTCCGAGTGATGACCAAATTACAGTAACTGCTGCAAATAAAGCAGCTCGTTTAATTTCCCTAAGTTGGTTACATTGTAGTTAGTGATGCAGTTATGAGATTGTTCCTAATTTCAGACAGATATCTATCTGTCTCTCTTTACACATTTGATGTTCCATTCTACCTCATAAATACATAATATAGCCTAGTTTAACTGATTTGAATATCAATACGAATTATACGCATTAACATATTCCACATGGCTTAGAAATTTCATAGATCACGCGTCGGAGAGTTCAACATTCTCTCATCTTATCGCAACTTGCGCAAGGTGCTTTATTTGCCTTATTTCGTACTTTCACACCGCATTAACCTGCGAAAATGTTAAATAATTTAACCACCCCGAAAAAACTTTAAAATATCCAAAACTTATTTCTACTATTTAAAAAAGATGAGCAATGTTCTCTGTGCAAAGCTTACTTTGTTCATCTTCAGTCTGAATAAGACATATAATACTACAGCAGTTTTGAAAACATTTACATTACCTTACCTACTAACTAAAAACAATTTCAAATTTTACAAAAATAAATTACGTATCAAAGAACAATATGTGAAATTTTTTGAAGCAAGACAGCTTTAGAGAAGAAATTAAAATAGCGTACATGTATGTTCTAGGTAGTTGCCGCGTACATCTGTGTAAGTAAACAAAAACCTATTTTAGATTTTTATAACAAAGTCCAAATAATAACTTTGTAAAGATGTTCAAAAACAATATAAAGTCAGCTCTTGGTTATAACAAATACTCATCATTAGTTGTTTTGTTTCTAACTAATATACAAAGATTTATTAAGGCGTTGTAATAGGTAGCATTTTCTAGCCTTTTGTCGTCTAATTGTCAGTTGGAAGTTGAATATAAAAATCTACCTGTAATCAATTTGGGTAAGTACAAAAAAACAAAATGGCAACTTTTCTTTAGCGCCATCTTGATCTTTTTTATTTATTTCTCCTCTAATGTTTAGTTACCTCAGTAAAACTTTGTGATGAACTTTGTGAACTTTTCACACTTGATTGTAAATAACTATTTTAACATAACACGCATATTAAAGAATGTAGATTGTGTTTAATGATGTAAAAAAGAACACTTCATTTTTGAATTTTTTTTTTAAGTTTAAAATTTTACAAGTTGTATAAAAAACCAAAAATGTAACAAAAGACGAGGATCAAAAAGAAAAGAAAAACAAACCAAAACAAGAGAAAAGAAAGATAAGATTAAATAAAAAAAAATGTAATAGAGTTTAAAACAAAACTAATAAAAAAGATTAGTATTCTATTTTAGCACTTATCGCTTAAAGAACGGTAGTTTTCTATCGTTCCGTATAAATCTAAAAACGACTTTTTCACACCCCGGTGTTTTTTACTTTGCAGCCGAAACTAAGAAAAATTTTTTGAAACAGTGTTTTTTAATTGCTCGTTCGGTAATAGTAATTTACCTAACTACCGATTTTTGAGTAATGAGTGCAAAAATAACTATTTCAGTCGTGGCAACCAAGATGTAAGCAGCCAAAAAATATTCAGTTGAGCGTAATAGTAATTTACCTAACTACCGATTTTTGAGTAATGAGTGCAAAAATAACTATTTCAGTCGTGGCAACCAAGATGTAAGCAGCCAAAAAATATTCAGTTGAGCGTAATAGTAATTTACCTAACTACCGATTTTTGAGTAATGAGTGCAAAAATAACTATTTCAGTTGTGGCAACCAAGATGTAAGCAGCCAAAAAACGTTCAGTTGAGCGTAATAGTAATTTACCTAACTACCGATTTTTGAGTAATGTGTGCAAAAATAACTATTTCAGTCGTGGCAACCAAGATGTAAGCAGCCAAAAAACATTCAGTTGAGCGTAATAGTAATTTAATTTACCTAACTACCGATTTTTCAGTAATGAGTGCAAAAATAACTATTTCAGTCGTGGCAACCAAGATGTAAGCAACCAAAAAACATTCAGTTGAGCGTAATAGTAGTTTACCTAACTACCGATTTTTGAGTAATGAGTGCAAAAATAACTATTTCAGTCGTGGCAACCAAGATGTAAGCAGCCAAAAAACATTCAGTTGAGCGTAATAGTAATTTACCTAACTACCGATTTTTGAGTAATGAGTGCAAAAATAAGTATTTCAGTCGTGGCAACCAAGATGTAAGCAGCCAAAAATCATTCAGTTGAGCGTAATAGTAATTTACCTAACTACCGATTTTTGAGTAATGAGTGCAAAAATAAGTATTTTAGTCGTGGCAACCAAGATGTAAGCAGCCAAAAAACATTCAGTTGAGCGTAAAAAATATTATGCTTGTGGTCAATATTAAAAGAGCAGCCTTAAGTGAAATTTTTTTAAATTTTTACGATTGCAAGCTTTAGAAGTTTTTTTGAAACGGGTTGAGCTAGTTTTGTCTGAGACAGACGTATCGATAATTTATGTCGAACTTAAAATGTACGTACGTTGGCAAGTCAATCTTTATAAAAATAGCTTTCTTCCATTTCGTATTCTTTCCATAAAACCGTAATATTTTATGCGATTTAAGTTGAAATTCTAGCGAATATTTATTTCCATAAATTGATTTTGTTAAAAGGTGCGCCAGTATAAGCTGTGAGTGAAAAAAACAAAGATACTTTGTTTTTGCTGATATATTATGCAACTAGAAAACTTTATTCTGAAATCATTCTGTACTGAATAGTTAATGTCAATTAATCTAAATGGGAAATATGTAGAGAGATAATTTCATTATCGAATGTTGTCATGCTAATGGTCGTTTCTGGTTAGTAGCAAAAAAAAACAAATTTCGAGAGACTAGCCAATTTGACCTGCTGGTTAATTTATGCCATTTGCAGATAGATTTAAAATGCTAATATGGTGTCAATTTTTGCGCGCCAATTTGGAAATTTGCAAACGTTACTCAAAATTTGAAATGGAAATTTATTAACACAACGCAGCTGACAGCTGCAGCCGTTATAGTATGGAACAGAAGTTGTATTGCAAAGCATTAATGCTTTATTTTTCTCAAAAATTGTTTGTAAATGACATCTTTTCAACCGATTCTATTTACTAAAAATTTTATTGCATGTTTATTTAATTTTTCAACATGCTCATTACAGAAAACTAAAATAGCAGATAGGCAAGAATTGGAAAACTTATAAAATGGACATACTATCAACAAAATATTTATGCACTAATTAAATATGAATTTTAGTACAGTAAAAGTCAACAATTATTATATAAAAATTTGTATGTGTTTGTAATAATAATTAAATTTTGTCGCAAGACTCAAATTGTTTTGACTAAAAATAAAGCCCTTAACATTAATTTTCTCACGGCTGATATTAAACTTACGCGGTACAAGAACGGTATAATTAGGAAAAAACTGTAAAGACCCAAATTATAAAAAAAATCACTTTTACGAGAAAAACCGTGTCTTACAAGTTTTTCTACACATTTTAAGAAATTATCGAAAAATATAAAGGTCTTAAAACTTAAGCTAAATATTGTTTTATCTACTTAAAACAAGTTCCTTCGTAATTTTAAATAAATCATTGCATAATTAAGTTTACATTACAATAAATTTTCTTAATTTCCAAATAAACTTATTAATTACAAACTAAACCCTAAACCGAGATATGTAGCAGGATCTTACAAGAGTAGGTGCCCTAAATAATGATCTTAATAAGAATAAGTATGGATAAGGAATAGCGCTCTCAGCTGTCTCTGAATTATAGCAACTAAATTATAAAGGTACAGATACGCACGACATCTATTATTTTACACCCTTGTTTTCTAGGATGTCGATTTTTAAATAGGAGCTCAATGACTCTTTTGTTTAGCGCTTAAGTTGAATAACTGAAAGTTTGTTACGTGAGGAATACATTAGTAACTTAATATTTTAATAAAGCGACTGCTTCAAGATGAAAATGAGAATAAACCGGCTTGATGTTGCCGTCTGTGTCATAAGGTAGTATTAATAAAGTTATTTCGCTCAAAGCATCCTATCTACCACTGGAATATCAATTACACACACACACTATGCGCCCTCGTTGACGCAAAATTTACTCAAGTCTGTTTAGCACTTAAAATTTCATAAAATTATAGTTTTAGACTTTGTGTCAGACTAAACTTTTTAATAAGATGTTACGTTTATGTACAAGAGAGTTAGGCATGATACAAGATATGTATTTAAATGCCCCATTAAAGTATTGCAAACATAATATCTTGGTTGTATAATATCAATAGTGTTTGAATTTATTTTTGATTACCTTTATTTATTAATGGTAAATTCATATTCACAATGAAGAAAAGCAAATAATAAAATAAAAAGTATTGAATTAAATCTTTTATGAATTGTATTAAAGTATTTTTTTTAATTTAATTTTAAGAAAATAAGTCAAAACTTGTTAATTCTCTAAGTTTGAACACATTTTATGCTTTCAGTTAAAACATTATTTATATACACTATCAATCTGTAGTTATTTGTGATAGATTTTTGAACTAACAACTTTGTTAGACACGATGAGCACTTTTTGGCTAAGCAAAAATTCTGAAATTTGCGTGTCATTGGCACGAAACGCTATATTCATGAGCTATATGAATATTGTGTATATATGTCTTTTCTAAACTCGTTTATATTTATAAGAAAACCCGTAACACGTCAAGTTTAAATTATAAATTAAGATTCTGCAACGTAAAAATGTAATCCTTACCTTTAACCTCTTTCGAATAACAGGAGCAATCCCCCAATTTTTAAATAAAAACTATGAGTTTGTGATGGAAAAAATTACTCCTTTACCCTTCATTTTAATGTTGGCTAAGAATTGAGAAAACTTTTTTTAAAATCATTGTTTTTAGCAGTTCTAAACAAATTGTCTTTGAAATATTGCACTAAATGACATTTTTCTCCTTGGATTACAATTTTGATAAAACTAGTTACTGCTTTAATTTGCCTTAATGCTTCAACCTTATTTTATTTTTCACATTGGAGATTTATTTAAACTTTGTTTTTCCTTTAAGTTCAGTCGTTTCTGTATCATTTTAATGACATAATTTATGTAATATTGACATTATGCATATTTATAACAAAACAAAAACGAAAAATTTAGGTTGTACCAGTTTTATCTAAACAAAATTGTAAATAAACTTACATTAAATTACATCTGAGAATTTGTTTTAAATTAATTAATAGAATTTTTTTACATGTATTATGTTTAAAATATCATAGGTAAGGTTGAGGCAACTCTGTTAGATATAGTCTAGACGTTGAAATATAATTTTAAATTTATACAAATTGATCTATATAGTAATGAGAAATTTATGTACTCCAACTGACCATTGACATCTAAATCGAACATTCAGCTTGCTCCAGTCTCTTTAATATCAATTCTCCCAGTCAGCGGTTTTGAAATTGGCCAAATTAGGATGGGTTGTGTCCATTCCGGGACCCGGATTCAGTCACTTGTCACAGACGGCTATGAAATATGTTCAAGCTGCTGCAGCACATGTGTCGCCCTTACAAACTACATTCACACTGACATCTTAGTTTATTTTTTCCTGATTTTCAAGACGACCGAATAACTTGTCGAGAAGCAAAATTTGACAAATATTTATTTTTGACAGAGAGTAATTGCTTTTCAAAATATAAAAAAATAATTTTGAACAGTCAGCCGCTTTATACAATTCTGGCAAAAGATTTTAAAAAGTTTATAATTTTTTAATAAAAGGCATATATTTCTAAAACAATAAAAAAAAAGATTCAATCACAAGCGATTACAACCAAATAAGTATTTTGAAATATTTTTAGCATTTATTTCTTTTGACAACATTGATTACTATAAGAAAACTTTAATATAAGTTTTTTGCGTAAGAATTGAATTCAAAACATTTTCAGTGCCAATTTTTGTCAAATTACCAGTTCACAAAACTCTGATTTTTATTAACAGTTCTGATATTTTAATAAATGATGTTGTATTAAATAGCAATTTGATATCGAATTATTGCTAAGTGTATTGTACTTTTGCAATTTCAGTGTCAAAACTTTTTGGGCAAATTGTGTTAAACGAGAGAATCACTTGTTAACAATAAATGAAAAGAGCCAGGTTGGTAGAAGCTTTTCATAGTCAGTTTTAGAGCAAAAACTTTATTAGGAACTTAATGAATTGAAATGAATCGTCATATAAAAACAGTTTATATGTCGCATGTTTCACTCAATTTAATAAAAATGTTAGCAAAAAACACATAAAAAGCCGTAAAAGCTTAAATTTAATACTGCTTGTTTGACTCAATTAGCGTATCGTGTGTTAAAGCTGATAAAACTTGGCTGATATTTCAACTCATTGTGCATGCTAATTGAGGTTTCAAGTATCAACGTTTGCAAAAATCAGATCAAACATAATGAGTTTAATTAATAAGTACATTTATTCATTTTTTATTTAAAGCGTTACAAAAAATAAAATTGCCAAACAGCTGAACGAGAACTTTATTAGTCAACTCTGTTTTGGTTGACGTAAAGCAAGGTTTGGAAAGAAAAATATTTTTTCTGAAATAAAGTTTTATTTTTTTTTATACTCTGCATTGACTGGATATTAGTGAGGTTTGAATTTTTTATGACTTTTCTCATGTAAAGTCATGTAAAGCCAAAAATTATTGACTTAAGTACAGTGCGTTTTTTTAACGCATCATAAGAATTTGCGTGCTTAAATTATATACCTCATGTTATTATTTGTTGCAATTTAATTTGTTAAAGAAATTTGGTTAAATTACTAAATTGCACATTTACTAACTGCACAATACTTTAATTAATAAATTTTACCTCATGTTAACCATTGTTGCGGGATAAATTTGAATATTTTTTTAATCAAATACATATATAGGTGAAGACAGAATAATTTAATAAATTTAGCAGCTTAACAAAACTTAAAAAAAATTATAGAAAATTTTAGAAGACTTTTTAAAAAATATTACATGTAAAAAAAAATTAAATTATACAATGTTTTTAGGTTATTAGAGCAATCTACAATTCTATTCATTCAAATTAAATAAACTATAAAAAACATTTTTTTTAAATCGGCACTAAAATAACGTGCTTTTCTACAATGCAAACTATGAAAATTTGATTTGGTCTACTTTTTTTTGCTAGAACATTTAATTTGTAGTTTTATGTCATCTATAGAAAAATAGTTTAGCCTTTTTATAATATATAATTTAAAATTTTGGATAGGGTTTTTATGATAGAAACGCTTCTGTGAAAACTAAATACTTCAACAATACTGGACCACATTGCCTCTTCATAAACTAAAAATTATCTATCGTACCTGCGTTCTAATACTAATTTTGAAGCATATTTTATCCAATAAAAAAAATTTGAAATTGGTTTAAGTTGTAAAAAGTTATGTTTAATCAAAGATGAATAAAATAATCAACTGAGAATTTAACCGTCCAAACTCATTTACCGAATATATAGGAAAATATTTAAGTAAAAAAAACAAATAAATTTTGTTAAATATTTGGTTAAATCAGTTAAAACAAAGTAATAAACAAAATTAATTATTTAAAAAACGATGTTGCAAGACCGTTGCTTTTTTTTAGAAAACGTAAACCAAAAAGATAACACGGCAGCAAACTAAATTAAAATACAGTTTTCCCACTCATATTGCCTCAGAATTGAAAAAACGTGTAAAGTTTTGTAATCTATTATTTTCCTACGTTCGTCGTTCCCGGACGATTACCTCTCTCTTTATCACATTTTTCAATTTTCATTTGAATCAGTCCAATAAAATTTTCAGTTTATTTTTTATTGGAACCGCAGGTTCAATTCCCGTAAGCTTTGTAGCACGATCCTATAACTGAAAATCGTATTATTTCAATCCCAAATGTTAATTCAGTCTGAATATCTGTTTTCTATTTCGCTTCGAAAGGTTAGTTCTGCTGAAGTTGCAGTCGAACTTAAGTTTCATAAACTTTGAAAGTGAGGATACTGGTTATAGGCATCGCTTCTTAATAGGCAGAAGAGGCCGGAAATGATCGCCTGTAGGGCTCTAATTATTTCCGGCTGCCTCTTGCCTTCCGTTCTTCGATCGTTGATGCTTTTTGTTGGCATGATGCTTCTCACTAACAGAGGTATTTCCTCTGTCTATAAACTGATATATTTTGTCTGATCTAGTTCAATAATTCTACAGTTACCTAAACTTTTAAAGAAATTTTGGAACGTAAGTAGACATGGGAATAACTTTTAAGTAATATAAGACTTAAAAAATGTTTGCTATTTATTTATAAATTTATCATTATTAAATAATATTTAAAAGTTTAATCAAAAATATAAATTTTGTAAATTCTTTCAATTGTTAAGATTGACTTTTGATAGCATTAAGTTAAAATTATTAATTTATATTTAATTAAAGTTTTGAACATCTCTATTGCAAGCTTGCTCACTACTAATCTTATTGAAAAGTAGATCTGCTTAATTCAATTGGATTATGTAATTGTTTCTGGAAAAACTCGCTTGTTGCGACTTGCACTCTGCTATTTCATATTTATGTTTCTTATTTGTATTATTAGTTGCTCATGTTAGAGCTAACTTACTACTAATGTCATCATTATTTTAAAATACTTTGAAGTGGCAGCATAATAGATAGTTGTTTTGGATATCTGACGTTATTGCAGCAAATGTTTGCATTGAGCTGGGAACCTGTCGCGTGTGTGCAATGAGCTGTAAGCCATCTCATGTTATGTAGATACAAAGCAATTTGTAGAAACCTTAGACATAGACCAATTGAAACACCCTTCCTACGTCTTTGATGTGTACTTCTTTATTTATCTCACAGAAAGGAAAACGCAATGCAATTGAGTTATCCATCAAGTGTCTTCTAAGATGCAAAGTTTCTGACTGAAATGTTTGAGAAAGAAAAGATAGTTTTTGAAATAAGTTTCAAAAAAACTTCAAACCGACATAAAATGTATAATTAAAAACAAATTTGATTACAATAGAGAAAACAAATTAAAACTTTATATAAAATTATTGTTATTTATATGTTGACGATGTCAGTCAAGGAAAAGAATTTGAATTTATTTATAACAGAATATACAACATATAGTGTATTTTCATAAAAAAAATAGCGGTCTGTAAAGACGGTTTACGGACGATAATTTCACGTAATAATAAAAAATTACATACTTTAATGAACTGAATTATTATCAGTAAATTATCATTATTTTGTATAATACACAAAAAAAATTAAAATTACAATTTTTTTGATATTTTTTTCTTTAAATGATACAGATGAATTACAAATAAAACTAATTGTTTTTTTCCGCATTGTTGACTTATTAACATCTGATACGCATTTGAGATTGTCATCATTTTTCACGTTTGTGTTAAAGCCGCTGCATAGAAGCATTGGTATATTGACATTCATATCCATCAAGAGCCGTGGCGCATACTGGCTGTTGTATGAAACAACTGCTTAGTAACCAATGTTTTTAGATACTCGCAGCCGATCGTGTCTCTGTTCTTAATTTCTTATTTTTGCAGACAATGTTAGCCAGAAAGCAATTTTAATTCATGTATATGTATACAAAATATAACATAATTCCAAACAAACTTTTCAACGTTTAATTCAATTATGATAGTCTTCTATTGTCCAAACAAATACAAAATAACTGTAATAATTAATTTTACTAAATAAATCAAAAGCTTTACCTTCTATGGTTTATTATTGAATAATGCTTTGTTAGATGATAATGCTGTGATAACTGAAATTATTAATATCAAGAATCATATTTTCAATTTTCTACTTAGTCTTGAGGCCATTAGCGTTTAAACAAATTCATCGTGTTTGAGAATAGAAATAAAAGCTAATTTAGATAGAGAAATTCAATTTTTATTAGATTTTATACAAGCTTGAATACCAAACATAATACGACTTTTTAACCATGCAATATCTACTTGATGAAATAATTCACATTATTTTCTAACATGTATTTACGCATCTTTTCTCTAAAATACAAATATTCCTTCAACAATAGAAGCTAGAAAAGCTCCTAAAACAACAGTTATGGCCACTACGGGTTTGTTAGTGGGTCTCCGAAGCACATTAATTTGTTTTTACAGCTACCTAATCTAAGAAAACTGTTTCTGCCGCTTACATTGTTCTAGAATTGGAGAAATGTGTAAAGTTTCATAATCTATTATCTTACCACACAGAAGTTCCAAGCTTGATTATCTTTATGTTTATATTATTTTTCACACAATAATAACACAGGTGAATTTGTGATTATTTCATATTGTATACTTTAAGATTCAACGGCCGTTAGACTTATTATTGGAGTACAAAAATTTCTTAGAAAAGATAGAATTGGTATATTCGTTAAAGATTATTCGGACAACTAATTTTAAGGTATCAGACATACAAATAAATAGATCACTTTTCTTAAAATCTAAAGTCTTATTTTCTTGTATGTTTAACATAACATACTCTCTGATGTGTTTATATATTATAGTTAAGATGTTCGTTTTAAATAAAATAAAAATAATGTTATATCTTTCTTAAGCTTGCAAATTTATTTTTCAAACAAATTCAGTATAGTTTAATAGAAACATTAGAAACCAATTCTTTCCAATCAATGTTGTAGCAAAGTGGTCGTTTGCGTTCTATTTTGGACGCATAAAGGCCAATCTCTATTTACGAGTTGTTTGCGTATGCGGCGCATATCAATAACCGTTGACGATATAAAATGCTGTAAGCTGTGACAATTCTCGCGCTATAAAACACAGACGGGGGCTAGTATCGGACATAAAGAGACGAGATATGGACCAAGTTTTTCAAATAAAAGATAAGGACTCTTCCAGGTCTCAAGTTAGACAGTTTTCCGCTCAGCTCGTGTCTACTCAAAACTTTGAATATGAGAGTTTTTAATAACGTTCGTATAGGAACTGAACTTGTCAAACTGCTCGAAGGACAACTTTCAAATTGTAATATCATAATGTCGACCCGAACTTTTATACGAATGCATTTCTGTTTCCAAATAAAGTTACTTTTCGCTGGTTTATAGACGAATACGTACGTATTTATGTACTTTACTTAGTTTATAATAAAATGAAACGTTATATTACTTCAATATAAAGCTATGTTATTCTAATTGATTATCATCAACTTGTGTTTTGTTAGTTATATTATAATTACATAATGTTACAACAAAATTGTTTGTAAAAAAAATTGTATAAAAAAATCTTGTATCTGTATAAACAATAGTATATTGTAAACATAGACGGCAAAGTGGTGTTGTTCTTGGCCGAAAGAAGATATGGACAGGCAAGCCAAACGCGAGCCAAAGGCATGCACACTTTTTCTGATAATGAACTTTTTTTGTAAATCCATGACAATTTATTATGGTTTGGCAATTTATTTCAATAGCAGCGCTTTTCAACGGCAGTATTTCCAATTGTTTTTCAAGACGTTTTTATTAAAGGAAATATTTTTTAGAATAATATGTGAGTTTCCAACCACAGACAGTCTGTAATATACGATTTTATTATACTAATGCATGAGGGGTGAGAGGATATAACGATGAACTTGACATTTATTACCAATAACGATTGATATATTTTGAGGGGATAGAAATCTTGTATTTTATTCTGTTTTATATCTCAAATATTTATTTTACGCTAATGTGACAAACGGCTCCAAGTTGCTTTTAGAGCCTCTAAAGAAGCTTATCTCAATTAAAAATTTATATGGTTACTTTTTTTAAACCACAAACATTATATTCTACAAATCCCAAGTTTTTTTTTTTTTTGGTTGATAAAAATAATAATTTGTTGAACTGAAACATGAGGGCCTCCTAAAACAAGAATAATATTCCTACCAACGATAATTATATCTGTCTTAAAATAATTTGCAAAGCACTTGCTGATGCTTTTGACGTAGATGTGAGCGTTAACAAACATTTAAATTAAATTAGAAACTTACAGACGGTTTCGTTTCAGTTTATGCCAAAGTTCATGCGGTTTAAGATGAAGTACATTAAAGTGTATTATATTTGTTGGAGTAACAATGCTGTCTTAATGCCTTAATCAAAATAAACCTTGCTAAACTACTTATTTGCAACCAAGTAAAAGATATAAAAAAATAAATTATTACAAATTACAAATAATTACAAATTAAAATAAATTTGTTAAAAAGATGAATTTCTCTACTTTTGAAAATGGGTATGGTAAAATAGACATATCAATACTATAAATTTTTACAGGTTTATATAATTTTATGCCATTGTTATCAGACTTTTTTTGGGTATGTCCCATAGTCTTAACTGACAGAAACTGCTAATAACTTCAACATTTTGTTTATTATTCAATCACTCTATTGTAGCTACTCATAATCAAAGTTAAACAGATTCCAGTAAAGTCGCTCTAAACAACAGATAAATAGATAAACTAAAAAAAAACTAAAAAAGATAATAAAGAAAAAAATTAAACAAAAAAAAACTAACGCAATTAAATAAAGCTTTAAACAAAGTTGGAATTGTTGAGATTGTGAAATAAAAATAAAAAAAGAAAGAGTTAAGATACAAAAAAAAAGAGAGAGTTAAGCTACAAACAAAACCAAATATTAGTTATCAAGTTCTAAGAAGCGAAAATATGAATTGTGTAGATTCTAATAATATTCTAGATTATGATGCAATTAGACGCAACTTTGACAAGTTTTTTAATAATATTGTTCTCAATTTTTGTTTGAAATATGTCTATTGGTAAAACTCGTTTGAAAAATTACACTGTACTTTAATAAATTTAGAGTTAGTTATTTAGTTCGCCACACTTTTTTTAGGCTTGAATCAATAATGCTTAGAATGTGACTTAGTTAATAGTTGACAATAGTTAATTTTAGCAAAACTTCAATTAATAATGAACATAAAATTTAACTTAACGTTATGAATAGATTCTACTTAGATATGAAGTACTAATAATTAGCAATAAAAATCTAAAAATGTATGAAGTAAGAAAATAAAAATTAACACTTTTTTTTAAAAAAGTAATATTGACGCTTTATAAAAGCAAAACAACTACACAAAGCAATCTAAATATTTCTTTTTTAAAAGTTTTTGAAAAAACAGTGCAAATTAGTATTCGAACAGAAGAAAAAAAGCAGATAGAATTCTTTTTGTAAGATTTTTATTTATTTTAACTACTTTAGAAGAACCAAAATCTTAAGCATAAAATTTTATTGAAAATGTCTCACTAAAATCTAATCTTAAAAAGAAAGTGAAGGATCAAGAAAACCTCGAAATATCCATTCAACGCACACATCAATTTCAATAAAAGTGTCAATAAGTAGCGCCCTATGTAAGGCGGAAAACCTTTTTGTAGTTTTATTTAGTGTTTGGCTCTTCGATTTCTAACACCTACCCACACAAACTGAACAAGAATATAGTTTGAAAATGGAAGCTCAATTTGCTAGAATATAAGAGCACGCCTAAAAATTTGTTCAATTTTTCATAGACAATAAAATATTAACAAAAGTGCTTTTTTTTATAACTATAAAAGTTAGAGTAAAAAACTATTTTTTTATTTGTTATAAAATATATGTTGAATAAATTATTCATTAGAAGATATTGTTTGTATTAATGTTATTATATGTTTTTTAAATAGTCGGCTATTTATCTTAAAAATGAAGCATTTTTGATATATTCTATAATACAACAGCTAATTTTTTTATCTCAAACCTTAACAATTACTTAAAACATTAAACTTGTTAACAAAAACCTGTGTGAGAATATTATATAATTAAGTCAATAATGGTAATATTTAAATAGTAAGAACTGGCTAGTAAGTTGGATAATTGCTAGATAAATGTGTAGGTTTTTTATAAAACATTCAGACCTGCAGTTTTTCTCTCTGCAAAGATTTTTTGAATAAACTTTTTTCTTGTAGAAAAGAATCATATAAGAAAAAGAGATATCTATTGCTCGGATGATTAGATCCAGCACGCATAAGACAGGCTCAGGTACGGTTCATGCAAATTGAAAATTTTCAACTTCTCATCAGATCGTTACTTCATATGCACATAGATATTCGCATCAATAAATTCACAAAGAAAATTCACAAAGTAGAAATTTGGCAATTTGAGAACATCGGAAATATAATATTCGGCCGTATTTGTAGTCTTAATGTTCTTTTTCTGACCCTACCTTGCGTGTTCTAGCTGAAGCATATTTGAAAATAATTCATTAACGATGGTAGAGAAATTGTTTTTTTCTTTTTTTTTAATTTTCAAACATGCTCTAATTATGAACTCAAAAGCCAACAAGCGCTGGTCAAAAGAGAGAGTTTTGGTCTTATCGTTAATTAATTTTAACTAGATGCAAACTTATAATTAGAAAGCACAAAATAATATGTTACACAATTTGCTGTGTAAGATAATAAAATTTTAAAATATTTATTAAATTGTCAATTCACAACTATTCTTCAAAACCTCACAATTAATCCAATAATTCTGAAAAAAAGAGCAAATATTGACAAATATTTTAAAAAATATTCTAACAGAAACTGTGATGTCAGCAATGCAAAATTGCTATGTCAACAATATCATCAATGCTACCAGCCCCAATTAAAAAAAAAACAAAATTTTATGTTATTTATTGTTAATTTAACAGTTTATTTAATGCGAGAAGCGAACTACTGCTTTGTACTAGAATTTATACAAAATGCAGCAAGCAGCGCTTATTTACAAAAATTGTAATTATTGCTATGCAGTAAAAACTTTCTCTGTGGACAGCTCTTACAAACAGACATCTCTTTCACCTAAATAAATTATAATTCAAACTAAACTGTCATAAAGTCAACAAAATTTTGGCAAATTATTTAGTTTAGGGTCTTGGTTCTTTTTAAAACTATGTAAACACAAATAGAGACAGACTACACATATTTCCCACAGAATCTATATATATAAAAGAAAGTCGTGTTTGTTACAACACTTATAACTCGAGAACGGCTGGACCGATTGCCATGGTTTTTGATTTGTTGGATTGGTTTCCGTCCCGAATACATCTTAAAAACAATAAAAACTCGATATGTGTAATGAATACTTAATCATTTCAATAGATGCTGATTTGTTTATTACATGTCAAACATTTGTTGTCCAATCCTGTCAAATAGTGTAACAACTATTTTTTTTGTTTTTGGAGCTTATGGCCTGGTTGCTGAGACCCTTAAGCCACAACTTTATTTTTTTCTGAAGACATCATGTGTGCGTTCAGAAAATTATTTTTTGTAAAATGTCTACAAAGTTCAGGTACTGTTATATTTGTTTTTAATTCCCGAAAATAGTACCTAAGATTTATTCTACAGTAAAAACATAAAATCATCGGAAAGGAACGGAATTTAGGGAATAAAAAATCAGTTGGTAAAGGTTATAAGATTAAGGAAAAAAAATCTACACGTTAAAAAAAGTGTATATGTCTTTTTATAGGTTGTCTATGATTTTTATTGATAAGCTATTCATACGTAGTGGTTATATACTCTTTGAACTATTGTCTATGTCTGGAAAGTTCAGGCACTGTTATTATATTTGGTGGTTTTATGCGAGTGCACATTTTAATAACAATGCCGCGTCCTAGAAGATCTAATCTTTCCCAGCGAAGCCGTAATGCAATTAGGCAACGGAATATCGCAAGTCAATTATCTGCAAAAAATTGCACGCGTCGATACTTACAGGAAAATTTAAAGATGAGAAAGTTCTTATTCCAAGGATTCCGATGATCCCAACGGATATGCCCTTTGAGTTTAAACGAATTCTATTCCCGATTTGTCTTGCCTTCGCCATGAGAATCAACACATCACAGGGCCAATCCTTGACTATTTGTGACTTCAATCTAAAAAATGCATGTTTTTCTCATGGTCAATTGTACGTGGCATGCTCACGTGTCGGCAAACTATCCGCTTTATTTGTTCTTGCGCTTGACCAAAAAACAAAGAATGTACCACAAAGTACTTGAATGAAATTCCTATTAATGAATTAATCCGAGTTTTATTTTTTTCCCAATCTGCACAACATAGTTTTCAATCATTTTTTTCTGACATGAGTTTGAAGTACTTGATTATTATTTTTTATTTTTTTTTATTTTTATTCTCATTTTGTATGTATGTTTTCATCCTCATTCATCATAATAAAATACTTTTTTGTTTCTATCTATATAAATATATTATTTTGTATCATTGTTTTACGTTCATCAAAGCCTAAATTAGTTCAGCTAAAAAGTAACACGACATTCATTGACTGTTAGGCGGTACGAAGTTCGCCGGGTCAGCTAGTAAATAATAAAACAGTGTAGCTACATTGTTTCAGTAGAGAACAATGTATTTTTTGAAATAGCCACTTTTTATAAGAAATCTAAAAAAACAATTCTATTTTTTATTGCTTTAAAATAACTGGGATAGAAAACAGTTGCATAATATACAGGTTGCAAAAGACATGTTTTGTAACTTTTTTCTGTAGGTATAAAAATTTGAAGAAAAATTTTATTTATAATACTCCAAGTGTGTTGACTGTTTTCGGAAATTTTTTTGAACAATTGTCGGAAACTATTGATTGGTTTGAGTGAAACGCAGGAACCACGTTTTAGACAATGACGAGTATTTGGTAAAACAATTATTGTTGATCTAATAATTATTGTTTCAGCTAATGAATTGATAATGATTGATAAATTGGTAATGAACTTGTGAAGAAAATTTTCGAAAATGTTTGGTATTATAGAACTTTCACTTTAATTTTCAAAATGCAAAGATAATTTTATCTTTTTTAAGTATTGTGAATACTTATTTGCAATAGTTTTAGACATATCTACAAAAAACCATTTTTTTTGTTTTTATTTATTACAAAATTGTTTATAACTTTTGCAAGAGCTCCGTACATTCAAAAAGTTCTATGACGTTATTTTGAATTCAATTCTTGATTATAATTTTTAGTGAGACAGACGAAAATTCGTAAAATGGTAAAGATGTTGATCAAACTAAATTACGTACTTACGAGTTTCAGAATAGACAAAAAAAGTGCGGAAAATAGTAGATCTACTGTTTAATTTCCTATAAAATATTGAATATTGGTGAGAATACACCGTGTGTGCTATATGCACGACTTACAAGAAATAGAAAACAATATCGAACTGTCGCTGTATAATTCATTCGCCTCCGCAATTTCAAATGGTTACCTAGATTATCCCTTCGACAAAAACATAATTCATAATTAATGCAACTTCAAAAACTTTTTCAAACAAAGCTAAATTCTTCACTCTATTGTAACAAGTCAGCAAAAATAAAATGAATTTAGATTAAATTACCATATTTTATGTCATTTTTTTTTAAATAAAAACGTCAAGCAAAAATTATTAATACAATTTTCCACATTCACTCATAACACGATTCAGTAACCGCACAGTCGCACACGCATAAAAGCTTCGCTATTTTATTATTTAATCCTGCCGGAAATAAACGATTTTTAAATTTCCATTTACAATTAAATAGTGACAGATGAGCAGGTGTTTAATTACATCACACAATTTTTCACTAAACAATAAACATAAAAGATTAAAGGTTTTTATTATTAAAAATCAAAGCAAAATAAAACTTTAAATACTTGAGGCTTTTATGCATATTATTTTACGCAAATTATTAATTTATTTCTTAAATTGATTAGTTTATAAAAATAAAGTCAAAGTAAATTGATTCAAACTAAGATCCGTTCTCTTAAGTATGTTTTGCTTTTATTGAGATTCTTTAGTAAACTGCAACAGATTCGTTTTCGTGTAAATTTGCAATAACGATTTGATCTAATATTTACTTGAGAAAAATAGCGACATCTATTAGAATCTTTTCACACCCAAGTCAAAAACTCACGTCTCTACGTGTTGATGCCAGAAGTCACTCCTAATCCTAATAAAAACAAACTAACAATACAACTGAGCGTAGAACCAAGCTGTTTTTTACTTGAAATCAGTTACGACTATATAGAACTTTTTTTAGACGCTGCGGGATAAATCAACTTGGAGAGGGCAAATCAAATCACTTTATGACAAGTGCTTACAAAAACTCTTACAAAAACTCTTGACTGTAGAGACAATCTTCCCAAAGATGTTTTTGAGTTCTGCTCTAAATATTGTTTCGTCAAAGCTTCATCCACTTCCCCAGATACTAGAAGCTTTCCAGAAAATTCTTCTTTGTTGACACTAACAGAACAAATTGATTGATTATGTGTCTGATGTGGTTCTTTAATGAAGTTTCTGGGATTTGCGGTTTAGGGTATCTAGCAAAATATTCCTGCTAACAAGCCGTTACAGAATAGATCTACTCTACGTTGTTCAATGTTCTATTGCGACAAGAAGGCATCACAATCAAAGTGCCTTGATAAACTGAAAAAAGGCAAAAACAAAATTTTTCTACGCAAGCAGTAAGTCTTGCGTAGATTATGGTTGTTTTGTTGATGGTTAGATTATGTTTAAGTTTGTAGTCTACAATGCTCCATCCTGTTCTACTGTTAGGTATAGTTAAATCGGTACAAGGCTACACAGAGGCAACTGTTTTACTGCTTTATTACCTACCCAAACAAAGCAATCGGTAACCAGTATTTGATTGCACTGTTGGACTGATCCACTGAGCAATTACTTAAACCGGATACGTAACCGAGTCAATCAGTAAACAAATTGTAATAAGTAATGTAGTCAATATAAAATAAACGAATTGAGCTGTTGTAAAACCGTAACATACTCTACCCGTAAATGTCTTAAATCGTCTTTTTAATTTCTTTTCTTGATAATTTTAACATTTTAAACTGCATCACGTGCAGTTATTATGTAGTTGATTTCACGATACTACGCCTTAAATGCACTCTGCAGTTAATTGTGAATACTGCTCAAAAATATAACATTATTATCATTTCAAATGTGGGTGAATTAAAAGTTGGAAATCAAAAAACTTTTGCTATGAGAGTAAAATTCTGTAGTAACTTTTAATAAAACCAGTGATTGTAATCTAATAGAAGTTCCTATAAAACAAGTACACTAAAAAGCAATATGAAATACCTTTTGCAACAACAAATTTTATTAGTAGATAATAATTAATAACAATTTGTTTATTTAATTTAATATTTAATATCAAAACATTGGACATCACTAATTAATTATAATGAGGCTCAAGAGTAAACCTAATTCTATTATTAATTATTGCTAAAACCGTTATTTATTGCAAAAGAAAAGTGTTGCATTAACACTATAGATGCAAAATACCGTCATACATAAAAAATAAACCGTATTAAATTGATAATGTACACATTTTTGTGGAATGAAAGTTCAATTGAGAATAAACTAGTATCTATCTATTGTTCTCGAAATATTGGAATACAATTTTCCACATTCATTCACTCATTCACAGCGCGCTTTATTTTACCGCACAAATAAAGTGCTCAACCCTTATTTTTTAATTTCAAAGCAGACTATTAAATTTTTAATCAAATCAAAAAAAAAAGATTTTTTAATTGAAACTTTTCAACAGGGTGACAATAACGCACCTAAAAAAAATTGTTCTGTTTCCTCCCTTGACTAGATAATAAGGGTTGACGCTTGCGCTTATATACTCTCTACTTTGCGATTTCAAACTAAATTCAGTTCTTCCGCGTTCTTCGGTAGCTGTAGTAGTGCTGCCGGAAAATTAACCACGAGGGTGTCGTCGCGTGTTCGGGAAATTTACAATCATTTTTCCTGTAAACGCTGGATAATTTCAAATCACAAAAACAAGTATGAATGCGACTTTTCAATACTCTTACTATTACTTTAAGAGTCTTTTGCAAAATATAAAGGTTTTTAAGCTAACTAATCTCTGAACAATCTTTTTGAAAGACTAAAATCTTGCAAATTTGTCAACAAGAATCTATCTATGCATTATAGCGTCACTGATTTGATTTGAAAGAGGCAAAGCTACATTTCAAAACAGCATTTCAAGCCATGTCTTTGTCTTATAAGAAATTTTAAAACCTCTTATAAAAACTGCTAAAATTTATAGACGTTTCTGTTTTTTTGTACTTTTTTGCTATGTGATACAGTAATTTATTATTTTATTTGTTTCAGGCATTTTAAAGCGGATTTTTCCGTTTTATGAAGTGTTCTTCAACAATGATGCACATTGTGGTGTAGAAACAGATAAAAAATTTTTCTTTTATAAGCAAAGACAGTGCTAGTGTGCATAACATTCTAATTATACATTAGTGCCAGACTCAATAAAACAAATTTTAAGTGAACTGGTTGGTTAAGTGCCAATCAACTGTGAGAATGTGTTTTTTGGGATTCATTTTTGTCGGAATGTCGGTTCTTCTAATACAAGGTAAGCAATGAAAATCAAAGTTAGCCAAATTAATTCACACAGCCAGAATCGAAATTTAGCTCGCGTTAGTTGTAAATGTAAAGGGTAAAACAACAAAAGCTAAATTAATTGAATCGTATTTTTAGTATAAATTATATCAACGTTCAAAGTTTCAAATATTTGCCAAAATATTGTTACGCTTGAAACTTTGGAATGTTACAACTTTCAAACAACTCAAACGCAAATACTTGGAAAACAAATTAAAATAGAAAGTATAATATTATTTAAATTTCACATTAAATCCAATTTTTGAAACATTATTATAATATTAATTTTGATTTAAAACGTGTAAAGTTTTTAAAGCTTCGTTTATTTGACTTTAAAATGATAATCAAAACCCCATATAGTATGTTTATCCAACACTTCTTTATTATGACATTATGATGTTTTTGATTGAATTATGGGGTCTATAAAACACAAGTGGTTTTCTGAGTCAATAATACAACAGTTTCTATATAATTCAACAGTTTACGAAAAATAGAGCAATTTGTTAAACATTAAAAAATATTAGATAAAATTATTTGTTGAGATCTACGGTGACATTTATATTAAAAAATAAATAAAAATAATAACAAAATCGGTCTACCTTCAACATCAATAATTTTTTATTGGGTGCTTTTGCTAGAAATAGTTAAATATGATTTCTTTTAAGTACTTTTGATTTATTGCACTTGTAATTTCTTGATTTGTTTTTCAAAAAACCGATTATTAGACCATCTTATAAAATATCTGTATTTTCGATAAGTTTTAATGTCGATCATAACATGCAGTATTTCGCCTACATTGAAGAAACCGTAAATCTTCTTTTGGCGTTGAAGAAGTAACCCAACACATCTTGGCTTACCACACTAAAATTGTTTTTTGTTTCCAGCTATTGAACTTTGTCAATTCTTTGTAATAAGCGTCTATCTATAAGATTAATTTAGTTTATTTAATCTCTGTCAGTAGATAATATTAGTAAATACTGGCGCAGTATTTTTACTTTTTACCACTGGTGGCGCCACTTGAAGGTGTTGGAGAGTGGCGCTACCTATTGTATGTCGGTAGAGTAAGAATCTAAAATTTAAATGTAAATTGTGTTTCAGCTTTTTTATATCATCTTCAGCTCTTAGTAGTGATCTTCCTATTCTTCTGCGCTTTGTTTTTCGTCTATATCACACCTTTTGAACAATTATAAGCTAATTTTTTTGCAGCATACCTGACCCAGTTCTATTTAAATTTAGTTGTTTTAAATTTTATTTAGATATTTGTGTTACTTTTATTTATTTTAATGTTTCTATCTCACAATCAAATGCTACTTAAACTAACCGCAACTAACGTCTCTTTTAGAGTTTTTTCAAATCCAAAATAAATGTTTGGCAGAAGCTATTGTAGATTGACTTTTTGATCGCACAGTATAAAGGTTATAGAATTCTCATTGTAATGCACTATGCAATTAATTTGTCAATACTGCCCAAAAATACAACTTATTATTATAAAAGATACCGTATTGTTAGTTGAATTAAAATTTTAAATCAAATACCGTTTGCTGTGGGTGCAGAAGTTGTAGCCTTCAATAAAATTAGTGATTGTAATCTGATAGAAAGAAGTTCCTATAAAACGATTACACTAAAAAAGCAAAATAAAATGTTTTTTGATACGCAAAAATTGGCTTTTCAAAGCAGCATTAATTTGTTTCCTGTTTGTTTATTTTTATGTTTATTTATTTACCATTAAAATTGATGTAACAAGTAATATTATTTTTATTTCATTCTACAAACTTAGATTGACTAAAGTTTCTCTCTGTACCTAATCGAATAAAAACCGTACATACAGTTTGTTCAGTTATGATTGAAAAAATTTTTTTGATACTTGTAAATATTTATAAAATTTGTAACTTTCGAAAAGTTTTGATACTGAATTCTCTTATTTAATATTTTATTTCTGATTATAATATTTTCACCAAAGTTTCAAAAATTTGATAATCAGACCGTGCTCTAATGTTATATTGATATAAACGTGTCTTTTTAAAATATATAGGTTTTGTTTAACTGTAAAAAACTTAACCGAGCTGTTTCTGGAATAAAACTAGAAGATATTCAACAAATATAATAGTGTATATAAATAGTGTTTATTTAGAATAATAAAAAGTCTTTGTAATAATTTGTTTATTATATGCACCTAATTAGTATATTTTTAAAATATCCAATTCCTATGCTCAACCAATTTGCACCAAGTTTGTGTATTAAAGCTGTGGTAATCTAGAGTGTTTTTAGCCATAATTCTAAAAAAATCATTCAGTTCTTTAAAAATTAAAAATTATTTTTTGGTTTATTGCTAAAACCATTTCAAAAACATCATTTTTGCATTATAAACAATAAAATAAAAAAAAAACTTGATGTCCTGTAATAATGAAAGAAGAAAATTTTATCTCAAAAAAGAAAATAACTATCGTAAACCTAAGAGCATTAGAATTTGGAGACAACTGATTTGTATCACTTTAGAAAATTTTACAACAATCATCTTGACAAACCCTTGTACCTGTATCTCTTTAAAACAGCCAAAAATTAAAATTTAACATTTTTTTAAAATTAACTATTGTTTATACAATCTTAGCTAACATATCAAATTGAAAACCTAAAAAAATATTTGTTTCTCTAAATAAATAATTCAAATTTGAGACCAACCAATATTGATGAGAAATTCTTTCACAATTGCTTAAAATTTAATGGCTTGTAAAATTGCATGTTAGCAAAAGTCATCAAGCAAACAGAAAGATAAATTCCTTAGATAATAAATTAATTTCATTAAACAAGAAAAAATGTTAATTGTTTGAGTTAAAACGGCTGCGAGAGCTATTAACGAGGGCTGAAAGAATAATTAATACAAACACACAGCGAGAAGAAAGCTGTAAAGATCGGGTGTTGTAAGAAGCAAACGTTGATTACCTCTTTGCTATCTAGCAACTAATTCGGCACCTGAATGACGTTCATTTGATCATTCTTTGACCGTTCCTTCAACCTAAGATATAATTCTCTGTGACCTGAGACCGTAAACAGCTTTCGGTTTTCCCACAATTCTCTACGATTTCTATAAAATTTTCTAAGCCCGTATTGTAACGCAGGCGAAAATGAGGGTGAGTGCTTGCCAGACACGCTACTTCAAAAATATGTTGGACAAATGCCTACTGACCTAGATAAAAATCTGTGTATAATATTGTAAAATACATCTTATTGCATTGTATAAAATTTGTTTAATTAATAAAAATTATTAAGATATTAATTTGCAAATATGATATTAGATTTGTATGTTATTAAATAGACATTACATTTTATAAAAATAATCTTTTATGTTTTTTTTCTTAATTACGGCTGTGCGCAATAATAAAATTTGATTCTAAAATAGATCTAAAAATAATAATTTTTAAATAAATTTTTACCCGTTACAAAATCAAATTGGATTTTGTGGAGATGTCAATATAATATTTGGAGAGAGCAAAATATGATTGCAAGATTTAGATGTGGGAATGGAAAGAGAGACAACAGATATTGGATGGAAGAAAACGAAAGAAAATGCAGAATGTGTGGAAAAGAGAAAGAAACATTGGAGCACATAATGGAAGAGTGCATAGAAATAAAAGAAAGTATGCTAGAGAAAAAGGATGTAATGAAAGGAAATAAAAAAGAAATAGAATGGATGAAAATGATAATGAGGGAGAGAGAAAGATGAAATCAGAAATTGAATAATGAATAAAAAAAAAAGAAGAGATGGTAGAGGGAAAGTGGAAGACAGAAGTATGCAAAAAGAGTAAATGAAGACAAGGGAAGAGAACACAAAGAAAGAAAAAGGAAAAAAAATTGTGTAAAAGTGTAGAATTGGGTATTAATGTATATATTTAAGCCTGTATAGGCAATAGTAATAAACCATATATATTTGGTTTTTTAATTGTTCTACTTTTAATTTTTTTCGCAAAAGCTTTCTAAAACGTAAATTAGGAAAAAGAAATTGCTGTGATAAAAACAAGAATGTGTTTCAAAAACATATACACGAAAAGATTTAGATAACTTTACGTTTATCCTTAGATATAAAAAATTCTATATGACGTAACAATAATCGTACGTTTGAATATTCAAATTAAAATGATTTAATTAACAAATGATTGAATTGAAACAATTAGTTTTTAAAACATTTTTTTGCGTTAACAATAAATTTATTTACTTTCTGTGTATATGCATAAATGTTATGAAGGAAACATATCTCATTAACTATGTTGTGTCATAAATTTCAAAGAACACAAAGATAAAAGCCATCTAGGCTATTATGCGTCTCATTATTTCAAATTTACTAACATTTACATGAGTCAAATGCACTTGTACTTTTCCCATAAATAATAATTTCTTACGTTCTAATGGGATAATTTGAAATAGTTTCCTTCCTCTCATTCTCATTAAAATAAGCGCATATTGTGAGAAATGAAAATACGGAATTGTGAGCAGCAAATACAAATTTTCTTCACCGTTTGGCGTTAAACATTTAGTAAGTTTTGATTGCTGCATGCAGAATTAACCTTCCTATTACATAATGTTGCAACAGATGTTAGTTCTACGCTGTGAACACGTTGATATACTGTACGGGTTTCCTAAAAGCTTTCAAGCTTTTCAAGCTCGACTACAGTGAGCTTTCTTGGCCGTTTTTTGAAATGTTTGTTAGTGTTGAGACTGATGAAGCTTGACGGCTTTTGTCTTTTAGTTTTAAATTTGTAACTCACAATAAAAAAAGCACGAAAAGAATTCGAATGCAAACTTGGCAGATGCGAAAAATGGTGGATGCGCCGGAATAAACTCTACCTAACATCGGCCTAAATCATTGAATTTCAGGCTCAATCTATATATTAATGAAAGAGAAAATAATATTGATATTTAAAAATACTTTTCTAAATGCTGTTTTACATGCTGTTCTGCAATAAAGATAAAATTAATAGCAATGTTGCAAAATTAGCTGTTGACTCATCAGTGCTTTCATTAAAATACATGCCAAACGCGAACCAACAATTTATAAAACTTTTTTTAGAGTTGCGGTGAGGAGATCTATTGTGTGTGCGTTTAATTTCACTATGTGAAATTTAGAGATATACTGCTGGGAGTTGCATTTTTGCCATAATGAAATATTTACCTTCATTAAAAGCGGTTTGTTCCAAGTCACTTCAAAATTCAACAATGTATAATTGCAAAAGTGTTTAATACGTTAAAAATTGATTTGTGCTAAAATTTTAATAACTCAATAATTAATAATTGCAAAACGTTTGTTTTGTGTTATTTAATTGAGACTATACACGTTTTTTTTTATCTTAAATAAAATACCAACCTAATGTGTAAAATAAAACTTAAAATAACTAGGTTACTTATAATATTGGCGACCGATGAAAAATTAAACTAAAAAAACCTTAAAACAAACTGCTGCTAAGATACAAGTAAAAAATATTTATTTCTTACGATTTTAAAGCTGCATATAAGCTGTTATTTAACGAAAATTTGTTGTTTTAAATACAATAAAATGTTGTTAACAATGGCTAATGTTTCAATGTTCAGTTCTAAAATTGGCTGCTGCTGCACTAACATTTTTTTTTTGTTAATACTAATGTGGTTTATCAATTTGAAATAACAGAATAATTAATAAGTTTTTATGATGACTTTGGTCATAATAGTTATTTATGCATTTAGGACGTAATGAAGCTTTTATAGCATGAATCATAAAACTGAAATTATGACCATAAAAACAAGTTACGCCTGATGTCTATACATATCTTTAAGCACAAATGACGCTTTGGTTATTTATATAAAGCTTAAAGAAAAACAAAAAGTTGTTCTCAAAAATTCTGAAGAATTGTAATAAAAATCTCATATCTTATCTAGGGCGCTTTTAGGCTAGATTCTATTAAAAACTAGTGCTGTAAAAATAGTGTTTAGTTTGTTTTTATATCAAGTACCAATTGTGTTGTTATTATAATGTTAATCAAATTAATTTCCTAATAAATTGTACAATTTTGGATTTAGTAGCAACTATTATTTTGTCGTTTTATTACAGTCTGCTGTATCATAAAAATGGTTATGAACTACAAAATGACGTTGATCTTACATAAATTCCTGTATATCTATCTATCAATTTATGATGCATTCGTGCATAAAATAATTTATAAATATTACACAAGAAAAAATAATGTTTGCATGTGTTTGATGTTCTTACAGGTTTGACTTGATTTTTGTGTATATTTTGCTGTTTTCCAAATATTTTTTTTTAATTTTTTTCTTATTATTGGAAACTATAAATTATTTATTTTAATCGTTTTAATTTTTTTTTTAAATTTATAAACTTTTCATAGAAAATATCACGTCAAAGACACTTGATTTTTTTTGTAACTAATTTTTTTGGTACAATACTGATTTTTTTGTCGTTATATTCTTAAATAGTCTGCTGCTACATGTTTGAATAATTTGTAGATCTAAAAAAGAGGCAAAATTAAAAAAAATAGCTTCAAAGCCTGTCGGCGATTTCCATTTATAATTCTCTGATTGTCAGTACAGCTCTATGATTATCACTAAAATCATTTTATTTATAATTATTAACGTGAGCATTGTTAAAAGTATAGTTGTGTCTTGATAAAACTTTCAAAATACTAAATTTGGTCTCAAGCTTCAACAATTTTATCAATCGATCAAAATTCAAACAATTAAAAAAGTTAATCTATTCCTCAATATTTTATAGATCATTCTTCTTGAACTTTGGTGAATTATTCGAGACGAAGCATCTGAAAAATCTATAGGAATTTCCAAATAATTAATCTTGCACGATGGGAAATCTTGGAGAAGCACAGATGGCAAGATCTCTGCATAATTAAACCAGCGTTTAATTATTAATGTAAGAGAAAGCTATCTACCAAATTCAATACATCTAATGGGATATTCCTCCTTGTTTAGTGTTTATCAGTAATTGAGTTTTTTTCAATACAAAAAACTACGCCTCTTTAAAACTCAATTAATGTCGGTATTTAAATTTAAAATAAGTGATTGTGTTTTTTTACTTTTATTAACAAGTTTAAGAAAAGTCATTGAATTAACAATGATCAGAAGCGCCAAGTGATTGCAAAAGCTTTTTGCAATAAATTTCAAAGCGTCTAGCCAACGTCACAATCTTATTTATTGTTCCTTTTCAATCTTTTCATTAAAATCAAAGATATCATTGTGATTTATGACTTTAACCTAGCTGGCTTTAGAGTAATTTATTGTATGTGCTATGTATGAAGATTTTAGTTTAATAAATTCAATTATTAATATGATCAAACATTCTCACTAGCACGAAAATTTTGTACGCACATACTGTGAATTATTCATTTTCTTAATCTGTCTTTTCTTTTTGTAAAAAATTTAACATTTTAACATACAATTTAAATTTTGGTTAAGCATTTGAAATGAGATGGTCCTGAGAAATAAAAGAAAAAAGAAATCGTTTACTATTGCAAAATACGCTTAAAACTCTAAAAAACGCAAACAATATTGTATAAAAAAAGACACAATCAGCAAAACAATATAACAACAGGTATAATAACCATTAATACAAACAAAAATTGAAAAACCTTGATTAACATCCATCACAATCACTGTAACAGATATAAAAAAGAAGATATTTAAAAACTAAGTTTGGTGTAAAACTTTTCTTGAGAAATGTTGAAATTAATAAAAAACAATAACATTTTGTAATTTACTAAGTCTTATGGTAGTAGTTACATTTGTAGTGCTTGGGATAATGTCGTAAAATAGGCACAGATTTTATTAGACGCTAATAAACAAATGAACTATTATATTAAGATTACAAAATGCGTATTTAATGTTCTCAATTCAGTGAGATAATTAACAAAGCTTGATTATATTTTTCTTTTCAAATTAAGGTTAACTTAAACAATTTGTAGAAGTGATTACACTAGCGTGATTTGTTGTAGCCTAGTATCTACGTTCTACAAATCAACTGAATAAAAATCTACTTTTATGCGTTATAAAAATTACTCATATTTCATGCTACACACTCATAATTCAAAATAGAGCCTTGTAGAGAAAAATGCCATTTTGCAATCTGCATATATTATTCAACTCATTTCGACTACATAAAAGTTAATATCTTAATTATGTTTATTTATGCAAGCAGATTATTTTTCTACAAAAAATAAAATTGTTTGCATTTTCCACTCTACAAAGCGTCTCATCTTAATTGGAGCGCACAAGAAATTGAGCTACTCCTCAAATTCAAGTTTTAATTTGTCTCTGGAACACCGTCGACAAAACCACTTTAGAGAGACAAAGGCCTGACTTATTACACATTTTGTTTTCCTTTGTGGAACTTACACAATCTAAAGCTACTTCTGAATTATTCGTGAGTTAGAAGCTATTATATTTAATTGTGATTGATTTGAAGGAAAACCGATACTGCGACAGCTTAACAATTGACAAATAAGAACAAGTTCGAGTCATTGCCACAGCTTAACCGCATTTGTTTTTACTTAAAAGCCAAACTTTGTTTAAAACTTATCGAAATAACATTAATAATCAAAAAAATAATACTTAATTAACTACTTTTGTAGTCTTAGTACTTTTAATCACTCAAAGCAAACACAACAAGTTGGTTAAAAATTCTATTTTTGACTATACAAAATAGAATAAAATGATGACATTATTATGCATGAGCGTGGCTTGTCAGTGAACTTGTAACATTTTATTCCAAATGACATTTTGCGACACAAATAAAAATTCTAATTTTTTTTCAAATTGCTAAAAACAATATAAACGCAAAATCGTAAGTAATACCGTAAGCCTAAAATTAAAAAAATATTTTAAAGCCAAGTGATTGCCTACAAATATTTTTACGTTATACATGCGGTGGCTACAATGACAATTTACAGGTTATGTCAGATTCAGAGAGGGCCTAAACAAATAAAAAAATTGTTTTTCACAATATTTAAAAAAAAATTGTGTCCCAAATGTTGTTCGAAATAAGATGCCGATTTAACTAAAATGCAAACATGTTATTATTTCAAACAAATGTAAAATCTATTTTTGTTAGTTAAGTTTTTTCTAAGCTAGTATGTATGGTCTTGTTAAACTCTTGCTGCTTTTACGCTTTTTAAAATTTTAACCGCTTTAAAGATTGACATCAGTTATTCACAAAACTTTCTTAGTCAGATGAGATCTATAATTTTCATAAATTATAATTTACTTTATTTAGTAATATGCCAAATATATTACATTTTTTAATAATCTTGTTAAAGAACTGATTTTCTCTATTTAATAACTCAAAAAGCAGATTTGTAGATGTTTTGTTATGTAAAATTATAGCGTGCATTTTAGTGTAACGTAGAAGGTAATGAAAGTAATTTTGTATCGTGGTCGGTTATATAAGCAAATAATATTGTATGCAAGACATGTTATAGGATCCACGTGCAATTTTCTTTTTCATAAAGTTGGCTTAGCTTTTGAGCATTTACATATTTGGATAACGCCATTGCATGGCAGTGATTCGAGTAGATTGCTGGAATCAGATTGATCAACGATAGACGATATACAAAGCAACAACAAGAGTATAAAAAATAGGATTGGGAGGATCAGTCTGAAAATCCAATCAGTGTTTGGCAATCAGCGGTAATGGGCAGGCATCGGTCGCGGGATATAACAGAATTGAGCCACAGTTACAGCTCTTATACAGTCGACCAAATCTAGGTCTCTATACCAAATCGTTTATTGCGATTCCATCCCATTCACCAACTTTTCGTCCTCTACTAGGAAACGGAAATTACATTTAATCTCACAAGGGAATTTCGATTTTATGCAACATTTATAATACATCTTTACTTCTAGTTGCTTGTAATTTTTTCAATTCAAAACTGCTAAGGTTTCGGTAATCAACGCAATCAGATTCATGAAGAAATTGCAATCAGTTTGCGGCTTCTAGATAAATGGTGAGGTCAGGTCGAGAGATTAGAGCTGCTTTGGACGCCTTTACAATTACGAAAATGTTCCTTTTGATTTTCGTTTCGTTTACTTGAGGACATTGAAGTTCGTTTCGCTTATCTGCTTTGGATTTTACGGATTTTGTTTAGCAATAACAAATTGAAATGGCTTTAAGCATGAGAATAGTAAATTAAATTAGCGTAGAAACCAACTGGTTTTCAAAGCGTTTCAAGCTATAATACTTTTAAAATGTCTATTAAATAAAAGAAAGACTTAATTTTTCTTTAATTTTTACAACATGCTTATTTTTTAATCTCACGTAAGATCAGAAACAGCAACATTAACAATTAATTAAAATACATACAAAAAATTTAACAAAAAAATACGTTTTTGTTAAAAGTGTTCATTTCTATAAATAAACTGATATAAATTTTTTTAAATTGAGCACAACGTAAAACTAATTTGTACAAAATTAAGTAAATTTGATAGTTAATATATAATCTGTATGTTAAAACTTTAAGCTACGGTTAATATGAAAAAATAGCTTATAAGGATAGAAAGTAACTGTATTGTTTAAAAAAATTTGTGAAAAAAATTGTATTGAGTAGGCTTATGAATCTTCGTTGGCTTTAAACAATTAAAGTGTTTACAAATTTTATTTTTAATGATATTTGTAAATACAGTTTTTGTGAGTGATCAGCAGAGTTTAAAGCGCGTTATTTTACCATTACCTGTCTCTGCAAACTTTCTTTTTGATGAATGATAAACTATTATAGTTCGGATATATTATACTGTGCGTTCATAAACTATTCAGATCAATTTTTGTAACAAAATTTGAACATATACTCATTTTTTGATTATTTCACACGCAGATACAGGTGTGACGTATTATTGGATGAGCTTTGCCGTTTGACCGCGCGGTCATACTATCAACAACAATCAAATGTATCAAGCTAAATTGCGCAGCAGAAGTTGATTTAAATAATTTATGACCGCACGCTAGACAACTGTTCTGACAATAATAACACGAATATGTGAAGCACAAAATCGCCAGCACGTCCAAGAAATAGTTTTGCATAATTAAATTAAAAATTTGTTTATCAATATACTGTGTTTAAAATAAAACAATAATTATATCTTAAATTAAAAGTTATAATAAACTTGTGATAATTCATGGTAATTTTGGCCAAAATTTGCAATAATTATTTTAATAAATATACAAAAAAAAATTGTAGTTATATGATTGAGAGCTTTTTTATGTTCAAAAAAAAAAGTAAATGTTAATTTTATCAGTCATATATCAAAACTAAAATCTTTAATACTTCCTTCCGCGTCTTAAAGCAAATACTGTTTCTTTTATGATAAATCTTTTACAGTATCTTCAAAGACTTGTAATAAATTGCTTTTAGCTGCTCATAAATGTGTTAGGTGCTTATAAATTTAACGTCTGTCATATGAAATGCGACAATCACATTACTGTCTCTCCCAAAATTAGTTCAAATGAGTTTGAAACATGCGTGTAATTGTTTCAGTTCCAATTAGAGATAATTTCCATGCATGCATTCTGTAATATAGTTGAGTTAAATTGGAAACACTTGTATTTGCCCTCATAAATCGTAACGATTGTCTAATACGCGGCGGGAAATATAAAAACTGATTTAGTGGCAGAAGTAGATGACATCATAAATACCGATAGGATAGCATCGTAAAACCAGAAAAGAACGGCAACGGTATCCATAATGAGGAAAAAATAGACGACTTTCTATATCTTTGAGAGAAACAAAGATAAACAATATTGGTACGTTTGTTGTGCTCTTAAATTTTATTATCTTTGAGCTTTTTTGTTCAAAGATACGTAGCGAATTCGTACATTTTAACTATTTTTTGGCAATTTATTGTAACGCATAAAATTTTATTTCTGTACTGGTATAAAAGCTGTACTTTATATTGAAAAAGCTTTAAAAATTAATGTTGTATATTCTATCTAACTTCATGCTGTAAAAAAATAAATAAAATCATTTCGAAAAAAAATACTTTTAGAAAACAATAATAAAAGTTAAGCCAAAAGAGAAAGCAAATTATTAATATTTTTTTAATAAAATAATATGTATTAAGAATATCAAGAAGATATTATTACTTCAATCTTGTGCAATGTGTCAATATCAGTTCACTAATTTAGAGAAGGGTATTTTTGTAAGTTTCTAGTTGGAAATAGTTTTGACATTTGCAAAAATAAAAGTTTGTAAATTTGATGTGTGTCTCTATGTATTTGCATGTCGGTTTCTGACATCGTAGCTAATAAACAGGTGAACAAATTTTGACAAATTTGTTTTAATCAAAAGCTGAGCCATAATCCAGAATGGCTTTTGTTATAATTCAAAATAATTTGATAAACTGTTTAATTTTGCAAAGTTTTCAAGTCTTCCAACAACAAAAAGTAAAAGTATTTTTAAGAGTTTGTTGAAATAGTTTTTCAATTAGAATTTTTTCAAATTTTAATACATTTGAGAATAACTTTTTGTCAAATTTAAACTGTCAGTTTAGCGTTTTATAATAGTTTGACAATGCGGGTGATGCTCTGACATAACTTACTTCTCAGAACGTCATTAATTTGCTTCAGCTTGTACTATGACAGGTTGTGTAAGCCGCTTACATGCATATATTAACAAGTAGTTTGTAGGTTGTGTCTAACACATCAAAACGTGCTGCTTGCTATGCACTGAAGACTTAAATAAGTTTGCCAACAAAGGTTTTAATCTATTTTGAAGAGTAAAGTTATTGGAATAAATCGTTTTTGCAACTTACCACAATAGAGATAAATTTTAATTTATTTCGTAATTTTTAATGTTTCGATTGAGTTTAAATTACCATAAAAGCTCTTTTTCTTGTCGTTGGCATTCTATAGTATAAGAATGTTTTAAGCCACTACTCAAGTGATTAAAACGTTTTGTTAAATGATATAGATAAACGTAAAGCAGTTGAGATTAATAGTTGTGTAAAAGAGATAAATGCCTATGGAGAATAGAACTTTAGATCTTGTTTGAACAATATGTATATCCACTTGGTTAGAGATGAACACAATGTTAACATAATGACATGGCAATTACAAGTATCGTCCAAAGGACCCTCGGCTTGAATTCTCTCAGGAAGAGACACAGTGGTCACAATGGATTCATTCGAGAGCAAATACGTAGAATTCGTAAGTAAGGTAACAAATTTAAGTAAATATTTATCTACGAAATTGCCTCACAAAAGTTTTTAGGGTATCTATTTGAGAATTACTAATTGCAAAAACTTCTATGTCTAAATTTAAAAAACATACTACACACATTAATATAAAACACAAGTGCTAAATATATTAAAATTATTTTTTATAGAAATAAATACTTAGTAATTCTATTAAGTAATTTTATTCAACCTTAATTTAACAAGGAAATAATTACAATCTGTTTTAATTATTTGAAGCAAAAATTATTTTTAGAGAATTTTCATAAAATTACATTACAAATTGTATGACGTTCTGTTGTTTTCGATTTACATTTTTCTTTTCAGTTCACAGAAGAAATATTTTTTTAAAATGACTTTTCTAGCCTTTTCAACTTGGGCAAGTTTAGCAATTTAAGCACAAAAAAATGTATTTGTTAATTTTAAACAAAAACTTTATTATAAGTTTATAATTAAAGTTGAAAAATTTTTAACGTAACTAAACCGAGCCGGAAGTGTTTTCTTGAAATGAAAGCCGCAAGTCCTCCATGATGAGGTTTTCAGCTTGTTTTAAAAATTAGAAGGATAAATAATTTGCTTATTTTTAAGAAAATTAAAAGATTCATAATGAAATCTAGTTTTTGCACAATGTGAGCCATTAGTGTGGATTGATTTTTTATGCTTTTGCTATTGATTTAATGTAAATCAATTAATTTTAAATTCTAAATTTGTAATGCAAGCACCCTACTTTCTTAGAACATTTAAGAAAAAAGTTATATAACAAGCCTAAATTTTCCAGAGTTGTATTGATTTCTTTGTTTTTAATTTATTTTTATTTTGTTTTTTGTCAAATTTGATTGCTATGCTTGATGGTTCTAGATTTACATTCCGTTAAAAGTGTCTGTCTTCATTTTCAAACCTCTTGACAATCTTGCGAATCGTCTAAAACTTTATGTCTTAGACCGTAATATATTAAAATCAATATAATTCTTTTGAAGCAAATTAATTTTGTGGAGTTCTTGTATTCTTAGGTATTCTTGGGTTTGTTGTACTTCGGTTTGTATTCTTATTCATAAGACTTGTGTTTTATAATTTTTTTAACTTTGTAAACAAGAAAAAACATACTTATATTTACTTAAAATATGCAAACTTTTTTTATTTTATAATTAAATTAAAAAAAAAGTTGGCCAGAAATAACCTAATCTAAATAATAAGTTTTAGGTTTTCAAGAAGGAATTTAAATTTATTCACTATTTTTCAAAAATAATACAGCTTTTAGCTTATGACAAAAATCGTATAGTCTTTGATAGTCAATACCTAATAATTAGACATAATTTCAATTTCTTATTTACCGACGACCAGGGGTGTTACCATTGTTTAACCAATCTTCATCGGCTCCTCCACTCGCAACTCCTCCATTAAGGCAACTTTCATCAAACGTATTTGCACATCTTTTACTGGGAGCATTACCAGCGACTGCCAAATTAGCACCAGCCCCTAATTGATGGAAATAATTGCCCAAGCTGTAGAAAAGTTGTCTTTGGTTTTGATTCTGTACATTAGGGCTCAAATAGAAACCATAAGCACAGGCCAAGGTGAGAGCCAAAACTACAGTTGTTGCCTTCATCTAAACATAAATATTTTTTCTATTAGGAAAATCTAGATATATGAGCTGTTATACCTACTTTGTCTTGTGATTGATCAACCATGAAAGTGTGAAGTATGGCAGGCACACAATCGTTTTTATATATTGTGGCCTTATCTTTAAATAAATAATCATCAAATCTATCGTTTCCGGTTTGGTATATTAAATTATATTAAATAAGTGCGAATATTAGAAAAATATGAGAATAATTGTGACAAACAAACATTATTTATCGATAAAATGCAATAGGCTTTAGTTTTTGATGATATTGGCAATTTGCTGGGCGGTAGATACGTATGACAAACATAACATTTTTATCAGAAAAATAACATTTAATCAACAAATTTATCATTTAAAATTGCACGCTAATTTTAAAGTCCAAATTTGAGATAACTGTACACATTATTTTTGTTTTTAGTTTTGCTAATTTTCACACAAGTGGTTTTAGCTGTGCTGGAAACATCGTTGCTTCAATCAACTTTTATGTTGTTTTTAGAAAATTTATGCTTAAATAATTCTTCAGTGGTTTTTGCTCATCTAAATTTGCAATAAAAACAATATAATTAAATTTCGTACTCTGCTTATTTTTAACCGACAAAAAAAAAGAAGAGAACTTTGACTTTAACTAACTTTTATTTATTAAATGAGTACTTTTAGAAATTGTCATAACCTATATAAATTTAACAAGGAAATGTTGCCTTAAGAGTAAAAAAAGCAGGAATGATGAAACTAAAACCAAAAAAAAAATTTTTAGTCAAAATCCTATACTAAATAGTTTAAAGTTGGCGCCAAGTAGACAATTACGCAATTATTAGAATTCCGTTTATAAAAACGTAGTATGCTTAAAGGTAAAAATTGGTTCTATACAGAATTCTAGCTAAGAAGATGAATATGATTATAGACATTGTTTGTATAGTGCTAATTTGTTTTTTTTATTTTTGCTTTTTACTTTCTTTTTTTTAATTTTTTTTATGTTAGAATATTATACGGACTATTTATACCTGACCTTTTATATATGCTTTGTGCGCCTTTCGCTCAATTCTGCTTAAACAGACAATTTTTATTTTGACTTATTTATTGACCATTAACCGTCGGCGTAGCGTATAACAGCTATTGTTGGGGCATTGCCAGAGATATGTCGTTTTTAATTTTATATTAACTTGTTTTTATACAAAAACAGTAAATTTATTATTTTGTACAGAATCCACAATTTGAAGACAATTAGATAAACTGTAAATTTTTTGTTTATTTATATTCTTTATACTTATTCAAAAACAGTTTAGTTTAAACCTTGGTACGTTAATTAACTCAAGCGTTTCTAAAATCAAAAATTTTATTTATTAGAGCACGAACGTAAAATACTCTTCCTGTGCAAAACAAAGTTTAGGTTAAAAAACAAACAATTAATCTCATATATAAATTTAACAAACTAAAAACAAGTTACAAGTTACAAAAAATAAAAAAAAATGAAAAGAACAATTTGAAAAATAGATTTATAAAAAGAAACAGTTTAATGTCAACAAAGAAGAACTACAAGATATAACAAACCAGTTATGAGTTATTTTTTTTGTTTCTTAGTTTTTTAACTTTAATGGTCACATTTTGCTTTTTCCACTTTTATGATAGTTTTTTAATTTTTTTAAGATAGTTTCAACTAGACAGTTAAAAAATAATTATATAATTATTAGGTTTAGGCTTTTATTTTGCATTTTAATAAATTAATATCTCATGAAAAGATTACTTAGATTAAGATTTTTTGCAGCAGAGCCCTAAATCTGCAAAGTTATGTATTTCTTAAAACTTAGAGAATACCTGATAAGTCAAATGTGCAACCGCAACAGTTCCTATAAGAAAATTAAACAAATTTAGTTAAAAAATTTCAAATTTATTAATTTTTTTACTCCATAAGTTTTTCTATGCTTAGTTAAAGGTTTTTAAAAAATGTAACCAACTAGGTGTAGAAACGGGTTCTAAGCACTTCTTAATATTTTTGTATTGTTACTAGTTGTATTTAAAAGCTCGTGCATTTTTTATTAGAAAAATTTTCAAAATTAAGTAGAAACAAATATTTGTCACATAAACCAAACATTGTTATTTATTTAGAAAAAAACCTCATATCATGTTTTGTGAATAAACATAAATTTTGTTTATTTTAAACATGCTTAGTTGTTTATAACAGAGTTAAATTCAATAAAATTAAAATTTTTACGAGGCAACTTATTTTATTCACTACTCACACAAATAATACAACAATTAGTTTCATCTAATAATAAAATATATGTTTAAAATTTTAATCATCAAAGATTATATTCGTTCACCGACGACCAGGGGTGTTACCATTGTTTAACCAATCTTCATCGGCTCCTCCACTCGCAACTCCTCCATTAAGGCAACTTTCATCAAACGTATTTGCACATCTTTTACTGGGAGCATTTCCAGCGACCGCCAAATTAGCACCAGCCCCTAATTGATGGAAATAATTGCCCAAGCTGTAGAAAAGTTGTCTTTGGTTTTGATTCTGTACATTAGGGCTCAAATAGAAACCATAAGCACAGGCCAAGGTGAGAGCCAGAACTACAGTTGTTGCCTTCATCTAAACATGATTATTTTTTGTTTGAAAAGTCTATAGTTTTATGAAATAGTTGTACTTACTTTACCTTGTGATTGATTAATCGTGAAAGTGTTTGGGATGGCAGGCACACAACCGCTTTTATATATGGATTTATCATTGAATAAATAATTGGAATAATCCATTGTTTTTGTTTCCAATCCGGTATATGAAATTATTTTTAATAAGTGAGAATATTAGAATTATATTACAAAAATTGTCACAAACATATATAGCTTCACGGTAAAATATCATACAAAACTATATTTGTTTTTAACACAGATAACAGTATTTGATATCATTCACCGCTTTGATGATGAATAAATATTACATTTCTAAATATTTCGCATTTTTTTAATTGAATATTTTAATTTGATTTTTGCAAAAAGGTTTATGACCTAATTTAGAAAATTAGTATTTGGTTTAATTAAGTGTACATGAAAACTACTCGCAAAAATAAATTAGAATGATGTAAAACAATTTATAATTTTTTTTTTTTTTTAATAAAATTAGTTAATTAGATTGTGTAGGTGGCTGTATATAAGAGTCAAATTTTTTTAATGGCTATTCATTTTCCTATCCCCTACTGAGGAGTACAAAAAACGACAACAGTTAAATTTCTCAAGAAGAAAGTTGCGTTAATAAGAAATCATAAAAAGCAGTTTGTATAAAACATAAAATCACGATAATTATTTTTTTCTTAGGTCAATATCTCTCCATCTTTCTTACAGCATATTATTTTAAAGTGAAACAAAGAATAGAAATTTATTTTTATTCAGGTGCAGATAATGACTTTTAATTTTAAAATAAGTTAAACTTTTGTTGTTGGGACCCTATTTAGGAATGCTTCATCAATAGGAAGAAAAATTAAAAATCGTTCTTATGTATTATAATACTAAAAGTAAAAATTTATAAGACATTTTTTAAACCGTTTCTAAGCCGCAAAAGAATGTCTACAAGTTCACTTGAAACAATAAATTTTTTAATAAAATATGAATTATGTATAAAATTCACCAAATAAAGCAACTCTTTTAAATTCCTTTGTGATTACGCTTTTCTTTCCGCATTACTTATTCATCGCTCTCACAATTTCAATTCCATCAATGAAATTAAAACCTCTTTTCTGTTACAGAGTTTTTTCTGTTTCAGGTAAGACATCGCTTGACGTAACTTTTCAATTCCCTAGCTGCCCTTTAGCAGTTAAGCCAACATTAGAAAATTGAATTTTGCGTACTGGACACGCTAACTCGGAATCGAATTGGTAGCACTTGCGGTCTCCAGCGATCTCTTGAATTCTTTTTTCTCGACTAGCTGGAATTGGTGGTAATTTTGTGAAGACTAATTAGAGTCCGGCAGTCGTTCAGGTGAGTCGGTTGTTTATTTGATTTGATACAAGAACCAAAGTTTAGCGTTTTGGTATTCTCTGAACGGTCTACAAACGCGCAGATTCAACGCAGTGACCTATGACTTTGTCACGTGTTACTGCTTTATTCTACGGTTGTCGCTGTTCTAAATCAAATCACTCGGTATGCTCGCCTAATTAGGTCCCTTTAGAATTTCAGATTTTTTTCCACAGTTTGTTTGGTTTCGAATGATTGGCAAAACCTACGGGAAACATATATGATGAGAACCAAACATAATATACAGTGTTTGTCTACACAATGTTTGTTTATCAAAACAATTACAGAATGGATACATGTGGTAGAAGCATGCTAATTAGCAACTTATTTAAATTCAAAACTTAATAATTTAAACGTCATAAAAACAGAAAATAGCACGTAGTAGAAGTATTCATGCATTTGAGATTTTTTAAAACTAAAATTTTAATTGAATGCTGGTATTTCAATTTTGGTTTTTAATCGGGCTGATTCGGTCTTAAATTAGTATAAAATTTTCAACACAATTTTTCAACTGTTTCATTGCCTAGTTGAACGTTGAAAATGTATTTTAGACGTTTCTTATTTAAATAGTATTTAAATGATATTTGTGTGTAAAGTTAGATACTATATTGCTAATTTCTGATCATTAATCTCTGTCTAAAACGCATATTTTGCTTGATGTAGCAATCTATTAATTTGTATTTGTTATAATATGTTGTGATTTTATTTTTATGTAGACTAATCTGATTTGTGTGTGTTTTTAATTTATTTTGTGCTGTGTTATAGCAGTTTTGTCAAAAATTATGTATTCAAATCTTAATCTTGTTAGTCTATGCTCAAGTCAGTTTCTGGATGAATTGCTTAAATATTTAGTAAGACAAAAGCAAATAAATAGATTTTAATTAAATTGACGTTCAAAAGTTCTTGTTTAAATTTGTTTATCTCAATAATCGTCAGTTGTTTCAAACATATCATTAAACTCACATGAATTATTTTCTTCTGTAGCGTGTTACCACGCGTGAGAATTGTTTAATCGACCTGGTAAAGGTTCGATCTGAAGTAAAACGTTTTCAAATGTACAATAAATGTTTCTTTTGATTTTGAAAATAATCGTATTTAAGTAATTAATCAAATTTAAGTATTGTAAAAACTTAGTTTGTGAAATTTTAGAATAAACATTGTAGTATTTTGCTAAACTAAATTAACCCAGTAAAAATTAATGCAACAAGAGCAATTAGCAGAACACCATTAAGAATATTAAATGCAGCCTTTAATAAAGCACTTGCTTTTATCGTCACTGACGGACTTTAAGTACAAGCAGTTGACGACTAGAAACAGGTAATAATGAAAATTAAGCCACCTAGGCACTTAGAAGCTGACATAAAATTGTATTTAAAGTGGCTTTACAGTTTCAAGATGATAGAATTAACAAGTAGTAGTACACGTAGACAAGAAAACTGAAATAAGTTCAAGCGATAGACATTTTATTGACGGTCTATTTACTGATACTATTTTATTTATGAAATTTTATCATCAAAGCAATTTTATTAGAAGAGTAATTTATCGATAAATACTTAGAAAAAGAAATGTTGTCTAATTAAGTTTTACATCTTATAGCAGAATGATAATGTCAATCTAATATATTAAAAGTCACTAAACAATCTCACGCAATATAAAAATTAATTATGTATATAAATTTTTATGAGTTTATTATTAAAATCACAAGCCAGTTTCTATTTCTATTTAAATTGATTTAACAAATGGTTCTATATTGTTTTTCGTAAAGGTTTTGTGTATGCACTTGGCAAAATACTTTAAAATGCTTTCTGGTGTAGTCTGTTGTTTCTAAATCTTGCAAACGTATATTTTTTTATTTGGAAATTATTGTCAGTGAATTTATAAATATACTAAGAAAAAACTGCAATTTTTTTTAACTGCAATTTAGAAAGTAATAATTACAATTTAGTAATTCAGATGACCTAGAATAAAAAACCGTCATTTGTCATCTAGAAAATATTATTTAAAAGTAAAATACTCTGAAATCTAAATAAGGATAGTGCATATTATAGCCATAGATAGAAACTTGAGTAAATGATTAATTTGGCTGTCATCAATTATTGAAAACTAAAATCGCCAGAAACTGAATTTTAAATTGATATATGAAATGACAATTCATATCGTTTCACTCTATTCGGTCATATAATTTATTTGATAGATTGTAAAACTTTTCCTTCATTGTTTTATTGAATATACTTATGTAATACCATTTTTTTATTTATAGAGAGATTTAGATTAAGAAAAACATCCATATTCTCTTCTTTTGAACGTTCGATTGTTTTAAAAACTTTAAATGCTCAATCGTAATCAATTATAATAATAATTATAGTATTCTAGAGAATATACATTTTTAATTATATTTCAATTTTTTTTTAATTTCAAATAATCATTTTTGATTTACATTTGGCTATTGAAAACACTGTTAACTGTTTTTAATTACTATTGATACTACTTTTTGATTAACATTTTATTTAGCGAATCTGAGACTCTTGAAATGGAATTATACGTGATGCAGTTGAAACGAAGCCAACTGGTTAAAGACCAACAACTTGAAAAAAATACCATCTTCAACTAGATTACAGCCTCATAACAGCGTAGGAAACTGCTAACAGCATGACATATCTAATCTGTAGGTGCTAATGAGAACACGAAATCTCGTAAATGGGCGAACGAAGTGCACAGCTAAGGCGGCATCCTGGAACAGGACCAAGTCGTTCCCTAACTGGAATTGTGTAATTTCCGTCGGTTTATGACTGAATTGGTTCCAAAGAGAAGTGAGGGGCAGAACGTGCTAGAGTCCTGGTCCAAGGCACACTTGATTTGATTGGATTTTCAGTAACAACCGCCTGAAGACTCGTAAATTGAACTACGATCGGCATGTTGCTCATAGAAATCGCGCCGATTATTTTCCCATTTTGAGCATTATTTCCTTCGGGATATTAGCCATGCATCAACACAATTGCAGCTTTGTTGTTCTAGGTAATAAATAAGAAAAATGAAACACAAAAGTGAACGAAGTCAATCGGAAATAGCACTAAAATGACAATCCAAAATACATCCTGAACAACTGTTAACGTCCTTTAAATTATTCAAATCACATATTTTACTTAAGATAAGCAACAACAAGATATTTTTACTCACTGTAATTATCTTTAAAAGAATGAGTGCTAATAAATCTTTATTGAAAAAGCTTCTTATTATCACAGATTGCTTTAAACACTCTTCTGACAACATACTAACAATAAAGACATACAAACAGCAAACAAAAACAAATTTTTGTAGCCGGAGAGGTATCTGGCAATAATATATTTTCTAGAAGTCGATGAAGGCGCAGCAGATAGTGATTGTTTATAGCATGTCTGGAAAAGTTTTAACACAGTTCGAGCAGCTCTTCAAACTTTAAATTAAATCGCACAGTAGCCATTATTGTAAAAGTAATGGTGTGTTTGTGCAAACACTGTTGTTTTGTAGATAGACTTGAAGCTCAATATAAAAGACGAGGCGTAATCTCAATTTCCAATAAGGGCTTGGAGCTATATTAGACAATTAGTCAATATTTTGTAAAATTGTGTTTAATATTAATGATTGCCAGTAAATCAGAAACACAATAAAGGTTCCTTACGTCCCATCTAATGAGGAAAAACAAAAGAGCTTTGTCTAATCTGATACCTAATAATAAAGTAAAACTATTGAATTTCAGATACAATGCTAATATCACCCAAATAATTTTATGCAAAAGATGATGATCAAGCTTAGATTTTGCTTAAGCACGGTTTAAAAGTGGTAAGGGTTAAGCGGCTAACTAGGCAGTGTTTACAAGAACTTAATCTAGCCCTAAGATGATTAACATTGGAATTGCTTGTTTGTGAAAACATCATAAACTCAATTCCCTTCATGAGAAAACCTTCTAAGGGACAAAATAAATATAAAATGTAATTCATGTCTTAATTAATATAAACACAAGTTATGAAATCTCTATTTATGTTTTATATTACATAAAAATCAGGAACAGCAAGAGCATTACATCTTTATGAGCATAACTGAGCGAGGTCGGTCTTGAGATATAAGTTTTTGCTAAAAAAAAAAACATATTTTTTTTTATATACAAATAGCTTTTTTATCCTACACTAACTCAAAATGAAATTTTCTCGTCTCTCGACAGCCGAAAAAGTACATCATTTCCAGACCAGCCGAGAAATTTTGTACTTTCTCGGCTAGCCGAGAAAAAACATTTAATTTTCTTCGCCAGGCGTCGCTGCTATAAGAAAAATTAAATCTATATAGACGGTTGAACAGTCGTCACGCACCAAGGACACTCTAAACGCTTCACTATTTATGAAGGGTGTTGAAATTTTAAATCACATTTACTGTTTATGAACGTCAATCTTATTTTAAAAAACTACTTTTGGGCAAGATAAATTGTGTAAATCACGACAGTAAAGTAATCTATGAATTTTTGACATCTGTCAAAGTTTGACATTTTGAATTGTCGATTGGCGTTAATAACCTCAAACCAATTTTAAGTTAATGCTCGATTATAAGGTAATTTGTGTAGGACAAAAAATAATGTGTAAGCCACGGCAGCAAAGTAATTTTCCAGACCTTAAGAACAGGCCCATATCTTCTCTCGGCCTGGAAAAATACCACTTTGCCGCCTAGGTTTACAATATATTATTATTTCCAGCGACTAAAAATTGATGCAGTAAGCTGTAAAATAACTTAAGTAAAGGTAAGTTTTAAGTACTATATCAAAAATTAACTGCGCGAAGCAATATTGCTTAGCATTTTTTTTTATTTTCAAATGATTTTTGAGAGTTTTAGATTTTATAATAACTTATAGTTATTTGTAAAGTAAAATATGCCAATAAGGCGCTAAAAAGCTTATATAATTAAATGATCTCAATGAGGTCTATACGGCATTTTAAGTTAAAAAGGGGGAACATGGGCTTAGCATTCCTGGAAAGGTAAGTCCAGTCAGTAAACTGAGCGGGGCGAGACTGAGAACGTTGGCCAAAAGGTCTTGAAGCCGTCGGAGGGGCAGTATTATAAATATTTAAATTGTTAATTGTTTATTGAAAGACAAAGATAGTTAACGTGTTGTTGTTGTTGATAATGCGTTGTTTTGTGCTATAATTGTGAATTCAGTGCTGACTCCCTGAATTCGGAGGAATAATGAGTAAAGTACTATTGATAAGCATCAATATGGTAATATGAAATATCCACGGCAGTAACTATAGTTTAATACCTGGGGTACGGTCTATGTGGTAATACATTTCAGACTGAGGTGGTACTCCCATGACGTCTATAGGCATTTACAGATTGCTACCCTAGCTCTCTACTTTCTCAAACAATGGCGAAAGGGTAGAGGAGTGGACTGGAGCCCGTTAATCGCTATGGTTATGTTCTTGTCAGTGTATAAAAAGGTTGTGGATTTTCCTTTTGACAGTATGACAGAATATTGCGAAATGTCCTTAGGTTCTTCACTTATTAAGCTTTATTTTATACCTTTTCCTATTACGCATTATTCCTGACCAGTCTATTTTGTATAATGTGGCTGAGACCTCGCGACACCGTCCACGTTGCTCTCGAACAAGGTATCGAAATAATGAAGACATCATTGAGAACACGATTCTAAAGAAAAGCGGTGAGATTGGGTCGAGCGTTTCTCTAACAATGAATATAGAGGGGTGAGTCGAAGTAGATTGTTGATGATAATGTAACTGGCTACTGCTATTCTGTACACTGTTTTCGAGTGAATAAATAAGGCTAATAATCGTAGAACATAGACATCCTGACAAATTTATTATGAAGAAAGAGTCAACTGTTATTGAATTCAATTTAATTGTTAAAATTTAGCAAAACGCAAGATTAGAATTAAAAAGTCTTACAGATTGTTATTTATTTTTTCTAAGGGTATAGAAAAAGATTATAATTATCTTTTTAAAAAGTTAGGTGTGAAACTATATTTCGTTGCACCTACATAATAAGTTTTTTATTGTAAAAGATACTGGTTTGAATATTATTATATTAATATAAATTCTAAAAACATTTTTACGGATTTTTGTAGAACAACTTTAAAGCAAAATTTTAACATTATCATCTATCAAGTTTGGTTTGAGCTCTGTTTTGCTAGTTTGGCGGTTAAGTCTATTATATACCCACATTTGTGACACTTTTGCGCTTTCAAATTTTGCAACAAAAAAACTTTATTGAACTAAACCCGAAGATTATCAGAGTTGACCTCGCCTGAACATCCTTCACGTCCTGTCATCTGAAATGATAAAATCCCATGATTATCAGCTCGGTCCGTAATGTTATTTTTATTCTCCTGGATTCGTTCCGATTTTAAAACTGAAAGGAAGTTTATCGCTGCGAAGACGTGCTTTTTCCACGAACTAGGATATCTAGGATATCCAGCACGAGATATTTGGCTTAAAACGACCAGGAAAGATTTCATAAAAGTTCGAAAATGGACAATTTTGTTGGGTTTTAGAAGCAAACAATAAAATAACAAGTAATAAATTTTATACTAATATATATCGTGCGTTCATAAATTACTTAAATCAACTCCTACTGCGCAGTTTAGCTTAATACATTTTTACGGTAGATACAGTGTGTGTTATATGGCAAGAAACTTATCTCATTAATACACGGCCTTTTCTGAAATATGTCAATATTTCAATGATTTCATGCCGTGAAAGCCTTTTTTCTTCAGCCTTAAGTCTCTAAAATTACAATATAATAATAGGTAGGCGGTATCATAAAAATCAATTTTCTGTTAAATCAAACAAACCAATAAGCAAAAAAACTTGAGTTTTTAAATAAAATAGCAAAAAAAATATATATATAAATTCTAAATAGTTTATCACGTATGTTAAAAACGTTAAAGACAGATTCTTTTGAATTAAGGGCTTGTGATTTTGTTTAATAATTGTTTGCTTTACTTTAAAGGCATTTTAAAAAACTAAAAACTTAGTGTATATAAATTCACATACGACATGTTTACATTTGACTATAAATGTGCTATTAAAAATAAGAAAAATAAAGAAATAAAAAAAGTAACAAATAAAATTTATAAGAAATTAGTATTGGTATTTTTGAAACATAAACTCTAGATATTTTTTAAAGTTATAACAAAAAGATAAAATTAATTGCCGAACTGATAATAGTGAACACGGTCTCTACATAAAATACACTCGTGGAGTTCCAAAGATTGAAACACGTTCTTTAAACTAAAATCTCCCAATGTTACAGATATCTCTTTATATTATCAAAACGTTCGCAGTCTCAAAAACAAAATGAATATTTTTTTGGATTCTTCTAGTCGACATTATTTGCTTAAGCAAAACATGGCTGACTAACTCTATAAGCAATTCTGAATGCATTTTGGTTGATAATTACTCGGTATTTAGATGCGACCGAAATCTAACAGCCACTAATACAACAAGAAGAGGGAGTGTCTTGCTGGCCATAAAAAACCATATAACCTCTGAGAAACTTAACCTGCAAAATTTTTATGACAGTATTGGTTATATTGATATAGTAGGATGTAAGCTAACGTTTACTTCTCATATTCTATATATCTTTGTTGTATATTTTCCATCCACACCTTCTCTAGAAGAGCTAAATATTGTATGTAATCTTTTTGAAGATAAGTACTTTGATCTAAAAAACATTATTTTGCTAGGTGATTTTAATATTCCTAATTTTATGGAAACTGTGTCAAATAAAGTTTCACTTCGTTTACAGGCCTTTGTAAAATTTCTCAACTTGAGCCAGTACAATAAAATTTTAAATTCAAATAATGAGCTTCTTGATTTAGTATTTTCAAACTTTCTATGTGACATTGATCATGATAATAACTCCTTGGTGATTGAAGATAAATATCATCCTGCTCTTTCAATAAACTTTTCAATACCGAATGATTATCAAACTAATTTTCCACAACCTGATCAGACAGCGCAGGTGTTCAACTTTCGTAAAGCCAATTTTGTGCCATTGTACACTGATCTTCTAGGTATAGACTGGTTTATACTATCAACTTTTTCATGTGTTAATGCTATGGTGGCTTGTTTTTACAATATCTTATTCAATGTATTTATAAAATACGTCCCTCTTTTTTAACAGAAACGTCGATACTATCCTCCCTAGTTTAATTCGGACGTTATACATAGCATTAAACAATAACATAAATACCTTAACAAGTATAAGAAGACAGGTATTGACTTCTACATTTTAAAATTTTGTGAATTACGTTCAGTTGTCAAAAAGCAAATCTTTGCAGCTCATTTAACATATTTGAATAACATTCAGATCAACCTTCGTCATGAGCCTAAAAAGTTCTGGAGTTATATAAATACCAAGAGATCTAAAACCAGAATACCTGGTAAAATGCTTCTAAATAATGAAACATTTGATAACTCTTTACAGATAGTAAACGCGTTTGGTGATTTTTTAAGTCGACGTATATTACACTAGATTATTCAGTTGACAACATTCCATTTCAAGAAAATGGCGTCTCATCTTTAACCTTAACTATAAACATACCTAATATTGTAGAAACTGACATTATTCAAACCATCAAACGTTTAAAGCCTGGTATGGCTTCTGGTTTAGACTCCATACCAAGTTTCCTGGTTAAGGACTGCAAATTTGTGTTTGTCTAGCCGCTATTAACCATTTATAATAAATCACTTGAGAGTGGCACGTTTCCCAATAAATGGAAGGTATCTAAAGTTTGTACTGTCTTAAAATTTGGTGATGCTTCTAAGATTAAGAACTATAGGCCTATCTCGCTAGTTTGTAATTTTACAAAAAATTACGAAATTATTATTCATTTATATATATACCCTTCCGTTAGGAATTACATTTCCTCAGATCAACATGGTTTTGTAGATCGCAGGTCAACTGTAACAAACTTAATGGCGTTCCCACAATTTGTCTCTCTAAAACTGGAAGAGCAGTTTCAGGTCAATACCATATATACATTCCTAACAAAAGCTTTCGATCAGATTGACCACAATATTCTATTGAAAAAACTATTTCACATTGGTTTTAGTAGGAAACTACTAAATCTTTTTCAATCTTATTTTACATCTAGATCACAATTTGTGTGCTACAATGGTTTCTCATCCTTGCCATATGATGCTAGCTCAGGAGTTTCTCAGGGATCCGTATTAAGTCCTTTAATATTTCTTTTATATATCAATGACCTACCTTCTACTTTGAGTTGCAATATCTTGCTATACGCTGATGATGCAAAAATTTTTGACTTCATAAATTCTATTGATGATGCCTTGGTTCTTCAACAAAACTTATCTAACTAACATATATGGTGTGTAAGTAACAGACTAAAATTGAGCATTTCCAAATGTAAAGTAGTCTCGTACACCCGTAAGAAGAACACTATAACTTGGGATTATTTGATTGATCAAACCTGTCTTTCTCGTTATGACTCTGTAAAAGATTTAGGTATTACATTTGATAGCAGTTTTCGTTTTAATCTTCAGTGTGAGAATCTAATTTCAGCATCCTATGCTATGGTTGGGTTTATTATGCGTAACAGTAAATCTTTTTATGATATTTATTGCTTGTTAGCTTTATATAGGTCTTTAGTGCTAAGTAAGCTTCAATATGGCTCTATTATATGGTATCCTATTTATAACACTTACAATGATATGATTGAAAGTGTTCAGCGAAGATTTTTTAAATATTTATATCTGAAATCTCATCATGTTTATCCTCCTCGAGGATATGATCACCGTCTATTGCTAGATGAATTTGGAGTCCCTCTACTCACACTGAGAAGAAAACTAAATGTTTTGCTGACTTTATATAAGATAATCCACTTTCAAATAGATATTCCACAGCTACTCAAAAAATTCAGCTTCCTAGTTCCTCGTCTTGGTAGTAGACACCAGAACACCTTTTACTACAACACTCCCAGAACCAATTTCATTCTGCGATCTCCGGTGTGTCTTATGTCCCAAGCTTACAACTGCATCTGCCACGAGGTTGATATATTTTATTTAGATTATTATTTATTTAAGCAATTTTTAACTGAGCTACTGTCTGTCACTGATTCTGATTTTTGATTTGTAATTTTATTTAATTTGTTACAATAATTTTATTTACTTTGTTAGAATAAGTACTATTGTAAAATATTTCATTTGTTTTGTCCTGTAATTGGTGCTTCTGCACTGTTGGGCTAATAAACTTTATTATGATTATTATTATTATTATATTAAAATCTTAGAAATCATGTTTGTCGAGTAAGATAAATATGCGGATATGACGGAATTGAATCCTGTTGCGCGAAAAGAAGTTTTGCTTTGAATTAACTATTGAAAAAAAGGTAATATTAAGCAATAAACTAAAATCGTAGATTAATGAGGTACATTAGCAATTATATTGTTAGTCAAAATTAAACGTTAAAAAGGTCTTAATAATCGGTCAACAAAAGCTCGATCGATAAGGTCGAACATAAAATCAATGACTAGTGATTCAATTTTGACTCTAAATATTGTTTTAGTGTCATTGAATATACACAAAAGTCTGTCGCACATCAGACAACACCTTTGTTGCGTTTATTAGTTTTAAGTTGTAACAAGTCCTATCTCTACTTGCGGCATCTATTTTCGTTTGCTTTCATTTGAAATGTTCCGATACAACACTTTGGCTCTAATGGAAACATAACTGGATGACAGTGAACGTGTTAAATTGGCGTAAATTTTTTTGTGAAAACTCACGTACGTGATTTTAGAAAATTTCACAAATGAATAGACCCTTATAAACACGTTATCGTCTGTTATTCTCGTACATTAATAATTACAATTACCAGTCATGAATATGCTATTGTTTGTAAATAATAAAATCTGGAGAAATAAGAGTTTTCGATTATAATACAACAGCTTTTGATTGCAATTGATTTGTTTAGCAGACGTTTAATTAAATAAACAAATTTATGAACGATAAAACATTGAAGTTACTGTTTTTGTATGATTTTTTTCAAAAACATTTATTGCACTATTTTATTGAACAGAAATATCATGTTTATCAATCTATTGATCAAAATTGTTATTTTTATATTACAGTCAATGTGATAGTTTTTAATTTCAAAATTTTAAATTTTATTAATTGTTCTTAGCACATGATTTAAATTTTTATATTATTTTATTGTTGTAGATTATCTTCTGAAATTTTTTGCAAAAAATCTAACATCAATTAAAGTGTGATTCTAGCTTAAATAATTTTGTAAATTTGTCCACTTATCTGTATAAAATAGATAAGAGCTAGATAAATGTCAATAAAATTTTTTGTATAGGTGTGCTTTTTTTATTCCAGCCGTCAACCGTTGAACGCTTTGCCTCGTCTTTTGTCATTGCTTTGCATGTATTCTATTCGAAGATGCTCCTTTATAGAAGATTCCTTCTTATTGAATTTGGAATATAAGCAAAGCAATAAACCCATTGGCAGAATGTCAATGCGCGGCTCGTTTTCTTGATCAACCTTCCAGCTGAATATTTTTATTACATCCTCTCGATTCTTGCTAGTGGAATAGCTGCGTATTTGACCAAAAAAAAAAACATTTTATTGAGAGAAATATATTGAGTTTTTATGCTTTTAAATATTGGTTCAAAATATTTTGAAAAATTGGAGCAGCATATAAATATCGTTTTTTATTAACATGAATGTTTTTATTGATTCTCAAAACGTTTTATGCTTTTTGCGTACAAATTTTGTTATTAAATTTTGCTCAGAATGTAGCGCCCAATATTAGCCGAGAAAAAGAAAAACGCCAGCATAATATTAAAAAATCTATTTTTTTTAATTGCTATTCAGCTGACTTGAAGAAAACAAACAAGTATTAAACACGAAACATAATAATACTGTATTTAAACAGTGTTGATAAAATAAAACGCAGTCAAAAAAAAATTAAAAAATAATTTATTAATTTTAAAATTGATCAAATTTACGCAAAAATCTTTCAATTTAATAGAAAAAGATTTGCAATTTTTTTTATTCAATTACAAAAACTTGACTATTTCTTTTTAGCTTTTTTTTTAAACCAAACGTTAAGACCTGCAATATCAAATTATATTTAAACTAACTAAAGAAACAATTTTTTTTAATTAAATGAAGATATGGTCTTGCAGTAACCAAAACTATCAAGTTTTTGTTTTTCTCTTTATTTTTTTAATCTAAGAAGCAATTACTAATCTGTTCAACACTTGTGTTTGACTAGGCGTCAAAGTGGTATTTTTCCAGGCCGAGAAAAGATATGGACAGGCGAGCCTGGAAAATCACTTTGCAGCCGTGGTTTACACATTATTTTTTATCCTACACAAATTACCTTATAATTGAACATAATCTTAAAATTGGTTTGAGGTTATTACCGCCAATCACCAATTCAAAATGTCAAACCTTGACAGAACTCAAAAATTTATGGATTACTTTACTATCGTGATTTACACAATTTATCTTGCACAAAAGTAGTTTTTTAAAATAAGATTGACGTTCATAAACATTAAATGTGATTTAAAATTTTAACACCCTTCATAAATAGTGAGACGTTTAGAAGGTCCTTGGTGTGTGACAACTGTTCAACCGTCTAAATAGATTTCATTTTTCTTATAACCGCGACGCCTGGCAGAGAGAATCAAATTTTTTTTCAGAAAGTACATGATTTCTCGGCTAGCTTGGAAATAATGTACTTTCTCGGCTGTCGCGAGATGAGAGAATTTTATTTTGAGTTGGTGTTGAATAAAAAAAAATTATTTACAGCAGTTATTGAAACAAAACATGTTATCTATTTTTCTGCCTCAATATTTACAATTGACAGCAGCTCAAACAATTTATCAAATTATTCTATTAACTTATTGCTTAAAGATTATCACCCTCTCGGTTAAGTAACTAAACTTTAAGATGCCATTCTACAGTCTTTGTAGTGTTTGTAGCCATCAACTGTTTAGGCTATTTTGCTCTTTATTGATTGAAATTAAAGTCGTAAAAAAAATAAAAATAAAATATCATCATTATAATATGTTAGTTTACTCTAATTTGCTAGGTTTCCTTTAATTATGAGTGTAAGAAATATTTATTTTTTCTGCCTGCAAATAAAAAATAATTTCCTCAAGAAAGTTTTGTTTGTATGTTTCTTTTCAGTAAAAACTTATATTTGACCTTATTTTAGGTTTCGCTCAATTGTGTACCGTTAGCGCAAAAAACTAGAACTTTATTTTCAAATTTTACATAAACGCGAAAAAGCGCCAAAACGTCTAAACGTTACATAATTTATAGATGAAAAAGTAGTTTAGAAATTAGGATAATATCGATTTAATATTTAATCTAGATTTATATGATTTTTTTAGATTTGACATAACTTCTTAAATTATGTCAATAACCTCAAAATTAAGCAAACACTAATATGAGATTGGGGTGTCACGTACATAATAAAGTGAAAGATTGTGGATGGAATGTGACTGAGTCCTTTTTGGAATTGCTAAATTCTGAAGCTCAATAACCTATCGATATTGGGTGTCGATCCAGACAGGGATAGAGAGGTCATTACGCAGTCTTCATTCGGAATCCAAGTCAACTAAAGCTAGCTGTACGTCGTATCAAGGAAAATTCCATTTTGGAACTTCCTTTTCGATAGTGAATTTCGAATTTTTTATCTGCATATCAAATAAAACGGCAAGCTCCTTTTATTTCAAATAAAAGTCGTAAACGTTCTAGTCGATTCTGCTTGATTTCATTTAACAAAGAAATAACAAAATTCAGGCGAACAGTTAAAGCCAACTATTGATCAATTAATAAAAAAAGTTTTCTACAGAAACAAATGTAAGGAACACTCGCTTTAAACAAATAATACCTACCAGCATCAACTATTAAAAAAATGACTCGTCATACGCTCGCTGTAAAAAAAAAGCCGCAAAACACGAGAAAAAATAGAAAGCGGTAGAAAAAAGCTTCAATTGTTCAAAAATTAGAATTTTTGATCAATTCTTGCTGCTAGAGCGCGATGTTTCACATCAAAAATAATTAATTTTAATCTTGATAATTTATGGTGCAATAGTTCAGATAAAAAGCAATAAAAAAACTGCTAAAATTTTTATTAACTTTTTTGATTACTAGCTTTTTGAAATATATAAATATTTTGGTTATGCTTTTTCTTGGAAAAGATAGAAACATTATTGTTTCTAAGACACTTATATGCTTGCATGTGATGTTTTCTTTAATTATAGCGCTCTTATGTTGAAATATAATATTATTTACCTGAAATAATAATTAATAATGACTGCAATTACCTCTTTAATTGTGATAATTGCATCAAATCTAAGTCGTTATCTCAAATTTACCAATTTCGTCAAAAATTATTGTATGTTCACGTATTAAAATTTATTTCTTACGAAAATCTCAACGTCATTAGGCTTTTAAAAAGCCATTAATGATTTTTTAAGTAATTTTGGACATTTTTTATTAACATTAGCGCAAATCTAAAAATTTTATAATTACACCAAACTTAAATTTTACCTTGAAATATAGTCACTAGATTGTATATAAGAAAATTATATTTTCAGATTATGTCAGTGTAAGGTGCTTGATCCATCATGACAGTTATTGCAGTATTAGCCTTGGTGTGTATTTCTGCACACGCTGTACTCACAGCTCCTTACGAATTTCCAGAAAATATAGATGTCGACCAAGTTCTTCAAAATGATCGATTAACCGGCAATTATGCCGAGTGTTTGCTGGATAAAAAACCTTGTTCTTCTGAAGGTCAAAAACTAAAAGGTATTATCAAAAAGTTTACACTTTTTATCACTAATTTTTTGCATTATAGATGTAGTTCCAGAAGCTTTGAAAGATAATTGCGCCAAATGTAGTGAGAAAAATAAAGCAGATATTAAAAAAATATTGTTACACTTGAAAGAGAAAACACCAGAGCTCTGGAAATTGATAGAGGCAAAATATGATCCCGATGGTACTTACAAAACACAATTGGAACAACTCATGAAAGACTAATTCAGCTTTCTTACTTTTATTTGAATAAAAACCCAAAATGATTTATTGATTGAAAAAATAAAATAATATACTTTATTAATTCTGCAATTGACTAAACTTTTTTGAAAATATATAGTACCTTTCCGTTTCCCGTTTTTCATCAGAAGTTTTTATCAGATGCAAACATTAAAATCCAAATAAATATTTAGCTCAAAAAAACCTATCTAAACTAAATAACGGCTTATGCTTTTATGCATTACATATTTATTATGTACATATGATTTATGTCAAATTACATATTAGTAATCACATATTAGATATTAGATCATGCTTCAGACTCGAATAAGATGTACTAAAAAATATACTTTTCCAGATAAACTTTGTCTAACGCTATTTGGAAAATATTGTTTAAATTCTAATAATAGTTTATGACAGTGCATTTACCTAAGCACTAATGCCTACCAGATGTCTGCATCCGTTATGAGGTATTTCAGTGAAGAGAAAGCGTACAATTTTTAGATCTTAGATGAAAACAGCTTATTATTTTTATTAGATGGGCAGTGGTACTGTGGCTTAGCGATTGCACAGATTGGTTTTACCAATTCGCGTAAGATTATTGTTATCACGAGTTGGCGCATCTAAGCATGACTCAGGTGTACCTAGCTAAGAGTATTTGAGCTCTAATAAATATTTCCAAAACCAAGTAATTTAAGTAAAACTGGACATAAGCTCAAAAATTACGCAAAAAATCAAAATACTGTGCCAAAGTTAAGTCATCACTAATTACTAATAAGACTGTTGAAACAATTAATTAAAAACTGCAAAGCTCAACATATTTTAATTAGTCAAACTGTAAAACTGTGTGAGCTACATTATTCAAGAAGAAAATCTGTATAGACAAAAGCTACTGGCGAAATTAAATGTCAATATTAACGATATTGATTTGACTGATAAATAAATTGATTTTTATCTTCCACCAAGTGCATTTTAAAATGTTTGTTTTATTGTCATTGCTGGCTTAAGCCGTTGACTAAAATGTTTTTAAAACTTTTAGGCAGTATGTACTGGTATTTGAAATTGTTTTAAATGAAGCAAGCTTGTCTATTAAAGTGACCACAAGTTACAATGGATTGCATCTACAATTATTTAAACCCTAGGCGTTTAAGATATGCAACAAGCATTTACACAACAAGTTTTAAAAAATTAAAATATTTATGCTATCTTACAATCTGGAATCTTACTCGAACAATTTTTTTACAATATTCATAACAATTCATTAAAGTAGAAAAAATAACATGTCACACTTGTATTGCATTTTCCCTCACTAATTTTTTTAGATAACGTGCCGCTTTGCACTGAGGTCTCGTGCGACAAACATATGTTTTGCTCAACTCGCTGAACAATATAATATAAATTTATATATTCATAATTCATAACTAATATTATTAAAAACTATTCAAATATTTTATAAATTTCAAATAAATTATATTGTTAGAATTTTTATATGTAATGATTTATTTTTGTTTTAACTGAAATGCTTCTATAGGCAAGTTTTTAAAGTTGTCTCTATTTTTTTGTACTGTAAAGTTTTTGTAATTGTGAAGATTCTGCATTTTGTGATAATTATTTTTATTTTATTTTAGGCAAAACGAGTTTATTTATCAAATTACAAAGACGTTGCAAACAAACTGTTAACTCCATTAATAGTATTTCATTTTTGTATCCATAGATCACTTCACATTAACAACCACTTAGTTTTTAAGAAAATTTTCAAATTTTTCCGTGTAGATGCCATCGGGATCATATTTCTCCACCACTTTTTTCCACAGCTCTGGCTTTTTATTTTTATAATATGAAATCACTTTTTTAATATCTGCTTTATTTTTTTCGTCACATTGTGCGCAAGCAGTTTTCAGCGCTTCTGGCAGTACATCTAATAAAAAAATATTTACAAAGATTACAAAAACAGACCACTTAATAAAAAATAGATTACCTTTTAGTTTTTGTCCTTCTGGAGAGCATGGTTTTTTGTCTAAAAGACACTCAGCATAGTTACTAGATAAACGTTCGTTCTGAAGAATTTGATCGATATTTACACTCTCTGGTACTTCGTAAGGGGCTGAAATAACAGCTGGAACACTGAGACAAATTAAGATTATTACTCCAAGCATGGTGAGTAGAGAAAAACTAATTGAACACTCATTTAAGTTGAATAAATGTGTTTCTTTATATACATCGAAATCAGCCATATCTCAAGGTAAAATCTAAATTTTATCTAATTGAAAAAATTATAATTTGTTATTTCAAAATAAGCTATGCATGAAAAGTTGTAATAAACAAATTAAAAAGATTATAAAATTATTACCAACAGTAAAACAAGTGGAGAAAACCCCATGTTATTGTTGAAAATAACACAATTATTGTTTTAGAAGCAGTGTATTAATTACATAAAAGAGCAAAAATTACACATTTATATACTTTTTTGCACGATAGAACTATTTTGCTTATTTACTGCGAATGTTTACAGATCAGTAACTGTACTAAGGTAAACGGAACAGTAAGTAGTTTCACCGTTTTAGAACGATAAGTAAAAGACTTTGATATTTATTCAAAAAATTTGGAAAAAACCTTTGATGGTACATGTTATTATTACACTTGAAAGAATGTTTCTACAATTGGAAAGAAACGCACAAGAATTATTAAATGTAATTCCGCTGGTTTCTTCAGTAGATGAATTAATAGAAACTATTCCTAAATTCAACAATTAATTCGCCTTGCTACATTCTTCTGTAGGTAAAATTTTGTTGCCTAAAAATTCCTCATTTAGGGCTTTTTTAAAAAATTTCTTCATACTTTGTTTCGTGAAAATGATAGCTTTTTAGCTTGTGCTCAACATTTTTTCTTTCAAGGAAAACTATCAAACTTGCGAGTTTTGATGTATCAATTCTATTATTTAGAAAAATTGTGCTTTTTATTATTCAGCCTAAAGGCTTCTTTCCAAATGACTTCATTTCGTCGAACCAAGTGAGTCAAGAAAGTATTTTTATTAATTCCACTTTCTTTCCTCACACTAGGTTTTGAAGACTTTATTTATATGTATTTTCATAGCAAACTTTTGACTTTTTCGAAATTATTGATAAACAATCAATGTCCAAAGCTTTTTAAATTTGACTATCTAAACTGGTCGACTCCGTATCACTCATTTGTATGCTAAACCATTTTTAGATTCTGTTGACAGTTGTTTTTTTACAGCCATATTTTTGCCATATTTTTTTGAGAATCAACAAACTATTCTCTATTATTTATAATTTAATACAAATGTGAGGCAATGGACTTTAAACAAACTTAATAATTCTGCGCGCGAACAAAAAAGTATTTTTGATGAAATCATTTAGGATTGGTAATTGGTTTTAATAAAAACATTTGCACCGTTACTATTATGTATTTGACATTTAATATTTATTATATTAAATTTAAACCTATCATTTTTCATCTTATTCCAAAGCCGCAAATGCTGCGCTGTCGATAAAAGTTGTAGTAGATTTTGATGACTTACTTATATGCATGTCAATGGAAAACCATTTCTAACGATTCGAAAGCTTAGGAAAGTTATTTTCTATTTGTTACATGTAACTAGAATTTTCAGAAGTAATTCTGAAATCCTAAAGCGGGTTTTGCTTGATTTCGATAGTTGACGTATTAATACAGATTTATTTTAAAAATAAGTCCTATAAAGAGCTAGAAAGCAGGAATTTATTTATTTATCTAGTTTATTTATACTATATATGTTTTAAAATTTTCTGGTCAAGCGGACTTTGAAAAATAAAAATAAAAATCAAAAACGTGTAGCTTATTTTGATTGTCAAGAGTTAGTTCATTGAAATGCTAAATTTTTTAGGCCTTACCTTGCGTTTTTTAGAGGACCCAATTTTATTTTTTTGATGTGTAGGGGGGTCAGTGTAGAGCTAAAACTAAGTTTGTGGGGTCGCCACTTTTGTCTCACGGCTGCCAACTTAAAAATAAGAGTTGAAATGGTTTTTACAAGATATCTCTTGAAAAATTTTTTGTTTGTCTTTTAACATTTTTTGTTGCAAATTAAATTTTCTACAACTTTGGTCCAATAACTTTTTGTCGTAGAACTATAAATAAAAAAGTTATAAGCAAAAATGTTAAATTTATATTTTTCAATTTCAAGTTTTTTTTAATTATTTTACGAAAAAATTAAATGAAACCTTTTTTGTAGGTCGTTTAGTCAATAGCTAAGGTTTTACAGCACTCCAAAGTAAGTACAACTTTTCAGCACTCTTAACCAAGTTACTGGGCTAAAGTTGTAGAGAATTTAATTTGCAACAAAAAATGTAAACAAATTTATTTTATTAAATTAACAGTTTAAGAGATATATTGTAAAAACCATTTCAACCCCTATTTTTAAGATGGCGGCCGTGGGACAAGAGTGGCGACCCCACAAACTTAGTTTTAGCTTAATACTAACCTCCCCCCCCATCACAAAAATAAAATTGCGTCCTCTAAAAAACGCAACCCTAAATGTAACATTTCAATGGACTAAGTAAATTTTAAACAAATTGTAGTTATAGGATTAAAAAAAGTTATTTTTTTAGAATTCTACAAAAGTTAGTTACATTTGACAATGTTGTTTTTGTGGTAACTTTAAGCCAAAGTTATAGGTATGGACAACCACTAATTTACTAGTTTTAGCATCTATAGAGCACGCCATCAAACAATTCATTCTTAATAATTTTATAATCTATAGCGTAAATTGACATAATTTTACACATTTTTTTATGTACGTAAGCAATACATTTGTTTGAGTTATTAGCTGAAAAGCTTGTATTAACAAGTTTTTAAAGCTATTCCATAATTTTTTTTATAAATTCTTTTTATTTTGAAGAAAATTTTTATTATTTAAAATTTTTGTACTTTTTAAAAAATGTTGGATTTTTTAAAAAACATTTTATTTGTTAATTTGAAAAAAAACATTTAAAACAAGGTGGTAAGTAAATGTATACTAGCTTATTTATGCATCATTTCACATCAAATAAACAAATAACACTATTTATGAAAAAAAGTTTTCAAGTTTTGCTTTGTAGATACCATCGGGATCATATTTGTCACTCAGTAGTTTCCAAAGATCTGGTCTTTTATTTTTATAATATGAAACCACTTTTTTAATATCTACTTTATTCTTTTCGTCACACTGTGCGCAACCATTTTTCAGCGCTTCTGGTAGAGTATCTAACAAAAAAACAACATACATGAATAGAAAATAGAGGCAGCTCAATAAAATCTAAATTACCTTTTAGTTTTTGTCCTTCTGGAGAACATGGTTTCTTGTCTAAAAGACATTCAGCATAGTTACTAGATAAACGTTCGTTTTTAAGAATTTGATCGATATTTACACTCTCTGGTACTTCGTAAGCGGCTGAAATAACAGCCTGAATACTGAAACATATTAGAATTATCACTCCAAGCATTGTTAATTCTAGAAAAGCTTGTCAAACACTGATATGAGCTGCATAGATGTGTTTCTTTTTATACATTTAAATTAACCAATTTTCAAGGTGATGTCTAAATTTTGTCTAATTGGAAAAATAATACATTTTTTTTTCAATAAAAGTCATGCATGAAAAGATCTAATTAAGAAATGCAAAAGCTTGTATAATGAATACCAGTGGCAAAGCCGGTAAAGCGAATTCTATATGTTGAAAACATCACATAGTTTTGCTACATATTTTTTTAAACTAAACATTAGTATGCTAATAATTGTTTAATTAATTTTTAGAGAAATTTCAAAGTCGAGAAAAATAGTGTTTTGTAAAACGGTTTGTTATTTTTAAATAATGTTTTTGATAAAGAACACAGTTACTGTTATTTGAAAAGTAAGTACTGACGCCAACTGCAAGAAAAACAAAGTTATTCCGTATTTACTGTCAGTTTTAAAAAACACATTTTTGAGTTAAAAACTCTACAAAGTTCAAAAACATACATTTTTGGAATTTAGTAGAAGAAAACATAATTAAGTTTGCTCAAATTTTGACAACACATAAAGTTAAAAATTGTTTTTGTAGAAGTTTTTGCTATTAAAAGACAAAAGAGTTAGTTCTGTTTTGACTTAAGTCATCTTTCTTCTTTGAGTTTTTGAAAATACACAGAGTGAATCAAAAGTATCAAATAATAGCTGTGAAAATAAATATGTTTAATATTAAAATAAGTTTAATATTAAAATAAGTTTATTATCGGGCATAAAGTGATTTTTTCAGTTCGTTTTTGTTTTGCTGCTATCGTAACCAACTGGGGTTTTTTATTATTGTAAATATACTTTTTTCTGTCAATTTTGAAAAAATGTGTTTTTATTTTTCTGTAAGGTAATCTTATAATTATTTGCAAATCAATAACAAAATTAAAACAAAAAGATTAATGACCGGTTTCACAAAATCGTATTAAATTTCTTGACACCATGCTAAAATAGATTTAGGTTTTATAAAACGTTCTGGAATATTAACGTCAAATTTGACACAAGTTAAGCTAACACATTGTTAAATTTGTTGTTAAAGTCAAAATCTGTTTCACAGAGTTTTCTCTCGATTTAACACGCTGCTAAATCTCTTGTTAAACTAATTAAAGCTTTAGCGGTTGTTAAATTAACATTTAATAATTTTTTTTTAATTAAGTTGAATGAAAATTGACCAAAAACAGTTGTACAAAGCAGACAAACAATACATATTGCTTCTAAATTATTTTATATTTTTGTTCCACCTTGTATAACAATAATTCGGTGTTGATATGATTATATTATGCCGCTTGACCGCCTTTGCAAATTCTCAAATTATAGCTGTTTCCACGTTTGTAGGAGCTAAAATGCGACTTGTGCTAATACTTGAAAGAGCAAAAACAAACATTAATTTGTGCATAGCAAAAATATGTTTTTAGTTTTGAAAACATTTTCAAGTGTATTTTGGGTTTTACCAAAAGGTTTTAGCAATTATTTAGTTTTGCATTTAATTTTGTAGATATAAAATTGTTATTATAATTATAATACAATTGGCAATAAAAAATATAATTAAAATAGTTAACCAAAATATGTGTTTACTAAACTGAGAATTTTCTTTGTAATATTTATAAAATTAATGATGCAATTGCATAATTATTATAAAAACCGTGATTTTTATGTTTATATCAATTTTTAAAAGCCCTTTAATTAATAATAATTAACATCATCACCTTGGAAATAAGACCAAAATGTAAATACCTAACGTTATCTATTAGAAGCTACCCTAAATCAAAAGTTGAGAAACTAAGTTTCTACATGTTTTAATACAGATAGGTCACTCTAAATAACTAATAGAAAAAAGTTGAGATTGAAAGTACGTTGTCCATGCTATCTTTTTGATGTTAATTGCGTGTTTTATTATAAAAATTTATACTAATTATGTTGTTTATTGAATATAAACATTTCATTATTAACAAGTAAGAAATTAAAAGTTAAGAAACCGGCACTAATTATTTAGGTACTTACTAAGTTATATCAAACCAATCAGACAAAACTATTTTTAATTTGTTAAATATGTTTCAAAGCGGAGATGATTGATGAATGATGTGCACTATCATTCTATATCGGTATTTTTTTTAATTGCAATAATTTTACTAACATTTGTTACTAACAATTGTTTTTAGTTGCTTTTAAATTGAGACTCAAACTTATCAAAACCATTTACAAATTTTAAATTTAGATTTTTACCTTGAAATATAGAAATTCATCCATATATAAATTAGATATCAAGACAGTCTGAACGATTAACAAATTATTTTTATAGACATGCTTGTTCTATTAGTTTTATTGGGTCTAAGTTTTCAAGCTGGTCTTACAGCTTCTGACAAAATCCAAAATAATCAAAATATTGAGCAAGTTTTTGTAAACGAACAATTGTATAATACTTATGCTGACTGTCTCTTAGACAAAAAATCATGTTCTCCAGAAGGGCAAACACTAAAAGGTACTTTACTCAGTTTTTTAATTACAGATAATTTACATTATAAATAAATAAATAATTTGGTGTTTTATTATCAGATGAAATCTCAAACGTATTGAAAAGCACTTGTGAATTGTGCGATGAAAAAGAAAAAGCTGATATTAAAAAAGTGTTCTTGTATTTTAAAAATAGAAAACCAGAGTATTGGAGTTTGATAGTTGTGAAATATGATCTAGATGGAGTGTACAAGACTAAACTTGATGATTTGTTTGACAGCTAAAAATAATTGAATAAAGTTTTATAATAATTTTTAATGCCAATTTTGGTTTACACATTATTTTTTATCCTACACAAATTACCTTATAATGAAGCATTATCTTAAAATTAATTTGGGGTTATTACCGCCAATCGCCAATTAAAATGTCAAACTTTGACGGATGTCAAAAATTTTTGGATTATTTTACTGTCATGATTTACATAATTTATTTTGCACAAAAATAGTTTTTTAAAATAAGATTGACGTTCATAAACAGTAAATGTGATTTACAATTTCAACACGCCTCATAAATAGTGAGACGTTTAGTGTGTCCTTGGTGCGTGACGACTGTTCAACCGTCTATATAGATTTTATTTTTCTTATAACAGCGACGCCTGGCGGAAAAAATCAGACTTTTTATTCTCGGCTAGCCGAGAAAGTACATCATTTCTCGGCTAGCCTGAAAATAATGTACTTTCTCGGCTGTCGAGAGACGAGAAAATTTTATTTTGAGTTAGTGTAGGATAAAAAAATATTTATGAGTTACTATGAATAATTAATGATGATAATATACCTTATCTTCAAATTAAATTTTTTTTCTCATTTAAAACTTTTTTTTTCAAGAAAATTACTAAAATTTAAATTAGTAACAAAATAATCACAATTTTCTTAATAACTAAATCAATTTCTCTTAATCTTTAAAACTATATATTACAATAATAAAACAAATGATTATTTAAGGGTATTGCTACATTTGGTACATAGACTAGTACACACAGATGAAATCGACTACATTTTAAAATAAAATATGTTTTATTAATTCTTATTTTATAAGTGTTACGTTAGGAAAAATAACAGAGTAACACTAAAACACACAGTTGTAAAACACATTATTACAAAAAACCAGAAAAGCTTAGAACCTAACTAAAATTGGATTCAGTTTAAAACAGTTTGATTCAATCAATGTATTTTTTTCTTACTATCTAGGTATAAAAAGATCAAAGTACCATAAAATTGGTTGCTAAAATCTTGCTCATCTTTACAAATTTTCTTATTAGTAGCGTTGAATGTATGTGGATGTTTTAATTTATCTCCATTGTTTTGGAGCTAACAAAAGAAAATTTTTTGAACTTGTTGGATTCTTCTAATGGCTTAGGATTGTTTTTGCAAGGCTATATAGAAACCTGCCTCATTATGTTAAATTTTATCAAGCTGAACGCTTGTTGAAAAAATTTTTAAATTCTTTCAATATAGATCTCACTAAAATTGTGAGCATACAAAATTTTAAATAATAACAAATTTTTAGTGTAAACATTTTATTGGTATCTTAACTGTTTATTATAAATAAAACACTAATTATTTATGTTATTTTGAACAATATTTATATATTTTTCTATAATATTCTAGAAAATTATTCAATTCTTGAGAAAATCATCTATATTTGTTCTGTAAAGACTATCAGGGTCATACTTTGCAAGAAGTTCTTGCCAAAGAGCTGGTTTCTTTTGTATCATATGTTGAAACACTTTCTTAACATTTACTCTGCCTTTCTCTGAACACTTTTCACATTTTTCTTTTACACCCTCCGGTATTTTATCTAAACAAACAAAAAACGTTTATAAATATAAAATTTTAAATTAAATGGTTTTACTACCTTTTATCTGTTGTCCTTCTGGAGAGCAGGGTTTTTTATCTAGAAAGCAATCAACATAGTTGTCAACTAAACGTTCGCTTTGAAGAATTTGGTCAACGTCTACATTTTGTGGACCCTCATAAGGAGCTGAAACAACCGAATGCACCCCTAAGCACACTAGAGCTAGTACTGCAAACACCATGTTTATTGTAGAAGTAAATTAACTTTGAATTAATATAAGAATTAAATTCTTTATATACGTTGAATCGGTGATACTTCAAGGTAAAATTTAAATATTTTGACTATTTAGAGTTATTAAACCTAATAATGTTTTAAATAAATTATTTAAATTAACAATTATTTGTATATTTCTAAAGTTTTATATTTATAGTAAATATTCCAAGAATAATGTTGCAATAAACCAACAACTAAAAATAAAATTTTGTTTACAATTAAATCTAGAAACAATTTTTGAAGCTGTATATTTTTTAGAAAATATTAGATTTGGTTGCACTAATATTAAAAATTATATTAGGACAACCTTTGGCTTAACCTCAACAAAACATAATAATTTGCAAAAGCACTAATCTTTTTCAGCAACTTACAATTTGTTACTAATAGTATTTTATTGTAAATCAAAAGTGCAGTAAATAATAGCAAATCTTTAAAACGTAGAATAATTATTGTTCTTGCGATAGAAATATGTTCTAGACATTTTTGCCTTCCTTCAACCGAACATGACGTAATGCGACTTATTCTCCTACGTCAAAACTTGCCATCTATCAACAATAAAAATTATAAGATCAAGATTTAATAGAAGCAGGGTTTATTGCTACAGCAATTCACCATGTACTGTAGCAACTACATAAACATTATCATCAATTTGTAAAATGTTTATGTTGAAAAATTAAATTGACGGTATCTGTAACGCTTTGCAGTAACATTGCTTTTCGGTTTGCAAGCGACAATAGTGCACTTTGCGTTTTGAAAATAGACTATTTTAGGACTAGTTGAGCATAAAAATAATTTAAACGTTTGTTTAACAAATACTCAATACTTTTCTTCAAAAAGTGACAATTGTCAAGAACTCAAAACTACGACTTACCTAGTTTTTCACAATTTATACCCATTTAATAACTTTTTTTGCTTTAACCAATAATATAACTTATTGATTTTTTTGTGTAAAATTTAATTTAAAACAAGAAAAATTATTTACAGCTGAAAAGATAGTAAATTTGATAGCTAATTTATTAAGATGCGGATTTTGACGCACAAAAATAATGCAAATAAACGCTTCATTAAACAAAAAACTAAATAAAATATTAAATAAACTAAATAAAAAAAAAGATAAATTTAGAGTAAAAAATTACTATCTAATCTGCTAAATTTCAATCTGAAATTTCTCTGGTAACAATTCTCTACAAAAAAGAACAATTTGATGTCACTAAAATCACTTAGTCATACCCTATAAATTGTGTGTTTTTATCATGTTTCTTCTAATTACTTTAAATTTTGGTTTCATAAATAAAAATGCCAATTGAAAAACATATCTATACATTTATTTGTCATTTACTTTTCTTGAACTAATTTTTTTCAGGTATTTTGTATGACAAACAAAAATTGTGTCAAAATTTGCAAATGCAATTATTATAATATTATATTATAAAATTATTATAATTTAGTGTGTTGAAGGTTGTTATTGCATTAACTACTTTTGTTTAATTTTAATTAAAATGTGAAAAATTGTAATACATTACAGGGTCTTTGTACTTTGTTTTTGATGCATTAGAGCTAAGCACTTTTTCAACAATGGATATTTTTGATTTTCTTAAGATTTTAGTATTTAGGAAAGACATATTAATTTAACATTGTCTACTGTAATCATATATAATAAAACAACGAAATTGAAGCATTACCGTACATTTACAAAATTTAATTATTTTAATTTTTCTTACTAATAAGAGTAAATAGTTTTCTAGAACTATTTCTAGAAATATAATGTAATTAGCAAAAAATAGCTTGCTATTAAATAAATTAAAAAATTTGGTTTTTGCGTCAGATGAACAGTGATAATTGAGAAGGTTTGGTTCATACTCAAAATACAAATATTTTACTAAAATTAATTACAATTTAAATAATTCTTATTTTTATAGATTTTAACAAAACTTACTTATTTAGTTTATGAGTTGACAAATATAAACATTTAAAAAAAATATGATAAATCTGTGGTTGAGACAAAATCTCAAACTTTTTTATTTAAAAAAAACATCATTATTAAAATTTTATACTACAGTTTGTTTGCACTGCAATTTAGTTATTTGCTTTTTTTCGGCTTTTGTTTTATATAATGCGTTTTTGAATCTATTGTACCCCACAAATAAATATTTTGCTTGTAAACTTAAATACAAAATTTTTAAGATTTTTATTTTCAAAAGATGGTATTGGCAAATAATAGTACCGTGTGACTCACAAATTTTTCCACAAAGGAATACTATGGAAAACAAAATCAGACTTTTGATTCAGTGCTGTTAATAATATTTGACATCCGTTTATTAACTACTGTCAGATTTATTGATTAACCGCTTTGAAACATTGAAATCATCATTTTCGCTCAAAAACAGACACTTTCTGTATAAAAGGTTAATTATTAAGCCTGGAACCTATATGGGAAACGCTGTATCTTTTCTCAAAACTCTTTTGACAGGTCTAAACTTTTGCAGTATAATTTTTATTCATTTTATGAGTCGTATTTTTTGTTGTTTTGATAAGACCGCTTTGCAATTTTGATAATTAAACCAAAAAATTTTTTCCAAAAAATTTAATAAAAACTTGGGCTCAAAATTTTTGATTACTATAGGTTTAGAAACTTCAGTTACAATTACGTTTATTGCGCATATTGTATTGTAGTTATATCTGCTCTTTTCATATTTCTCTATGTAAAGTAAACTTCATAAAAGCAATTAATTATTAATTCATAAAAAAACATTGTTTGTAGCAAATTTTTAGGCGTTTGGTTTGCATTGAATTTACAAATTTTATCAAAAAATATTATAAACTATTTATTAAATGAAAATATCTAGAAATAAAACGCAACTTTCTAACTCAGATTTGTCAGATAACATAGAAGAGTTGTTATAAAATATTTTTGAAGCATTGTCTTACAAAAATAGCAATTTACAAAATTTGTTAAACTAAAAATTATTGATAAGAGAAATTTCAACGCTTTCCAATAGTTCCAAAAGTGAAAAATTAATTTTTTTTTAAGATTATGATTTTTTAATAATATTACAAAAACAGACTAACCTTAAAAATAATGCTGAAACATAATGTACAATAATTTGCAATACTTTCAACTCTCTTTTTCACAACCGGCCATTGTAATCTCATCTACAGTTTTACTGATAGTTATCCAATATAGTGTTAACTAACTAAACTCTTGTGGAAAATCTATAGAAATTATTTCCAAATTATCCTTTTTCTAATCTCACTTGAATAGTAAATATGCAATATATTTTAAATCAAATTAAATAGCTACTGTGCACATTTTATTGGTATCTAAATTCTATATTACAAACACAACAACATTAATTTATAATTTTTTTAACAATATAATTGATTTTTCATATTATTGTAAGTCGGTTTTTAATTCTTAAGAAAATCGTCTAGATTTTTTCTGTAGAGACTATCAGGATCATACTTTGCAAGAAGTTCTTGCCAAAGAGCTGGTTTCTTTTCTATCAGATGTTGAAACATTTTTTTAACATTGATTTTGCCTTTCTTTGTACAATTTGCACAATTTTCCTCTAAACCCTCCGGTATTTTATCTAAACAGAAAACACAAAGTTATAAATAAAATATTTAAAAATAAAGTGCTGTAGTACCTTTAATTTGTTGTCCCTCTGGCGAACACGGTTTTTTCTCTAGAAAGCAATCACCATAATTGTCAACTAAACGATCATTTTGGAGAATTTGATCAATATCTACATTTTGTGGTCCTTCGAAAGGAGCTGAAATAACCGCTTGGACACCCAAACACATCAAAGCAAGTACTGCAATCACCATGTTTGTTGTAGAAGTCAATTAACACTAAATTTATTTGGAAATAAAATTCTTTATATACGTTTGAATTGCTTATCCTTCAAGGTTTTAATTCTTATTTTTAAACAATTAAACTTTTCATTTTTAATAATGCTTGAAATTCAAATTTAATAATTATTATAAACTTTTTGAGTGTTTAAAGTGAATATTTAGACAACATTAGTACACTAAACTAATAACTAAAAATTAAATAAAGTGTACAACAATATCGAAAATAGTTTAATCGCAGCATAAATTATAAAAAATATCAGAATTAGCAGCACTAAAATAATAATGCACTTATAAAACTAATCTCTAAATTTATAAGTCTTGCAATCTGTAACAATTTGCCAATAACTCAGTCATTTTCTGAAACTTGTAGTTTGACAGTAATAGTAGGTTGTATTTCAAAAATAGCAATTTTATATTTTACAGAGCTAAATAAATTTGAAACTTAATAAATAAAATTTGAAATAATTTAATAATTGAGCGTTGTAAAAAGGTTAACGCACAAGATTTGTATTTAACTTTTTTGTCAACATATTATTTAAATTATTAGTTACAGTTTTTATTAAATATAGTTTATTGACTCTCAACCTATAGCATATTAGTCTCCATTATTAATTCTCAACCTAAAATTACATTAAGAAACTACCAATTTTTACGCGCGGCGGGTGGTATAAATCTAGGCGGCTGTAAATGTGATGCTTGTGAAGATGTTTTTGATGTTAATTTGACGTTTACATGTCAGGAGGCCAAAAATGTAAATAACAGCAAAGTCTGTAGCATCTACGTAAACATGGTTAGCTATTTGTAAAATAAATTAGTTATTAATAAAGTGCAAAAAAATTATATCACTTTGCAGGTACTGTGCTTCTCTGCCCACAAGCAAAAACTGTCTACTTTGAGGACGGAAACACAATATTTCTAACACAAACAAAGACATCTTTGAAAAATAAAAAAAATTTTTTACTGTTGTCAAGGAAAGTTCTGTTATATAACTCGTTTTTTCTGTCAGAAAAGAAAAAAATTAAAATTTAAGAAGCATAATATGCGAATAGTTTCAATTTTTTTACAAATTATGTCTTTGAACATTAATAATTAGCTAAGTGGAATACAAGTATCTTATTACATTCAGATGTTGTATTCAAAAAAAATTCGGAAATATCCTACATTTGAGATAATAAGTGACAATTTCTCATTGCTTATATTTTATTTGTATTCTGAACCAATAAATATTTAGAAAAGTATGTACATAACTGTATGTACGTAATCATGTTATTGGCCACACAATAATAAAATTGCAAATTGAAGCGCAGTTTGAGAAAAAGCAATAATTTTTTTTTGTTATATTTTCTTAATTTTTTTCTTATGTAAGCTTATAATTGTGGCACATTGTTGTAATTCCTATCAGAATTACTAAAAAAAGTATGTTGTAAATTAAAAAAATATTTTTTGACAGTTAAGCTTTAAAGTCTTCAAGGTGTGATTTTATTAAACTATTTTGTAGCTTATTTATAACTATTTAATTTGGTGTATAATAATTCCAATCGGCTTTTAAATAAGCAAACTACAGACACGTTTTTTTTTGACAGTCTGTATAAAAAAACTCTATGTCCGGAATGTGCTTTAATAGAAACATTTAATCTCAAAAAAACTAAAAAATTTATTTGAATTAACTTTGATGCAGCAACTATATTAATTCTCTTTGTTGGTTTAAAGATTTTATACCTCTTTAAAATTTTTCAAAAACAACACAATAATTAAACAAACACACATTATTACATTTACTTAGTTCCACTGTATAATTTCTGTATTTTTATATTGTTTCATCTAATTACCCCGGATTTTAATTTTATAATCAAAAGTTCCAATTAAAAATGTTTACAAAATTTTTTTTTTAATTACCGTTTACATTATTGTTTCTCAAACTGGAATTATATTTTACTTATTCTTCTTCTACGGTGAATAGAACTTTAGTCAAATTTTGTAAATATTATTATGAACTATAATTGTATGTTATAAGATTATTAACAATATTTGTTTCATTATAATTCATTGTGTTTAAGGTTGTTATTGCATTAAACATTTCTGTTCAATTTCAGTTAAAACGTGATTTCAAGTTAATTAAAAATTTAAAATCTATATTAAACTTAGTTTTGAAGTAAATAATGCAAAATTAAGCAGAGATGAATTACTTTGCTAAATATAGCAGGAATAAACAGCTGCATCGTACTCTAAGCTATTTGACAGAATATAAAGTTACACGTCGGACATATCTGAAATTATTGGCTCTTAAATTAACGACTATGAAGAAAATCAATTAAAAAAATTTTTTTGTACTGGTGTGGCTTGTCAGTGAAATTGTAAAATTTTATTTCAAATAAACATAAAATTTTATTTTTTTTTAAATATGGTTAGAACGCCAACTTGCGAAGAATTGTTGTGCCTACCACGACGGTTTCAATATGTTAGAGAAATGAATTCTTCTATATGCTCCGGCTATTTAATATAATAGGTATATCTAGCCAAAAACATCAACACAAGCTGAAAATACTTTTAATTTAAATAAAAACATTGAAAGAAAACATTTTGTAAAACTAATTGAATTTTAAAATTGTGTTTTTATTCATTTTTTTTAAATGAATAAATTAATTTTAAATTTTTTATTATCGTTTTTAGCTAGATATTTACTTATTGAAGTCAGGGTATAAATTATATTTTAATTTTTTTCATGAATAATTAACTTGAAATTACGTTTTAACTGAAATTGAACAGAAATGTTTAATGCAATAACAACCTTCAACACAATGAATTATAATGAAATAAATATTGTTAATAATCTTATAACATACAATTATAGTTCATAATAATATTTACAAAATTTGACTAAAGTTCTATTCACCGTAGAAGAAGAATAAGTAAAATATAATTCCAGTTTGAGAAACAATAATGTAAACGGTAATTAAAAAAAAAATTTTGTAAACATTTTTAATTGGAACTTTTGATTATAAAATTAAAATCCGGGGTAATTAGATGAAACAATATAAAAATACAGAAATTATACAGTGGAACTAAGTAAATGTAATAATGTGTGTTTGTTTAATTATTGTGTTGTTTTTGAAAAATTTTAAAGAGGTATAAAATCTTTAAACCAACAAAGAGAATTAATATAGTTGCTGCATCAAAGTTAATTCAAATAAATTTTTTAGTTTTTTTGAGATTAAATGTTTCTATTAAAGCACATTCCAGACATAGAGTTTTTTTATACAGACTGTCAAAAAAAAACGTGTCTGTAGTTTGCTTATTTAAAAGCCGATTGGAATTATTATACACCAAATTAAATAGTTATAAATAAGCTACAAAATAGTTTAATAAAATCACACCTCGAAGACTTTAAAGCTTAACTGTCAAAAAATATTTTTTTAATTTACAACATACTTTTTTTAGTAATTCTGATAGGAATTACAACAATGTGCCACAATTATAAGCTTACATAAGAAAAAAATTAAGAAAATATAACAAAAAAAAATTATTGCTTTTTCTCAAACTGCGCTTCAATTTGCAATTTTATTATTGTGTGGCCAATAACATGATTAATTCAATTATGTACATACTTTTCTAAATATTTATTGGTTCAGAATACAAATAAAATATAAGCAATGAGAAATTGTCACTTATTATTTCAAATGTAGGATATTTCCGAATTTTTTTTGAATACAACATCTGAATGTAATAAGATACTTGTATTCCACTTAGCTAATTATTAATGTTCAAAGACATAATTGGTAAAAAAATTTGAAACTATTCGCATATTATGCTTCTTAAATTTTAATTTTTTCCTTTTCTGACAGAAAAAACGAGTTATATAACAGAACTTTCCTTGACAACAGTAAAAATTTTTTTTATTTTTCAAAGATGTCTTTGTTTGTGTTAGAAATATTGTGTTTCCGTCCTCAAAGTACAGTTTTTGCTTGTGGGCAGAGAAGCACAGTACCTGCAAAGTGATATAATTTTTTTGCACTTTATTAATAACTAATTTATTTTACAAATAGCTAACCATGTTTACGTAGATGCTACAGACTTTGCTGTTATTTACATTTTTGGCCTCCTGACATGTAAACGTCAAATTAACATCAAAAACATCTTCACAAGCATCACATTTACAGCCGCCTAGATTTATACCACCCGCCGCGCGTAAAAATTGGTAGTTTCTTAATGTAATTTTAAGTTGAGAATTAATAATGGAGACTAATATGCTATAGGTTGAGAGTCAATAAACTATATTTAATAAAAACTGTAACTAATAATTTAAATAATATGTTGACAAAAAAGTTAAATACAAATCTTGTGCGTTAACCTTTTTACAACGCTCAATTATTAAATTATTTTAAATTTTATTTATTAAGTTTCAAATTTATTTAGCTCTGTAAAATATAAAATTGCTATTTTTGAAATACAACCTACTATTACAGTCAAACTACAAGTTTCAGAAAATGACTGAGTTATTGGCAAATTGTTACAGATTGCAAGACTTATAAATTTAGAGATTAGTTTTATAAGTGCATTATTATTTTAGTGCTGCTAATTCTGATATTTTTTATAATTTATGCTCAGATTAAACTATTTTCGATATTGTTGTACACTTTATTTAATTTTTAGTTATTAGTTTAGTGTACTAATGTTGTCTAAATATTCACTTTAAACACTCAAAAAGTTTATAATAATTATTAAATTTGAATTTCAAGCATTATTAAAAATGAAAAGTTTAATTGTTTAAAAATAAGAATTAAAACCTTGAAGGATAAGCAATTCAAACGTATATAAAGAATTTTATTTCCAAATAAATTTAGTGTTAATTGACTTCTACAACAAACATGGTGATTGCAGTACTTGCTTTGATGTGTTTGGGTGTCCAAGCGGTTATTTCAGCTCCTTTCGAAGGACCACAAAATGTAGATATTGATCAAATTCTCCAAAATGATCGTTTAGTTGACAATTATGGTGATTGCTTTCTAGAGAAAAAACCGTGTTCGCCAGAGGGACAACAAATTAAAGGTACTACAGCACTTTATTTTTAAATATTTTATTTATAACTTTGTGTTTTCTGTTTAGATAAAATACCGGAGGGTCTAGAGGAAAATTGTGCAAATTGTACAAAGAAAGGCAAAACCAATGTTAAAAAAATTTTTCAACATCTGATAGAAAAGAAACCAACTCTTTGGCAAGAACTTCTTGCAAAGTATGATCCTGATAGTCTCTACAGAAAAAATCTAGACGATTTTCTTAAGAATTAAAAACAGACTTACAATAATATGAAAAATCAATTATATTGTTAAAAAAATTATAAATTAATGTTGTTGTGTTTGTAATATAGAATTAAGATACCAATAAAATGTGCACAGTAGCTATTTAATTTGATTTAAAATATATTGCATATTTACTATTCAAGTGAGATTAGAAAAAGGATAATTTGGAAATAATTTCTATAGATTTTCAACAAAAGTTTAGTTAGTTAACACTATATTGGATAACTATCAGTAAAACTGTAGATGAGATTACAATGGCCGGTTGTGAAAAAGAGAGTTGAAAGTATTGCAAATTATTGTACATTATGTTTCAGCATTATTTTTAAGGTTAGTCTGTTTTTGTAATATTATTGAAAAATCATAATCTTAAAAAAAAATTAATTTTTCACTTTTGGAACTATTGGAAAGCGTTGAAATTTCTCTTATCAATAATTTTTAGTTTAACAAATTTTGTAAATTGCTATTTTTGTAAGACAATGCTTAAAAATATTTTATAACAACTCTTCTATGTTATCTGACAAATCTGAGTTAGAAAGTTGCGTTTTATTTCTAGATATTTTCATTTAATAAATAGTTTATAATATTTTTTGATAAAATTTGTAAATTCAATGCAAACCAAACGCCTAAAAATTTGCTACAAACAATGTTTTTTTATGAATTAATAATTAATTGCTTTTATGAAGTTTACTTTACATAGAGAAATATGAAAAGAGCAGATATAACTACAATACAATATGCGCAATAAACGTAATTGTAACTGAAGTTTCTAAACCGTTAGTAATCAAAAATTTTGAGCCCAAGTTTTTATTAAATTTTTTGGAAAAAATTTTTTGGTTTAATTATCAAAATTGCAAAGCGGTCTTATCAAAACAACAAAAAATACGACTCATAAAATGAATAAAAATTATACTGCAAAAGTTTGGACCTGTCAAAAGAGTTTTGAGGAAAGATACAGCGTTTCCCATATAGGTTCCAGGCTTAATAATTAACCTTTTATACAGAAAGTGTCTGTTTTTGAGCGAAAATGATGATTTCAATGTTTCAAAGCGGTTAATCAATAAATTTGACAGTAGTTAATAAACGGATGTCAAATATTATTAGCAGCACTGAATCAAAAGTCTGATTTTGTTTTCCATAGTATTCCTTTGTGGAAAAATTTGTGAGTCACACGGTACTATTATTTGCCAATACCATCTTTTGAAAATAAAAATCTTAAAAATTTTGTATTTAATTTTACAAGCAAAATATTTATTTGTGAGGTACAATAGATTCAAAAACGCATTATATAAAACAAAAGCCGAAAAAAAGCAAATAACTAAATTGCAGTGCAAACAAACTGTAGTATAAAATTTTAATAATGATAAACACAATTTTAAAATTCAATTAGTTTTACAAAATGTTTTCTTTCAATGTTTTTATTTAAATTAAAAGTATTTTCAGCTTGTGTTGATGTTTTTGGCTAGATATACCTATTATATTAAATAGCCGGAGCATATAGAAGAATTCATTTCTCTAACATATTGAAACCGTCGTGGTAGGCACAACAATTCTTCGCAAGTTGGCGTTCTAACCATATTTAAAAAAAAATAAAATTTTATGTTTATTTGAAATGAAATTTTACAATTTCACTGACAAGCCACACCAATACAAAAAATTTTTTTTAATTGATTTTCTTCATAGTCGTTAATTTAAGAGCCAATAATTTCAGATATGTCCGACGTGTAACTTTATATTCTGTCAAATAGCTTAGAGTACGATGCAGCTGTTTATTCCTGCTATATTTAGCAAAGTAATTCATCTCTGCTTAATTTTGCATTATTTACTTTAAAACTAAGTTTAATATAGATTTTAATAACTACTACATTATTAATTAGAACGAATAATTAAGTTAAGCTTGTCAAGCAAAAAAAAAAACGATTTTGTAAATTAATTTTCAATATAGCGTGCATCTACTAATTATTATATTATAGTATCCTGCTTGCACTCTGTATGCAGCTTAAATTATTAGGTATTCATTTTGAAGATCGTAATAATTTTAATTAACGTTATTGCCACTTGAATCGCATTTTTCGTAATTTGAAGCGGGTTCATAAGTGAATCAAACGTTATGTATTTGATTGAAATTAGACCTTGTGCCGTTATACCTAATCACAAACATACTGTGAATAAATCAAACTTGATTGCAATTTGATGGAAAATTAAAGCTAATATCAAAACTTGAAGCAATACATTTGATTATCAATTTTTATATTTAAGTAACTGCTTGTGGAAATGTATCTAAATTGTTTGATAAACATGAGTTTAACTTATGTTTTAAAAGTGTTGCAATTTGTACACTTATTTAGTGATTTTAAAATTGATTTTGAACATTTTTTATATAATTGTCGGCAAGCCAAAAATGGTTTAAAAAAAAACGGTTGAATTCAAAATTAAAATGTCTAATTGGTGTTTTTTCAAATGCTACAAATTAACTATATTTTTTATTAAATGTTTATTTCTGCTACTATTGACCAATCTTAATTATTTTTAATTTTAAATTTAGAGAAAAAAAATTATAGTGCGAATTATTTCTAAGGAAACACAACTGTGTTTATAAAAAGAGAGAAAAATGTTTTGTAAAGCTTCAAAACTTAGACAGTTTACGAAGTATTAACTTGTGATAAGTGATAATCATAACTTATATCACTTTAACTAGTCGCATTTCTACGGCTCAGTGGATTGCACTTTCACCTGTAATGATTGGAATTGTGTTTGTTGTTGATTACAATAAAATAAATAAATATAACCTTCTATGCATAATTTAAGCAGCTCAAACAGCTTACTTGTTTTTAGCAAATAAACGATTAGAATTTCTCAAAAAAAAAGGCCTAAAACGAAAATCGTTCAAAATGTTTGACTCTTATAATTTGTTTGATTTGCTAAACACGCTTTAATTAAAAGTCAGCATAAATCCTTTAAAATGTGTCTTTCCATTTTAGGATAAATTATGCAAAATTTTGGTAAACAAGCGAAGCAAACTGGCTGCGTTTGCAGTGACGATGGTAGAACCTCAGGTGTGGTTTGTAAACATCGCAACGTTTTCATACGCAAAAGGGCTTTTTATGATGGCTGAGTTTTTTCCTCGAAAGGTTTCAGCGACTTTGCTACATTTTTCCAAAGAGATAGGTCCGCATCAACGTTACATTACATATCAACGTAGTGGGTCTGGAAACATAAATATGTATGTGAGTAACTCAACGTTTGTTCCGCGAGAATATTGAATATGAAAGAGACGAAGATCCTGTTTATAACGATGCTGCTCTACGCTTTGTTTGACTAAGACGCATCTGTATCGAAAATATATTCTACTTCAGGTATTGATTACTCAAAAAACTATACTCTTAACATAAATTCTTTTAATATATTGTTTATAGAACGCTCTTGAAACAAACGCTATAATAAATAAAACTAAAAGTAAAACTATTTAAAAGTTAGACAATAACGTTTTAATCTCGACTAATAGTTGCAAACTTAACAAATAAACATAGCATAAGAAGTAAAAGCTTTTAATGACAGAAACAGAAAAAGTTAAAAACGATTTAGAAAAAGATATGAAAAACGGCAGTTAATCTCCAGTTGGAAAGCTTAGCATCTCAAAAAACCAGCTATTTTTAAAAAAGTTGTATTATTGCATGCAATTATTGAATTTATTTTTGCCCAAACTTTGTTTTTTTTTTTGAAAATGTGTTCGGCTTTTATTAGGATAAAAACGGAAGTATACTCATTAAACGGCCTACAGGTTAACGGTTGGCGTAATTTAAATTAATTTAAATCAAAAATAATTGTGCCAAACTTATATTTATATTTATTTTTGAGTAACTGTAAGCTATTTAAAATCAATGTCAGCACTATTTCAAGAAATTAATTGCTAATTAGTATTTCTTCTCATAATTATTAAAAAAACATGTTTTTAAACTTTATAAATGCATAACTATATTGAAATTCGGTTAATTAAAAATATTTTAAAAGATAAGTACTAATGCACATTAAAAATTAAAAAACATTAAACTTTATTATGTATTCATATAAAATTAATTAAGATTTAATCTACCGTTTACGAAAATATTAATTTTTCAACATTTTATTTTATTTTGACTAATTAGCAACAAATTCTTTAATCATCAATTTAATTAAGCTTATTTGTGCTGAAAGTAAAACAAAATAATCTGCATTTAGCTATGTGTAAATTAATCTTAATCAATTCACCAATAAAATTGAATAATAATTAAAAATAATTTATTTGTTTTTTATACTGTAATGATTTTTAACCACATACAATTTCTTTTTGGAAAATTTTGATTATATGTCGGAAAGTTGGTTGCTTGGCTAAAACAACAAATTTTGAGTCTCAAAATTTTTTGTAAAAAAAAGGAAAGTCGATCTATAATCATCTAGACAAACTCCTAATCTTAAGATCAGTTTTGGTTTCAAAGCAGTTTTTTTGATTCATTTCAAATTAATTTTGTAAATCGTAATTTTTTTTAATTTCCAATCAGTTATCTATTTTATTTAACAACATAAACAAATGCGTTAGTAACGTGATTTTTTGCCGGAAAAGCAAAAAGACGCCGTTTTGAAGACGTATTATTTTGGCAATTTTCGGAACGCTATTATTAGCCGGTATCTACTGTTTTTATAGTGTTTTATTATACTGTTTTCGAAAGATCTTAATGTTTTTTATAGTTTTTATAGCAGGTATTTGTTAATTATAATATAATTGAGATATCACTCATTTATTTTTAATAGTTATTTACATAAAAGTCAGGAAAATTTTACATTACTGAAGAGGAGCTAAATTGAAATACGAGGCACTTTGTGCCGAGTATTTTAAAACTCCGAGTCAAGTAAGAGATTTTTCTGACGTGTTTTGTATTAAATTTTTTCGGAAATCGTAAAAAAAGACGAAATTTACAAATTTTAGAGTTTTTTTTACAAATTCCACAAAAATCAAGTTTGTCAATTTTGTTGGCAACTATAGTTACTAGAGTATATTTTTTATTTTGCGTCTTGTAAAGTTTTTACAGTACTAGTCCGGAAAACTCAATTTTCCTGCGCGTAAATAAGCAGGAAAATGTTGTTTTCAAGACGATGTCCGGAAAATTTATTAAACAATAGTATATTTCTTTATTAGGCGGAGAAGTCATACTTTTTGTGCTGAATCTGTAGTAGTTTCAGTGTGACGGACGAACGTAGTGAGTCCGGCATGAAACTACTACAGATGAAGCACAAAAAGTAAGACTTCGCCGACGTATAAAGAACGCTATTTTTTCTTCAAACGTAAAGAACAACAATATAATAATTACAACGCTTTATTTTAATTTGTTAGTTTCAAAAAGAGTGCTTTGAATTTAAACTGAAGTTTCCTTGACAACGCTCCAAACAACAGCGAAAAAATTTCACATTTTGCACGTTTTAACAATAATTGGTAAGTAATTATTGTTTTATTTGATTTTTACACTTAAATTTTGTTTAATTTATTAGTCCGCTATGTTTGAAAGTAGTGACCAAACGAAGGCAATTAGTGAAATCGCAAAGGCAGCTCAGAAGGCAACAGAAAACCTCGTTCCACGAAAGTCCAAAAAACTTTATGAACTAGCATACAAGAAATTTACTAATTGGTGCGCTAAGAGTAATGTGATGGATTACTCAGAAGATGTGTTGCTGGCGTACTTCTTGCATTTATCAGTAGATATGAAAATGAAGAGTTCGACTTTGTGGTCACAATATTCGATGTTACGAACCATGCTAAGTATCAAAGATGGTGCAGACTTGGCCAAGTACTTGAAGCTTCGTGCTTATTTAAAACAGCAAAATAAAGGCTACATTCCGAAGAAAGCTGATGTCTTCACAAAAATACAATTTGAGGAGTTTCTAGAGAATGCACCCAACGAACAATATTTAGCAATTAAGGTATTTTGCAATAATATATATATATTATAAACATTGTTATTATAAATTATGTTTTACAGACTGTTTTCTTGTTTGGAGTAGCAGGGGCGTGCCGATGCGACGAATATGAATTGTGAATATGAGAGTTGAGGACGTCGAAGACCTAGGCTCGTTGATACATGTGAAGATTCCCTTTAATAAAACAGAGAAACCACGGTCTTTTGCTATTGTCGGAGAACGTAATATTAACATATACAGGAAATATGTTAATTTGAGACCAAAAGACATGAAGGAGGATCGTCTTTTTGTGAAATTTCATAACGGGAAATGCTATAAGTCAGTTATGGGCATTCATAAAATTGGAAGCGTAGCAAAAGATGTAGCTTTATTTTTGAAGTTGCCAAATTGGAAATTATTTACTGGACACTCCTTAAGGCGAACGTCAGCCACAATATTTGTAGATTCTGGGGGAGATATCACCGGTCTGAAACGTCTAGGCGGATGGAAGAGCACATCGTGTGCCGAAGGTTATATTGCAGACTCCATCAGCAACAAAAATGAAACCGCTGGAAAAATTTTGATCGCTGGCACCTCTTCGCCACTAGTTTTACCTTCAGAGTCCGTCGCAAGCAATGTTTCAGCAACTAGCGTTCACGTTTCTTGTGATTCGGGGTCATCAGTTGCATCAAACGGTTCTCATTTTAAAAATGTTAGTAATTGCACATTTAATTTTTACTATGGTGGCAAATAATTAAGTTGTTTTTTTATAATTCGTTAATAAATTCATGATATTAATTTAATGTTTAGTTATTTATTTACAGGAAAATAACAAAAACGCAAAAAAATTTGTAGCAGCAGAAAAAGTACTTTTTCTGCCGCCGGCGGAGAAGTGAAACTTAAACTATGGCAACCTAATTCAAAAATGACGTACTTCTCTGACGTTTGAAGAAAAAATATTTTTTAGCCAAATGTTCTTAAAGACTAAATCGGCTCTATTTAATAAACCATTAGATAAATGTTTTTAACATCTTTTATTTTTGTTTTATACATACAAATTGATACAAAAAAACCTGCTAAAAAAGTTTGTATTAAATTAAAATCAAAAGACAAAGATTTTTATTTTTATTTTTTGGAATTTCTGACAACAAATGTCATTAATCCCGTTACCAAATAATAGTTTTTTAAATAATAAATAAAAATACATGTTTAATAACAACATTTTACTATATATTGTCACCTTGTTTTAAATTTATATTAGTTCATAAAATACCTTTTTGTTTTAGCTTGTAAAATTATTATTGACAAAATATTTTTAAAGTATCGTAGAATATGAATAGTCCTGCAATGTAAAGTTATATTCCACAAGTGTAATATGAACTATAGTTTATTCAAATTTAAGAAAGAGTAATAGTTAATATTTAACTTCATTTTTAACAATTTTTTTAATACTTGAGTTTGTTAAGGACTGAAAAAATGTATTTATTTTACGATAGATTCTGTCTGTGAATAATTATTGTAAAAGTTAGTTGATCACGTTACTTTTTAATTGTTGTCAAAATGACTTTAATAATTAAGTACTGACTTTCAACATTGAACGATAATTCACTTTATAACGAGGTTAAAATTATTGAGTTTTACTGAAAGCTAAGATTAACTGTTGACAATAATTTTGTAACATAGATTGCAAATTTTACAATTTATAAATAAATTAGAAGAACAATAAACTTTATTTGTCATCTAAATTGTCGATTATTTCAACAAAAGCCAAATAATTTTCAAAGAGAAACACATATATTTGAAATCGTAGTAAATTAACAATTTCAAAAGCAATTATAAAAATAATAGGAAATGTATTTTGAATTTGTTCTGAAATAAATCCAATGCGATTATTGACGATCAACAGTTTTATCTTCTCTTTGTATTTTGTCAATTATAAGCTAGATAAATAAATAAATTAAAATTAACGGTTCTCGGAACCTCTCAAGTATTCATTCTTCAAAAAAATAGAGATAGGTATGTTATTAATTTCTCCCAAAACTTTTGATAGAAACATTAAAAAAAAAAATTGTAGCGTTTTCCACATCATTTCACTGCTTAAATTCATAAATATTAGTATTATTAATAATTTTTATCTAAATAGAAAATTTAACTTTAAGATTTAATAATTATTATTTTATTAGATTAGAATTATTTATAGAGAGAGTTAAATAAAATTGAACTCAATTTTTTACGCGATTTAATTTGTATTTGAAAAACAACTAATCAAAAATTTTGATTTTAAAATTAATTGTGTTAATTTCAGTTTAATTTAGCTTCCACAAGCCAGCTCTTGGTCTTTTTAGCACTAAAAATTTGAGATTAAAGTTACATTGAATTTGCCTCATTAATTTAAAACATGGATTGAGATATATTTAGCGGTTTATTCAACATATCGACCGATTTAAACCTTTTGTCACTCAAAAAATTGAAGTATAAATTTGATTTAGAACACTGTTCTTTAAAGGCTTACAGTTTAGCTACTGCAATAAATTCTAAGCTGCAGTTCTGATCCTTTGAGCATTCAAGACGTGCTATCACGTTCATTTTTAAAAGACAAATTGCCTGACACTATTTCTGCAGATGCACATCATAACCCAAAAGAGACCTATTTGGAGCGCCTCTCAGTCTCCAAAGTTCTTTAAGAAAATTAATAGCTCAGTTCAATAATAAAACTTTCTAAAGTAAATTTCCGTTACCGGTCGCCATTTTATTTATTACTTTATATTTCCTATCTTTTTTCAGCTATCCGAACTCGTTATATTATTATTTTTATCTTTGAAGATAAATCAGTCAAAGAAGCAAAATTGTGCAATCGCTTTTAATCTATCTGCTTTAGCTGAACAGAAAAGCCGTCGACAAGATATAAAAATCCGCTGAAATGTTTTAGATGCAAAATGCTTCAAAATGCCTTAAACAGTGATCCGATTTTACAGATGAACTCGAAACGTTTTGGTTAATTAGATTTTTTTTTAAAAACTATTAAAGTTCTTTTAGTGAAAACGTTTTTAGTGGAATTGGTCGATGTCTATTATTAGCCGGCTATACGGAATAATGAGTAAAATTGTGAAAAATCTTGACGCAGTCAAGTTTCGGTATTTTTTACTATGCAAAGTTTGAAACTAGGTGCAAAATGACAGCAGAAATTTATTAATATATTATTAACCCTTGACAAAAAAATTATGTTATAAATTTATAGTGTTTATTTGACAGAAAACCACAAGAGAAAAACAATGTTAATTGAAATGCTGTTTTGGAGCGCAAATTAAAAAGTAAATCTTTATTTATTTCAAAATATTGCTAAACATTAACTTCTGAAGTACTACTGTTGCAACACAACAGCAAGTCTCAATTGCTTCAATATTTAAAAAAAAACAGTACTAATTTATTGCATTTTGCACACTCGTTTCAACCTGCTACTCCAGAAAACAAAGAAAAAAGCAAATAAAACAAAAAAATAATGAATGAATTAATAGGATCTTTACAGCTCTGCAAATCTAACATTATTTTTCAAAAGCTACTTGTAAGTATACGTTAATAGAATAATTAGGCATGAATGTTAATAACAATAGTTAATAACTCTTTCTCTCACTACTGCCGAGGTAAAGTCTTGAAACCATTTTTTTATGTTAATCTGCAACCAAAAATGTTTTTACATGTTTATGTGCGACTATTAGTTTGCCCGATATAGGGCCAACACCAACATAGATCAAATTTCAAAAATCGAAAATTGATTTTCAATCGATTGATTTGTAAATCATATTTATTTTCTATTAACCATCTGCAGCAAATTATTGTGTTCTGCAAAAAATAAACTTAATTTTTTTTCTCTGGGAAATGTTTCTCAATCAAAGAAAGTGTTTGTAGTCTTAAATACTTATCCTTATTAACATTTTTAATTAACTCTCAATTATAAAAAATAAATTAATAATCAGTAACACTCAAATTTTGTAGGGTAGAAACTCGTTCATATAAATTTTTCCAAAATCGTTTGACATGAGAGTTTGTAAAACATGGCAGATGAGTTTGCAAGGTTCAAATGTCATTGATCATTATTTTTTTGCAACAAGTATAAATATTATTTTCCAAAAGATAAGTTGACAAAAATAATTTAGCCAATTTGATCTATTTTCTTTGTTTGTATTTTTACCAAGACAAAACAACAAATTCAATTTTAGTCTTAGATGATACATTTTTATTGTATCAAACATTTATTTATATAAATAAGTGAATTGGAGAAAAAATGTTAATCTGCGTTTTTATAACCATAGCGTTTGATAAATAATTGATAAAAATTAAACGTCTATTTGAAGTAAAATAACAATCATTTATAATGAGACCGCTTATACGACAGTTGTTAGTAAAATTAAATTGATTGTAGTAAATAGGTAAATTACAAAATCATACCTTATAAAGAACTATTACTTTTGTCAATAATAAATTATCAATTTGGTAGTGTAGCAAGAATTTGAAGCAAAATTCCCTCGGCGCTAGAAATGATTGATGTCGAAAAGATCTCTCGATACCTTTATAATACAAATTTTCGAAATTTGTTTTGCTAACTTATATTGTAATTTAACTAAAATATACATTATAGAACCAATACCTTTAATCCTTAATGCACATGCTTCCCTGTTACGAACTTTCGAAATCGGATGATTGATTTGTTCAATAAAAACCGCATTTCCAAAATTACAACCTTGGCAGAATTGCTTTAACAAAATCAATCTGTAAATTCACCGAATTCAGTTACTTAACTTGTTTAAGCTTCTTTGAGCTTAGAAACGCTTTAGTGGCATGATTAAAAATTTCCTAAAATTTGTTATTTTATTTTTGATAAACTGATTATAACTTTCTGATTCAGTTACGTCGGCGCCAGCTTAATCTAGTTGGCACCTCAAAATCAAATAATATTAAAATATAATTTCCGAAGTTCGTTAATCGAAGACGAAATTTGTTGAAACAAATTAGGTTTTTAATCACATTTATAAAAATCCATAAAGTTCCAAATAAAATATAGTTGTCATTATTTGAAATAAACTCAAATTTTAAGAGTTTATTTTTGATAGATATAAGAAATTTTCTAACAGATCAGTGTGTCTGTTAGAAACTTGAGAAACTTTATTATTTTTTGTGACGTCGTTTAGCCGTTTAGTCAAAATGTCAATTAAAAATTAAATAGTTATTTGAATCACAAGACCGGAAACACGCATTTTGCAAGGCAAGTGATTTTGAGAGCCAAAACTACGAGCCCTTGCAAAAGCGTTTTTGGAGGTGTGATTTACAAGATTTTTCATGCCGCTGCCGATTTTTTATTTTCAAAAAAAAAAAAAAATTATTAAAAGAAAATTTTTACATGTTATGGCAAGGCTAAGTAAAAAATTCAGATGTTCTGTTTATTAAAAAAAAAACTATTTGCTTTAACATTTCAAAAATTACCTATTTGCGTTCTTAAAAAGTGAAATTGCTGTTTTCTGAAAAAATCGATACTCTAGCACACATTACGGCTTAGGAACTTTGGGGGGCTATACATTAATTGTAACATTATACAATACAAACCGTGGTCGTTGATAAATGTCTGACAATTCACAATGACATCAAATGTCATAGTAATCATTTTCTAGCCTAGGCTGGCAAGACAACGTTGCGGGCCGCTTAGGACACGTTGAAAGATATGTTTTGCAGGCGCAAGGCACAAAAAAGAAATTAAATGATAATTATGTTTAATTTTCCCAGCTAACATACAGGGGAAAATTGACTACTCACTCTATTGCATTTTCAAGTTTTACTTTGCTTCAGCTGCGTTAGACAAGTTGTCATCAAATAGGTAGTGCATATTTCTATCCTTTATTTATTTGAGGATTTAATCTAATGTATACTTTATAAATTAGTACTTTGGTTGGGTTAGCATATAAAGAACATTTTTAATGTCTGATTTTTTCCACCGCAACACCAAATTTACGTTTTGTGCTAAGTAATTAGATTCATTAACAAATTTGATGATGACAAATTCTTCCATTCTATAATTTAATGCTCTACTTCATTATTCTGATTGGAACTGCATTTTTCTCTGTATAGATCTATCTGCTTTATTCGTTATAAAACTGATTAATTAAATGGATTTGTTATTAACAGCAAGATGTTGCAATATTTCATTGAACAAAAAATATAGATAGTGATGCATTACAATTTGTAATGGCAGAATAATATGATTGCATTTTATTGACAAAGTGTCAACAGACAAGTTTGATTACATCTAATCTGACCTTTGTACAAAAAAATTACGTCTATCATTGTAATGCTCACTGTTTTATTTTTGTGTACGAAACATTCACACTATATAAAATAGATGTTTTTTTATCAAGATTATACCAACACATTTGACAAATTAATTAGTAATTACATTGTTATAGGACTGTAGCAATTTCAACCGAAGAGATCAACAGTTTTTAACCTTGCAGAGTTGCGTATACATATTCGCACAAATGTTTAAATTCTTAAAATTAAATTCAAGATTTATTTAAGATTATATAAAATAAGACTAAAAAAACTGGAAAAAACCAAACAGAATGCTACATAATGTAGCCAGATTGAATCAATTTTAAACTTTATTTTTTTCGTAATCTACCCATATTTAATTGAACTTTAATTTTCGTGTAATTCTGTTTCATAAATAATCATAAACAATTAATTAACTTAAAATTTAGTCAAAATCATTCAGCGTTTGAAAAACAATTTTAAATGAAAATTAATGATGATTATGTAATTTTCATCATTAGAACAGGAGCGGCAATGTGATAATATCCGTTCACGTGTTGGTTAACTGAGAGCCCATCTTGTCTAAACGGTTGATAACTTATCGATTTTAAATATATTTTGTAGTTGATATTCTTGCCTTCAGTACTGCCATTAAATGTTATATTCTCAAACCTTTAACGTTTTTGTTTCCGGTAAAGAATATCTGATAGGACTATTTTAAAATAAATTCTATGAAACATTGAGTATTGATTTATGTCACAATTTTACAAGCGGAAATTGAAACTGAAATTGAACATTTTTGGTTTGTTTTTTAATATATGTATTGTTATTAAATATTGTGTTTGTACAAATCTTTTATAAATAAGAGATATCTACTTGAACGCAGGAGGCAGACAACTGAGATTTTGTAGTAATTATTTACTGTCGTTCTATCTTTTCAAAAATTCAATCATTTGAATCAACTTTGTTGCACTCGTGGCTATATTATAGTCAAGTCAACTTGTTAGTCAAGTAAAATACAAAAAATTATTTATGACAATAATTCAACTCTAATAATCACTTAAAATTTTTAGTTTTAACAATTAAAATAATTTTTTTTTAAGATCTGAAAAACAGGCAATAAATACAAATTTTTATTTATGGCGCTAGTTTCTACTTTAGTAGTGATTAAACTGACCATATTGTGACTGACAAAGTAGATCTTTATACGCTCGAATGTCTCATAAATGAAAACATGTGTCCATCCAAGTGGTGGCCAAGTAATGAACAAAAGACCTCATTTTGTCTGCAATATGCGATATTAAGTAATTTCTAATTATTAACCAACTATTCGATTACCAAAATTCAAAAATGTCTCAGCTTTAAAATAAATACAATGTTTGCCAATTTTAACTGTAATTTTTTTACTTGATATTTTAGGGTAGATTCAACATACGACCTAATTCCTTCAATAATTTATTAATTTATCATAGAATCAATAAACTCAATGTTGTTTCAACATATTTTACGTTCGACAAACCAAATAATCTTGTTTTCGAAGTAATTGAATTTTGCCATACCACTGAACAAATACCTCGGCAAAGCAACGCAAGATAGCTAGCTAATCCAGGTGTGCTAACATTCCACTTTGATAACACTCAATAGTGTGGTAAATTCAAGAAGTTTTTATCACGACGCTGAATGCGTTAAGTCGATTAAGCAAATAGAAGGAAAGCTTTCCTTTTCAAACTACCTTATTTTAGTTGTATTTTTATTAGTTTTTCTATGAGTTAAATACATTCCAAAACGTCAATCTAATAAAAAAAATTTAAGAAATAATATTTGGCTATATTTGACAACTTTTTTAAGTCTATAAAAGCTATATTTATTAAAAAAATTTATTTATCTACATGAATAAATAAAAAATAAAAAAATGTAAAATGAATGTTTTATAATAATCAAACAAATAATACAAAGTAAATTAAGCTTTTATAAAAACTCGTTGGTAATCTTAGTTTATTTTCCCTAAAATGATAAAAGTAAACCAACATTGTAGGTGATTTATTAACCTCTTTTGTCAGGATGCCTTACAATTGATCATCATTTAATAAGTATTCTGCTGTTTCTTCGTTTTTCTTTAGATTATTTGATTTTGGTGCTATTAAATTATGTAGTTAATGAATAGAACAATTAACATATATTTTATTTTTGCATTCACATGTTTAGATTATTTATGAAAATAAAAATGACTTCTAAGTGTCAATTACCTTGTTCTAGTGAATAAAATGCCTAATGTTTTTTTAACAAAAAAAACGATTCATTATAATATTTTGTTCTTTTGGGAGAAATATCATAACAGCTAGAAAACATAGATGTCTTTTTCCTCTAAAAAGCTCTTATGTGGTAATTTTTGTATTCAATCAGCGATTTTCTTTATTGTCTCTTAATGTTCTTTGTCATATTGACGCCTGTCGGCAGTCACTTTTGGCATTGTATCGTATAAGCGTGTCGTTTCAAACTAAATTTGAAAAACTTTCGGTAAATCTAATTTTCTGTTTAACTTTTTGTGAGTAAATGACTCTTGGGTAAATATACGCTCATCTTAGTAAGATCTAATTTATTTATACAATGTTAGGTTAGTAAGCTGTGGTATTTTTGAAGTCAGCTGAGTATTATATTTAAAAGCCGGAAATATTATAAAGATTTAATAAGACTACTATATTAACTCCAGATTCATATTTGCAAACTTTTTTTTACGTGAGCAAAATGAAATTTTTCCTGCAGTTTTCTAAAATATTTCTTCATTCTAATAAACATTTTTTTTTGAAAAACTAATCAAGAAAAACTATAATAGTTTATAAAAAATAATGTCACTAATAATAAATCTTTATTTGTCCATTGGGTTATTTGATTCCCTATCCCTCACCCCCTAACATACATTCAAGTTATTTACAATTCAAATATTACATTTATCTACGACTACTTGGATTAGAACCTGTTATTAAATTTATTTGAGTTAGGTAATGAAGCTCATTACCTCACTAGTTACGTAATGAAATCAAGATCAGAACTCATGGTTATAACGATTTATAGCAAAATTATTTATTAACTAATGAACATTGAGAAAAATGATTATTTATAATAATTATGAAGATGAACATCAAAATCTTGGCATTTCAACAGATTCATTCCAGTGGACGACAATTCTGACAAAGAAGCATTAATTTCAAATTTTCCTCTGTTTTTTTGCTGTTTGAAGCTCCCATCTGCATGTTCTTTTCTCCCACAATTTTTCCAGAAATTTGTTTTTTATTTTCCACTGACGACTCGATGTACCCCTCAGCAACTGTGTTACTCTTCCAACCTCCATGTCTTTTCACGGTACCAACAGGCAGTTTTATATATTTGCCACTTCTATAGCCAAGAAAAAACCTTCTGTAATCTGTATTATTTCGACGCAGTGCTATATACTTTCGAACTATTTCTACTAGGTTGATTCCAACGATGTCTCCAGAAGTTACAACAAATTCACGAGAAATCTTGGTATTTGTCATTGGTATTTTGACCAAGAAAATCTCTCCCTGATCCTTCACGTTTTCCATTTCCATGTAAGTCAGTTCCTCTTTCCTGCTTCTTCCACAAATCCCCATAATCAGGACCACCAAAGTACGTATAAACTATAGGTATTTTCAACTGAATTCACGGTTTGGCATACATACCTTTGTCAATAACCACTTTTCATCTTCAGCTTCTTGTAAAAACTTGGTAACATCCTGTTTAGTTAAAATGTTCGATTTCTTTGGTTTATATCCTTCCGATTTTTTTTTAAGAAATGCAATCAGTTGAATGTTTTTACTGATATCCACGTTTTTCTTCATAGATATTATAGCTCGTATCATTGAATAATGTGCCCAAAGGCTTGATGGTTTATAACACTTGGATAAAGTTTAAAAATAAGCTAATAACACCTTTTCATTTGCTTCATTTTTAATTTTCTTTTCAAGGCACCATTTGCATAAACGTTCGTAAGCTTGTTGATATTTTATCCTAGATTTTTCAGGTATCAGTGACGAAATTACATTTGTTGCAGATTCTTCAATGTCCGAGGGAAGACTTTCAGACTCGTTCATGATTATATTTGCTTGCTTTCAACAATATTTTCGCAAATTCTCACCACAAAACAAAGAGAAATTGCAAAAGAAAAAAAGTTTTCAGTGTTGTTGACATATTACCATGACTTCGAAAGCTTAGACAACTGTAAAATGAAATGAAACATTCGTATTAGACTCGTCAAAAAATTCCGACTTATTAAATTTTTTTTAATTTTAGGGTAGTCGTAGATAAAATTTTGTATCTTAATTCGTGTGATAAGGCATATTAACATATTCATGCTCTTACCGACTCGGGCTAACGCCCTCGTCTTGCAACTCACCGCATTCATATGTTAATAATGCGCTTATCCCACTAATAAGGTAAATAACTATTACAGGCTAGTAATATTTTACAGTTCAAATTAACCGCCGTTGGCGTTCTCTCTTCTTTCTCCTTTTTTCTCTACTCTTCTCCCTCTCTAGCTTCTTTTCTCTGCCTTCCTTTTTCTCTCCCATACTTTTTTCATTCATATTCATTCTCTTCCCTCTCCACTGCCTTTTAGTATCTCCTCCCTACTTATTCCCTCCCTTTCTTTTATTCCATCACACTCTGTTAGCAGGTGCTTAATTGTTTCTCTTCATAGCATATCCTGCACAGTCTTTCTTTCTCCTTCGCCTAATTTTTGTTTTCTTTCTCCTCGGGGCGAATCTTGTCATCTTTTTTCCCTCTTTTATAATTTCCAGCTTCAAGTATTTTGGCTTCTCTTTTGTTATTATTTTTTCATTATATTATTTTGATTTCTTGATTATCTCTCTTCTCTCTTGTTAGTTTACGTCCTTGTCCCTCTCTGATAGTTTCTTATACATCTATATCCCTTCATTTCTTCTCCTCTCCACCTCCTCACTCGAATATCCATTTTTCTTGAAATACTCTTCCTTTTCTTCGGTTCTATTTACTCATCTTCTCCTTCCAGCATTCTCTTACTAACTTACATTATGTTCTCCTTGGCCGTTTATCTTCAAATTTTGCCGCTTTTTCTCTGCCGTTTTATTCATTTTATTTCTTTTTCTTTCTGTTTTTACTATGTGTTGCGGAGTTTCCTATGTGTTGCGGATCAACCCCTAGCACCCATCTTATGTACTTTTCTTGTACTTTCTCTATTTCTTCTTGCTCTTTCTATCCTCACAATTTAGCTTCATATATTGATATACTCCCTGTTAGGCTAACCTTTTCTATCACCTTTTCTCCTCAATTTCTTTTTACACCACCTTTTCTTCTTTCCCCTTTGTTGAATACTATCATTTTCGTCTTACTCACGTTGACTTCTAGTTTTTTTCTTTTCACACATCTTCTCATAGTCCTTATTTCTGCTTTCATTTTCTTTCTTTCTTTCGCTTGAATGCGGACGCTATGTCGTCCGCAAATGCTAGATTCCATACTTTTCCTACAATCATTCTCCCGCTTTCGCTTTCTTTGGGACTTTTTCCACCTCCAATATGTACGGCGCGAACAGTGTTGGACTCAAAAGGAACCTTGTCTTACTCCCCTTCTACTTCTAAACCAGTTACTTTCTGCGTTTGCTACTTTTACTATGTTTTTTGTTTCCGTATATATCTCTTTCATGCTTCTTAAAAGATGTTCACTTATCTCTACTTTGCTCAAATGTTCTAACATTTTCTCCCTGTCCACGCTGTCAAGCGCTGCTTTAAAGTCAATAAACAAAACATACAATTTCCTTCCTCTCTTTTTAAGTTTTCTCTTTGTTATGTGATCTAAGACGAACCCGTTGTCTATCGTGGACAACAAATAATGATGGCACAACGACGGATAAATAATGTTACTGTAAGATTACATTGCTACAATATACCAACAATTTTTTAAAATAGTTGTATTCAAAATTCTGCAACCAGTAGTCCGTACGTAGTAAATCCAAAACTTTTTTAAACTGACAACAAGATTGTTATTACGTTATCTCAAACAATGACGCATTGTCATTTTAGTCTTGGATAGCCCATATGTATAGATTTCTAAATTAACTTGTGTCCAGCTGTAGTAATAACGTTATAACTATATAAAAAGATACCAACAATCGCAAAAGTCATTTTACGTCACAAAAGTATATTTTAAAAGTACAAAAAAATAAAAATACAAATTTTATCCTACTCTACATAATTCTTCTCTGCATACTAGTCCTTCTGCGCACACTCTTGATGGATAAAACGGTGAAATTATGTCGGGTCCACAATTTTGACCGTCTTCTAAAATAAAAAAAAAATTTGAAGTATTTGTTATAAGCTGCATTATGTATCTTACGTAATACGGTGATGCATTGCAGACAACAACCACAAAATCCGGCAGGTCCTAGCATTTGATTACGTTCACATGCTTGGATTAAAGGACAGTTTCTAATTCCATCACAATAATGAGGTGGACAAACTATATAAGCAAAAGTTGCTCCAACAAAAGCTAACAAAATAGTTGTTCTCAACATCTTTTTAGCTTTAATTGCATTTGAGGACTGAAGCTTGCTTTTATATTAAACCTTAATCAAAATTAGAGCATTCCTATTGTTATTTATGAACTGATTAAAGTTTAAACGAGAGCAACGATAATTTAATTAAATTGCAGGTAGCAACCTTTTATAAGTGTTTTGTGTACTTGTTTGTCAATTTCTAGAATAAATTGGAAAAAATAGTGCAATTGCTACGTGCTTCAAAACACATCTGGTTGTTATATCGTGTATTATCAGTCAAAAAAAATTAAGTAAAAATAATAAAATTAACTTGTTTTCTTTAATTATTAGTTTAAAAAAAATTTTTTTAATAAATTAAGTAAAATGAATCTAAAGGAAGTGATTTTATGCTTTTCACCATTTTTTACAAAAAACCAATTTTTACACTGATGCAAAAATATAGTAAGTGAAAAAAAATATATAGTGTGCTCCTATTCAAACTAACATAAGTTTCAAAAAATTGAAAACAAATTTGCAAATTTAATTCAAAATAATCAATCTATTTAAGCTGTTAAGCGATACATGATAATGTCTGTTACTTCTTCACTTAATAGTTATCTGTAATATAAGATTTAATAAAATAATAATTATATAATTTTGTTATTAGATTTGAAAAATGTTCTTAATGTTAAATGTTCTCTTATTGATATATGTCAAACTTAAGGGTCATTTTGGACATTTTGGCCAGCAAGATGCAAAAAAGCAACCTCATACCATGGCTCTTTCCACTCGAAATACATACAAACATTTTTTATGACCGGAGATAAATGACAAAATTGTTACTCGTGGGTGCGCCGTCATCTAATCGCCACATTTTTTTAACAGTTTTGAATTACAATAATAATCAGGTAACCGTGGCAATAGCGAGTTGTAAAGTAAAATTAAGCCATTTTATTATTTTTTCGGAAAGTGTCTTGGAACCAAGATTTTCCTGCTTATTTCCGCGCAGGAAAAGTGAGTTTTCCGGACTAGTACTGTAAAAACTTTACAAGCCGCAAAAGAAAAGAAACTCTAGTAACTACTGTTGCCAACAAAATTTACAAACTTGATTTTTGTAAAATTTGTCAAAAAAAATCTAAAATTTGTAAATTTCGTCTTTTTTTACGATTTCCGGAAAAATTTAATAGAAAACACGTCAGTAAAATCTCTTACTTGACTCGGAGCTTTAAAATACTCGGCACATCTTCAGTATTGTGAAATTTTCCTGACTTTTATAACTTCTTATGTAAATAACTATTATTTCGATATTGTTTACGAGGTTGCGATGTTAAAATAGTTTCCAGGGAAAAATGTGTGAATCGCTCAATTCTTGCACTGATAGTCAGTTTTATAGGTGACTGTAGAAAAACATCTTTTTTTATAATCTATTATATTTTAAATTTTCTCAAAATGTTTGTTAACAGTCAGTATAATTAAGAGGCAAGCTGTTGCTAAAAAATGCTCTACAACAGTGCGAACATCGAAAACATTCTACATTAAACCCCAAAAAAATGCATTTTTTAAGAAAGTTTTAAAAAGTAATAAAAACTTTAGATAAATTTCAGACCAATCAAATAAATTCTATTGAACATTAGTCAAGCAAATGTAAAACATACAGTTTTAAACTCAATGTTTATTTACAGAGAGCAAACTTGTCGAGAACTACTGTTTTCTTGCACGTAGCATCAGAGGCTTAGATCTACACCAGTTAGGAAAAAAAACTTTTAAATATATTAGTACTAAAGACAAACCAGTCAACTTTTAAGTTAAATTGTAAAAACATAAACATTTTACTTTTCTTGTTTGTATTATAACTTGCGTACGCACAAAGTCAAAGCAAATAATATAGATTCAGATTTTTCAAAACTATACAGTTTTAATGCAATACAAAACTATAATGGCATAACAATTCTTCAATTTTTGTGACTGGTTATATTAATTATGCAAGTTTTTGTGAACGCAACTTTTGTGTTATAGGTATGCAAACTGTTAGGTGGGATTACCCACGCTCGTTTTAATGTATTCTAGCAATTTGAATACTTTATGCTTTACGTTGAATACTAATTCTAAGAAAATGCGATAAGTGACGCTTATTTATAAAAACAATATTTGGAACAATTATTATTGCTGATGTCATTTATATCTTTATAAACTCAAAGAGTAAAATTATATATATTTTTTTTTAATTTTCAAGATGACTTCATGTGATTATCAAAAAAAGTCATATAGGTTAGCAAAAATACTATAGAAGAATATAGTTTAATTAAAGAAGAGAGGCTGTCACGGCCCAAAGTCATTGAAATATTAATACCTTTCGGAAAAGATTGTGTCGAAAGGTTCAATAAATTTGTCGACGTTTCGCACTCCATCGGTGGAGGCGTCAACAGGACAGGTGTTTTATTTAACCTTTCGACACGGTGTTTTCCAAAAGATGTCAATATTTTAATATAGCTTAAGACGTGTTGTAATGGGCTATTATACGGCTCAGAATACACTACTATAAAACTGATTTTGTTTGGTAGAGACATTGAGTAATATATTTTTTATGATCGTCCGTTTACATGAATAAAGAACAACGTTTAGTTGGTTCAATTTTAAAACTGCGTGAGGTGAATTTAAAATACATAAAACATCTTTATTGGAAGAAGTCTAAAGTCTAAAAATTAATATTTATTTGGTCCATTCTTTTATGCAACGGCCTCCATCACACCATAGACCTAAATCGCACCGCTTTATTGGCCAGAATGGTCCAGTAATTTCCTCACAAGGTTCATTTAAATCTAAAATAAAAAAATGGATTATTTAATTAAATGGGCTTCTGAAGGTTATTTAAAAAATACTCACGTTGAACTTTTAGGCAGCCTCGACAGCAGCCGCAAAGACCTCCAGGTCCGACTTTGTATCCTTTGGGACATATTTTAGGAGCTGGAACACAACTTGTAGCCGCACATGTTTCCGGTTTACACTCAATGGGGTCAACTGGTTGAAGATCACCTTCCAAGGCTGAGCATATTGTTATTGCCAAAATTATCACTGATATAGACTTCATTTTTGGACGAAGAATATGGAAGTGTTGGTGGATTGTCTGTAACAAGTATTTATAAATAGGTAGATGAGTGATGATGCAAATCAAGCCGATGAGTGCAATCCGTTAGTTTTTACCGAAATAATTCAAACAGCAGGTTTTACACCTCTCTCACTCTGGGTTATTCCCCGCCAATATTTATTTTGAGGTCATACTAGTTTATATGCATATTGTGTGTTCTCACATTATTTACTATTAGCTATTTTCTGCTGCAAACAATATAAACGCGGATGTTGTGATAAAAATATTTTCCTTAGACAAAGTGTTTGTTAGCGATTTTATTCATATCTTGCAAAAGATTTTTCAAACTTAGATATGCAGCTTATAAAAATATCAGAATGAAAAAAAATGAAAAATTGTTTTTTATAAAATCTCAGTTTTTATTTGACTTATCACCATTTGTTTGTAACTAATAAATTTAATATTATACCAGTCACGATGAATCAACAAACCAATTTAAAAAAGTCAAGATTTAAAACTCTTGGCAGTATAAAAACAAAAAGTCAAGTAGGTTTGTAAGTGGAATGATGATAAAATTGCCTATACATACGATGCAGTATAATTACACAAAGATAAAAATTTAAGTCAATCTATAAATAAATACTTAGTTTCTTTCCAAAAAATTTTCTCTGTATTTTTATCTTTTTTGTTTTTAAGGTACTATGACATCTATCACAAGACGAGATATGCTTAACTAACAATTTGACAAATAATGGCACTTATACTTGATAATTATGAATAATGTTTTCAACAAATTCAAGAAGATATGATCTAGAAGAATGATATGATTATTGCACTCAAATTTTATCTATAGATTTGTTATTTAGATATTTTTGTTTTTTTTTTTGAATTAGTCTTTGTATACAATAAAAAAAACAAGTGATGTAACTTATAGTAGAAAACTATAATCGTTTGCAGCTTTATTACTTGTAAAAATTAGTCAATAGATTTTTTATTCTAACATTTGCTTAACAAAAGTACTAAATTGTACTAAAAATCATTTCAAAGTTAAAAAAAAATTCTAGAAATTTTATAATTAAATTAGTGAAATTTACATTTGTCTTTACATTTAGAGTGAAAATAAATCAAAAGTTGTACTAATGCTTTAAAAAATTCTAGGTAAGCAGACCGTAAAAAACAAACGTATTAAAATCGTATATTTGTTTTTGTCACATAATAATTGAACTGTCACAAACGTCTTTAAGTAAATATTATTATATTTTTTTTTGCAATACTGTATTTTGAAAAGAAACGAGTTTCACTTCTTATACTTGAGCAATAGTCACCAAGATGGAAATAAAGCGTGAGTTTACCAAAGTAAATCAGCGTTCAGAGAATTTACAGATACTGACTTTATCTCATTTATTGAATTTGTTAATATTGTAGAAACTGATTTATTATGAGTTAATACTCTAGGTTTTGATTCTAGAAAAATAACCTATTTTTTGATTTACAGTTTGTTCAAAACAAATTTACGCTTAACATTAAAATTAGGTCATACGGTTTCTATGGTTTTGTTTTTCATAGCTTTCTTGACCAAAATTGTTTTGACACATGTTGTGAAACACTTGATTTATTTTAAAATATTTATAGTAATTATTAAAACTTTTATATTTTTAAAAAAAGTTTATTAAAATGAATTTAATGTATAGTTTTTCTTAGTAAAACAATAAAATACTTTGTCAAATTTTACTTTGTTTATTGCTTTTCAGAATGTGGTCTCAATAATAGGTCTCACCTTGTGCGCTATAATTTTCTTCGCAGAAATCTTCTACAAGTCCAATTAATTGCTTGATTGTCAAAATAATTTTTCTGCTCATACAACATTTACAAGTATTAATTGACAAAAGATTATTCAAATGTCATTTGAAAATATCTACAACTAACCATTCTATTAATAAATAAACACTTTATAATGCAACCTTGCTAAGTTTAATTATTGTTTTGTTTCTTATCATTCAAAACATAGACAAAAGACTAATACTAAACAAAAAATTTTTTAAAATGCATTTGAATAATTACCAAGGCTAATAGAGCATTAATTCATTCTAAATTGATAACGCAAATATAATCCAACTTATGTTTTTTGATTTGTTATCAACATTATCAATTTGACAGCGCCACGTCTAATGGTTTTTTGTTATTGAAAGGTTCAAATACTGGATAGAGAATGACTGAAAACCTTCTAGGGAAAACCAGCCTGATTACATAAAATGTTATTTTTGTCTCAATAAAATATTTGATCACAAAAATGTTTTATAAATCCTTGCAAATAACCATCTAAGTCTATGTTAACCAATGCATTCGATTGCATAATTAGCAATAAATTTAAGATGTGAAATATTATCTATTTATTTTAGTATCTACTAGCAAATAGTAAAAATTAAGCCAAGTTAAATTCACATGTTTTATTCTTATTGGAACTTTTAAGTAGGTTGCAACAGATTCTTATTTAAATAAATTTGCAGTGACGGTTGGGTCTTATATTTATCCAAACATTTTATTACTTTTTTAATATTGTAAAACTAACTTCATCTATTGGAAGCTTCCTACATCAAAGTACATCAAAATAATATTTTATAATCTTTACAAGCTGCTTTGAGTTTGTCAAGTCCCTATAAATAATGTATTTGTTATGTTTGAGAAAGGAATAGATAAGGTAAGTGCTGTTTGCTTTATCAAAATAAACCTTTTTAGATAAAATTTGGTATAGTGTTGTTTTGACTACTTTGATTTTAGATCGTTCTTAACTCTAAAGCATCTGTTAAGAGTATTTTTCTTACTTTTTGTGTTGAAGTAATATTAAATAATTATTAACTAAATTTGTAAAATGCTACGCCTGTATTTTGTTGCTACATTTTCAGTAGTGGTTTTGGCAACTACCACATTAGTACCAGATGAACCACTGGATTGTCCTAAATTTTGTGCAAGATTTCCAAACAAATGTGAAGCTGCTCCAAAAAGTTGCTCTTCTGGACAGCAGTTAGAGCTTGGAGGTCTTTGCAGTTGTTGCTTAACTTGCATAACATTGCTGAGTAAGATTTGTTGATCATTCCAATGCCGTTTGTATGTAGATCTGGCTGTCAATGCGCACAGAATAGAAAATTTAAGTTTTTTATGAAAAGTTCTATTAATATTTAACTATTATTAATTTATTTTTTATTACGTTAACATTAATCTGATATAAATGATGAACATAAGAAAATGTGTTGTTATTTTTTATCTCGATCTAATGACAAAAGTTTCAATATTTGTTAACTGAATATTGCACGTTTTTAAACAAACTTGCATGATTACAGACTTTAAACTAACTCACTCAAAGTACATATGCTTTCAAAAATAACATTATAGTAAAAATCCAGCTCAAAAATGTAAGATAATCCTTGCAATAGACGGAGCTGAAGAGTTTTTGTTGAGAACTAAACAGCGCTGTTTTCAAAAATACCTTTTAAAAAAAATTATTTAAAAATTTATTAATTTTTATTTATAGACATGACAACAAAATAATAATAAAAACAAAAAAAAGAAGTAGGTAGATTTGTTTGTTATTTTATTCAAGTTAGCTAACTGTATTTTGAACTTCAGTTGCGACGCTACAAATTTTATTTAAAAACTATTTAGATATAAACGGCATTATACAATGATACGTTTTTTACATTAAAATTGTTTAGATGAAAACGACACATGTCCAAAAGTTAATCCAGCTTACCCCCCAAATGAAAGATGTGGACAAGATCTAACCTGTGTAAATGGATATTGTTCTAAAAATGACAATATTGAGTGACATAATTTTGAATAGTATACAGGTACACAATGTAATATGTAATAGCAATAAAGATTAACTAAATTTATAATTTACTTTACCCTAAAACGTTCAAAATAAAGTTACAAAAATCAAATTAATTATCAATTAAAATTGGGATTTGTTTAAGCTAAAAAAAGCAATTAATCAAAAAATTTTGAATTTGTATTTTATTGCCATTAATTAGATTTTTGGTTTAACTGATATTTTGTAACCCAACCCTTGACTCCCTAAAATTATTTTTCATAACTATGCTCTCTTACATAACACAGTCTAACGGGTCAAAATGCATTTTTTTAGTATATGATTATCAACCACTTTTTTTAACTTTTAATTCAAGTTAAAAGTGCGTCATTCAACCAGTTCCTCAATTTTTTTCTTCAAATGCAATGACATTCTAAACATTTATTTTATTAACAAAACATATTATTAAACTGTTATTATAATAGATAATGAAAAAAATTTTTACAAAAATTGTCAGATTTAGAAAAAGGGTTTTTCAAGTTAAAGATTGGATACAAATTTATGTAGAAAGAAGATCTGCTACGTCTGCAATTTAATAATAAATAACATCTTCAGGTAAAATAAAAGTCCATTCAGCTTCCAAAAAACTGTTGTTTGTTTAATTTCAAATCAGTAGCTCTACAAAAACTGTAGTTTTTATTTGTAATCCTATTCAAGAGACATCGCCTCACATTCAAAAGATTACTCGATTACACATTATTTAGTTTACTTTATCAAATACATCTTAAAATGCAAATAAACACATTAGCGTTCAGGCTAAATAGTATAAATAACAAATAACCATCCATTTCACGCCTTACAATTAATTATGTTACGCTTGCTTTTACTTTTAGGTGTTGCAACTTTTGCAATTGCAGCCGTTTGCTCTTTAAATTCTTGTAATTTTTAGACCTCTTTTGTGAATGCAACTTGTTCAACCAATGAGCTTCATGGTCCTTCGGGTCCGTGCGGATGCTGTGTAAGATAAAATGTATTAGAATTTTTAAGTAAGTTTTTGTCCAATAATTGTTACGATATTTAAAACACACGTTCTTATGAGTTGGATGACGCCTACGAACAATGGATTGACCTACTAAGTCGTCTGAATGCAGCTTGTGGACCCTTATTAGCTTGCAAAAACGGCACTTGCCAAAAGGATTTTGTTCTGTGAAGGTTTAAATAAAAAAATTCAATTCTAAATATTTAGTAGTTTTATTTTTATATTGATGAAAATGTATCTAATAAACTGCTAAAACATTTGAGGAAAATTTTATGTGCATATTAGTATTTTGCGGCTAGGTGTACGACACGTATCAACCGCGAAAATGTCATTGTTAATAATAATGAGCCTTAAGAGAAGGTTTCGCATATGTCTTGAATTTAATGTGAAATGTTTCATAAGTAACATGGGAATAGGGTGCATCTCTAATTAACCTCTCTTGAACTCGATACATCTATTTACTTACTCTGTTCCGGTGTAACGAGAATTCAGTACAGAAATTAGCCCCAGGTAATGCCAAATTTATCCAGATAGCTCTGTAAATTTGGTTATTGCTATTAACATTACAACTTTAAAATCTATACACTTAAAAACGCTATTATTGTAAAACATGTAGCTAAACCATACAACTTTTTGTTCCGTAGATAGACAATGGACAATGTAATTTTCGGCCTACATCAAGAAAATTTAGTATGTTTCAAATACAAAGTAACTTAGGAAAAACATACCTATAAACTCATCGTATTTGTTGTTTTATTTTAAAAATAAAACATGATAAGCTTTTGAAATAAGGTTACACTAATTTGGAAGTAATAAAATCACCTCTAGCATACTGACAATAGAATAAATATAATTTTGATTAATTGATTAAAATACCTACAAAGATTTAATCATGTTAAATGTGTGTTATTGTGTTAGGGTCTTAAAAGTTTGTTATTTGGTTTTGTATAATTATTCTAATAATAATACAATCTAAAAACCGTATAAATTATGTTTTTTATATTATCTTATCTTATGAATAATTTTTTTTATTTTATGCTACTTTTATTCAAACTGTAAATAAATAAACGGCAAAGTAAATCGGCTAATATGGTTAATTTTGAATCCTAATCACCAATGATAATTGATTAATACTGGGTACTTGAGTTTACACATTCTGAATTTCTTTCACCCATAACAAAATTATTTGTAGATAACGCTTTTTTATTTAATTTTGTTAATATCGTACAACTTTTATTAGGACTAGTTATTTTATCATCATTAATTTCAAACGCTAGGATTTCTGGTCAATAAAAACCAGTTAAAATGAGAATTTATCTAATTTTTTACAATTATTTTAAACTGATCTATTTTGTGTTATTAGCTGGTACGTTAAACTATTATATGATTTCATTAACTTGAATATGTAAAGCAAGCATTTATAAATTTTTGCCAATATTATTTATTTGTCTAACGACATTGTTTATAATAGGTAATGTTATTTCAAATACTGTTGGTAGCAGCTTTATACTATTTCAACAATTTCCAGCGCGTGGTTACTGATTTACGTGGTTATTAAATAATATATCAAACAAAAATGATTATCAGACAATTAATAATATTAAAACCAATATAATAGTTTATCAAACAAAACTGTTTGAATGTAATTCTTTTGGAAACTGTTAGTTTTCACTTATAGATCAGACCATTCAATCTATTGATTAACAGCAATTGACGCAACGTTAATCATGCGTTTTTGAGCATCAGTTTGTAAAGATAAATTAATCACCTCTTGAATATATATCTTCCTTTTTGGCACGAATACTACCATTTCTACCTACTTCTTAATGTATTGTAATCCTTTAGTCTGTCAAGCCAAAATTTACGAATTTGCGAATGCTTGGAAACACTATTTGTAAACCTTTCTAGAGTCAGCTTGAATGCACGCACACGAGAATGTTTAGCTAACAAAATCTTTTCTTTTTATTATAATATGAAAATTTAAAAGTTATGTGATAAAAACTATACCAAACCAAACTCTCAATTGAAATTATTAAAGGTGATCAAGAAAATTGGAATAATTCAATATGAAAACAAAGAATTGAATTTAATTTAAAATTTTTGGATAAACATTCCAATATAGTTTTATTCATTATTTACAATTTAGTTATTGTCAAACGTTTGAAATCTTTATTGTAGACGATTTGTGTATTAAAGTATTTTTTTATAGTAATTACGGATCTGTGCAAAATGCAATAATTGTATTATTAGAAAACTAATTAGAATGATCTCATTTGGCAACAATTCATTACAAAGTGATAAGAAATCTGTGTCATCGCTTTTACAACGCGGTGCCATCATTAAAACCATTTTACTCGCCATCCAATTTTATTCTTTCCTTTTATGAGACAATAAATGGTGGTTTTGTGAGGACATATGCATTTTATGGGCTGAACGAAATACACCAATTTCCCACTTTGGACGCAATATAACGGGACGTTTGTCTTCTCGTTTCGATGAAAAATTTATGGATCGGATTTAAAATTGATTGAGTTCAAACATTTTTATTATGTAATTACAAACAAAACTGTAGAATATTATTCAAGGTATAAAACATATCTGCGTATTCAAATCTCTATATAACATTTCTTATAATAAAATTACAAACTTTTCAACTGTCAACTTACTATTTTGTTTTCTGTTCCACAATAAACTCAAGTAATTAAAATGCTTCCAATTCAAATTAGCGATGGCTCATTGCACCTCTGATTAAATTCATACAATAATAATGACCAGTTTAAGATTTGGAATTTCTGTTGGAACTTGCTCTAATTATCTACTTCTTTACAATTCTCATCAGCTTAACTGTTAGCTTACAACTTTGCAAAGAGTGCTCTCGCTTAGGAAGTTAGAGAAGTTTGATAAATTAATTAAGGTGATTTTTGGCAACAGCTCATAAATTAGATTTTCAACTTATTGCAGATTGTTTTGGAGGTTTAAAATGACTTTCTGATAACTAACTTGTAATTATCACAAATCCTAATCAGATTGAAAATTTGGAACAAAAGAACATTAGTTCAGCTGCCACACCTTACAAATAAAGATAAAAGCTAATCTTAAATGATTTAATGAAAAAAAAAATAATTGTTAAACATTTTTGATTAATTAAAAACAAAGTAATTTTTAACACAAATTGCTTATCACAAAAAAAATTTGTTAATCTTTTTTTATATCAGTTAAGTTTTAATTTCTAAAATTAGACAATCAAGTTATCTATTAATTAAATTAAAATAACACATATTTGTTTATATTTGCAAAACACAAAATATTTTTCATATATAAAACTATATATTATGTTTTTACAAGTATTTTTACTGTTTTTATTATGTTTTGTTTGTATAGTCGTGCTTTTTTGTGATTTAGCTGTTAACATTTAAGAGAAGAATACAAATTTATAGTAAAACATGAAAACAAAACTCTTGATGAAACATAAATTAACATAATAAAATTCTTAAACAATCAAATAAAAACGGTTCACGAAGTATTATGAAAGGCAAAAATATTAATCTTAAAAGTGTGCTTTGAATAAGAAGTAAATATGGTCTTGTTTGAAAAAGTTTTAAGATGAAAGTCGAGAAAATTAATAAATCAATCCAGCGAGAAAAGTTTGAATGCTATTTGTATTTATAGTTTTCTAAATACTTGAAAACTTCAGAAAACTAATCAAATAAAATCGTCTTTTTACTTTGCAAGTTAAATGTGAGGAAGCTGGAAACTAAATACAAGTTTGTTGAATTTGTAGCGCCATTTAATATAATTTAGCTGACATTTTGGCAGACAACATAACACCATCATTGGCTGAATCAGAAGTCAATGCTGAGAATATAAATTAGATGCTAAATAATTTGTCAGTGCCCGAAATCCAAGAAGCTCGCCGTCAATTTTCCTATTATTTTTCCCAGCTAATTTGATTGAAAGTCTAATGTCGAGAAACATTTTCAATTCGTTATTTTCACTAAACTTCCCGAAAATTTATAGATCCGAACGCTGGATATGTCACAAGAGACTAATAGCAGTAATTTATTTAGAATAATGTAACATGTTCCCGTATAACAAGATGAAGAGTACAAATGATGCCGTAATTTATGTGAGTGAAAAAATCAAGTTCATAAAAACATAAACAATTTGTTATAATTTCAACATTTTTTATTGCGTTTTATATCTTAAAAATAGAACGATAGTTTTCAAACACATATAACGCGGTACAACTAAAACTTTGCTGTTTTTTTACCTTAATAAATAACTTGTTAATTGCTACAATATAAAACATAAATAAAGTCTTATATATTATTATTTTTCCACGCCTTTTTTTCTTTTGCAATAATATAATATACAAGTCATTATGTTACTTACAATAACTTTTAGTGGTAGATTAATTAGAACGAGTCCAATCTTTGTTAAAAAAAGATCTGCAATGTTATAAAATCTATGTTATAAATGTCAAAAAATTATAAAAGAAAGCTTTGTAGACGCTGAATAAAAAGTTGAGAAAGACGCTGTTTTAGTTTTTTCTGCAAAAAAATAGTGATAAATAAGTCACTTAAAAAGAAATTTTGTTTACAATTTAAAATCATTGAGAGATTGCAAATTGGATAAAAATACTTTAAGAGAAAGAAATTTTCTAAAAAACATCCAAACCTTAAGTTCAATCTAGATAGTTTTATTTACCGTTTTTATTTAAATATTTCATATATGTTTTGTAAACGTATTTTACGTATTATTTTTGAATAAATACCATAGTGTCTTATAAGAGAGTAAGCAAATAAAAAAAAAGATCTAGCGATTCTCGAGTCAGATGGATTTTCGATGAAAATCCAGACCAAACGACTAAATTCAACCAAATCACTGTATTCTTTACAATGTAGGACGGTATTTCAAGAAAATTTCAGCAAGCAAAATAAAAATTGACAGCTCTTTATGGTCTACTTAGTGGGTTCAGAAAATAGGTTGAGAAAAGGATGTGATATACGAGCGATACAAATAAATGGCTTGAGCCAAAATAGAATGCCAGTTTCACAAACATCCTTTCAGGATCTTTCAAGAAGAAGTCCTGTGAGACATTGGTGCAAACAGGAGGCAATAGTGGCTAGCTAGTAGAAGCTAGTAGAAGCCTCTTGGGAGACTCAGTGATGAATCGGGTCCAATATTCAGTTGTTACTCGTGCATCGTTCACTATGTAGCCTTAATGGAAATAGATATTTTTATGTAAGTCTTGATATAATAGCAGAAAAAATTTTATTCAATTTTCTTAAATAGGTCTATTTATCTATTCCCTGGTGTAGCAAAATTGTAACAATGCATGCTGTTTTAAATCGTTTATTTAAATATTTAGCAAAAAAATGTTTATAACAAATAATTGCTATCTGTTTAAAGTTCATAAAAAAAATTAAAAAAGATTAATCAGTTTCAATATTTGAGTAACTTGTTTCAATTGCTGTGAGCATTGCTTTTCAATTGAAATGGTAGAGTATACGCTAAGCAAACCAAAAAATTAATAATTTTTGCAGTTCAGTTTTTCATTTTATGATTACAATCAAATCAATTGAAAAAGATTTAGTAATAAAAACATTAATAATAATAATAAAGTAACGGAATATCTACAATAAAATTTTTAGGTTTTTTACTTAACACACTGGAAGCCATTTTATAATAAATGATTTCAAGTCAATCTTAATGAAATTGTCATTTTTTCTCTGTGAGCAACTTATTTATTAAATGAAACGTTTTTTTACAAACGTATGAAAAATAAGTTTTTAGTTTAGTGTACTGTTTGGTATATCTGAGAATTATTTCTATTAAAATAAGATTATTTGACGTTTTTCGATTTTTATTTTATTTTCAAAACTTTTGTTTAAACTAAACTTTTATAACATGTAGAACAATGAGCTTAAACATTTTTTTTATAATTGTTGAAAAAAGCGAAAATGTAAAAACATTTAGAGGGATTTTTGCATTTAGTAGGAAAATAATTACAACCCGTTTTTCAAATTTTCTGCGTTACTTCAAAGGTTTATTTAATTTGATAGAAAGCAATTACTCAATGAATAATTATTATTTTTTTGCAATTTTTATAATATGATAATAATTATTTCATAAGGAACATTTTCACAAATACTGCTCAAATTATTTCGAGACAATTTACTCCAAAATTGACGACGATCTAAAAATTAAAATTGGTAGATATTATTTACATGTATGATTCTTACAGAGAGTTTTCAGTTTTGACTGTATATTGGCTTAGCTTAGTTATTGAAGTTTATTCTTCACTTTTAAAATTGACGTTGTATCAATGACTTTATTAGTATTATTCTGACTGAACCATATCTATAAATGAGTAAACAAATCATTTACTAATACTTTGTGCTGTATTTCCTAGTATTGAAGCGTGTAATCTAGAACACATTGTGCAAATCCACTAAATTAAATGCTGCAAAAACCTTTTTTAAATGTAACAAAGAAAACAAATAATGAGAGGCAAAAACAATCTTTCCCGCATGGTTTTATGCTAAAAAAACCTGAAAATATCTCTTTGATAAAAAAGTTATGCATAGGGGATAAAGCGGGTAACCACGGACCAAGTGTGTATTTCATCTAATTAAATCCAACATAATTAAAATTCTCTACGTGCTGCGGGTGTTGTGGTTAGTACCCCTGCCGCTTTAACTATAAACCGGGGATTCATGTGTGACATAACTGTTTAATGGAGAACTTTCAGAATGTTGCCACCTCTAAACTGGCACCAACTTTACATTAAAGTAAAGTTTACTTTTAAACAATTTATTTGTTCTGAAATGAGCGGCTCAAACGCCGTATTGTAATTCTATATCAAGGAATTTCTGTTCTGCTTTATTAAAATGGCTAAAAAGTAAAAACATTTTTAGAATGTCTCTCATGAACTTAAGCAAAACTAATTAAACTAGATAACTTAGTTTCAATTTACATGCCTTTATCAACATTATAAATAGAGTATTTAGTAGAACTCTATAAAGGTATTTCCCTAAACTCTATGCAGAAAGAAATGTCAGTAGCAGACAAGCAACAAGCGTTAAACTTTGCTGTAACTCCCAACACCTCTTAAATCAAATTACGTTTGTTAAGGCGGACTTATGAAAGCTTTCTACATGACCAGTGGATAACAAAGGGCATAAGGTGCAAAACATGTACAACTTGACCGACAGTGCCTAAAGCTTTATCTGACAATGACATTCAAATGTTTAAGTGAAAATTTGTAAAAATCAACTTAAATAAAGCTCAACCTGAGAAAACAATAATATTCTAATTTAAGCGTTGTTTTTGTCATATATTTGACACATTGTTGTCTAAAACTATTCTCCAGATCTTTACAATATAACTAAACCACTTTTTATAAAACGTTTCGTTGCTTACAACATTCAGTTCAGTTATTCGTTATTCAAGTACGCAACGGACAATTATAGCAGTTTAAGGATAAAAAAAAATTATTACTATAGAGTTGATCTGATTTTATTGTCTAATAGTCCAATAATAAATAAACTTTATATAGTTACTTTATAAATGCTATATAATAAAGATTACATTATAATTATAGCTATAATGCAACAAGCGTAGATACAGCATTAAATAAAACTAATTGAAAATTAAAGCAGAAATAACTAAAAAAAGTGTTTTAAAAATTGCGCCTGAAGTTGTACAGGTTGACAATCGTAACTGGTGTGGCCAATATTTGTAATTGGCAACGTTTTTCAATTGAAAAAAATTATATTTAAATTTAAAAAAAATTTATTTACTTTTATCAATACTCTTTGCATTTTAATAAAATTTTAAATTTTGTGTATTTAAAAAAAATAATTGTAGAACTTTATTAAACTACCAAACTACTCTTATTTGACTAAAAATCTATGTAACAGAAACCAAAATCAATGCTCTGGCAAAAAAGCCATCTCGACTTTATTGTTTTAAATAAATTATTTCTAGCGATGCAAAAATCTTCAACAAAAGTTACAATAGCACTTTTAATTTTTTGTTTTACCGTCCTTAAAGTAAATGTATGACTTGACGCATCTTATAACACTTACTTTTAACGGCAGTGTGAATAAATTTTTGCGTAAAGAAGCTCTTTGTTTAAAATAATTGACTGTGGTTATAATATGATGTTCCTAACAAAGTTCTTATAATGTGCCTAGTTGTCTAGAGCTTTCAGCAGCAAAGCTCATTTTGTGAGATTACTTTGAACTCTCAGAGTCAATTAAGTATGGAAAATGACATTCTGACAGGTTATTTACATCAAAAGTAGATCTTTAAGTAGTAATCATTTAGTAAGACGTAAGCATTCTCTTAAAAACAAAAAGTGGTGCAAAATTATAACAAAATTTTTCTAACTTGCATAAAAGCAGTTTGCAAAACTGAAAAATTAATTATTATAATACTCTTCTGACTCAAAATAAAAATAAATGTTGCGATTAACGTCATTATTATATGCTTTTTTTAGTGATTGAACTATTATATATTTTTTTTATTTCTACATTATTGGTATATGACATGCTATTATTCTTCATTATTAAATTGTACCTAATATTTCTAAAGATGTAATTAGAAAAATATTTTAATTAAAAACAAACACTAAAAAAACTTTTCGTTTATATATATAAAAACAACAACAGTTTTTGTAAAGCTCTATTCTGTTATTGATCTCATTTCTACTCTTTAATAAAGCGTTGAGCATCTGACATTTAGTAATCAACAAAACAAAAATAAAAAAGACAACACAGAAGGAGCAAAAGCGTAAAAATAGTCATTTTATCCGGCTAATGAAATTAAAGCTGCTAACTCTATAATCAATGCTGTTCGTATTGAGTTCTGTCACCGTCTCGCTCGACAGTTTACGTTTGGTTTTTTTTCATAAAAAGATTAAAGTTCACATTTTTTTAGCAAATACCTTTTTTTATATAATATTAACTTAAAATTAGTTTGCATATAATAAGATTTTAGTAAAAATATTTTCAATTTAGAAATTAAAGCTTTAATGTGACTTAATGAAATTATATACTCGCCAATGGAATTTGAGTTGAAAATCTCAGGTCGCTTCAGAAAAATTAATAAAAAGAAAAATAGAGAATTTGAAGCTCTGATCATTACTCAAATCAAGTAAGCTGCTATACTAGAGCAACCACAAATTAAACGTAAAAAAAAGCAGAAAATTATTCTTTCCATCAATTTTGAGTGGAAAAATATATCTAATTATCATACATCATGTTAAAGATCAGAACTGAAATTTTAAACTTCAAGTGTAAAAACAAGAACCAAATTATATATTAGACTTAAAGCAATTTTTGAATTTATCTGGATAATGAGTAGAAATTATAAATAAAACAGTTGAAAAAATCTGAATCAAGGTGCCAAACAAAGAAAAACATTACAAAAACCACAATAAAAACAAAATGAGAACTAAACATAAAAATATCTTAGAAAAATAAAGACTATTAGTTGCACTGATTAAAAATTAAATCTGTAAATTTAAAACGCTTCAGATATTAAAAAAAATAATTGTTAAACAATTTTAAATTGAAAATTAGTAATTGATACAAAATATTTTTATGTGTTAAGCAGTTATCTCTTAACATGTATGGTCTATGTATCTGTTTGTAATGATTAATAATTTATTAAATACTCTTATTCTTGTGATTATCGTTTACATTATAACAGTCTGTACTTTTTTTTATAACAACAGTTTGTTGACGTCGTAGCCGAAACCTAATCGCATTTAATTTATTTTATTTGTTTGAAATAATTCTGTTTTTATTTGTTTTGAATGTAATTACCAATCGCCTTCTGTTCAAAACCCAATAATTTTGAAATCTATCAAGTCAATTCCAGGCTAAATTTCACGCTGATTTGCACTGTGTATTTACCTCCGAATGTATATGACAGAAACTTGATTCGAGTGGCTTTATCAGAGTTTGTCAGCTGATTGACATAGGCGTCGCTGTAATCTCTATTGCTGGTTGTGTACACACTTCGTGCTTTATCAAAAAATTTTATGCCTGAGAAAATTTTTCTTAATAAACGTCAACGGAATATGTAGCTTATAATTTTCTGAACCAAACTTTTTTTTCAAATTACATAATGTTTAGAAAAAAAATTAAAATTTATTCCAAAATTGTTAACTTAGAGCTGTTTACAATAAAACGCATGGGCTTACTTATGCATAAAAATTAGAAGTTATATTTATACCTGGTGGCTGATAAGAAATGCCGCAAATATGATTCTCGTATTCAAAAAACCAATTCTAATAAGCAAAAAAAAAAACAACTTCAGAATTCTTTGACAAGTATTATTAGAATAATTTTTATTATTTTTGTGGTTATAGACCTATTTTTGAAAAGATAGTGCTCCAGAGTAAGGCCGCTTTCGTCTATTTGAATTGGATCGTCTACTTTTTGCGTGAATAAAAACTTGACTTTTAATAAGCGTTTAAAAATTTTTATTTTAGTATTTTGTATTAAAACCTAAGCAGGCATTAGGTAAGCCCAAATGATTCTGGCCGGATTTATTTATGTTAATTTGTTGACTCAATTAAATATATGTGTGTTTTATTGTTAAACAGTTTGTTAGTTTAAAGCGAAAAAATAATCAATCATTAAAAACTAGCTTGTACATGTAATTTAAGATCATACGAATTGCACTGAATTGATGTCTCATACTTTGATCGTTATTATTTATTACTATCTGATAAATTGATCAATACACTTTAATACAAACAGAACAAAAGTTTATTCAATATTTGATTGATGTTCCAAATGAAATTTGTATTTTCACTTATTATGTGTACGATATGAATACATACAATGTTATTTCATGTTATAACCAGATGTCTAAATTAAAGTTTATACACCAACAAAGCAAAAATAACATTGTTAATAGGTTAATTTCTTTACCGTTGACAGTATTAAATCTAAATAAAAAATACTTTATTTGTCACGCTCAAAAACTTGTGACCCAATAAGGGAAAATCAATTTACGGTATACTATTGATTATGTGACATTAGACTATTTGTTAAGAAATCAAAAATGCGATCGACTTGTAATACTAGTTGATTACATTTTATATTTCAATTGAAACGAGTATATAATATACGAGTAATAAACTATTTAGAAATACTCATTAAACTAATTAAATATTTTAATTATTAAATAATAATTAAAATATATATTCAGTAACAATTTTTAAACTACAAGAAAACATTGTTGGTGACAAGCGTTATATTATTAACGCTTTGATTCTCCTCAAACAAACATAATTTTACCATAGGAAACATCTATAAAATTTGCACCAATGCAAAAAACAAATGTTTTCTATTTATAAGATTCTAAACATTATCGTTTCTAGATTTTGAAGAGGTAGTCACTTGAATTTAGTTTTGCTAAAAAAATACATAATACGTTTTTTTGAAATAGAAATTTAGAAAAACTGTTTTAACTGTAAGTTAATCAAAGAATACGAATTTTTTCAATAAAACCTTGATATTTGCATCCAATAGAAATTTTGTTCTGTAGCTGAGGATTGCAACACATTATTTTTTCTAAAGTTTTACGTGTTCCTAAAGACTTTAGAATTGATTGAGCGTCGTGGCAAGCGCATTAAAATTATATTTCAGTACCGCGTCACGTGGCTTGCTTTTATTCTTTTTTTGTTTTGTGTTGTCGGCTTGATTAAAGAAGTTTTCCGTTTGCATGATTGTGATGGTAATAGTGGTCCGATTTGAATATCGTCATTATACAGCGATTTGCATCTTTTTGTGAATAGATCTTTAGTTTGACGTTTTCAGACATTGTAGACACCGCACTACTTTCTTTTATAGCTTTCCACTTGCTTTTGCTTTTAGATTTTACTTTATGTTTGGAATAATATGCCAGCAGGTATTTAAGATAGTAACTTTTTTTGTGTTAATGAAACGCTAATCTAAGAAAAAAATCTAAGCTAATCTAAAATAAGAGAACAAAGGCGTGAGAGAGCGATTGAGGGGACTAAAGGAGGACAATAAAAAAATAAAGGCGCAAGTGACAGAGGAATTATAAAAGATAAGAGAAATTAAAAAAAATTAAAGAAAAAGGAAGAGCAGTGGAAAAGAAAAAAACAAAAAGATGACGGAAAAAATAATGCAAACAGAAGATAGGATGGAGCTGGAAGAAAGAAGAAAAAAAAGGCAGAGCATAATAATAACAGGGTGGACTGAAAACAGGCAAAAAGAAAGAAAGTGAAGGAGTTCCTGAAATAGAATGTAGTGGAAACAAAAATTAAGAGCTGCGAGATAATAAGAGAGAACATGCTAGTAGTGGAGATGAAAGACATTGAAGAAAAAATGAAAGTGAAGAAAAGAAAAGGAAAACTGAGGAAAATAAGGAATCTGAGAAAGTATTCATTGATGATAATATAACGAAGAAAGAGAGAGAAAGGCAGAAGAAACAAAGAGATCTAGCAAAAAGGGAGCGACAGAAAAGGAAGATGACAAAAGTAGACTACAAAAAAGTAGAAATAGAAAGAGTGAAATATGCATGGGATGATAGACTATAAGTGATAAGAGTTTTTTAGGAAAGAGGGCACGAGAGAAAAATAGGAAAGAAAAAGGCAGCGATCCAGGCAAAGAAACAAGAACAAAGAAGACGGAAATAAAAAAAAATCCAATATAAAAAACACAAGAAAAAAAAAAGGGGAGAGGAGCAAGTGAGAATTTTAACATGGCATCTGTCAGGAGTAGATGGAAGAGAAGCATTGGGAGAGGGTATAGAAAAGATTACCGAAGGACTACAGTTGGGAGTGCCAAAAAACCACGAGAGAAAAAAGGGGAATATAATAGCAGGAGTAAGGAAAACCCTGAGGGACCCTGAGAAACAAAAGAAAAAAGAGAGGGGTACATATGGAGGGAGGTCTACGTAAGGGATAAACGGTGGAGAATAATAACACTTTATAGTAAGAAGATAGAAGACACGATAAAGCAATTACAACAGAAAAAAGAAAAAACATTTTTTGGCAAGTGGTGAAACTGCGCGTATAGTTTATTGTGCTAACGATTCCAAACCAATTAATTAATCTATATGTTGCTAGAAAATGTTTTTGAAAGTATTATTTATTGTCAGGCTGTAAGTAAGTGTTAACTATTTATGGCAAAGCAATCCCAGCTGGTGATTTTTTCGCACATCTTTAAAGATTGAATAGTGAACCAGTTTGTGTCTTTTATCAATTAATATTTTTGATGAAATAAAAGAGTTGTGTATAATATTTTCTAGCAAGGCCGTATTATAATTATTATGTGATTCTATCTAATCCTTTTTTTGATATTATTATGTGATAATGTGACTTTAGTAGAAATGGGGCTCATTCGTTTCAAAGAAAATAAGCCTGACAAGTAATTCTTTTTAGAAACCAGCAGTTTACATCAGAATATACTAGTGGTTTTAAATCAACCAAAACAACTGTTTCGTTAAATTCGTCTGGTCTAGTTTTGGCCACATTTTATTCATCAGCTTGTTAGCCAACATTCTGTGACAATCCAGCCAAAATAACAAATTGCTCGTTAGCAGCTTTTGTTGTTCATATAATTACGTATTTGGATGCTCATTGCCATAATTTTTTGCTGCTTTTTAGGTCGTTGCAGCAATTTAATTTGCATAACAGATGCAGAGCAAATGCAATTAATATTTCATTTACTCCAACAAGACTAACTTTACTTTGTGCATTTCTAAGAGCACTTACACTTCAGCTAGAATGTAAAAGTATTTTGATGTGGAACAAGGACTCCCTAAGAAGGCGGCTTCTAATCAGAAGATTATACGTAACAAACGGGGAATTTCAATGGATCGGGAACGACTGATACTGGTATTCCTGTAACAAATTCTTTTGAGAAGAGGCACTTTAATGTTCGCGCCGATTGCTCTGAATGCCAGCTTTGCTATACATTATTAAGCCAACTCTTTATATTAAATATTTATCATTTTTTTGCTTTGTTTACGATACGTGTGTTACATAATCGATAAAAAATCTTGATTGATTTTTTATGCTGCTGAAAGTAGAGCTTATCTAATATTTATAATACTTCTCTATTATCTATTCTATCGAAATTATTTTTATGAATACTCGTCAAAGTAAATTGAAATAAAGTTGTGGTCTAAACATAATTGAAGCTCGTAAAGTTTGAAACTAATTAATGTGAAATATTTAACAGCTTTACCAACTTTTTAAAAATATCAATCCTAAATACCAAAAATGATTTGTGTAGATTTGCGCCAATATCTAATGCTTTAAAATCATAAATTATTTAATAAAAGTTTCATCCACGTCAGCCATAATTGAAATTGCAAAAAGAATAATTAAATTTATAGCAAAAATAATTTTTACAGAAAATTATCTGACAAAATATTGTATAGTAGACACGAAAAACCGTATTTTATATAAATAAAATTTTTTAGTAAAATATTGGGAACACTTTCTAAAAAACAGTAAAATCACTCGTTGGTTTGGTCAGTTTTATTTCAAATTGAATTGCTTAATTGACATCTGCAAATATTAATTGTTTGGGTGTTTTTTCATGATTAATTCTATATATATATATATATAGAATGTTAAAATAAACAAACCTTAGAAGTATATATATATATTGGTGACAAAAAACTAATAAAACAAACGCTCCTCGGTTGCGAGAGATGAAACAGTGGAGAAAAATATTCAAAGAAAAGGTTTGAACTATAACTCAGAAAGTATAACTTTATTAAACAACAATATAAAATTTAAGGTAATCATAAATAGAACTAAACATTCTAAGTTTAGATCTGTATCAATTTTCATTTAAATATGTGCAGACAAATTTGTGAAATTAACTTTGCCATTTGAAATAGTTTTAATAATGAAAAACAAAAGTGTAACATGTATGATGCTAAAAGCAATAAAAAGCTTGCAATTTATTATGTCATATAATTATGGCGATTTATGTTGTATATAAAGTTATTATTGTTTGATGCAAGCAGCTCGTGTGAAAAAATATGCTAACAAATTAAGTTTTAATTACTCTGCTTGTTGGAATCGTATAAAATTAGCAAACCGTGTTGATTTCAAGCGGAGCTTAAATGGATTGTTCCGCATAAAAAGCTCTGAAAAGTGCATCAAAACTACTTGATTAAAAATGATTAAAGAACTCGCAACGAAAGACATTAATTTTCTGCTTGTCTTCTCGTGTCTTTCACACGTAGAATAACTATTCAACGTGGCAACGTTTTTTGTTTGCCTTCCATTGGACTTTTGGGCGGCGACCTGCCACTAAATCTTTTTTGTATTTAAACTCAATTTATCTTCGGTGATAATCAATTAAAAAAGCTTTTAGAATGCTGATGAGAAATTGAGTTAGGTGTAACAATAGATGGATAATGACAAAAAAGCCATTTTGCTCTCGCTTATAATCTTGTGGAAGAAAGATTTAACTATTTTTGCTAAAAATGTTAGCAGACGTTGTAGTTATTCCGAACTAAAAAAATAAATTTCTAATACATTTTTCTAAAAACTTTGACATCTACAAAGTCCGAATGTAGCAAAGCTATTTACAATTATTGTCAAATATTGTATTATGTTAAAAAAAATTTCTGTGTATTTACCAACGTTTACAAAATCTAGTAGTGTATTTAACGTTGTAAAACTACAATTATATAAAAGTAAGAGAATTGAACTTGTTGACATTAGAACTTTTTGTGGAAGTGGGCACACCCAACAAGTAAAAGACATCTGGTAGTAAGAATTTTTCATAGTATATATCTCCCTCGAGATCAATATTGATATGTTTTAAGATTTTTTCAAAAAACACTTATTTACTGGAATATTCCGCCTGGGGACTTTTATATGGGACACCCTATATAATGTATATTAGTATAACATATATTATAAGTTAATATACATTTTAATCAAAACTTTTAAAAAGCTACTAATCTAATTAAAATTATAAAATGTAACATTTTATTAACTTTGAAAATAATGCATTTATCTATGGTTAAGCCTTTGTCGCTTAAACTTTGACTAAAAATAAGCAAAAATATAGTTTGTGAGTAGTTGCTTCACCCTATAGATTTATCAAAAAAGATAATTTCCAATTTGGATTTGGAATATGTAATAGTCTTTTTTACTTTTGGTGATATCTTACTGCACATTACAAAGGCATTATGTTTTTTATTGTTATTTGGCTAAAGTTGCTATTAGTTCTTAGCAAAAAAGCCTTAAACCAGTTTTGCGCTATGAAGTTTGTCTAAATGTTTTATTCCCTCACACTTTTTTCCACCAGTTTTGTGCGACTTTTTGCTGTACGGTGAAAGATAATAAAACTGATGTTATTTAATTTTTGGCCTCGTATTTGTCTGGGAAGTAATTTTCAACCTCAATAGGTTAAAATATTATATTAAAAATATATTTGCTCAAAGAATTGTATTTTGATCTGCAGTTAGGATATGCTTTGACATTTTTCTTTTGATAATATCTGACTAAACATTACAAAAAGTAGTATGCGTATGCATTTTTCTATATACACACATGTTTTGTCTTATATATGTATAAAATTAATCATTAGCTTATTAGTGTAGGAATAGTTTTTAATGGTGCTATTGATTTAATACAAATTTTACTATCAAAAAAAATTTACACCGAAAAATTTTTTTATTATAGAATTATTATGGGTTATATAAGAGAGCTCAGTTTGCCAAACTCCAACATTTTACTACTAGAAATCTATTTATATAAAAGAAAGTCGTGTTTGTTACAACACTTATAACTCGAGAACGGCTGGACTGATTGCCATGGTTTTTGATTTGTTGGATTTGTTTTCGTCCCGAATAGCAGAATACATCTTAAAAACAATGAAAACTCGATATGTGTAATGAATACTTAATCATTTCAATAGATGCTGATTTGTTTATTTCATGTCAAACATTTGTTGTCCAATCCTGTCAAATAGTGTAACAACTATTTTTTTTTTGGAGCTTATGGCCTGGTTGCTGAGACCTTTAAGCCACAACTTTATTTTTTTCTGAAGACATCATGTGTGCGTTCAGAAATTTATTTTTTGTAAAATGTCTACAAAGTTCAGGTACTGTTTTATTTGTTTTTAATTTCCGAAAATAATACCTAAGATTTATTCTACAGTAAAAACATAAAATCATCGGAAAAGAAGGAACGGAATTTAGGGAATAAAAAATCCGTTGGTAAAGGTTATAAGATTAAGGAAAAAAAATCTACAGGTTAACAAAAGTGTAAATGTCTTTTTATAGATTGTCTATGATTTTTCTAGATAAGCTATTCATACGTAGTGGTTATATACTCTTTGAGCTATTGTCTATGTCTCGAAAGTTTAGGCACTGTTATTTTATTTGGTGGTTTTATGCGAGTGCACATTTTAATAACAATGCCGCGTCCTAGAAGATCTAATCTTTCCCAGCAAAGCCGTAATGCAATTAGGCAACGGAATATCGCGAGTGAATTATCTGCGAGAAATTGCACGCGTCGATACTTAAAGAAAAATTTAAAGATGAGGAAGTTTTTATTTCAAGGATTCATATGATCTCAACGAATATGCCCTTTGAGTTTAAACGAATTCAATTCCCGATTCGTCTTGCCTTCGCCATGACGATCAACACATCACAGGGTCAATCCTTGACTATTTGTGGCCTCAATCTAGAAAATGCATGTTTTTCCCATGGTCAATTGTACGTGGTATGCTCACGTGTCGGCAAACCATCCGCTTTATTTGTTCTTGCGCCTGACCAAAAAACAAAAAATGTCGTTTACCACAAAGTGCTTCAATGAAAATCCTATTAATGAATTAATCCGAGTTTTATTTTTTTTTTCCTTATCTGCACAACATAGTTTTCAATCATTTTTTTCTGACATGAGTTTGAAGTACTTAATTATTATTTTTTATTTTTTTATATTTTTATCCTCATTCTGTATGTATGTTTTCATCATCGTTCATCATAATAAAATACTTTTTTGTTTCTATCTATATAAATATATTATTTTGTATCATTGTTTTCCGTTTATCAAAGCCTAAATTAGTTCAGCTAAAAAGTAACACGACATTCATTGACTGTTAGGCGGTACGAAGTTCGGCGGGTCAGCTAGTATTATATAAAAATATACTATGTTTTCTTTAATAAATTATAACTGTTAATTATCTGGTCTTGTAAGCTTTTTTCAACTAACAGTTTTTACAAAATCAAATATATATTAAATTTAAATGTTACAATGGTTACTAAACTAATAAAATATATAATTTCACAAAACAGTTTATTATCATGGTTTTGCAGTAGAATATTTTTTAATCTAGCATTTTGTAAGAAAAAATTTTTATTGTAAAAATGCTTTCTGAATAGTTTTCAAAAGATTTTTCCATTAAAAGCTCGTAAAATATAAATTTGAGTATTATTTTTCAAAAACGCCTCCTAAAATGATTGGAATAAATTTGCACAACAATCATAATTGCGAAACGGTTGTGATCTTGATAGTTTAATGGTAATATTTCATGGTTGACAAAGATCTCAAGCTCAAAAACTGTCTCGACTATAATATTGCGTTTTTTCCAGTCATAAATCCTTCCTTGTGCACTCGCAATATTTTTCTCTTCAAGTTGTAAAGGAGCAAAACAGATGATATTTATTAAGTACAACTTGTCACAAAAGTGTGATATCTTTCGTATGGAGAAAATTTAACACGCTTTCCGCAAACTTATTTTAAGTTTACATGAATTTTATTGTAAGTTTTCATTTATATGGAAATTTTCAACTTGGAAAAGATCATCTGAACTTCACAGGTTTTTATTCGCGTTTTTGACGTACATTTTTACGCTTTTAAATATTTATTAGCTATTTCCGAAAAAAATTGGATCACATTCTTCCTTATCACATTTCACTTAAAATGATTTTTTATGTATTGTTTCATCAGTTGTTTATATTTTTCTAAATGTTATTAGTTCAACATTGATTTTTTTACATTTATTTTCTAAATTATTTACGCTTAAAAAATTTGAATATGTTTACTGCAAATTACCGCTTATATCTTTAAAACAATTTTGCAATGCAATTCCAAAGGCAAAATATTTACACTATCCACTACTTTTTCAAAACTTTCCAGAAAATTGCTCTAAAATAATAGTGTTTTTTATGTTTCAGGTAACACAGAAAGTCTTTACTATATCGTGCGTACTCTAAAACAGTAAGTGTTCTAGATAATTTCATTATTCAACTTGAATAAACAAACAATGGCTTAAAAATTAATTTTTATAATGAGCCCATTAAGATATTTCAATAAACTTGACATTTTGAAAAATTATTAAGTCATAAAAACGCATATCTACTTTACTCAATCCTTTTCTTCCAGCACGGAATTGTGTTGTTGTAGCTTAAAAACGAATTCTTTTGGACAAATTTATTATTTAGTTGTGAACTTTGAAAGCAAGTTGAAAAAAATTGAATTAATCTAATTTATTCAAACAGTTTTTTTTAACCTTAATATTGTTAAATTTATTTTTAATAAATTTATTAGTTAATCAGAGTTCACATAGTTAGTTTGTATAAAAGATCATTGACATGCAACTTTGATTCACCTAAATTTTCGGTTTATATATTTTTTTAAATGCACCTTAAAAAACAATGTGTATTCGTTGCTTTATTTTTATTAATATTTTTCCCTATGGTCACTTCTAACACGGACTATTTAATGCAAAAATTGGTAACCATTTTGTCACTTTGTTTTATAAGCTATTTAAGCTCTTATTTAATAAATTATTATTTAGTTTTAACCTCTATGGTTCTAACAAGTGTTTCTAATTTTGTGATTAGACTCTACAAGGAAAAATCATCCAACAATAACACAACCAAAAATACTTATTTATGCTGTCTTGTTTACTTATTACTTGACATTCCACGTTGATATAAATATTTACAAAAGATTATGTTACCTAATAAAATGGATTATTTTGGGTAACAGAATATTAAACTGTTGCTCTGTGTAAAAAGTACCAAGGAGTAAGTAAAGTTTGCTTTTACATGTACATCAGATATTTGAGCTTCAAAAGTTAGTAACAAACAAAATAAAACGTATTTTAAAAAAAAGCTTATTTTGCTTTTTTTCTAGGTTTTGGAGTTAGCGATGGTTTTTTTTTTCATTTCTCAAAAGACAGAGTTCTGTACAATGTATATATAGCACAGGGATAATACATAAAGTGTGGTATTGCAAGCCCAAACGTTAAGCGACCACAATTAATTATTAAAATTTTGTTTAAATTTGATTGAAAAAAAAATTTTGCAATAATTATTATATTCATCGCAATAAAAATAAACAACATTTATTTTGTTTCTTCTCTATCATCTTTTGATCCGAAATATTTTATAATTACGGTATTACAGCTTTAGCTGGGCTCAATGAAATTGTTTGCGTTCTGTTTATTAGGTCTACAAAATGTAAAGCAGATATTGATTTACAAATTTCCTTTGAACCGGCTCTGATGTCAAAACAGAGCAAAATAAGTAAATATTTTCAGCTTTTGACTCTTTTCTGATAAGTAAACCGTTTCAGAACAAAATAAATTGGCGTATGGAACAAAGTGCAAACTGCGCCAACAACAAAACGTTAGCCATTTAATGCTTGTTAATAGCAAGACTTCGAACATAAATTTGCTATAAACATAGGTTGCAAGAGAACATACTGTGTCCTAGCACCACCAAGGGATGCTGAAACACTAACGGCAGAATAGTGGTCGTTTATTTTGGTCCGACTGTTTATTCATTGATTAACAAATGACCTTTGAGCAATTTATAAGGAAGCAACAAGCTTAAGCTCAATAAAAATCTAAAATAAGTAATCATCTACAAAAAAGTTGTGGCATTTTGTTGAAAACGTGGTTTTAATAATTATTCAGAATTATGAATTATTTATTTTTAGGTTATAATCATAAAACAGCAAAAATTACCTCTAAAATTATAATATATCATTAAAAGTTACAACACAAAAGCCACAGGCTAAAAATAATGTTTTATAATTAGAGTGAATGCAATGTACATGTTACAAAAGCAAATTCTAAAATTAGCAATATAATAATTATTATTCTGATAAAAGTTGATTGATATCAAAACCATTTATGTTTAACGATATTATTATCATCAAAAATTATAACAAAATCTAATGATTAATTCTTAGAAATAATGATCTAAAAAACCCGACAACAATTTCAATTTACATTTAGTGCAAGAAAACTTTAGCGCAAATGTTTACTTTCTGAGTCAATTGTCAATTGACAAAAATTATTTTAGTATTACTACTCTAAAATGTTTAAGTTTTTGTATATTTTTTACCATTTGTATAGCATGGGTTGATAATAAAACTTACTCTTATACATAATTTTTTAAAATACTACTGCAGAGATTAAGATTATACTTTAGCAGCATTTTCTAATGTCAATGATAAATAAAATAGCAAGCGTTTTGTACATTTTCTCGCACGAGAAAAACACACTGACATTTGTTATAAAAAATATTACTTTTTGTATCGATTTGAAAAAAAACGTTTTTACCAAACGACTAAGTATCCTACTAATTTTGAGCGTTAATAACTTTTAAGTGAAAAAGTGTAATTTATTTATTTGTTTTCAAATAAATTTCTTTAACGTTTAAACTGATAATGTTTATTTTATTATTTTTTAGGTCTTAAATGTTTTTCGTAATCCTACAATTGCGTCAGTAGTCAAGCATTCATAAAGTTTCAAAGCATAATTCATCTCACGATAAGCAAACCGCTTGTCACCCATGACAACATCAAAATCATTCTCACATAAAACTTAATATCAAACCTCCCGTCTCCCATTTCCCGCCGCCGCCAATTTTCAAAGCCATGTATAACCCGGTTATTCTTATGGAGGCGGCGTTTCCTCGACAAGCAGCAATAACGCTTGACATTTAGTGTCTTCGTAAAGTAGGCATAATTCCTCGCTAATGCTAATAAGAACAGCAACAAGAGCCCATGTGGAGCTCCCGTCTTAAATCAGCATTTAATTGCTAATAGACCTTTTACAGCACCTCTAAAGAAAGAAATTTGCTTTTAATGAGAATTACGATTATTAAAAGCGCTATTTACAACAGCAAAACAGAAAAATTACAATGATGCTTCATATTGTACATCATTACTTGTCAAAGACCGTAATGATTTTTGAATCTAGCAAAATTGATGTGTTTGCAGAAGAAGCGTTGAAGATAATAGTAATAAATGTGGTTATTCAATTTGTGTTTTATTAAAATTTTAAATAATGCACATTTATTACCTAACATCATTTATTACTTAAAGTTTGCAGTCTGCACTTTGTAATAGTATCTCTACAAACGAGCGACATAACAGTTCAATCAAGCTCAGTTTAAACTTTCAACTTGCATTATTTGAAGCTTGTACGTTGGCAAGTAATATTCCAGGCTTCGACCACAATCTTCCTGAAAAACATAGTTCGCAACATAGCTATGGTTTTCAATTCAGGTCTTGCCTACGCTGTAATAACAATCAAATAACCATAACTTAGCAAACAATGCTATAGCTGGTACACTCGTGGTTTGCACAAAACTGTTTTCAGTTTACATCAATTTATTATTAAGAAAATTGAATCAAAAAATCCGCTAGCGCAGTAGTCACTTAGTAATGCTACATATGACGACTGAGCAAATAGATATCAGATTGTCTTTGATTAAACCATTTAAACAAATTCAAATGTTACAAAAGTCGTACCAGTTAATAATATACAAATAAAAATTTTAAGTATTTACAAATCTTGTTTTTTTTTTTTTAAATAAACTCCAGTTGTTTAAACATTGAAGAAAGATTCTTTTATGATTGAAACGTATATGCGTATGAAACAAAAAAAATTGCAAATAGATTTATTAGAATGCCGATTGGTTGCAAAAATTTTAAAATAGATTTTCACCATTAAAACTTTGAAACAAGGATTTTAATTTCAGCTGCTTGACTCGGTGAGATTATTTAGCAAAGCAGACGGCGTTGAAAGAAAAAATGCAACTTGTAGACTCAAAAAAAAAAAACGAATCAGCTAATTGAACATTGAACTTAATGTCAGGCAGTTGAGTGCCTTCTTCAGTTGAATAAAAGTTCTTAAATATATCAAAATTGTAATTTTTGTTGTTTCTTAAAGCTCTTTTTTATGGCCATTATTTTTTTCACAACAGTGGCGATATTTCAACAACTGAAATGATGCTTATAGTTTATGCCTCTATATAGACTAAATTCTTCTACTTGTAAAACAGTTGCTGTAATCGAAGAAAATAATACTCAGTGTCATAGTGCGCTTCTGTCCAATTTTGTGACAGTTGGATAAAAAGACTGTTTAAATAATAACAGAATTTGTTTCTAATTTTTGTAACACTTGTTTACAGACAACGCTTCAAAGCAACAGCAAAGTAAAATACTAATTTCAGCTTTTATTCACCAAAAAATATTCAATAACTTAGAACTTAGTTCTAAAGAGAAATGTATTAATTAATTTGCTAATAGAACTTTTATCAATGTGTAAATGTTTGCTCATATATTCACCATCCAATTGCTTTCTATACTAGGTTTGACTAAATAAATACGTATTAGCTATCAATGTGCACTATTTTAAATAAATTAATATTGGTTCTGTTTGCATAAGCTTAATTACTTTTTTCAATTTTATATAGATAGCTTTTGTATTTATTCAAGTGTCAACTCTAATTTTGATAAAGTTGTTCAATTCAAAAGTCAATCGACTTTGCTTTAAATGTGTGTTTCACATAGTTTAGAAGTGTTTCTGCTTTAAGCATTTAGAAGTTTTAACTTTTTCAATGATTAATTAGCACCAATACGACAGTCTTTTATTACTTTATGACATGAAACATGCCGTGCTAGGTATGAATAACAGTCGATGGAAATTTGAGTGCTAAGGTTAAGTAGAACCAGGTTCTTGAACATTATTTGAATTGAAAGCTTTAACTAGCTTAAAGGTGCTTAAAGTAGGACGTTTGCCATATTTGTTGCAAACTTATTTTTTTCTCAATCGTAGCGGCAAGCATATTAGATGAAACTTATATCTATCTATTAATTATAATTAAATCAACAAGTTTGATTATTGTGACAGAAAAAGTTTTATTTTATCTTTATAAAACAGATCACTTTCACGCCAGCTGTAAAAAAAAATTGCAAAGTAAATCAAATAATATATAACATGCGTTTTTAAATTATTTAGATCTAATCTTGCTGTGTAATTTAGCTTGACAGATTTGTATTGTCTTTGATTGTAGTATTGCCGACAAATGTTAAACAGACGTCAAACCTGGTCTATAATATCGTACGTTTCTGCGCATAAACTAATCAAAAAATGATCATACGGTCAAAATACCAAGACTTGATTTAAATATTATTCTAAGCAATTTATGAACGCACAATATAATATTACCAATTAGAAAAATACAACAATAATGTAATTAATTTTTGTTTTTATTTGATTCAAATAAATTTAAAGCAAATTCATTCAAACTACACCTGTAAACTTAGACATTTCTTATTGGAACACTTACTGTGTGCCAATAAATAATTAAATGAAGTAATCTATGTTATGATGCTGACTGTAAATTTTTTTATTAAGCTATAATACCCACTCTTGTGATCTAAAGCGAACAAGACATGTGTGTAAAACCCCAAAACAAAAACAATTCTTAACGTGAAATAATTTCATCAACTGGAAAATATGAATAAAATAATTTTACGCAAACCATTGTTTTATAATCCAAAACTCATCAATCTTAAGAAAAAAACTTCCCAAATAGTGCAATAAACATTTTATAGCTTCAAGCAAAAATGAGTTGAAAATTGCTAAAAGAAGTAAGGGCTTACAAATCAAACTCTTCAAACTTTTTATTAAAATTTATTGCCGTGGAAACAATAATGAAGAAAATTTGAGTTTATTGGTCTTATTTATCGAAATATTTTTATGGATAAAGTTCCGAAATTTACGATTGTACAGCGAACATTGAGATTGGAAGATTAAAGAAGGATAAAATACATTATTTGAGAAGATTAGAAGCTTGTTTTAAAGTTAATAATAATAAAAAGCACTGAAAACTTGAATTACATGGTAAAAGTTGAAATAGGATAATATGATAAAAGTACGAGGTGTTTCTTTGGCTCTATGAAAAGTTCAGAAGAACAATAAAGTATTTGATCAAACTCTTTATTTTCTCTGGTTTATTATGTTCGGAAAAAAAAGCTTTAAAAAATTTTTATCAAATCGGATTCACAATTATTAAAAAAAGTCACTTTTAGCACAAATAACATTCACAATCTTTTTTCTACAACCGTTTTAAAGATGAAAATTTAATTGAATGCCTAAATGACTTGTTTCCGCACTAGTGGGTCAATAAGCCGAACAAATATTTTCAAACTGTTACAAAAAAAAATAATTTAAAAAAAAATGACTTGCTTATTTTGATAGCTCTTGCTTTCGCTTCAAAATTGCATTTTTTTGTATTTTAGATTGTTTATTTAACAGAAACACTTTTTACAAACTCAAAACAAAGATCAATTATGTAAATACAATACATCAATATGAAATTTAGCATTGTATGAAACTTTATGTGTAAAGTCAAGAAATATATATATATACATATATATATAAATATTATATCGTCCATACTAAAATTAATTTACCTTTCACAAAAAAAGCTATGTTTAAAAATTGCAATTTTAATGGCTTCTACAAAAATAATTCATCGTTCTGAATTAGCAGATATCAATCATCGAAACTCCAAAAACAAATTTGCATAAAGTTTGAAAGTCAACCGTTCGTCTCCATTGTGCGAAAATGAATTATTATGAGAAGTGTCTAACACAGAACACTATGAACCATTTATCAGAATATTAATCTCTTCTCAAACCACTCCAAAGCACTTTGACACTGCGGCTAAGTATTTTAAAACCGTACTTTCCGCATGCATCAGCAGACTACAATAGTTTCAAATTGCAGTAAGAGCACAGGTAAAGCTTCGGCTTTCATTGTTAATCATTTCCGGATTGTCGTTCTATGCGAGTTTTAAATCATGCTGAAAATCTTGCCAATGTTGTTAATTTGAACTATTTTTTTGAGTGGATACTGTTTTTGTGATTCATAGCAACTATCAATACTTTTAAATTTGATCGAAAACGTTTCATAACGCTGATTAGCTGTGATATTTGCACCCAGTTGGCTCAAAACTATTGGAGGCATTAGTCAGAGAAAAGATTATGTAGTTATATATATTGTTTTTATTTTTTTAGTTATGTCTAAAATAAATGACACGTTGGATTTTATAAAATCAGTTTGTTTTAGGAATGAAGCCTTAAATTTCTTCATTTATTTTTTTTAGTAAGTAGTGCCTATAACAACTTAAAAATAATAAAACACAAAAACTCTCTTTTAAAAATTAACAACATTTAAAATAGAATAACAATTACCTTCACGTTACAATGAGAAATCTTAATGTTTAAAATCTGTATTGAATTTTTTTTCTTCATTGATACAAATTTAATATCTAAATATATAATAATACAAATTGATATTATAATTAGTTTCTTCACAACTAACTTCAGCTCTGTCTTCCCATATATGTTTCTTTCTTGTTTTTGGCTCCTTTTGGTAATCTTAAGATTATTTTACTACTTTTAAAAATTTCTGTTTCTTCTAGCTTCACTTCTTCTTTTTTCTTTTTTTTTCTTTAGTTTTTCTTTCTCTTACTCTTGCACTTGCGTTGTTTTTCCTAGACTGTGTGCTGTGTGACCGTGTTCTGTCTTGTTTTGTGCATTAGTTCAGTTCGCCGTAGATTGCTTCACCTTCCAAAGTCAAACATATTTAAACAAATTCTTTAGAGAATAACAAGTTTAAAACATAAGTAAAAAAAAAGCCATTTTTGCTGATAGTTAAATTTAATTTTACAATAAAAAAAACCAAGCGCAAAATTGTTTTTTGTATTTTGTTAATTTTTTGAGTAATAAACTTATTAACAGTTTTACTTAAATTTATCTAAAAAAACTTTAGCATTATATACAATTTGTGCGGTTTTTTAGACTAGGGCAACTAGCCAAATAAGAATTTATTTCATAGAACGTGTTTTAAACAACTTAAATTTTTAATGTAGGCTCTGCATTGCTGGGAAAATTAATGAATGGTTGCGTATGTGGTAAAGAAAATTAATGTTTGAAGTTTAGAGTAGTTTCCGCGAATATAGTCTTTAAACTGTTCTCGAGAACTTGAGGTCGGCACACAAAATAGCGTTGAGCATCGTATTCTTTCACAAAAAACCTTACCCATCTACAGTTGGGTGGAACATGTTCAATTATAAATTTGGAACGTCAAATAACAATATAACATAAGATAATGCTTTTATCGCTGCAAAACCCTCAGCATGGTCATTAAGAAAATATTCCAATTGCTCAACACCCTTGTAATATAAACTCTCCTAGATGTTTCCCTCGACCAAAATTACTTAATACCCTAGGCGTATCTTGTATCCGTGTCTTTGGATCCTCCAAATATAAATTCTGGTTCAATTACAAAGATGGTGGCTGCTGCTTATGGACCCGCTAAGTCACGGCGGCCATAATAGAGCGTCACGCCGTGTCTTATATTGAATTTTTTATGAAAGTTGGTTGGAAAAGTTGATGTCGTAACGGCGATGCTTTAACGTTCAAACACCTGAGCTTTAGCGAAAACGTCAAATAGCCATGAGTTATCGGAACGAATGCAAATTCAGAGCCATTTTTGATACAAACGTGCCAGATTCTTAAACGTTGACTTTAAACTCGCTCCAATTAACTTAGCCAGGTTAAAAATATCAAATAGAGTGAAAGTCTCAAAACTACACATCTCTTACTTTACGCTGTTTCATCAACAATATATTTCTTACCTAACTTTTAACTAATTCTAATAACTGACTTTCTGTTTTAATCTAGACAAAAATTAGATTTTTTTTGTAAAAATCTTAATAATTTTTGCGTTTTTAAATGATGAAAAGTTTTAATTAATAAGCTTAGGTACTTTTTCCTATGTAAAATTCAATTAAAAATAATAACATGTTTGATCCCATAAATATATAAAACTGTAATTAAAAAAAAAAGACATTGATTTGTTGAAAATGGACCTTTTTATTATACAAAATGTGATTTTAATTATTACAAAATATTTGTGTTGTATAATGATTGATCAAATAGAGACATTTTATATAATGTTTGGTTATACGAGATAATTTTTTCAAGATTAAGTACAAATTTTGCAGTTTTGATCATATTGAAGATAGATCCAACTGTCAAAACAAAGCCAAACTTGTTATGAAAAGTTTTTCACAATATTCAACAACCGCAATTGGCACTTGAAGCCGATTGAGGACAGCTATTCTCCCAGTTGATACATGAATTATAGATCAAATTAATCTAATGAGCGGCATTCATGTCCGACTTGTCAATAATTATATTTACATGTACGCGTGTATTTACAATTGCATACGCATTGACATAGAATGCTTCTAAATAATATTCAAAACAGTAAGTCATGAGATAACAACACTTGTTGCTTATTACAACCACTGAGTACAACAACTTTGTTAAAGACATAAAGTTTCTCCGTGTCAAACACATATAAACAATAAAAAAAAAGTTTGATTTATAGCAAAAAAAAATTTTTTTTAACTATACTTTTAAAAGCATTACCAATGAGAAATGAGTTGTCTTATATTACAATAATTAACACTGAATAAATATTAAGAAGAAAAAATAGTTGCCGAGGTTTTTTTAAGAGCACTTTTAGGGTGATGTATTACTTATAAAATATATAAATAATGAATTAATTGAATATTTACACTTTACTATCTTTGAAATGTTATTATTTGTTTATTGTCATAAATTTAACATTTTATTGTCACAATTTTATATAATCAACCGATACAGAAAAAGTTCAAAAAAGTCAGAGCTTTTTAGCTCATTTAAAGTCTTGTTTGTTAAAAAATTTTATTGAACGTTTTATAAAAGAAAGAAAACATAAAAATGTAATATCTATTTTTATCAAATACCCTCGAGTGCACTTATCATTTCCCCCAATCACAATTTGAGAAAAAATTAGAATTTTATTGCAAAATGTTGAGGTTTGTCTTTCCCCTTCATATAATTATAAGATTTATAGATGTTTGTTTGAATTGGGTTTGATCAAATCCACCCTCTGATCAGTCGGTTGTTTTGAATGCAGCCACCCTTGATTGCCGAAATACTTTTCGGTTCGTAAAACAGGATGGAACCGGATCGTTCTAAAAAAGTAAAAACTTTGAAAGCAAGCAGCACTAAAATCGTAGGACCAAAAGTTTTTCGTAGAACGAGCAACTCCAATAAATCTATAGTCGTTAACGGCATCCTATTGCATACAAAACAGTTCGATTTTTTATTGTGGGTCAAAAGTCTCATCGGCTGGCCTAAGCCGTCGGAAATAGCCTGTTTGATACCAAAACAGGGGTGGTTTTATCAAAATTCATACGACTTACCCTAAATACTGTTTTTATGTGCGAATAACGTTTTTATGACAAAATTGCTTCAGTATATAATTAGATTTTGTAGTTGTCGTGTCATAAGGTGCTGTAATAATAATTCCTATAATTCGAAAAACAAACAAATGCAAAATAATAGATGTTGTTGTGCTCTGTTTGTTAAATACCTACTTTGCTGACCTCCATTATTAGACTTAGAAAAGCAATTATTGGGAAACTGTGGTCTGACCTGAAATATTTATGATATGTGCCGGTGGAAATTTGCTTTTCATAAGTTTATTGAAGGTTTTGTAGTTTTGTTTGCATTATAGGAATCAAGGTGGAAATACAAGGTAGTTGCTTCTGAATATAAATTTGAAATTAATAGTTGATGAGATAGATGTATTGGTAGATTGACAAAAACAAGATATAAATAATGCAATCTAATTTCTATATTCTATACAACTTTAGATAAATATGTATATTAAACTACTTAATGGTCGTACAGGACAAAATATAAAATATGCATAAGCAGGTGATTACAGGGTGAACTGCCAATTATTGCCACTCTCATATCATTAAATGAAAATGCTATAATTAGTTAACATGTATTTAATGATTGTATAAAATAAACTTTTTTCACAAAAATTGCTTAACACACAAGCAAACTGAGTGCGTGTCTTTTTAGCAAGATATGTTAAATTAAATAAAAAATGTTGTACTAGTGTAACATAGACTGCTTATAAGAATTATTATCAAATTTATGTCACTTTTTACTGTCAAAATTCAATAAAAATTTTAATATTTTTTTATTTTTAATCATTAACTTACGGCTGAAATAAACAACTACCTCAAAACCAAAAAAAAATGTTAGCCAAATTTTTTCGACTATAAAGATCAGTTGAAAGATTGTCATTTATCAAAACTGCATCTTTAATCGTTTCTTTATATTGTTTCTATCAAAAATATACGATATTGTAATCAGTGTGAAATTTAATTTAATGTCGTTCGGAAAAATAATGGTATTTTGAATTCAAAACCCATCTAGTCTAGGAAATAGAAAAACGTTTACAATACATGACGCTGATTAATACATACAAATATTAACGATTTAATATTGTTTGAGAAATTTGTTTCTCTCTATACATTCAGAATTCCCACAAAAGCTTAATAAACATTCAAATAGTCATAGAAAACATATTGGCAATGTGATATTGTTCATACTAGGCTCATCTTTAATAAATTCAATAATTTTACTCCAATATTGAAAATTGAATTAATGATGATGTAATATGTACTAATACATATTTAAACAAAAACAAATTGAAGCTTCTTGCAGATGCGAAAATTTGTTTTGAAATTTCCAGCTGTTTTATTTATCTAACCGTTTCCAAATACAAACTTAAATTCAATATTGAAGTAAAATTATTGAATCTATTTAAGTTAAGCCTAGTGGAATTGCCAATATGAGGTTTTCAATAATTATTTGAATGTTTATTAAGCTTCTGTGAGAATTTATTCTGTATAAAGAGAACCAGTTTTTTTAAACAATATCGCATCTTCTAACTGTGACATTCAAAATTTATTACACATTCATTTTACAAGATGATATTATTATTTCAAATTTAATTTAATGTAATAATACCTTTGATCTTGATAGATACAAAGGAGGAATGTAATATGGATAGATCTCTTGATTTCGACATGAATTGAAGTGATGAAATAAGCTTTGGAATATTATAGTACTTGAATAATCATTTTGCTTAAACTGTTGAACATTTTAGCCGCATTTAAGCAAACATATCTTTTGTTTAAATATTAAATCTACTCTTTCTATAAAATTTTAAACATATGTTCATTTCTTGATTAGCTCATACGCAGATACTGGCGTGTCGTATATTATTAGACTAGATTTGGTGTTTGACGTTGCAATCATACTATCAACAACAATAAAAATGTATTAAGCTAAATTGCACAGCAGGAGTTAATATAATGACTTTATGAACACACCGTATATAGTATTTAAATAATTTTTTACACACATAACAATTTTAAGCTCTAAATTTTTCAATAGTGTAGAAAATCTAATTTGCAACCAAAAATGTTTGTATGCATTTGTTGTGCGTCAGATATAGCGTAGAGAGTATTTCCACATTCTACCGCGAGACAAAGGTTGCGACCTCACAAAATTGAATTTAATGTAAGTTTCTTTCAACATTCAAATAATAAAATTGGGTGTTTTGACTTTTGCACGCTAAACTAAAAAAACGGTAATTAGAATTTTTGTTTTGTATGATTGTAATTTGGAAGTAGAAGTGGAAAGGAGCATTTGTCCAATCTTACAACTGATTGAAGTGAAACTAAAAAATAGCCTATGTTTCTGTTTTTAAAAATCGTAGAATTTTGACTTATGACATCATGACTCAATGTGGACAAAAGAAAAATGGTTGTAGAAAGCTACAACAAGAATGCTTAAAAATGTTTAGAAATTTATAAGTTAAAATTGAGTTAAAGTTGTTAAGAAAACAAAAACAGATTCAACATACAATTTAAAATTTTTTAAAAAAATAACATTATGTCGTTCTGGTTGCTGGAGTATGTATGAGTAAAAGCAATTGTGCCACCTCTTTCTGGCTAACCAAAGGCAAATTTCAGATTTTTTTTAAAAGTCTACTTCGCAGTGGTTGTCGACTTTATAGTTTTTTTTCATAGATGCTTTCGATCACATGTTAACAGTCCGCACGTACTTACATCTATCCCAAGGTATACAATTATTGCAAAAGAATGTCAGGTCTTATATACATTAAGAGTATAGTATTCTTAACCATACTTAAAATAATAAAACTATTCTGTATTGGCGTGGCTTGTCAACATTTTGTTTCAAATGACATTTGATACGCACATAATAAAATTAAATCTTTTTTTTTCAATATCTTCAAAAACACTAACTTGTAATAAATTGTTGTGTGCCTACCTCGACTGTTTCAGTATTTAGATTCAAATTTAGTCATGACAGTGTTCCAGCAAACAGTTAAGATAGGTTGCCAAAGTTTGTAATCTATTGTTTGTTGTTTATATTTATAACGGTATCGGCAGAAAATAAAAGAGTACTGAGACACTTTTCAACCGCTTTCTTGTCGTTTAAGAAATCCAGCAAAACAAGCTATTCCATTACTTTTTGTATTCGGTAATACACTACAAACTAATACTGCAAAAAGTTATATGTAAGTTTTAGAAGGCAATTTTTACCTTGCCGTACAGCAGCAACAATTTATAACAGTTGTAGGTTATGTTGGACCTATAATTCATAGATATCCCGAGCAAATACAAAAATATATTTTTTCAATATATTTAAACAGCCGGAGTAAACACACAAAAATTCTACACACGTTGATGTTTAAAGCAATATTTAAAAAAAAAAAAATTTTCAAAATGAAATGTCACAATCTAATAAATTAATAAACCCCGTCCATACGGAATTATTTCATTATCTTAGCTCACTACGTATGCTCCAGAATTGCACTCTAAAGTGTTACATCACATAGACTTTAATAAAGTTTTAAACAGCGTGTACATTGTTATACATGTTCTCGCTGTTTAGAAATTGGTATTAAAGTTATCACTTGGTACTTGGAGGTTATTTGAACATTGCAAAGTAAAATCTTTTCACTTGAAAATACAAGACTTGTTAAAAATAAGTGTGATGACACTTATTATATTTTAAATTTGAAAATAGCAAGGTAGTTGAAACTAATCACAATTGTATATGAAAAATAACACATCATAAATTTAACCTTTAAAAACTTGTATGTACACTAATTTTGTTCTAGATAGCCTCGTTTCTTTAATAAGTAAATTTATCGTCTCAATTCTCAAAGTATCAAATAAAACTTTAATGAACACTTAAGCGACTAGCATTGAAACATAAATTATTAACAGCAAAGTCGCAAACCGACTTACGGTCTAATCCCATCTCTAAAACTCAAAACTATTAGTTAACTGCCCCGTTATATGTTATTTTAAATAAATAATATTTTTAATGCATTGTTGTTAATTATGTTAAATATTTCGTGATAATATGCAATGATTCAAAGACACATAACGAGCATTTGGCTGTTGCAAATTGTACACGCAATTCTATTTAACACAGCTGCAAAGTCATTAAATCATTTGTAATTTATTTTTATGTGAAAAAATATATGCCCAGGGGTAAAGTATATTATATTAAGGATGAATGTTAGTATAAAAATAAACACATTTACTATATCATTACATAGGCTGTAATGCATTTGATAATCTACTACTTTTCAAGAAAAAGAATAATCAGACACTTTAAAAAATTATTGAAAAAATAAAGCAATTATTATCATAAACAATAATAATTTTTTTTATAAAAATTGAACCAGAGTGTTCAATCTTCTGTAGCATTTTATTTTCAAACCACACAAACTCTTGATTTACTGATTAAACAATTAGGCCATATCTAATGTAGAATAGAATCAAATTTGCAAAGTGATCTATCATTTAACAGTGTGGAATAATGTCAAACGTCTTATTATTATAATTATTATAGTGAACTTATTTCATGTTTGCATTTTTTTTGCTGTAAAATGCTTTAGTATTATTTTACTCGTCAACAGTCAAGATACCAATCTGTTTGTTCAATAGAACAAGTTCTTTCCAAACTGTCATAATACGTTAAGATACTAGACAATAGGCTTTCATATATAATTAGTAAGTTTGAGGTGAATCATATTTAACACACGTTTATGCTGTATAAAACTGTTTTTTCTTTAGAATTTTTAAATAATAGTAAAATCGCCTTTGTTTGTGTATTTTGTTAATTTTTTTTTTAGACTTTGCTTCTCGCTCAGTTTTTTGTTCTGGTCTGCGGAGATAAACAAACAACACAAAGTTTAGCGTGTTTCTGGTTAGTCTGCATTATTTGTTAATTATCGTTTTTATACGTTTACTGCGTTTTTTTCTAATCAGTTTTTGTTTGATTTGGAATGAAACAATTTAAATCTTTTTTTGCAAACATTTTGTTTTGCAAATTATAGAAACAACAGCAGTTAATTTGTAAAACACAATAGTAGTTGAAAATTATCAAATAAACATTAAAAAAATAAAAAACACTAATAGTTTGATAATAGTTTTTTTGTTTGTTTTATTAAATGTTGCTATTTGTCACAAACGCTAACGTACAATATTAACTATTGTTTGATGATTTAGTTCATTTTGGAGTATTTAAATTTTAGTAAAATCAAGTAAAAATTCATTTTAATTAACAGTATGGGGTTTGTTTGAAAACATTATTGTATAATTTTTAAAAGTTTCTAGCCATTTTGCGTTCAACGACATGCAAAGTTACATAAAAGTGTATATTTATTTTTCAAATATTATGTATCCATGCATTCAAAGTTTAACTTTATTAATTGTTATGCATGCAATAAAGCATTATGAATGTTCTAGAGCACAAAAGTTTGCAAAACTCCGCGAGTTGGGGCTTAATATAGTGGTGCAATCATTGTTTAAAGTTGGAGAGAACTCTTAATGAGCTGGAAGGTTTGGTAATTGGTTGAGAATGTTAAGACTGAACAACTTAAAAATAAAATACTAGTCTTGGAAATAGAATAATGGATTGCAATTTTGAACTGTAAAATAAAAAACTCACTGTTTTTTTATTAACAATACAGCTTGTTAGAGGAATAATGTCTATTTTTATTTCTGATAGATTGCGAAAAATCCATAATCGTTCCTTACTGACTTGTGGCTCAACAAGTTGAAATTTAAAAAAATATATTTTGTATTTTATTACCGGCTTGTGAATGTAAAATGTAATTGCACTTCATTGATTTAATTGTACTGTAAAATTTTAATATACAAATCAAAAATAGGATTGAACACACAACGCACACCACAATATTAACAAAAATTTACGTATTTAAAATTAATCTGTCACTCATAATGTTATTTATACTAAATTCAACCGCAACTATATGGAAAATAATCTAAACATTAAGCAAGAAGCTTTAACGCAACATAGTTTTATGTAATCTTAATTATAGTGTGGAAGAAAAAAAGCTCTACTTGTTAGCTAGAAGCCAATACTGAATTGCGTTGAATGAGGGTTGGATAGGGAAATTATATGTTAGAGAGTATGCATTTCAATAATTTCCTAATTTGATCTGTTTGTTATGACTTCTATAAAAAGCATAACATTGCTACTCTTAACCCACATAAATAAAATAACTGGACTGAATAAATGTATGAAAATTTATACAGGTTTTCTTTTAATTGTCAACAATATATGTTTACAGGTTTTACACTTTTTGTCATATTGAATAAAAAAATCAATATTTAGGTGCGATTGGTTATCTAGATGTTTGAATCGATGAAAACTAAAAATTTTTATCAAACCGAATAAAAGATGAAAGAACAAATTGATTGAAACGTCAGCAATGAAGCAAACTAATTCCCGTAACAGAATCCGTCGTAAGCATCGACAGCAGAAGAGAGAAATTCTTATCGAAAACAAGCATCTTTTTTCTAATTCGTTCATTTCATGCAACCTTAGACTTCCTTCAACGACACAAATTACTCGGTATTGTCCTCAAGGGATTGCTGTCGAATGCATCTGAAAGCCGGTGTCTCGTTTCAACAGATGTAGAAACTGCTTTTAAATAATCCAAGCTACTATTGTCAACAGATTGAATCAGGACAATAGACTCCACTTACGCAATTGTCCCCTGAATATTGGCAGGTAATAATCAAGACCGGTTGTTCCAATGTATTTGTTGTGACATTTATGTTAAATGTTAGGGGAGCTTGAGGCCCCATAGACGTCCCACCGGCAACAGAACGTTTTATTCCACATGATAGGATTCAGAATTTTCTATTTGTTAACCAGCAATTTTTGGTTTTCAAGGTGGTACTTCGTTTAGAAAGGGTTAATTTTTCAAAATGGCGTAGCGGCCGCTGCTTCAAAGTTTCAACTCAATAATGGTTTGTTTAGTATTTCCCAAAGAAAATTTACTTTATTTACTTTTACTCGATAAACACGATAATTATACACATTTTTACTTCTGATGCAAATAAAGATAAATAATCAATTAAAAACTAAAAATACGATTTTATAGGTTCTAAATTGATATTAGTCACCTCAAAACTGTCTTTATTAATGTTTTCATCTTTCACTTAATTTTCAATTAGTAAACAAACAGTGATTTTTTTATAAAGTACTAAAGTTGTTAAATACTCTTGTGGCAAGCTGGTCATTGTCATGATAACAACATAAGAGAAGATAATACTATTTTCTTTTATTTGAATGTTTCTAATAATTGCAACAGAAAGCAGTAATTGAAAGAATTATAAACTTATTTGTATTTGTTACAATTCAAATTAAAAGCTTTTTAATAAGACGAACAATGTAACAAAACTTTAAGATTTTCTTGTAAAAAAATAGGTAAAGCTAAATAGTGTCGATCAATGTTTTGATGCAAAAACAAACACTATCTTTCTAAGCATTGCTTTAAAAATGTACTTATTGTAAATAAATCAAATAGCAAGATTTTGGATTTACAACTTTCTTTCAAATTGAGTTTAACAATTCTTTCAAGAAATTAATGTGTTTGAGTTAGTTTATTAAACAGTCTAGACAAAGAAAATTTACATATTGAAGACAATTTTACACCAAGAAGTGTCAACGTAACTCACCAAAATTAAACTCAAAGATACGCTTAAAGCATATTAAATTTTCAAAACTTTTTAATTAAAGAGAAATGAACTTGAAAGCGGATTCAAGTTTTTAAATATATTCTTTATTGCAAATTATTTACTTGATTTTATGTTCTCAAATATACGTATAGGCAACACTGTGGATGAATATATTAATAATTATTCATATTGAAATCAATTTTTTAAATGCCAAACAAGCATTATTAGAAATAACGTAAAAAGTACTATTTAGATTTTACTTAAATATATTTGGTTAACATCTTATCTTAAAGTATGAGAATATAGTATAATTTTGCAGCTTTTATAAATGTTTTTTTTTTGCGTTTTAGATACAAAACAAATTTTGTTAAGACCTATCTTCAGAAATAGTGTGAATAGTTTGATCAACAAAACACACTGTTTTTCAAACTTAATGAACAATTATTATTAAAGTGATTAATTGTTCAGTTTGTTCAAAGACTATTTTTTGTTCAACTTATTATACACAAAATTATTAAAAGTTTTGTTTACGTTTTCACCTACTTTATTAGACTAATAACAAATTTGATTGGTAAATCTATTAGCGCTCATTAAACAGCGTTTGTCTAGTTCTGTATCTAGTTTGGTGTCACAATGATCCGTGTTATCTGTGGCTTACAAACTGACATTTACGTGCTCGTGTTATTTTAATGGCAAATGAAACGGTGGTGAGTTGTCGCTCCCAGAAGGTATAATAATAATATGTGGTCTCACCATTATAAACAATTCCCTTTGGCTACATTACATCTTCTGTTCTAGTTTTATGACAAATTAAAATGACAAAAGAAGAGAAAATAATTAGTCGGCGCTAGGCTCTCGAAACGGAATATGGCTTAGAGTCGTAAGCTTTTCTCTGGGCCTAGGGATATAACGTTTTGATTGAGGATGATTACTTCAAAAAATATGTGCTCTCCAAAGCATTTTGTTACAAAAATCTTTTAAAATACCACGCAAATCCCCAAATATTTTTAAATTAAAAAAAAAGATTTTTGTACAAAGCTTGTTTTAAAATGGAATTAACTTCTTACATAAAATTCAAAAAACAAATTATGTTTTTTTATAAGCTTTTAGATCATTTTTGGTTTTATTCTACGTTGTGTAGCCTCTTCTGCCTCTTCAAAACGTCTATTTTTTTTTCAATTGCTCAAGAACACTTTAAGCATTTTGTTACAGAAATCTTTTAAAATATCACTCAAACCACCAGATATTTTTAAATTAAACAAAAAAGGCAAACAATTTATAGATAGCTTGTATTGAAATAAAATTAGCTTCTTAGGTACATAAAATTAAAATACAAATTATTGTTTTTATTTTATAAGCTTGAGTTGAATTATGTGCAAATTTAGAATATTAAAAGTTTTTTTGTCTTACGTGTTTGTGTTTTTCAATAATATTGTGTTCAGTTGCTTTCAAAAAATCTTGTGCACCCATAATATGCACCCTTATGCATAATATGCACCCTTATGCGAATTGCCGTTTATATCTTGAAAGATGATACAAATGTCATTTATTTATTTTTTTAAGCTTAATATTATTAACTTTGAACAATTTTAGGACATGTTTAAACAATATTTTTAAAGAGGAATTCTACTTTTTTATTCATTTGACATCACGACAAATAAAATTCCAATGAGATATTCTAACTATTTGTAATACCAACTACAACATGTTTCAATAAAATTGTGCTAAAAATACCCATTTAGAATATGCATGACCAATTCATAAACATAGGAAATAAATATAAGGATTATAATATATTTTTTAACATGCGTTTGTTTATCGCTTAAATTTATAGTATAGGGACTCGAATAGAATGACTATGGGCATAATTTATGTTCAAGCAACACGATACTTAAAGTCACGTTAGCGTTTTTACGTTGTATTTTCTTTATTATGTAAATCTATTATTAAAGTATTGCTTGTGTTGGATTATTCTATTCAATTTGTAGGCGGCTTGAGCTTTAATCTGGTAAGCGTAGTGTACCTATTATATAATTTTTTGTGACATAACACCAGATTTTATTAATCACGTTACAGGCTACTTATAATTATGCAAATAAGTTAGAAAAAACGCTAAAGTAACTAGAAAGTTACAAAAAATTATTTGTTTTATTTTAAAGCCTGAAAGCTATAAAATTTAAAGTCCGTAAAACTTTTTAGACACTCATGATAACAGCTAAAACAAACATAATTTTATAATTCATTATTTGAACAGACTTGTTTGAATTAAAAGTTCATTAAGTTTGTACGAAAGTAAAAGCAATTTTACCATATATAGACCACACTTTGGCGTTCGAGTTAGCAATTTAAGTTACAAAAAAAATAATTAAAAGATAAGGTATTCTTTCAGGTTGTTACCATCTGACTTTGTCAAAAAAATCATTTCTTTTAAACCGACCTTAATAAAAATTGACACATCTTAATAATTTGTAATTTTAATTTTACTATAACATAGCAAAAATCTTAAAATTTTTAGTCTATTTTAACCACAAAAAACTGAAAATAAAAGTTCTATTGCAAATAAAAAACGACAAAAAAAACAGAACTATAAAGCCAAACATTTTAACAAGACATTCTCTGAAAAGAAACAAAACTAAAAAATTTTTGCAAGTATCCGAAAATTAAAGAGTAAATGTCGAAATGAATAATTGAATTGAATAATTTCTGATATTATAAAAAATATCTCCTAAAACTCTTGTTGCACATGTTATCAAAAACTATTTTTCGATTTCGTTTGGAAACACTTTACCTACAATAAATGGAAAAGCAAAATTTTAACAAAAAATAATTATGCTTTTTTTTGGAAATAAAATTTAGTTATAATTTGAAAAATTAGGAAGAAAAATGGAATCGACAATCTTCTTTTTCCTTGTTTCAATTTTAAAATTTGTCTGTACTATTTTGAATTTGACACACATTTAACTTAAGCATTTAATAAGTTTATAAGTTTATTTTTTATTTGATCAGGTGAATAAACCCTAAACAATGTGCATATAAACTATTTTAACAAACTAAATATTACACAATAAACTCATATTTATTGTTAATAAACAAGTAGCTTTCAATGCAATTCTACAATAATTATTACAGCTAAGAAAGAATTCTTAATTTAAAAAATAGACAATTTAATTTACGTAGAAGCCTATTATTTGGTGGTAAAATATGCACTCAATAAGCAGTCTAGTCAGCAGCAGCTTAAAAAAAATAAATGTACGACATTTATAGCATAGAAAATTTATTATTGTTTGAAAAATGCGAATAAAATTGAGGGAAACATACCGCCGTAAACTTCCTCCTGCATAAAACGTAGACACATTAATGCAAAAACTCAGTTCTTCCTCAAATATAAACAACCCGAATATCAATTCGTTGGTAATGGGTAAGATATTCTGAAAGCTTTTGTACTCTTAGATAATTAGACCAATCGGTCAAAGAAGCGTTTCAGGCAAGTCTTTGAACAACGATCATTATTTTAGCTGAAACCTGAAAGCTTTTTTCTCTGAGAAAAGCTTGCTGTTTATTCGAGCTAAACTGCAAAAAAAGAAAAATAATTCCATAACAGAAGTTTCTACTCTTTCCTTCAAGACCGTAGCTTTAATTGCGGCACAATTAATTAAAAGTGCTGGTGTAAAATTGTTTTACGTGGAAGGCACGTTATTTCTTAATTAACTTGCAAAACAAAGTTTGGCGGTAGAAAGGTTAGAAAGCTATTCGTGATTTGTTCTACATAGAAAATATTTATTTTGTATTTTGAAGATTTGACGGATTTTATTTATGTTATTTTAAATTGCATTTGAACATACTCAATTTACTTTGATAGCATTTTGATAGATTTTCCATTACTGTAAATCATTTTCTTGTGTTGTGAGTGGAAATGACAAGAATTCGCTTTTTGCATGATTAACTTATTTCTTGAATTATTTGTCGTTTAAATAAGATACTTACTTCACAATTTTTGTCACAACAATTTGTTAAAAGCTTTTTAAGTATACTGCTTTACTTAAAGTAATTTTTTCTAGACTTCAGAATAAATGAATGATAGCGGCTACAAAAACATACAAGACAAACATTAAAGATACGGAAAGAGCACAATAATAATAATCGTATACTTGCATATACTTTTTTTTCCACCACTAAAGCAAAAATGTTTTATTGACAAAAAAATTAATCAAAAATTGACACGTGATCACTTTTGCACCTAACTTTATTGTAACTCAAATGAGTTACGCATTGTTAACACTGTTAACCGATTGGAAAATATATATATTTCAGTTTTCCATTAATTTCTGAACAACAAGAAATTTGAACATAAAATGTGTTTATTTTTCTGTTGATAGTTAACAAGCAATGCGACAAATACTTTTACAATGTTATATAATAGAATAATCAATTTCTATCAAGAAAAAAGGGTAACTTAAGCCTCAAAACACCATTTTCCCTTTAAAATAAATTGAATGAATAAAGTTCTAAAAGAAACAGCTTTCTGTCGCTGATTTTAGAGTGTCATCCGTTTTTTTTTTGCATCTTGACAGATTGTGGTGTTATTGCAATTCAGCTTCCAAAATAAGCTTTCGTTGTCCTGAAACTGACAATAAGATTGGGAGATATATGAGCCTTTTCCGAATAAGATTCAGATTAATATTACATCATCACAAGAGTTTATTTTGTTATTTGAGACAGAAATTTTTCGCAGAAAAAATTTCCAACATTCAGTGTGCTGACGCCACACCGTTAATAATAAAGTCATTGTATAAATTGACAGAATGTCTAAATACAGGTTCTCAGATATCTCAGAGCTTTCCTATACAAAGTGTATCGAGAAAACGATGCAAGAATGGAAGATCATTGATTTATTACCTAAGTTACTGATATTTTTTTTTCGCTTGTTTCTCAGCGTATAAGATTATTGTTTATACAAGTCATATAATAACAATTCTTATTCATTGAAGCAGAGCGGTCAATTGTCTGAGAATCAATCGCAACTTTTTTAAAAAAGAATATAAATTCTAATTATAAACACAATAACTAGTAAGCTAATACACAATATAAACAATTTAAATAAAACAAACCGCAGAAATTTTTTAATCTTTTGCTTATTGAAGAAGACTTTTTACTAAGTATTGAAAAAATTATTGAAGAAATCGGTAATAATAGTTTTTTTAGAAAATGGTCAAAGCAATATGAATCAAGAAAGTTCTATAATAGCTTTTTCGACCTTTCAATGACACAGTGCCGAGCCGACACTGTTTATTGTCAAAAACTTCACCTTGATGGAAAACCCTTGCACTCTTTCATAAGTTCGCCTCATCGACATGATAGGTATTGTTGGAAATATCAAAGAAACTTTCCGAAACACAATCAGAACTTGTGTTTCAATGCAAGTTTAGATATCAAAGTACGTTGTCATCTTTAATTCCTCTTGGAAAAGAAAACAGACAAGACCGGAATACCGATAGCTTTCAGATTAAATTATCAAATGCAAAAGCTACCGCAAAACTTTGATTTAGTTTTACCTTGAAAGGTTCAAATAGAATAACGTCAATTCTGATCACAGGATGTAGCCAAAATCTTTACAAAAATGTGAAGCCTTACAATAATTAAATCTATTCTAGCGTCTGAAATTCGCGTTGAATGAGTTAATTAGTTTAAAAAATGCAGAAGAGACAGGTAATAGGTAAACTAACTATTAGTAGCAAATTCTGCAGAGGAAATATTAACAATAATTGGTTGCAATAAATTATTATGTTTAGTAGATTCTTCTTAGGAGTCAAAAATTTCAATAATACTTATACTTTTTTTTAAGTACGCATAATTTGAATCTAAATTATACGATAAGAAATAGTAAATGTATTAACTCAAACAACAAAGTTGAACACTATTTTCTGTCAACCGCAATTTTTATTTAAAAAAACACTGTACGCAAAAATATAGTTTAAAGCATATAAAGCTAGAAGTAAAGTGAACAAAGATGATAGTGTGCAAGAAAAGGAAAAAAAATGATTGAAAATGAAAAGACAAGAAAAAAGAGATAGTTTAAGTATTTAGGGTATACATTTGATGAAAGAGCAACTAGCAGCGCTTGTTAGAGAGATGACAAGGAAGGCAAACAAGATAGTAGGATTTATATAAGGAATAGAAGAAAAAAAATAAGAAAGGGATTTTAAGAGGAGAATGCTGATGTTTGAGAGCTTGGTAGAAAGCGTATTAATGAGAGTGTAAAAAACAGAAAAAATAGAGAGAGTGCAAGAAAAATATCTGAGCTAGGTGCTAGGGGTGGACCAAACCCCTGGGTATATAGTAAGAAAAGAATGTAATAGAAACAAGCTGAGAGTGAAAGCGGGGCAAAATCTCACCAAGTTTGAAGATAGAATGAATAAAAGGAAAGAATGAAAAATATTGAATAAATGTTGGAAAAAAAAAGAATGAATACAGAAATAAATGAGAAAAAAAAATATTCCAGAAGAAATACTCCATAGGTATACGAGTAAAGAAGTAGAAAGATTAAGGACAAAAGACAAATAGATAAACGGAGAGAGACAAGAATATGTGACAGAGACAAGAATGTAGATAAGCAAGAAATAAGAGAAAAAAACAAAAAATTTAGGTACAACAAAAATTATGAAAAAATAACAAAGGAAAATTTCGGTATACCTGAAGAAAGAATGTGCGAAAGAAAGAAAGATAATAACGTGGTTTAGGTGCGGAAACGATGAGAGAGAGAATAGGTAATAAGCGGAAAATGAAGAGAGACTGTGTAAGATCTATTATGAGGAAAAAGAGACATAGAGCACATTTGGAATGAATGCAGTAAGATGAGAGAAAGAGATAGAGCAGAGAGAGAAAAAATACTGAAAGAAAATAGAAAGAAGATAAAGTGGATGAAAGAGGTATGGGAGAAAAGAGAAACAAGGACGGAGAGAAGGGTACACCAAGGGAAGAACAGAGAGAATATAATAGAAAAAAACAGTAAAATTGTGTAATAATAATGTATATATTTTAAACCTGTATAGGAAAAAAATAAACCTAGTAGTAGTAGCTAAATTAAATATTCATATAAAATTAATGTTAATTCGTTACGTCATTTGACAAATTTGCCAAAACAACAAATATAACATCTTGATCTCAAATTTAATTGCAATTAACTTAATATCCGTTTTGTAAACTAATCCTCAGTTTATTATCTATTATATATAAGTAAAAAACAAGCATCGTTTGCGAAAGAATATCAACAGCAAAAAGTACATTTTTAGAACAATCACCATACACAACGCTTTTAAACTGACAAAAAAAATAATTTTCAGAGACAACATTGCCAGAAACGTTCTGAAACGGAGTAAGCTATGAAAAGCAGTACGAAGCAAACAATGTTTTCTCTGATTCAAACTAGCTTTAGAAAAAAGTGAATTGCGTGCTAAATGAGTATTTGTGTATTGTATGACATATACCATTTTATAAGAAAAATTAAAATAGATATACAAGATAATAAAAATTTAACAAAAACATTACGCAGTAAATTTGAGAAAAAAAATTGAATCGTATATATGTATAAAAAGCTATTATTTTTAAAGATGAAAAAACAAACTTTCAGGGTATTTTCTACAGATTGAAAAATTTTTTTTTCCTATTCAGAATAGAAAAGTTATTTCGTAAGTTTAAAAATAAGGAATATTAGTTAATAACATAATTATGTAGAACGTGCTTCCATTATTTGAAAATCATTCAACAATTTTTTTATTCAACGGTAGTTAATAAAAATTATTAAACAAAATATGACGTTGTTACAAAAATTGTTTATTTGAATTTTTTAAAAACCAACTAACATTTTTGGCTTAGCTTAAAACACAAGTTGTGTTTTCGAGACAAAAAAGGTTGAATATAAACTACAATAATAATAATATTATAACACTTGATAATATTTCCAAAAATTCGGTAACAATTTAAAAAATGTGTTTGTTAAGACAATGTGTAGTTTTTGCAATTGCTCAAGCTACGAGCTTATATTCAGTAACAGTAGGTCATCATCAGGAACGTTTTATTCATCTCCTGATGATGACCACATGGTGGTCGAAAGAGCTCTTGAGATCTAATAAACAAAGGTTTTGACAAATGGTAAATTTGCATGAATAAACTAGTGGCTAAAACAGAAAAAAATATTTCTTGTCAACAAAACTAAAGCGTATTTGTAAAATAGAGATATAAAAAAGTATGTTTTTAGTAGTTTAGTAGTTTTTATTTTAATATACAATTTATTTAAGAACTTAATTCGATTTGAAACAGTTGATTTTCAGCGTGGCTTTGGCAATGAACTGCTATTTTTCTGTTTAAAACGGCAATTACACCGATTATCTGCAAACCGTTTTGATTGATGGCTCACAACGCCCATCCTCTTTTACTGTCAATAACAGATCGTTGTTTTCAGCGGCTTGCTCGGGAAGTTCATTATTTCATGTCGAAATACAGAGTTTTGAGAAAAATTTGTAACATTCATAAAGTTTGGTTTGATAGGCAATGTATAAAGAGAGATTTTTGAGCCTCAATTTTAAAATGTAATTTATTATTGAAAAAAAAAGTTGCTATTAATAAATGAACAAATTCAAATTTAATTACAGTAGTTTATTCCATAAAATTTTCTGCTTTCAGCCATATAACTAAATTCACCAATAAATGAATTTTGTTTTTAGAGCATTTTCCGACATCATCCCTTTGTTTGAAAACAGATCATCAACAGATTTTCATTAATGCGATTAGTTTGTTCTGTTTGTGTAAAGCAACTATATAGTCGGTGTTTATTTGAGAGTTTATTTTAGAGTTTTCAAAGCAAATGAACATTATGTTTAAAATCGGTCATATTTTTACAATTTTGTTTCTTTTAATGATATCAAATATTCCATGAAAAAGCAAGATTTATCAAAGAAGCTAGCTGGCGCAAGAAAGATTTTATATCAACAAAAATGTCTCTTCCAAAAACGAAAGTAAAGTGAATCTGTTACTCTCTAGGTCATACAAGCACAGCCAACTTAGCAATGAATTTTTTTTCATATTGGAACTACCACTAATACTAAATAAAGATGTAATAGAACTTTTTGATTAAAACCTTTTTTTTCAACTAACTTTTGCCATTAAGAAATTTTCAGCCGGAGCTTTTTTTAGAAATCGGTTGATTTGCTTCCTAGTAGGAGTTTTAGATTTTTTTGGCTAGTATACCACATTTTGTTTTTTTAAAAATACTAATAATCTTGAATACTTGCTCTTATTGACATCATTCTTAACTTTAAGTATTTTTTTATCATTGAATAAAATGACCAACATTTTAGAAAATGCAAACACAATTTTATGATGTTGTCGAACAGTTATATGGCTACTATTATTTATTGGTCGCCATGATAATTTTAAACAGAATCCATATTTTTATTTTCGCAAAATAGAAATGTCGTATTGACAATTGGTTTTACTTCTTTTAATTAAAATTGTTGAGTCGTGCAAAAATAGTATATAGTGCATTGTAGAGCTCTCGGCTTGTAGGCTTTGCTATCGGTCTACAAAAGTACTTTGGAAAAAAATCATGCACTTGACTTTTTTGATGAATAGTTTACTATGAATTACCATTAGAAGTATGTTCAAATAAAAAATTAACAAACTCTACAAAAAAAAATAAAAAAAAATTATTATGTTGTTTGAGTCTGCATTATATAGTGGACAAAATGTAATAGGTACCTGAAAACCAATTGGACTGTTTAACATCAAGTTAGAATTTGAATAAAAATATTTATCGTGGTATTTATTAAAACATGTTTAATCCTAAGAAAAATTCACAAATTTTCTAAGATTTAAACAAAACATAAATGGAAGTGCTTTTTTACATTGTTTTTTCTTGAACATAAAATTCTGTAGATTGCTTACAAATTATGAATAATTTTTTAAAAATATTTCATAAATTTTATATAAATTTCAAATATTAATGACAATAGCCATAAAACTCTTCTCTAAATCAAAACAGAGTGGCGTTAGCATAAACTCTTTGTTAAAAATCCATAATTTATCATAATTTACTGCAATTTAATGCATGTGTCAGGGTTGTTTCATATATCACTGCGCGTCCCATATGCCACCCTGACAAAACATTCTCTTTTTCTTCTCTGCTATTATAAACAAGAGAGCTTTTATTTTCTCGTGCATGACTTGCGTTAAATTATCTTAAACAAACTGTTGACAGTATTTTGTGAATCGTAATATATTATAGATTCTTACTACAAAAGAGATTTTTATATAATAGGCGGCTCTTTTGGTCAGATAATGGTTAGCTGAAAAGACTCCCCCTAGGGTTCTATCAACGAGAAAAGTTTATTTTTATCCTTTTCTAACATCGGTTGTTTTGGTTGTCGTAGGAAAAGATTGGCTTTTAATAGTTTTTGGGTTAAGCGACGAGCTGTTTTATTCATGCGATATCGAGCATGAGATAAGTTTTGCGGCTGACAAAAATCAAATATTTAACGATCAGACGAGATATTGGTAGCCTCTCGTTTTATTCACGGTTGTTTCGGCTGACTTAAATATTAATCAATTTTCTTTAGAAAGAGATTATTAACAAATCATATTAAATTGAACACGTTAATTATTTTTTATTCTACACCAACTGAAAATGAAATTTTCTCGTCTCGCGACAGCCGAGAAAGTAAAAAACAATAAATAAATATAAGACAAGCAACTAGAATAGCTGCTATTCTGCTCATAAACCTACAATCAATATAAAAAAGTATTAAAAGATAAAATATTTGTAGTTATGTTTTTATTTGCTGATTTAATTTGCTTAGCGTTCATTTTAATATTAAAAGGTAACTGTAATTAGAATATTCAAACAGTCATGAAAATTCAAAGATACTTGAAAGCTTTTTCACATCTTAACAGCTCTCTCACTGCATATTTGTGCAAATATTGAATTAAAACTTATACAGTTATTTTAAAACATTTTAATAACTTGAGTAAACAAACTCATTTATATTTGTACAATTTTGGTTGATGTATTTTGGTTAATTGACTAGTCTTTTAACAAAAGTAATTTATACATTTCTAATTAATGTAGGTTTACTTTCTAAAAATATAACCATAACAACATGTTTATTATAAATTGTGAAGGGTTTCATAAAATTAATTAATTATGAAAATAACGATATTAAAAAGCGGTTGCAAACAAAGATTGTCAATATCGATAAAATTTTTGTTAGTTTTCGGTGCTGCTGGAATAAATGAACCAATATTGTGATAAGCTAATTCTCATCATTTGCAGTTTGAACGTAACTGATCGTTTGCAAACAAACATGTCCTATCTGCTCTTGCTAATTAAAGTACAGGTTATGAAAATATTTGCATATTTACCTGATCGAAGTGAACAAAACTTATGTAGCATTCTGGTAATTTATTTTTCCTACTATACGAGATCATTGTAAAATAATATTTGCGTTGCAATGCCAGAGAAAATATTTTCCTGAAATTCACTCAAATCATCAAGAGGAAAAGTTTGCCAGAATTCTCCAACTCTAAAGAGTTGGAAGTGTCTCTAAACTATTCCGGGCACAGATTCTTTACTTTTATTAAGAGAAGTGTGTTAGACACCTTTTCTTTTCACATGAATTTAACTAACTTCAACTTCTACGAAAATTCTTACATACGTAAATCGTCTGAAAATCTATGTTCTATGCTTTCGTTTGGAAATGTATTATATCTGAACACTTATTTAATTATTATTAAACAAAAAATAATTGTCAACAACTTTATTTTTAAAGCTTTCAAACGTTTAAAAATTTTTGTTTCATCTTATTTAAGCATTGTATTCATAAATTTTGGAATAATATCTAAAATTGTCAGTTTTACTTTTAACTTAAAAGTGGAATAATACTATTGCTGTAGCAGTGGCGGCTCATTAAAAGAAACAAGGTAAAGAGTGTTTACCCTTATAAAATATATTAATATTAATTATGCAATTATTCTTTTGCATTTTTTTTATTAGAAATAAACACTTTTCTTGCCGCTAATGGTTTTTTGCAATTTTAAATACGTAAATAGAAATTTTTGATTGCGGCTCAATCTCGACTGTTTTAATATTTAAAAAAAATATATTCTATAGACTGTATTCCTAAAAGTTTTAATTTTAATGGTATATTTAAAGCAGTTAGAAACTGATTATGTTGTACACATTTTTTGTCTTTTAATTCCTTCTTTACTATGACCTTTACCTATGAACATTACTCGAATTTTGTATAATTAAAACCACACTTCTTGTTTTAGCAAATTAACCATATCAACGCGAAAAATCTATTTCGTCGTTGATTGCGAGTTGGCTTTTGTAAACGCAAACCCTGATTCTTATCTAATAAATTACATATAATTATCACACACGTCCATCAAATCTCTAAGTAAATTAATTACCTAAATTGACCCTAAACAAAAACTAATCTTCTATATAGAAACAATATAGGACACGCCTTGGAAAATAAAGTAACTAAATAAAAGTCACGAATTTCTTTTTCTTAGACTATCTAGATTGTAATCAAAGAACATAAAAAGTTTTGCAGTAAAATATGCAAAACAAACAGTATTTACCGCTGAATATTACTTCCATGTATATGTAACATATTCTAGCCAAATCGCAGTGGGTGGTTAAATAATAAAAAAACTATGTCGCACTCAAAGGGTTCTGATTTATTAAAATAAATGCGGAGGTTGCGATAATGACATAAATATGCATGAACCGTAGGCGCTCTAATAACATGATATAGACGAAAGTGTAGTAACAGATTTCCGAATGTTTGGCAAATAAAGCTGAAAGTTACCTCTATGTGTGAATAATTTTCATCAGATATCTTACAACTATACTGTTAATGGGCGAAATATTTGCATCTATCTCTTTAACAATAACTATTAATCTGTAATCGTGTCAGCAGTTAAATACCTTGCAGTTGTTCTAACTTTTCAATATTTATTGGGTTAGTACTCACTTTACCATCAAACAACTCACGTGTCAAAGTGTTGTTTTTAGCAAAAATCTAAAAGTTTGGTGTGTTTCTCTCTCTAAAAGTTCTTATGACATTAAAAGTTGCATTATCTTCCATTCTCAGCATCCACAGGAATATGGTAATGTAGTCGGAGAAATGGTTTACAACTTTGAGTGATTATTGAAAAATCTACTATTTTCCTTTAATTGTGGGCAAACAAAAAATAATAAAAATGCATAATGTTTCCAATAAAATTTTTAGATGCAATTTTAAAAAAATATATAATTTATATGTAATATACCTATTATAATCAAATAAAACTAAATTATAAAAAACTTGAGTTAAAAAGTTTTCAATTATAAAAGGCAAAATAAATGAGAACATATTACAGCGTCATCATCATCATATTAATATTTAAATTACTCAATCAGCTATTTCCAAAAACGATTTTTTGTCATAAATTTCCTCACTCCAACTGTTAAACAGGAAAAATGAATTAATTATAATTTTTTGGAAACAATAATAAGATTGATATTTTTTCTTCAAAAATCTGAATCCGCCGAGAAAATAAAGATTGCTATTTAAAATTTTAAAGTTACCCTGAGTTATAAACTGAAGAAGGATTTAGTTGGTAACTTGTAACCAAGCAACTGTTACAAGCAATTGGTAACTGTGCAACCAAACTTTTTTTTTGAAAATTTTTTTCTTGAAAATATTGATTCGTTGCCGAATTTTTGACGCATCTGTATAATAATATTTTTTAAGTTTAACTGTACTTTTAAGCCTCAACAAAAAAAAGAGAACAATTAATTTAATGTCTATTTAATAATGGTTTATAAAATCTATGTATATTTAGTGAAAAAGTTAATTACTTGATTAACTTCACAAACATTCAAGCCACTCTCTTCATCAATTTTGCTGTTATTCTACGCAAAATTAAACGTTTTTGAAGTGAATAACAGCCCCAAAAAACAATCTACGTCAATTAAAAATGTGTACGTACTTAATTTAGAATGAGGAGCTTTAAAATCTTGATTATTCTATTCAGCAGCAGTCGCTGGAATTGTTTTAAAATGGAAAACATAATATTTTTGATGAGAAACCTGACCTGGTCAGTAAAATAAACCTCACATAAAACGGAGATATACTTAAAGGGTTGGACAAATATTCCAACCACCTCAATTTGAATCCCATTAAGTCAATTAGGTTTGTTTAATCAGCGAAGCAGTAGTGTTGTCTGTTGGCGCTGGAAATTGTTAAATTGTTTAATGACCGATGTCGGCAGCAATGTTTCTAACCGTCACTGGAGGTGGTCGGATTGACTTTTACATTACATGTGTTGTAAATTGTGCTTTCCAAATGTGTGACATATTGATAGAAATGTCAAATTATGAATAAATGTTCACGTGTAAACTCTCTATTAATATTTGTGATTTATAGTAGAATAGTTGTAAAGTAGAAATAAAAATACATACATTATTTCATAATTATTTTAATTTTTAACTTTAATTTTAAGGGGGTGTATAAAATTAACATTGATAGAAAATAAATTTGAAAAATAAAATTTTTTCTTAGACAGTAAATGTCTTTTCACTACTTTGCCTGAATAATTTTTATCGAATAATTAATAAATCAATGTGGATGTGATTAATATAGATTAATAACATCACATAAAATTATTAAATATTTTAGATTAATTACATAAAAAGTAAGATCAGAAGTAAGATAAAAAAATTCCGGTAAGCGCCGGTATTGCAAGTGTCTATTTACAACTGACATTGACATTTTATAACACAGTGCCGTGCCCAAATATACTTATGTTACAAACAAGGCGACCTACCCTTTTTTTCCATTTTATTTATTTTCATTTACTTATAACTAATCAAAAGTTATTTTTTATTTTGACATCTACTATCAATATCATTTATAACAACAATTTAACAAACATCAATAATATAGTGAATTTACATCAAAATATTTGACATTTTGTTTTTTTAAACCCATTTTTTTTTAAATTGAAATTGTTATTAATAAATAAGTTATTATTTTTATGTAGTTAGTACCGGTTAGTCTAAAAGTAAGCAGAAATAATATTAATGTTTAACGAAAATGTCATAAAAATTAAGCATTTTTTTTTTTTGATAAGTTTTTGTATTTTCATAAACAGTGCGTAAATTTAATTTTATAGATCACCGACTTTAAAAGATGAACATTATGATGAGACAAAAATCCGATAACTTATAGCCGGAAAAGCATTTCTTCTTCAAAAAATATTTAGTTTGCGTTAAAAGTCGTTTAACGTATTAAAATAATCTAAAGTTTACGTTACGTTAGTTTCTAATTTAATATTTTAGATAAATCATGAAAAAAAAATTTTTTTTTTGTTAGAGATTAAAATTAAACTACATGCGATGTTCTAATATTTAACACTGGTAACAATTTAGAATTGATTGAGAAGTGTTTAATACATTTAATGGAACTAATTTTTTTGATAAATTATGTAGCTTTATTTGATCAATTGTTGAAAATATGATGCTATAACACTGGACGCAGTTATTGTTGCTTTGCGATATTTCATGTTATTTGCTATTCAACCAAGTGTAATTTAATATTTAGTAAGTTGTCTATTCCGATTCACTGAATGGAGATTCAGAAACGAAGGGATTTCGGAAGCTTGTTATGTTTCATTTAGCTTTATGTCAATTATTATGTAAAAGTTTTCTGCAAGACGGGCTAATGATTTTCATGATGAAATGTTTTGGAGGAAATGATGCCTTTATTCCGACGATGTTGATTTTCATGCTAGACTAGTAGAGCTTCATAAATATACATATTGCTTTATTTTCAAATGCAAGTTCTGCATATCAGAGAAAACAAAATTATAATCTTGCATCCTTTCTAAGAAAAACAATTTTACTGTTTGACTAAACGCAAAATCAAATTTATATTTTATATACTGTATAAAGTCAAGTTCATTACTGTATATCCAGTAAAATTAAGTTGTTATGATTTAGTCTATTTGTGTAGTGACTCCAATACATAATTTGTGACACCGACAAGCGTCGTGACTATTAGTTTAAAGCTTCTTTTTTAACCTACAATTTTAAATTCAACTTTAAATATATGAATAAAAAATACTGATGAAAAAAACTCAAATACTTTTGACGCAAAAACGAGTATTTAGTACAAATACTACATTCTTTTTATTCATAATAATTTGTTGATTTGGTTTGCTTGCATTTTTTATTAATATTTTACAAAAGATCTAAGCAACTTATTTTTTTTTGTTTTATAATGTTCAATTAATTATTTATTTAAAAATAATTAAAATGTCTTTATAAAATTGTAATGCACAATATGGTACAAATCAACAAACAATAATTGATTCTGCATTAGTGTAAAAGTACACTTAAAAAATATACATATGTCAACGTATTTGTCATCTCCCCTATAAGATCACTTCATCAAAAAGCCCCAGCAATTGAAAAAGCATTTAATGTCTTCAACAAAATCCTACCACTTGTCCTGCTGTCAGGGGGTTGTTCCCTTCGCAAAAAATAACTAGAGCAACACCCTATCCATATACGACATTTTGAATAATTTCCTTCATTTGTCTTATAACTTGACGTACAGTTCTAACAAAAAAATACTCAATTTTTTGACTTTACTCAACTCTAATGGAAATGACGTGATTTCTGGACATTACTAAAATGGCAAGCTATCATTTATTTTAATGTCTGAACAAAATCTTATTACATTATACTAAATTGAAAATCTATTCAAATTATGTACTTTATATTAAGTTTTTATTATTCTAATCATTATTACATACATCTACAGAATAATAATATTAATTTTGCTATATGACGAGTATTAATATTTTTCCTCTTCGAGCATGAGGCATGTACATATTTTTAATTTCTAAATCATTTTCAACATCTGAGTAATTCATCTGCACCTGCAGTTAGTAATTTAACAAAACCAATTACTTTTATCAATCAACTTTTAATGTGGTGTAGTGCAACTAATACAATGTGCAACTACAAGCGACAATAATAATTTTAGATTAAAGTGTTATATTTCAAGTGTTTTTAGCTATCAAATTACAACACCCAAAATCAATGAAAAATTCGTTCGGTGAAAAATTCTGCTACTTACATATTTGTTTACATGTTGTCAAGTTAACGAAATAACTGACTGAATTAGCGTTTTGCAAAACTAATTTAGAATGAATCACGAAAATTGCTTTAATCTCATTTCGCTTGGGGATTTGCTTAGATAAATTTAACCTGAGATGCTTTTTTTTAACAAACATTTTTAAAATTTGTTGCCTTAGGCCAAAAAACTGTTGCTAACATAATATGACAAAAATTATTTTGTCATATTATGATCAAAATTTGTCAAAAAAATAAAATTTTGTTATTTTACACATCATAAAAATGAAAAGAAGTTTTGTTAACAAATTTAAATAATTTTTAAAATTAAACACTTTTATATACCACACCTAACCTAAGAAACAATTGGAATTACGTGATTACATCTGCATGAAAATAAAAATTTAGTTAATTTATAATAATTCTAACTGATCTAATATATTTTTTTAAGTATAAAGTGTTTAAGCAGATAGCAATAAATAAAAAACACTATTTTGGCTTAGAACGACCCGTTAACTTATCATCACTCAAAAAAAAATTAGAACGTATTTGTCTCTGTTTGGTTGAGCTTAGCATAACAAGGGACCATTCGCTTTAGCGGTATATGCATCGAAGAAGAACAACCACTAAAGTAAAGCTGCAGCACAAACACTGAATTTTGAAGACAAATACAATACAAACACCAGCTTAACATATCTTGACATGACATGTGTGCTCTATATTTTTTATTCCAAAAGAAAGGTCGTTATTTCTAATTTTTTTAACAAAATAAAAACGTTTCACACTTACATGGTAGATTTTAAACTCAATAAATAAATGCCGAGAGAGTGCCTTGTCAGCCAATTCATCAAGTCCATGCAATTTTTTTATGTATGTAAAAAGCCGCTTGGCTTTGCTGTCGATCAGGCTTTGTCATTTCTGATTTAGCATGCTGTTGAGCTCTAGAATTTTTTTTTAGAATATTTTAGAACACAAACAAGCGTTCTCAATTTTGTGACAAAAAGGAAAAAAAACTTCAAGTGCACATTTGCAGTAAGATTTTTAAAGTATTAGATTTTATGAAAATTGAACTAATGAAACAACTAATCAAAGTCTTGATTATTCTTATGAACAGCATGCTTATCGCATAAAATTAGTTTACATTTACTAAATCAAATTAAAACGTACTATCGTAAACAGAAAATAACGTTGGCAACTTTACTAAAAGTTATTCTATCTTTTACAATATTCGCCCACAAAATTGTCGTTTTTAAAACCGAAATCTGCGCCCGGGGAGCGGTAAACTGGCGTCCTCTAAACCAGCTTTGTCATATTAATATGATAAAAAAATTTACTACAAAGCAAAACAAAATGTTTTATCCAGAGTAGATAAAGCAATTCTATTTTAAGTATGTACAATCATTTAATGTGCTTAGATGATCTATCTCATCCGAAAAATCTACCTATTCAGCCGTCAAATTGTGTATAGCTTTTTAAGATAACATCGCCGCACTTTGTGCAATTCTTTTTAGAGCTTCACAATGCACTAAGTTACTAATTTGTAAAATACTAAACGCGTATATCAACTCCACAAAAGATGTTTAAATAATAGTTATTGAATATTGAGTTTTCATGAGTAGTACAACAAACCTATTTTATTTATTTTGATTTTGGTATCGAGAAATAGAAATTTTGTAACATTTAAATTTCGATTGTTTTAATGTTTCAATTGAATATTTCTAAAGCTTTCTATAAAAACAATTTGCTTACTCATTACGCAGATTTTGCTGATGAGTGAATCCATGCTCTCTGGTCAAAAAAAAACTGACATAGCAAAGTATTGCAAATCAACGAAACAATTCTATTAAAAAAATTTCAAAAAAAATTAAAAATCTTTTGCAGAAATTGAAAATAAACTGCATTTCTTGAGGATTGTTTTAGATAAAGACAACTTCTGCTTGAAATCCCTTCTGTAATTGTTTGTTTTGATGAGTAAGTAAATTTTGTGCAAGTTTTTGCATTTTTTTATTAAGTTTGATGTTTAATAGAATAAATTTGTTGTTACACGAAAGTACAGATGCAACAGAAAAACTGCAGATCAAAAGCTTGATAAAAATGCGACATATTTAGCTGAAATAATTTTGATTTTTGCTTTTTATCAACAGTTTTTTTCCGTAGTAAGTCATATTGGTTTAAATTTAAGATCAAGTGTAATACAATATCAAAACATAAAAGACATTTACCAGAACAAAATATAATAAATCTTTCATATAAAACCATAAAATAATTAGCAATAGGGAAAATAGGAAAAGATAGAACTATTAAATTTAAAGCAACCATCAGCTTGTTTAAATTGTGTGCAATTTTTTTCTGATAATATTGGTATTCTTTAATACAAAAAAAAGCTGATATTAAAAAACGTAGTATGAGCTCTAAATGGTTCCTTATTATGTTGTTCAGATGTCATTTTAATTTTTTATTTGTGTTGCGTTTTGAGAACATATTTTGATTTTCTATTTATTGAAATAGGTCTGCTGCAAAATATTATTGATGAGTTTTGCAACTGTAGACAATAGAAAATGAAATAGAAAATAATCTAGAAATTGACAATTGTAATTGAAATTGAGAAGTTATGACAGCTTATCAGTGTTGTTTGTTGCTTTTTGTTATTTATTTAAACTTGGTAATCGTTTTATTATTGACAATTTGGGTTAAAAAATGTACTTCACAAATCTATTTTAAAATTATTATTTACAGCCTTAAACTGTAGAAACTAGTTAAATGTCTCAAACTATAAGCTTTTGCAACTACAAACATATATTCGTCAATAATTGTAAATTTTAAATTTAAATTTAAGTTTAAAATTGTAGATTTTTACAATTGTTTTTTTAAAGATAACAAGGCTATACAATCTTTTAATTTTTGATTTTTTAAAATAGAGGCATACCTATATGCTTGTAGTTCTCAAAGCTAAGACCTAGTCTTGAAAATGAGGCATTTTGAGTAAGAATTTGATCTCTTTTTCTTAGTAAACCTTTTTAGATGAGTATTTTATTTAGTTGACTTCTAATGACGTGTAAACTTGAGATTTAATAATTTTAAGCAGCTTGCGTTTATGTACCAAAGTTGGAAAGTTTTTGGAATAGATATCAAAACTTTAACCAGTCTCTTTGCATACATTCACTAAATTTAATAACATTATAAAGCAGCAGCAAGGCTTGATTTATTTCGCTTCTCAAGCAAAGATTGCCAGTTTTGCATTAAATCCTAAGAATACTCAAAGAAAAGAGCAAAAGAAAAGAAACTGCTTGGCATTTACATTTTAATTAAGGTTTTTATTGCCTCTATTAATTAACCGCAATTATAATTAAAAATTGAGTGAAATCGAACAAAGAAAAGAAATTATTCTAGTATTCAAAGCGCTGATGCACTCGAATTGAATTGCTAATGGCATTTGATTTCTTTTAACGTAATTGAAAAATATTATTCAAGAAATTAGTGGAAAATAAATAAAAATGCAATTTCAGCAACCACAGAAAAAGTCTAGAAATACTTTTGTTGTTTCAATTTTCTGTTTTAAAAGTTGTTCTGTATTTATCTTTGACGATGGAGACATCCGTTTGTTGAAAACGCTAAAAGCTATTCGTTTCAACGTTCTTATCATGAATATAGCTAACTGCAAAATCTAAACTTTGTAAAATCAAAAAACCCAGCTAATGAAGGTTTGTTTATTAATGGTGTCAACTTGTCTGGCTACAAGAAAAGAATATTAAAAAAAGTAGCAAAAACATTTTGTGGAAATGAATTGGTAACGCAATTGTTTGTTGTCCTGCTTTGGCACCTTGATGTAAATAATTATTTACTATTTATAATTTAAAAAGAAAAAATTTCGCTGCTTCTTAAATAAAAGATTCTATATCGCAAACTAGCGATATTTGATTACAATTTTTAGGATATGTTAGATCCATAAATGATCTCAGCCAATAGATAAATGTTTTATTTAAATATTGAAACAACTGAGATGATCACACAACAATTCATTACAAGTCGATTATTTTAGCAACAACTAATAAATAAAATAAAATAATTTTTTTTTCATTAGTACTTATATGAAATACATTTTTTTATTTTGGCTGATAAGCCACGCCTAAACATAACAATTATGATTGAGAATACCACTTTAAGTGTTGCATAAGCTTCTGGTGGCTTATTAGTAACAATGGTACAACTTGTCCTGTTTAATAACCGTAGCATTTGCAGTATATCATTATAATTTTGGCATTGACGTCAAAATACTATCAATTATAACAAAACAGAAGTTTTTGACATACTTTATAATTTATGAAAATTTTAAAAGATTTGTTTTTAGATAAAAGATCATGTAATATATTAATGATAATAACCATTGTTTTGTTATTCTAACAATTATTAAGGTATCGTTTGATGTAAATATTTGACCAGTTTTTTTTTATTTATATTTATATTTATAAATAGAACCTTGTATAAACTCGCTTTTTTAATGACATTTATAGCTTTGTTCTACGTTCTTTGTGCCTGACAAAAACCGTCTTATAAAATTCATAAAAAACTTTTGTTACGGTGCGCTAGATGGACATGAATTCATAAAAATACTAAGAATTTTTAGAGGATATTGTTTGTGGCTATTAAAGTTTTACTTCTTTTATTAATTGCCCTAATTGTAATATCTTAATTATCCACTAAAAATAGCTCTAAGAGGAAGCAAGCAGTCAGCTCTAACTTAATTCGTTTTACGGTGGCACTTTTTCCGCTACAAATATTTGCATTTAATCCCATTAGGGACGTTGTTCTCTTTTGTAAACAAAAATCAAACTAGTCACTGTAGTCCCATAAAGGAACAAGTGTCAGAATAAGGCAACTCAACACTAACAGCATTTGGGTCCTTCGGGTCCACCATGCCATAATTTCATTTAGCTAATGAAGCTCTCTCCGTAAATACATTATTATATGCAAATGGAGCTTGCTAAACCAAATAATTTGGCTGCTGACGCCTACCTGCGATTTACTAGGGACCAATATTGCATTTTAATTTAATAAAGTGACGTATGACTACAACAAAATTAATGTTTTATTGGGGGAGGCGGTTTATGAAAAGGGTTTAATGAATGATACAGAGATAAGACAATTGACATTTATTGCCAACCGTAAATTAGTAGCTGAATTAACCGATAGTTAATTAAAATAGTATTATCAGGTCGGATGGATGTTTAACCTTAAACAGTCCGCTTTCTGCATATATTCACTGAATTTAATAACATTATAAAGCACCACCACTTGATTTATGTCGCTTGGCAAGTAAGATTGGTTGGTGGGTTGAGTTTTCTAAGAACTTTGCGAAAAGAAAAACGGCTATTTCCATTTAAATTAAATTTTATTAAGTCTTTTGTTTTTTCAAAGTATAAGTTATCTAATGCTAGAAATAGTGTAACATTTATCTACATTTAATAAATTTGTACTACACTAGCATATGCACCATACTCTAAAGTACGATCCTGGCAGTCTTTTTTTTTAATAACTTGAGTAACTTGTAAAATACAAGCACTCCTGCCTGAACGGGCTACAAAAAAAATGGAGTTGTCGTTTTTATTATTTCAACTATTTTTATTAAAAATAACCCTAACTTGTTATAAATCTTTAACTTTCTAATAATCTTTTATTCAGATTTTGTTTCTAATAGTTCAGTGACTTGTAAATTTATTATAATACCTAAGCTTACAAAACAATTTGAATCTGACACTTTTATCATTTTACAACATTTTTATTAAAACCACTATTTTTTATAAATGCTTAACTTTCTACTAATCTTTCAGGTTCTGTTCGAAATAGCTTAAATAACTTGAAAATTTAATATAATAGAAACATACCTGATAAAACAGTTCACATAAAAAGTTTGTATCTAACCCTTACACCGTTTATAAACATTTTTCTTAGAAACTATAATTTATTATAAATGTTTACCTTTCTACCAATTTTTTAGACTTTTTCATAATAACTTGAGCAATTTGTAGATTTAATACAATAGAAACACACCTTATTAAACAATTTTTAACCAATTTTGTATCTAGCGCATCCACCATTTTTAATTATTATTTTTAAAATTATAATTTTTCATAACTATTGAGCTTTTTTCTGATTTTTAAAACTTTTTTTTGTGATAACTTGAGGAACTTTTGAATTTAATACAATATAAATAAATCTGATTGAACAATTCACAAAAAATTTTAATTACTCGTTGATTCAATGCTCTACTTTTTTGATACAAAACAAAACAAAAAATATTAAAAGGGCCCGTGCAGGATTCGAACCTACGTCCTCCGAGTTTTGATTTAAATAATCAGTTCGGTGCTCTAACCATCTGAGCTAACGAGCCGATATGTTATCAAAGGTAGTAAAACGGTATTTTGATATCAATATAACTGATAACAGATTTAATCAGAATTTATTTTTTTTACAAATTTATTTTAATATATTTTTTTAAATTTAATGATCATTTTAAATATATAAAATTAAGCAACAAATTCTAGCTTTTTTGTATAGATTTTAATTATACTCTGAAAAAAGAAGATGACGCTGGATAATTAATTACGCTGTCAATATATGAACGTTCCAGCACAACACATCTGCATAAAATTAATAAAGCTCTCTATTAATTTCAAAACTCAGAGTAGGGATATTTTAGATAGCTGCTAATTTGAGTAGAGAGTTGTTAAATTTATATGCTGTGTTAATATTTGAAATTAGAATAGAGCTCTGGGATCAAAAAGTACGTAATTAGCCTCAAATTAAAAATTTGTTTATTAATTTGTGAAATCTATGTTTTTTAAGTTCGACTAACAAAATAATTTTAATAGAATAACAATGTTAAATAGCATATATCTAAATCAAAACGTTTTTTTTATAATACATATTTTATTATCTGTGAAGTGTGCAATGTGTACAAAACATTTGAAAGCATGTTAAGAGATTGTCGTGTCGCATATTTTTCTCGCAAATATAAAACGTAATGTTTTGGATAATCTGAGCTACTTTTATGCATTCAGGGCAACATGCATTTACTAAACATTTCAAATTTATTTGTTTTATTATTATTGTTGTGTCTTTATCTAAAAGGTTTTACACAGTTTATTAATGCATTTTGGAACGCTGATGCATTTGTGTTCATTTACAATGTATGGTCAAAAACGTGAGTGCTTTTAAATTAAAATGCATTCAAATGAAAAAACTTTTTTAATTTAATAATTCCAAAATTGTATTTTTTTTTATAAATTTTCTCTAGCCTATTACTTTGCAAATGTAGCAGTTTTTTCTTGAAACGACAATTTTCATTCCGGTAGTTGTCATCCTTGATTACAACTTTCAGGTACAAAAAAGATTACAAGAAGGTTATAAAAAGCATTTGGAAGTCGGTGGTCATAAAATGATGAAAATAGAGTCCAGCTTGGAGATGCAGTAGTACACAATATACTTTAAAATAAATATACGGCACAATTAGCAAATACATTTTTATTTAATTACATAAATTTTAATTTATGTAATAAATAAATAATTTTAATTACATAAATAAACCATGTCTTCTCTACATAATGTGTTTTAAAATTGAGCAATTTTTTTACAAAAAATAGCTATTTGTGTGTAAAGCAAGCAAACTGATTTATTCTCTTGAAATCGGCAATGAATTTTGCGCTCGCATCACATACAAGATGGATTTTACAATTGCACAACATGCGCCATAATTAAAAACGTCAAAAGTTCAAAATGTTTGTGTTCAATCAATAAATGCCTAACCTGTTGCTAAAAAATAAACTTACTTGATTAATTATACAGCAAACACATTTTGTTGCATTTTATGACAAAAAAATTACTTTTGCATTGTCAAAAGCCTAATGTATGTCGCTTGCAAAACATGCACAGCAAAAAAAAATGTGAGAAATTGGTTAACTTTAACTAGCTTCAACCGGAAGCCGGGAAATAATATAATCGACAAGACCTTTTACAAACCCACAAATTTGGCAATAAAGACTAGAATCATTATTTATTCAAAAATTTCTACAATTTGCTGTTCTGTGGAAAGGAGTTGTTTCTCATTTAGAACTTTTCAAGTTTTAAGTGATCAAAAATGCTTTTAAATTATTCTCTTTCAGTAATATTTATGGGAGTTTTAATTTATGTTTTTCGTTTATTTTGATCTTTTTGAAACATTTTCGAGCTCTCTTCAAATTACACAGTTCTTGTATAACTATGCGAGAGTAATGTTTGCGAATAAGGTTGGCTGTGGGAAACTTGGCGTGAGTCAGGCAAATAGAGGATGAGGCAAGTATAATACGATGTGAAATTTATAGTTCAGTGAATTGAAAAAAAGGCTCATAAATTTTCTGGTAACAGCCTCGTGGATTTTAGATGCTCGAGCTTTTTTATGTTTTTAATGGAAAACAACAGAAAATCTCAATTTCGATCAAATTAAATTAATAAGTTCAATTCCATTGTTTGCGCAGCATTGACAAATCAGGCACGTGAGAAGCTTACCGAAGGCTACTTTGCTCCAACAACGATTGCGACAGCTATTGGCAGTTTGTTTTAACAGCTTGTATCAACAATGTTATAAATTATGAAAACAAAATAAACTTTGATTTCGATATTTTTGGCGATTTTTTGTATTGGTAGAGTGACACTCGAAAGCATAAATGTTATGATTTGTAACATTACGTCATTTTTAATATCCATTTTGAAAATTATGTTTTAAAATTTTAGAACAATGCTTTATTCCTACCTAAGTAAAAAACATTTAAAAAGTAGTAGCAACAAACTTTAACGTTATCACGTATACTCAATCATTTCGATGGTAAATCTAAAAAGACTTATTTACCTACTCTTTTGTTTTTAAATTTATGTTATGTGTATAATAAAAAATTTAATTTATGTTTAACAAAAATGATAATGAAGTATAACAAATTACTCAGCAAACTATATGAATTATTTTAATTTTATATTGTATGAAACTACAAAAACGTTTTAAGACAAAATAAACAAAAAAGCTGCAACTTTTTCTGGATTAAATTGTCTTGAGAAAATAAGAGCAATTAAAAACAGTCTGAAAGTTCTAAACCTAGGGATAACTGTTACCAATTGGAGTAAAAACGTTTTGCAACGTGACATGCTTAAAACACTGTGGGTTTCTAAAAGCTTTTGCCAGTTCAACAAAAACGAATTTGCTTTTTACCCATTGTTTAAGTCCCATGGTTTGTAAATTGTGTAAAAGCTTGGATAATCAGGAAAGGGCAGATTCTACATAATTGCAACTTAACAATTTCCAAAAGATATAAACTGCATTTTAACAAGTGCTTCACATAAATGCTGAAACGTAATTTAATCTTTAATTTTCAAAGAGATAGAATTATAATTTTTTAAAAATTTTGGCGATGTGTATCCCAATTCAATAATTTGGTTAAATAATTTTCAAATTAACAAAAAATTTAATTTTTAAATCTCCGGTTAAACTGTTTTAATTAACTAAATAAGTTTTATAAACGTTAAAATTTGATTTTTTTGTATGATATAGTTTCTGAGAATGACCAACCTACAAAACAATAAAAAGCTTATGTTGGCTTTTATTGATATTAGGTATTATTTTATAATTATTGTAGCTGTCACTTGAATTAAACGGGACATAGATTAATTGTTGGTTGCCGTGAGTCTTTTTTAATCATTTTACCTTGTCAAGAAATTATGTTATATCCACGTAAGCAAAAGAGAGACTAGTTTCAATTAAGCTTAGAATTACACATCATAATATTTTGTAGCAATTGTTGTTAATTATTAACAAACACGCCACAAAGGATGTGGCGTTGCTGAATAATCTCATTAGGATTGTTTTGGTTGCTTGGAATTAAATTTTCACTAATTGTACTAAAATATGTTCAATAAGAGAACTGAAATTATAAAATTACGTAGGCCTTGCAATAAAGAACGTATGACGACGATAAAGTTCCGGAGAATATTTATATGTGATAATTTTAAGAAAGAAAATGCAAAATAATGTTCAATTAAATCATGGTTGATGGCGTTTCAACAAAATCCTAAACACCTTAACAAAAAATGTCAAAATAGTAAAATTATCATATCAATTATCAATACAGTGCAGTTAGGCCATCAAGATGTAGTTTGGCTTTATCAATTATAATATTTTGTGCTTTTTGGTAAATTTTTACTATAATATGAAAAGACTCTTTAAAATTTAGGTGAATTGGGGAATGAACAATTAATATTTCAATGTTAAAAAAAACATGAGAACAAATAAATAAAAATACGCTATGCTTGTTATCACATCAAATGTTGATAGGGTTTAATAAGTTCTTTATTTGTGTAGTGCATTAGTATTTAGTTTTTCTTTTCCAAAATTTAAATTTTAGAGATTTTGAATTTATTTTAATCTACGTTATTATTTTTAAAACAAAAAGAAATGTAAGTGCTTTTTACAAACACTGATGCGGTAACAAGCTATAATGATTGTAAATTAAAAAAATCGTTGGTAGTAGTTAATTTTTCCTTGAAAACTGCAAAAAGTGTTATTTTCTTTGGTGTCACAAGAATTTTTTCATGGCAATAAGATTACTAGTAGACAAAGAAGCTGGTGGCACAAAAAAGCGTTTTTGAGATTAAAATTATTTTATTATTTATTATTTAATATTTATAGTTTTTTCTTAACTTGATTTGTTTCGATTTTTTTTATTTATCTTGATGCACAATTTTTGATATATGAATTCATGTTATTTAGTTCGATTTCTTGCTTTGCTAACAATACTTAAAAACAATAAAAACAAATATGTGGTCTAATAATGTATTGATGTGCCTATTGTACAACAGCGTTATTCTAATTTAAAATAATTGAATTGAAAATTGCAATAAATTTTACTTCAGTCAAAAGCTGCATAGTCCTTGAAGGGTAATAAATTAATCCAGAACAAAATTAATTGTGTGGAGCTCAAACAGGTCGTAATTTTAACAAAACATTAATACAGCAATTTAATGCAAGCCATTAGGTCTCATTTACTAAGCTACACAAATTTATTTTGTAGTTAGTTAGCTCTGGCGTTTTCCTCTTGAAATGTAATAAAACAGTTTAAGTATCCACTGATGTATTAGATGTCCACAGACGTAATAATTCAAAGACTACTGCATCATTATTTATTAAACTACAGCTTGTTATATCCCTACTTGCGTTGAAATTAAGTTTTATCAGCGCGTTTTAGAGTCTGTTGCCAAGATTGTTGTAGAAATTAATAACAAATATTAAATTAATGTTTATAAAAACAAGAAAGAAAGCATATCTTATCTTTTTATCCAGTTTAAAAGAGAAAATTTTAAAAACAAATGCATTTGTTTTTTAATAAATTAGACCTACTTGTAACAATGCTTTTTGGTAAACTCCAACGAAATATTTGTTCAAATTTCCCACAGGCAGCTTCAATTAGCAATTGCTACCCTTTGATATTATTATTTCCGATTTGATCATTGCTTCCCAGAAGATTAGCTGTGGTAAAGTAAATACCGTTGAGAACGGGCGGAGAACAATTACGTAGCAATGCATTCAACTATTTCAACAAACGCTGCAAGGAAGTTCAACATGATGTTTCTCTTTGTCCAAGTGGTCAAGGGTATAAAGAGAAGGCAAGAAAATTTGATGGCTGTGTAAATGATTCTTGTTAAAACTTATGTTGAAACAAATTTTTTTGTACAACTTAACTTTTTTGATTTGATAGTATTTTATCTTTTTTAAATAAAATAACAAAAAAATACCTGGAATTTTTACAAAATTACAATTCAAAACTTTTAGATTGTATTTTATAACGCTGAATGGGCTACTTAAATTTTATACGCAAAAGATTCAATAAAGATGTGCTGCAGCTACCATAATCAACAATAATTTTATTTTGACTACTTATAATCAAATAGTGAAACAATGTTTCTACTTATTCTAACATAATAAACAAAAGTAATATGAAACAATAAAAAATACATGTAGTAATATAGCTGCCATGAAATAGATATGACAAAGATATAATTTGAGTGAATTTGCAATAATCTTATTAAGAAGAGTATTTTGGCATTAAATTGCTAGATAAAAGAAACGCTTTATTCTACTTTTTAAATATTTAAAAAAATGACTGTTTCCAGGAGTAGAACATGTATAGATTTTTTATATGAACCATTTTATTGTCGTTTAGTCGGCTAACTTAACGTGTAGCCATTATAAATTTATATTTATATCAAAAATTAAAATTGACAAAACTTTCAAAGTTGTTTGTTGTTTAACAAAGTTAAATTGTACAATAAAAAATGAACGTTACATAATTCTGCTGTCACGTTCTGCCATAGAAAGTTTTGTTGAGTTGTTTGGACTTATTCTCATTGAACGTGAATGAGGTAGTAGTAGCTCGAGCAAACATTTACATTATCCCCTAGATAATCTTCAAGAAATCTACAGAGACACCTTGTCCGGAGCTGGTTTAAAATACCTTGTAACGAAATATATTGATCATTAAGTTGAATGCATGCATGTTTTGTAAAACTTACTTAAAATGCAACGTATTCTCATCTCAAACTTAAGCCTGACAAAGAGCCATTGTCTATAATGGTTAAAAGTTGTTAAAAAATAACTAAACGGTTTTGTACCTGAAAAGTCACATATTTTTTTAAAAACAATATAATCAACTAAAAACGCATAAGTATCAAAATTATAATTTTTTTAAACAAAGTAAACAACTGCAAAGTCAAAGTATAGAGCACAACCAAAAGTTTAGATTTAATCCGTACTGTAAAATTAACTGCACTGAATAGTAATAGACAAAATACAGTAAATAATAAAAAAAATATTTTGTTAAGTGTTTTTGAAACCGTTTTTTATTTGTTTTAAACCAATCACAGATTATATGATATAAAAAAATTACAAAATTTTAAATCTTAGTTTGGAGCACACTAAAAAGTTAAGGTTTAAACTGAACTCTTAAGTTTTACTCATAGTGCTAGTGTACTGAATAGAGTAAATATAGTAAATAATAAAAAAAAATTTATTTATTCTTTTAAGCTGTTTATTATTTTAAACGTATCACATGTTATTTGATATACAAAAACTGCAAAATGTTAGATCAATAACAACAACATAGAGAAGTCACAACAATAAAATACAAGAAAAAAAAAAGAGAGAGAGAGAGCGAGAAGAGGGATATATGTTTATACCAAAATTATTTTTTTCTTTTAAATAAAGTTATTTTAAATCTTACCGTCTCTGCTAGAGGAACTAATAGAATTGTCTGGATAGCCAACCGCATTTTCAAACGCTAATCCTAAAACGTAAAAATGGCGTTTGAGTTTTTAATCACACATAAATTAATAAGAGTAGGCAGTTTGCGCATTAACACATAATGACAATTAGCGGTACTTATGTTGTTATAAGATAGAAATAATATCTAGATATTTATATTAGTCTTTTATATTAGACTTTTATATTAGACTTTTATATTAGACTTTTATATTAGACTTTTATATTAGACTGCAGTTTTTATATTAAGATTTATTATTCTGAGCACTGTCTTTAAGGTAATGGATCGGACGGCGGCAATCAGAAACAATTAATCCTAAGACTAATTGGCCATTATAGTAACGCAAGGGTAGCTATAGACTTCTGTCTGTTGGAAAAGCTAGCTAACGAAATGTGCATAAACACCACCGCCAATGTAGATGTAATCTAATAATGAGGCTACGATTACATCCACTAACGAAACGAAAACGTGTTCTCGGGCGTGCAATGCTTTACAAAAATATCTTTGGGTATCTGTCTGACTTTTAAGGTCAACTCAAAATGCGATGATATATTTGTAAAGACTTCGCAGTAACTCCTCTTACAAGACCAGGTAGGATAAACAAGTGCGTATTGATACATTAAATTTAACTAGTCTGAAGGTTGCTAACTAGTCTACTCAGTGAATATTAACTACAAAAATTTCTAAGATAATATGATATCTCAGGTAATATATTTAATAACAAAATGCGAATATAATCTTTGATTAGTGTACCTAATTTGTTATGTCAGCTAACCTGTTACACCAAGTCATGCCTGATACACCTTGTATATCGACTTTCTACTGAGACACCCTGTATATAAATGATTATGCATATGCTTAACTATTATATAATCTTTGCTAATCAACGTAATCGACTACTGATTTAGATTGACAATGGTTCTACTTTAGGTACCAACAATTAGTAATTATATTTTTGCCACAAGAAAGTGCAATTTTAACAAAATATATTATAACGATAAACCATAATTAGATCTACGTTACTGTAAGATTAATTCTTGAAAGTTGATTTATCGAGATAATCAGTTGATTCTGTTTATGAGATAAATTTAATTCTTTCATTATCTTTCTTTAGTCAAACAATAAATCAACCCTTTTAACTCATGCGATAATTGAGAAGAAACTCAGTAAGACAACCTTACCTTTAGATGTTGATTTGATGGATGTGCTTAATCGGGTAGATGATTGTGGGCAATTGGCGATATAAAACACTAATGCCGGTATTCATAGTTGTAGCTCAAGATCAAGCTTAAGCTTAGACTCAAGCAAGGACTCCGGCAATGCTCGGGAAAGCGTTTGCATGCGTTTTGAAATAGATTTATCGCTGATTCCATCTCAAGCAAGGACTTCGGCAATGCTCGTAAAATCTGATATTCATATCTTAAGCCTGAGGTCGAGCTCAAAACCGGACGGTATTCATAGACAAATCTCAAGATTTAAATATCAAATTACGGTGTAAATAAGGACGATTTCTGCTTGATGAGCTAGCGCACTGGGTCCATCTCAACTCAGACTCAAGCAAGACCTCGACTTGTCTCAAGTCCGACTCAGCCGCCATGCGCCGGTTATGGCATCGTTTGACGTTGGAAAATACTGAAGAGTATTATGTATTGCATTTCATAACAACAAACATTGACATGTTGGACGAGATATACGCGGGATGCTGCGAACCCATTGGAATTTTTTTCCAACTTTGAATTAAGCGTCGCTACAGCTTCACAAAAGTCAATGTAGTGAATGTAGGATTGCTTGTAAATTAGTGGAAAGACAATTATTATTTACACAAAATTAAAGGGCCACATTTTGTGCAAAAATGAAAGAATTGAATAAAAAATAAAAGCATTGAATAATAATAAAAGTCACAGATATTGATTAATTGGGTAGTATTTTTATTTTGTAACACCTTCTATTGGTAAACATAAGTACAAAAAAAGTAAAATTTTTATTAGTTTACATTATAAGTGTAAGGTATTGTTTGCAGAAGCATAGTAGACAAAACGGCAGCCGAAAACTTTCATCTTTCCACACTTCTTGAATAGCTCCTACTACTCACTACTCTGATAACTTTTTTGCATCACATTTTCTGCAATAAAAGTGGATAAAGGTCTGGTTAGATTCATATTAATGTTGCACTTACATTGTCCTTCTCAAAAGCGCGCAGTGTGAGCTAGCTTCTATTTGGTCTCACTTTTGCAGCTTTCGTGTTTTGAGGAAAATGTAATAACTCACTATTGCGGCATTCGTCGTATTGCTTTCTACACTATTGGGGTTGTCTATGCGAGACTACAGCAAGAGTTTTGCTTTTTGTGTATACGCAGCTTTTGCGTCTAAAATGCACATTTTATGAAGTTACCATACACGTATTCTGTCAGTAGACATGTACTCACCCGTCGTCATTCTAAAATGATCTAAATAAGCAGGCTTTTAGACAACTTACGCATCAAAAATTTGGTAAAATATATTCTACCACAAAACTATATTATAGTGCGACAAACCTAATAAGAGCTAATAAAATTTTTACGAGCTTGATACCCTCTATAAAACTGTAATTTTTTGAAGTGTTTGATAGTGGTTTATGACTGTATTATGACAAAGCAAAAAATTATTGCGCAATGAGCACTACAACTTTCTCAGGCAGCTGTAATGTCAAATATGACCGCCATAAACTACTTGAAAAAATTAACAGTTGTATATAGCGTTTTTGTCTGTAAATAGTCTGGGCTTATATTGATAGAAACTTGATTTAACTGAAACTAAATTTGAGAAATAGAAAGTAACCGGTAACCATTTTTATCAAATTACATGTTTAAATTTAAATCAATTTCAAAAACCGACTTTTGAGTGTTCACAGTATTGCTTGCAAATAATAGTTAAACCAATTGCCATAGACAAGTTTAAAAAATCTTCTGACGTGTTGGAAATTAGTAAGGTTAAAGTTAAGATTAACATAGATATTGCACAGCGACTTTTTGATCCATTGTGTTCCCTACATTTACGAACATCCACGGTCAAACAAAAACCATCTTTTTTTTTAGAAAAAGACTTTTGTCTGGGTGGGGCTTAAACCCACGTCACTTAGTACCACGCTATAGAAATTAGTAGCCCGTTAAACATTATAAAAGTTTCAATTCGATAATATTAACTCATCTAGATTTTAGAATCTAATGTTTATTGTATTGCCAGACAGAGATTCAATTTTTTCTTGTTCTTTAACTTTACTTTAAAACTACTATTGTTATCTTAAAGAGATTCAAAATTATTAATCTAATGCTCAAGATTTTATAATTGTTGTCTGGCATTGGTTTGTCTTTGGTAGTAAATGGGCTACTGATGTCATATTTGTTCGTTGTTGAGCGACTTTGACTTTGAATCTCTGCTGTAAGGAATTCGATATTTTGTTAGCAAATAATTATATTTAGGTAATATTTATTTAAGTATATAAAAGTTTCGCAGCACATTTTGTTCAATATCTCAAAGTTTCAAAAGTTTAAGACCGCTACAAAAGAACAACTCGTTCAAACACACAAAGTAAACATACGATCTGGTAAATCCACCTTCTCTCCATACAACATCTAATATCCATCTTGGCTGATAATAAAACTTTAATGTATGTTCTTTCATGTTGAAATGAAGCATTGTCGTTGGGGGGCGGCAAAGAACCTTGAAAATTCCCGTAGCGCTTCGTCTTGGTCCCATTACAGAATGTAGACTTTGATTATTCTAGTCGTAATTGCGGCTGCTTTGTCCTTTGAGAGTCGAGCCTATTGTCCGGCCTCCAGCGGCGGCGGTTATCCTTGTTCTGCTCTCGGAAACGCTTGTCTTGCCGCCGCCACCAATGTTACTTTTTTCACTCGATTTCACGAGCTGGAAAAGATTTTTCCGAGAAACTTTCGATTGTCTACTTCTTACGGCCATTGGCTGGTCTCAATAGGAATATTACGTATTAAGTGTACCTTGACGGAGGCGGCCATCAAATTTTGAACAAGGAAACCTACCCAATTGTGGTCTTTTGTGTAGAAAGGTATTCAGAGGACTCATCTCGAACTTCTATTATATCGTGTCGCTATTTGAGTGGAATAGATTTTGCATATTGTCCCACCGATGTTCACTCAACCATATTTCGATGTGGCATTAAACTTAAAAGTCTATAAAGAAATACATTACAAAATTGGTTTTTATTTTAAGCTAATTTCAACAAACGTACTGCTTTTAAGTATATTAAAATGGTTTAAAATAAAACAATTAATTAAATTTCGTTCTAACCAACGAAATAGCTGTCTGCATACCTGACTTTTAGCAGCGGTGCGCTTATTTTATGACTCTAAACATTTTTTTTAAACAAAAAAAACATATATATGCTCTTTTGGCAAACAAAAGAGCATATATATGAACGTACTGATATTTATATCAAACTATCATTATTTTTCCATTACCTTGACTAATGATATTTGCTCTTCCGATATCGTATCATAATTTAAATAAAATAAAAAAAGAATTAAATGTTTTTGAATACCTCACGAATAATGAAATCACAAACACGTTAGCTGTTGTTAATAATTATTAGTTTATGGTCAACGCTTCCCTAATATTGATTTCAACGTTGTTAAAGCAAGAAAATAAAATAAATTTTCAAACTGACACTAATTTTTTTTTGGTTTCTTGCGTATTTTAAACGTTATACGTTATACGTTAACGTCTTTTCTTAATGATTTTGTTTTTTTTTCACTTGATATATTCAAATTCATATCTTTATTTTCTCTACTAGCACATTCTCATTTGCGTTTACGTAAAAACTTGATTGACATTTGCTATTTCGAGTGAAATATATGCATCTCAAAGCTTGTTTCTCAATTTTTGATGTCAAGTAGATTCTAGTAGATGTTGATAATTGTACTACATCACAAAAGTAATGGAAATCTGAGAAAATATAAGACTAAATTTGTCACTTTAAATTTATTGAAATTTGAATCTGTTGCAAGTTGCTAAAGAGTTTCAATAAGAACAAAACATGGTAAAGTATACGAATCTAGTTTGAATGAATTTGTGTTGAATAAAAATAAAAATTAAGACCTATTAATTATTGAATGCAACGCATCAAATTGGTAAACTTTTAATAATTAGCTATAAATTGATCGCAATTAATAGAAACTAAATTAAATTTTTGGTTAACACTGTTTGATTTCATATTAAGATACATTATGATCGCCTCAATTTCTATGAAATATTTCAATTATAAAAAACACTATCTATAAACAAAGACAAGAATGTAACATTTTATACTCACACTGCATTTATTATTTACTTAAGAGCTTTTTAGCCTACTTCTAAGCAGAGGTGAAAATATATTATGTCGACACAACGTGCGGTAAATTGTTAAAGTGCAAATTAAATAGCTGCAACTTCAAAAAGCATGTAGCCGTCATAAATCAGCAGCAATTTTCAAAGAATAATATAAAACTGGTCTCGGAGGAACAATAGGGAACCGGAGTATGTTCCCGAGCTGTTAAATTATGACTTACTTAACCCCATTAATTTGGCGAGTAATTAGAATATCGTTAAGTACGGTCCATGAATATTGAGCAGCAAACTGCTAACTGCTCCGGAGCTTTAATGCAAGCGTCCGAGTATAAAACCGTTGAATTTGTACAGGACAGAACTCGTAATTTTTAATGACCAATCGGAAATGTCCACCATCGAACGGATTTTCCCACTTTTGATTAGCTGATTAAATTGCTTACGACATAGGCTATTGGGAAGCAAAATAAGCAGTAGAGCAAAGCTAATCAAGAGTTATTTTACTTTGTAATCAGACAGCTGGATCTTATTCAATTTAAGAAATTGAAACTAAAATATACACTTACAGTGTCGCTTTGGAAGTGAGATAATTACAACTGAAAATGTTCTCAGAATAGTCATTTTGCTGTTCAAATGATATTTGATTTTCAAGACTACTATTAGAAAACGGTTTCGTCTCTTATTAGAAGTTCGTGGTGCTTTTTCTACAAGAATTTTTTTTGCTGTTGACGTAAAAAGTTAAAAAACAATTTCCATTATTTGGAGAGTATTTAAAACATCAAATCAGTTAAAAATCAGTATAAACAGGTTCTTATTGGTGTTAAATTAAAACTTTAACACAACACTAGAATTGTAATATGGTATCTGAACTAACAAGCCAATGTCAGCTTTATAGATCTCTCTAAAAAGTGTTAAACAAAATGGAATAATTAAGTACCCAACGCAGTTGTTTTTTATTGACCAAGTATTTACTTAAGTCTAATATGTTTTAAAAGAACACAAACATCAAGCTGTGTGATTCTATAGTTAATTATTGTTAAATTAAAATTCAAGTATATTTGATATCATTATATTGTTTTAATTCAGTTTTTAAATTAATTACTATGTATTTTTATCTAAACCTTGTTTTTTTCTAAATAACTGTTTATTTATTTAGAATGCAAATAGCATCTAGTTTAAAAGTAATGAAAACTTAAAGCGAACAATTGTGGGTTTGTAAATTGATGGTAGAGATGACAAACAGATTTTTTTTATGATTTTTGGTGTTGATGTTTTTGTTTACGAATCAGTATCGCCAAATAATACAGCAGCTAAATTCTCACAAATGTCCACTTTTACGTTCTTCGTCGAAACTCCAATTCCTATATTCTTTATTCTGTTCGCAAGCCACAAATAAACTGACCTTTTCCTAAATAAGATCAAGACGACGGCCGTATCGTACAGTTTCGATTCGTAAATTTCAATTGCTCAGACCATCGACTAAAGCGTTCTTTCCTTACACAAAAACTTCTTTAAACACCTTCAACGGGTCACATAAAGAAACTTATGAAGCGAAACAAACTAAAGTAACTTTGAAAATTTTGCTCCTGAAGGTGTTTCTTCTCGTAATATGTTTGTGTTTTTAGAATAATCAATATCTGAAAATTGAAGGAAAACTTATTCTAAGTTTAAGAGTTTATAGAAATTTTTTATTAATAGATGTTGTTTTATCTGCATTGCAGTTTACATAGAAAATGGAAATGTAATAGAATAAGACAGCAAGCAATTTAAGTTTAATTGTAATTCTATTCATTAAACTTGATCAAGCATTGCTTGCTCAAAGGCACAACTCTTATAAAAAAAGACCTATTGTGAAAAATGTTACCGCTTTACGGTGACAGTTCTAATTTGCAAAGTTTTAATGAAGAAGACTCATTTACTCAATTAGACATTTTCGTTGATTGTATCGGAAATTGAAAACCAAAGATATTTAACTCAAACCCAGTCAAAGTTTACTAATTCAGCGAGTGATGAATTCAACAAGAAAGTTTAAAACGCCAACTTTTTCTACCATTTTAAAATTAAAACTTGTTTTAAAGCTTTCGGCTAAACTTTATTTTCAAACTTTTTATTATAAATTTTTTTTTATTGTATTGTACAGATGGTTTTTATTACAACCCGGCATTTTACTGCAACATTTCAGTGTTGTTCTTTTACATTTATAAAGATTTGTTTTACATTAAATTTGTCAACAATGTGTATAAAATGTAAGCAACTTATTGTAATATAAAAACAGCTAAATACTGAAACAAATTTAATGTCTTAACTCATGGATAGTTTTAATAACAAAAGTACAACAAAACAATAAGCACAAGTACAGAGCTTCGTTTAGCCTGAGCTCCAAATTAAGAAATTTTTCTTTAGCAAAAATGATTACAAATTGAAAAATATAAAAAGAACTGATTACAATTCATGCATGCATATTTTTATAAAATTTGTACATCCAAACGCAGCATATCGTTCTTATAGGCCTTTTATCCAAGCCGATTGGAAACAAAAAATATTAAAATCATTTTTAGCACTATTTTCATGATGCTTAAGATAACATCCTTCAAGCTGAAATATTTTCCAAAAATTCAAGCATGATTCGAAAAGTTACAGACTATATTACAGCTACAGGTTACAGCGTGACAGGCCGACTCATTACTTTCTTATTTGTAGTCTTAGTTGTTTAGTTTAGTTTTACGCATTATATATACATTTTATTAAAATCGTTCAACATTCACGGGATGTATGGTTTCATATGAAAAGTAGTATTTCGATCAAAAGTTAGATTAGTGCTGTTTAATAGATTCTATATTTCGTTTAACAAAGGTAGAATTTTATACAAAGTACATTTAAAAATAAAATAGTGCATTGTACGCAAAGCTGACAAATTATACTGAGCTTGAAAAATAAATGTTAATTTACCAGCTTGCACTGAAATATGTCAGAATCTAAACTCTTATTTATCTTCAAATAAAATCAAAGTTTTGCTGCTGACAGTCAAGAACATAGCCGTAAAGAATTTTTAAAGCAAAACTACTGGAATATTATAAAACAGACTTGCAATATTCTAAGGTGCGAACTTGAAATATTGTTATCTCAGCTACAGAATAAATTGTATTCTTTTTTAAACCTTCATCTAAAAATTCAAAAAGATGTTTTATAAGAAAACAAGCGCAAGTTTATAAAGAAAATCCTGCACCAACTTAGATGTTTACCCATATAATAATAAAGAATATAAAATTATTATTGCTGTGGTGTTTGAAAGAACGTGCTGATTAAAATTCCAAAAAAAATTTTAATTGGTTCAAATTTTTAGTAGCCATTATGTTTGAAATGATAATATTTGATCTAATTTATAGTTATAAAATCAATTATTTTCTAATTTTATCATTTGAATATTCAAAACCGACTAGGAAACAAAATTTAATTGTAATGGCATCTATTAAAGAACAATTTCTTGCAACACTGCACTTTGAGTCTCAACAAGGAAGAATAAGGTTCAGGAGCGGAAATACGAATGTACGGCGTCAAGTGGGGCTTGTAACCGCACGAGTGCTCTTCTGTTGTCAACCAAAACCAACAAGGATTCAACTCGACCAACTCCTTATCAACAGGAACTTGTACGATGTCTGGTTTCTATCATACAAAGACAAAGTCGGTAATATGCATTTCAATGCAACACTTATTGAAAGGTCAATAGTGAACTTCTGCTTCGATAGGGGTATTAATAGATAAGATGTCTACAGAAAAGCACTTTACTTTTTAGGAATCTGCAAAATGTGGTAATTAAATTAGTCTATTTTACATTGCATTTTGAGAAACCAAAAAAACATTTTTATCCGTTCCAGGCATTTATAAATGTTGGATTCATACCAAAGTCATATATCATAATATTACTTTTTATCAAATAATAGTAAAAATCTGATTGCTTTGTAATAGACAATTTTTGAATGTTATTGTATTTTATAAACAAACTAAATTAAAGTTTACATTAAAATGCTGTAAAGTAATATGAGTTTTATTTTTCCTGTTGATCTAACTCATTTTTCAAACTGATCTGTAGTCTGATCTTAAACTGTTCTAAAATTTTTAATTATTTTTTTGGTGCATTTATAGCAATAAAAAAAAGTAAAAAAAAAATCATTTCAACGTGTGAGGACGTGCTGAAAGATAAATCTTAGGAAAACCATTTCATCAAATTCGTCAAAAAAATTTATTATGTGCGATCAAGTTTAGTGAGCACGGATGACATATTGAATTTTGATAACGTTAATAGCTATAAAACTTAAACCTATTGCTCTAAAAAGCCTTTTATCGTGATAATTGTAAAATTTTACCTTGTACAAGCAGCATCTGCAAGTACCTTACTTTTTTTTTTGGTAATACTAATATTTTTCTGAAAAAAAATAGCTGCTTCTAGTAGAATAATAATTAATGTAAATTTTAATTTTTTTTATTATCAAAATGAATTTGATAACACGTTATCTAACCGCATTACGTCCCTACTTTTTAAACATTGAATAGGTATAAAAGCATCTGAATTTTTAACTCGTTTTCATGTTTATGAGAACGAACATCGTGAAGGTGTGAGCTCGAATACAGATGTACCCTATAAGGGAGACGTAAGGGTCGCTGACGGTAGAAAAGTGCGGAGCTTTCGGAGGTTTTTCAGGGGAGTGTCTAATCGAGAATCCTTGTTTCTGACAACCCTACTTCAACCTAAGTATATCGATACTTAAAGGGTACTTTCAATTCATTACAGCTCCACCTTCGTCATTGACTTTGTAGTTCCCCTATCGAAAGCTCAGCCTTTGTTCAATTATTAAAAGCTTCTCACGCGTCCAATCGTATTTAATAGCCAACTAATACGAATGATTATTACCATTATCTTCTGGCTTATTGCTTAGCGTCTAAATTTTACTGCCTAATTGGATTCTAATTTTATATTAGATTTATAGAAACGAGCAATTTAATTTATCGTTATAAATGCTCTCAAATTAAAGAAAAAGCAAGTTTTGTCCTCCATTTTTTCTAAGGAAATAAATTCATGCAATTTAGTTCCTGCGCAAGCTAATAACAGTTGTGTATTACAAGACTCGCTGTTGTTCACTTTGGTTAATGATGACGTTATTTTGTTCTTTTAAAGGAATTTTTAAAAGAAACATTTAAAAGAATGACATCACTCAACAGCATGAGTGATGACATTCGTCATGAGTTCATCACATCCTCAAATCATTTAACAAAGTCAACTGGAGTTATCAAATTAGTAAATACTGAAATAAAAACAGTTTAAAACAACTGGCTATATCAATACCATGTAGCATCAACTGATATGATGCTGCTTTTTAAACTGTCGAGAAAACTCAATTAAAATTGATAATCTTAAAATTAAAGAAAAACAAACTTACATACAATACTTTTTTTTGCTTTGGCGCCGAATTTTATTATTTCTCCTACAATAGATGAGTCATATTACATAAACAATAACAAATTTATCATTATTATAAAAATTGGGCTAATTATATTTTTGTTGCATTTTTTTATATTTTTGTCAATGTAGCGTGCGCAAGAGAAAACATTTGTATAGTGGCTTTCACGATAATCCGATAGCTCAGAATACCATGGAAAACAAGAAAATGAGTCGTAGATTACGTCCTATTTTCTTTTCTTATTTTTAGATGTCATATAGGTGTCAGTAATTGTCAAAATAAGCATAATTTCCTTCCAATAGAAGCAAAACAAATCATTTTAAACGTATTCACTGTGTTGAAGGAATTAGCGAATGGTGACCACAAAGGTTTAATAACTCAAACTGCAGAGCTGACAAAGACTCCTTACGCAACAGTTTGGTCTATTGTTAATCAAGGAATTATACCTAGAAAAAGACGACACGATTCCGGAAAATTTCGAATGCTAGACGAAGTATATGATGCAGATTTGTTTCGTAGAACCATTTATGGCTTATATAATCAAAAAACTGTTCCAACTGTTGATATTTTGTACAGGAGGCTGTACGAGGAGAACCAAATAACCTGTTCGGAAACTACTCTTTGACGATTTATTAAAAAAAATGGTTTTCCTTATAAAAAAATTAATAAACGGATGGTTATTATGGAATCAGAGAAAATTCGAAAATTGCGCTACGAATATTTGAAGACTATACAAAAATATAGAGATGAGAAGCGACCAATTTTCTTTTTAGACGAAACATGGTATGACACTTATGATGTAGCAGAAAAGGGATGGACTGATGGTTCGAGAAAATGTGTCATTGATGTTCCTGTTTCGAAAGAACAGCGAATTATAATATTAAATGCTGGTTCAGCTGAAGGGTGGGTTCACGAGGATACGTTGCTTCTTTCAGCCAAAAACATAAAAGACTCCAAGGTCGATTATCATGAGAACATCTCATTATCAATATTTGAAAATTGGTTTGAGCGCAAATTATTACCCAAGTTACCTCCTCACAGCGTAGTTGTAATGGATAATGCATCTTGTCACTCTCGACTTAAACAAAAAGTTCCAAATTCTGCAAGCACTAGAGCTGAATCAATGGAGTTTTTTACTAGAAAATGATCTTTATTTTGAAGAAACATATAGAAAAAGAGAATTATTAGAAATTTTGAAAACGAAAACGTATCAAAAACAGTTTATTGTTGACAAATTGGCCGAAGATTATGGACATACAATTTTAAAACTTTCGCCATACCACTGCATATTTAATTCTATCGAATTGATATGGTCCCAACTGAAAGCTCATGATCGGCGTAATAACAAAAATCCTAAATTTAGTAAAGGTTCAATCAAATTGATTATTAAGGAAGTTCAAGAAATAAAGGCAGAAGCATGGAGGAAATGTGTAGAACGCGTTTTCGAAATTGAAGAAACCTACAGAAAAAATCATGTTTAAGAATTAATAATCCATGTGGACAGCGATGACGAGAGTAGCGAATGCGAAGATTAACTTGATTTTTTTAGAGTTTTTTGAATTCGTTTTTAAAAATGTTGCTTTTTTAAACTTTACTTTTTATGTAGAACAACTGAATTTTTTCTGTGTTATGAGTTTTGGTTTTGTGTTGTAGAATTTCCTGTTTGCCATGTACATTAAAAAAGTTCTCTTCTTTCTTCACTTAAATTCACATTTAACAACTTGTTTAATCAAAAATTCATTAAATATTTTCTCTGGAACTAGCAGCTAGCAATAAAATTCTTAGTTTTTGTATTTTGCTGGGTCTACACAGATCACAACTCACACCTGCTGAACACATAATCAGTTCTTGCTTCCAGAACACCACACCGATACCAGATCAGATATCCTGCTGAAATCGTAGTTGCAGTTTTATTCGACTGATTCAAGGTAGAATACTGTAGATGCATCTCTCATTCAGCTGTATTTTGAAATGAAAAAGTATTTTGACAATAGTGACAGCTGAAAATAATCATTGTGCATGGAACGTAATCTACGACTCATTTTCTTGTTTTTCATGGCATTCTGAGCTATCGGACTATCGTGAAAGCCACTATAGTACAATATTTTTTTATAATATAATTAGTGGTTGCTTGGTCATGTATTACATACTACTTTTATCTTATTTAATTTTGAGATATTATATAAGATTTGTAATAAAATGTTTAGATTTAACTATTATGGTCATGTAGGTTGAAATTAATTGACAAATGAATTATCTTTTCGGGATGGGTTATCACAAATGACAAAATAAACTCAATAATGTTACATGATTTCAACATTTACAAACATGATATCATGTTTGCATTATCTATGGAGTATATAGTCTATAATTGGATAATACGGACAGAATTTCCCACGAGCTTGTAACTAAAAGCCAAACAATCCTCCCGATTGACCTGGTTTAGCTTGTACAAGATCAATGTCTTTGACTTAAATCTTTTAATGTACCCTACAACAATAAGTTTGCATACTGATTTTCTCCGAAACTGTTTGAACAGTAAGTGAATTGCGTTCCCTTGGGAAATTTGTGGTAACTTGGAGTGGATAAGGAAAATCGTGATAAAGTCGCAATTAATTTTGTCTGGATTAAGAATTTAATACCGCAACAATACAGCAACAGCACTCATTGTGATAATAGGTAAGCTGCTTTGAAGATGGTCGCCGGATTTTAATCATAGCTGCAGACGCGAGAACAGAACTAGTAATAAATAACTTTAACCGCATTGTATAAATTGCTCTGTAAATACATTTAGTGGTAAACATTCTGCAAGAAAAAAAAATTAATTTCATTTGGTAAACATTTTATGGACTGATATAAGTACGTCGTAACGGCACCACTAGGAAATAAAGTGAGCATTTTATGAAAATTATTGTCAATATTGGCTGCTGCTTATATATGCAAATATACATATATCACTATTTACGACTCACCATTTGTTGCTTTATAAGAAAGACAATTCTACGTCTCATATTGAATCTTGCCAAATTTATGACTGTTCTTACCTCAAATATGAATATTTTAAATAAAAAATAACATAAATCTTCACTATAAATACTCTCAACCTTTACATAATTCTAATTGAGTGGTTGTAAATTTAATAACTTTATTTTTTATAATATCTCTATAAGAATAATGGTGAAACCGTCTGAATAATTACATAATTAAACTCTATCTTTACTATTATTGATACATATTGTCTTACTACTTTTAAAAAAGATACATTTACTATAACGTAGATAATAATATAGAAAATAATTAAAATCATTTAATAATTCTCATGTTAGCTGCTGGAGGGCTTTTGGCGTCAACATAAAAAAATACAGTCGAATTGAGAACCTCCTTCTTTTTTTAAAGTCGGTTAAAAGTGAAGTATATAAGGATGAAAATACTAACAAACAGCTTAAGCTTTTATTTGCTTATTAAAGATTTAAAATTTATAAAATTTTAATATGGCTAGCCTAATTAGTTTAAAAATACTTTTCGTTTTGGCAAGTCAATATATAATTATTGTTATGTTTTCGCTGTTGACGTGTAAGCCGATTAAATAAAATCTGTTTTTGTAATGCATTTGTTGATGCTTATTAATTAGAGTACCTAATTAGATTGATTGAAACAATTTTGCTGAATTTTGACTAATACGATTCTATGAAAATCAAAAAGGTTTATAATTATTGACCATAAAGAGTTCGAATAACACTAGTAAAAAAATACTCACTAAAACTCTAAAATTATAAAAATCAATGTATATCCTCTTAATTATCTGCTATTAAAGCCCATTATGCCTAATAATCACCATTATACACTACATTTTACAAACGCCTACCCCTGTGTGTCGTTAGTCTTTAATTATTAGAGCAGTTTATACTGCCGGGCGTTACACTTTCAAATTTGCTACAATTTCTGCAACCTCTACTAAAAGCTTAAACATTGTTCGCACATAGTTTCATAATCGACCTAAAACATCCTCAGTTCACGGGCGTTTTAAAACAATATAAAATTATGTATTTAAGAACTCTTATATAAAAGCTTGAACGTACATTTAACATGAAAAAATATAAATAAATTTAGCTACAAAATGGGGAAAATAAGGACCAGTGGGGAAATTGAATTATTAAATAACTGCTAAATTTATACAGAATTTAAACTTCAGTTCATCTTCAAGTGGGTGAAAAGATTAAATGTCTTAAAAAATAGAAATAGGTTAAAGCGCAGGAAAAATAGATAATTAAAAAAATACATTATAAGCTGCTTGCCAAAAAATTTGATGACCGATAAATCTAGTTAACATAAAATGGGTCTTGGTAATTAAATATTTGATGACAATCAGTGGACTAGAGATTTGATTTGTGTGCAACCGACTCTTATTAGTGTGCTTAATAGTTGGAAAGATTAAACTTTAGTGGAAAGTGTTATAAAGCAGTGCCGTCAAAAACATGTCGGCAGAGATATAGGAATAAAACAAAAGAAGCAAACTAATAAAGAAAATAGAAAAATATATAAAATAAAACAGTTTCTTATTTAAATTAGTAACACTTCGTATCAATACGTAAAATTATGAATTAACAGCAGAAAATACCAAGATAACGATAATTATTGTCTTCGAGACAAAGCCAAAATTGTTTTTTTTTCAATTTGTTTTTTCTCTATTTATATGTAATTTACTTAACTTTAACTATTAAAAAATAATGATATTATATGCGTAATCATGTACATATACTCTAATTTATTCTACAGTAGTGGAATATGAATTTATATTTGATTAAGTATCCATATTCTACGACTATTAGAAATTTTTCTTATTATTATTATTATTATTACAGACTATTGTGGTAAACTATTTTTGTTAAGGTAGTATTCTGCAGATTATTTTTACTTTTTTTTAATCATTGTGCTTAGTATTAGCATACTGCTACTAAAGGTGCAACAATTGCAACATATATATTTTTTAAAACTACAGAAATCCATACAATATAAAATTTTTAAACTCTAATTCCAGTAGAGTTAATGTAGAAGTTTATTGATAAATTTATTACAAAAGCTGTTTGCAAATTAATAATTTACTAATTTATAAGTTTCATTTGAAATATGACAATTTATCATGTGAATGCTCACTTATGGCTCCAACAGCTAGTAAAACACGACGTCAAAATTAAATATTCAACAAACAAAGCACTTGACATCTCATTCGACAATTAGTAAACGTTAAAAATGCAAAAAAACAAACACTGTTGAGTAATAAATGAAAAATTCATATAATTTCATCGTTTCTCTAGTGCTTTTCAGAGCGCAATTTCTGTTATTAACAGCATTCAATATTTTCCTTTTTCAGAACAAGTGTTATTACAATCTCTTGAAAGCAGAAAACATGACCGTCAAAAGAATTATAATTACGCGTTTTTTAAAGCGCTTTCCCTCAAAACAAACCTTTTTAAATCAAACATAGAAAAACCTTTTTATTATTAAACTTAAATAAATATTGAAGCAGAAAGTAAATGTTTGGAAAACAATAAATGTATAAATATTTTTTATTCGATCAACACATTTGAAATCTGCGGGTTGCCATTTTTAAATACGTGAAACCAAATAAAAATAGTGGCGTTTATTTTGACACTTTGAATAGCATAGGGGTAAATATAAAATAAGCATGTTACTTAGAAAAATGAACAAAAATTTTGTGACATTTGAATATCGGTTGTTTTACTTATTTCTATCAAAAGCCTGCAAAATATTTGCAACGTTTTTTCTAATTTGAAAACTACTATATACTTTTGAATAATATGCTCTTCTTTTTCAGAATCTTGGCAAGCCAACATCAAGGTTGATCCCTCTACATTACCTACATTCCTAACGTCTAGTCAAGTGTTTAAGGTTACTGATAAGGATACGGTCATATTGCCTTGTGAAGTTTCTAATCCTGGTGAGTGGACGTATTATTACATCTTATGTAACATAACTAAACGTCAAATTCACTTAAAAATAAATTCTACAATACAAGATATCCAACATTGTGCAATTACTGACGTTACTACGTTTTTCATATAAATGCAATAATGCTTAATAATTACAATAAATTTTAATTACTTGGCTAACATTTTGTTTATTATTCCCAAAGATGTAAGTTTATAGAAATAAGTTTATATACGTTTAAAAATTAGTCATGATCTTTATCTAAAAAATTTGATTTAAATGCTAAGAAATTATAGTTTTTTTTGGCTGAAAAACTGATGTAAAGCATCTTTTACAAGTCTGATCTAGTTCAAATTTATCAATCTAGATCTAATTCAATGTTTTCATAATATTAAAAAAACATTGTAAGCTTAAACTGAGTCAAAACAGCATCTCGAGTTTGCAGAACAATCAACTTCCTTGCTAATTTGAACGCTATTAGCCGGATTTAGAAGTTTTATAATTTTTAATTAGAATTTCATTGTAATTGTTCAATTTTATTGTTTTAAGAAAAAATTGTTTTTTTATATTAGAGTATGTTTACCTAAATAAAATAAAAATACACAAGATAACTACATTTTTGGCATAAAATTGAAAACAATACATTCAATATTCAATGCTGAAGATTTTGTTGTTGTGTGGTGGACATATTTTTAAGTTTTATTAGAGAATCTTATTTTAATAACTGATGAACGCCATTTTTAAATACTCAATAGTTAACACATTTATTTTTTTGTTTGGTGTATGATTTCAACTAATTTGTTCAAGTTTTTTATCTTAACATTTCTAATAATACAGATTGATGCTTATTTTCGTCTAACAGTGAATTGTTGTCTAGATTTTTTTGCTACTGAATTGGTGCTAAAACGGAGAACCGACAGATATCCTCTTTTAACTTCAAATTAGGTTGATAAAGTTCTGAATTGTAAATTAAGATGAAATTAAACAATAGACTGACGTTGCTTTTATTTGCACCACATTTGTTTTATGTAGACTGACGTTTTAATGACTGTGCAATTTAGTTTGCATGTTAAAAATGGTAAATTATTAAAATTCGAAAAGATCGGTTTTGATAGACATTGTGAACACAAAATCTTTACATATATAGAGTGTTTGATTACTAAACCTCAATACAAAAAAGAAGATTGTATTAGAATTTAGATGGTTAAAACGTTATCAATTTTTTTTTAATTATTATTTAATATTTTTTAATAGAATGTAAATGAACAAAAAATAACAATTGCTGAAACCAGGGATTGTACCAGATATCTCAGATCTTCAATCTAACAAAATCCGGTTTTTCATTCATAGCCGCCGACTGGGCTTAAACAATATAAATGATAAACATTATGTATAATTTAATTATTTACAGTTAATAATAATAATTAAGCAGTTAACGAAAACTTTTGACAATTTTATTATCAAAGCTTATATATGAAATATATATTAAATATATAATTATAGAGTATTAATTAACAAAATCTTTAAAGTTTTTGTGACAATTACAAAAATGTTTAATATCGAAAATGCTATAACATAAAACATTTTTAGGTAAGTGTAATGTATTAAGATACATAAAACAGGATTCCTCAGCGTTTGAGTATGAAGTGAAGAAACATTCTCAAATGTCTGTTTTTAAGGTAGATTTGAATATTTAAAAACCCAATATTTTTTGTATACATTAATATTTTAGACTAGTTTATTACCAGAAAAAAAAAGTGTAATGAATGAACCATAAAATTACCGTTATTAGCCACTTTAATGATTTATGATAACAACATCTATCAAAAAATAAAACAGCTCAATGTATAATTACTCTTTTTATATTTTGTTGCGCTTAATTATGATATTTGCTATAAATAGTAGATTCGCTCGAAACCGAATGTTCATTTAAAAACTCTGGGATTCTAACACTTAAGTATTTCGTTTTTTAAATATTTATTGTATTAGGTCTAATTGCACCTAGAAAATTACAAGTTTTCTTGTTTGCATTAACCATTTTGCAGTGACAGCTGCCTGTCATTGTGAGCAAACAAATACACCCCCTTATTACTTATTGACATTATAATCAATGAATGGTTGGTTGGCTAAACTAACTTTACATTGACACAAAAAAATTATTCAATTGATGATGGTAAAATGTAACAACATGGCTTTAAAAGATGATACTTTTTTTCAAATAGCAGAGCTCTGGACTCAGTAAAAATGTGAATAGTTGAGTAAAATATTTTATCCAACACCTCTTTATTATGACGTTATAAAAATTATGTTCTTGATTGAATTATGGGGTCTATAAAAAACCAATCAATAATACAACTGTATTTATATAATTCAACAGTTTACAGAAAATAGAGCAATTTATTGAACAGCAAAAAATACAATACATAAAACTATAATTAACAGAAATCTCAGATGAAATCGTTTGTTGTAGAATGTAAAAAAATTAGATTTTATTCTCCAATAACAAAATAGACCTATCTTCAACATCAAATATTTTTTATTGGGTGTTACTGCTAGAAACTTTCCATATTGTGAAATCTCTGTATTTTCGTAAATCTTTAATGTCGATCTTAACATGCTGTATTTCGTTCACATTGAAGAAGTAGCAAATCTTTTTTTGACGTTGAAGAAGTAACCTAACTTTGCTTGCCTCAAAAACCTCGTTTTTCTGTTTCCAGTTATTAAACTTACTTAATTCCTTGTAATAAGGGTCCCAGGATCTCTTCGGAAGAAGTCGATGTGACTTCTTCAACATCTTTCGCGGTTTTTTTTAGAAAAAAACTATTTCTTTTTGTTTTCAAGAATGTTACAAGCGCCGAAACAGTTTGTTTGCCAAATTATTCTCAAACAATAAATTTGTTGTCAACAATAACATGGCAACCAAATTATAGATTACTACTAATCTTTGCAGATATAAAATTTTTGGGTTTTGATAGTTTTTTAAGAACTCTTTCAGAGAGAGGTGTTGCATAAAACTAGGTATTGTACTTGTGTCTTAACAGCAAATAAGTCACTCAAGAAAAATTTGCCCACTCAAGCAAGCTCTCGTGGCTAAACATTTCTTTTTTTACTTATTTGCCTTATAAGACACTTGTATAATAAATAGCTATTTATGTTATATATAATAACTTATTTTATTATGTGAAAGTAACAAAACAATGTACTGTTATGTTCAAAGCAACCACAGATATAACTAATCAATAAATTCACACTGCTGTATTTGCGCTAAATAATGAAATTGTATGCTCATATCTAATTAGCAACAAACAAATAATTTAATAAATATTTTGATTACATAAATTAATATTATAATCAATGGTTGCCAAGTAGCCATTCCTAAAAAAATAGTATTGTGTATAGAAGCTGCAAAACATTTTGAGAAAGGTCGAAAACTCTAGTTATTCAATTGTTACCATCTCAAAAAGACATATTTTAGCAAATTTGTGATGAATAATACTTATAAATAAAACTAATAGTAATAAAGATAAAAATAATCATTTAGTATTTATAGCGCTCTTTGAGATAAATGATAAAGAAAATAATTGTCCATTGTTATAATATTATAGTCACTTAAATTAAATGGCTATCAATAGTAACTTTGTTATTATTATACAAAATTAATTTGTTATTGCAATATATAAACACTAACAATAAAAATAGAAAGAATGTTATGAAGACCAAGACCCTTGATGGCACATCGAAGTTGTCACATATGAAACATAATTTTATGAAAATAACTTATATACGCTTCTTTTTTGTAAAATTTTATTTTTACATTTAAATATTATTATGGGCAGTATTCAACACTTCTGGTTTTGCTAAAAGTTATACACCGCGTTTTTAGTATTATTTTTGGTAATTTAGCGTCAACAAGTTAAAAGAAGCACGGCGTAACATGTGACCTCTTATTTATATTATTAAGTAAATAAAAAAATTGTAGCTTGGTAAATTGTCCTGGTATAAACGAACTATATTTATGACTGAAGAGGTCTCTAAAAGCAGATAATTTTCATAGTATTTTACAACACGCCAGTGAGTCAAAGTGACAGATTTGAGTTCTGCATGGAAAAAAGTCTAGATACCATATCAGTTGACAAGACGTAAATATGCAGCTTACAATCGACGAGGCTGAAAAAGTTTTGTCTATAACAAAATAAATTAAAAAACTCTCAAAATTGAGATTTTTTGCATTAAAATCTTATTTTTAATATAAAATCTTAGATTTACTTTAAACATTTACAGCTGTAGTTTCAGCAAAATGGTAAAAGTGAGTTACCTTGAAATTAATAAACCGCAGAGTAGGTTTGCGTGCGGAAAGTTATATAATATAAGCCGAAATAGCTCAGTTGGGAGAGCGTTAGACTGAAGATCTAAATGTCCCTGGTTCGATCCCGGGTTTCGGCAGTTGCTTTTTTTTTCTAACAATTCATAATTTTTATTTAAAATAAGAATTAAGAATAATTACATTATTACTAAGTGAATATTCACGTCAAAATTTTCAATTTTTTTGAAGAGTTAATAAAAACTAAAACAACCAAATCGAGCGCTGGTATTTATCGGCGCATAAAAATTAAAATTTTTAAAATTTATTTTATTATTACTGCTAGGGGGAAAATAGGTTTGCAAAACTTTGAAAATAGAACAAAATTTGATTTAATTTTTACATTAAGTCTACGTCACAATTTTTTATTTTTTATTTAATTGAGATTGGCAACCATGAGTGAACAGTGTTAATTTTGATGATTTCCAATGACGATTACTGTCATAAGTTTTAATATTGTTTTTTCGTTGTTTTTTGTCGAAGAATCCCTCGCTTAGAGGCATGATTGGCTTGTACATAAAACCATTCGATCACTTAAAGGTTAATAATGTCTTCTGCTAAATTAAATTGTTGTACACAGTGATCACAAAGAAACAAATCTAGAGAGTTTCTTCTTGTTTTATAGAAAATTTTGTCTTACTCCAATAAATCATATAGATACACTAATTTTAATAAACTGATAAACTTGCTGATAATTACTATCCATTCGGTTCGAATATCTGGCTTATACAAGAAGATATAAAGTAGATAAATCTTTATTTCTTTTTGTTTTACCTTGTAAAGATGTTTTTAGGGGTAACAACAACAAACCGTTGCTTCAAAATTGACGTTTCCTACACATCTGACATTTGAGCAAAAAATCTGTTTGTCGGTGGCGGCACATGTGGTAATAAAGTTAGTTATTTGCAAGTTTCCTACCTAGGATTTTGTTACAACATGACCAATAATTTGCAACACCTGCTCTGATTTGTGTTTTTTTTATCAGTCTATAAGCCAGCAAAAACTGGTGACAAATATATAAATTTAAAAAAAATACAAAAATGTTTACAACAAAGGTCATTCATTATATCTGCAAAAACTTTCTAACTGCCTTGTTCTTTCTCTGAGAAGAAACAAAACTAAAATAGCATGATCGATCATTGACAAAAAAAAAACTTAACGTATGTTTAGGTTGTTGTTTTTTAACAATTTTACGCTGTATATTTTGTTTCCTAGCTCACCCTGTAAATGTACACTAAAAAATTGCTAAACATTGAATTATATGGTAATTGCAAATCTTGGTGCAAGTTTAATTAAAAATAAGTTTTTGCATTTGAACAAATCTTTATTTTATTGATAAGATTTACGATTTAAACCGCTACGAAGTGTATAAAAGTGCGCAAAAACTATTTATTATAAGCCGAAATAGCTCAGTTGGGAGAGCGTTAGACTGAAGATCTAAATGTCCCTGGTTCGATCCCGGGTTTCGGCAGTGTATCTTTTTTTTTCAAATTGTTTGATAAACTTTGTTTGTAGACATTGATTTTACTTTTTTGACAGCATTGTCTAATTAAATTATTGTAATAATTTTATTATATTAATTAATAAAATAATTGTAATAAGTATAGTTTTTAGCATCTCTTGCATCAAAACGCAATAGCAGATTACCAATCTGAATAACAGCCTGCGACAAAAAAAAACCTAAGCACTGATACGCAATGCATAGAATTTTTATAAAAATTAATATTTCAATATAAACTGTCTTGTTAATATAATTATGCAAAAAATTACAATAATGTTTATAATAATTTTTTAATAAAACATTCATATAGATTCAATTTATTTGATAATTAATGCACTTCCGCCGAGTTTTGAAAGTCATTACTGCTTTTTATGGCAAAAAATTGTTTTTTTTAACCTATTTTCTGTTTCATGATTTTGATATAGATATTTATGCATTAAGGGAGATATGAATGTTTTTTCTCCGAGGTTGACGTGTTACAGACCAAGGGCCGGAGGCCCGCGGTTTGTAAGTCTACCGAGGGTGAAAAACAGAATATCTCCCGTAGTGCATTAAATATTTTATTTTTTAGTATTTCATTACTGCTTTCTTAATAAAATTATATGAAAAATAACAACATCCGAGAATGCGTGAATGTGTAATTGCTGCAAATGCATGGTAACCATGTGTTTGAGGGTGAAAAATTTTACAAAGTCCCAAGGGAGATATGAGATACGTTTCATATATCGTATCCATGACGAAAATCAACAATATCATGTCACTAAAAAATAAAGTAAATAATATTTTCTTCACAAAAAAACAAAATGTTTGTCAAAACTTTTAATAATACCTTTTAAATTATTAAGATGTATCACTGTTAGCGTTTTATTTGTGCACCACTACAAGTGGGAAAAAACAGTTGTTTTATACAATTTGGTCTTGGCTGTCATTTGCAGCAAGTTAATACTTTTTAGAATTTAATTAAAATTTTGTGTCATTGTACACTGATCTTCTAGGTATAGACTAATCTATACTATCAACTTTTTCATGTGTTAATGCTATGGTGACTTGTTTTTACAATATCTTATTCAATGTATTTAAAAAGCACGTCCCTCTTTTTCAACAGAAACGTTGATACTATCCTCCCTGGTTCAAGTCGGACATTATATATAGCATTAAACAAAAACATAAATACCTTAATAAGTATAAGAAGACAGGTATTGACTTCTACATTTTAAAATTTCGTGAATTAGGTTCAGTTGTCAAAAAGCAAATCTCTGCAGCTCATTTAACATATTTGAATAACATTCAGATCAACCTTCGTCATGAGCCTAAAAAGATCTGGAATTATATAAATACCAAGAGATCTAAAACCAGAATACCTGGTAAAATGCTTCTGAATAATGAAACATTCGATAACCCTTTACAGATAGTAAACGCGTTCGGTGATTTTTTTAAGTCGACGTATATTACACCAGATTATTCAGTTGACAACATTCCATTTCAAGAAAATGGCGTCCCACCTTTAACTTCAACTATAAACATACTTAATATTGTAGAAACTGACATTATTCAAGCCATCAAACGTTTAAAGCCTGGTATGGCTTCTGGTTTAGACTCCATACCAAGTTTCCTGGTTAAGGACTGCAAATTTGTGTTTGTCCAGCCGCTATTAACCATTTATAATAAATCACTTGAGAGTGGCACGTTTCCCGATAAATGGAAGGTATCTAAAGTTTGTTCTGTCTTAAAATCTGGTGATGCCTCTAAGATTGAGAACTACAGGCCTATCTCGCTTGTTTCTAATTTTACAAAAATTTACGAAATCATTATTCATTCATATATATACCCTTCCGTTAGGAATTACATTTCTTCAGATCAACATGGTTTTGTAGATTGCAGGTCAACTGTAACAAACTTAATGCGTTCTCACAATTTGTGTCTCAAAAACTGGAAGAGCAGTCTCAAGTCGACACCATATATACAGACCTAACAAAAGCTTTTGATCAGATTGACCACAATACTCTATGGAAAAAATTATTTCACATTGGTTTCAGTAGGAAACTACTAAATCTTTTTCAATCTCATGTTACATCTAGATCACAATTTGTGTGCTACAATGGTTTCTCATCCTTGCCATATGATGCTAGTTCAGGAGTTTCTCAGAGATCTGTAATAGGTCCTTTAATATTTCTTTTATATATCAATGACCTACCTTCTACTTTAAGTTGCAATATCTTGCTATACGCTGATGATGCAAAAAAATTTGACTCCATAAATTCTATTGATGATGTTTTGGTTCTTCAACAAAACTTATCTAAGTTACATATATGGTGTGTAAACAACAGACTAAAGTTGAGCATTTCCAAATGTAAAGTAGTCTCGTACACCCGTAAGAAGAACACTATAATTTGGGATTATTTGATCAAACCTGTCTTCCTCGTTATGACTCTGTAAAAGATTTAGGTATTACATTTGATAGCAGTTTTCGTTTTAATCTTCAGTGTGAGAATGTAATTTCAGCATTCTATGCTATGGTTGGGTTTATTATGCGTAACAGTAAATCTTTTTATGATATTTATTGCTTGTTAGCTTTATATAGGTCTTTAGTGCTAAGTAAGCTTCAATATGGCTCTATTATATGGTATTCTATTTATAACACTTACAATGATATGATTGAAAGTGTTCAGCGAAGATGAATGTTTATCCTCCTCGAGGATATGATCACCGTCTATTGCTAGGTGAATTTGGAGTCCCTCTACTCACACTGAGAAGAAAACTAAATGTTTTGCTGACTTTATATAAGATAATCCACTTTCAAATAGATATTTCACAGCTACTCGAAAAATTCAGCTTCCTAGTTCCTCGTCTTGGTAGTAGATACCAGAACACCTTTTACTACAACACTCCCAAAACCAATTTCATTCTGCGATCCCCGGTGTGTCTTATGTCCTAAGCTTACAACTGCATCTGCCACGAGGTTGATATATTTTATTTAGATTATTATTTATTTAAGCAATTTGTAACTGAGCTACTGTCTGTCATTGATTCTGATTTTTGATTTGTAATTTTATTTAATTTGTTACAATAATTTTATTTACTTTGTTAGAATAAGTACTATTGTAAAATATTTCTTTTGTTTTGTCCTGTAATTGGTGATTCTGCACTGTTGGGCTAATAAACTTTATTATTATTATTATTGTTAAAAATCTCATAGATTGCCGACCTAAACTAACATAAGAATATATCAACCAAACAGAAACCATAAATATTAACTCTAATATCATTGTATCCACATTTGATCTTATCAACCTAAATCAAATATTCACATAATAGAAACAATACGAGTTACCAAAAATTTGTTCACTTTTATATGTATAATAGAGTTTATTTGTGGTTTTTGGAGACCTATACTTTTGTTGTATTCTGCTATGTTTTTTTGTCTAGTCGAGTCTCAGTATTTGTATCTTTGATTTTTTTTAATGATTGATTGAATTCATTAACTTGTTTTTCGAGTCAGCATTTTTTTTTGAGTAAACTTTGGGCATATTTACCTGGAGTACTTAAATTTAAATTACCGAGTAGATTACACATTTTGTATTGGTAAGTATAGAAACTAAATTTCAAGACTATTTATTATAACATTAAATTAATAAAGTTAGTATTTAGAATTTATTTTCCAAGGCGTTTGTAAGTTATATGTATTTTTTTAAAGACGTTAGCGCAGTTTTTTTGTGTTTAGTACATATTTAATTAAGAGTGAAATTTCTTCTATGAATGTCTCCCATAGCACAAGCTTAACCAAGATTCAAAATGTGATATGTTGTCTTTGACGAAGATATTGTGCGAAAGCTACATTTTAGATAGGGTAACTTTTTTAATTATAAACTCTGAAACTAATTTGACGGCGCTGTAACTTTATTAAGTGCGGAATTACGACAGGTAATATCATAAGCCAGGCCGGCAGCACAAGCGGCGGCTTAGATTTTCAGGTATTACTTTTTATGTATTTTACTTTAGTGTATTCATTTATGCATCATTCTTTACTTAGAAAACTTTTAGCCATTGTGATTTAATGAACGCTTGTTGTTTTAATGACTTAATCAAATTTAGATAACTCTTTGTGGCTTTATTTTAATAGCTCCTAACGTTTTGTCAATTAGATAGACTGCTCAAAGCTTAAAACTTTAAGTACTAAGATCAATTTTATTACTATTTATATTTAAGTGTTTTTACTTATCTTAGCTATATATTTAAAACAATGTTTTCTAAATTCTGCTATTTCCTAATTAGCATTATACATCGTTCAAAAGAATGTGGTCTCATAATCGTATTTCCGGTTCGAGATTACGCAGAACTGTTTTGTAAAACTTATGTTTTTTTCGAAAATGTAATTATAATAATAAACAACTTTTCTCTATATGCTGAAACCTTAGCGAGCATTGCAAAATAGTATTTTTTAAATAATTGTAAGAAAAATTGATAAACAAATTAAACAAAACAAATATTGTATATTTACGTTTGCCGCTGTTATCACCAAGATAAAAAATAAGAAAAATTTTTGGAAAAATAGAACACTGCCGAAACCCGGGATCGAACCAGGGACATTTAGATCTTCAGTCTAACGCTCTCCCAACTGAGCTATTTCGGCTTATGCAATCAAAGTTTCTGATTGCGGAGGCGACTTCAAATTACTTGAGATTTATAATTACTCCTTTTTTTTAGATGACGTTTCGAGTTTTTATTTTTAACTTTTTAACGAGCCTTAAAATTGTGATCGATAATTGTGGACGCTGACTTTCAAAACTTTCAGAACGATGACCAGGTCCGCCATTTTATGGAAATGACTTTTTTCATAAAATGGCGAACCTGGTCATCGTCCTAAAAGATGGCGATCTGGCGTTGTGTTCGGATAAACATAAAAATAAAGAATGTGTTATGTCAGCTATTTGTGTATCAAGAGCGCAAAATCACATACATACTGTTGATCGACAGATGTAGTTCCCCTACATCGGCAATAGAATGTTGCGCTCGCATTACACACAAGTTTTTTTCAACAATATGATAACTTAATCAATAAAAACGATAGTTTTACTCATTTTTTGTCTACAAAATCATAAACTCACAATAATTTTTTTTTAAAATAATTTTTTTTTTGTTATGAAGCAAACTATTGATTGGTTGGATAGCAAGCGTGTTGTACATTTTGACATCTGCCAGAATTTTTTATTAAATCTGTAAAATGATCCAAAATTTATCTATTTGTAATAAATAAAACATTGTCATCATACGTAAAAAAATACTTTTAAAAATTCTGAAAGCAAACAAAAACAAGTTCATTATATTTTACAATCAAATTATAACTATGAAAACGATTTTTTCTTGTTTTTATAGTAGCAAAATTTATTACCAAATTAGATATGTCTAAATCTTTTGCTATAAAGATTTCAATTGAAATCAAGAATAAATTTGATAATCGCTTTTGGTCTATGGTATTTCGTAAGTACGTTTTTATTAACTCTAGTTTAGAAACACTACGTTCAGCAGATGCTACTGTGACGGGTATAGTTGAAAACACAAAACTAGTTTAATTTTATTGTTTTTATAAATAGATAGCTTTTGCTTACTAATTTAAATAACATTTTTGGCGTAAAAACAACTTTTTTAAATTATTATTTTCAATAAAGAATAAGTTGTTTGTGAAAAATTAATCAATAAAGTCGACTTTAATTCAAGGCACTATAATAAATATTTTTTCTAAGAAAATAATAAAAAGTTTTTCTTAAATCACTTAATTTTAATAAACTAGAAATAAAAGTTTTTGCAAAAATTTGACTCACTTTATAAAGTAGATGAAAAAGGCTATTTATTTAAAGTACTTAATTTGTTGGTAGGATACTTTATCTAATAGTAGTATATTTTTTAAAAAGAGTTAATTTTTTGTACATAATACATAATAATATCAGTAATTTGTAAAGCTCAAGTGTTTTTCTTTTTTCAGTAAAAAGACATATAATACAAATAGATTAATATATATTGACCAAACTTGTTTTATGTTTTACAATTGTGCATCTGGGTCGCATAAGTCAAAAAACTTGTAAATGACAAAAAAGGTCAATTGAAAAAATTTCAAGGGAAAGAGGCTCTTTACAGCTGGGTCATTTTGATTACCTGCCGTCCATCTTCTATTACATTCCAGGATCGCTAGCTTAAAGCGTACCAAATTGTTTTATGCTATTTTATTTCGAAAGTTAGACATTTTCGTCAATAAAATAAACAAAATTTTCCACAAATATGACAAAATGTACAAATCCGCTGGCTTCAACCAAATGGTTTATATTAAAAGAAAGATACAGAATTGGTTCAATATTTAATTAAAAATAAGCACGTTTCTTTGAAATAAATTGCGGTGCTAATTCATGCAAATTGTTTCAATCAAATTGAAGAAAGTATAATTATCTAGAGTTTTTGTACCTATAAGCAATCATTATTTCTAAAGTAATTCTAAACCAGCAATTCACAATATTAATACATAATTAATATTAAATCTAAATTTTGTTTACACGATATGCTCAACAAAGATAAAATTGAAGGGTGTATTGAAAGATCGAAATTAAATTTTGGGCACGAATTTAATATCGCAGCTAAAGAATTTATGGCTGGTTTCCTGGTTCTTGTCAAAACGATTCAATCTAGCAAATATTACACTTTTTCTTTGTGAGCATACGAAACTCTTAAAGGCTGAGCTTTGTTTGGCTAATAAAATTTATCTCATGCATTGTTACGAACTTGTAGCACTTCGAATTCTCTTGTCCCGCGGGAACACCACTTTGGCATTGTTTGGAATGTTAAGCCGCGGCACCCGCTAGTTTGATTAAAAAATTTTAGACGCATTTATCTAATGTATGTAGCTGCTACAATGTTTACAGTTATTTTTTATTTAATATCTATTTAATAGTTGTTTTCTTTGCAAGTGAGATAGAAGAAGCATTATTACGTTACGACTTCGAAGATTGTAAATCACGAAGATGCTGATGAAAAATAGAATAAAAAGATAAAATTATTCCATATGAGCAACGTTTGTCAGTGCAATTGTGACATTTTATTCCAAATGACATTTGGGACACAAAAATAAAATAAAATTCTATTTTTTTTAATACCGTTGTAAACACTAACTTGTGATAAAATGTTTTGTTCCTACCTCAACTGCTGCAATATTTTGAAGAAATATATTTATATAAGAAATATGTTACTTACACTGGAAAAAGTTTGTTTAATATTGCACAAGCTACAAGTGTGGAAGTGGAAGCATTTCAAAAAAATATAGGCGTTTTTATAATTGCATTTTTTCATAATAAATTTAATTTTTCATTCTTAAACTAATTTAATTTTATACAAAACTTTGAAATTTATTTGAAATGCATTTGACTTGAACAATCATCATCAGATTTGAACCTTGAAAACTCAAAACTTTGAGTTCGGCATAATGAGCTATCCCCAAACAGTAATTGTCAGAAAATGCATAAACAAGAAGTTTAAAACTTCCATTATAAAGTTTGAAACAATTTCCTTGAAAAAAAAGTTCTTGTGAAGATTTAAATTTTTTTTATTTAAGTTATGTAACTCGATGGCAGTTAGTTCTTTCGTTCTAAAACGGCACCTGCTGACATCAATATTTATGAGCCGATTTCCACACAAGAAAAGCCGATTATTAATTTCTTTTTGATTTAGCTGTGTACGAAGAAAAAGAACAGTTTCAGGAAATATTCCGATGATAAATGTTTAACAGGAATGAAAAAGCTTTTTCATGTAGCTATTCCATTTTGCGTTTTTATACTCACATAATTTTCACTATTTTGCTTCTTATTCTGAAATGTGCATCATATGTATGAGCTTTGTAAAAAACTTCGACTTATGCTTTAGCTTTGCCAAGCATATTTCTGCCACCGGAAAATTACAATTAACATTAAATCTGCCATTGTATGTCCCCACGTAATAAAATCTCAAAGTTTTTAATTAAAACAAGCAAATGCAGCGGTTTTCATGTTGCCTCTTCCGAGCTTATAAGCTTTGTTTTAAAAATGGTTGTTCTAAAAAAAAATTGGTTCAAAAAAAATAATATATTTCACCCAAAGAAGCCATTGTTGAATCAAAGTATAAATATAAAGATTATTTTAATGTAGAATTGATTATTATCATTCATCATGATGATTATAGCGCTATAATTTATGCTGCAACTGAATCAATTTTTACGTATTAACCCTCACTAATAAAAAATTAAAATTAAACAAAATTCTGGAGAATGTAGTGGTGCTTTTAATTTTTCATAAAACAATTTTTTATAGATTAATATTCACCTTATTTGATTCACACTTCTCACGACTATTCAAAAGTTCTTAAAAGCAAAGCTCACAAAAACATTCAATGACTTTTTAGAAAATAGAATATGTGCGTTAAAAATAAAAGCATTCACCCAAAAGCAGATTATGCAAAATTGTCAAAACTCACAACATTTTATTGACAGGCGGATGTGTTAAAACTCAACCCTTATTTAAATATTCTGCGAGGAAACCGGACATTCTTGAAAGCAATTAACAATAGAATAGGTTCGTTTGCAATTTGTTTTTTGTGCAATGGAAAAATACGATTCAATCATGGAAAATCTTTACTACATAAAAATTATTGTAATTTATTGAAGAAAAAAACAAACTTGTGAGTAATTAATGTTTTTATCCAACACTTTTTTATTATGACGTTATAAAAATAATGTTTTTGATTAAATTATGGGATCTATAAAATACAAGCGGTTTTATGAATCAATGATACAGCGGTTTTTTTATAATTCAACAGTTTACAAAAATTAGAACAATTTATCAATCATCAAAAGATACAATACATAAAATTACAATTATGTGAAACAGGAATCTCAGATGAAATCACTTGTAAAGATTTATAATAACATTTATATTAAAGGATAAATAATAATAATAATAATAACAAAATCGGTCTACCTTCAACATCAAATATTTTTTATTGGGTGCTTCTGCTATAAACTGTTGAATATGCTCTCTTCCAAAAACTTTTAATTTCTTACACTTGTAATTTTTTGATTCGTTCTTCAAAAAAACAATTAACTTGACACATTGCTAAATATCTGTATTCTTGTGAAGCTTTAATGTCGATCTTAGCATGCAGTATTTTGCCCACATTGAAGAAACCGCAAATCTTTTTTGACAATAAAGACGTAACCCAACAGCTCTTCACTTATTCCACAAACAGGGTTTTTCTGTTTCCGGTTTTTGAATTCACTCAATTCTTTGTAATAAGCGTTCCTGAATTTGTTAGGTAGCAAACTCAATCTGACATCTTTCGCAATTTTGTTCTAAGTTTGCATTTGCTACAAAAAAATTGTAATTTTTATTTCTATAAAATTTTTAATTACATCGGTTTACAAAAAGTGTTATAGGACTTTTGCTGTTATTTACGAAGTTTTAAATTGTTTGTGCAGGTTATGAGGTATCGTATACAACTTTTATTTCAGCATTTTGCAGAAAACAAAATAAATATAATTTTTTTTGCGTTGTGTAAACTTCGTTTATAGATTTAAAGTTATTGACTGTTTGTAAAATTGTCAACCTTTTATGCACAATATGCACAATTATTAACCTAACTATGCATAAGAATTTAGGACTTTTGTAGTTAATAGCAAAACTCCTATAACATTTTTTGTAAAACCTAGGTTTTTAAAATTTTTTAATGAAAAAATACATATTTTTCTTGCTGTCAATGCAACTTCAAAACAATTAATACGGCAAACAATAAAATAAGATATAAATTCAAAAATATTAACACAACTGTGGGTATGGAAACTATTCAGCTATAATAAACATGCCTAAAATTAATCTGTACATTTTTGCTTTTATTAACTGCATTAAGTCGCACAGTGTGTGGTGTCGAAGGAATAGTAGAATTACTTCGGTTCTTAAATAGATCAACAGTATAAAATGATGAATGCCTTACACAAGCTTTTAAAATTATCCGCAGCTAGCAGTTTACATTTTGTAGAAAATCCTCTATTATCTAAGAGAAAAACAAAATAAGTAGTTTTTTATCCGTCGTAAAATCAGCGAAGTAAGCTAATTAGATCTATTCTTTCCGGTTGAAGTCTCCAGACTTCATCTATGCAGTGTAATTTTTTGCCAACCGAAATAAAATTAACGAATCGAAATTATCTCAGCGTCGCCGTTTTGGCGTCTGAGATCAGCATTTTAACCCTTCGAGATCCAAACGAGCAATTGCAAACTGAAAATAACTGGAATATCTTGAATAAAATATCGAGTTCCGCTCGGTCCGTAAGTGAGATTATAATCCAATGGTTTGAGCCGACTCAGTTCCACCGGAAATCGTATACTAGCTACGATTGATCTATATATGTATGTATCTGTATAATATTCTAAAAAAATTTTCCACTCAATCACGTCAAATATTTATGAATTATCTGGACTGTAAAAAATTTGAATTCTGGGTGACTTCGAAGAAGCAAACAATGCCGTCTAGACAGCTATTTCCGGAAAATCATGAAAAATTCGAATTTCTTTCTGGATTTGATTTGTCCGGATGCCACCAGAATGAAAGCCGGAATAATGCCGTGCAAAAGATATTTATTTTGAAAAGTTTTCAACACTTACAATTTAGGCAAACTTTATCTCTCCTCAACCTGACAGTAATAGTCTAAGCTGTCTTGTTTCGGTAACAAAAAAATCACAATTACTAGATTCTTAACACGTAAATTATTCCAGAACTACAATAAAAATTATTATATTTTTAACATTGTACATAAAAGTTTTGCAACAAATATCAATTTTGATCATTTAATTATCTAAATAATCACAATTAGGTATGGAAAAAAGTAAAGGGAGAAAAGAAAAACTGAGACAGGAGAAGAGAACAGAAGGGAGAACAGCGAGGATGGGATAGAAAAATTGGTGTAATAATGTATAATTGTATAATAATGTATATATTTTAAGCCTGTATAGGCTAAAAATAAACATATTATAATCACAATTTTTTTTAAACAAAAAATATATTTTTTTTTATATAACATTATAACAGTTTTAGAAACATTGAACTCTTTTAAACCAATTACTTTAAGTTGTCAAATCAGCACAAGTATGAATGATACCAAAAATTACCTCATTTTCACCTCTCTGCTTACCTCAACTTAAACTTGATATACTGTCACAAGCTTGTCACAGCTTGTTCACAAGATTAGTTTTATAAATATTTAGAAAAATATTTAAAATTATATCATTTTGTACCATTCAACAAGAAAAAGTAATACATAACTTTTTTTTGTTTCAATGAGTTTATTTTTGTTGAATAAAAAAAATTTAACTTGTGAAGGTGTTCCATCTTTTTGACACAAAATGGGATTGTAATAATTAATTGTAAATTAAAAAAACACAATATCTTCCCATAGATGCATCTATGGGAATAAGTGTTTTTTTAATTTACAATTAAAAAAAAAATTAATTTATAAACGTATCTGGAGAGTAAACAATTAGTAGGTTTGGACAATTTTTACGCGCGGCGGGTGATAGAACTCTTAAGCGACTGTAAATATACTGTTTCCGGAGGTGTTTCATTTGAATGTTAATTTGACGTTTACATGTCAGGAGGCGAAAAACAAATTTACATTATTAGTGTTTCAATATTATATTTGCAAAGTTTTTAAACATTGGAGTTATAAAAAAAAAACTTTCAAAAGCCGTAAAAAAATTGAAACAATAATTTTTGTGTTTGGCAAAACATTTATATCATTTAAACATCTATATTTAATAGCTTTAGTTTTGACATTTTTATTAAAAACGGATGATTTTACTCAAGTAGAAAATTTAAGAAATTAAATGGATACCTAGTCAAGTGTAGTTGATAAAATGCAGTACGACTTTTCATCGACCGACTACGAGGAGACTTTTTATTATTAAAGTTTATTTTTATTGCGTTTACTGCTCAGGAAAAAAGCATTTTAAAATATCGCGCACTTAGAAATAATTGGAGTCTTAAAAATATGTTAAAAACGTTTTTTATTTAATTTAATCTTCCGATTTTAAACAAAAGATGAAAGTTTTTCTCTATGCATTCACATACTTCTAAAAATGCAAGAATTAAATCTTGAATAATTTTACCTGACAGACTTTTTTAGATTTTTATTTTATTTTTACATTTTAGATTAAAAACGTGATTACGTCTCGCCTAAAAAGCACTAGCTTAAAAAGTCCATTTTTATCCAGATTATGAACATAACTCATCCCTTTAATTGGCGCTGCGTTTTCCTTCTTTCCGGAATCCCTTGCCACATGCTATAGCGACTTGTTTGCGAAATAATGAACTTCATAAATTTACCTTTCGTCCAGAGAGAAAAAATGAACGACTGACTCGGCAGAAATCAAGATATAAATTACCATGTTTGGCTGTTTTTTACGTTTCAATAAATTTTTCGTGCTTTTCATTTATTTATCTTTAAATAATGTCACAAAGCAATACAAAAATTAATTATTTTAATTCACCGCCGAATTTTTAAAAATTAACCTATAAATTAGCCAGTCTTTACTTTTGTATCTAAACTGCAACAAATTCTAGCAAGTTTTTTAATAGTTAACGTATACCGAGTAGATGATAAAACCCAAAATCATAACTCTGTTGTTTAATTACAATTCTAAAATTTACAATTCTTAAAAACAAAGAAAAACTGCGCCCTAACGTTTATACGTTGGCTTATATGCTATAAAACCAAATTTTTTATAGAATAAATTTGAAAAAAATTGACGTTCAATGCGGGATTCACATCTAAGAAATAAAACAATAATTCTCTTAAATAAACCAAGCGCTTACAACCTTAGCAAATCATTGCTGATTTGAAATAATATCTATGATGCAAATTCATTCAAAGTAAACATAAGAATGAATTTGCATTGATCATATTATTCTACTTGTTGGGAGTAGCCAAAGAAGGTAGATTCCATTGCAAATCGTTGATATGCGTTTGTGGCAAAAAGCGCTAACGTGATAACTTGGTTGTCCGATTAGTTAAATACGTTTTATCTCAATTTGTATCTGTCATTTAGAGTGACCTATATGCATTAAAACATTAAGAAAACTTGTTTCTCAAAACTTTTGATGTGAAGTAGCTTCTAATAGATGTCGCAGGTTTTACTAATAATAATTTTTTTTATGAATATTATTGTACAAATTTGAATTAAGTTATTTATTCCAATTCGAAATATGAAGTTATTTTCAATTCAGATTGATAATTAAACGAGAGCAAGTGCCTTTTAAACATTTGCGAGGTTATCTCATACTCTAAATCAACAAAGTCAAAATAGAAACGTTGACGACAAAATTTGGACATTTTCACGACATTTTGTCTTTTAGCAAAAGAAAAATTATTTTATTAAGTCTAACCTGACATTAATGCAAATTCATCACATGAGAAACGGCTTATCATTAGTGGTTTCTCTTTTTTGTTTAGTAAACAGCCACGGATTCTAATTACAAATTTGTGGAAAATAACAAATAAGAAATCTAAATTATATTTTATTGGAATAATAAAATTTATGACTTTAATAACCATTATGCATTTGATAGTGTTATGTAAACTAATAGTTGATAGTCACAATTTCTCTTCCCATAAGGCCTAAATTAAAATTACTGAAGAACAACGTTTAAACTGGCATTTTAAGTTAGAGTAATGCTAGTAACTGCACCCTTTTTCTCTAAACCTAAGCTCCGTTAAATTGGCCTTAGAGCAATATTTCTTAACAGCATTAATGTTCTTTTTCAGGTCCGTACGTGCTGGTGTGGAAAAAGGGCATTGCTGTTCTATCAGCTGGCAACGTAAAAGTATCTCCCGATAATCGTATCAGTTTAGTTAATGGCTACAGTTTAGAAATTAAAGAAGTCGGCCCTCAAGATGCTGGCGACTACGTTTGCCAAATAGGAACTTTAGAGCCAAGAGAAATCACGCACACCGTCGAAATTCTAGGTGAGTTTTATCAAATATTTTATATTTCCAATTTGAGCTTCTCTTATAACTTGTGTTATTTTAATTTATGTCTGTTTTATTTAACTTTCCGCTCTATTTATTTGGTGCCGGTCTCGAGATGAAATTTTAAAATTAATGCTTGAGTGAAGGGAAGCTCCGTTCTGCCTTGCTTTTTGAGCTCGATTAAATTAAACTATCTTGAGAATAATTGTGGTGGACTTTATATAGCACTTGATTTTTGCGAACAAAATTAAAATTGTGTTTTCGCAATTATTTTTACCTAAAAGCGGGAAGCTTAATTTATCTTTAACAGATAAAGACTTTTTACTGTATGCTCAAAAAAGAAAAGAAATGAAAAAGATTTAAATTATATTAAAATTAATTGGTTCCTTTCTGTTACCAGCCGTTAGCAACAAAATTACCTAAAGCTTAAAAGTTTAAATTTTTTTATAATATTACGATATTGAAAAAATACCCTAAAAAACACGTTTTATAGAAAATTCACTCGGAGACTTGTGCGCCAAACCAACTATTGTAAAACTAGTTCTTTAATATACTATTTTGAGTAATAATTTAAGTAAAGTGGTTACCAGATGTGGAGTTTAGCTCAATCATTATTCTGAAACAAATCAAATGTTCATAATAATGTTTAATCTAATATGAAATACGTAAATCGAAAACAAACGTATAATATAGTTGTTCAGAAAATCTCTTTCTGTCATTTATTGTTTATTTTTTTATAAAACTTTTTTTTATTTTTTTGTATTTCTACCAGAATTTTACAATCAGAGCAAAATAACAAAACCGCGTTGGTATTGACATGTTTGACACTAGCAACATTTATCAAGTTTTTTGCATTTGTATGAAAAGTTTAACCTTTAAGATGCTCTTTTAAGATTTTAAAAGATGTTACACTTGCATTTTGAACAATATTTGTAAAAAAAGAATAGAATTTGAAGCTCGATGCTTCTTCACTTGGAATACTTCCAATCGCAAAATTCTTCGTTTTCTATCGACCGACATAGTAATACTATTTCAATCATTTAGCATCTCGTTTCTTTGAAAATTTATAGTTTCCATAATTCTTGATATGACATTTATTCGATCTCATGCCACCTTTACTCCACCTATTTCTCCCCGGATTCATGCACAAACACCATTTATAACCTGAAGGTGAGCGACTAAATGACACGAAACAGATCGTTGTCTCTGATTCGTCGACTTTACGAGGGTAATTATTTTAAATTGTAATTTAGATAATCAAGCCTTTACTAAATTAATGATGCTATGTGATAAGATCGTTTTAATGAAAAGAGAATTGACGATTGAAACTTTTCCAACTTTTCTACAACAAAATTACCTAGAAGGTAGATCAGGGCTAAATTTAGGTCAAGTTTGCAGACTTTTTAATCTTCAAGCAAGATGGCAATTATAAGTAGATTAAAACACTAATACTATGAGTCGCTAATACGATATAAAATTGGTTTTTTTTTAGCATAAGAAAATTATTCGAAATGTCTCAATATTGCAGTTGGTATCAATAATAATTATTATGAATAGTTTAATCCGCGCATTAATATTTTTATAAAGTTGGCTCTAGAGTGATTAAAAAAAAAGTTTGTTGACAGTAAACTTTTAATTTTGTTCTTTTTTCAGTTAGTTAGATTTCATTCAATGTTTCTGAGAAAATAAACTAGATTTGGTTTTAAAACTATTCTAATAACTATCGGCTTCGTAATAGAATCATTTTGTTGTTGTTTATAAATAATTTTTTATTTTTTGTTTGTATTTGATTATTCAACACAAAAGTCACAAAAGACAGGAACAAATAGAGATTATGTTATCTTCTTGTTTTCTAAAAGTTAAAAACTGTTGGTTTTTTTAAAGAATGTTAGATTTTTGTTTAACTTGGAAAGTCATGAAGCGTTGCAAAATTGTTTTAAAGCGTAATATTAAGGATAAAAATTATTATCCCATTCACTTTCAATACGTGATTGATACTGTAATTCTTGAACGATGCGATAATGTCAAAGACTTGGGTATCTATTTTGACTCTCATCTGACATTCAATTATCATATCGAGTTAAATGTTAACTCAGCGTTTAGAACATTAGGTTTTATCTTTAGAAGTTGTAAAAATTTTTATGATACATCTGCTCTTACAAGTTTGTTTTGTAGTTTGGTTAGAACTAAATTAGAATACGCCAGCCTTATTTGGAATCCAACTTACACCAAGTACAAACTAGTTATTGAAAAAGTTCAAAAATCATTCTTAAAATATTTATCATTTAAAACTCTTGGAGTATATCCTCAAAGAGGATGCAATTATGTCGAATTGCTGCTTGACTTTAATTTTATTTCTTTAGAAAAACGTCGAAATATAGCTTCAGTTTTATATTTACATAAGCTACTAAACAATAAGATTGATTGTATTCAGCTATTATCCTGCATAAATATTATGGTGCCAAGATTATCGTCTAGATATCATGTTACATTTTTACGCAACAACCCTCATACCAACCTGCTGCTGAAAGCACCAATTGACGTCATGATGGCAAACGCTAACAAGATTTCTGATGCATGCGACATATTTGATAGCACGTATAACTCTCTAAAAGTAGTATTATATAATTTGTAAGTATGTGAATATTATATTATGTATAACTATTTTTAATTTAAGTTCAAAACTATGTATTTTTGTATTTTATTTGTACATTTTATTTTTTATTTTAATATTTTTTTTTAAATCATTCTTTTATACATTAAATTTGCTCTGTAAATGGATTTCTGTTGAGCAATAAAGGCTATTATTATTATTATTATTATTATTATTATTATTATGATTAAAAAGTAACAACAATTTTGTTTTATATTTACTTTACACTTAAGCAGCAAATGGACTTGCTTATATTAATCAATTAAATACTGATATAATGTACTGATTTGCTACTTTAATGTTTTATTAATAATTGAACAGAAAAGTTTTATGCCCCGGTTAATTCACATCTATTTTCCAACTTCTTTTGTAAGTATTGTCATTTCAATAAAGTTTTCTCAATGTTCCGGCAAAAAACTTATAACTAAGGTCTAAAGCTGACAACAATGTAATTTAAAATTTTCTTTTTAACCCTGGTTGTTTTCATATAATAAGCGACCTGAATTATAATGATCTTCATCTTTAGTAGGGTATAATGCTGCTGGATTTTGATAAACTTCCACCCTCATTCCAATTTTTAACAGGTTTATAGAGATTCGCTTTTGTTTACTTCCTCTTATCGTTTTTCTTTTACACGGGTAAAGCCACACTAAAATATATGTAGAGTGTCATTTTAGTGGTATTCATTAGAAATTTTTTTAATAAAATATTCGCTAATGATTTAACAATGCGTTGAAACATGAATGTTATCTTTTAATAATAATTTTGTTAAAGCTGAGTCTCTAAAAATTTTAATTAAAATAACGCGAATTGATAAAACTTCCGTGAATAGTATATTTTTATCAGAACTGGTTCATGCAGAGTCAGTAATAGATTCCAAATTGAGTTTTAAATTATTATTTTCATTAGTGCGGTTTGGCGGTTTGACATTTGATTTCCGAACAATATTTTTAACGCTTTTAACGAGGATTTGTGTTTGAATTTTGCAACTTGTTGGAAAATTGTTGACACAAGAGCTTTAGTTAACGCGTAATTAAAACTTGCAGTGGTTGCAGCAAGTTATGACAATAATATAATTTAAAGTTAGAAGTTTGTAATAAATATGCATTTATTTGCATTAAATAGCTGAATAAAAAAAAAGCTTGCGATACACTTTAAAAAAATTAAAAAAAATTGTAACAAATACAACAATAAATAAAACTTACACATTTGGAAATTTTTTTTATATATATTTCTCTATAACTAACAAACCTACAGCCAAATTAATTTAAAAAAAAATTATATTTGCTGTAATTTTATTTAATGATTAAAAGTCGTTAAAGTTATAATGAAGTTCTGTTTCTATGATTGTGCTCTTGTTGTTAGAATACAGAACTAGCAAAATTAATAAATAAATAACTTAAATAACATTTATATAATTCACTAGCTGACCCGGCGAACTTCGTACCGCCTTAGCGTAAATTTGATGCACTACTTTATTTTGTATAGCTGACCTATCTTATGTATGCGTATCTATTCAATTTGAACTGGAATCTATAATATCCTCCATATAAAAATGAATACCTATTTCCCTGGTCTCGTCATACCTGAGAAGGACTTTACTAATTTTATTAAATATTGCCCCCTCAGTGCCCCCTCCACCCCGCCCGCCCCGATGCCCGGCGCGTTTTTCAGACTGCATCGCAAACAACGGCCACGGCGCTATGGCGGTTTTGTTTACTGTTTGAATTTTTTAATTCGAAATATCTTTTGAATGGAAAGTCCAATTTAAATAATTTATAAACTATTTTATAGGTAGTTAAATGGTCTTGACCATAAAATAATTTATTTGGATAAGGATTAATATAAACACCTAAATAGCATGGGTTGAATGTGGTTAGCATTTTCATTAATGTTTAAAATGAAAAAAGTTGTTGTAGTGTCATAACTACAATAGGTGGACATATGCTACCGCGGAGTTTTTTGTAGACATTATGATGTTCTTCAATATTGTTGTACATTATTTTGTTCTATCGCTAATAGTTTCGGCAGCGCATTCGACGAAAGACATTTTAAGACTCATTTTTCTACACCTTCGGTAACATTGTTCAAATTTTACCAAGAATCCCTAATTTTTTTCAAAATGAAATGTAGCCTATGTCAAATAGGAAGAAAGTAGCATTCTATTGGTAAAAGAATTTTTTAAATCGGCCCAGTACTTTTGGAGCCTATTCATTACAAACATACAAATCTTTCCTCTTTATAATATTAGTGTAGATTTCTGACATTCTATATATACTTTTTTTATACGCACTTATGTTTGGCATAATTTTTGTAATTTTGGTTTTTACTTTTAGCAAATTCACATAAAGTATCTGCTTTAAGATTGAAAGTTTTCAGTTTAAAAGAACTTTCTCTCGCTATCGCCATCTCCATTAAACATGTCTGAAGGGAGTTTAAAGTTAATACGCCTATAGATATGAAATCAAATGATAAGTAACTGGTAGATATCAGATAATTTCTCCATCCGTCTATCATCCGATGAAGAACCGCCGTTTTCATTCAAACTTTTTAAAGTGATGGAAATAAGTGAGATAGTTAATACAGCGCAACCAATCACCGCTTCTACAAATTAAAACTACTCGCTTTGATGGATGAACAACGATTTACTACCTTGTAAATAAATTCGAAACACGTTTCGACAAGCCCTACTTCATGACTATAATCCAAGAGAATATTCCGCGGGATTAAACAGCAGTTTTATCGTTACGGGAGCGTATAGCGATCATATTGTATCAAAGCAGATCAAAATTTTATTTTAATCACGGAAACTGTACCAATAAAATTGGAAGCTTTTTAGTTAAAGGCGCTTTTCTTTTTAAGATTTACCTTTGGTTATGTGGACCCTTTTATACAATGTGCAACGAGGCGGTTTTAAATTAAAGAAAGCCGCCAGGCCGCAATCGGGACAAAAGACATAAAAGGACTTTTATGGAAAACCTTCTTTATGCTTTGTAATCGCATGCATCCAGAACTTAAACTTCCTTCTATCTATCTCTTCGTTTAAGTCTATATTTAATAAATAATAATATATAAAAGGCTATTGACATTTCTGAGCTTTGTGTAAGCTATTATTATAGCTTACAACTTCTATGTAAATTCAAAATAATAAAAGTCATTTAAATCAATTAATTTTATTTTTGTAATAACTGGAACTACTAGATATTATGTGTTGTCAAGTGATTGTCAGCAATCTAAGTGTTTATCTTGTCAAATTTTGATCCTGTCATTAAAAATTTTTGCTATTCGAGCTTCTAAAGTGGTTTCTAAAGTTTCTAAGTTTGTTAAAAATAGAAGGAAAAATTATTGAAAGACATTGTGACTTTAGTTATTGTTATAAAGTAGTTCCAAAATTCTAAAAAACGTTTTTCATCCTTTTGTGAATTGAATTTAAAATCTGACCACTGCAATGTTTACTAAATAGAAACACTTAAAAAGTGCTTTTTGGTTTTTTTACCAATTACAAGCAAGTCTGAATTTAAATTCCTAAATTTTTTTGTACATAATAATTTAGGTTCAATTTGATTAAAGACATCTTATTATTTATCTTTCAAATTTGCAATAATATTTTGACAAAACTGTCAAGTTGCACAACTAATGCCATCAACATAAAATTTGTACATGTAAATTTGATTTGAAGTAACTTCAAAAGGCATTCAGCGTGAATTGAATCAAAGTGGAACAGCGTTTTATTGGTGTTTGAAAGCATCTGGTACAGAAGTAACTTACGAGCTATATTTTTTGTAGTTTTGCGTTTAAAAAAGGTACTATATCAAACAGAATTTCAAGCGGAAAAATATCAAATTTTTGAATTTTGGATTTTGTCATCACTAAGCAACAAACAACTACTGTAAAAAATGTTTATTTTTGTGATTAATAAAACATTGAATAAAAGGCGGCAGGTACTCTTGCGTGTATTTAATAAAGACCTTACTGTTTTAGCAGTTTTTGATACAATTTTCGGAATAGATCTTAGAATCTTACTGGAGATACTTCTCCATGCATACCGATGTTTATTAATTTCAAAGGCATCGCTTATGCTATTTTCCATAAAATGATTCTTAGTATTACAAAGTTTTCAGTAGAATTTGTAATCATCGCCAAAAAATAGTATGTATATCTTGTACAAGAAACGACATTTCCCGATTCTCTGTGCTTTGCGATGCTCTAGCCAAGTACGGAAATGTTACAGAAATATTTCTATTGCCGAGAATGTTTTGAATTTTTTGCGAATTGTTTTGTAATTACTAAATTGTAACAAATAACATCAAACAACTGCTGCACTGAATCATTTATGGTAAATGCTACTCGTTGTGCGTTTATTTCTGTAAAATTTCATATTAACAAAATCGTTGGTTATCATTAAATCTACCAAATTAATTTGAAAATTAAAAACAACATAAACGAATTTTATGCTGTAGCTTTCAAAATACTTAGATGTTAAAATGACAAAATTAGTATTTCAGTTGCAAATATACTGTAAAAGTATATTATATAGTAGTAAAAAAAAATTCAAGTTTTTAAGTTTAAAATAACCTACAAAAAAACTATTCATCAGAAAGAAGCTGCATAATACATTTTACATTTCAGTCAGTTCTTCTAAACTCAAAGTTACAAAGAATGTATAAATTGATATGTTATGCAGTCGGAAGCAACAGCAATATTACAAACAGGATTTCCACCAATGAGCAAGCCGAAAATAGAGAGAATGTTATTATATCCTTTCCAAATACATAACAAGAGCAAAATTTCATCAGCTCAAAAGTTTGCTTATTGGGTGCAAATCGCTTCAATCCTCATATGAAATTTCTCAAAAGCTTGCCAAAATACCTAATATCCGGATTAAAACCAACGTAATAGCTATAAATCTTGACTGTTACAAAGAAAAATAAATCGTGCTCAAATAAAAGTACAAAAGCCCTTCTTATGACATATTTCCCATAAAATCTTTCATATACTCTTCCGCCGGTCTTCAAATGAAAATAATAAAACGAACTTTATTTATCGATAATAGCTTGCGTTTTCTAGTTAGTGGATAGCGAATGGTAGACATTAGAGATTATAACAAAAAAAAAAAAAAAAATTTTTGTGGATTATTTTAAACAGAACGAAAAAGTTACGCTAACGCATTTTAATACAAACAGTAAAATGCTTTAATACCGTATTGTTTTTTATTTTATTATATTTTGCTTAGATTTTCTGCATCAGTCCTTTTGTTGCAAAACTCATTTTAATTAATAAAAATTATTATTTAAGCAGTGCCTTCTGTAATAAGGCTTGTAAGTAAAATGATTTTAATCAATTAGAATGATATTTGTGGATGTGGAACACTAGATCATATTGATTACTCTAATACATTGAATTGTTTGACGTTTTGCAATAATAACAAGATTATATGGTGACACCATAAACGCAAGTGAAATATCTGAACACATTTACTCTAACCACTAAAAAAAGTAGAAAAACATTATTATGATCTTTCCAAATTATTTTGATTTATGTTATAGTGATGTGTTTGTTTTTATCTATGTCTGTTCGCCAAATTTCTAACCAATAAAAACAGTTCTTAATATTTATGTTAAAATAGCCGCCTTCTCTTTGAACTTTTCCAGATTCTTTTGATGCGTTATCAGGCCTGCCACACACACAATTTTCTCTATCCAACTTGATGCAACAAAACCCATTTACCAAAAACTTGGCCATTAAATTCTCAATTTAAACCACAGTCAGCTTATACAAAAGCGTCCAATTTTTCCAAGTCTTCCTGTTCCTGAGACCGACAACCGCTCATCGATTATAAATTTCACGATACATTTGAGAACCCCATCTTTGTCTATCCTGCTGGTTGCCATAAACTATACAGCAGGTCGGTGACAAAATATCAAAAGACAGCTTCGAATGCTTTGACGATGCTCGGCGAGGTGTGATATTGTTCGGACGATTTTTTTTGGTACAGAGCGAAAGTTCGTTCGCCTATAAAATGCTACATTTTTTGCTGCATACTACTATCCTACATCCAGCTACTCTTTCCAGACAGAAATATAAAGAACCCAATTTAGTTATATTTGAAAAAATTAGGTTCCAGCGTTTCACTTGTGTGAATCAATGTTACGCCGAATTAGGCTTACGGTAGCGGTTTTGGAATTATTCATCATTTTAGTAGCCCTATTGACGCTTCTCTAAATAGGTATCAAACCGATATAAAACGAAGAAAAAACTTCGATGTTTGGATAATTGGTTAAAAATTGGAGTTGTCGTTCAAAGTTCTTTTTAACTTTATTTTTCACTAAAACAAATTGTTGTTTTCCCAATTTGAAAATAAAAGTATTATATTTCTGTTTGAAGCATGTTTGAAATTGTTGTTATTAATATTCAAAGCTAATGAAAACTTCAACTGTGTCAACGCAATAAATTTATTCAAAACACGTAAACTTTTAACCTAAAAGTAAATTTAATAATTTTGAAAATTAATTATGCTAAAATAATTTTGCCATTAATTTTATTGTCATAGAAATTTATTTCTGCAAATTGAAACATATTTTACAAATTACTATATAAATAGTCGACAAGTAATTGCTTTTTGCGTTACATTGAAATTTCTAAATATATCTTGTATCATCTATTATTCAGTAATATAGAAAACACTTTTTACACACGCTATGATGGTTTAAACTGAATCGGATTGGACGCCGATTTTTTCGCTAAAACCCTCAAAAGCAGCAGAAGCCATTGTTTTATTATAAAATTTTGTTTAAAATGATTGTTACATAGCATGACAATGATAAAAATTATAAACCTAGATTATTATCATAAAACTTGCCAGAAACTGATAAAAATGTGGAAATAGTTTATAATGTCAAATATCTCAAAATAAGCTATATATATATTTTTCTATTTCTTGTGCCAATATAGTCAAAGGTAAAATATAATAAAAAAAAACTATCAGAAAATTCAAGTTGTCAAAAAACAACCTAATTAAACTTCAATGCATAAAAATAACTACTTTAATAGGCAAATAAAGATTTTATTTTTATTTGTTAAAAACAAAAATTAAATTTTATGAAAAAACATATTTTTCCAACTTAAAAACCAAAAATTGAAAAAATACTTTTTAGTACCGCAGTTTTTGTGTGTCATTTTTAGTTTTAACTTTGATTTGTGTTTAAAGTCTGAAAATATTTCCTGAATCGACACAGATTGGTTTCTTGCAATAAATCTGAATATAACCGAGTTTCTCAATTTATTACGCATTGTTATAAAAAATTTATTTGCTTTTCTTATTATTAAATAAATAAATTAGAATGCTAATTTCCAAAAAAATTATTCTGCTAAAAGTATAATATCTTTAGGCAAGCTATTGATTCTCTAAAAGTCGGAGCGGCGACAAAAACTCTCATGTTTGCTTGCTGAACGTCTCTAAACTCTAATTACAACTTAAACAATAATTAAAAGAGAAGCGCTTGTAAGCAACTTTTTTTAACTCACTTATGATTTATAAAGTGAACTTAGTTTGAAACAGCTAACTAGTATCCTAATTGCGTTGCATACTCATTTTGACTAAACGTCATCCAAAATAAACACTGAAATATTAATAAAACATAGAAAATGTCAGTTCCACCAATTTTTTTTTTACAAAAAATTGAATCAATGAATTTTATACAAGGCTGATAATCTGATAAAGCAAAACGTTTTGTGTGATTTTTTTTTAAACAGTATTTGATGTGTTTATGTGGTACTTGATGTAAGCGTCGTATACTTCAGAATTTCTCGTTTTAATAAATATCGGATTACATTAAGCAAAATTAATCCAGAGACTATTTTTGGTCTAGATATTGTTTTTTTTTTGCTAAATTTAAATAAGAATTAAACGTCTTTCCTTCAATAAAGATAAGATTCTTATCGTAAAGTTAATATCGTATATTTCTAACTCAAGTAAATTTATTTTCAGCTAGTAAAAGGAAAGTGAAGCCAGAAAATAGCTAAAGTTACGCATGAACCACTTCATTAGCTTCACTTTCTCTCATTAGGTGCCATTATCTATAAGCGCAACTTTACGTTAACAATTATTTTAGCAGGCAGGTCCTGCTTTACGCTTCATTTAATATGCTAATTTTAAACTTATATACCGACGTTAGAAGTTTACTGTAGCCTAGGTATATGAAAGTGGTTCTATATTAATATTATAGTGTGTGCTTTCAAACAAAGGACATTTTGACAGACATATTACATCTCAACAAGATACCGTCAGTATTTAGTTTTTACTAAATGGCATCATGATGCCTACGTTGTTAGAGAAGTTTTGTTAGTGCCAGTTGATCTCAATTTATTTGCAATGCGTAAATTTGTTGAAAACACTAAAGATGGCAAAAATCATTGATAACATATGTAAGAGGCATTTTTTTACGCAATTTGCATTAGAATAATGTGAACGCGCCGGGATAAATAAATTCATATAATTAAATTACCTAGTTTCATTAAAATACAATAATTGTTAGATTGTTTCACCACATTCTTGTACTGATTATAAATACAACTTTAATACTGCATAAATACAAGATTAACAGACTACATCGTTATCAACGATCTACTACAACTCACTCTCTTTGTGGCCGCCGTTAAGAAACCGCCTCGAGCGAATTGAACGGATTAGATTAACCATACATGAAACACATTCACACATAATGTACCTGTCAATAATACTTATCAAGGAACTCACCGGGGACTTGTCCCCGCCTCTCTGCTACGGTGGCTTTGCTGTTTCTATCATATGGACCGGATTCCATGGACTTTGGCGGCTTCCCTCTGCTTCTCCATTCTTCAACCTATTTATTATTTTCGGTACCAATGTGAGAAGTTAATAGAGGCCTTCTCACTCTCAAGCCTGCACCCGGGTAATTAAACCTAGATGGCCATTGGCTACAGTGTTTCCGGCGAGAAGAATAACAACAAGATTAAAGAAATAATTGAAAGGTATAAGAACACTGCAACCTTCAATTGCCACAACAGAGAGCCCACCTACAACTCTTTTCAGCGACAAGGTACCAGCCTTGGCGGCAGCAGCAAACCCGCCTTCAAAGATCTCTCAAATATTTTCAAAAAATCTGAGAAGCTGGATCTTAACCGAAAAACAGAAATTATGTTAATCGGCGTCGAGAGCCAAATAATAAATAATAATAGTAGTAGTAAAGACCGGCTCAAGAACAGAACAAGTTCTCTGCTGTAGGTTTTCATTCTTAATCATTTCACATAAAGAGCAATGATAAACATTAACAACTGTGTCAATTCTGACACAAATAATCTGCATGCTCTTTAATAAAAACAAGTATGCTAATAATGACATAGATGTATCTGCATGTATTATAATAATTGATATAGTGTAATAAGTTCTTACAGGTGCTCTTTCCTAAGATTAGAGCAAGTCGTTTCAGTACTCAACCTAGCTGCTATAGCCAAACCAGCCACATTATTAGAAGAAGGTAGGATCTGTCACCTGGCAAGGTTACTAAAACAGAAATGTTAAGACATCACATTTGCACACAATAACAAATTATAGTCATTCGACTGTAAAGATAACTATCACTCGCGTTCTCTCGACTTGACTATGCACGAGTACTGCACTCCACACTAGTACTACTCGCTGACCGCTGTCTACTGCTCTTACAGCAATAGTAACATCCCCCAGCTAACCGCTCTGAGCAAACTCCTCTCAGCTATCTCTTCTTTTTTCAATATTATATTATAGCCGTTTTGACTTAATATAATTTTCATTAATAAATGTATAAAAAGTAAACTCTCACACATACTTAAAATTTTCATACTCAAATCCTCAACTTAATATCACAGAAAATGACTAAAAACGCTATTTCAGTAGCGCATCAACTTTTTAATACTAATTTTTTTTAGTAAAGCATATTTTTGAATCTGTTGAGTTTTGTCACAAAAGTCATATTATGGTTCGAGTATGCTTGAATCTGTTGAGTTTTGTCACAAACGTCATATTATGGTTCGAGTATGCTCTAACCGGTCTAAAGATTTTTGAATAGTTCAAAAACATTGAAATATGAATTAGGCATTAGAATCTGTGACTAGCTTGAATGTATACATGTTTTTTTACATTATTTTTGTATTTGTGAATTACATAACACACGTCAAAATCACTTGAGTTTGATTTTATTTTTATATTTTTGTTTGTTTTTTAATGTGATTTTTAAGTAGATTTAGTGATTGTTTTATTGTTTCTCTTTCTTGTATGAGTAAATTTTAAATTGTCTAAATCTTTTTTTTTTATGTTCTGTTTACTAAATAGCCAACCTTGCAACACTTTGTCGATAAAAAAAATTGTTTATAAAAATAGTTACACTTTGTAATTTCTCGACTAAAATTTTAAGGGAATTTTTATACAACTTTGACAAGTTTATTTATATTTTCAATTTAGAATTATTTGTTGGCAATAGAAATACTGGGTGTTAGATATTAACATGAATCATGGGCGGTTGTGCTTTTTGCCAGCAGGTCTTAGATCGGTTTGTACTAAAATTAGGTAAAATAACTACTCTGCTTGCATTTTTTCAGAAAGCTTTAATTATGTTTAGGTATATTTTCAAGATTTTTCTGGTAAAAAAAAACCTTTATATCTTTTGATGGAAATTTTAATGAAAAATTTAAGTTTTAAAAACTTTCACTTGACAGAAATTTAAAAGCAAGGCAGATTTGGCAGAAAAATAAAATGCAATTTTAATTATTAAAAAAGAAAACGTGAAACTCTCAAACATAATAAAAATATACATTTTTTATTTCAGAACGAAAACTAATTAAATTGATATATTTTAATTTACAAAAGTTTTTACGCCATTGCGTCAACGGCTCTATGTTTTCGGAGATTGTTACGCGTTTTAGTGCGAACCGATCTAAGACCTGCTGCTAAAAAAGCACAGCCGTCTTGGATTTATGCCAATAATATACGTAGTATATTTCGCACTTTGTGCATTTTTCCTAATAACAATAAGTTTACTTTACTCGTCATTACAACAGATTGGTCTGATTGTATGGATATTATCACGGGTTTTCTACGCATACGTGAACAAAATAAATCTATTGTAAGCCGAAATAGCTCAGTTGGGAGAGCGTTAGACTGAAGATCTAAATGTCCCTGGTTCGATCCCGGGTTTCGGCAGTGTTTTTTTTTACAAACAATATTTTTTTAATCAGTAATTTCGAGTTGATTTATATTTATAAACAATTTGTTAATGAATACATTTTTTTATTAGCAATTTAGACACTTATTTAATTTTTTATCAGTCACATTTAGAAAGCGACTGATAAAAAAAGTGATGTGTTGTAAGACCAAAGTTACAGAAAACACCAAAAATACTTTACAGCTTACTTTATCTTTACCGGCACTTATAAAGATTAAATAAATTTTATAAAAATTGTGGAATGAACGAATGAGCATGGTTTGTCAATTTTCTTAAGTGTTTATCAAACTTATTCAATATCTATTTTTGCTTACTAAATGTGCACATATTTTTTGCTATTGACAGTTTAGTATTTTTTTATATTTGGTTTTTGATATAATTCTTAAATTTTTTGAAAGTTGTTATAATGCTTCTTTTTCTTCTAACAACAAATAATGATATTTAGAACAAAACTCGAATCACTCGGATGATACTTTATTTTTCTATGTATTTTCAGTAAAATAAACAATTAATATAATTTGTTAAATTAAAGTAGAATGAAGTTCAAGTTTAATAAAAATATAACAAAAAAATTTTTAATAAAATTGTAGACTCATGCAACCTCTGTTAAACATTTTACCGTGATAAACGAGTTTTAGTTTGATGAGCACCCTATAGATGCTATTTAACACTCTAGATGCTTCTTTACTGATTATTGGTTTTCTTTTTCTATAATTGTAAACATTTTATTTAAATTACTCTTAAAATAATGAGCAAAACGTTTTCTTAAATCACGAGTGAGCAAAGTAAATTATTTCTGCACAAGTGAGCAAAAATAGACGAGCGTGTAATTTGTTTCATACTACAAACTTGATGTTTTAAACAGGCATCAGGCCTAAAGTTTTAGGTTATGTCTGATAGAAAAAACATAAAAAAAATAAAAAATATATAAAAAATCTACACAAAAATCAAAGAAATAAAATATGAACAATAAAAAAATCAACAAATAAAAAAAATTCAAAATTTTATTTGAAGAATGAGTCACCTTAGTAAAAAACGCAAACTTCAATAAATCAAATTTATGATAACTTTTCTATAAATAATAATATTGCAGTGTATTACATTCAAAAAGAATAAAACAAAAAACCGTGGTCTTTTTATAAATTTAAAAATTAAAGAAGTAGAACAGCAAAACCAACAACTTTTTTATGTATGACAGCTGAATTATAACTTATAACTATGTCATAAATTATAACTATGTTCAAATTGAATTTTATGTCAATAACTATGTAATAATATTGTTATATTTATCAATTTTACTGAGCCATAGATATCTGTCACATAAGATGTTTTATTATTTATTGTTTATAAAATGTTGTGTACATAAATAGAAATAGTGCAAGTAACTATTGGTTTTTAAATATGTAACTATCATAATCCGACACTGAAGATATTTGTTTAGTAACAAAAGGTTTATGTAAGATCCTTGAGATTTTCTGAAGATATTTTTGAGATTGAAATGTTGTTTCAGTGCCCCCACGAATACATTACGTGTCATCGAATGGACGCGTTGAAGTAAAGAAGGGATCATCAGTAAGGTTAGAGTGTAGGGCCTCTGGTAATCCGGTTCCTAAAATAACATGGTCTCGAAAAAACAATATCCTCCCATCAGGAGATCAAACAACGGTAACTCCGGTCCTGACATTAGACAGGGTGGATAGACATCAAGCAGGAGTATACCAATGCATGGCAAGCAATGGAGTTGGCGAGGATGTCACCGAGCAGATAAATCTTCATGTCCTATGTGAGTACGGTTGTTTTTCTATCTAATTTATAACTTTTTGATTTGATCTGATACAGGGAAATTGTACAGAATCTTATTAATCATCTGTTTGCAGCAGGCATTTTAAAGAATTCAAAAGTTATGTAGCGGTAAACAGACACGTTAGTTATTATCGACAATATTAGAAAAATGTTTCACCAAAGATTTTTATTCTTTGGTTTTTTCTATAATGACTGACTATTGTGTACATTCCTCAGTGCTCGCTTAAAGTAGCACATACACTCGTCAAAATAAAAATTTTTTTTTGGGAAAACCGCACGGACAGGTCAATTCTGCTTTAATAGAATATATTTTTGTTGTACAATGTCGTTTCTAGAACGTTATCTATTTGAGTGATAACTTTATATATTTTTTAAAGCAATTATTCTTTTTGTAAAAAATTTCATCAACTTTTACATTTTTCATAACTTTTTTGTCTTGAATGACTTTTTTCAATCGATATATTTTTTTTGCTGAATAACTTATACATAATTCTCTCTCTTTTTCATTCTCAATACAATTCCCTATCCGCTGTTGTCACAAACATTTTCCCTCCTCTTTTTTTTATTCATATATTTTTTTTAATAAAGTGTATTAAGACTTTATATATATTTTTGACGTTTTCATTTGTACAAAGTTTTACACAAATTTATTTAAATCCAATGTTAAGATAATTAACACGTTGTCCAAATTTTACAAACACTTTTAGAATTGGTTATAAACACTGTCATTAAAAGATTCTTAAATTTATAACGTTCATATTATGCAGTATGAATATTATTACATCTGTTTGACAATATAAATAAATATGCTTTTTCCTTAAATAAATTAATGAAACCCTGATGATCGAAGATAAATAACCCGTAATCTCATCAATTCATTTACAGCATTGAAGTTTATTATTTATATATTGTTTTTTGCTAATTTTTAGACATAATTAATTATTTATCTCTCGGCTATAATACCTGGCAACTTAATTTATCTACGGTTTGGTTTTAATCGGTACAGTTTTACAACCGGAATAAAACGCAGGATTATCTTGACAATTAATGATTAATCGTTCTTTCTCCTTTCGGATACTTCCAACAAATATCACAAAATTAATGCACCACAAAAGCTCTGACAAAAATGAATTATGTCAAGATAACAATTTTTTCTTTAGCTATCTGAATGCGGCAGCATTTCCAACTTTTTTTTGTAATTTGAAAAAGTTTTATTGAGGTGTGTTTTCTTCTATAATAAAAGAGGATCACATCTTGGAAGTTTCCACAACTTCATAAAAACAAAAATAGAATGGCATGTATCCTATACGATGCTCAAACTATTTGACCTTTTTTATATTGTAACAAAAGACCCACCGAAACAAAACACTTTGACCTACTAATACGCCGCTCCTGAATAAACGCAAAAGCTTTTGGTTCGAACTCAAAGCAGAACTGATAAGACAATCAATGTGTTCCCTATTGCACATTCAAGCTGCGTAAGGAAGCCTGAATTTCAACGATAACTACTATACGAACTGTAAATTGCTTAAAAATGTGAGTTTGTAATAAGGGGCCGTAGTAATGTTGAATCTATAATTACATAAGACTGCAAAATTTGTTATTCTAAAATTTTGTTATTAAAAATGACTTTTAAAATTCAGATAACGTTATCTTTTCTGCAAGTGTTTTGCCATAGCTGTAGTTATGTAAACTTGCAAGTAATTATAGATTAGATTAGTAAAAAAAGATCATATGCAATGTGATATGTTGGTCAATTGTCCCCTCCTTCCTTGAGATGTCTGAGGTGGATGTCATACTCTAGCTTCTCAATCAATTCCAGAGGCTCCAGATCTGTACAAAATTCCTGTTCTGCCGTTTTCTCTTACCTTAATTGATATTTAGGTAGATTTAACTTTTTGTTTTTTTACGGATTTAAAAAAAAAGAGGTTCAATTCGAATGTATTTTATTAAAAAAAAATAATTTTAAAGTACTTACACAACAGTTTGCTGATGATTGGACAAAGATTTTTAGAAGTGACAAGCGCAATTGTGATTGCACCTGTAATGTAACCATAAGCACTTGTAATGTCTTGAATCGACTAAACTCTTGCATATCTACTAAAATCTACATTAGTTTAAAAATAATTAACAAATGACCGTGACATCACAGTTTAGAAGATTTTTACCAAACTGCCACAATATGTTACTAGCGGTCTTACACAAAAAATTTATGACATAATGCGTTTAAAAAGAAACATTCTTATTCATTTTGTATCAAAAACAAATAAATGAATTAAAACAAATCAAATTGATTTAAAAATTCAAACAACGCAATAAAAATAAAATTTTGAACAGCGTAATAGTAATTAAACAGCTTTTTTCTCTCTCTTTCCATAATGTTACATTTTATCTTTAAAATTTTTTAAAAAACTAGTTCTGATTTACCTTGCATGTTTGGGCATAAAAATCTTAAGAAATGATGAAAAGCTTTGAGGTAGCGCACATTTAATAAAACAGCGCCTTAAATTATTAAAAGAAAAATAAAATTTAAATGAGTTTGAAACGGATTCTGCTGAGAGTTATAAGGAAGTGCTTTCGAGAGGTGTATTTTTTATTTCGTAAGCCCTTTCATTTTTTCGAAGATGTTGAGACTTGAAAAAAATACGAGAGAGAGAATTCCAACAAATTATTTACTTTATGTCAGTTTATATGCTCTAATAAAACTTTTATGTTTTTTCGTACGTGATGCTTTTATGGTATACGTTTACTTGTTGATTATTGAACATTTTTTATTTCTTAATGTGATATTTGTTATCTTGTTGACTTAGAGAGAGACAGAGTAGCGTAAGAGTTGGCAAACTACTGTTTTATTAAAACTTTTATTTGATGGAAAAGATACAGTTTTGCTGCAACTGAATGTCAACAATACCTTATCTGCTGTTTTATCTAATAAAACTAATTTTTCTCAATTATAAATACGGGATGTGTTGATCTCTCTTAGTAACTATTTCACAAGAGGCAGATGAGCATGTTGCATTGTAAACAATGCTATTGGCATCATTTTTTTGCATCAATAATTGCATGTAAAAGAACAAACTAAGTGAGTTAAAGAAAGCAACAACATTAACTAATTGTTTGTGAAGAAATATGCGTAAACAATTATAATGTCAGGTGTTAGCTGCAACTGTAAGGCATCAGAGGGCTGCAACGTTTGTATTCTATGGTCCAAAAAAGCGCTATATCACCTTATGCCAATTTTGATATTGCATTTTTTGGTTTATTTTTAATGTGGTGTTGTCCTGCTGGTTCTATTTGTAGGTCTAAAATTTTGGAAATAACAATATTAATCTATAGGTATTGAATAGGAATATTCTATAGGAATGAATTGTCTATTTAACGTACGTCAAAGATATCCAAAATTTTTGATTGGTTTTTTAGATTTTAGCGTGCAATTTTATAAATGTCACTTTTACTTGAGCATTCAACAGTATCCTTCGTTCTTCTATTTTTACACATAAATATAATTACTATAATAATAATAAATAATAATAAAGTTTATTAGCCCAACAGTGCAGAAGCACCCATTACAGGACAAAACAAAAGAAATTTTTTACAATAGTACTTATTCTAACAAAGTAAATAAAATTATTGTAACAAATTATATAAAATAACAAATCAAAAATCAGAATCAGTGACAGACAGTAGCTCAGTTACAAATTGCTTAAATAAATAATAATCTAATTAAAATATATCAACCTCGTGGCTGATGCAGTTGTAAGCTTGGGACATAAAACACACCGGAGATCGCAGAGTGAAATTGGTTTTGGGAGTGTTGTAGTAAAAGGTGTTCTGGTATCTACTACCAAGACGAGGAACTAGGAAGCTGAATTTTTCAAGTAGCTGTGGAATATCTATTTGAAAGTGGATTATCTTATATAAAGTCAACAAAACATTTAGTTTTCTTCTCAGTGTGAGTAGAGGGACTCCAAATTCATCTAGCAATAGACGGTGATCATATCCTCGAGGAGGATAAACATGATGAGATTTCAGATATAGATATTTAAAAAATCTTCGCTGAACACTTTCAATCATATTATTGTAAGTGTTATAAAAAAGATACCATATAATAGAGCCATATTGAAGCTTACTTAGCACTAAAGACCTCTATAAAGCTAACAAGCAATACATATCATAAAAAGATTTACTGTTACGCATAATCAACTCAACCATAGCATAGAATGCTCAAATTACATTCTCACATTGAAGATTAAAACGAAAACTGCTATCAAATGTAATACCTAAATCTTTTACAGAGTCATAACGAGGAAGACAGGTTTGATCAATCAAATAATCCCAAATTATAGTGTTCTTCTTACGGGTGTACGAGACTACTTTACATTTGGAAATGCTCAATTTTAGTCTGTTGCTTACACACCATGTATGTAACTTAGATAAGTTTTGTTGAAGAACCAAGGCATCATCAATAGAATTTATAGAGTCAAAAATTTTTGCATCATCAGCGTATAGCAAGATATTGCAACTCAAAGTAGAAGGTAGGTCATTGTTATATAAAAGAAATATTAAAGGACCTAATACGGATCCCTGAGGAACTCTTAAACTAGCATCATATGGCAAGAATGAGAAACCATTGTAGCACACAAATTGTGATCTAGATGTAAAATCAGATTGAAAAAGATTTAGTAGTTTCCTACTTAAACCAATGTGAAATAGTTTTTTTAATAGAATATTGTGGTCAATCTGATCGAAAGTTTTTGTTAGGTCTGTATATATTATGGTGTCGATCTAAGACTGCTCTTCCAGTTTTTGAGACACAAATTGTGAGAACGCCATTAAGTTTGTTAGAGTTGACCTGCGATCTACAAAACCATGTTGATCTGAGGAAATGTAATTCCTAACGGAAGGGTATATATATGAATAAATAATGATTTCGTAAATTTTTGTAAAATTAGAAACAAGCGAGATAGGCCTGTAGTTCTCAATCTTAGAAGCATCACCAGATTTTAAGACAGAACAAACTTTAGATACCTTCCATTTATCGGGAAACGTGCCACTCTCAAGTGATTTATTATAAATGGTTAAGAGCGGCTGGACAAACACAAATTTGCAGTCCTTAACCAGGAAACTTGGCATGGAGTCTAAACCAGAAGCCATACCAGGCTTTAAACGTTTGATGGCTTGAATAATGTCAGTTTCTACAATATTAGGTATGTTTATAGTTGAAGTTGAAGGTGAGACGCCATTTTCTTGAAAAGGAATGCTGTCAACTGAATAGTCTGGTGTAATATACGTCGACTTAGAAAATAATTATTATTATTCAATTAAAATTTTTGACAAACAATGACAACACTACAGAAAAAACTTTTCCAGTCTATAGCTGGAAGAGTGGCAGCGTTGTCGTCTTTCAATAGAAGTGGGAAATATTATACATTTTAGTTTTCGTTATTCAAAATACAAATTTCTCAATTGAAAGTTTAGTTGTAGGTCGGTTGTTTCAATTTGTTCTGTTTGCAAACCTTGTTTGTGAATTGACGTTTAGTATATCACTTGATTACCTAGTATTTGTGATAATAAAGCAGCTTTTCAAAGCATATAAATTTATATATCGAATCAAAGCCCCAATATAGCCAATTCGTCTTTTCTAAAGCCGACTGCAATTAGATCCTTAGGGAAAACATCAGTAGCCATACGTCAATGGTAACTTGGGACATAGAAGCATTAAACCGTAACAGAATTTATCGCTGTAACGACAAAATATGGACGTATCAAACGTACACATTTATGAAGCGCCAATAAAATACTCGCGATTGGAATCTTGGTCCTGCTGCGATTGTAACAAATGTCAGAATAACGGTCATAAATAATTCCGTCCGGCTGTGAAAAGGTTGCCCCTGCCACCTCATAAACTTTATAATTAGATTTTCGACTCAATTAAATCACAGAGTATATTTACAATTGGATTCATTGTTTAGCCCGCGCGATGCTTTTGTATAACCCTCGCTCTATTCTAGATTCTCCGACGACAGAGGAAATTATTTTAAATAATAATATGCATTTGAAACGGGGGCAAAGTGCCACTACCACAAGAAATTTAATCAAGCGCGGTTATTAGCGATAGCTGAAGTTTTGTGTTCTGTTAAAACTTAATCGAAAATTGCAGCTCCAAAAAAACTCGCATGTTATAAAGTATAAAAAGGTCAATAATCTTGTTGAAAAAAACACAATTAGTTAGCACCTAATGTAGTTTTGCTTTTTCTATACAAACAAAGAGAAAGACAGGTAAAACCTAATTTTGTATATTATAAAGAGAAAAGATTTTGGTAATTTTTAATATTTTGCTAATTTTTTAGTTCTTAAACATCTAGATTTAGAAAAGACATTTCTTTAGGTATAACACTTATAACGTTAATTTTTTGTCAGAAGTTGTATGTATCAAAGTAATAAAACCAGTAAAAATTAAAATAAAATCAAACTGAAAAAATGAGAAACCATTAAGAGTAACAAAGTTATTATGAAAAAAAAAATTTTAAATATTTTGATCCAAAATATATATTTTGTAGCGTCTTGAGTCTGTCGCATATACTTTTTTTTCCATTATTCGACGAAAAATCTTGTATATGCTTGTTTACAAACAACTGCATAAGACGGGAGCTTACCATACTTGAGTCATTTAGCTTGGCAATGCCATAACCGGTGGTAGAAAATTAATTGTAAGAAATTCAGATCATGTTTAACTAAATATACAAGTAGAAAATAACAGAGCACGTTAAAACCTCTGAAATTTTGAAAAATGTTAAAAAACCTTGAAAATAATTTAGTTTGAAAAAAAACTGACGTAAGTAGTTTTGTAATCATTGAGAGTTTCAAAGTGGAAAAAAAACTGAAATTATTGTCGTTTAAAAACTAACCAATCTTTTTAGTCACTCGAGCTGGTCCATCAGAAGGATTCTTGACGGTAGCAAAGGTTAAGGGTTCCCAGGGCATGTATAACGACGCTCACCACTCAATCTGGTTTATGGCTCCGGCAAATTAAAGCCGGCACTTGGATGATTAACTGCAACCGGCAACCCTTATTCCGCTGTTCAGCAGCCAACCTCATAAAAGGTGAAAACAAAAGATTCTCTCACCTTCGGACCCAATAAATCATCTTAACTACCACCTTTCGGGACGTATGTTCTCCAGACGTTAATATCTATAAAATAACCAACAATGCCCGATTACGAGCTTAGAGTGCTTTTAACACTTGCTGAGGTAGTTAAAGACATGGAGAATATTCCCTAATTGGAATTGTTAGGGTTAATAGGAAATTATGTGGTTTTTACGGCTTTTTAAAGTCCTGAGGTGGATATTAGAAGAAAATGCTGCTGCGTAGTAGTAGTGAAAATTCCAAATAATATAATTATCGCTATTGTCAGTTGGATTCGTCTTTTATTTAAGCTAAAACGTGTACGATCTTTAATGTTCTATTATCTATATATATAAAAGAAAGTCATGTTCGTTACAACACTTATAACTCGAGAACGGCGGGACCGATTGCCATGGTTTTTGATTTGTTGGATTTGTTTCCGTCCCGAATAGCAGAATACATCTTAAAAACAATAAAAACTTGATATGTGTAATGAATACTTAATCATTTCAATAGATGCTGATTTGTTTATTACATGTCAAACATTTATTGTCCAACCCTGTCAAATAGTGTAACAACTATTTTTTTTTTGGAGTTTATGGCCTGGTTGCTGAAACCTTTAAGCCACAACTTAATTTTTTTCTGAAGACATCATGTGTTTGTTCAGAAATTTATTTTTTGTAAAATGTCTACAAAGTTCAGGTACTGTTATAATTGTTTTTAATTCCCGAAAATTATACCAAAGATTTATTCTACAGTAAAAACATAAAATCATCGGAAAGGAACGGAATTTAGGGAATAAAAAATCAGTTGGTAAATGTTATTAGATTAAGGAAAAAAAATCTACAGGTTAACAAAAGTGTAAATGTCTTTTTATAATTTATCTATGATTTTTTTTGATAAGCTATTTATACGTAGTGGTTATATACTCTTTGAGCTATTGTCTATGTCTCGAAAGTTCAGGCACTGTTATTATATTTGGTGGTTTTATGCGAGTGCACATTTTAATAACAATGCCGCGTTCTAGAAGATCTAATCTTTCCCAGCAAAGCCGTAATGCAATTAGGCAACGGAATATCGCGAGTCAATTATCTGCGAGAAATTGCACGCGTCGATACTTAAAGGAAAATTTAAAGATGAGGAAGTTCTTATTCCAAGGATTTCGATAATCCCAACGTATATGCCCTTTGAGTTTAAACAAATTCAATTCCCGATTCGTCTTGCCTTCACCATGACGATCAACAAATCACAAGGCCAATCCTTGACTATTTGTGGCCTCAATCTAAAAAATGCATGTTTTTCTCATGGTCCATTGTACGTGGCATGCTCACGTGTCGGCAAACCATCCGCTTTATTTGTTTTTGCGCCTGACCAAAAAACAAAGAAGGTCGTTTACCACAAAGTGCATGAATGAAAATCCTATTAATGAATTAATCCGAATTTTATTTTTTTTTTCCAAATCTGCACAACATAGTTTTCAATAATTTTTTTCTGACATGAGTTTGAAGTACTTAATTATTGTTTTTTATTTTTTTTTATTTTTATTCTCATTCTGTTTGTATGTTTTCATCATCATTCATCATAATAAAATACTTTTTTGTTTCTATCTATATAAATACATTATTTTGTATCATTGTTTTACGTTCATCAAAGCCTAAATTAGTTCAGCTAAAAAGTAACACGACATTCATTGGCTGTTAGGCGGTACGAAGTTCGCCGGGTCAGCTAGTTTTATTATAAAGTAAAATGTGTGTCTTGTGTGTAAACTGGTTTATCTTCTGAAGATTAAATAAACGAAAACTCAACAAACGCTATGTGGTTCACTAAGAATAGTGGACCGTGTTAAAGATACAATATAAAAATCTATTTGGGAAAGGAAATAAAAAGTTGGTTATAACAGGATTAGAATATTTCACTCTGATTTTCTAAGAAAAAGAGAAAAATGGCTCAGAGTATTTCGTAAAAAGTGCAATAAGGATGATTGTTCCTATTTAACGTCAGATGAATTGTCTAATTTTAACAACTAACTTCAATATAAATAATTTAGACATTTTAAAATTTATTTATTTAATTAATTTAAACCAATTAAGCAAAAAAAACTTTTTTAAAATTTACACCATCAATCTATATTTTGTATCATAATTATTATATAATAATTTCACGGATTTATACAATTTTTTGCTGATAATAAATATTTGGTCTGCACAAACTAGTTCAGTAGTTGCAATGTGTACGTCTCCAAGGTTTTAAGAAATTGTTAAAAGTAAATAACACACACGACTCTGTCCGCCACTTAGATTTAATTTTCTGTAAAAGTTTCGAAGTCATTTGTAGAGCTGCAACTTTCTTTGTAATTCGCCGAAGAGGATATCCCAATTCGAAAATTCTTTGTACGTGTTTTCAGTGGGAAAATAAGTTTGTTTTACTTCTGCTACATTTTGAGTATCCGTATTTTTTTTCTAACGGCTATTAGACGTGAATGTGCTGACTTTTAATAAAAATTGTTGAAGAGTTTTAATTTTATAAAAACATAGAAGTTTTCAATTCTATAAACAAAATCTTTATTTCCACTAATTTATTTAAAATCTAAAAATAAGTTTTAGTACAAATTGACAACAACACTCGAGTATACAATAAATTTTACTGACATTTGCTTGACATTTTTCCAAATTGGTCTCTTTAATGTTTACGTTAACAACATCATGTTCTTGCTAGAACGACTAACGTCTGCGCTACTCACCCCTAGTTTCAGTCGTCTGATGCTAATAACTGCTTCCTCTTTTATAATTGTGTTAAAATTCGATTAAGTGCCAGACTGGGAAAAAGTTATTACTACAAAATTATAAGGTTGCTTTAATGGCAAATTTATCATTCAATTCTAACGTAAAACTGTACAGATGATAGTCGTTAGGACACTAAACGGACACAACGGCAACAGTTTTTCAAATTTCTCTTATTTAATTATAAAAAAACTTGGAAACTGTTTGCAAACCAGCTATTTTATTGTTTTTAAGTGAAATTATAATGTCTTTTATAAATGTCGAGATACAAGATACTAAAAATTTGGTAACTATTTATTATATTTTGAATAAAATAGCTATCAAGCTATTATGTTGACTTTTACACAACATAATGGCATATTATTAATTAGTTTTACTATTGATAATAAGAACAGCAACAAATGGAATAGCAAATCATGCAGTATATCGTGATAATAAATAC